>OX439356.1:2120618-3466540 GCA_949319445.1 Mythimna lalbum | reverse complement strand
GTAACAAAGCGCACAGCAGTGTCTCCTCGTCACAATACATTTTGTTACTGAGTTTATTTTACGTCTTTAACCTGTTACAAACACGTGTTGAAAACGTTTTGAATTTGCCACGCGTCCGCCAAGCCTTCACTGTGCAGCCGCGGCAAGTTCGCGACGCATTCGCTGCGCGTCGGCCCCGATCCGCAGCCGCTGGCAAACCGCTACTAAACACGTTAAAACTCGATGTGATAGCACTGCGGATAACGTCATGGACAGAAATATTGATCTCTGGCGCTGTAATGCCGATCCAGTGCACACTATACCATACATATAAATACAAAGCAACGAATCCCTTCCAATTCCGACGCAGTAGATTCTTAGCTTAAGGAACCTCATGGGGATTTATGTTTCCATATAAGTAGTCTGCTTCTAAACTATTCCCTGGATTTCCACAGCACACCAAGAACAACAAGCTCTCCTGGAACGTCTAGAGGAAGCGAAGCGCGCATTCGACATGGAACAGAACAAGTTGGAGCGAGTGCGGCGCGATGCGCACGCGCGTTCTGAACAGGACAGGACCTATGTCAACCAGCTCAAGGACGAGATGGCTGCCTTGAAGACCAGGCTGGATGAGGCCAAGTACGTTGTTTTATACAGGGTTTTTTCGTTTGTACGACTTTAGTACTGTTCTGGTTTTTGGCTTTTCCTAAAAGTTGTACCAGCTGTACAAATTCTTTTGTCGGGTTATCCACTATATCGGGAGAACAGAGTGTTATGTCGGACTAGTAAATAGTAGATTTAATCCCACAGGTATCCATAAGCATAATCAGGTTTGTAATGTTATCACTTTTAGGACTCAGGCTTCCTCTCTGGGAGAGAGAAGGAACCGAAATCTACCACACAGCCCTAGCGCTGGTTGTTAAAAGTCACGTCCTAATTTTCTACACCATTTATAAAATTATTTATGAATTTAAAAATGTCGGTAGTCTAGGTTTGAAGTCACGGCTCAAACACACGAACTTGTGAGTTGCCACTGGTCACCATTGCTCCATTATTTTTACTGGCACACTAACATTGCAGTAAAGGTATGACCCGTTACAGGTCAACTAAACTGTCTGTTAAATCTATGATTTTTATTTTATACTAGCTTTTGCCCGCGCGGCTTCCCTCCCGCTCTTCCCTACTCTACCCTACTCTACCCTACTCTACCCTACTCTACCCTACTCTACCCTACTCTACCCTACTCTACCCTACTCTACCCTACTCTACCCTACTCTACCCTACTCTACCCTACTCTACCCTACTCTACCCTACTCTACCCTACTCTACCCTACTCTACCCTACTCTACCCTACTCTACCCTACTCTACCCTACTCTACCCACCAATTTTCAGCCATTTCTGTACAGCCATTCTTGAGTTATAAGTGTTGTAACAAACACGACTTTCTTTTATATATATAGATACCAATTCATACAAACTCTATATTTCTTCAATTTCAGAGCCACAGCGGAAGACGAATGCGCTCGCTACGAAAACCGAATCAAAGAGCTTCACTTAGAGAAGGAGGCCGTGATGAGAGAATGTACGGAGATCCGCGCGCAGCTGTCATTGTCTGAAGACAAGTACGACAATGCGTACGCGCAGCTGCAGGAGACTATGAGGAAGTTGAAGGAGTGTGAGTTACTTTCATCTCGTATGACTACTTTGTTTAGAAATGTTTAATGTTTTTCTTTCTTTCTAAAGAGGCTTTCACAATTTCCGAAAAAAAAAAAAAAACGTTTGGTGGATAAACCATTTGTTCAATAAAATGAGCAATGGTGCTATCTCGACAGTCGAAAGACTATTAAAAGATCTGTAATTCACTTAACTAACATGGGAACAAGTCTCAGCGGGTATTTAGACTTGAAATAAGTATGAGTCCTAAAGTATAATACATGAGGTTTTCAATTTTTGGACTATTTGGTAATTTTATTACGAGTAACTACTACTAATTACTACGATATTTCCGTAAAATATCGTAGTAATTAGTTAGAAAAATAAAAGCGCCGTAGATTCGATGACGTCCATAACAAGATTTAAAATATTCTAGTTATTTTTTTCCAAAAAATCATTCAATTCACACGTCCTACTGAACTTCATTTGGACTGCGCATTTTTAAAAAGTACTATTTTCATATCATTGTACTCAGTGGAGAATGAAGCCGATAGTCTTCGCAAAGAGCTAACCGATGTCCGTCGCCAACTGACCAACTGCATCGCCGAACGAGACAAGTACAACAGCAGCTGTCGCGAACTACGAGATCACGTGAAGAGAGCCGAACACGAGAGGAGAGAGGCTGCACGTGCGAGGGACGAGGCTTACCATAAGATAGCAGGTAACGTGTGGAATATCTTAAACTATTGGTTTAAAAACTTTCGAATTGTCAAGAAGCTATGAACGAATTATGAACGATGCTAATGGCACAGAATAAGTAATGTAAGTAAAGAAGTTTCACTCTTCAAAAGCAATCATGCGAATTTAAACTTACTAACAAAGGTTCTAATGTTCATAATACATTGCACGGCATGGACGTGACCTTCACAATATTAGCCTATCGAGACTAGTAGCGTTCGTAACGAAGTGAAGTGAACTTTAATTATTGAACCAGTGTTGACTACATCAGATATCATTTTACCCAAATAATTACCCTTTTCGTTTGACTTTTTAGACAAACTATAACGAGGATTGTTGTAATAAATTTTTTTTTATTATTAAAATGTGAACTTTCAAGATCCTTCATGATAAGAGGGTCTTGAAAGGTCTTCTCCATAGATACGAGTAGATACGCTTTAGAATGTGCAATTAGCTCCATCTTTCTGACTGATCGACTTCTTGACAATTCGTCATGGACAGTAAACGTTTTGACGAAATAGACGTTTCTAGTTTGAGCCCCAAATTTTGTGAAATATTCGACGTTTTGAGTAACATTTCTTTTCAGGATTGGAAGAAAACCGCACAACCCTCGATCTAGAACTGTCTCGGGTTCAGACGATGTTGAAGGAAAGTGAAACGGGAGGCGAGCATGTCACCAGAGAGTTGAAGGCCGCTGAGGGACAACTCAAGAGGGAGAGGGCGGCTCTGGAGCAGGCCAACCATGACATTAAGGAGTTGCAGTCAAGGTTACTATATAACTTTATAGAAGGCGCCAGATAACCGTAGAATAAAGTACATTGGCCTTTTCCTATTATCTCAACGTATCAGAAAATCAAACAATGAACTGCTTTTCATTACTAGATCATGTAAAGAATCCCGATTCATGTCGATTCTCGATTCGAAAGCTCTCTGCTTTACGTCTTTATTTCCGTTTTTGTAATTAAGAACTTCAACAAATGACCTTAGTCAATTTCCCTTATTCCACGGATATCTGGCGCCTACCTTAGCTTGATTGGTTTAATTGGTTTGGGACTTAATTGGTTTACAGTATTCAGGGTCTTTTGAAATGGTAAAAATTGTAATTAATACTGCTAGCATAATCAGTCTTTTAATGTTCCCATTGCTGGGACACAGGGCCATAATCTACCACGCGAGCCCAGTGTGGATTTTTCACTTTATTCTTTCGCTGTATGACAAACTACGCATCGGATTTTGATGTTGTTTTATTTTATTGCTAGCTGCTGCTAGCGCCATCACCCCTGCGTTAATAAAGAATTATTTATTTCGTGAGAACATACCTACTCCCGGGATAAAAGTATCTTACTTGCTTTTCCTGTATACGATATACCCGTGTGAAATTTTAGTCGTTCAAACGGGAAAATTTGATAATTTTAGCAGCCGCCATCTTGGATTTTCATTTTGATCTCACTATAGGTTTTAGCATCGAACATTATGAAATATAAACGACATCCATGACGGAAAATTTGAAAATTTTCACAGCTGACATCTTGAATTTTCATTTTGACCTCACTATCAACTTTAGCACCATCGAAAACCATGAAAACGACACCCATGCTGGAAAAATTTAAAATTTTCGCAGCGCCATGTTGGATTTTCGTTTTGATCTCACTATCGCCTTTAGCGCCCTTAAAAACTATAACATGGGTGTAGCCCATGACAAAAAATTCGAGCTCAAACCTTGCTACTAGGTAATGTTACCTACCTACAAAAAGCAAGCTTGTATAACAATGATAAAAAAGTCGGTTAAAAAATAAATGACAAAATACAAAGTATTTTTCAATACACTCAGTCGAAAACCCACTCTTGTCCAACTGCTTCTAGGCACGCAATAGGTCATTAGACACACTAGTGCAAGAAGTGCGCGTGCTCACCATCGCCATAATGTTATTACATCTACCGCATCAGGCTGGGCGCGCGCCGTCCCCCACGAGTTACCGGTCAACCCCCATTTATTCATTTCAGTGTGTGTATTGAAAAAAATTGTTTGAAATACGTGCAATTTTGTCACTACAGCCCTCGGCTCCATAACAATTGCTTAAAAGGATTCCGCTTCGGTCGCAATGACAAACTTTCTGCACTTGTATCAAAATATACTATTGTCTTGTCGTCTGATTGAGCACTATAAAGAGGATAGGTCCGGTATGAGATCCCTGGGGCACACCAGAGGTTGCAAAGTATTCTGGAGATCGAACGCCGTTCGAAGGCAAAGAGTGGTAGTCACTCTTTGCATTCGCTCGTACAAATATGATCCGAACCATTGCAGAAGGGGTCCGTGCATGCTAAGATTATGTAGTTTCTCAGCAAGATTTTGTGGTGGATCTTATCGAAAGCGCTGCTAAAGTCGGTAGGTATATAGAGAGTCGATTTGTTGTCCAGAGATAATGTTCATATAGACCTTATCAATTTATGAAACCATATTTTGACATAGGATAACCGAAGACGCCATTATCCGAGCTGTTACTGTAACGTGACTAGATAAGTTACATTAAAAGCATTTATTCAATAGGCTCATTCGTGTATATTTTTTACCGACTTCACAAAAAAGAGGAGGTTCTATGTTCGGATGATTGTATGTTTTTTTTTGCGTATAGGATAGACGACAATGGACCAATTTAAAAAATTTTGAAAACAGAAACTTTTTTTTTATTGTTTGGCGAAATATTGAATGAAAGTAAAGGTCGACCTTTCAGATTACAGAACGAATGCGAAGAACGTGAGCGTTGCGCAGGAGACGCGGCTGCAGCGCGGCGACATGGCGCCGAGCTAGAGGCCCTGTTGGGTGCCGCGCGGGCTGACCTGGCCGCCTGCAGGCAACGTGCTGCTGAGCTGGAAGAGGCTTGTCGCGCGAGGGACCAGGTACACACTCACACGTTGCGCAGGAGACGCGGCTGCAGCGCGGCGACATGGCGCCGAGCTAGAGGCCCTGTTGGGTGCCGCGCGGGCTGACCTGGCCGCCTGCAGGCAACGTGCTGCTGAGCTGGAAGAGGCTTGTCGCGCGAGGGACCAGGTACACACTCACACGTTGCGCAGGAGACGCGGCTGCAGCGCGGCGACATGGCGCCGAGCTAGAGGCCCTGTTGGGTGCCGCGCGGGCTGACCTGGCCGCCTGCAGGCAACGTGCTGCTGAGCTGGAAGAGGCTTGTCGCGCGAGGGACCAGGTACACACTCACACGTTGCGCAGGAGACGCGGCTGCAGCGCGGCGACATGGCGCCGAGCTAGAGGCCCTGTTGGGTGCCGCGCGGGCTGACCTGGCCGCCTGCAGGCAACGTGCTGCTGAGCTGGAAGAGGCTTGTCGCGCGAGGGACCAGGTACACACTCACACGTTGCGCAGGAGACGCGGCTGCAGCGCGGCGACATGGCGCCGAGCTAGAGGCCCTGTTGGGTGCCGCGCGGGCTGACCTGGCCGCCTGCAGGCAACGTGCTGCTGAGCTGGAAGAGGCTTGTCGCGCGAGGGACCAGGTACACACTCACACGTTGCGCAGGAGACGCGGCTGCAGCGCGGCGACATGGCGCCGAGCTAGAGGCCCTGTTGGGTGCCGCGCGGGCTGACCTGGCCGCCTGCAGGCAACGTGCTGCTGAGCTGGAAGAGGCTTGTCGCGCGAGGGACCAGGTACACACTCACACGTTGCGCAGGAGACGCGGCTGCAGCGCGGCGACATGGCGCCGAGCTAGAGGCCCTGTTGGGTGCCGCGCGGGCTGACCTGGCCGCCTGCAGGCAACGTGCTGCTGAGCTGGAAGAGGCTTGTCGCGCGAGGGACCAGGTACACACTCACACGTTGCGCAGGAGACGCGGCTGCAGCGCGGCGACATGGCGCCGAGCTAGAGGCCCTGTTGGGTGCCGCGCGGGCTGACCTGGCCGCCTGCAGGCAACGTGCTGCTGAGCTGGAAGAGGCTTGTCGCGCGAGGGACCAGGTACACACTCACACGTTGCGCAGGAGACGCGGCTGCAGCGCGGCGACATGGCGCCGAGCTAGAGGCCCTGTTGGGTGCCGCGCGGGCTGACCTGGCCGCCTGCAGGCAACGTGCTGCTGAGCTGGAAGAGGCTTGTCGCGCGAGGGACCAGGTACACACTCACACGTTGCGCAGGAGACGCGGCTGCAGCGCGGCGACATGGCGCCGAGCTAGAGGCCCTGTTGGGTGCCGCGCGGGCTGACCTGGCCGCCTGCAGGCAACGTGCTGCTGAGCTGGAAGAGGCTTGTCGCGCGAGGGACCAGGTACACACTCACACGTTGCGCAGGAGACGCGGCTGCAGCGCGGCGACATGGCGCCGAGCTAGAGGCCCTGTTGGGTGCCGCGCGGGCTGACCTGGCCGCCTGCAGGCAACGTGCTGCTGAGCTGGAAGAGGCTTGTCGCGCGAGGGACCAGGTACACACTCACACGTTGCGCAGGAGACGCGGCTGCAGCGCGGCGACATGGCGCCGAGCTAGAGGCCCTGTTGGGTGCCGCGCGGGCTGACCTGGCCGCCTGCAGGCAACGTGCTGCTGAGCTGGAAGAGGCTTGTCGCGCGAGGGACCAGGTACACACTCACACGTTGCGCAGGAGACGCGGCTGCAGCGCGGCGACATGGCGCCGAGCTAGAGGCCCTGTTGGGTGCCGCGCGGGCTGACCTGGCCGCCTGCAGGCAACGTGCTGCTGAGCTGGAAGAGGCTTGTCGCGCGAGGGACCAGGTACACACTCACACGTTGCGCAGGAGACGCGGCTGCAGCGCGGCGACATGGCGCCGAGCTAGAGGCCCTGTTGGGTGCCGCGCGGGCTGACCTGGCCGCCTGCAGGCAACGTGCTGCTGAGCTGGAAGAGGCTTGTCGCGCGAGGGACCAGGTACACACTCACACGTTGCGCAGGAGACGCGGCTGCAGCGCGGCGACATGGCGCCGAGCTAGAGGCCCTGTTGGGTGCCGCGCGGGCTGACCTGGCCGCCTGCAGGCAACGTGCTGCTGAGCTGGAAGAGGCTTGTCGCGCGAGGGACCAGGTACACACTCACACGTTACGCAGGAGACAGTAAGTCCGTGTGTTGGATTACGATCCATTTCCATCTACTGTGGAGGCCTAGGAGTGCTAAGTCGCCGGGCCTTCGTACAGGCCATGGTCTGAAACGAGAAGAAATGACAGGTGGTCGCTTTCTGCAAGCAGCAATGCTAGCGAAGAAGGCGGCCACACGCGTGAGGAAACGGATTTCCTAAGCCGCTGGGATCCCGACCCCGATTTTCAGCCACCGCAGGCGTGATATAGATGTTTAGAAAACAACCATTTCTGACTATACGAATGACAATTTTCTTTTCAGGAGCTGGTACTTCGTCTGGAAGACTGTCGGTCGAAGGAGCGTCGTCTTGAAGAACTCAAACACAACCTGGAAGTGTGCCTCGCCGATGCCACGCAGCAGATACAAGAACTCAAGGTCGGTGTACTAAGGAATTTTGTATCTTCTATTATACCTGTAACCAGATGTTGTCCAGTGTTTTCTGATTTCACGATCTCGGTTTGCATGCCACACTTGGGTTCGTTGCATTTTGGTATAGTAAGAAGATATTAAAGAAAATCTTATCTTAAAAAAGAGCAAATGAGATTTGAAATTTTTGAAGCTCGAGACATTCTTTATAAGTATGAGGAATTTGTATGATGAATTCTCTTTAGCGCATAAGTCACTGTGTCACCTACGTAGCTTGGGCAGTCTCTTGTCCACTTATGACGTTGTGATATATTCTGATCGAAAGGTACATCAAGAGTACCCACTGGGGTAGTGATCTGCAAAAATACGTTACAATAATACAGATATTACAATTCGAATAGTAACATCAATATGACTGACTATCATTGTTGTTCTTTTTGCTATAAACAATATCAAAATATCAGAGGAAATTGTTTCTCTTTGCTATGGTCTTCAAGAAGCGAACGAGTTGGAGCTCGCCTGCAGAGCAAAGAAGCACATTAAATATCCGAAAACCTGTTTACATTGGTAGGCTCGCCTCGGCGGCAGCGAAGGTCGTTGCCGCGCGTTAGAAGCGTCGCTGTCACAGTGCGAGAGCGCCAAGCGCGAGGCGGAGGCCAAGCTGTCGTCCATCGCGCACGCGCTGCGCCGCGTGTGCGGCGTGCAGCCCGACGGCACCGTGCACGCCGCCACCAGGAAGCGCCTCGCCAGCCCCGCCAGGAGATATAGTCCGCATAGAGGAGGTATGGTATTTTGTACTTAGAATTCCAGATCATTACAGATACTGGCACGGATTTCTCTGGGTCTGTTTAGTGCAGGTATGGTGTGAGACGCGAGTGCGTGGAGTGCGTTCCTTGTAAAATTATTGGCTTGCCGATGTGTACAATGCGCAAAGCGATCCCCGCTATTTCGCTACGCGCTCAAAATTTGTGTCGATATCTGTACTCAATTTTGGATCAATAAAGTCCGTTGTTTACAAAACAAAGTTCAAACCCAATAGAGAATATGCACGCAATTTTTATATTTGCTGAATATTCCTTCTTAAATACCAAATTTTGATAGACTTTCAGGCTGGAGTTTGAAAAATGCTCAATGCTGAGATCAGAGATTTATTATATTTTTGACACGTTCTAGTAGCCCCGCTCGCCGCGCCGCTCGACGCAAAGACCGAAGTCGTAGATAGAACGTTAAGCGATTTGATTTTATTTCAGGTCGCGACCATTCTGAGGATCGCAATGAGATCATAGACGTGGATCCGGAGCTCGTTAAGAAGGGAATGCGCAACTTAATGCACGATGTCTGCCAGATCGAACGCGAGAAGGTACGGTCAACACAAACAGTGTTTACACACACAAAATAAATCATCATCATCATCATTTCAGCCGACAGACGTCCACTGTTGGACACAGACCTCCCCTAAGTATCGCCACAATGATCGATCCTGTGCGTCTCGCATCCATCGGATTCTCGCAACCTTCACCAAGTCATCGGTCCACGTTGTAGGAGGCCTTCCGACAAAATAAATATATTGCTCAAAATTAAATAAACAAAGAAATCTATTACATAAAACGCAAAGTCCTGAATCATCAACGCTCAGCCCCTAACTCTTGGATGTGGAACGCAGTTATTCTAGGTTCCTTTTATGATGTTTCCTAAGGGGATAAAATGGGGGTCCAACGTTTGTACGGAGAAATCTTTCATGCAGGCGAAGTCACTGGCAGCAGCTAGTTTTTTTTAATAATGGAATTGATTTTACATTCTTTGTTGTCAGTTTTAGAAATAATGGGACGCAGTATAATCTCTATAGCCGTCATCTTTTAAGCCTCCACATAAATTATATCATCTATATCTAAATTCATCCTTTGTCCAAAACACATCAAATTTATTCCATCAGGGTTCCGTACTTTTTTTTTTCGACGGGGAAAATCATCTTATGACAATGGTTCCGTACCTCAAAAGGAAAAAAATTGAACCCTTATCGAATTACTTTGTTGTCCGTCCGTTTGCCTGTCTGTCAAGACCCTTTATACGCCGTATCGAGTTGAAATTAAAACTATATACTTAGGTCTGCGGTCCTTTGAAGCTGTGAAAAAACTCAAACTTCCAAGTCAACGGAAAAAAAAATATGGCAGTTTGTCCTTATTTCTTCTTTGTTCAGGACGACTACAAATCGCAAGTCAACATGCTAAAGAAGCAGCTTAAGGACGCGAGCGAGCAGGCCGGTAAGGGCGACAACAAGCTGCAGTCTGTGACTTCCAACCTGAGGACCATGCAGGAGGAGAAGGCGCGGCTGCAGAGCGCGCTTGGACAGAAGGATGCGCAGCTTAATGCGCTGGTAAGATATTGTTGTCTATGTCTTATAGGAATATTACAATACGCTAGTAAAACTTACAATACACTAGCAAACATTACAATACACTAGCAAAAAATACAATACACCAGCAAAAATTACAATACACTAGCAAAAATTAAAATACACTAGCAAACAAGTTTGCTTTAATACTAATGGTTTTAATTTTTACTCCAGTATGAAAATGCTTTAAAGTGACGTTTCTGTTGCCGCCTGCTTTCAAGCTGGTTTCCGTACTATTGACTTCGCCGACACTACCGTACTGTTGACTTCACTGAAAAGCTTTTTGTTGTTTATGTTATTTGATATTTATTTCAGAATGAGTCAGTACAAAGTAAGACCCTGGAGATCAGTAATTTACGTGACAAGATCACCAGCCTCGAGGCCTCCTTGACGTCTATCACTGAAGAGAAATTGCAGAATGAGGTAACAATTCTAATTAGGTTGTTATGGTTGCAAACTAAACAATAAATAAATCTTTGTGTGAAACCCGCATTAAAGTGGATTCTAAACTGAACCAGCAATTAGTATTTAATAAAATTGTATGAAGAAAAGTCAATGAAGGGAACATCTCGCTATCTTTTTTCTACGCGCGTATTCATACGCATAGTTTCGCTTTCTATCAAATTTTATGATTTCTAATTAACTTAATTTGGAACGGTTTAAAAAAATATTTTTAATTCCGATTTTGGGTAAAGTTATCTGTTGATACGAATAATAAAAAAATTATTCATCTACTCAATTATTTAAATATGACATTTTTTAGAAATTTTAAATTAAAATGATCTTTAATGTCTTTTTACTTAATTACCTAGAGGATTTATAGCAAGAACCAAACAGCGGAATGGTCACTTAAGATTTGTTTTTATATTAAAATGAACGTTAATGTTATAGAACAAAGGTGATAATCTTCGAGTGCAGTTAGCGGAACGGGTACAAGAAGTTGGTCAGCTGCGTGAAGCGCTTGCAGCAGCTGAAGGTAATTATTACATTAACTGTGTAATAAAAATAATATTAGCATACCCTATCCGCGTTAAGATTAGACATATAAAGAAACCTATTTTTACTGTCTGTTCAAGTTGGTATTAAAAGCAAGTAATTTCTACTGCATGCATTTCTACTGCCGCAGACAACCCATTTTGCGTCGCCGTGTGAATGAAAAAGAACTTTCGTATGAAACCGAATGCAGCAGAAATTACGCGACCGAAATTCTGCGACTCACGGCTCACAAAATTACGCTCGTTTCGCCTCACCCTTATGCAGTGGTGAATTTACTATTCTGGTAGGCATTGCCTATTTTGGGCCGCTAAAGTTGAAATGGCCAATAACTGTATAGGGGCCGATAGATAACTTATATGTTGGTCCTAGTAGGTTAAAAGATTAACCTTTTAACCCTTACCGGCTCCACCAGACCCTTTATTTATTTATTTCCTATTATAAGGCCGTGCGGCACGCCTGGACGTGCGTCGCGCTCAGCTAGAAGGCGACGTGCAGAGGGCCGCCGTCGCCGCCAGGGATAGGGACCAGGCGCTCAAGGTATGTTATATCTGTTAAATCAATTTTTATTAGTGCATTGGGCCTGATACTTAATTGAAATAATTATTAAATTGACAGGATTTATAAAAAAAAACTATCTTTAGCTGTTCTGAATTTTAAAAAATTGCAAACAATCTTTAACCGCCTACGTCGGATATATCCGAAAAACTCGCGTTTATTCCATCAGGGGCACACATTCACGATTAAATATTTTATCTTGTTAGCTCTTGTCACTTATGAATATTTAAGAGCTAAACGAGATAGAGTACCCAGTTACAAACACCCTGGTGAATAGGACACGAAAATACTCGTCGAACCAATCCGAAAAAAGTAGTTGAATGGTTAATCTTCTTTTCCATGAAAATTATGATAAAAATCTTAAAAACGGATTTGTTTCTCGTAGAAATTGCAAGAGCGCTGCGAAGGCTACACGCGCACGATAGCGCAGCTGGAGGACCGCTGCACGTCGCTGAAGGGCACCGTGGAGCAGCTGTCCACGGCGCTGCAGAAGGCCGCCGCCGCCGAGAGCGAGCTGCGCGCCGAGCTCGGCAAGGTCACAAGACAGCTCAACGAGGCCAAGAACAACGAGCACAACGCCGTCGATAAGTTGAGGCAGATACAGAAGAGCGTTTGTGAGTCGAGTTATTCCTATTGATCTTACAGGGGCCTTATTATGAAATGACTGGCCTGTTGGGCTAATGGTTAGTGACCCTGACTGCTATGCCAGAGGTCGTGTTCGATTCCCACCCTGGATTAATGTTTGTGCGATAAGCATGATCATTTGTTCTGTGTCTGAGTGTTACAAGAAGAAATTTAGAAATAAGAAGCACCTTTGTTCTCTACTATCTGTATATGATGTTATAATAAACACAATAACAGTATGATTTCTAACCTTTAGAAATCATATTAAGTCATGATATGATCTCGTCTTCCAGCGAGCTGTGAGAATGAAAGGCGGGTACTGACTGAAAAATTGGAGAGTGCGAAGTCGGCTCTCGGTGAAATGAAGAGACTTAACTCTTCACTGGAGGACCAGGTGCACAGACTCACTAACCAGCTGGCCAATGTGGAGGTGCAGAGGTATGTCACGTTTTAATATGGGTTTTACTTATTTAGTTATCTATACCTCTATATTCTGTAGGTACTTATACTTAATATTATAAAGAGGTAGTTTTTTTTTGTTTTTATGTATTTTTGTACAAGTGTTCCCACTTGTAAAATTTACCCCGTATATTAATATATCTGTGTTTACATCTTAAACCCAACTTTCTGGTCGCAGATTTGCCGGAAGAAATTTCTTTTGAAATAAGCATTACCTTTGTGTTATTTTAAATTAATATGGATAAGAAAGGTCGTAAATAGAACATAATGGTTTATAATAAAATTGAAAATACCTGTAGCAATACACTTCTATGCTGATGATACCACAAGCACTCAAGTTTTTACATTCTATTTCTTCAGGTCCGCCTTCGAATCCCAACTCCGCATGACGACATGGGATGGCAAGGAGAGCAACAGCGACAGTGAAATGGAGCGCGAACTGCACCAGTTGCAGCGCGACCGAGCTGAGCTCAAGTCTAAGGTGGACGTTCTACAGGACACTGTGCGCAAGCTGGAGGCTGAGCGGCGCCTGGTGCGGCCCGCGCTCAGGAGCAAGAGCCATGACAGAGGAGAGAAGTCCGTCTACTACTCGGATCTAGATTCAGGTGAGGCCTACTGTCTACGGACGCTTAGCTTCATAGACGCGTATTCGTCAGCGTTACAGGTGGGTCGCTGTCGAATTTTCAACCGACGAAACGCAAACGGTATTGCGACGACAGAATCCGTTGTTAAAAACGGTCCTCGTCGCAACTGGTTTGAAGACAAACTATAGTTGAGTGAGGTAGTTGCAGAAAACGTTCGTTGTAAAAGTGGCAATAAAACTTGTGCTGTATTTTGTAGCTATAAAGTACAAATTTCATTGCTAGAACTGGTTTTGAAACGATGACGCGACGAGTGTGATACACTGATGCATTCTCAACCTTATTTCCTTAACTGTAAGATACCAATTTGCATAAAGTAATTCAAAGATCGGTTTGTGCAACGAAGACTGTTTGGTCGTAGGACGGAATTATGCTTTCAACGACACGTCGCCGGACGTTTTTGAAAGAATAACGACAACGCGTCGAGTGAGAGTCAGAATGGCGGGTGTCCCTCAGCGAAATAAATTATAGTAATTTAAAATTTACCTAAAATGGAACGACGAAAGACGTCCACTGCTGGACATAGGCCTCGCTCAGCCAGTACCTAGCTCTAAAATATAGTTATTGTTTTATTAGCTGTTTTGCGATTTGTTTCTAGTATCCGATTGCCCAGATTGGGTATTGGCCTGTAGTTATTTTCGACGTGACGTGGGCGAAAGCACATCAGCGTGGCCTTTTTCTTTCATAAATTCGAAAACTCCGCGACTGTCGCAACCCAGTGTTCAAGTACATCGTCGCTTACCATCAGGTGAAATGGTGGTCAAACGGGAGTCTATCAATTGTAAAAAAACCCTCGTTCTTAAAGACTGGTGTGAGGAGTTGGAAAGTTGAGGCGTGGTGGAAATTTGTCGCTATTTTGAGTACAGGTAACCTAGTGGCGGTGACGCCACATTTCAGTTTTTGCATCCTTATTATTTACCAGTTTCCCCTTTCAGTAGGTTTGAAAGATTTCTAACTTTATTAATATAGAACGAATTTGAAAAAAAAATATTTTCGATTTTGGATCAAGATATTTTTTGACACAAATAAAAAAACAATTGCGAATATGACTAGCGCACGAATAGTTCCGTGACGTAACAACAAATTTACTGTTTTCTGACTTATTCCTATACCTGTGCTATAAAACCTTGCTTTATGCCAAATTTCAGGATACTGGTCAACGGGAAGTATCCTCTAAATTTTTCCCTTGAGAGGATCGAATTATATCCTAAGGGAACATACTTCCGGGATAAAAAGTATCCTATGTTCTATTCTAGGACATGGTCTATCCGTGTACCAAGTTTCATCAAAATCGGTTTTGCCATTTAGGCGTGAAGACGTAACAAACAAACAAATACACAAACAAACACACAAACAAACTCACTATCGCTTTTATAATATTAGTAAGGATTTGAAACATAAACGGTCGTATCTTTTTTTTTTTTCGGTAACTTAGAAGTTTGATTTTTTCATAGCTTCAAGGGACCGCAGACCTTAGTAGGTATATGGTTTTAATTCCAACTTTATACCTCCACGCGTTCCCGAAATACCGAACTTTAAAATAAATAAAGTATTTTTATATTCCCAAAATAAACATAAAGGTTGTTGTTGCGGTTTGCCGGGAAAAGATGATGGTAATATATAGCACAAAAAAATGATGTCATTGTTATTGATTTAACTATAAAAACCTTAATGCATTGTGTTATTTTATCTTAAATTGACTCCATTATACTATTCGTATATTATTATGTCGTGTTGCGATAATAATAAGTATAGGAAACTCAGGAGTGGTAAAACTAGTCCAATTACAAAATAAAATATATTTGCATGAGTCAAAACCATCTAAGACTTATCGGTGAACGCCACAATCGTAGCTATAAGACCACTCTTTAAGGTGTGGGTAGAGAGGCCCCTCGGCATCCTCACTTTTCACCATATGCAGCATACTATTTATATTTTTGACTGGCATGTTGGTCTATTGGTTAGTGGCCCTGACTGCTAAGCCAGAGGTCGTGGGTTCGATTCCCACCCAGGACAAATATTTGTGTGATGAGCACGATAAATTTTTCTGTGTCTGGGTGTAATTTATCTTTTGCCCGCGCGGCTTAGCTCCCGCTCGTCTCTACTCCACACTACTATACCCAACTCTACCCTACTCTACCCTACTCTACCTTACTCTACCCTACTCTACCCTACTCTACCCTACTCTACCCTACTCTACCCTACTCTACCCTACTCTACCCTACTCTACCCTACTCTACCCTACTCTACCCTTCTCTACCCTACTCTACCCTACTCTACCCTACTCTACCCTACTCTACCCTAATCTACCCTATACTACCCTAATTTTTATTTTTTTTCCATAAGAACCTTTTCCTCACAATAACAACCACAACAAAAAAAAATCAGCCAAATCGGTCAAGCCGTTTTCATGCTATGTCGTGACAACAGAAAACGGGTTTCATTTTTATATATATAGATATGTATATATTTAGAAATATATAAGTACTAGCTTTTGCCCGCACGGCTTCGCTCCCGCTCTTCCCTACTCTACCCTACTATACCCTACTCTACCCTACTCTAACCTACTCTACCCTACTATACCCTACTCTACCCTACTCTACCCTACTCTAACCTACTCTACCCTACTCTGCCCTACTCTACTCTACTCTACACTACTCTACTCTACTCTACACTACTCTACACTACTCTACCCTACTATACCCTACTCTATCCTACCAAACTTCACATAAACCATCTACTAAATAGTCTGAACAAAGCCTAAAAATTTGATTTGGATAAGTGAGCCCGTTCTTGAGTTATAAAATAACAACGAAAAGTGGCATTGATTTTTATATATATAGATAGATATGTATATATTTAGAAATATATAAGTACTAGCTTTTGCCCGCACGGCTTCGCTCCCGCTCTTCCCTACTCTACCCTACTATACCCTACTCTACCCTACTCTAACCTACTCTACCCTACTATACCCTACTCTACCCTACTCTACCCTACTCTAACCTACTCTACCCTACTCTGCCCTACTCTACTCTACTCTACACTACTCTACTCTACTCTACACTACTCTACACTACTCTACCCTACTATACCCTACTCTATCCTACCAAACTTCACATAAACCATCTACTAAATAGTCTGAACAAAGCCTAAAAATTTGATTTGGATAAGTGAGCCCGTTCTTGAGTTATAAAATAACAACGAAAAGTGGCATTGATTTTTATATATATAGATAGATATGTATATATTTAGAAATATATAAGTACTAGCTTTTGCCCGCACGGCTTCGCTCCCGCTCTTCCCTACTCTACCCTACTATACCCTACTCTACCCTACTCTAACCTACTCTACCCTACTATACCCTACTCTACCCTACTCTACCCTACTCTACCCTACTCTACCCTACTCTAACCTACTCTACCCTACTCTGCCCTACTCTACTCTACTCTACACTACTCTACTCTACTCTACACTACTCTACACTACTCTACCCTACTATACCCTACTCTATCCTACCAAACTTCACATAAACCATCTACTAAATAGTCCGAACAAAGCCTAAAAATTTGATTTGGATAAGTGAGCCCGTTCTTGAGTTATAAAATAACAACGAAAAGTGGCATTGATTTTTATATATATAGATGTTTATCAGTTGTCTAGCACAAGGTCTGCTTAGCTTGAGACTAGATGGCGTTGTGTGATAGTCGTGGAATATTATATTATTACTATTTCATGTTACACGTACAAATCTAGTAGAGATGGCCTGGTAATCGCGCCAATTACGCTTTTATCGGTTTCCACGGCCGATCCTACGTTCTGGGTGTTTTTAATTTAAGTATTCCCTTACCCGTATTCCATAATGAGTAGGCGCGCTATCAATTCAATTCATTTATTTCAGGCGTCTACGCCCATATAAATTTCACATACAAAATTAACATATAAGAGGATAAAAATTACAGTGAATGTTAAAAATTAAAATGCAATAAAATTAAATTTATAAAAATTAAAAATACGATAAAATTCATAATCAATGTCAAAAAAGTTAAAAGTAGGTACAATAAAATTCATAATGCTATGGTACTGGATCCACGTTGTGCGAATCGTCTCTAGATTTACATCCTCAAAAAATTGTAAGACTATTAAAGGGCACCAAAACGTTAGTTAATTCTTAGAACTAAATTCATGATGGTAAGAAGTGTCACACATCGGTTGCGGATTCTGTTTATATACTTTTTTGTCTAAATTTAATTTATATAACCATCTCAGGTCCAGACTCAACGAAAGACTCGTCGACGACGCGCGGCTACAAAGACTCTGCCCACATACCGTGTAAGGACAAAGGCTTCACCACAGACCTGAGTCTCATCGAACTGGAGAACAGAGAACTTAGGATGAAGATCAGGCGCCTGGAGAAGGAGCTGGCTGATAAAGTAAGTTTATGATCATCACGTAATGGAAAAATGTCTATTCAAGCCATCGTTGACCACATCGTCGCTTACCATCAGGTGAAATAGTGGTTCAACGCAAGCCTATCAATAAAAATAATTAAAAAAATAATAATGGAAATAATGGACTAAGATCTACTATTCACGGACGTGTAGCTTCATAGACGCGTATTCGTCATTATACGCTTGGTGTACGCCTGCATGACGCTTACATACAAAACTATGAGACGGTCGGCGTAGTGGTGTTGGCGAATTTATTAGTTTTTTGATGGCCTGTTGTGGTGCGTTAGCCGTACGGACGATCGTATCTTTCATAGTCGGCGCGCGGTGCGGCAACCGTGTGGCGAACGGTCGACAACAGGACGGCAACGTCACAAGCACCACGTTTTTTATTCGGTGTTGAATAGCATACAAACGCATAGCAGCCAGGTAATATACGTTTTCATTACTCATACTCTGAAAGTAGGTCTGAAGTTGCCTGAGGAGCGGGCTGAAAAGTACAACACTTTTCATCCCTAGGGAGTTTTACTTTCTTTTTTATCCTCCTCCGTGCGCCGCGGCCCGGTACGGACGTGTACAGTGGACCCTTGTCGCTCGTAAATTAAGCCATTTTTGTGCTAATTGGTGATTGGTTATCTTGCCAAATTCCGATTCCTTGTTACTCCTTAAGTATTTAATACAAGTGACACCTCCTAATAGGCGGTCCTAGAGTGAAACAAATAGATTCTCAGTGTTACATCTCGGTAGAAAGTCACCTGATTTGTCCTGTCCCGGGGCGGTCTCGAACCCGCGGCGACGGAATTGGCAGTCGCGCGCGCGCGCACCAGACCAGCAATATTAGTCATCACAGCGCGAAATAATCGTCCATAACGTAGTAAGTGAGGCCCACGCGACGTCACCTGTGCTACGACACGCTACGCGTCGCGCCTACGCGCAATCAAGACTGCTACAAGCGCTACGACCAGTTATTAGTGCTACGCATCATAAAGGAATACTGCTGAGTATAATACACTATTAGAGAGCTCGCTAAATTGTTTCTCTTTTTTGCTGTTGCTTATCTTTGCTGTGCTTTCGTCGATTTTGCATCTTTAAACCGTCAAGCATGCAGCGAACACCGCCCAAATCACCCGCAAAGGGTCAAAAAGGTCAGTCCCCGGTAGTATCTAGTAACCAGTCGAACACTAAAAAAACTGAGGATGTCAATATCACTGTCCGTAACATTAAACGCCGTCGTAATAATCCACCTGAGAAACTCAATGACTCACCTGACAAACTGGTTAACGCCCAGTCGGTGTCATGCGCTTGCATGGACTTAAAGGATGAACTCCTGGAAATGTTGAATTCATGGAAGGCTGATCACGATAATAGGCTGACTTCATGGAAAACGGAACAGGACGCTGTGCTTTCATCTCTCTCAAGGGACGTATCTGAGCTAAAAGTGCAATGTGAGGAAATACGAAAAACTTCCATCGAATTGGATAAAGGCATGATTTTTATCAACAAGAGTTACGAGGAATTATTAAAAAGAGTAGTTAATTTGGAAAAGGGCAAGGCAGAGGCTGTTGAGTCCATTGAGCGTATGGAAAAGCAAATCCAAGACTTACAACTTTGTTCTAGGTCTGCGACCATTGAATTGCGTAATGTCCCAACTAAGGATAATGAAAAATTGGAAGATCTCGTATCGATTGTTTCTGGAGTTGGGAAGGCCGTGGATCTGGAGATACTAGAGTCACACTTGCGAGATATTCACCGCCTCCCAGGTAAACCGGGATCATCTCGTTCAATCGTCGCTGAGTTTACATCTGTGTCCCGTAAACACGAATTTTTATCCAATGTTCGACGTTTTAACAAAGATCGTGCCACTGTGGATAAGTTGAATACACACACAATTGGATTACCTGGCGATAGGAAACCCATCTACGCCTCTGAACATTTGTCAGCCACTATGAGAAAGCTTTTTTATGAATGCCGTCAATTTGCGAAGACTAACAAACTCTCATGCTGGAGTCTAAATGGAAAGATCTTCATGCGTAAAAATCCTGAAGATAAACCAACCCAAATAAAATCCGAACGTTGCTTATCTGTTTTTAATAGCTCAATTTGACTGTATTTTTGTATTTTACATTTTTCTTTCTTTATTAATTTGCATGCTAAATCCTGGGATCACCCCTGGTATATACTTCTCATAACCTCAGTCTACACTTGTGATACTATTGCATTACACACATTACCTAAAATATTTTTTGTAACAGTTAATCCATTGTTCAATCATTCACTCTTTTATCAATACTATTCGATGTATTTCTGTAACCATGGAGCGCAAGTTCAGAGTAATTTTGTTTTCGTTTACTCGCGAAGGTATAATGTTTACGTCTCGCTTTCAGCTAGAACAGACCATAACACCATACTAAAACCGTTAACTGTACGTTTGTTTGGTGTGCGCATTATTCTAATGTACGATTACTTTTGTACAATATTGCTGTGACGCCTATCAGTGAATAAAATATATTTATAATAAATGGCTAATATAAATAAAATTAATATCGACATTGATAGTATTTCTATAGCGCGTACATATCAATGCCCACCAGAACAGTGCTCGAAATTTGTTAGATGTCCTCATTTGAATCTTAAATTAATCCACATAAATATCAGAAGCATAAATAAAAATTTCCATCAATTTATTACTATGTTAACCATGACCAAAGTAGATTTTGATGTTATTGTTTTCACGGAGTGCTGGCTGAAGGTGACAGGACCCTTGCCTATTCTTCAGGGGTACTCGAGCCATGCTACCCAAAATAACTCTTCACAAAATGACGGCGTAGTGATCTATACAAAGGGCGAACTGCAATGTACTATTACTGAACCGCCTTTCCGCGAAGCCAACTGCTTAGTATGTAGTACCGGCAATACAACTATTATATGTGTCTATCGCTCCCCATCATTCTTGGACCCAGAGTTGTTTTACAATAGTCTGGATAGTTTGGCTGGAACGTTAAAACGATTCAAAAATATGATACTAGTAGGTGATATAAACGTCGATATAAAACCTAATAATCATGACCGCCACTCAGATGCCTATTTGACCTTTTGTGCTTCTATTGGACTTCTACCGGCTCATACGATTCCCACTAGATCAGAGAATTCCCTCGATCACATAATGTTAAAAACAACTGCTTCGGCAAGTGTAATTGTACTTGACACTCACATAACTGACCACCTCCCCATCGTCCTTAGTCTGAAAACCCTTGGGAACTCCGGGAAGGCATTAAATTCAACTGTTCTTCGTTACAATTATTCAGCCATCCGTGACGAATTAGACCACACCGATTTCCGCTCCGTTCTGGAAGAATGTGACCCAAACCTTGCTGCTGATCTATTCGTTGATATGATTCAGAAAAGTTGTTCAAATCACACTTCAACCTTAAGAGTGTCTAACAGAACGAGAATGCTCAAACCCTGGATGACAACAGGTCTTGTTCGTTGTATACAAAATCGGGATACACTACACCGCAAATCAAAATTGTCTCCAGATAACCTGATTCTAAAAACTACGTACTCTCGATATCGCAACTTCCTGGATAAGATACTTAAAAAACTAAAACGAGCACATGACAGAAGCGAATTACAAAGAGCTAAAAATAATATTAAAGCAACATGGAAGGCCGTTAAAGCCATAACTAACTGTTCTGTCCAGCATCAACCACCCGACGAACTTATCCGGGGTGCAACTGATGCTAAAACTTCGATAAATAAAATCAATAGCTACTTTGCCAGTGTGGGAGAGAAATTAGCCTCTAAAATCGCTCCGTCCTGTAATCCCTCCCATCCCTTAAGTTACCCATCTCCATCCAATTCTCTTGTAATATTGCCAATTGACGAATCTCAAGTTTATGGAATTTTACGCAATCTACGTTCAGATTGCGCTACTGGACATGACAATATCCCTGTAAAAATCCTGAAGCAATCCATTGTCACTCTCACTCCACCCATTACACACATCTGCAATCGAGCAATCGAAACTGGTACATTTCCTGCAACTTTTAAGAAAGCAGTGGTCCACCCAATCTTCAAGAGTGGAGACAGAAGCAATGTCTCTAATTATCGCCCTATTTCGGTTCTGAGCTCCCTGTCTAAAATCCTTGAGAAAATATTGAACAATGCTCTGGTAGGATATCTTTCCAAATACAACATTATTGCAAAAAATCAATATGGTTTTCGACAGGGAATCTCGACTGAAGACGCCGTCCTAGGGCTTACTAATAGCGTTGTCACTAAATTGGATAAAAAACCTAAATGCTACGGTGTCTTCCTCGATTTATGCAAGGCATTCGATTCTGTTTCTGTTCCTATGCTGCTCTCTAAACTAGAAAACATGGGGATCCGCGGGCTTTCGTTGAAAATCTTCACTGATTACTTAACAAATAGAACTCAACGCGTAAAAATTAATTCTTTGGTCAGTGAAGATGAGTGTATCAGTTTCGGTGTTCCGCAGGGAAGTATATTGGGTCCAACCTTGTTCCTAATATACATAAACGACTTGTGCCTAATGTCCATCCCTAACTGTGAAATATTTACCTATGCAGACGACACAGCACTTGTTGTTTATGATACTGACTGGAGCAAAGCTAAGGAGAGAACAGAACATTCCCTCCGCCTTGTGACTGAATGGCTCTCAGCTAACTTGCTAACACTTAACATCGACAAAACTAAGCTAATACGCTTCTCGTTGTGCAGTTCAGCTCCCACACCAGCTGAATCTAGTGCAGTAAAGGTCCACTCTTGCCCAGGTCTCGATGCTTCTTGTCACTGTCTGATACTCTCTTTAGTCCCAAGTATCAAATATCTGGGGGTGTACATCGATGCAAGTCTTTCGTGGCGTCCGCACATTGAGGCTTTATGCTCGAGGACAAGGAAGCTTATTTATCTTTTCAAAGAATTGAGACATGCTGCTGATCCTGCAACTTTGTCTATTGTTTACCAAAGTTTATGTGCATCAATACTCACGTATTGCATTCCTGTATGGGGTGGTACCCACAAAAGCCTTCTGCTTCAAGCAGAGCGTGCACAGAGGGCGATTCTTAAGGTCATGCATTTTAAGCGAAGAGATTACCCAACTACCCAGCTTTATACAGAATCCCAAGTCCTCACCGTACGGCAACTGTTTGTTTTGCGTGTAGTCTTACGCCGCCATTCCATGCTTCCACTAGACTCAAACATCCTTCTTAGACGTCGTGTTTTTCCGGTCAGTGACTCCCTACATTGCAGGACCGCTTTCGCAGGTCGTCAATTCACTACCTTAAGCGCTCGCATTTATAATAAGATTCACCATCTGATCAGTATTTATACTTTAAACAAATATACACTAAAGACTAAGTTATCAAATTGGTTGCAAGAACTGTCTTATGATTATACCGAATCATTACTAACAATCGTCGTATAACTATGCCTCTATGCTGTTACACGTCTTCATATAAGGCTATTTTAATTGTACCAAAGCTTCTATTTTTGTTCATCTCCAAGGAGGAACTGGCTCCTGAGATACAAGTATTTATTTTACTTAGTTTAGGAGTCATATGTTCATTTTATTTCCAATGATCAGTGTTTGTACAACTATTGTATTTGTTCATGTTATTATATGTTGTTACTGTGTGTGTTAAATGTACAAATAAATATATTATTATTATTATTATTATTATTATTATTACTTTCACCTAACAACTGTCTGGGCACGCCACGATTATGGCGGTAAGTCCCCTCTTTGAGGCGTGGCTGGAAAGACCTCACGGCGTCCTTACCTTCCGCATGACGCAGGTCCTCACCGGACATGGCAAGTTCGGGAGGTTCCTGCATCGGATTCAAGCGGAAGAGACGCCCGGGTGTCGCCACTGTGCGCAACGCCCGGAGGACACGGTGGAGCACACCGTCGAGGTGTGCCCTGCCTGGGCGGAGCATCGCCGTGCCCTCGTGGGGGCGATCGGCGGCGGAGACCTCTCGCGCCGGGCCCTGGTCGAGGCCATGGTCCGGAGCGAGGAGGAATGGCAGGCGGTCGCCTCCTTCTGCGAAGCAGTAATGCTTGCAAAGGAGGAGGCCGACCGCATCAGGCAACGGCGCCCTCGCCGCCGTCGCCGGGATTCCGATCCCGATTTCCGGCCACCGTAGACGCGGGCTCGCGGACGGCAAGCCATGGGTAGCTCGCTGTCCGATCGTCCGGTAATGGACCGAGTCCAAGACGTCGACGGCGCGCACTGTTCCCGCGCGCCTCAAGGAGTTGTCAGCAGCAGGAGGGGCCCAGCTGGGTCGAAGCCTACTGGGGACAGGGTTGTCCGAAAGGGAGCTCGTGCCCCGGTATGAAGGCTAGAAGGAACGGCGCGGGGTTTTTAGTCAGTAAGAGTCTGACACTGTCTCCCGCTCCACCCAAGAGCGGGTTTCGTCAAAGATGATTTTCCCCGTCGACAAAAAAAAAAAAAAAAAAAAAACCTAACAACTGTCAAATTATTTAAAAAAAAAAATAGGTCTATCTTCTTGTATTCGTAATGAAAAGCACAATGCTTACCTCGGGGTTAAAGTTACTTATTTAGTCCCTCGAATTAGCGACCTCGCTACGCTCGGCTGCCAACTTCTTCTCGGGACGAAATAAGTAACTTTCACCCCTAGTGTAACAATGTACTATTTCAATTTAGGCGCTTGGTGTCGGACCAGCGGCACGGTAAATGTGTGGCAGCCGGCCGGTTGCAGTACGCCTAAATTGAAAGTGCCCTTAGAGTCTCTAAATCGACAAGTCCTTTGCTTCTCTTATCAAACGGATGTTCAAGGTCATTACCTGAGCATGGGGCCGCCTCGGGCCCAATACCAGCTTTATAAATTTTCAGCTCCCTCAGCAATCCAGTCTGCGAATCCTCTCTAGACATTTTATGAGTTAACATATGGATAATAGAGAATAAAATATGTTGTACCGTCTCCAAATGAATTGACATACGAGTAAGAGAATCGCCGTTATCTGTCAACTAGTCCCACGAAAAATTTCTGAAAGGTAAACCTCTGCCCTAGAACGTAAACGGCAATTGAAGGACACAAGTAAGGTGGGAGATGTCATAAGATGATTTCACACCTAAAAAATAAAATTATCCCCTTTGTATTTCTCGCATCCAAACTGTTCATGCGACCTTCACCCAGAAACGACGATATTTTTTAGTTATTAGGTTATTGTTTTTTTCACCATTTTGCAGTGACGCAAAACTGTTTTACCTGTTAATTATAGGTATTGCATTCAATGTCGGTGTTGGTTATTCACCTTGATATAATTGTTTAGTTAGTATGCTTGTTTGAGTTAATTGCACGTACGTAAAGTGGTATGAATCAATTTAGTATGCTTCATCGAGCGATGTCTGTGTCATGGGCGAGATAAACTGCACCTACCGCGTCAATATGACAAGTATAAATAACAAGCAAGTATAGTATTAAAATTAGCTGACTTGGCAAACGTCGCGCGTCGTTCTACCATATAAATTACTAGCTTTTGCCCGCAGCTTTTTCTGCGCACATATAATATGGCCTATGTCACTCAGGAATAAAGCAGCTTGCTATCGGTCAAAAAATTGTACCAAAAATTTCAGGAATGCCTATTGGTAAAAATCTAAATCCTGTTATCCCTGAGGGCTATCTATAGGCATTGTTTTCATATCATAATATATTTTTTGGAGGGGAGGAGCGACCGTCTTGGCTGGTGGAGGGTACGGGAGAGTGTGTATAAAAGAGCCGGGTTTCGAAAGAGCTGATGTAATTTTTATTACTTCACTAGCGACCCGCCCCGGCTTCGCTCGGGTAACAGTATTTCTCCACTATTTAATAGATGTTATTATACATATAAACCTTTCTCTTGAATCACTCTATCTATTAAAAAAAACCGCATCAAAATCCGTTGCGTATTTTTAAAGATTTAAGCGTACATAGGGATATAGGGTCAAAAAAGCGACTTTGTTTTACACTATGTAGTGATAGGCTATGATGCACTAGTGGAGTCAAAAATCCAAAGTCTTGAGCGTCGACGCCGACTTGCTAGCCTGTCTGTTTTCTATCGTTTAAATTGCGGGGAGTGTGCACACTGGAGTTACACAATTTAATTTCGCTAAGTCCGTTCCATCACAACCACAAGACGTATGGCGTTGCGCCACCGATACATGGTGGCCATCCCACCTATACGTACAAAGCGTTTTGGGAACATATTCATTATGCGTACAGCTAAGGAGTAGAATTCCCTGCCGGAGTCTGTGTTTCCTGATAGCTATAACCTAGGGGTCTTTAAGTCAAGAGTGAATAGATTTTTTCTAGGCAATCGTGTTCCATCGTCGGACACATCATCGCTACTATCAGGAGAGATAGCGGTGAAACGCAAACCTATATTATAAAAAAAATTGCCGATATTCTAAAAAGTTGAATTTAACTTTATAAACCAAACTAGATAACTTAACTAAGATTAACTCAACTGATCATTATGTATCCACCGTCTTGCGATAATTGCCCGCTAGGTTTGCGGCCGTAAATCGCAACCGCGACGGCTGCGTAACCAATAAACAAAACTGCGGTTTCGTGAGTTTAGAAACTAATCAGCTATTTCTTCCACCGCGGCGGGAGCGAGTGAAAACCGCTTCGTGACTTCGTAGCCTTACATAGTTTTTACTTTTCTAAACTTTTCAGGAAGCAGAACTAGCGATGGCCCGCACGCGCTACCTCTCCGACCTGTCCAGCGTGTCCCCGTCGCGGCGCGGCGACGTGGAGCACTACCGGCAGGCCGCCATGCAGGCCGAGCGGCTGCTGGAGAGCAAGGAGGCCTCGTACAGGCAGCAGATCATGAGGCTGGAGACACAGGTATATTACACAGGAAAAAAATCGCCCCCTCCATACAAACTGTTCAGTCAAGATTTTAATTATGTATGGTGAGACCGTAATTTTTTTTGTCGTTTCCTGAAAAAAGGTCTTGTGAAAGGTTGTTCAGTTTCGTCTACTGAGCAAGCCCTTAAAGTTTGTGGAGGGCTGTCCCTTACAACCTGTATAGGCAAACCATAGAGATGGCGGAAATCTTGAAGGTTTTTTTACATAATAATATTAACCTAGTGCTTGATTGTTAAACTACGCACTAGTTTATTAAAATTAAATGTTTTCAACAATGCCAATGGACCACACCACTGATGGCAACCGAGGAACATAATTTTTTTGGTAACACTACCACTGCCGATGAATTTACATAATTTTTCTAAGGGAAAATAAGGTTTGTAGAAACAGATATTAATGTCATGGTCATGATCTTACCAATAATAAATAAATATTATAGATAAATGCATAAGTTTTGTATTAGAACTTCATCACGGTGGTGTGATAACCAAAAAAAAAAAGGTGAACGACACTACATATGATGTCGTTGACAATACACGAAAAGCATTTATTAAAACTACCCTCTTGTATCTCCCAGGCATCCCAGCTCCGCGCGCAGCTAACAGCAGAGATCCGTCGTCGGCAAGCGTACATCGCGCGCAGCGGCCGCGCCGCCAGAGATGTGCAGCGCTTACGGTCCGCACTGGGCGACTCTTTGAGGACTGTGTCACAGGTAAAATTAGTACTTAAGACCATGGGTTGACATGTGCATAGTGTTGGTGACCTGTATAGACAAACCTGAGCGTGTATGTTGCAAAACTGTGCAGGTTTCCATACAAGCTTACCTGCGTGTAATGCTACCTTAAGTGATATCAGCAAAACCGTAGTGATCCAGCAGGGTCGAAGCCTATTGGAGCCAAGGGTTGACTTCAGTAAACTTATAATACGCCTTCCCGCTTCGCCCTAGTGCGGTAGAAGTCATTAGATGATTTCCCACTATAAAAAGAGAGGTAAAAATAGTTATACCCATAGGAATTTGGACCAACTCCAGGGAGTTGTTCACCAAAAATCTAAAGCTCAGAGAAGCCAAGGATTCCAATATAACTCAAGAAGTATAATCCTGAGACTGGACTACTGAACTACTATAGCGATGTCTGTATAATGTATTTGTGATAAGGAAATAGTAA
This sequence comes from Mythimna lalbum, assembly GCA_949319445.1. Classification (NCBI taxonomy): domain Eukaryota; kingdom Metazoa; phylum Arthropoda; class Insecta; order Lepidoptera; family Noctuidae; genus Mythimna; species Mythimna lalbum. The sequence goes on along the minus strand of OX439356.1, from coordinate 3,438,567 downwards.
CTTATCGTTCTGTCAGCTTAACCACGCTCCTTGACCAATTAGATCACAGTAAAATAGAAAGAAGTGGTGGGCTCAGTGAAAACGATCCCGACTTATAAGTTGTAGGTCGCAAGTTCAAAACCCAATTAGGCATACCAATCCGCACTGGACCCGCGTGGACGATAACGGCCTGAGTCCCAACAGTGGGAACATTATAAGATTGATTATGCTTATGCTAAATATAAAGCTGTGTTTACATTAAGCAGTTCAAGTAAGTTCTTCAGACAGTATGGATACGACTTTTGTCAATTTTAAAAACGAATACCTCAGATATTCGTAGAAATAAAATTCCAATTTTATTGAAAATCCTGATTAAATTTTAAAATTATTACATAAAAAAAACAGACATATTATATTTGAAAATATTATTAGAAAAATAGACCATTAATATTAACGCAAAAATTTGACTAACGTTTGCGCCGGTATGAATCCACCTTTATTTTGCAGTTTTTCTGATGAGTCACTGTTTTCTTAACGTGAATAGATTATACTCCATTCACAATAAGTTTAGACATTTAAACAAACCTTTTTTACTGTCCGTTCAACCAATTTTAATTTTTATTGCGTTGGTGGCATAACAACGGACTGGAACACGCAGCGTTGGAAGGCTTCCTACATGGTGGAGCGATGACTCGGTGAGGGTCGTGGGTATCCGATGCATGCGAGACGTACAAAACTGGTCCTAATGGCGACACTTGGGGTCATATGTCCAACAGTGGACGTCTTTCGACTGAAATGATGATGATGGCTGATGATGGCAAAACAAATGACGGCTGCAGTAAATAGTTGGTGTTGTAATCACTTTTATTGCTTTTAATGCCACCCTTATGTCTATGGAATAGAAGTTAAATACAAAATAAATCTACCAAAGATTCTAGAAGTCATTCCATCATTCTAGTAGTATGCTACACTGACGGTTTAAACCACGTTGAACTGCCCTATATTTTTATCTAGAGCAAAAAAAAACTCGTTAAAATCATACTATACCGCAACACCATCGGTCAAAATCAAACAAAGATAACAAAATATCTTATCTGACTTGAACTTCAGACAGACATAACAAATAACTTGATGAAGTGGGTTATCTCGATAATTAAGTTACAAATATTTTTATAGTCGAAATTGTAGCAGGTGGCGTCCTGGGCTGTGGGTATGTTTGATGAGATAACGCGGCTCTAGAACGCAAAGGGCCATTGAAGGAACGCGGCGGGGATTTTGAACCGGACTGACTGAGCGCTTCGCCTCATCGTTTATACCATACTAGCTTTTGCCCGAGGTTTCGCCCGCGTACATATCTTTTTTTTTTTCATTATTGATAGGCATGCTTTTGACCACCATCTCACCTGATGGTAAGCGATGATGTGGTCGACGATGGAGCACGCTTGCCTAGAAGTAACCTATTCACTCTTGACTTAAAGACCCCCAAGTTATAACCATCAGGAAATACAGACTCCGGCAGGGAATCCACTCCTTGGCTGTACGCACAATAAATGTGTTCCCAAAACGCTTTGTGCGTATGGGTGGGATATCAACCATGTACCGGTGACGCAACGCCGTACGTCTTGTGGTCCGATGATGGAACGGACTTGGCGGAATTAGATTGTGCAATTCGAGTGCACACTCCCCGAAATGTAAACGAAATTAATTACCTAAGGGCCTATGTCACCCAGTAATAAAGTAGCTTTCTACCGGTGAAAACAATTTTAACATGCGGACAAGTAACATTCAGTGATTATATCCTATAAACAAAAAAAAAAAACAAAATAACAAACTTTACCTCTTTATAATATTAGTGTAGATAATTTGCCTGCTGCGATTTGCCCGTCCGATTATGATTTAAGTGGTTCAAGGCTAGAGTGAATAGGCTCATAATAAACTAGTGCGCCTCACCATCAACGGTTGCATCACTGCTTACCCTCAGATGGGATCGCAGTCAAGCACTAGCTTATTTTATTCATTAAACCCCAAGCGAACGCCGGCGTTCACTCACCCATTGTCTTTCTATTATTATTATAACTAGCCCATACTGTCCTACTGCTGGGCAAAGGCCTCCACTCCTTCCAATGTTCCCGCTTTTGAGCCACTTCTTTCCAATTCTCAAGGAAGACATCCAAGTCGTCCCGCCATCTTCTTGATCTGCCGCGACCCCAGTCTTTCTATTGTGTCTCTATAATTACGGTATTCAAAAGGTTAAAATAAAAAATAAAAAAATTATGTATCAAATTGGGCAACAAATTCTAACATTTATTGTAGCAAAACAGCACATTATTATTCTTGTTATCAACCATAAAAATACTAGATAGGGCACGAATCGGAAACATTTCATCGTAAGCAAGATAAACAGAGAAATAGTGTCATTGTATTATTTCACGCGGGTTTAAAACAATCACAGCTTTTTTTAAAGACTTCATAAATACCAAAATCCGAAATTAAAGTTAGGTAAAATTTTGTATTTTTGGTAAAAAGATTTTGTTTCACATTTTTCCTCCCTTATCGCCTGCTTCTGAAAACTGGTTTTATTTTTATTGTAAACTGAAAATCAACCAGGATAGTGTCGTTTATAAATGTGAAAGGCTGTGTTTGGCTGAACATCATCTCGCGTCATCGCCTGAACGAATTTAGATGAAATGAACACGGGTAGATAATGACTTAGGGTGATTTTAATATCGATATTGCGGATTTCATCACGCATGCAGATTTGCTCCGCATGCGTAACCCTCGCAAATGTCCTTTTCATACAAGTATTTAGTGTAATGCGGGGCGGGGCGGGGCAATCTCGCATGCGTGATGAAATCCGCATGATAATGAAAACACCCCTAACCCATTGAATATTTTTTATTCTAGTAGTACCTAAGTATCTCCATTTCCTCCGAATAATTGTATAACTCAAGCGAGCGAAACCGCAGACAAAACCTAGTGAGACATTAAAATTCCTTACAAGTAGGTTCTATTGTTTCTCTTGATTGGTCTCACTGTCGCAATTTCTACGTAAAGGCATTGAATAACACATTCTTCATAAAAACTCAATTATTTCAGACATGTAATAACTACTATGTATGAAACTAACATGTTTACAAAAGATAATGGCATCGGTCCTTATATGACCTCACAATAAAAGGAAAATAAATACCTACTAGATACGTAGCTATAATTCTGCGCAACTATAACTAATATTGTTAGAATTATAGGAACTAACCTATCCATGTAAATAAATCACATTTGCTTCTTAGAATTAGTTCAGTTGGTCTAATAAAAAAAATAAACTGAATTTGTCCAACCCGCTCTGGTTCCGCGTGGTGGTTTACGGCCTATTCCCTCTCCTAGAGAGGAGGCCTGAGTCCCAGCGGTGGGAACAATATAAGGCTGTCAATGCTATGCTATGCTTAAAAGGGACGAGTGTTAGGGCGTTATCACACTAGCGGTTTGCGAGCGGCTGAGAGGCGGGGCGGACGCGCAGCGAATGCGTTGCGAACACGCCGCGGCTGGACAGCGAAGGCGTCGCGGACGCGTGGCAAATTCGCAAAATTTTCAACGCGTGTTTGTAGCAGGCTAACGACGTACAATACACTCAGTAACAAAACGGATTCCGACGAAGAGACACTGCTGTTCGCTTTGTAACTTCGTTGTATGTTGCAGACGCGCAACGAGATCTGCATCTCGTTGCGCGTCCGCAACATATTCGCGGCGTGATCGTTGCACGCCCGTAACGTATTCGTTGCGCACCCGCACCGCTTTGAGGACGCTCGCAATTCGCTAGTATGATAAGGCCCTTAGACTGTCCAGTAACGAATCCAGGCAAAAAAAAGCCCCTTTTTTATATGGGAAATCATCAAATCTCATGCTCTAGGTGGAGCAGGAGGCACTGTCAGATTTTTATTGATGTTGCCATGATTAAAGTTTTTTCCTATCTTATTTAGATTTTAAAGGTGGAAGAATTTTTCGGTAGTTTAGTAAGAGGGTTGGTAATCAGGTTTTGGGGCCCTCTAGAGATTTTAAGCCTCGTGGCACTGTCCTGCCATACACCTGTGTAGGCATTAATAAATAGTTTGTTATTGAAAACTATTGAAAAGGAAAAATAATCGTATGTCTGAGCTTTGCGATAATGCGGGAAATAATTGAATAAAATACTGGGTGATAACTGTTTTTGTAACTGAACTGTTTTTTCCTCTATTTGTATCAAATATAGTCATTGTTGCGGAATTAAAATGTTCTGATTTAATCATCAATGAAAATACATATTAACTGGATCTGACTGGCCTGTTGGTCTTGTAGTTAGTGGCCCTGACTACTATGCCGGAGGTCGTGGGTTCGACCCCACCCAGGACAAATTTTTGTGTGATGAGCATGATCATTATTTTGTCCTGTGTCTGGGTGTTATTTATCTATATAGGTATGTATTTATTTAGAAATATATAAGTATGTTTATCAGTTGTCTAGTACTCATAACACAAGCTCTGCTTAGCTTGGGACTAGACGGCGCTTGTGTGATAATTGTGGAATATTATTAAGTATAAATTATCTTGCCGTTACCAGGCATCTATTCATTCCAGGAAAAAATTAAAAATAGAAAAGTACATTTTCGTATTTATTTCTCGTCGTCTACTTTTTTATACGCACACAGACATTATCTGCATAAGAATTAAATTCCATATTCGCCTGAAACGTTAACTTTGCTCAGCATGGTAAAGTCGGTATGGTTACTAATGTATCATCAAAGACAAATCCACCAGACCACCGCTAAGTTAATTTTTGCTTGCACTCGAAACGAAAACTTCTAAGGGTTTGGTTTGGCATCGCGTCGCAGGATTTAAGCGAAAACTTTTTTAAGTGGTCAGGCAGAAATGACCGTGATGGTACCTTTTTTTAAATTTAATTCTTATCATGTAATCAGTGATGTGGACTATAAATAGATGAGATACATGTCATCTGTTTATAGTCCACATGACTGTAGGGTGCTGTCCCCTGCGGGTCCTGCCTTTCCCTAAGTATCGTTTTTTTTTTCACGGAGGGAAAATCTTCGAATGACATCCCCCGCTCTTGGGCGGACTAAAACCCCACTCCTGTTCCTTTCTGCCTTTCGTACCGGGACCGAGCTTCCCTTTCGGATAACCCTGGCCCCAGAAGGCTTCGACCCGGCTGGGCCCCTGCTGCTGCTAACAGCTCCTTTAGGCGCGCGGGAACATTGCGTTCCTTAAGTATAGTCACATATAGGTGACTTTTTTAGTTCAAGAAGTCAGACCGCAGGGATAGTAAGCTGTCCTGCTAGGTTAGGTTTGGGTGCTTTTGGAGATATGACTTTTAATTGGCACCATGGCAGTTGATCGCGATGGTACCTGCGCAACTTATATTTGTAATTCTATTTATTTAGTTAGAAGCTCAGATAACAATGTTTCAGGAAAAATAAGTGGACTATGAACAATGAGCAATGTGATGACGTTAATGCAGTTACCTACGCACAAGGTATTTTTACTGTAGGTATCACAATATACGTAACTTAGGTAGGTTCAGCAGTGCTACCACTAGCTTTTAACGCGATCTATTTGTCGACCTAAACTGAACTGTTGAAGAGATCAAAAGGATGGAGCTTAGTGTCTGTACAACCTAGGGAGCTAGAGAGGGATGGAGCTATCTCCGCTCGTTTCTCGCTCGCACGCTCGCTTGATATTTTAAGACGTCGTGGCTTTTTTTTCTTTTAGGGGTGGAAATCATCCAATGACTTTTACCGCTCGGGGGTAGCGAGAGACCGTGTCAGACTTTTACTGACTAAAACCACAACGTGTCCTTCAGTTGCTCTTTGTGTTCTAGGACTACGGGTTTCTTTTACAGAAATTCCCCGCGGTCTTAGCTAGCGGGTATCGGCTCTGCCGGGCCCCTTCTTTTTGCTGGCATCTCTTTGAGGCGCGCTTGGCGTCGTTTAGAAGTCGTCTTGTGTCCGTAAAAATTGGTACCTAATAGAAATAGACAATTTTGCCAAAAACTGAGTTTCTATGATATTAATTATTTTTTTATTTATTTTAACAGTTTATGTACCTACACACAATAATAAAAGAAAAGAAGAAGGAAACAGAATAATAGTACAATGGTGATGCTTGTTTCTAAAGAAATCTCGTCCAAAATACCTATCTGCGAAAGGAGAGTTGGAAAAAAATAGAAATGTAGACATTTTGTTTAAAAGTAAAAGGAAAATTTGTAGGTACACACAAAACACGTAGGTACCTAACTAACAACGAAATAATATAACATGCAAAAAAAGATTTACTTAACTTCTATTATAATTATATACATACACATAGTAAAATAAATATCACAAAATAATATCTAGTAAATAGTGAAAAATAAAATAAATATTCCTTGCAGGTGTCGAAATAACCTAGATGAAACTACAAACCGATTATGGAGTCTTCCTACATAATGTCTAGCAATGTCGTTGGCTTTGGTAATCAATGCAAGACATCTGAATGCATTATGTATTCGGGTTCCAGTTTCCGGCTCACCAGGCTGCTTATAATGTACATTATAGTATTTTAATTAGCTGCAATTTAGCGTTATTTAGTCACGTTGAAGTCGCATCCTTTCATAGTGGCGGTGTAGCCACGTAGCAAATGCTGCGGGCCCCGTTTGGGAGTATAAAAACAGGTTACCTGTGCCTTTTTTTTTTGTTGCCTGTTCTGTCCCACTCCTGGGCAAAGGCCTCCCTCTATTTCTTCCATCTTTCGCGCGCCCGGGTTTCTTGCCAATTCTAGTAGAATTTATCAAATTCGTCGCGCCATGGATCTCCTTCGCGGTTTACCGCGGCCCCGACGCACTGTTTTAGGGCACCAACTTTGTGCTACTTTGGCCCACAGTTTGTCGGGCATGCGGCAGACGTGTCCTGCCCAGTCCCACTTCAGCCTGGCAGTCTTTTGAGCCACATCAACTATTTTGGTTTTGGAGCGCAGTAAAGTGTTTCGGACTCATCGCTACCTAAGGGCCCCAGATCTGTTTAAAAAAATTATTAAAGGAGTTTTTGGGGGTCCCTTGGTAGAATTTGCTACAGGCATTCCTTATTCCATGCCTCGTATTCCTCAATGCCGAGGGTCGTGACCTCCCTGCTTCATTACTTTAATTTATATGACGTTCCTTCAGACCTCACGCTAGCTTAATCCAGCACTGATCTAACAGCGCAGGTTAGCAGGCTTAGCCCGTGTCCCTTAGGGAGGGTTTCTGGATAGAATATTTTGAGTTAAGAGGGTCCTTCTCCACTCGTTTATCGTAAACATCGAAAATGGTTTAAAAGCTTGTTACTTCATTTAATGCAATCCAACGCGATGTTTGACGAAAACGCAACGCAAAAAAAGAGAGACAACGCCTGGAAACTCTAACAGAGTTTCGGTAATTCCGAGATTTACTCGAAAATTTCACAAAAATTGCTCCAGGAAATAGCTGTTTTTTTTTAAACCCTTAAAAGCTTTTGGAAAAAGTTGTCATTATTTAGAATCTTAATAAAATTTGCAAGGTCTCTAGAGGATTACTTTTTTGACTTTTTTAATTTTTAGGCAAATTATGAAGTGTCAAAGTTCATACAAAATAGGACATTTTCAGAGGTTTTTACTGGATTAGTTTTACACAAATTTAGAAATTGGTTTCTTTAGAAACCTAGATAATATCCACAAGATACTGTGTTTCCAAAATATCCAATGAAAAGTGTGTAATAACGTCATAATCAGTTATGAGCGGTTGTATGAAAAACAGTGAAAATGTGGGTCATGATGCACCACCTTAAGAGTCTCAAACCCTACTCAATGCCAAATTTTGATAAGTTTTCAGGCTAGTTTGAGATTTACTTAACTAACTGCAAATGCTTAAATTTAGAAATCGGGAATAACTATATCTTCATTTTTTAATCTTGTCTGCGATTGAGACTAGTCTATGTCCAGCTGTGAACTGTTGTAGACTGGTGAGGAAATATAGGTACGTATTTAACAAGGTTTTATTTGGACGAACACTTAAGTAGTTAGTTTTGTATGCAAACAAAATAGGCTATTTACCTACAAGGTGCAACTGTATGTAAGCTAGGTAGGTACTTTTGTCGGTGGGAAAATCATACAATGACATCTCCGCGTCCTTGGGCGGAGCGGGAGACAGCGTCAGACTTTTACTGACTAAAAGCCCACTACTGTTCTTTCGTTGCCTTTCTTACCGGGGCCGAATCTTCCTTTCAGCAACAGACAGTAGGCTTTGACACTTCTGGGCCGCTACAGTTTGCTAACTCCTAGAGGTGCGCGTAATATAAGCTATGTAGGTACCTACTGAGTTGACATTCCTCCATTACCTAGAGGAGTGGAGTCAAGACTACCTAAACCAATCACCGTTAATTGATTCATCAGTTGAACAAGAATTAATTGCAATAATTCCTGAGATGATGATGTCTCATACCTATGTATGACGCGGACTATACAGACATTTTTGCTCGATTACGCGCGAGGAAAATGGCGAATATTTATTCAAATATGTATAATTGAAATAAGTGGTTTAAAACAAGTAGGTAATACGTAGGTACTACATTTGATTAGTGGAATGGCTGGGGCCTAAGCCTTTGTTGCGATAGTATCAGTTTACACTCAAAAAATGACACTTAAGGACATAAGTAGTTAGATATCGTACCTATGTTGCGAAGTAATATCTATTATTGTGCGAGACAGCATTTGACATAGAATAACCAAGATCGGGTACAGCAGTGGCCCAAAGATACCGGCCCTTACTTACGAAGAACATGGGTTTGTGACCAGACCCATTTTTTGGCGCTTTAATTTCCTCCAGCGCCTATAGATTTTTCTATATTATACTAGCTGTTACCGGCGACTTCGTTTCGCGTGCATTTCAAGAACATAATCGGAATAAATAAATTACTATTATTCCATCGGGGGGACTGTAATTCCCATTTCTGCGAGAAAGGAAAAAGCATAAATCGGTCCAGCTGTTTTGGAGATCAGCCGGAACAAAAGGACAAAAATTTTAAAAATTACATTTTTGTTATGGGTATGAATATCCTCACAGGGAACGGTTTTGTTCTAACGGAGGGAACGCTTAGCTTGTTTACACGAACGCTACCATTAGGTATTATTATAAAAAATATAATTTTTCTTCGCAGGATCCAGCACTGGACTCGTACACCTTGGAACACGAAGCTCGCAAGCTGGACAGCACGCTCACCCACAGCCTGCCGCCGCTCAACGACAGCTACGACTCCTCGAAGTAAACACGGCGCGGCAACAAGCGATATTTACCAATAACGAGCTGCCAGCTCGAGCATTGTGGAAAAACACAATAGGAATACAGATGGTGTAATTTATAACCAGCCGTGTAGTTTCAAGTTTCTATTATAGGAAAACTGCGGCTCAACTGTGTTAAATTAGCAGATAACTCGACACAATAGCTGACCGCAGTACTATTCCTATCCTCAAAACTGATAGTCATCACTTGTAAGTCACCATGATGACTATTTTAAGTCATGTTCGAAAATTCCAATTTCAAAATGTAAATTGGACAGCAAGGACGGCACAAATATGGTACAGAGTCGCGAGGGCGAATATTTATGACAAATACATTGTAACCTTCGAGTCAAAACCAGGCCTCATTTATGATGGACCAAAATGTTAAAAGTTGTTACGAAATGGTTAATCAGCAAGAGTATTGCTGAATACCATTGTGCTTATCTGAACAGTTGTGACGTCATCACTGCCTGTGTCATATCGGACGCATGTTTACTAATTTCATTTGTTCGACATGTGAGTTGTGTTCGAGTTAATTACACCACATGTCAGTAGTTTGAGATGAATCTATTTGGAACGTTGGATGTTTTAAATTAGTAGCTAGTTTAAACGAACGAATTTTAATGATTCTTCTCGGTAGGGGTAATGCACGAATTCACAAATAATTTAAGAGAAGTGTATTTGTCATTTAGCAATGATTTGTTTGATAACACGCGTGAGTCAATGCGTCTTGAACGGTGATTCACACCGAGGTCAGTTCAAAGACCGGAAATATGGAGGAAGCGATTTTTTAACGCCAGTGACTCAGTTATATCTAGTTTAGTAGTGAGAATATGTGTAAATGTGTGGACAGTATTGTTTTTCTAGTCATTTCGAATTTTAATCATGATTTCATTGGTACTGTAGACAAGCATAGAATTTTTACAACAGGTCGTGATTCTAAAGTCGAATGTGTTTTGTATTTTTATTTATTTAAAATAATAAAGCCATGATCTAATTAATGTTTACCTATACAAAGAATACATAAACTATGTCAAGGAGTTTGACTTCAGACGAATTTTTACGTGAATTGTCTTATTGTGAAGAATGAGGTATCCATTACCTGTAAAGCCATTATCTGGCCTCAGCGCCAATTGGTGTTAGCATTGTTATATTACCTTGTCTAGTCATTATGTTTCACGGCCCAAAGTCTAAATTTAAATACTATGTACTTTATTATTGTCATTTAATTTTCCTCATGCATCCAAATTAATATTAAAACGTAGTTATTTACAACTATGAGTCCTTTACATCATTGTTTTTGTTAGACGTCATTCGTATAAATTAATACACGTGTTCATAAAAACATAATTATAATGTGAAGATTTCTTAGTTTGATATAATATTTATTGTGTGATTATGCAAATTTTTATATTAAATACAAGTAACAACCACATGTACTAGTCATGATAGTTTGTAAGGCTAACGGCAAATGATTCCGTCCGGGACTATGTTCTAATTACAATCTATGTGTAATAACAAATGTATCGACACCTAGGTACTTGACACGTTTTCCGCCTCAACGACTTATAAATATCGGTTAAAATAGTATTATAATAACAATATTTAATTAAATTTATCTATAGACAGTTACACTAGCACACAGGAAAATAACGCGGATTCCCCGAAAATATCATCATTTCAATACCATCTGAACTGTGTAACAATCCATTGTATTATAACATGTTTTGTATTAAACACAAAGTTTATAAAATACGTGTAAGTTTCACTTCACGCTTTATCGTCAAGGGGGCGAGGCAGTTTAGCTATCACTATTGTTATTAAGCATGAAAAAACAACGCGGAAAGCGTTATCAAACTAATTTTATGGGTATTTATCAAAAGCAAATTGTCCTGATAAGTGTATACATGTGCACTTAGTATTGGGTTATTATTACATTAGTAAAAGGGTAGAAACAATGCTGCTCGTTAACATTTGACCCTGCTGCAACTCGCTAGATAAGCGCGCAGGCGGGCTCGGGGCGCCAAGATAAAAATGGTTCAACACCATTTCATGACACTATCATTTCGCCGGCTATCGGCGCGACACTGTAGACAGCCCTATTGTATGTAGATTCACATTTCCACACGCTTATTTCTACCAATTAACGACTTTACTGTATTTACTATTAAGATATTATTTCGTACGTCGCGCGCGCCCCATAGTGGGCTCGATCTATGTATGAGACCTTGTTACACACCATGGGGTGTGTCAATAGAAAACTAACGCAACTGTAATCCAACACTTGATTTGCATCATAGATTAGATTGCTTAGTTATCGAGTTCATAAGTAGGTATTAAGTTAGGCGTATTGAGTTCGTTTTCACTGGACTGTGTCAATTCTTATGTTACTAGAATATCGACATACGCCCGCCACGTCACACTGCTATACATAATTTTTTATCATGATTGTATCTACTGTTTAGTTTAGTCCCTATAGATTTAAGTATAGACACGTTATGTAACTTTTTTACACTCATCAAGTCAATAAAATAGTTGTAGATGGTATATGGTTGTTTCAATTAATTAAATTCCATTAAAATTCCGAGCCAATTGACGTTTATTTGATAGTCGGTGGGGTACCGGCGGCGTGCGGTGGCCTGGGACGTGAGTCACCCGACCTCGCCTGACATCACGGGAGCGCCGCGCGCCGCCCGCGGGGGGGACAAAACATACCCCAAAACGATAATATTTAAAATTGGTTTTATTGATGCAAAAAAAGAAATTAATAGATTATTGTACATGTCCATTATTGATTGAAAAGATAAAATATACAAGTTCTTAATTTTCACAATATATATAAAAATATAATTCAACTCAGATCAAAGTCATATCCAATATCCTTGTGCAGTAAATCTTATATGTTAACAGAAAAGAGAATGGAGGAAACATCTAATTCCGTAACAATATTTGAACACCTATATAATATTATTACGTTTAACAAAGTTCTAGCAGCAAAACATAGGTTGATAATTTATATTTAAATGAGCCAGTAATCATAAAACTTTAATCCATTTACAATAACGATAAATTTCTTCATAGGTTAGGGGCTATAGTATGGTGGCCTGTGGTGTATATTATAACACAAGGCGTAGGGCATCACCATCTTTACACTGGAGACTCTAAGGTCGCAGGGTGCAATCACCTAAGGCTCTCTAATATTTGTTCAAAGTTACCAAGTCCTAAACGGCTTCACATTATCAACTTTTCACTTGATACATTTGAATTATATAACAAGACAATAATATATTCTGAAAAAATTTAATGTATCCTTAATTCATATATTTAAACATTACATACTGGGTCAGGCCTTCAGGGCACATCACCAGGTCTTTTCGGAGCCTGCTTCAACTTTCACACAGCTGTTCAGAAGTCTCAGGCCCTCCTTTATCAATATGATTAGATAATAACTACTAAATGGTAAACTATATCTATATTAGGTCCAGACAGATAAATATATATATATTTATTTATTTATATATAACTATAAATGCAGTCATGTTAACCATTTCCATGAAGTGTAGTATACATAACGGTGACACTATGATGGGACCTTGAAAGATAATTTCATGGCAAATAAGTATATGGACTCATTTTCCTGTTCAATTAAATTTCAGGACACTGTCTGTACCTAATATTGTTAATATTATTATTAAAACAAAAATATTTTTAGTTGCTTTTCATATATTTGAAAATCATAATTGAGAAACAATGAGAAGTGCATCGGAGAAAAGCGTTTTGAGTGAAGTAGTGCCATGTTTTAGATTATTGCTGGAATGAACATTAATGAAGTCAGTATTGTCACAGGGTGTTCTACAACACACTCCTCATAGCCTCTAAATAAATGAATATGTTTATACTTACATCAAGTAGTTTTTAAATTTATAACCATATACAACTTCTGAACCTAACAGCATCCACACATTACAATTGGAATTTCTAGAGTGAAACATACACAGAATCGTTGAATCTATCCTTGAATATTATATCTATCAAAATATAGACCAGGAGGTTTGAGAGACATTGTATGGATAGGTATCTGGATACAATCCAAACCGCTCTGTGGATTTTCCACCAGTGCTGCAGCACGCCATCATATAACTCAACAAATGCACATTCTTGAAATGCTACAGGTATATTACCAAGCAATGATGCTCAACATCCGACCTAGATAACTTTGGGAACAGTTGAGAGCCAAATCCGGGTACCAGAAGTCTTTCAAATTATTAAATATTTTATACCTAGACGCTTCGGAGGCTCCAGCGACATTCTTACAGAATGTGACAAATTTTTTTTTTATTAGGTTTATCACTGTTGATAGGTGTTCTCCTGTTGATTTGACGTACTAAGTCGAAGAACACATCGTTCACGTGTATTTTGGCTTTTGCCGAGGTCTCCATGAAGGAGCAGTTGAAGTGGCGTGCGAGATTGCTTCCTTGTTCCTTGCCCACCACGCGCTCCGCTTCCAGGTCAGTCTTGTTGCCAACCAACACCATGGGCACGTCGTCTTTGTCCTTCACCCGCAGGATTTGCTCCCGCAGGTCTTGCAAGTCGTTGAACGTTGATTGTGCGGTGATGGAGTACACTAAGACGAATCCTTGTCCGTTCTTCATGTACAAATCTCTCATCGCTGTAAATTGCTCCGTACCAGCAGTGTCTAGTATTTCCAGCATGCATTGTTGACCGTCAACTTCCACCTGTTTCCGATAACTGTCCTCGATGGTGGGGTCGTATTTCTCGACAAAGATGCCTTGTACGAACTGTACTGTCAGGGCGGACTTTCCCACGCCTCCGCTGCCTAACACGACTATTTTGTATTCGCGCATTATTGACTACTTTTAATCACGTGATTTTATCAACTTAAATCAAAGATCAAATTGCTAAAAAGCACATTAACTAGTAAGTTATTGCAAAAAAACCTTTAACAAGTCAAACCGCCATGACACCGTTAGCAGGGCGATGGCTCACTGTGTCGGTATTGCCATAAATAAATATAAATTATTTGTCACTTACTATTGTACACAACTCTATGGATAACGTTCAGTTTTTTCCATTGTACGTTAGTTGCAATGTAGTGGAATGTAGTACATTAAAAGTTTTGTAATATTTTTTGTTTGATATTGTTAATAATTTCATAACAAACCTATCTGTATTTGTGTGAACCTACGGAGTGACTGATATGAAAATGCGGACGCATGCAGCATGCACTTAATAGTTTAATGAAAATTAATTGAAAGGATGCATCAAATTATTTCATTGTTTCAGTTTGTCTTTTAACAACTACTAGCCAATAAATATGTAGCCACTCAGGTCTATAATAAATATTTTATTGTATTTGGAAAATTAGAGTGGATTTAAAATACTTTCCGTAACCATAGCATAAATTCAAAATTCTATAAATAAAATGAAGCACACCGTGCAGACCGTGAAGCAGGTTTAATGTCTTGCGATTTTTTTTGTCATTGTATATTGTATGTACACTGACAAAAAAAGCTCCAAATTACAAATAGATTTTGAAGACAATCCAAAATATATCAACGTTTAAATATTTTTACATTTAGGAATGTCACATTTAATATCTGTGGGATTGCACAAGTAGTTCCTAATAGTATCGACAGATGGCCAAATTCCGACGAACTTAGCAAGAAACCAATGTACTCTGTGGTTCAAACTCTAATGAATAGATGGCGTGGTTTGATTGCTTCATACATTTTCTAGTTACCGTAACTAATTTTTTTTTAGGAAACCAATTTAAATGTTCCCGCAGCTTTCTTATAGGTCTTGGATTACTTTAAGCCTATAAAAGGCGCTGCGCTTCTGGTTCCATGTAGGTAAGTACGGTACGGTCAATGTTGGTGGTAAGCAATAATGCAATTGTTGATGTTGAGATGCACTAGTTTACTAAGAACCTACTTGCTCTAGCCTTGAAGACACCCAAATTATAATCGGATAGGAATACCACAGCGGGCAAATTGGTCCAGTCCTGCGATGTACGCGGTATAAACGACGAAGTGAAACGCTTAGTACGGACCGTAGAGGTTTTAACAACGTAAGGGTACGTCAGTAGTTTATCTTTACCTATACACCATATCTTTACAATCTCACCTTTTCTTGTCATCCTTATAATTTAGCTAGAGATATTGATTTACCACCCATCCTTCTCCAATAAGTTACCAATGAATATACCTAATATAAATACAAATTGTGTTTTATTAGACATGCACAGCCACATTGTTCAAGTATTGAACAATGTGGCTGTGATTTGCTCACTTGCTCTTTAATCTCCTACATGCACATAGAAAATGCATGAAGTGTACCTACTTACGAGCTGCTAGTGCAATTGGCTAGTGGCTAGAGACTTAGCGAGCTAGATTCGGTTTTATTGGTCTGGACAAAGTTTCTTTGCGAATGGAGTGGCAATGCCGCCAGTTTTTTGGGCGGTTTTTTCTTCTACATCGGCTAATTGACCTAATACAGTGAGAAAAAAATCATTAAAAAAAATTAAAGGTTATAAGTGCAGTTTTAGATTGTTTAACCCTTCAGATACCGTCAATTAGAGACACAATAGTAAGACAATAGATGCGCGGCCACCGGTGGTCGCTTGGGGATTCATGAATTAAAATTAATATCTGCATTGAAATAAGAACTTTTATTATCCCGTGTATGAGAAAATTTGATTGGACTACAACCATTTGTGTTTGTTTACCTATTTCGGCGGGTTTGCGCACGTGATGGGTTGACTTATTCATAATTAGACAGGGCGACATTTTAAATAAAGATTTTTTTCAAAAGTGTAACCTAAAAGTGGTTTAATTGATTCTGCTCGTTATTCTGAACAAACCATTTTCAGGTATTTCCGTATTTAATGTTACACGTTGTATACCTAAGGCATTTATTAAGTAACGGCACTATTTACTTTAAAAAATACGCAATAACTTAATTTAAATAATAGATAATTATTTCGATTCCTTTACATGCAGATTTTTATTGGTATTATAATTTGCTCAAATTCTTTTTTTCTCAAATCTGGTCCAACCACGGAACAGTAAAAAACTGTTCCGTGGGTCCAACCAATATTAGCCACCTGGACCGCTTTGTCGTTGGCCTAAGGTTAAGTCGTGGAAGGTGTAAGTAGTTCTGCAATCTGGACAGGAAACAATGTGACGCATATCCTGGGAATGGGCTCCACACGATGGGTCAAGGATACCCCATTTGGCCAGATTTTTTCTGCAGCGGCCAATCTGAGCTCGCTGTTGGTTCAGAGATTTTCAAATTAGCAATTGCAGTTCCTGTCCCGGGGGCAGATGTTCTGCTGGAGACATGTTTGGATATTGGAGCAGTGGGATATCCACAGAATAGAAAATATAGGTAGAAGTGCCCCTAACGTGGCTAAGCACGGGAACCAGTGTCGCCAAACTCACACATTTGCGTATCAAATTGTACATTACACACATAAAAAACAGTAATATGATTGGCTACGAAGCTACGAATTACAAACTTAACTTTTACAAATCATATTCTTATTGCTTTCATAAATTAGGTCTTATTACAACGCAAGAAAGTGTTATTATTTGACATGACACAAACAATAAAGAAGTTTTAACCAATTTACAACGAGTTCGGCTACTCAACGCTAGATGGGGCTGTAACCAATTTATTCTATTCAGAACGCTAGTGCCTTTGAAATAGATGCCTTATTCACCTGCACATGTAATAGGCTAATCGCGCCTGATGTTGACAAACGCTCGATATCTAAGAGGCACTTCCTCTACTTTTCTTTATTCCGTGGGGATATCTATTTAATAGTTTGCGTTTCTGGTCCAAAGCGCTATTCTCTGAGGAGGTTTTGATTTAATTGATTTAAAGACATTTTTACCAAATAGGTACCTAGATACAATTACAATATTAATTTTTTTAACAGCTTCTCAATAAAGATCAATATTAAATCTCAAATAAATTGCGGAAGAAAACCCTGTTACAGGCGCACCTGCGTCAGACTTTAATTACTCTGCGTGTAATAGTTTAATACAAGCCTCGCGTGATGCACGAACGCACCCGATCATCCCCAAAATGGCGGCTATGATAGGGTCGGACGCGGCAAAGTAATTAAAAAATGAGTACTATTTTCGCGACAGTCATGTGCCACTCCTTATAAATAGGGTTATTTAATATTAAATATGACATTATTTTTGGTTTACGATAGATTTTAGCGATGTTTTGCTTATAAAGGATTCGTAATATAAGTACATAGGTACCTAATTAGGTTAAGTTGGTCTTTAGCTTCTGATAAACCACGGCAATAGTGCCGTGGCTCCTAGATTATGGAGAAAAGCAAAGATTATTATTATATTATCACCATTAAACTTGATACTGACCTGCAAAATTGCAAAAAAAATAAGAAAAAATTCAAATTGGAATTTCGCAGGTTATCTTTGTAATGCCCCTTTAGCAGTTTCTCTGTAAAAAAAAATTAAGCAGGAAGTAGGATATTTTTTTTTTGGTATTTGGATTTCACAAAGCCAACTGATCAAGTCATAAAAAAAATGATCCAGTTTGGGGTGAAAGCATAAAAGTAACGTACCTACTTCGATGTGCTAGCAAGTTAGATAATCATCCTTTTCGTCCATGTCCTCAATTAGTATTCCTACATGCACTCTGCATTCCATTGGATTGTTAATCCAATGTACCTATTTGGATTTCGGCGCTGCAGTCAGCGCTGCACTCAAGGTTGTTTTCTTTAGAGAATAGCACACCTGGTTTCTCACCGAACTACAAAAGATTCGCCTTGGGGTTTGCCAGAGAGCTATGGAGCGCTGCATTGTGGGCGTAAAAAGAACGGACCAAATACGGAACGATACGCTGCGCTCCGTAACGGGTATAATAGACGTGGGCAAAAAGGTTGCCAGGCACAAATGGTACTGGGCGGGTCATGTCAGCCGCATGTTCAGGGACCGCCAGGCAAACGTCGCCACACAGTGCGTTCTTACTGAAGGAAAGCGCCGCCGCGCCGTCGAGGTCGGCCTTGAAAAAGGTGGCGGGATGATTTAATTTGTATAAGTGACGTGTTTGTGTATCTCAGGGCCCTGGGGATCTGGACCTTTAGATGGCGTAAGTGAGACCGAAGTTAACTCGCAGAGGCCCCTAGACAAGAGTGTCTAGGAGCGAAAATTCACGAAAAGACGATTAACGTGGTACCAACCTATACGCTATGCCAGTGCAGCCAAGGACAATCCCTGGTTGGTTGGAAACTATTGAGATATACGAAATTTAAGTAAGTAATGTTATTATTTTGGTGTCCAATAAAGTTTCTATTAAAGAATAGTCTACGTTTTTACCTATAGGTCGTAACTTTATGATACGAATTCCAAGTTTTGGGAACTTGGAATTCACGGAAATAAAGAATGATTAATTTCTTACTAAGGATTTATTCAAGCATTCTTTATTTGTGATATTTTTATGGTAGATGAATTGCTTATCGTTAAATTTTATGATGCAAACGCAATAAATAATTTTAAGTGGCTATGAAAGCATCAAAAATAATATTACCTAGTAAACTTTTCATGATAGCTCAAATCAAAATATTCCCAATAAAAATATATTCACTTTACTTTTAATTATGTTCTTGATTGTGAATTCAAGATAAAAACGAATATATTCAATAACAGAATCGTATTTTACTGTTTTTAACCTAAAATAAGGTCGGATTTCTGTTAACTCAATAACGAAATAGAATGGTAAGTATATAAGTTTAAATACTTAGAGTCATTGGGGGTAACAGCACGCGTAGGGTAAGAGTTCGCAGTGCCAAGATCTCCGCGGGGAATAAAGTGATAAGGGACGTGTCTTTGGCGAAGTTGGTGGCAAGCAAACAGCCATAATGAACTCAGGTATTACGTTGCTGCGCAGCATTGTTGTGAAAAATAAAACAAAAAAAAGTAAATTTGTTTGGCAATTCGTTTTTTGTTTAACGGAAAAGTTTATAACCTCTGTGAATAGAAGATAAACGTTGCTAGATTTTAGTATTGTAACACTGTTATCGAGTGAATATTTTAGGTCATCTCTGGAACACCTTTATGCATAGGCGAAGTATTCAAAAAGTTGTATCGTAAGGTAAGAGAGCGGGGTCAAGAGATAGCATTCTAACTCATCTCTACAGGTCCTCCTCCTTAGTCGTTCACTCTTGACAGAGTGGTCGTGGTTGACGATGTTGCATTTTCGTTGGCGAGTGAGGCTTCCGCGATGCGTCTCCACTTGTCCCGATTCACGGCGTCTCGAGAACTCTGGACTATGGAGGTTTGTGTTGCAGCTCTGATAAGGTCTGTCCAACGCGTAGGCGAGCGACAACGTGACCGCTTCCCCTCTACTTCCATCTCTACAGGTGTTTACCCTCAATAAACTGATCGTTATTTCTAAGAATTATAAAATGTAGATATCGTTGGACCCTGGTATACATATAATTGTGTATGTTATCCGATAAAATTATTACCAAGTGCATTTTTATTTCTTAGGTATATGAATTACCTATGCGATTATCTTTATGTAAGTAGGTATCTATCTGGGATTCTTTCAGTCCATCCAAAGGTTGTCTGTAAGAGATCGCCCCGTGCGATAAGACCGCCCATTGTACACTTATTTAAAAAAATGTTTGTCCTGTATGTTTGTTTCTGTGGTGTACAATAAAGAATATAATAAATACAGGTATCATCATCATTGCCAGCCCGTGGCTCGTAGATTGTAAAACATTGAAATTTAATTTTAACCGATAGGTTTACTTGGTTACGTTTACTTACCCACTAAGCGAACATTTACCCGCCAAACTGCGAACTTTTACCCGCTTTAAGGTAAAGATTTGTTGAGAAAGATCAAAAATGCTGTTTTTTATAGCAGCGTTTGCTTGGAGTGAAGTAAGAGAGTACGTATTTCTTACTTCACTCCAAGCGAACGCCCTCTGATTATCTTTTTATTGTGTATATTTAAACATACTTTAATGCGTTAAAAAATCTTCAAACACACCTCTAAATTTATTTTCAGTTTATCTCTTGAAGCGACCTTCCCCGGTTTCGCTGGGGTGCAATATTATACATATAAACCTTCCTCTTGAATCACTCTATCTATTAAAAAAAAACCGCATCAAAATCCGTTGCGTAGTTTTAAAGATTTAAGCGTACATAGGGATATAGGGACAGAAAAAGCGACTTTGTTTTATACTATGTAGTGCAATAGTAGTTAAATAATCAAATATATACTATTAAATTTCAAATTCCAAACTACGTGCACTGATTGCTTTTTGTTAAATAGTTAATATTTAGTTTTATATTTATTTATTTTACGAAAAACGTGGGGTCAATAGTTCGCACTCTGACTGAGCCTCATTATTATCTAATTCTAAGAAAACTACGGATCTTATCAGGATATGATCTTATTTATTTAGTCATTTTCATAATCACTCTTTTAATATACCTACAATTATTTTTGTTTGGGTGTAATCAAGAAAGGCAAAGTGCTTTTAACCCGAATTACTCTATAAGTATTTTTGAACTGAAGAATATTTTAGATGAAAGGGAGTTTGCGTTAAGTGAGATTTAGGATTTGTATACGTACCTACAACTTCAACCTTGAGCATAATTTGCAGCACTCATCATCTTCCTGCCCTTGTCCCGTTTTTTTTGGGGTCAGCGCAACACGTTTTTTTCTTCAATTCTGTCCTGTCACTCGTCAAGCTATCACTAACTCCCTTTTCTTTCATATCAATTCTCACACAATACATCTATCTTTTCTTTGGCCTCCCTCTGCCCCTCCATCCATCCACATGTAAACTCATAACTTTTTTAGCAACATGCGTTTCGTCCCTCCTTTTCACATGACCATACCAAGACAAACGCAAATAATACCTACGCAGAACAGATGGCCGTTGGGGCCGAAAGGTTCTGGAGTGGCGACCGCGTACCGGAAGACGCAACGTTGGAAGGCCTCCAACAAGGTGGTCTGTTATTTATAAATAATAATAATAAATAATAAATTCTTGCCTGGTGAAGGTTGCGGGAAGCCGATGGATGCGAGACGCGCAGGAGCGTTCGTTGTGGCGACGCTTGGGGGAGGCCTATGTCCAGCAGTGGACGTGTATCGGCTGAAATGATGATGATGATGATGACTACCTAGAATATAATACAAGTGACAGATGGTGAATATGTGAGGCTCAATCGGCTGAATGGACTTGAATGAAATACAGCACGTCATGGATCATGGAGTAGAACATAGGTTTGTTTTTTAAATAAATTATACTCCCACCCAAGTGGAGTTTTAAATACCTACGAATACTGACAAATGTGGATTGGACAATGGACAGGTCCACTCAAATCTGTGTGGTTCTTCTTCAAAAGACCATATCAGACACTAATCTGCACGGTTCTTATATGATTTGACCATTACAAATTTGCTGTATGGACTTGAATAAAGATTTTCAGCGCTGCCTTTTTTCGATGGCATCACTAAAATGCGATCAAAAAGTTTTTCTTGAAAATATTTAAGTATCTACATAAAACACAGAACAAAGGAATCATACAGTGTTCTGTGACATAAAAGCTGCCTATTTAATTATTCTAAATCAACGATAAAAATAATTAAAAATTTCAATTTACTAGTTGACGAACTTTGACACCGCTGAGTGAAGAGAGTCGTCGCCCCGCTAATGAGATAACTTTGTAAGAACGTTGCGAATATTAAACAAGCCCGATAACACTACATTACAAAGTTGTGTTGTAGGTACAGAAATGATTAATTTTTTGTCTGATTACTTTTTTACTGCGAATTTACTTTCGACTGAGGAACGGATGGAAGAAAAAGAATCTTTTATTCTGTGTAATTTTTTATTTTTGGTGTACAATAAAGAATTTATCTACCTATCTATCTATCTTTTTTACTGAATGATATAGTGTAGTTTTCATCAGAGAAAGAATGTGTCTAAAATCGGAAAAAAGAAAAGAGATAGCGTTATACGCATGTATTGTTTCGTCTCTCTCACATAGGTACCGGAATTGGACTTTTTTATTATAGGTACGTATTAAAAAGTCACTTTATCCTAAATCACAATCAGAAAGAATTATTCAAATCTATTTAAGATAAAGTAAATTTGGAACCTTTCAGATCTGGTGGAACACGGGACACTGTCAAGAAATACAAAAATACCAGCAAAAATTCAAAATATTTTAATTTTCACATAGTAACATGGGCACTTGAAAAACGTCAGAGCTTGTAACTGAAATGTATCGTCCGCCATTAGGTTAGGTTGAAAAGAGATAGCGAGATGTCACCACTGCGGTTCCACTCTTCCTTATATCAATATTTGAAATGTTAATTGTTGCTTCATTTTACGATCAATTTTGATACCGTATTTCATAAAAAGATTAAATTTTAATGCTATTTGTTCAACATCACCATCTTCATTTCAGCCGATAGACGTTGGACCTAGGCCGCCCCCAAGTGTCACCATAATTAACGATCCTGTGCGTCCCGCATCCATCGGATTCCCGCAACCTTCATCGGTCCACCTTGTAGGAGGCCTTCCAACGCTGCGTCTTCCGGTACGCATTCGCTACTCCAGAACCTTTCGGCCCCAACGGCAATCTGTTCTGCGAGCAATATTGTAGTGCCCATTGCCACGTAAGTTTGGCGATTCTTCGTGCTATGTCGGCAACCTTAGTTCTCCTGCGAAGAATCTTGTTCAGTGGCTCAGTGGAGTGTAAAATATGGGGTTGGGCGGATTTCGTCAGCCGCATGCATAGAGACCGCTGGGCAAGTATCGTTAACTCGCCACACACTAGGTTCCCGAAGAAGGAAAGCGCCATCGAGGCCAGCCTAGAAATAGGTAGCGGGATGATCTGGACGCGTAGAATAGAATAGAATAGAATGGAATGGAATGAAATGGAATAAATTTTATTGTACACTAAAAACTAACACAGCTTATACACCACCACACATACTCGTACCACACACACACACACAGCGTACCATGAGGACAGGTTTGAGATGGCGCGGAGACGGCTTTTGCCTCCACCAAGTCTAACTTAAGTACTTAGTAGTTTAACTTAAGTATGGCTTAGATAAAAAAAAGTCTAAAACATTGTACGAAAATAAATACGGGAAAAAGATTGCCTTTTGCAAACGGTTATACAAAATTTTCCTTCTCAATATTATTGTTGATTTGTTCACTTTCAACTTTTCTATTTAATTTTTCCTCTGGGAATAAAATACAGGAAAACTTCTGATTTGTAACGACTTTCTTCAGGCTTAAGAAAAAATAAATGTTAATATTCGTGTTTTATTCGACTGTAACATAATTAAAGCCCTCATTTTCCCCTTTTTATGATGAAACCTTAAATAAAGAGGATTATGAGGGGCTTTGAATATGGTTGAGTGGTGTTATGGCATTTCCCTTACCTTTAATTTAATATTTATACATTTACTTGTTTCTGCGAGCAGCTTCACCGTTTCTTCATACAAACTTTAGACGTCCTTAGGGGGTGAATTTTGGATAATCCTCTCTTGCTACTCGCCTAGGTCATAAAAGGAAACCTTATATAAATGTATGCTCCAAGTTTCAGTAGTTTCATTGATATGTCAGTCAGCCAGTTTCTAGGATTCGTACGGAGTTATAGATTCCAGTCCTTCGATGTTTGCAGTATAAAATAAAAAAAAACTTTTTCCAAAAAAAAATTAAACCGACTTCAAAAAGTACAAAATAACTTTGATTTCGGAAGTCGGTGTTTCTATAATAGATACCTAATCTTGTCTCTTCGTTATTTAACACCGACTTCCGAAATTAAAGTTATTTTGTGCTTTTTGAAGTAGGTTTAATTTTTTTTTGAAAAAAGTTTTTTATTTTTCACTTTTTAGTTATGGTAGCACCACTAAAAAGTACCTACGCTTCATTTAAACATAAATTACCTTATAGCCAGAGTGCATCTCATAACGATTCTAATAATCCCAAATACGGTTATATTACATGAATTTACGTTCCGGCTTTATCACCAGATCAGTTCGATACATCCCCTCCCCCTTTTCTTTCAGTCAGCCATCGACTACACGTATGAACAAAGCAATTTTACTTGTTACGACAATTCTGCTATGATTCTATGAGGAGTTCTGTTCTATATCTTTGAAGTTCATGATCAGATCATAACAATATTTCTATGGGACCAACTTGGAAGCATAACCTTTCAATCAAAAAAAAAAATTTTCAAAATCGATCCACAATTGACCGAAATATCGGTGAACATACATACAAAAAAAAAAAAAAATCATACATTCAGCCGAACTTAGAACCTCCTCCTTTTCGAAGTCGGTTAAAAACGAGGTGAAATGGTTAGTCCGGAAAATAATTTATACAAGGTGTAAATGACAGGTCTCCACAAACTATAATGGACGAAAAAAAAATTCTACCTCCATTCAAGTTCATACTTTTAGATGGAGAGGTCGATTTTTACCGACTTCCCAAAAAGGAGGAGGTACTACGTTCGGCTGTTTGTATGTTTTTTTTTTTTTTTTTTTTGTATGTTTGTTCGTCGAATAAACCAAATGTGGACGGATTTTCAAAATTCTTTTTTTGTTCGAAAGTAGATAGTTCTGAGGTGGTCCCATTATCACCAAATTAGGATCTGATGATGGGATCTTGGAGAAATCGAGGGCAACCTTAAAATTTTATAGGCTCACTTATTGATTTTCGCATATTTTATGAAGTATCTTGTGTATGTGCGTATGGTCGTCACCATCTCAGGTAGCTGGGCTGATGATGGAAGGTACAACTCCTTAACAGTAAGAAGTTACTCGAACAGGCAAGGACTGTTTTAGTAAATTGTTTTGATGTTTGATAGGGCATTTGCCACATTTGGTCTCATGATCATCAAGTCATGACCTGATGCTGCAGTCAGGATAGTCTGCAGAGTACCTAAGTCCTCGACAACAAACAGCAGATATATCGAGTTTAGGCTCATTGAAAACGGCTCGATGTGTGGATAAACGTACTGCTAATAAAGAACACCGAAGTACATAGAGACCTGATGCTAAAGCCAGGAGCATCAGGAAAAGTACAAACCTTGAAATTACAGCACCGTAGTCGTGTTTGGGCTCATTTTAAACAGGACTAAATTTTAAGTTCATTGCAATGTTGACATAAATCTGGCCTGATGCTACAGCCGGGATTATCAGCATCTAGTCTAATGACTGATTGAAAGATTTACCTTTCGGCTTCATCATCAGATCAGTTCGATATATCCTTTCCCTCTCCAGCATCTAGTCTAATGACTGTTTGAAAGAAGAGGGGGAGAGGATATATCGAACTGATCTGATGATGAAGCCGAAAGGTAAATTAATGTAATCTAACCGTGTTTGGGATTATTAGAACCGTTATGAGATGCGCTCTGACTATAAGGTATTTAAGTTTGACTGAGGGGTACTTTTTAGTGGTGGTACCATAACTAAAAAGTGTAAAATAAAAAAAACTTTTTACAAAAAAAATATAACCGACTTCAATGATAAAAAACACTGAAAAGTATCAAATAACTTTAATTTTGGAAGTCGGTGTTAAATAACGAAGAGACTAAACTATTATAGAAACACCGACTTCCAAAATTAAAGTTATTTGATACTTTTCAGTGTTTTTTATCATTGAAGTCGGTTATATTTTTTTTGTAAAAAGTTTTTTTTTTCGTTTCCGGAAATAAATCTTGCCTTTTACCCTTTTCTCTCATCTACCCTGCACTAGATTGCGACAGCCACTGTCTATATAGCACTATGAGATCCGACGGAACTTTGTCTGTCGGAGCTCTATCGCCGCAATTGTGAAGTACCCTGCACTAGATTGCGTCAGTCATTGTCTCCATATGGCTTTGAGATCCCCACGGAACACTGTCTGCCGGAGCTCTATCACCTCAAAATTGTGATGTACCCTGCGCTAAGTCAAATGTTTAGTCTTCTCCATATTTAGCTACGGGGCTAAGACTTGGACTTTAAAAAAGGCTGACCGCGACCGCATTGATGCCTTCGAGATGTGGTGCTGGAGGAAAATGCTTCGAATTCCCTGGACTGCCTTCCGTACAAACCGCTCTATCTTACGCGAACTGAATATCAAGATCAGACTGTCGACTACCTGCATGCGCAGAGTACTGGAGTTCTTTGGCCACATTGCCAGGAAAAATGGCCACAACCTTGAACTGCTCATCGTAACTGGCATGGTTGATGGCAAACGACCAAAGGGCCGCAGCCAATAAGATGGGCAGATCAGGTTCGCTCCACACTGGACACCCAAATGCACGTCGCACTTCATGACGCTAAGAACCGTCACAGATGGCGAGATACCATTAACAAGAAGCTAATCCAGTGGGAACTTCACGAACCTCAGTAATGAGGAATACGACTCGAGGAGGAGGACCCTGCGCTAGTTTGCGAGAGTCAATGCTTCCATACCGCTATGAGATCCCGACGGAACTTTGTCTGTCGAAGCCCTGTCCAGCGTGCCGCGATTTGTCGGAAGACAATACTCGTATTATACCTTATGTGTGTCATAACAGTAAGTACAGCTATCAACTCCACTATCAGCTCATCCCTCGCGTGTCGCCGCTAATTAACATATTAATAGCCAGCAATACATGCCGTGATTCACGCCACGCCGAACCCAATTCGTGTGAGGGATATAAACCCGCAAAATTACTGTCCTATTTATTTTTTCAATGTGGGTAAAATATCTTTACCTATATTATCTAAAAGGAAAATCCATATATGTATACCTAATATTTTTTGGGTTTTTTAACCGGAATTTTACAGTAATAGGCTCAGAAGCTAAGAGATTGGCCAGAAGTAGGTAAAGACAGAGAAAAGTGGAAGAATAAAAAAGAGGCCCATACTCTGCAGTGGGACACAACAGGTACATGATAAATAGAAAATAGTCTGTCATTTGACTAGTATGAAAAATATCAAGTTAGGCTGTTCAAGTAACTGAAAAATCCAAAATAAAAATAAAAGCCCTAAAGAACTAAAAAGCAATCTAAAGTCCGGGGCCAATCAACCCAAATAATGTAATGTACTCAAAAGACTGACAGCATTGCCACGCTGAATGGCAAAGCTTAAACTTTGTCCGATGTAATCCAGCCCTTGGGTCAGAGGTATGAAGGCTAGAAGGAACGGCGCGGGGTTTTTAGTCAGTAAGAGTCTGACACTATCTCCCGCTCCACCCAAGAGCGGGTTTTATCATAAGATGATTTTCCCCGTCGACAAAAAAAAAAGCCCTTGGGTCAGGCGAAGTGTCAACAAGGCGTTTTAAAAGTTCTTTAAATAATTTTGTGAGTACTCGGAACCCATGATCCGAGAGTTTCAACCACAAGCGCTTCGAAAATATAACTACCAACAAGATTATTTTATTTCTGCCGCTTGAGGTTCTCTGCAGCCGCTGCGACAGCACCGGCACAGTACGACGAGCTAGGAATGGTAAATGATCTTTATTTTGTAAATAGGTTTTCAAAAAACACTTTAAACGTCAATTTTGCTTTCAGTCAGTTTTAACGAGATGAGGCCGGTGTTTCCTAGCTGACTACCCTGAGAAGTAACACCGTAACACCGAAACAAACTCAGGGGTAAGAAGTTAGTTAGTTTTAATTAGGTTTATATCTAGTTTTAATTAGTTAAGTGTTTTCATTTTTCCTGTTTTATTTATATTAAAATATATCAGAAGTTAATATCCAGTAAGTGACATTTCAAATCATCTAACGATCTCTAAACAGTGTACAAGTGACTAAGGCTGCTATTCCACGAGAGATGTGCTATGCAGCTATGCTGCGAGGATGTAATAGCTAAGCTGTAAAACTATGTGACCATTTTTCGCTATATATTTATAGCTATGTAGCGGTTCGAGTAAGATGTGCTATGAAGTTGTGCTGCCGCCAAGTAGCTGTACGAGGAAGATGCGCCGCTCGAGCTATACGATGTAGTGATAGTAGGGAAGCGGCACTTAGCTACACCACTCGCAACCATCCATAGCGATCAACCATAGCACGCATCCATAGCAAGCATGCATAGCACACATCCAAAGCACGCATGCATAGCACACGTCCATAGCACACATTCATAGCACACATCCATTGCACACATCCATAGCACACATCCCTAGCACGCATCCATAGCACGCTTCCTTCTATATAAAAAACATATCTTAATTGAATCCGTTTCCATCAGTGATGAATGAATATGATTGGCAGATATCAAACGCATCGATAGCAACATAGCATAGCACATCTCTGCTAGAAAAGCAACCTTAGGGGTTGCGGCTGCTGTCAATGTCACGACTCCCTAAAATCTTTTGTAAGTCTTGAGTAGACAGTTATGAATGCGCGAATAAGTCAGAAGAATCTCTTCGTGACTCCAACAATTTGTCTGAAAGTAAAAGCAACAGATACGCTCTTTTCATTTCGCAGCCATTGTGTAAAAAACATAATAACCAAGTATTTTAAAATGGCGCTATTGTTGGCAAACAAACGAAATGTCTGCATTTTTGTTTTATAAGTCTACTCTGTCGAGTTTGTGTTGTAAGGGTAAAGTGTTTTATTGAAATTCATGTCTTGCACATCTTAGAATAGAGGAACATCTGCGGGACTGTGAAGAATACTAATCCGAGGATGTTCTGTTTGTGCTACAACTCCATTGCTTTTAGCCAATATTCGAGCGAGTTTAAAAAAAAAAGTACAACTGCAAGTCGGACTCGCTTACGAATGGTTCCGTTCCTTTCGTAGTAAAAAAGAGCAAAAAAAAATATGGGTTATTGTAAACTCACCGCATTGTTGATTCGTTACACATTTATGAATTCCATACATTCATTGTAAATTCGTCACAATTCTAATATCTATTTATTCATCATATAGATGACGTTGACGTTTATGTATGGGAGCTCCCACTTCACTATTTATAATATTGTTTTTAGCATTTTTTGCTATAGCTGTCACAGAAATAGGTACATCATTTGTGAAAATTTAAATTGTCTAGCTACCACGGTTCATGAGATACAGCTTGGTGACAGACAGATGGACGGACGGACGGACATCGGAGTCTTAGTAATAACAGTCCCGTTTTAACCTTTGGGTACGGTACCCTAAAAAGCTGGGTCGAGAGAATGAAAAGAATGACTTCTGCGGGGCTCGTGTTTTAAAGAGCACGTATTTGTTGCAGTCCTCTGCAGTCATGACCATTACTAGCTTCAGAAACCCTTCGATCGGACAATATCTACCCATTGAATCCAAACTCAACTGCAACAGCAGACCCACTTCAATTTGTACAAGAAATTCGCCAGCGTGCACAGTTTCTAAAACGAAACCTGTCCATAAACAAAGGTTTTCTATCTCTTTGTCTATACCTACATATTGGAATTCCGTTCACTTTACCAGTTTCGGACAAACAAAATGTTTTCAAGCGTTAAATTTTAAAACTTAACCTTGCTAGTAGTACACCGTATATCCCCTTTTTATTTTTACCCGACTGCCGCCGACTGCGCTGGAAGGAGGATTATGTTTTTTTTTGGTAGCCGTTTGGCTTGATGCATTTAGCTTGAATTGAAAGGTATCTTTAGATTCATCTTGTACCATCATTCTGGCAGCGATGAGACCGAAACTGTAACTTGTTACTCTTGTACAGTTGACTTAATGCAACAAGGCATTCTCTACCAGTCAACCTTTGGGTTTTTTTTTTGTCGACGGGGAAAATCATCATTGACAAAACCCGCTCTTGGGTGGAGCGGGAGATAGTGTCAGGCTCTTACTGACCAAAAACCCCGCGCCGTTGCTTCTAGCCTTCATACCGGGGCTCTAGTTTCCTTTCGGATAACCCCGACCCCGGTAGGCTTCGACCCAGATGGGCCCCTCCTGTCACTGACAACTTACTTCACCCCGGCGTTGCATCTTCACGCGCATATCGTGCATGTGTGCAAGGACTGTTGCCTCCAGATCCCACGGTGGTAGGCCAGCCAGAAGACTCGCCGCTTCGCGGGAGATCGTGCGGTAACTCCGCACCTTCCGTATTGCCATTACCCTCTGGCAGGCGTTCAGTTAAAAAAAGGCCAACACTGTGGTGGATGTGCACAATAAATAAATAACATATATTTCAAATCTTTCAAATAGAATGCATTATTTTTTATTATTATAAATAATAAACTAATAAAAACCAACAACAAAAAATAAACAAACAAAACAACAACAAAAAAACGATAACGACAAATAAAATAACAAATCGTTATAATTAAAGAGAACTTAAAAATATAACAATATTATAACGTACACAAAAGACCGAACTAAGGTTGAGAGGACTTCAAGTACCTAGTAGTTCCGAATTTTATGCTTGAAGGTTACATTTCAGTTTGTAGTCACAGATTTAAGTTTGCGTAAAAGTTTTGTTACTATTTTGGTGTACAAGAAAGTTTACTACATTTTAACATTGGTGTTCCTACTTGTACTATTTCCAATTACTGTAAACCTCTTAGTACATTAGCTGCAGAGCCCTGAAAAGCTTTTGCTGAACAAAATTCAGGTCGCATACGAGACGTTTCTTACAGGCTGCTTCAGTCAATTGACGTCGAGCTAAGTAAGTGTGTGCAGAAGTACAATGGGATGCTGCTTATTTATTTTCTAGTTTCTACTACAGTGGTAGTGTACTACCTACAAACTTCGAATTCAGTTCTTTGGTCATTCCGTGTTTAATAATAGTACATTATGATATAAGTGTGTAATGTTAGTGAATACCGTCGAGGCGGTATTTAGACCCGAGCCACGGCGAGGGTCTTAAGAGAGTCGAGAACGGTAATCATTAATTACTCACGTGTATCATACGACGTTTTTCAATACCCTTGTGAAGAAAATAACTGTAAAACTAGTAAACTTTTGTGGCGGCAAAAATCTGTTTTCATATACGCGCCCATTTTATATTATCATATATATTAGTTTGAACAAAAAGGTTTTAACTACATTATAGCACTAGTGCGTAATGGTAATCAAAATGTCACAGTTTGGTAACAAGGGTCATTATGTACTTAATTGCAGTGCAATAAGAGTCACTTTCTGAGCAAGAGAACAAGTATTGAAAAATGGTTTATAAAGGACACGGTGCCTTTTTATTGTCATTTCTGTTTTAAGCTATTAATTTTGACCAAATAAAACCTTTACTGTGGTATTTTTAGTGTTCCGTAGTCAACTAGGAACCAGTGGCGAAGCGTGAAATATTGAGAGAGGTAAGCCGGAGCAAAAAAAAAAAAATGCTTGCCTAGCCTACTCCGAGCGCGGGCACGCAGTCTTGAGTCCTTACCGAAAATCTGTGATTGGCATCCTGGCTTCAGTCTTGTATAGGCAGATGTATCTTCAGTCCACTTTTACTATACGTGTAAGCACTGAGATATTGAAACAGTGTCTTGCAAGTAGGGTTGCCAGGTCCTGGAACTGAAAAGCCGGACAATCTATCCTATTTAGCCGGACGTTTGGTCAAAAAGGCCGACATTTTTTTTAATTCTAATAAAATTCATGAAATCTTTTTAAATTCTAATAAAATTCATGAAATCTTTTTAAATTCTAATGAAAAAACCACAAAATTAAGTGATGTTATTGTTATACTATTACATGTCCACTTTGCTTGTGCTAGCGATACAAGGTAAGGCAAAACTCTAATGACAATTCTAAACAAAATGGTCTTTAAAAAGCCTAACAAAAGCCAAAAATGCTCAAATTTGGCCGGACACGCCACTTAAAATCCTGACTATGTCCGGCTTTATCCGGACGCCTGGCAACGCTACTTGCAAGCATAATAGAAGTGGCTTTGATAAAAGCCGTTTGTGGTGAAATGATGATATGATGTAAATTAAACAAAACTTAATCGACTAAGTACTAATAATACTACTTATACTCTAAAGCTATTCGTCTATTCTTTCTTACAAAGTGCGCTAAGACATTATCATAAAAGCCGGGAAGATTCTTAATTTTTAGTAAAGAACGTTTTTCTATAGAATTAATTGCTAGGTCAGATAATCGTTCTTGTTTTTGAATTTACGCATGTTGATATTTATTGTAAAGGGATATATGAAAATGTTTAAAAAAACCAGCTCTGAGAAGAACTTTTGCGTAGGTGTAGTTTTAAGAACGAAATCTAAAAAAAATCGCACGAAAATTATTAGACTTCGCGCACGACCTTACTCATAGATCTAAACTCACCTCCCGCACGCAAACCCAAGAGCCCCGCCTTGGTGACGCTTGGGCCGTCCAGCATAAATCGTAATATTTTAATTTCGCCATAACTTCAAAACCAAACGTCCAATTTTAATCATTCAAAGACCAAATATTATCTACATAAACTGTACTTAGTGATGAAAAAATTTATTTTGATAAGGGTCAATAGCATGAGTAAAATAAATGCGTTCAAATGTAATCCAAAAAAAAAATCAAGATGATTAGATAAAAAAATGGTTGTTGTGCCTCACTCGACATAGATAGGTATACTGTTACGCGGACTTTTTTGTAGATATTTATAAGATCTACAATTAATTACAACATTTTATGGTCCTATCTTTTAGAGTTTAGGCAGCGTACGCAAAATAAGTAACTTTTCTGATTGATTTTTTACACCTTGTGTCCGAGAAACCCAAATATCTTACGGAACCCTATTTTTTTCCAAAATAAAATTTAGCCTACGTTACTCGTGGATAATGTAGCTTTCGAATGGTGAAAGAATTTTTAAAAACAGTCAAGTAGTTTTTAAGCCTATTCAATGCAACTCTATCAAATAACTCGAAAAAAAACC
Source organism: Mythimna lalbum (assembly GCA_949319445.1). NCBI lineage: Eukaryota > Metazoa > Arthropoda > Insecta > Lepidoptera > Noctuidae > Mythimna > Mythimna lalbum. The sequence continues at coordinate 3,405,427 of OX439356.1, read as the reverse complement.
GGCTTGCCGGAGCGCTTTAAGCCGGCAAGTTTATTGACCTTTATGTGACGTCATGACGTATATCTTGTATAGAAATTTAAACGCTAAAAAGCCGATTGCGCCTGCGGCTTATCTTAAAACAACATGTTGTTGAAAAGCAAATTTTGTTGATTTAATGTCCATAGTGTATACTTAGTGTAGGTAGGCGTTTTGTAATGTTTCTTTGTAGTTTTATAATTACTGATTGTGCCATTTCTCAATTACGGTAGAGAGTGGTTGTGTTCTAAACTTCTGAAGGGAAGCCGGTGGGAATCGAGTTGTATGGAACCTTCGTCACTGCTAGGAACCCTTATATTTTCGCCTTGTCTGTCTGTCCGTCCGTCCGTTCGTGGATAATCTCAGTGACCGTTAGCACTAGAAAGCTGAAATTTATTACCAACATGTATATCAATCACGCCGACAAAGTGGTAAAATAAAAAGTGAAAAAAAAAATGCTTTTATAAGTGAGGAGTGTTTTTTTTTTCATTTCAATCCAAACGTGTGAAATTTTTTTGAATAGGTATTTAAAAATGAATGGGGTTTTCTAAAATCATTTTTTTAATAATGTTAATATTTTCGGAAATAATCGTTCCACAAGTAAAAAATAAAGTGTCCCCCTCTTACTAACCATAAGTTAAGAAAATATGAAAAATATCTCAAAAGTAGAACTTGTAATGACTTTCTAGGAACTATTTTGAACTTGATGGGTTGAACAGTTTTCTTCTGAACTAAGTTTGTAATTTAACCGTATATGCAAGAATTTTTTTTAACTTATTGACATACTTTATTATCCTGAACGTCTTCTCTTAAAATCTTCTTTCAAATAAAAAAAGAATTATCAAATCTAAATATAAAATTATCAGTTCACGCAATCCAAAATTACCACCGAAAACCTAGCATACATTACCCGTCTAGTTTGTATAAATTAAATGCTGTCGCCCATCTACCAACAGATTAAAAAGTAAATATCAATCAACTAACACTATAGTTTAATTATACGGAAATTTCCCTAAAATCCGTAATTATAACACGGTATTTATGCTTTGTGATAAATAACCGCGGCCCTCACGGAATTATGTCAAAACAATTTTGTTAGGAAGTATTACTGACGTCAAACACAGTTCACTCCAAAAACAAACAAATTAACAGGACAATCCATAATATTAGGATTTTAGGACATAATGCAGATGAATCATGTTTTCGTCTCATTTGTTTGATATTGAAGAGAAATCAAGAGCAGTGGAGGCTCTTTGTAATCTGTAGGTAGGCGGCGAGAACAGTGGTGGCTGAGTGCTATTTGTGTAATTTATTTCAATACCACTGCTCTCAAAACGGTGAAAGAAAACATCGTGATGAAACCGGTTCAAGAAAAAAAATTGATGACATGTATTGTGACACCTACCAATCCACATTGGGCCCGCGTGTTGGATTACGTGGCGGAGAACCTGAATCCTAGCAGTGGGAACATTAAAAGGCTGATTACGCTATACTATGTCTGAAGTTTATTTTTCAATACACTTACTCGAAAACCCGCCCTTATCTCACCGCTTTAAAGCACGCAATAGACTATTTTCCGCACTAGTGCAGAAAAGTGCGCGAGCTCTCCCCCGCCACAATTTTATTACATACATTCAGGCTGGGCGCTGGTCGACCTCCACGAGTTACCATTTCTTCGTAAGTGTATTGAAAAAAGTAGTTTGATACACGTGCAAAGTCACTGCTGCCCTCGGCTTCTCATAAGACACTCGCCTTGCAATGTCAAACTTTATGGAGTTGTATCCAAATGTACTATTTGATGTCCTTTGAGTTTTCCCCGTTTTTCTGCCTTTTTTTACTCATTTGTACATATTATTATTTTAAGTTTGTATATACCTATTAATTTATAATATTTAATAGTTAAGATGTATATAATTACAAAATAAATAAAGAAAAAAGAAAAATTATAATATTTATATTTTTATAAAAACACTGTTAAAAAAAATTGTTTAAGTAAACCAAAATGTACTATTGTGCATTTTTTCTTTCTATTATGTGCATGCTGTGGTCTCTTGTAACGGAAGGACACACGTTACAGGATCCCGTATGAAGTTTTGTTTTGTGTTGTACCTGTAAGTCTTTTGTTTTTGAAGTAAATACATGCACTAGTCCACCTTTGTAGTGCGTGCAAGTTTTTAATTACAAAGTTTGATTCAATTTAAGAGAGCATATCTTATGAGCACAATAGGGGCGCCGAGCGCATGAATGAGTTCGTTAGGAGCAACTCTGGCGGGGCTAAGAGCGGCACTGGGCCGTGGAGGTGCGAATGTTGTAAGCTTTGGAGACCGCATCTGGATTCATCCGATCTTCTTCTTAGCGTATCGTATATAGGAACTACCTGCTTCCAGCGGCTTCGCCCGTGTAATGGCAGAAAATTATCCCAAAGAAACATACTTCCAGGATAAAAAGTATTCCATGTCCTATTCCAGAACATGGTCTATCCGTGTGCCAAGTTTCATCAAAATCGGTTTTGCCATTTAGGCGTGAAGACGTAACAAACAAACTCACTTTTATTATATTAACTCGCTTTTATTATATTAGTAAGGATTTGACTGGTTTAGCTATTAAACCAGTCAAATTCCGTGCCTGGCTCAGAATTTGGCCACGGCAATGGCGATGGAAAGTAGTTAGATACCGAAGCCACCGGACCAGGGTTTTACAATTATTTTTCATTACTCATACTCTGAAAGTAAGTCTGAACTTGCCTGAGGAGCGGGCTGAAAAGTATCACACTTTTCATCCCTAGGGAGTTTTACTTTCAACTAACAAATTATTTAAAATCTAGGTCTATCTTCTTGTATTCGCAATGAAAAGCACAGTGCTTACCACGGGGTTAAAGTTACTTATTTCGTCCCGAGAAGGACTAAATAAGTAATTTTCACCCCTAGTGTAACATTGTACTATTACATTACTAAATTATCCGTTAATTAAACGTCAGGCGTACTAGCCAGCCTTTTGGTATTTCACAAGATGCATTTTGGAGAGTGTGCGTGCATCTTTCTACTATCGGACAACCCGACGTACGGCGAGTATCTGACAAAAAAAACCGTGTCTTGTCTAGAAACCCTCATTCATTTTTAACTTCATTTTGTTGTAGGCGCAATAAAAATACACAATCGATGAAATTTGAACATTTCAATTGTCTATCTTTTACGGCTTATGAGATACAGTCTACTGACAGACGGACGGACAGCGGATGCTTAGTAAAGGGTCCTATTGGCACCCTTCGGGTAAGTAACTCTTACTAATGAGTACTATGATGGTAACTTATGATCGCTACACGCCTGTATTCTCAGTTATTATAATTTGGCTGGAGGAGTCATCGTCAAATAACTTCTCCCGCTCTTAATGGTGCGAGAGAAAGTGTTAGACTATTATTTACACACGCATATTTCACAGCTATCGGTCCTACTGGGTTCCGTCCATTTTATTGACATCTCTTTGAGGCGCGTGTGGAACACAACACATCGTATTATATAGGCCCACTGGGTTATCTAACAACCTTGCAGTACTGTATTACTCGTACTAACATCATAAACAGGAAAGATTTGTTCTATGACTTTTTACATTTACCAAAAACAAACCTTCAAGATTTCATTGTTCTATCTAACACATTTCAACTCTGTATTTACTAGCTACTAGCTATACTTACCTACGTCTGTATGACGCAAAACAAAATACATCAAGAAACCCCGCCGCTCGATCCTCGCCCCCCTTCGCTATTGTACTATCGCTTGCTTCGCATAGACTTCGTAATATTTAGAACGTTCAATTTAAATATTTTTATTTTTGTATGAAAATATGATGATCTAAAATATGATAATTTTTTAAAAGTCATAGAAAAAAATTTGTTATTTATGATGTTGGTAATATAAGCCTGAGAGGTTGTCAGTGTTTTACAAATAACCCTGTATATCTGATAGATATTAGATAATGCTTCGAAATATTCTCAAAAGTAGCTAATCAACTAAAAATTTTAATACCTGTTGGTACGGCAATAATTATAGTTGCTGATGTGAAGTAAGCTCGAGTGTCAATATCTATTCCTACAGTAAATATATGATGAGCTCAAACAATAAATCCTAATAATCCAATAGCTAATATTGCATAAATTATCCCTAAACATCCAAATGTTTATTTTTTTCCTCTTTCTTGTGAAATAATATGGGAAATTATTCCAAATCCTGGTTAAATAAAAATATAAACTTCTGGATGGCCAAAAAATCAAAATAAATGTTGGTATGAAATTGGATCTCCTCCTCCAGCAGGATCAAAAGAGTAACCAATATTTGCATAATCCAAAGTTCTTCAATCCGTGTTTCTGCGAAGCTTTAAACGATGAGCCGAGCGTTGAACGAGCCATTCATTCGTAAAGCCTTTTTGGTAGACAATATCTAATATGACATCGTTTGAACTTACTCTACGAATGATTTTAAGCAATGAATTTTGCAGAAAACTAGCTTTTACCTGCGACTTCGTCCGCGCAGAAGTTGAAAATGGTTTTAATAAGATTTTTAATACAAGGAATCACGTTGTCCAATACAAACTTAGCCCCTTTTTTCACCCTCTTAGGTTTACAATTTTGAAATAGTACAATTCGATACTAGTGCGGAAAGTTTGTCATTGCGACCGAGGCGGATTTCACAAGAGTCGTAGGCGAGTGTGATATGGATTCAAGGGCTGCATTGACAAGTTTGCACGTATATCAAACGTCGTTTTTTAGTACACTTAGGACTTGAGGGGGTTGATGCGCATCGACCTCTCCTGGGGTTGACGCGTACCCAGCCTAAAACGATAAATGTAATAAAATTGTGGTGGGGCGAGCACGCGCACTTTTCGGCACGAGTGTGGAAAACAGTTAATTGCGTGCCTAAAAGCGGTGGGATAAGAGCAGGTTTTGAAGTAAGTGTATTGACAAATCTATTTTTATTGGATGCCTAGGTTATAATAATAGAGAACATACCCTCCAAGTAAAAAGTCTTTGTGTATTCAGTCATTCGTTCAGGTCAAAGCTTTATAAAAGTAAAGATAGATAAAAGTAATATGATCTGGTCTCTCAAATTACTCGCATGATTTTAATTAATATTTTGCTAATTTGAGCAATATCGTGTCGAGATATTCTGAGAATCCTGTCCAGTTATTACAATTTCAATATAATAATATGTAATTTAAAAACTTGCGTGGCTAGATCGTGTGTCTGGGCTTGTTCCAAAATTATATTTATCTAGTAATATGAAAATTATGCTGAAAAGGTTTTTAGTGAATCATTCTGATAGTGAGAGCAGTGGTATTGGCTACGACCACGGAGTAAGTATATGCTTCGTGGCTACGACTTACGAGTTGTAGGTCGCGGGTTCAAACCCTGCCAGCCGCATTACTTTGTGTAATGCGCCTATTTCTTTGTGTTTATTTTTTTTCATTATTTTCGAATCAAACGACGTTTTTCAATACACTTACGAAGACATAAATAAACGGAGATTGACGCGCGACTCGTGGACGGACGCATGCCTAGCTCGATATGGTAAATGTAGTAAAATAATGGCGGAGGTGAGCTAGAGCACTTTTCCGTACTAGCGCGAAAAACAGCCAATTGCGTGCCTTAAAGCAATGGGATAAGAGTAGGTTTTCGAATAAGTTTATTTTAAAGTCATTTATGTTACCGCATCAATTCTTTCCAAGTCCCACTACTTTTCAGCGGGTAAAGTTAAATTGATCATTCAAAACTCGGATAATAGCCACTAGAAACGTTTGGAGCGTGCCTTAGACCTTGAGTTCGCCAATAACGTCCGGAACTCTTTTCCAATATCGCTTCCAGGAAAAGTAGCTCTTTGCCTACAATCGATTCAGAACTTTTAGTATCACTGTTCAAATTTTCTTTTGCAGATTTTTTTTTTTTTTTAAGCTAGTGTTGAGAGTGTAAGTAAAAAAACGTACCTAACCAAACCAAATATCTAAGTCTGTCTAAAAAGTAATACGACTTGGGAATTTTGTATAATATTTAATTATATTGAAAAAAATACTTATATCTATTCGATATTTTTTATAAGGTTCTTCTATTAGTAAGCAATGATCAAGATCTTCTTGATTTTTGTTTTTTGAACCAGTGTGACCACCAGGCTTCTACTGACTAAAAACTCCACCCCGTTCCTTCTAGCCTTCATACCGGGGCTCGAGTTCTTTTCGGATAACCCTGGCCCCAGTAGGCTTCGACCTATCTGGGCCCTTCCTGTCGCTGACAACTTCTTGAGGCGCGCGGGAACAGTGCGCACCGTCGACGTTTTAGTATAGTTACCGGACGGTCGGACAGCGAGCTACCCATGGCTCACCGTTCGCGAGCTCGCGGATTTAATTTTGCCATCATAATTACCCAAGTTGTTTGATTTTTTAGACAGACTTTTAATAATATTTTTTTATTTTCTCTCTACAATATAAAGTTATCATCTAACATTTAAATGTGTCATCATCATCATCATTTCAACCGAAAGAAGTCCACTGTTAGACACAGGCCAAGGACAAGTGTCGTCATAATGACCAGCCCTGTGCCACTCGCATCTATCAGATTCCCGCGACCCTCACCAGGTCATCAGTCCAGCTTGTGGGAGGCCTTCCAATGCTGCGTTTTCGGGTACGTAGTTGCCATTCTTTGCATTGGAACCTTTCGTCCCCATCGACCAATGTTAAGTTAAAGTTGCATTAAAGTTGTGGTCGCAAGCCATGCAATTTGGAGCCCCTACTCTTTGTGTGCAGCCAGTATTCTATGTGTGCCGCTGGTCTCATAGCCACTAGTGCGACTACCGGGATTGTCTTGGGTTCTTTTTACAGGCTGCGCTGATATTTTGTTTTTTTACTAGGAATTTCTGAGTACTCGTAGCAGGCAAATTGTTCGAGGGACTGGAACAATTTGCCTGCTGCGGTCTTCCTCTCCGATTACAATTTAAGTGTCTTCAAGGCTAGAGTGAATAGGCTCTTTATAAACTAGTGCGCCTCACCATTAACAATTGCATCACTGCTTACCATCAGGTGGGATCGCCTTACATGTGCATTGCCTTACTCTAATTGTTTATCTGACCAGGAAAATGAATATATTTACAGCTTAAACAACTTGATGCATATCTTGTCTTGCCGTCATAGTGACCGTTTATTGTATTTTGACACTAACAACTTTGTTAGTGATTTTGTTTTGATACGGGAACATATGTTTCTTCCCAAAAAAAGTCGACACTTATTGGCTACTTTGTTAGCTTATAATATAAATGCAGTTAATGATAATTTAACTGAGACTAGGTTAAGTGACGAATCAGTATTATCTAGTATACCTAATAATGCTGATATAAACTCTTTAAACTATTAGAAACGACAAAAGAGAAGCGTAATAGCAACATTTTATTATACCATCAGAATATAAATCGCTTCTCCGGCAAAATTCTAGATGTGGAAATGTTAATAGATAAATATCATATGGATATCTTGTGTTTTTGTGAAACTTGGTTAAAATCAGATAGAATGTTGTTCAATGTAAATAATTTTTCAGTTGCCAGTGCATACAACAGATCATCAATAGGGGGTGGTACCTTGATATTGTGTAATAATTCTTTAAGATATAAGGAAAGGAAAGATATCACTGCTTGCTCTGTTGATCGCTTGTGTGAGGTAGCATGTGCGGAGGTTGAAGGCCAAACGTTCTTATGTGTCTATAGACCACCTGCATCAAACTTGACATCTTTTTTGATTGTAATAGAAGAAATGCTAAACAAACTTATTAGAGATAACAAATTAGTTTTCGTTTGTGGGGACTTAAATATTGATCTACTAGTAAATTCACCTGAAAAATGTAAACTTCTCTCATTGTTTAGTTCTTTTAACTTAAAATGTATTTTTAATGAAGCAACAAGAATAACCCCCACTTCAGCTTCATGTATAGATAACATTTTTACTAACTCTAATATAAAAGACTCGTCCATAATTAGTGGCGTGAGATCTGACCATACTGGCCAACTCGTATCTTTCGAGTTAGTCAAAAAGTTAAAATTAGATTCAATTGCAGAGTTTAGACCGCTAACTAAAAATAAATTAAATAATTTTAATAATAATGTTCTTAGTAGTCTCTCAACAGCCAATTTTGATTCGCAAGACCCCAATGTAAACTATGGTACATTATTTTCTACAGTATGCCAAGAATTTAATAAGGCGTGTCCACTTAGAAAAATTCAAATCAGTAATAAATCCAAATTTAATGAATGGGCTACTGCTGGGATAAGAAAAAGCAGAGACACTTTATATCAGCTGTACCATGAAAAATCTTTGTCGCCTGATCTTAACTTGCATAACCACGTTAGAATCTATTCAAAGATATTCAAAAGAGTTTGTGCCCAAGCTAAATCTAAATCAATAAGTAAGATAATCGAAAATTCTAATAATAAAATAAAAGCTGTCTGGAAGGTGATAAACAAGGAAACTGGAAAGGCAAACCAACGAAATCGGAACGAGTTGTCACTAAAAATTGACAACAAAATCATCTCAGATACGTCAAAAGTGGCCGAGACATTAGAAAACTTTTTCACTAATATCCCAATAGAAGTTACGAAATCTCTCCCTTCTTCATCTTTGTTAGCTGAATCTTTTTTAAAACAATATTTCACTAAGGATATACCAACCTTTGAATTTAAGCATATCTCTGTTGATACAATTTTAAAAACATTCAAAAGTCTTAATATAAAAAACACTGAAGACTTATGGGGTATATCTGTTAAGGTTCTTGGAGATATTATTGATACAATTGCTCCTGTCCTAACAGGCATATTTAATCAATGTTTGGACAGCGGTACATTTCCTGATTTAATGAAACATAGTAAAGTAGTACCAATTTTCAAATCAGGTAGTAAGAGTGATCCCTCTAACTATAGACCAATATCTGTGCTTCCAGCATTGAGTAAAATCTATGAAAAAATCATGCTTGACCAGATGTTGTCTCACTTTAATTCTAATAGGATTTTGCACAGTCATCAGTTTGGTTTCACGAAAGGAAGGTCAACGACGGATGCAGGAGTGAAACTCATCAGTCACATTTTGGAATCCTGGGAGAAATCCCAAGATGCCATTGGCATATTCTGTGACCTCTCTAAAGCATTTGACTGTGTTGACCATAATACTCTAATCTGTAAATTACATCACTACGGAATTCGTGGACGAGCTGCTGATCTTGTTTTTTCCTATTTATCTTACAGGCAGCAAAAAGTATCCATTAATGGGGCGACGTCCTCGGGATCTCTAGTAAAGATGGGCGTGCCTCAGGGTTCAATTCTTGGCCCTTTCCTTTTTCTAGTTTACATTAATGACCTTCCTTATATGATGGCTAATTTATCCGATATAATTCTATTTGCTGATGACACCTCTCTTATTTTTAAAGTAGATAGAAAAGATGGGGATGTCTTGCATGTTAACGAAAGTCTGGCAGTTCTTTCGAAATGGTTCGAAGCTAATAATCTCCTATTAAATGCCAATAAAACTAAATGTATAAAGTTTTCATTACCTAGTGTCCCCCAAGTTGGCGTCAGTCTAATTCTTGATGACAAAAAACTTGATGTTATTGCGGACACTGTGTTCTTGGGTATGACTATCGATTCTAAACTGCAGTGGGGCGCTCATATTAGAACTCTCTCGGGAAGATTAAGCTCAGCTGCATATGCAGTTAGAAAAATAAGGCAATTGACAGATGTAGCTACGGCTAGGTTGGTTTACTATGCTTATTTTCACAGTATTATGTCTTATGGCATTTTATTGTGGGGATCTGCAGCTGATGTGGACTCAATTTTCATATTGCAAAAGAGAGCTATCCGGGCTATTTATAGGATGGGTCCTCGCGAATCCCTCAGAAATAAATTCAAAGAAATCGATATTCTGACTCTGCCTTCTCTTTATATCTTGGAATGCATTTTGTATGTTCGTAAAAACTTAGGACTCTTTAAAATTAGAAGCGATTTCCACAACAAAAATACACGTAGTAAACACGAAATTGTATTACCCAAATGGAGATTAGCTAAGACCAGCAAGTCATTCCTAGTTAATAGCATACGTTTTTACAACAAGCTACCAAAGGCGGTAACTGAACTTAGTGAGGGAAAATTCAAAACGCATATTAAGCGTGTCTTAACCAAAAAAGCATATTACAAGGTTAAAGACTATGTCGAAGACACGCTTGTTTGGCAATGACTACCTCTGCACATGTGGCTCCCTGGTAACTCACCAATATTGTGTCTGTTAACTGCTCCACCTCTGTTTTAATATATATACATTTTTTATTTGTATTTTTTTTTCACATGACATTGCTTTTGCAATAAGTATTTTTTTATTTTTTATTTTTGAGACTTCAACTACCTTAAACTCGTTGATAATTTATTTTGTTATCAATTTATTGATAGTTGCAATTATCTATATTTCTATTGCTTTTTTTTTATATAGCCTCTTTTTCGTTTTGTAATGTGAATGTGAGAACACTGTATACCTTACAAACCTTTAGATTACTTCCTATTTAAATTACTTTTTTATTTGAATTACTTTTTTTATTTTTTGCTTTTGTGTACAGTATTGATATGCACTGTTCTTACATACTATCATATTGTAACACCTACCACTTTTTTTAAAAGAGTAACCATGGAGTTTCTTGCCGGTTCTTCTCCATAGGAAACGACCAATTTGGAACCGTGCACTAGCTTCTGACGTTTTATAAGTGCCCATGTAGGCCTATGTGAAATAAAATATTTTGACTTGACTTTTGACTTTGATCGCAATCAAGTACTAGGTTATATCAGATTAAAAAAAAGCCCGGAGACTGAAAGTTGGTTATCCCACTACTTCGAAAAGTATTTAAAACCTTGTCAGATTGCTGTCCCATCGGACTATTATTTTTTTGTAGGTGGAAAAATTATCCAATGACATCTCCGCCGGCACCGCAGGCAATTTCTGAATAGCAACCTAGAGTTTGAAAGTTTGTGATGTGAATCCGCAGTGCTTCGGAACGCAATTCGTCCCCTCGGTCCCACGACTTGTCGGATAGCCGTCCCATCGGACTATGAGAGTAAAGGAATATAGAAGGAACCCTAATATCTCCTGTGTACTTGTCTAATCTCCGTTGAGATTGGCCGTCGTGACCTAAATCGTCACCCTCCTTGCCAACTGTCCTAACTAGCAATTGATATTTTTCCAGGGAAAACGTTTTTCGGTTGGGCGTTACAATGATGTTCCTGTAGTTGTGTTAGCTGTAGCCATAAAATAGATAGGTATAGAAGACAATCTCATGTATGTACTTCGCTTATTATACCTACGCTCGGTGGACGCACACTAATGAGCTTAAGCGGAACTGTTCGACAAGTGGGCCGAGATGCTCCCGAGATATCGTGTCCATGAGCGGTGTCTATGTGTGCGTTGCTCGGGCGCGCTTTGTATGTAGATTGGCTTTTGTACCTATATATTTTGTGCTGTAGCTTTATTAATGAATTTTCATATTAATCTAGGCTTATCTTATCTTTAAGTTAGTAGTGGCCGTAAAGCCCTAAGGTACGAACCTTCGTACCTTAGGGCTTTCAAAAATATCCTCACTACCTAGTGAGGATATTTTTACCTTCCTTTTGCACTTACGCAGAATAAAATACGTGATTATGTTATAAACGGTAAACGATACAGATACGACGATTTTAGGCTAGAACTACACTGCTAACACGCACACGTGTAACACGCCTGATTTGTACGTAGAACGATGTCGCGTAGTCTAGTTTCCATATAAAATGTATGGAGACCGACGCGCCCAGATCAGCGTGTGTAGCAAACGTGTTAGCAGTGTCTACCTTTAGAGAGAACTTATTCGAAATAATGTTATGAACATGTAGGTAATATCAGTGCAGATAAGCCAGTTTGTAAGATAGGACAGTTAGCGGAAAGGGCGACGAAATTTGTTCGAAAGCTTTATTCTTTACTATTTTATTAATGTTAGGCTCATTATTATAACGATAAGTTCACAGAATTGGCTTTTGTTTCATTTCCTTTAGAGGAAATGGAATGAGACGACTTCTATTAAAAATTGTTAGAGAGAAAATTGCGAATCGGAGAAATAAATAATACCTTGTAAAATAAAACAAATTAGTTTTACTTTTCTATTTTATAGTAAGATAAATAAGAAAATAAAATAAGAAATAGAGTAGTTACTCTTTGTCTAAACTGCATAATTTTAGTTTTACTTAAATTTAATTTTAAATTATTTTGATTAAGCCAGTGAATTGATTGTTGCAATGAATCTTTGATGTCACATTCATAATTTCTATTCTTATTTTGTCTGATAATTAACGTGCTGTCATCAGCAAAAAGGACCATAGGAAAAGTTACGTGTTTTGGAAAGTCATTTATGTAAACCAAAAATAACGGCGGGCCCAATACGCTGCCCTGTGGTACGCCAAAAGTGATTTTACGTTTTTTAGAAACATATTTAAGTTCTTTTTTAACCTTTTTAGAAATTCGTTTAATTTCTGTACACTGTGTTCTACTACTAGATATGATTGTATAAGGGAAAATGCTTTGCCCCTTATTCCATACGCATTAAGTTTTTGTAGTAGAATATTATGATCAACTAAATCGAAAGCTTTCGTCACGTCCATAAAAATAGCACTAATAGGAATTCTTTCATCGATATCTGCCATTATAATATTAAGGAAATCATATATAGCCATATTTATTGATTTATTTTTTCTAAAACCCTTCTGTTCCTTTACTAATAGGTTGTGTTTCGTGAAAAAGGAATCTATACGGTGATAAATAGCTTTCTCAAATATTTTTGATATTACTGGTATAAGGGCAATGGGTCTGTAGTTATTAATATCAGTTTTGTCATGTTTTTTAAATAAGGGCTTAATAATTGTTGGTTTGAGTTTATCAGGATATATTCCAGAGGAGATACTAACATTAATGATGTGGCAAATGGGGCCAGATATTACATCGGAAACAAATTTTAATACTTTTGTTGAGATATCGTCATACCCTACACTAACTTTATTTTTTAAATTCTTTATTATTCTGTATATTTCATCAGGTGTCATCGGAGTCAAGAAAATTGATTCGCAATATATATTCGGGATCTCATAGCTTGCAGATTTTGTGGCGTTTGAAAGTAATTCTGCTTGATCCACAAAGTGATCGTTAAATGCGTTCGCTATATCATTGGGGTTTGTTATTGTAACCCCGTCCCTTCGTATTTCCGCTATGTGTTCATAGGGAGGACAGTATTTATTTTCATTGATGATCCTCCATGTATCTTTCGATTTGTTTGTTGATGTCATTATCTTATGGTTATTTTTTGCCTTTTGTGTTAGTTTTACAATCTTTTAGTTAAAGTGCACCCGAGCAACGCACACGTAGACAATTACGCTGACACACGTTCGACTTTGGTACGGTCGGACCAAATCCGTCATACCAAGTTCGAGCGTGAGTTTAAACTTATAGGTATGCAGAACAGTGTAAAATTCCGCAAAGCTCTATTGAAATAGGAGGATCTTCCGACCAGACGGGTCTGGTTTGGGCAATTTCCCGAGAAATGATTTCGGACTGTTGTATAGATTATGTTCAAATTGCGCGGAGAACTTTAATTGCACGAGGCAGGATTTCGTAGTGTAGTTGTTTCGGGACGCCATAGATGTCGCTGTAAAACTATAAAGCCCAGCGCTCATTATGCACAGCTGATTTTACAAAGAACGAAGGTACACCATAACGAACCCACACGTGCACACGGGTACTTCTTACTCAAACCGTCACATCAGTGGTCCTGTTCAAATATCCAATAGATAGGCGAAGACAGCAAGCGTTGACGTACGAATATTAATGAGGCCACATTTTGCGAAGTAACGCTTTTAGGTTTATTTAGGATGTCATGGGTCCAGGTTTTTTTACTGGTAACACTGATGCCGGACGTCGACGTAGTGAGAATAGTTGGGTTGATTTGAATTCGACGTTCGCATTCGATATTTGAAATCGGCGGATTTGTTCTGTAAAAAACTCTGGTTGATTTCAATGTGTTAGCTACTGTTTGAGTTCGATATTCAAAATTGATTTCTGTGTACTGTGAAGGTTGCTTGCTGATGAGAATCTCACTACATGCAGGTTGGCAGAAAAACAGGATTTGAAATTAGAAGAATGGAACGGGTTTTAGCCGGGATTTTCAAATGAAGTTCTGTTCTGTGGCTGTTTAAATTGAAAATTGATTCCTAGTGGATATTGTGATGTGAAATTGGTGTAGTTTTGTATCTCAAATGTCTAAGTAACTGGAAAATATCTATGTGAAATCATTGAAACAGGAGTGGTCTCAGTTAAATGCAGCTGACAATTTTATTGTAGAAGTTTGCCGAGAATGTTGATTTGATACATTTGTTATTAAATACTGCGTATACTGTAGGATGGGTTCTAATGAAACCCATTCTAACCCAAATAAATTGCAAACACTAAATACTTTCTACAAATGACATTGGCTAAAAGCATAAACCGTAGGAATAGAAAAGAAAAAAAAATACAGGTAAGGGTTTTCTTAATAAGTGTATCTAGCAATAAGTTTTTTTTTATCTTTTTTAAGGAGCTTTGTCTCAGTTTAGACAATGTCGCTCTATCGTAGCGATACCTAAATTCAAATAGTTAGAAATCTTTGCCTCGGAAAAGTACATTTATTTAGTTGACAGAATTGCATTTAGACACTTCACAGATTTATAAATATAATTGCTTCACCAAGTTGCATATAGAATTGAAATAAACCAATTCCGAAATAAAAATGTATCTACAAACGATTTTCTAGACGGATAAATATGGGTTTAACAAAGCAAATCGAATGTTTTCAATTTAAAATCATCTTTACAGAAACAAATTGTAAAAGAAACCGTATTAAGAATCACGTAAACTGCCGAAAACATGTACCATTTAATTTTTCGTTTAAAGTCTAGATACCGACTTCAATTCTAATTGGATTGGAATTTACAATCTGTGTGCGAGGGCACAAAAACTTCAATTACTGTTGAAGGTAAGAGTGCATGATTGGACTGCTGATTAGTTAGCGTCCTGTCTGTGCTGAATGACTGAATGAATGAGTGAACTATTGTAATACCATAGTTCACTCAAAGAACATATCAAAGGACATATCCTTTGACGATTAGTTAGGGTTATTTCGTATGACAATTTGATTTACTTTGTGATTTAACAGTACTAATCTGTAAATATAAAACGAGAATCAGACTGACTGGCATATCAACGCACAGCCGAAACTAATGGGACTAGAAATATGAAATTTGGTGCAAGACATCCTGTTGTGACGTAGGCGAGCACTAAGAAGGGTTTTTAGGAAATTCAATCTTTCATGTGCCACAAAAAAGCCTTTTTTTAGAGGTGACTTTTTTCGTGGCTTGTGCGCTGTGCTGCCACAAAAAATCTTGAAGCCACTTCTAGCTTTTTTTATGCCGGCCAAAATGCCATGCCATTCACGCATTTAATCCTTTTTCGACCATTATTATACTGCACGTATGGCCACAAGCTGTCGCGCTTCAGCTTTTTTTGTGGCAGTTTCTAGCTTTTTTTTGCGTTTTTTTGTGGCCCGTGTGCGGGGACACTAGGTTTTTAATGTAAATAAAATTTTGATGATAATTATGTCAATCCCCATTTGGCTATATCATTGATATAGCATACCAACGAGATTACCTACAGGTCTAAAGAAAAGAAAATTGAAATATCATCAAACATTTTTTCAATTCTATTATCTAGCCACGACATTATACAATATATGTATAAGAATAAAAGTTTATAAAAAAAAAAAAACGATATCAATTGCAACGAGTGTAAGGAGAATTGACTATGTAACACGTATACCAGATTTGCATAGGTTATTAATCCTCTGTGCGGATACAAAAGGTTTTCGTTTGTAGATTTTTGTTTTCACCAAATTTAATTCTGTTTTGTGTAACTCTCTATTGAAAACCAATAAAAAAGACATATACTTATTCTCAAAAAATAAAGTAACACATTTTCCCAATAGTCTAAAAACTGACACTAAAGATAACCATACGTCGCTTCGACGTACGGCAGATAAATATTGACGAAAGTATTAAACTTACCCGAGTGTTAAGGGTGTGTCCTGCAAGCTTCGATAGCCGACTGAGTTGGCAGGAAAGGGCAATTTGGTGATACAAAAAACAAACGAGTTACAACATTTTTACAAAATCGAATACGTCGTTTCGACGTAGGTTATCTTTCTAGGGTTAATTTTTATGCGGATTAATGGCTTTTTGGAGTATGGAGAGACTGATTTTACATGACATGTCGTCATTACCGTAATTAGAGCAGTACCTACTAGCAGTGCCAAGGCCACAAAATATATACAGAAGTCAATCTACATACAAAGCGCGCTCGAGCAACGCACACATAGACACCGCTCACGGACACGATGTCTCGGTAGCGTCTCGGACCACTCGTCGAACAGTTCCGGTTCAAACGCTCATTAGTGTGCGTCCACCGAGGGTAGGTATAAAAATTGAAGAACATGCATGAGATTGTCTTCTGTACGTAACTATTTTGTGCCAAGGCGTAGAACGCACGTCGCGCGTCGTGAAGAAGCGAAGAAATCATAATAAAATTTATTTCAGAATGAGGTACTTATATATTTGTTAGTAACAATGTTCATGATGGAATGTGTCCGAAACAAAGATGAACGTGACTCACTGCTTAGCGGACTGAAAGTAAATAAATTCGATGTAGGGTTTAATTCAAAGCATTTTATCAAAACCGAAATCAGAGGCGGTCAGGAAACTATGTCGTATAGCGGTCTCTCAGCCTGCAGTGATTCTTCCTATTTAATATTTATGATGTACGTATAATATGTTAGGTTATTGTTAAGTGTATAAATTAATATATACAGGCATGTATAATTTTAGCCGATATGGTTGGACATAGGCCTCCTCCAAGCGTCGACACACGAACGTTCCTGTGCGTCTCGCATCCATCGGTTTCCCGCGACCTTCACCAGGTCATCGGTCCACCCTGTAGACGGCCTTCCAACGCTGTGTCTTTCGGTACGCGGTCGCCACTCCAGAACGTTTCGGGGCCAACGGCCATCTATTCTGCTTCCCATCCATTGCCACTTAAGTTTGGCAATTCTTTGGGCTATGTCGGCAGTTATATAGGTATGTATGTAAAGTGTTTGTTATTAGTTGCCATAGGGCTGGCATATCCTTGTTGGACAAAAGCCCCTAAATAAAACCTTGAATAAAAAAAAAAACAATGTTAGCCCAAAATCACTTCACATTCTGTTAAAACGTGTATTACGCCTCGACTGTAATGACAAGATACTTTTACTTGCATCAAAAGTTACTGTTTAAAAACGTGTTGCGCCGACCCCAAATGGAAAGCTTACTACAGTCAGATGAAATAAAAGAATTGTTTGATTAATATTAATTTACACTAAGATTATCAAACAATTTTTTTCATCTGACTGTACAAAACAGTTATTTTTTTATCAGCGTCCGAATCGGCATAATTTTTTTTTTTTAATTAAAAAGTTTCAATTGGTACACTGTGTCCGAACATGACGTGTCCCAAACAACTGTAAGCCAAATAAAATGGGGCAAGGGCAGGAAGATGATGATGATGATGATCAAAAGTTACTATTTCATTGGTCACTTTAGTGATTTTAACCCAATTCTCAGTCTGAGAGCAAAATGATAATCGGCCTTATAATGATCCCACTACTGGGACTAGCTTCCTCTTTAAGAGAGGGATTGAGCCGCAATCTAACACGTGGGCCCAATGCGTTTTTTGTAATCACATGTTTTAGATTGTTCTAGGACATGCCGATTTCCTTTACCATTTTAAGAGCAACAATGGTGAAATAAATTATACAAAGTAATGCACCTGGCTGGATTTGAAGCCGAGCGCTTACAACTTGTAAATTGGGCCATTATTACTGGGCCACCACAGTCTGATAGGCTGAGCATCAACATCAGCAAAACAGTGCATCTTTTGCAACCAAAAGATCAAAGATACCCGTAAGAAAGACGAACAACAAATTAAGTCAACATTTAACATAAATTCATAACTCTCTACCCAAATTGAGCCATAAACGAAATTGAGATGCTATAATAAAAAGTGTCCGAAGTTTGCGTCGAGAAAAGAGAATATTCGTGGAAGCACTGAGTTTATGGTAATGTGTAACCTTGGAACTTCAGGCGACACTCACCGGTGGAAAATCCGTCGTAAAGCCGGTGCCTTCCATCCGGTTTCTTCACTTATGCACGGAGTGCCGTTCTTGGGGTTTTCTTTGCCTTCAAGTTGTTATGGCACTCGCTCTGTTAGACACCATTTTTGCTGGAGAGGTTTTTCTTTGATTTTGTTCAAATTTGGCAAACGCTTTTTTTTTTAGGTAGGCAATCATCTAATGACACCTCCCGTGTCAGACTTTGAGAAACTAAAATCCACTCCTGTTCCTTCTTTGCCTTCGTTCCGGGGCCCGCGGGTTCACTTTTGCACATACTTTGCCCAGTACCTAAGTTTTGACCCTACTGGGTCTACAGTTTGCTGACATCTCTTTGAGGTGCGAGTGGAACACTATGCATCGTTGATGACTTGGGCTCGGTCCAGATGATTACCGGACCAAGCAAGCCCGAGCTTGGCATACTGATAGAGTTAATATTGGAATAGCGCAAGGGGATTTTTACTTAAATACTAGGTGCTGTCAGCAGCTTCGCCCACGTGAAAGTAAAATATGGTCTCAAGGGAACATAGTGCATACATATCCTGGAAAAAAAATCTAACACGTTCCTAAATTTCATCCAAATCAACCGTTGGAGCATGAAGAATATGTTTGTTGCTCCTTCACAGGCAAACGGCCGAACGGATTTGAATGGAACTTGGAACGCGGGTAGATCACGTCCCAGAATAGCACGCAGGATACTTTTTATCCCAGGAAATTTTTCCCTGGCAGCTGGCAGTTGCTAGAAGTCAATAAATAGCCTATATCCATATTATAAAGCTCAAGTATTTGTTTGGACACAGTAATCTCAGAAATTCGAATTGAAAATATGTTTTAGTGTTGCATAGTCCGTTAATCAAGGAAAACTAGAACAAGAGCGGAACAGTATACGGTTGAAATCGCAAAAGTACAAAAATACACGCAAAACATAGCCCCTACATAGTCACAAAGCTAAAAGCTTTCGGCGCAATATTAAGAACTTTACACACATTTAAAGTTTTAAAAGGTTTAAGTATTAATTAACTGTAGGTACAACAGTTTGCACAAAACTAAAACTGAAACTGAACTGAAACTGGATGCAAAATTCGTGTACTAACACTATAAGCCTGGATTTTACGGCACCCGAAACAGTTATAAAACTATATAATGTTCTAAAATATTACTGTTATTATGAAGCGGCTTTCCATCTAATCTGAGGGTAAGTAAGTTAGGAGACGGAGCTTAAAATTTACACTTTAACCCTTCAGATACCGTCAATTAGAAACACAATAGTAAGACAATAGATGCGCGGCCACCGGGTGTCGCTTGGGGATTCATGAATTAATAGCTAAAATTTTGCAACACTCCTCCAATCCGGCCGGACAGTTTCGAATAGAAGTGCAGAGTCGTATCCGCTTGGCGGCGGTTCGGATACGGTGCGCGGATATCCGAAACTGCGGCTAGTGATCCGCTGATAATTTTTGTGTATACATATATGTACACATGATGACCTAATTTAATTGTTACGCGAATAGGAAGGGTGTGCCAGTAATATGAGGATTTTGAAACTAATTTGAACGCTGTTCGACCCTCTGCAAAGTTAAATTAAAGTTCGTATGTTACACAAATAGAACAATTGACTTCTAAATGGGACTGTGATTATTGGATTAACATGTAGCCTTGTATCTGAGTCATTATTTTTCTGCCATTGTCCTGTATTCTCTGGAATCGGAGTAACACGTTTTTTTCTTTCATTCTATCTCGTGACACTATGTGACACCATGTGACAGAAATTCCCTGCCGGAGTCTATGCTTCCTGATAGCTACCACTAAGGGGTCTTCAAGACAAGAGTGAATTGGTTACTTCTAGACAAGTGTGCCCCATCGTCCGCCAAATCATCGCATACCATCAGGTGAGGTAGTGGTCAAACGCGAGCCTATCAATAATAATAATAAAAAAAATATTAGGTACTCCTCACACAATCCATAAATTTTTTCTTTGGCCTTTCTCCTTCTCCGTCCATCTATATATTATACAGTATACTCAGAATTCTTTTGGTAACATGCATTTCAACCCTTTTTTTAATTTATCGTATTTAGATAAACGATTATTATTAATTTTTTCAGGCACTAGCGCCACTTTCAAACAAGCTTACTAAGTGTGAGTCTGAATAAAAAAAATTGCTTTTGCCGAGATTAAATTCCATAATTTTAACATTATTCTTACACATTACTCCAATGGTCGCAATCTTGGTGAGATCTATGACAGCCAGAGTTAATGGATTTTTCTATTTAGATAATATCAGAGGTGGTTCGGGGCTATTTAATTGTGTCTGGTGAATCCAATTACTGGGTATTATTACTAGTGAACTATTATTACATTTTTTTTTTCCAAAAAAAATCATTTTCGTTTATCCCCACAGCGGATATCACAGCGGCGGATACACTGCCTATCTCACCAACCTAGCGACCCACGAAAGGTCATTCCGAGTTTTTTGGCGGGATTTCTTCAAGTGAAATTCAGTGGCTGTTTTAATTATTGGTAAATTGATTCTTAGTGGATATTATGACGTAAAAGTGGTGTTTTGTGTCGTAAGTATCTGTGTAACTGGACAATATGTGGTATCATGAAACAGGCGCGATCTCAGTAAAACAGAGCTGAGATTTTTATTGTAGTGGCTACCTCAACGAAGTTTGTCGAGAAAGTTGACATACATTTGCTGTCAAATACTACAAAAACAGTAGAATTTGGACATATTGTATGGTCCAAATTCTAATGGTAAACAAATTAACCATTCATATACTAAAACACACGCATCGCGGACTTAGTATCCAAGCCAAAAACATTAACAAAGAAAAAATAAAGGTCATTCGCAGCTTATTCCTCTCCAATACAACACGACTCTTAAGAGGGTCCTTCTCCACTCGCTTATCGTAAACATCGAAAATGGTTTAAAAGCTTGTTACTTCATTTAATGCAATCCAACGCGATGTTTGACGAAAAGGCAACGCAAAAAAAGAGAGATAACGCCTGGAAACTTTGTTAGTATTCGGTAATTCCGAGATTTACTCGAAAATTTCACAAAACTTGCTCCAGGAAATAGCTGTTTTTTTTTAAACTCTTAAAAGTTTTTGGAAAAAGTGGTCATCATTTAGAATCTTAATAAAATTTGCAAGGTCTCTAGAGAATTACTTTTTTGGCTTTTTTAATTTTTAGGCAAATTATGAAGTGTCAAAGTTCATAAAAATAGGACATTTTCAGAGGTTTTTACTGGATTAGTTTTACACAAATTTAGGAATTGGTTTCTTTAGAAACCTAGATAATATCCACAAGATACTGTGTTTCCAAAATATCTAATGAATAATGTGTAATAACGTCATAATCAGTTATGAGCGGTTGTATGAAAAACAGTGAAAATGTGAGTCGTGATGCACCACCTTAAGTTAATTCCGCACCAAGGACCCCTCAAGTGAGACTTTCAACTTTTTATGAAAAAAAAAATACCATTAAAATCTATAGAATTTCTTCCCCAAACTTTTTCGAGCGAGATCCGATAATGAAAAGGGGAAAAGTTTTTTATTTGTTAGGTCCTCATATTTGAATATTGGGATTGCTAAAGGTCATAATCCGGCGGCCACGCTTGGCGGCTTCTGTTTTGAGCTCAATTAAACTTCGTGGAAAAAGAACTGTTGAAAATTTTCTATTGTGTGTTTTCTATTACAAGCTTTGATTTTGGTCGTTTCGAGAAAGTCTAGCAAGGAGAAATAGGGAACGGACTAATTGATTAAATATGACGTAGTAAGGTATTTCGTTAATAAAAACACAGTATACGTTAAAGCAGATATTGGGGCTACAAGTTTTTCAATACCCTTGCTCATAAAGTGACTCTTATTGCACTGCACTTAGGTATATAATGGCACTTGTTACCAAACTGTGACATTTTGATTATCATTACGCACTAGTGCTATAATGTAGTTAAAACCTTATTGTTCAACCTCTCCACCGTCATAATTTTATGACATTTATCGTATTAGAATGGGCGCAGGTCGTCCTTCACGAGGAAAAAAAATGGGCGTGGATATGAAAACAGATTTTTATCGCCACAAAAGTTTACTAGTTTTACAGTTATTTTAGTCAAAAGTGTGTTGAAAAACGTCATATGATGCACGTGAGTAATTAATTATTACCGTTCTCGGCTCTCTTAATACCGCCTCAACGGTAATCACTAACATTACACACTTATATCTATGTAATGTACTATTAGATCTCCTTTGGCAAAATGCTTGAGGAGAAATACATATAAGTAAACCAAAAATAGAAGTGATTTTTCATCTTCTGTGCAGCAGCAAATATGGGCAAAAAAGTTACTAAAACTGTAGTAACACAACTCTAATTCCTCCACGCTTACCATTCACTTTTCCCTACTGTAACATACATTTCCGCCTTCAAATATTGCAACACCCAACGTCTACATCCATCCATATTGTAGACAGGCCACAGATGTTTGTAACTTTCGCACGTCACTCTTTTTTATCGAAGCCTGGTTGCCGGTTACTGCCATAGACTACGGAACAACCGCGTTGGCAGCGAATAGAAAACGCCTACGTAAAACAGTGTACAACTTTTTATTTAGATTTAGAATAATCTTTTTATTTTATCTTTTACACATGTATCAGCCACGAGTAAATTTTAAACAATTATGTTAGTGTAGTAATAACTATAATTAAAAAAATAACTTTATTAACCTAGAATTATATATAATTAGCGACCTGCCCGAGCTAGGTTTATAAAACCTGTGTTTTGGGTCATCACTTACAAGACTACGGGTGCACGTAGACAGAATAACAAACTAAACGTACAATCATAATAAAACTTTTAATAGTTTCTCTGTGTCTGTGTAATTAAGATTCAGTAGATACTCCAATACCAATGTACTACATTTAGATGTAGATGCGACTTAACTAGGAAAATCATTAGAAAATGCATCAAAGTTTAGGAGTAGAAGTCCGCGGCGGAGACCTCTCGCGCCGGGCTTTGATCGCCTTCTTTTGCCATGGGCCATGGGTAGCTCGCTGTCCGACCGTCCGGTAACTGTCTGGACTGAGCCCAAGATGTCGACTGCGCGCACTGTTCCCGCGCGCCTCAAGGAGTTGTCAGCAACAGGAGGGGCCCAGCTGGGTCAAAGCCTACTGGGGCCAGGGTTATCCGAAAGGAAACTCGAGCCCCGGTATGAAGAGGCTAGAAGGGTTTTTAGTCAGTAAGAGTCTGACACTATCTCCCGCTCCACCCAAGACCGGGGGTTGTCATAAGATGATTTTTGCCCACCGTAAAAAAAAAGGAGTAGAAGTCCTAAACTTTGATGCGTTTTCTATTGTTTTGGTACTAAACAGGCTGAGCTTAAGCATAATCGGCCTTACAACATAATTGTTCCCACTGCTAGGACCCAGGACTCCTCTCTAAGAGAGGGACTGGGCCGTGACCGTAATCATCCACATGGGACCAGTGCGGGTTGGAGGATGTTACGTGGCTTCTAATTCTTGGTTCTTCGATACAATTTTCCTTTATACCAAGTACTCTTACCTTGGGTTATCTCAGTGCCGTAATTAAGGCAGTGCTAGCGATACTCAGGCACAGAGCGCAAGCCGTAGGCAGTAAAATATCAAACAAGGTCCAAGTTTTAGATATTGTATGCTTGGTACATACACCACCTGTTATTTATCGTGTACATAGGTCGTAGATAGAGTGACGATTGCATAGGTGTTCATTTCACGTGCTTTTTATGTGTAATCACTTTTATTTTTATTGTTCGAGCCGAGCAATAAAAATAAAAGAGCCGAGTAAGTAACGTTTACTTACTCGGCTCTTCTTTTTTTATAGGGGAGGGAGCAGGCATGTATAGAAGCTTCCACCGGGCGTTTAAATGGCTATTTCAGCACTGGTTTATCTAGAAAACAGTACAATTTTATCATTTGCTAACAAACTTGGTCCATAACGCAAGTTTTGACAGTACCGTGTCCAGCAGTGCCCCCTCTGTCCCGTGGCGTTTCGTGCTCTGTGGTTTCCAGTCATCGCCTGCGTATGAGATGATACAGCATTTGTTATAACGAACTTGTTTGGACGAAAGGTAGTAGGAGCATTGACTATTTTCTAAAAATATGTTTTTAGAAAATAGTCAATGCTCCTACTACTACTATAGAAAATAGAAAATAGTCAATGGCTATGTAAAATCAAAAGACGCATGGATTTCTAGAATTCTAGAAACAGACCAAAGAAGAGGCAATGTGTAGAATATGATATTTTATAGTCTGTCTAAAAAGTCAAACGACTTGGGCATTTTGCATAATCCTACTAATATTATAAATGCGAAAGTTTGTATGTATGGATGGATGTATGGATGTTTGTTACTCTTTCACGCAAAAACTACTGAACGGATCTCGATGAAACTTGGTACGCGAGTAGACCATATCTCAGAATAACACATAGGATACTTTTTATCCTGGGATTATGTACGCGGGTGAAGCCGCGGGCAAAAGCTAGTATTTAATCATTTAAAAATACTTATATTCGATACTTTTTATAAGATTTTTCTATAGGTAAATAGTGATAAAGATCTCTTAATCAACTTTAATTAATGAACCAGTGTTGACTACATCAGATTTATTTTTACCTTAATAATTACCCAAGTCGGTTGACTTTTTAGATAGACTCTATCAGGTAGGTATTCGCAAAAGTGAGTGAGGGAATGTCTATCCTCACGCTACAGCCGCCCCGACAGGGGACGCCTCGGGCGCAGAGTCGTAGAGCGGTTCCCGGCTACCATATAGTCAGTACTTCAGTAGTTAACGGACGACGAGCAATGGTTATCTCGCTGTCTGCCCGTCCGATAAGAGCCGAGCCCGAGTTGTCGAGAGCGCGTAGTGCTCCACGCGTGCCTCAAAGAGTTGACAGCAAATCGTAGGGGTATGTGAATGAGATGAGACAACACTTTTGAACTGTCAAACAAAGTTAGTCATTTGTTTTTCTCGACATCTGCTATGTAGAAATGCGTTTTAAATTTTCACGTACCTAAATGCTTTGTGAACGAATGTTTCAAAGTAATTTTCCAAAAACATTTCATTAACAGTTTAATTTGTTAGAAAATGCCTGTCTGTGTCATGCGTTTATCATCGTCATCATCTTTCTGCCCTTACCCCAAGTAACACGGGACCGTGTTACTTGGGGTCGCGCAACACGTGTCCTGTCACGCTATCACTAACTCCCTTTTTTTATATCACTTCTTACACATATTTTTATACGTATACGTTTTTTTTAATTTTTGTACATTTTTGTGAAAGGGTGGTTATATTGCTCCATTTACAGAAAAAATAGGCTACTTTTTAGTTTAGAAGAAGGCGTTTTTCTGGTACCAGAGATGTTATGAAAGTTTGATTCTGATTCGGAAAGTTCTAAACTTTCGATTGATTTTGCACCTCCCATAAAATTTCGGAACTTATATCGGAGGTCATCATCATTATCAACGCGGGCCCAGTGCGGGTTGGTGAATGTCACATGTCTTCGAATTTTTGGTTCTAGTACATGCCAGTTTCCTTACGATGTTTTCCTTCACCATTTTGAGAGCAGTGGTAATGAAATAAATTACACTAAGTGACCTGGCTGGGTTTGAATCCGCGACTTAAAACTCGTAAGTCGGAACCATTACCACCGGGCAGTTGGAGAAATTACCACTCGGAGGCACTCGGGGCATATCGGACGTACTAACTTGTTATGTTTGTCACGATTGGAACCACAGGTTGGAACCTTCTTCCCTCCGTGCCTTCTGTCGGTTACTCTTTCACTTATATTGATATTTTGTGGTGAAACTGGCGTAAAAAGAAAGTTTGATATATAAACAATAAACACTCGTTTGTTCTGATCTCAGTTTAGGCGGCCAGTACTCTTGGTCATTTATTTAGTTATTTGGACTATTGTACAATAACATACACAAACGCAAGATCGCCTTTACGAAACCTGGACACTAACTTCTAAAAGCAATTAAACTGTATCTACATACAAATAGGCGTCTTCAGAATATCGCTATATTATTGTGAGCTCAATGTTCATAGATCAAACAGAACTGGTAATATATTGGAAGGCAGCACATTGCTTTGTGCCCCTGAGCGCTAGATCAATATAGACTACATTCCTATCTGATAGATATCCTAAGAGCTTATCATAAGCTTTGTTATTTACACTTAGAACGGTCAATTAAAATGTTTGAAAAGTCTTGGGAGAGGCGTTTGCATAGCATAGCATAATCATCCTTATAATATGTTCCCTCTTCAAGGATATGTCAGCCAAACCGTAAGGGCCCAGCAGAGTCGAAGCCTACTGGGGCCATGGATTGTGCGAAAGAGAACCCTGGGGCCCTGGAAAGAAGTGGGTTTTAATCAGTAATAGTCCGGCACGGCTCCTGCACCACCTAAGGGCGGGAGATGTCATTAGATGATATTCCTCCTAAAGAAATAATAGTAATGTTCCCACTGCTGGGACTCAAGCCTCCTCCTTAGGAGAGGGTATGTTCTACATTTTGCCATGCTGGCCCAGTGCGGTTAGTGGAGGTCACATGTCTTTGAATTGATGGTTCTAGGACATGTTTCTTCACCGTTTTGAGAGCAGTGGTGATGAAATAAATTACACAATTGATGCGCCTGGTTGTGTTTGAACCCTCGACCTGCAACTCGTAAGTTGGGGCCGTCACCACTCGGCCATCAGTGCTCACCACTGCTAAATAACATTTCTTTTAAATTGGTGACAAAATCGTTGTGCACCAATTTCATGGTTTTTTTTCCTTACCAATAACTAGCTGCAGCCAGCGGCCTCGCCTGCGTGAAAGTAGAAAATTGTCCCTAAAGAACAAACTTCCGGAATATAAAGTATTCTCTGTGCTGTTCGAGGACATGCTCATTTATCTTTCACATCATATTTCATCCACATCCGTTCAGCTGTTCGAGCGTGAAGAAGTAACAAACATACGTGCACTCAGAAACTTTCGCTTTCATAATAGATATATACAGGGTTATTTGTCAACCTATCAGGACTTTGTTACTAACATCATAAACCAGAACTTTTGTTCTATAACTTTTAAAAATTGATTATGATTTAGTTCATCAGATTTTCATACAAAAATAAAAATATTTAAATAGAACGAGCGGAGGGGTTTGGATGCATTGCGTCATGTCATATGGACGTAGGTAGGTATAGCAATATACAGAGTTGAAATGAGTTTGATAGAACAACGAAATCTTGAAGATGTTTTTTTTTTAATGAATTATGTTTTGTAAAAAGTCATAGAACAAAAGTTGTTGTTTATGATGGCGGTAATACAGTCCTGCAAGGTTATTAGTGTTTTAAAAATAACCCTGTATATGGACTATAAGTCAGACAGACACAATTAAGTGCGCTCAATCGTTGCCTGTTTTTAAAAGACTCGTTATCGACATTACCTGTCGCTGTGAATATCGATGGTCTTATACATATATTTTTGTTATAGTTTTGAATAATTATGTATATATTTATTTATCTACTAGCTTTTGCCCGCGCGGTTTCGCTCCCGCTCTTCCCTACTCCACCCTACTCCACCCTACTCTACCCTAATCTACCCTGCTCTACCCTACTCTACCCTACTCTACCCTACTCTACCCTCCTCTACCCTACTCTACCCTACTCTACCCTACTCTACCCTACTCTACCCTACTCTACCCTACTCTACCCTACTCTACCCTAATCTACCCTACTCTACCCTACTCTACCCTACTCTACCCTACTCTACCCTACTCTACCCTACTCTACCCTACCTTACCCTAATCTACCCTACTCTACCCTACTCTACCCTACTCTACCCTACTCTACCCTACACTACCCTAATTTTTTTTCCATAAGAACCTTCTCCTCACAATAACAATCACAACAAAAAAAAAATCAGCCAAATCGGTCAAGCCGTTTTCATGCCAAGTCGTGACAACGGAAAACGGGGGTCATTTTTATATATCCCTAGAAAGATAACCTACGTCGAAACGACGTATTCGATTTTGTAAAAATGTTGTTACTCGTTTGTTTTTTGTATCACTAAATTGCCCTTTCCTGCCAACTCAGTCGGCTATCGGAACTTGCAGGACACACCCTTAACACTCGAGTAAGTTTAATACTTTCGTCAATATTTACCTGCCGTACGTCGAAGCGACGTATGGTTATCTTTAGTGTCAGTTTTTAGACTATTGGTAAAATGTGTTACTTTATTTTTTGAGAATAAGTATACGTCTTTTTTATTTGTTTTTTACTTATGTTATTAATAACATAATGATGTCACTAAATCATATAGATGGTTCAGAAATCAGTCTGTTGTTGCATGAAATGAGCGATGAAGAGATTCAGGGGTCGGACATTGAAACTGAAGGCAATTTATTAGACGATAAAGTACAAAGTGATACCGAAGACTGAAGTGAGTGCTCCCCCAGTAGTATACCCATTCGATATTGAAAATATGTCTGAAAATGATCCTGAAACTCCTGGAATTGCTTCGCCAAATATGCTGAGTTGTACTATTATGCCACAGTGACAAATTCTTAAAGTAAATCATTGAACAGCTACTAAAGGTAGAACAAGTGGCCAATATTATGTCCTTACATATGAAATTAGCATTTTGTCTACAATTGCATCATGCGACATCCACCGTACTCCCCGGACCTTGCTTCAACAAAGTACCATTTTTTCCGGAATCTGGACAACTTCTTACAGGGACAAAAATTCAACTCCGATGCGGCAGTCCAATTTGCCTTCAAAGAGTTTATTGATACTCGCCCCCATGTTTTTTTTTAAGTTAAGTGATTAATGAACTGCCTATGAGATAGCAAAAGTGCATAGATAACAACGGTCTATACTTTGAATAATTGAAAAATATTTTACAAAAAAAAAAAAACTTTATATTCCTCCCGTACCAAACGTTAATTTCATGTGTAAGGACCTAATATTATACGAACATTATGAAATTTATGAAGAAACTCAGTAGACAATACCTTGATAACCCCATGAATGGAGACAAGGTAGCAAATGCTTAGTTAACAGACGAATATAAAAGATTTTTTTTTTATATTATTGCCAAAAATACAAGCAGAACCTCCCAAACAACGTAAAGGTATCCCTTAGGCAAAGAAAAGAAAATATTATGCCTTTTTTCCATCAAAAATTAGAAAAATGACAAAAACAAAAGTGTGACGGCTGCAAAAAATCCCATTTGTGAAAAGCACAAGTCCAGCGCCTGATTTAAGTACCGTTGAGGCTAAAATGAATAAATATGGTTATTTTTTCATGTTTTTTATATTATAGTGATTGTAAAAAGTTAATTTTGAAAAGTTTTCATAATAAGTTATACGACTGACGGAGAATTTCCGAAAGGCTTAAGATTGGTAAAGTAAGAAGTACATTGTTCTGTTAATTAAATTTTTTTTCTATTAAAAATATAAATAAACTCTAATATTTTTCATTTAATCACAATACAATTATAGTAAGTAATACATAATATTACATTTATAAACCTATTATATACATAATCCAATATATGCTCACTCAAACATTCGCACGTCGAGTCGACGTATGGTTATCTTTAGTGTACAGTGAAATATGGTTATCTATCTAGGGATATATAGATTATACAGCATAATTATGTATATATCTGTGTATCTATTACAATATATATGTTTAATACTGGTTTTATTACACCAATGACAGACCCATTTCTTGTCCAGGCAATTACTGTCCATTCCAGGTTGCCTGGAAGAGATCGTGGAATGCAATAAGGCCGCCCATTGTATGTATGTGTTTTAGTTTCTTTTGTATGTGTAATGGTTTGATACAATAAAGTATACAAAGAAAAGTAAATAGATAATATAAGTCGATGGTAGTAAGATCTGTACCCCTAGCCAAGTTGCTAATCTGCAATAGTTAACGCTAGTAGAAAGCTGAGCTGAGAATGTACGGGAATGACGTCATCTCAACGCTCAGTCACGTGGTAAGACCAAAGAACTCGAAGCGTTCGACGCATGCGAAACGGTTACGTATCTTGGCTAGAGGGGCTGAAGTTTCAATGGCAGGTGTAGGTTGCTACGCACTCTGTTTTAACCTGCAAATTGATTTCTATAAGTTTGATTGCTTCGATAACTGATATTGTGAATCTTAAGTCATTGAACAAACTTTGGAGTGCATGACTAACACTACCAAATTATATGGTTTGATTGTCTTGTACAAGTTATAGGTTAGTCACTGAAAATAAATTTAAATTTCGTATGCAATTTAATGTTGATTTAAATTTAAAAGTAAACAGAAAATAATTTAAGCTGGATGTTGTTGGTCGTGTCGAAATATTCGGTAGCTAGAAAGACCTATCGTCGAAAGTGAATTAAAATGTACGTGCATCGAACAAGTTTATTTCAAATTCAAACTAGCAACTAACAAAAAAAAAAACAAACAATAAAACGTGCTTACTGGCGTCCCGCGTTATAGTTTAAACTATAGTATCATGGAGTAGTGAATTTTGTTTGTTGGAATATAATACATTATATTTTTCTAATATATGGTTTGGTCGACTAAATTGTCTTTTAATCATCTCACCGACGGTTTAAAAAGTAGAGCATTCAACACGGGGATAAAGCTGTATTTGTCTTGGGCTGCTTGAATTCCTCACTACCCTTAGATTTCTTTATTAACTCCCTCGCGGAGATCGAAAGTTAATTATATAGATCCCTCACTTCACTTAGGTTTCTTTATTAACTCCCTCGCAGAGCTCGGAAGTTAATTATATAGATCCCTCACTGACGTTCGGGATTAAAATTGGCAAGCTTCGTTTCAATTGGAATTCAACATGCCGCCCGCGAGTCACATAATTTACTATTCTGGATCAACAAACGTTGTCCCTTCTCTTTTCATGGTACTTAAAGTTTTCTCTGTCTACCCTCCTAGCGCTATAGAATACAAGTTAGGAACACATCGTTCTAACATTACGGAACAAGTGGCTTCCGATGCTTTACTGGGTGCCTCGCTAATAAATTTGTCGTTTCGGATAGCAGTTAAACAGGAGACTTGTATTTCAAACTTGGGCACGTTGTGGTTTGGTCGTCTGTCCTTCAAGTGATTAAAGACTTGGAAGTTTCTGGTAGGTGCATGTTCAAGTTGATGAGGATTTCCATTCGGCAATTAGCATACTTTGAAGGACATGTGACAAAAAGAAAAACCATTACACTTTGAAAATATACAACATGTGACTGGAATAATCAATTATGCGCAGCCATTTATATACCCTAATTAGAAAATGAAGTAACAATCATAATTTAAGCTCTAAAACTTTACTTATATTTACTTAGGTAGTGTTGTTTTTTATTGTTTAACCTAATAATAGGCAAGTAACATGGGCACTATATTGTTATTTCTGTAATTACAAACACTCTAATGATGCAATCAAGACTTATCAAGAAATGTATCTTATTTGATTTTGAATATAAAGATGTGCATTTATTATGTTAGATGTTGTATCATGCAATGTCATCATGATTTTAGCCAGTCTGCTTGAGTTGTATCTCCATTATATCTATACTAAACCTATTCAGATCTTACCTTCAATAACCATTTATTATAATTAGTTTCAACTTGCCGATTATCATACATAACACCATTTGAGTAGATGGGTACCGTAACTATGATTTATTTAGATAATGAAAAATTATAGCAGAGCACAATATACTACAACAATATCTAATGACTGAAATTAACTCGTACTGCGCACAAAATTAAGACCACCAGCTTGTCTCGGTAAATAAAAATGTCAGCCCCGGATTTTTATGAGCTAAATAACCAGCGGTCGTAACTTCTAAGTTGAGACAAAATTGTGTACAATTAGCGGACCAACTAGCTTTCTTAATTGCAGGAGAAAAATATGCTAAATTTAGACAAGCTGCCTTAGGGTTGGGTATACTGAGATGCGATGTGATGGCGCTTGATAATGCTAGCCGCAGCGCGGTTCTGCGAAATACATCGAAACGTTGCGCACAACTACTAAAAAAACTTGCTTTTTTAAATTATAAAGAATCAAGTTTTTTATAGCACTGGCCGGTGTGAAAATAAGAGCAAAAAGAATGTTAATTTGAACCTAATATATTTCAACATAATTAATCAAAATATTTAGTCATAGTTTTTGTACCACGTCATGCAATTCCCAATTGTAAGTGAGGTCAAACTAAAGGTAGGTCATATTTCTTTTTTGTCGTCAATAGAAGATCGTATGTTGGTATATATTTATATAAGTTTTGGCATTACGTCAGGTCTAAGCGGAAACGATGGGATCTGCTTGGAGCCAACAGGAATGGTCCACAATGACGCAAAATTTAGACGTATGGAAGGAAAAGAGGAAGCCTCTTTTCTTGCAGTGGGACAAAAATATTAATGTCTAAATCATTTGAATACCTAATTCTTTCTCAACAGAACTACGAATAAAATATCTCAGTACCGGTTTTTTAAATAGCAATATCCCTAGAACTGGACATGACAAAGTTAAGCTGAGAATAAATCAGAATTTCGCAAATCAAAGCGTAGCAACCACATTTCAAACTTTTTGTTCCCGATTTTTTTTTATAGTAGTGTAAATCAAGTTCTCTACTGTATCCCTAATTTAAAAAAGGTCGCGCAGCTTCTCGTCGCGTCGCGTTTTGATGTGAGTTGGCCCTTAAACAAGCTTGCCTTGCCAACGATATTACGGTACACCACTCTATTCTAAGGAACGATCGAACGCGATCTAAAGAGATTACGAATTCTTTTTACAGTAATATTGGATTTCAGGAAGCGCAGTTTTCGTGTAAGAGACGTGTGTTCTATTTTTGGTATTGTCTTTGAAAATTGATCTGGTGTCAAAGGATCATTTTGAAATAAGAAGTTGGTTTAGAATAGAAGGTAGATTAGCGGTACTGGAGATGATAATGCTTCATTTTCTTATGCAAACAATCAAATAAAAAGTGCTTAAAATAATGTAACTTGTATTGACTAGAGTAAGATATAACTGATTGTTTATCAGGCTTAGACTGAACAAATGTAGTTCGACATAATTTACGAAATTTAACAAATTTATAGAATAATTAATTCGTTATTCTGCTAAGTGTGATGGAATTTTGTTTTAAAGCCGAATGCACCGTAATTTCAGCGACTAATTTTCAGCGAAGCAAATAATTCGTTTATTAAGTTCTATATAAAGTGTTGGCTATGCCCTCATCTGCTGCAGCCTCTACCATTCCCTTCGCTGAAAAAGAGTCAGTGTTACGTTATTACTTAAAGTAAGAACATTTATTTCAAATAAACCATTTACAGAGATTTTTGAAATGTAAAGAAGACTATCAGACGGATGAAGCTGCAAATGTGCAAGAAATTCGATAAAATTACCTTAGCATATCTACGCTTAATGCTCTCGAAAACCGTTTTTACATCGTAAAAACTTCGTATCTTGAAATCTGCTTGTGCAAACTACATAAGATTAGGTCCATTAGATATAAGGATTATTATAAAAAATACTGTTGTTAGGGCTAAACTCAGAAATAGTGTTAACTGCCACGCGCTCCTCAAAGAGATGTTAGCAAACGGTAGACGCCCAGCAGACCTATGCCCGCTAGGAACGCTGAGATTTTCTGAAATGGAAACCCGGAGACCGGTAATGGAATGCAACTAAAGGACACAGATGTGGTTTTAGCAGAATTCAGAAACGCCCTCTTGTTCCACAAAAACCGGGAGAAGTCATTGGTTGATTTCCAATCTTAAAAAAATATGCCAAAGCGTAGATCTCTATGAAAAAGGACGTGCAAAAAGCTCCATAAAATTACGTTTAATGTTTTCAAAAACCGTTTTCACATCGTAAAAACTTCGCGCCTCTAAATCTGCTTGTGTAAATTACACAAGATTAGCTCCATCAGATATTAGGATTACTACAAAAATTACTCTTGTTAGGGCTAAGCTCAGAAGTGCTGTTAACAAGCACTATTAGCTATTAAGTAAGCTGCATAGTTCGCACTAAGTGGTGCCTTAGTCATTATAATATTTTCTGTAGTTGGCGTGTTTTTAATAGTTTTTGTAACATTAACTTTAAGTGGACTATTAAAAGTTTGTTTTGTTTACTTTGTTGTGGATGAAGTTGTGTTTTTGTTAATGACAAATGATAAAAGTCTAAAATATTATATACTATTAGCTTCTACCAGTAGCTACGCCCGCGTGAAAGTGGGCGGTTGACTGGCCTGTTGGTCTAGTGGTTAGTGGCCCTGACTGCTATGCCGGAGGACGTGGGTTCATACCCACCCAGGACAAATGTTTATGTGATGAGCATGATCATTTGTTCCGGGTCTAGGTGTAATTTATCTATAATATGTTGTTTTTTTTTTTAACAGTTGTTTAGAACCCAGAACACTAGCTAGTTATAATATGTTGTTTTTTTTTTAACAGTTGTCTAGTACCCATAATACAAGCTTTGCTTAGCTTGGGACTAGACGGCGTTGTGTGATAGTTCTGGAATATTATATTATTAAAAGTAGGTTACTCCACACAAATTTTAGACAACCTTAGGGGCAACATTTTGAAAAATCCTTTCTTGGTGCATACTTACGTCATAAAAGGAAGCCTTGTGCATAATTTAACACTCATATTCATAGTAGTTTGAAATGTGCTTTATGTCAGTCAGTCGGTTTGTCCTTTTATTTATAAACATGTGTTCTTTTTTATCTACCTTTACCTGCAACTAATAAATTAAGCAATTAAAACGAATCAGGTTCTGATGTCCATGACAGACAAAGTCACGGGCAGAAGCCAGTATTAATGTAATTAACGAAATCGTGAGTAATTTTACATGTTCATTAAGTGCGCGATGTATCCAAAACTTCACAAGTAAAGAGACTAATTAACTTCTCTTCCAAAGCTCAGAGACGTGAAAAGGCTAATTAATTACAGTCCGAATATAGTGAAAATGTGTTCTAAATTGCCGTCGTATGTTTATTTACTTCGACGATCGTTTATTTTAGACTCTATTAGATCAAAAGCGTGTCTTGACACGAAAATTATGCTTATTTGACTCAAAACTTTAGCGAGTTATACAGGCAGAAATTAAAATCGTTGCCACGTTTAATACTGAAAGTTATTCATCTTCACAAGTACTGGTTTTCTTAGAAATAATTTCAAAGAGTTTAAGGTACTTCAAAGTCATGCGGAAATTCTTCGTATTATTACATAAGTTGCTTTGAGTGACGATCATTAAGGTGAAAGCTAGGAACTCGAGCGTGGCTGTCACTAGATGGCGTTGAACTCAATATTTTAAACTTATATTGTTTTTAGTATAAGAGAGTATTATTAAGAGCGTCTTTTTCGAGGTAAATTTTCATACAACCGCTTTTACGTGATTATGATGTTATTACAAATCATTCTCTAGATATTTTGGATACACAGCTATCTTGTAGATGTTATCTAGGCTTCTGAAAATCTGCTGTTTTACGTGAAATTTGGCTCTCCATGATGAACTCATACATTAACCCTTCAGATACCGTCAATTAGAGACACAATAGTAAGACAATAGATGCGCGGCCACCGGTGGTCGCTTGGGGATTAATGAATTAAAACATACAAAAATACAAAAAAAAAAACAAAAAAAAAAACAAAAAATTAAATGAAATAAACAAATGAAAATAATGAATTATGAAAGGTTTGTCCTTTATTTTTGTATATGTGGTGTACAATAAAGAATATAATAAAAAGTACATCAATACAAGCGTTGCACATTTAATCGAGATTCTAAATGATGACAATTTTTTTGATTTTTTTTTATGGGTTAACAAAAACACGTATTTCCTAGAATGAGTTTTGACAAGTACTAGTAAATCTCGGAATTACCCAATACCAACAGAATTTTCATGCATTATCTCTCTTTTTTGCATTGCCTCTTCATCAAAAATCGTGTTGGATTGCCAAGCTCAATGTTGACGATAGGCGAGTGGAAAAGGGAGGGTCCTTTTCCACTCGCCTGACATAAGTCAAGAAAATTGTAATAACTAAAATAAGAAATTTTGCTCTATTGAACTTAGTGACTATTGCTTAAAAATCACCCCAATGCAGACAATAAAGTGAAAATGTTGATAAAACGAACGAAGTCTCCAAAACTTACAGCGTACAAAAAAGACAAACACAAAAGTACAGAGGCATTCAGGCACTCAGACATTTTACCGGTCAACCTTTGGGTGATGCAGAGATTAATATTGGTAGGTGCAATAAAAAAGAAAAAAAGGCGAATACAAGAAAATATATACAAATAAACTATGGATACATAGTATAGCATTATCAGCGTTTTAATGTTCCCACTGGTGGGACTCAGACCTCCTCTCTAGGAGAGGGAATAGGCCGTAATCCACCACGCGGGCCCAGGGCGGGTTGGTAAATGTTACAGGTCTTCGAATTTTTTGTTCTACGACATGCCTCACGATACTTCCTCCACCGTTTTGAGAACAGTGGTGACGAAATAATTACATAGTCAAATGAATAAACGAACAAACACCCGTACATGGTGGACATCCCACCCATACGTACAAAGCGTTTTGGGAATACATTCATTATGCGTACAGCTAAGTAGTGGAATTCCCTGCCAGAGTCTGTGTTTCCTGATAGCTATTACCTAGGGGTCTTTAACCTATTAACCGCCTACGTTGGATATATCCGACAAACATTCTAGCGTTTATTCCACTATGGTCGCATATTCACGACCAAATACTCCATCTCTTCAGCTTTTCTGTCATCTATGGGGATTAAACAGCTAACCGAGATAGAATACCCAGTCGCAAACACACTGCCTTAGCAAATAGGACGCGAAAACACTCATCGGACTAATCCAACGCGGGCGGTTAAAGGGTTAAGTCAAGAATGAATAGATTTCTTCTAGGCAAGCGTGTTCCATCGTCGGCCACATCATCGCTTACCATCAGGTGAGATAGAGGTCAAACGTGAGCCTAAAAATTAAAAAAAAACAAAGCTACTCAAAAAATTGGTGCAAATCGACAATTGGAAAACATGTTCTATGATGATACTATTGGCAACTTCGCAAATAACGCAACTCACGCCAATTTTGCAGCTCTAACAATACCATCAATACCTTAATGTACAATCGAAGTACGAGTAAAATCTACGACTGACTACAAATTAGAGAACATATAGGTAAGTTAGTTTTCCACGGACAGGTTACCGATGTTCCAGTTCTCGTGTACCGCCCGGGTTACCGGGAATTGTGGTGTCAATCTGTCTCGGCTACATCCAGTCTTTAAACCCGTTAAATCCGGACAGATAACAGGTTTGGGAACCGGTCTTGTGGAAAGCGGAGCGGATTTTCTTGGAGCGAATCATTATTATTCTCTTGCTACTATTATGCTAGGGTCAGCGCTACATGTCTTTGTAGTAGCATTTATACTGCCAAAAAACCCCTTCCAAAAATTTCTATATAGCGCTATCAAAGTTATCGCACCATTTAAAAACATATCTATAACAGTCTGAAAACAATCACAGGGCAGTCAGACATGATAATAATAATAAATCATTTATTGTCAGATATCTGAGAATCATCAGGCATCATGGAGTTTCTTGCCGGTTATTCTCCATAGGAAACCACCAATTTGGAACTGTGCACTAGCTTCTGTCGTTTTATAAGTGCCCATGCAGGCCTATGTGAAATAAAGTATTTTGACTTTGTCTTTGATCTTGGTCCATAGAATCTTATCCTCTTATCGATCCTTACAGACTAACCTATATAAAGTTAATACAATTTATTGTTAGTAAATAAGACTTACATACAAGTCTGTAGCCTTATAGTCACATAGTCATGTTAGTAACACTTCAAATTGCCTTATACTTCGTGATGTTTGTGGCACTTGTCCGCAAGTGCACGCCCTGCGTCCAAAAGTCTTGCTTCAACATGAGGGGCAAAAAAGTAAACTCAAAAAATGTAATTCATATGTGCCTACCTAAAATAGGACAAATAATAACAAAAAATCTTCCCTATTCAATGACCGTAATGTGTTGTCTTCAATGGAATAAATTACATTGCTTTTTAGATTCGTTTAGTCTCCTATATGACCATAGCCTTACCCACCCAAATTCTGCACCACTACACTTTTATATATTACAACTGTTATAGTCTTCGATTGCCAAATCACATGGTCTCTAAACCAACCTAGATTATTTCGGTTACTATACAGGCTGAGGTTTTGATATGGGAGTACTGTAAAGCTGGCTAGAATCAAAATCTATGGGACAGTTACTAAATAAAAATATAACGCAAAAAAATATAATTATATAAAATATTTGCCTACAGTTAGGATATCTACGAACAAAATCTTAAAAATGTATTTATGAATAATTTCAGAGCTCGAATTACGATTTAAACAGGATTTTCTAATTGCATTAGTAAAAGTAAAAACGTAACGTAAACGTAGTGTTAAATATTTTCTTAAAAAAAAAACATTTAAAAATACAAAAAATAATTTTCCGCCAGTGTCGTGAACAGGGTCCAAGTTAGTGGTGGTAAGGGCCCCAGAGACAGGAACCTCCTGACAATGCGAGCCGTAGCGAGGAGTACTGCTTTCTGTATCAGGCTCTTGATTCAACTGCACAACGACAGCTTCTATAAATGGTCGTCAAAGTTTGGTTATAAGGCCATTGACGGTCAATCCTTTAG
This sequence comes from Mythimna lalbum, assembly GCA_949319445.1. Classification (NCBI taxonomy): domain Eukaryota; kingdom Metazoa; phylum Arthropoda; class Insecta; order Lepidoptera; family Noctuidae; genus Mythimna; species Mythimna lalbum. The sequence continues at coordinate 3,366,379 of OX439356.1, read as the reverse complement.
TTTATTATTGTTTAAGAATACTTTATGTATTTTTCAATACACTTGCTAATAAAGTGACTTTTATTGCACTGCACTTAGGTATATAATGGCACTTGTTACCAAACTGTGACATTTTGTGTATTGAAAAACGTGGTATGATACACGTGATTACCGTTCTTGGCTCTCTTAAGACCCTCGCCATGGCTCGGGTCTAAATACCGCCTCGACGGTAATCATTAACATTAGACACTTATATCATAATGTACTATTATATTATGGGCCTCAATTGCCTGAAAATAAAATGGTTATTATTTTCAGGCAATTTATAGCCATATAACGGCACTTTGTTGGTTCGCTAAGATCGGTGGTTATGAAATTCAGAATTAACTCATTTAACATTCTATTGGATCCAAAAATAAAGCTATTTAATTAAGAAGAACGACTAAAAAGATAAAGAATAAACAAGAAAAAAAAGAAAAATAGATTAAAAAAAAAATGAATTGACTGGTAGAGAATGTCTTGTTGCATTAAGTCCGCCTATGTGCCACTACTGTACATGAAGTTTAAATAAATAAATTACCTTAAACAATTTTTTTTTTACAGTTTATGTACACACAATAATAAAAGAACAGATGAAGGAAACAGAAGAATAGTTCAGTTAACTAATTAGTGTAAATTAATTAACTAAGTAAAATATTCTATTCTGTAATTACTAATTTCTCTCTTAGGTTTCGATCCGTCTCCTATAGCACAAACAACTGAAACACACAAAACAACGTCACCGGCAAGCAACAAAGCATTAAACCAAACATTTGCAGCGAGCAAAGCGCTTTATTACTTAAAACATTTCTTCACACACCCAGTTTGCATAAGGAGGATCTTAACACAATTGTAAGAATAGGTCCTCTAAAAACTTATGCGCTGAATAAAGCAGTTGGGGAGAAAGTCGACAGAAGTCCGGACAAACTTCTGTAACGGCCTTAAGTGAAGTCGCGAAAGCAAATCAAAGGTAGTAGAGATGCTTCCGACAACTATTCCTGAACTAAGAATGTTCGAAGCAAGCGAACTCGGCGAAGCTTCGGATGCAGTTGATTCTAGTTTTTGATGTTTATTGGAAATGTTTGGGACGAAAGTTGGAGTATGAAACGATTTAACCGGCTGTGCAGGTATTTATTTTAGTTTGTACAAGCTTTTTATTCCATCTTCGCTTTTATGGGTCTGTCTAACAGAAAAAGAGAGATTTTCGGAGAAAAATTGTTAAAATATCAAAAATATTTAGGACTATACTCTGTTAAAAATACCATTAGACATTTATGAAAACAACCGATTTTGACTTTTATTACGTTGGTGGCATGACAAATGGCGGCTACAGTAAATAGTAGGTTTGGTTACCACTTTTTTTGATAATAATGCCATCCTTAAATACAGAACAGACAGTAAAAAGGTTTTTTTTAAATGACTGATCTTAATGCCAATAGGGTATAGTGCCATCTAGAGGCCTAAAGTAAATTGTTGCCGACAAAAGTTATTGTTCGTTCCCTCGGGGACAGTATCTTTTTCTGGATGAGTAACACACAGGGCAACATAAATGCAAAATTTCATGATGATCAATCATTAACCCTTCAGATACCGTCAATTAGAGACACAATAGTAAGACAATAGATGCGCGGCCACCGGTGGTCGCTTGGGGATTCATGAATTAAATGATTTCCCACCTTAAAAAAAGCCGTAGGATGCAGTATGTGTGAAAACTAGTTTCACAATCTACACTAATATAATAAAAAGGTAAAGCTTGTTTTTGTGGTTTTTGTTTTTAGGAGGTAATCTCTGGAAGTACTGATCCGATTGCTTTGCGAAATTTTTTTCACGGATAGAAAGCTGCACAGGAATGTTGTGTGACAGCCTATCCTTTCCTTACTAATATTATAAAAGCGAAAGTGAGTTTGTTTGTTACGTCTTCACGCCTAAATGACAAAACCGATTTTGATGAAACTTGGTACACGGATAGACCATGTCCTGGAATAGGACATAGGATACTTTTTTATCTCGGAAATATGTTCCCTTGGGATAATTTTCTGCTATCACGCGGGCGAAGCCGCTGGGAGCAGCTAGTATTTTATATACACGGGTGAAGTCGCGGGCAAAAGCTAGATAATCATAAGTGTTAATGAACCCTACCAAAAATAAAAAAAAATAGAACTAAATTATGAGTTATGAAACGCAAATATTTTAATTAATTTTCAAACTAAGCTAGAACTAGGAGCGCTTGCACGTTCTACTAGATTATTAAAATAGCTAATTTCAGTTACCGTTTAGCAAACGCTAGGAATGCTTTTAACCCTTCAGATACCGTCAATTAGAGACACAATAGTAAGACAATAGATGCGCGGCCACCGGGTGTCGCTTGGGGATTCATGAATTAATATTGTTATTACTACATTCTTGAATGTTTGGCTAAGAAGTGGAATTCTCTGCCGGATTCTGTGTTTCCTGATAGCTGCAACCCTGCAACCTCTTGACTTAAAGACCTAGGGGTCTTTAAGTAAAGAGGTTGCAGGGTTGCAGGTTAAGACCTAGGGGTCTTTAAGTAAAGAGGTTGCAGGGTTGCAGGTTAAGACCTAGGGGTCTTTAAGTAAAGAGGTTGCAGGGTTGCAGGTTAAGACCTAGAGATCTTTAAGTCAAGAGGTTGCAGGGTTGCAGGTTAAGACCTAGGGGTCTTTAAGTCAAGAGGTTGCAGGGTTGCAGGTTAAGACCTAGGGGTCTTTAAGTAAAGAGGTTGCAGGGTTGCAGGTTAAGACCTAGAGATCTTTAAGTCAAGAGGTTGCAGGGTTGCAGGTTAAGACCTAGGGGTCTTTAAGTCAAGAGGTTGCAGGGTTGCAGGTTAAGACCTAGGGGTCTTTAAGTCAAGAGGTTGCAGGGTTGCAGGTTAAGACCTAGGGGTCTTTAAGTCAAGAGGTTGCAGGGTTGTAGGTTAAGACCTAGGGATCTTTAAGTCAAGAGGTTGCAGGGTTGTAGGTTAAGACCTAGGGATCTTTAAGTCAAGAGGTTGCAGGGTTGCAGGTTAAGACCTAGGGGTCTTTAAGTCAAGAGGTTGCAGGGTTGCAGGTTAAGACCTAGGGGTCTTTAAGTCTGGCTGGGTTTGAATCCGCGACTTACAACTCGTAAGTCCAAGCTATTACCACTCGGCCACCATTTCTCTGCATTGTGTACATAATGATGAGCTATTTTCCGCAATTTGGGCGGACACGGGAAAAACGTACTGCTCCCGTTATCTTCCCGAATGCAGGCTGACGTCATTTTTCATTTTACAAATAAAAATTAAAAACGCGCACAGGGTTCTTCTAGTGACGTAATGTGTGTGTTTTACCAATGATATATGAGGACACGATTTACGTAGTAGGTACGTAGGGTACTGTGGGTAGGTACACATAATGCGTCAGCTGTATATTATTACACCTCGTAAAAATTAATGGCGAGAAGATAACGGCCATGAAACTCATTAGAAATGGATAACTTGGATAAGTATATTCATATTTAAATAGGCCATAAAAAATAAATGTAGGACTGATCTATTTTCGCATATACTGAGTTTTTTTTTTTTTTTTTTGTCGACGGGGAAAATCATCATTGACGAAACCCGCTCTTGGGTGGAGCGGGAGACAGTGTCAGAGTCTTACTGACTAAAAACCCCGCGCCGTTCCTTCTAGCCTTCATACCGGGGCTCTAGTTTCCTTTCGGATAACCCCGACCCCGGTAGGCTTCGACCCAGATGGGCCCCTCCTGTTGCTGACAACTCCTTGAGGCGCGCGGGAACAGTGCGCGCCGTCGACGCCTTGGCTCGGTCCGGGCAGTTACCGGACGATCGGACAGCGAGCTACCCATGGCTCGCCGTCCGCGAGCCCGCGTCTACGGTGGCCGGAAATCGGGATCGGAATCCCGGCGGCGGCGGCGGGGGCGCCGTTGCCTGATGCGGTCTGCCTCCTCCTTTGCTAGCATTACTGCTTCGCAGAAGGAGGCGACCGCCTGCCACTCCTCCTCGCTCCGGACCATGGCCTGAACCAAGGCCCGGCGCGAGAGGTCTCCGCCGCCGATCGCCCCCGCACGGACACGGCGTTGCTCCGCCCAAGCAGGGCACACCTCAACTGTGTGCTCCACCGTGTCCTCCGGGCGTTCCGCACAGTGGCGGCACCCGGGCGTCTCTTCCGCTCGAATCCGATGCAGGAACCTCCCGAACTTGCCATGTCCGGTGAGGACCTGCGTCATGCGGAAGGTAAGGACGCCGTGAGGTCTTTCCAGCCACGCCTCAAAGAGGGGACTTACCGCCATAATTGTGGCGTGCCCAGCACTGGGTTGCGATAGTCGCTGACGCCATTTCACCGTGAGATCCCGCCGGAGCTCTGTCCGCCATACCTCGACCCGTCGCGGTAGTGGACTTTCACCCCGGCGTTGCATCTCCACGCGCTTATCGTGCATGTGTGCAAGGACTGTTGCCTCCAGATCCCACGGTGGTAGGCCAGCCAGAAGGCTCGCCGCTTCGCGGGAGATCGTGCGGTAACCCCGCACCATCCGTATTGCCATGACCCTCTGGCAGGCGTTCAGTATGGACGCCGGTCGCTTTGCCAGCGACGGCGCCCACACCGGCGCCCCGTAGAGGGCCATGGACCGAACGATCCCCGCGTAGAGCCTCCGGCAGGAGGCGTCTAGACCCCCAAGGTTGGGCAGGAGCCGCTTGAGAGCAGCCCCGGCCCGGTTGAGTTTGGGAGCCAAACGTCGGAAGTGTTCTCCGAAATTCCATCGGCTGTCGAGAACGAGTCCCAGGTACTTCATCGTCGACCTGACGCCGATGCGAACTCCTCCTACCGTAAGTTGGGAGTCCGATGGTGGCGCCGTCCGAGGGCCGTGGAAAAACATGGCCTCGGATTTGTGCAGCGCCACCTCGAGTCCCAACTCCTGGATCCTACCAACGACTATCGCAACCCCGCGTGTCGCTAGAGCGACCGCCGCCTGGTGCGACTCTCCCTGCGCTAGAACCAGCGTGTCGTCTGCGTAGCAGACCACGCTGACCCCGTCAGGGAGGTCGCCGCGCAGCACGTAGTCGTAGCCGATGTTCCACAAGGGTGGGCCTAGAACCGACCCCTGCGGAACACCGCACGACATCTCTCGACGTTTCCACTCTCCCTGGTGACCGGGGTAGATAATGGACCTGTCCGACAGGTAAGCCTCGACCACTCGACAGAGGTATTCGGGCACCCGGTGGTACCGGAGTGCCCTCCGGATCGTACTCCAGGGCAAGGAGTTGAACGCGTTGGCAATGTCCAAGGACACTGCCACGACGCTCCTGCCCCGGGACACCGCAACCCCTGTCGTGAGGGCTCGCACGCGCATGATGGCGTCCACCGTAGAGCGCGCCCTGCGAAAACCGAACTGTCCGTCCGACAAGTCCGGCCCCACCCGTGTTAGCCGCGCGACGAGGCGGTTTGCAATGACTCTTTCAAAGAGCTTGCCCACCTCGTCGAGCAGCACAATGGGCCGGTACGCGGACGGAGAGTCCGCAGGGCGCCCTGGCTTCGCTATGAGGACCAGTTTCCCCGTCTTCCAGCGAAGTGGAAACTGGCCCCTCTCCATACATGCGCTGAAGAGCCCTCTTAGTCGAGGCCCGAGAGCCTCCATGGCCAGGACCCAGGCTTTCCCTGGCAAGCCGTCGGGTCCTGGGGCGGTGTTCTTGGCACTCAGCCTTCGCACCGCCACTCTCACCTCTACCTCGGTCACCTCTGGAGCGTTGTCGTCGTCGTCGCTGTTGTGGTCCGCGTCAGACACTGCTGGCGGGGGCGGAGCCATGGGCGGGGGGGAGTGTTCCCCTCGCGCAGGGAACAGAGTGGTTACCACACCCTCCACGAGTTGGGGCCGGAGACTCTGAGGCATATACTGAGTTATCAGATAGAAAATTCATGTTCAAGCAGATTAGCTATAACTTCAAAATAACTTGCATATCAGTTGATGTTCCGTTAACTAGGGCCAGATCTAAAGGAGCGGATCTAAAGGACCCAAAGAGAATAAAACCTAAGGTGGTTGTATAGTCATTGGACCCCCCCTTAGATCCGGCCCTTGCCGAGCATTTGCCCAGAGCGGCAAAAAATAAGAGGCGGCATAATTAACCTATGCTATCTTTCATCCTAGCCATCTATACGCAAGTTGGCAGGTTGAAAATTGTATATACCACCTTCCAACTTACTTCAGGTTGGATATTGGGAAATAAGCACCAGCATCTACCCCTGCAGAAATCAGTACGTGATGATCACGACTTAAGTAAAAGGTGGCGAAAATTATATTATCTTTGCCCGGAGCGGCTAGAAAGCTAGATTGGGCCCTGCTGTTAACCGTTAATTTAATGTAACTGCTATAAGGAGACTAACTTTCAGCTGTCATAATTGCAAGTAGCATAGTCTTATCGAAAAATATATTTTAATATACAATCATCACTGTAAATGTAAATTTTTATTTGCTAAATTAAATGATTTTTAGCCCTAGTAAACAAATATGAAAGAATTTTTTAAATATTTTTTATTAACAACGAAGTTTTATAAGCTCTAATGCTACTAATTAGAAAGAAAAAAGCTGATATGCACCTTGAAGTTCCGATGCGAGGATAAACAAATCATCATCATCATCTTCCTGCCCTTGTCCCGTTTTATTTGGGGTCGGCGCAACACGTTTTTTTCTAAATAAAAGATAGTAATAAAAAAGTACTATTTCAAATAGTAATATTTGTTATGATATATATATCTCGTTTGATTTTCTGCCAATTTTGATATTGTTTTCGTAGTTAGCATTTTTTTTTTGTATATTGATAAACTGGTTAGATAAATACTTCTGTCATACATTTATATACCCTATTACATTTTCTGAAACGCCATATCAATAATTGTGTGACGCTACACTACAACTCAAATCATTTCATACATTTCCTGTTTCATCGATTCATCAACGTAATACCGAAAACCATTTCCAGTATAATCAAGTAGCCTTCCCCACTAATCCATTGATAATACAATTTACTTTTTAAATAATAAAGTACACGTATTCCACGAGGACCTGCGTACCTTATTCCACGAAGACATGGTCAATTGATTTCTTTGTCCTTCGTTCTCTGTCGAAGCCGTAAACTTAGAAGAATGGATTGAGTATTTTTATCCGGCTGTGAAGTGAATACGGTCTGAAAAGAGTGCGTAGGGGCGGGCGCTTTCAATATATGCGTACTGTAATAAGCGCTTAAATTGAAAACTTATCTGGCTACCGTGCTTTTGTATGCCAGTGACGCGCTATTCAACACCGCACAATACAACACCGAATTGAACAAGTGGTGCTGGTAACGTTGCCATCCTGTTGTCCACTGTTCACCGCACGAAAAATATGATCGTCCGTACGCAGTACGAGTAACGCACCGCATTCGCACCGCAGTAGGCTGTCAAAAAACGCATAGATTGAAAGCGCCCTAAGTGTACAAAATTGGTACCCATTACAAGTGCAGTACTGCTATCGAGACTAACATACTCTGCATTTGCTAGAATGTACTACGAATAAAGTGTATGTTCTGCTGCACTATATATGAGGTGAACGATGTTAAAATAGATAGAGCCACCTACGATGTAGGCTTCATTCCACCATACTGCTAAGGAGCATTATGGTAAGATGTACTGAAAACCAGAATTTTAATTGGTTTATTCGCCACAGGCTTCCTTGTGGTGTCACCTGATCTTTAGAAAAGAGACGAATATTGGCCTCATAGTCGCTCTGTGTTTACGTACTGAGTAGTAAATTTTCTGCCAATATCGCTCAGTCCATGCTTCATAGTCAATCAGTCAAAGCTGAATTTTCCGCCCCATTGGCAGTTTGTCTCTACAATGTTGTGGATAATGAACTCTTATTATTGTATTGACATTCTACAGAAGTCTCAAAAAGGTCTATTTGGAGTTCTTTTGTTGTCTTAAATGAGCTTTTAATGAGTTCATAGTTTTGGTTTGAATGTTTATTATGTATCATTTCAACATTAACGATGTAACATTAATTTTGCAACTATTAGTTGATTTCAAAGAGTCGTTGTTCTAAATTGTGAGTATAAGTTTGACTATACTTATGAACATCTAAAATGCTATATTTCCTTTACGTTAGGTATATAGCAAATATTAAGAATTAAAATTGTAAAAACGTATCCAAAAAAATTATAGGAACCTAGATTAAATAATATTTTTAGGAAGGAAATTTAGGACCTGATGGCAATTGCGTTTATGAATTAAAAAATAAATATTAATAGAAAATGCTATATAGACTTTCTCTAATTTCAAAGATGAAGTGAAAAAGATGTTAGCAGCCCATTTTCCTACACCAGATTACTTTAGGATTTTAATTAATAATTTGACAATAGATAACAATGCTATTTAACCCAAAATATAAATCACACTCTATAAACGCTAAGAATAAAAGCTCGACCCTTTTCATGGGAACTTTAGCAATCGGTGAACAAGACAGTTCAGAACAATTTTAGCAATCATAATAATCATTAGAGTATTTTGGTAAATTGCCGTCAAATTATGTTATTTTGTATAGAATGAATTGTATATTTCCCATCATTTTCATTAGGGCGGATTATTTTGTTAACAAGGATTCCTTTACATTATCCAGTTCGATGGGTAATATTGATTTTATGATTTAAATAATGACATCGTAAACAAATACAAGGTCAAATAAAATTACTTAATGGAACTGGACGGACGTTGAGTATCGTTTTCCGATGATTTTTTTTTTTATGGTGGGGAATCGTCTAATAACATTTCCCGCCCTTGGGCTTATTAGAGTTCCGGTCCGACTCCGTTTCCGGGCCCGGGGTGCTCTTTCACATCACCCGGCATGGCCCTAGTGGGTTTCAACCCTGCAGGGCTCTTACGGTTGCTGACATCTCCTTGTGGAACACTACGCGCCGTTGACGACTTGGGCTCAGTCCGTATGGTTACTGGACGGTCGAATGGCGAGTTAGCCATTGGTCGCCGTCCACAAGCCCGCACTTACGGTGACCGGATATAGGAATCGGAATCCCGGCAGGCGGTCGCCTCCTTCTGCGAAGCAGTAATGCTAGCAAAGGAGGGGGCCGACCGCATCAGGCGACGGCGCTCACGCCCCAGCCACCACCGGATTCCGATCCCGATTTCCGGTTACCGTAGGCGCTGGCTTGCGGACGGCGAGCAATGAGTAGATCCCTGTCCGACTGTTCGGACCGACCCAAAGTCATTGACGGCTCGTACTGTTGTCGCACGCTTCAAGGAGTTGTCAGCAGCCGTAGGGGCCCAGCAGTGTCGAAGCCTACCGGAGCCAAGGGTCTACTTCTGAATGGAAGGCTCGGCCACGGCATGAAGGACAACGAAGGAACGGGATGGGTTTTTTAGTAAGTAAAAGTCTGGTTGTTTGCTTCATGGTAAAAGTCTGACGCTATCTCCCGCTCCGCCCAAGGACGAGGGATGTCATTTGGATAGGTTTTACCCATCGAAAGAAATAATTCTTTATTGTATACCATGATCACGTACATAAGTAGGCGAGCTTAATTTAAAATTGAATTTTCTATCAGCAAACCATTGAGTGATAGAGAGATTACAGTAGAGGGTAGAATCCAGTGAAGAGTTTGAACATTACAAATAATATGATACCTATATATAACACCTATTTGATGGACGGAATAGTTTACTAACTTCAGCAAAGCCTGGAAGAACTTAGTGTAATATATAAAAAACTCGTTTCTCAGCGTTTGCTATCGAAGTCTTCCAAATTCCAAACGAAGTTTTTGTGAACCTATATTTAATTCATGAATCCCCAAGCGACCACCGGTGGCCGCGCATCTATTGTCTTACTATTGTGTCTCTAATTGACGGTATCTGAAGGGTTAATAGGTCTAAAAATAAAATGTGGGCTATTTTTAACCTTCTTAATCCCACCATTCTATTTTTGATAATTTATTTTTATACTGTTTACCGGGTGAGCTAATAAGAGATAAAATCACCCAAAATCACTTCAGATGTGACGAAAATTATGCAAGCATATGCAATTGAACCGACAACTAACTGTGGATCCACTCAGAGACTGCATGCACAACTAACAAGTACCTAATGGAATCTAATAGCAATCTACACGTGTAGAAACACGTAGATGCCATTGCATTTGTAGAAGAGACCTCTGTTTGTTTAATGAGCGCCTAGTACTACTGTGTCAATTGAATAACACAGTTGCATCAAATATTTACGTAGCAATAAACAAAGTTGCTTTCCATGTGTATGTATCTGTTTAATAATAATAATATTCCACAACTATCACACAACGCCGTCTAGTTTCAAGCTAAGCAGAGCTTGTGTTATGAGTCCTAAACAACTGATAAACATACTTATGTATTACCCAGACACAGAACAAATGATTGTGCTCAACATTTAATCTGGGTGGGAATCGAACCCACGACATCCGGCATAGCAGTCAGGGCCAATAACCACTAAACCAACAGGCCAGTCAAATACACAGTTTATACGCGATCTACACAACAGCCCTGTTTTTTTAGGTGTGAAAATTATCCAATGGCATCTCCCGTCCTTGGGCGGAGCGGGAGGGCGTGTCAGACTTTTACTAACTAAAAACCCGGTCCTGTTCCTTCTTTGCCTTCGTTCCAGGGCCTCGGGGTTCACTTTCGCACAACCCGTGGCCTCAGTAGGCTTCGGACCCTGATGAGTCCCTACGGTTTGCTGAGATTCTTGAGGTCATGCCCTGAGGCGCGCGTGGAACAATACATGCCGTGGACGACTTGGGTTCAGTCCGGACGGTTACTGGACGGTCGGACCGCGAGCTACCCATTGCTCTTGGGTAGTCATTGTAAGTTTGCGTACCAAGGTCGAACCAAGTTCGACCATGTGTTGATACTAATTATTATCATCATCATTTCAGCCGAAAGACGTCCACTGTTGGACATAGGCCACCTCCAAGTGCCGCCACAATGAACGGTCCTGTGCGTCTCGCATCCATCTGTTTCCCGCAGCCCTTACCAGGTCATCGGCCCATAATGCTAATTATGCTATTATTAAATTACTTGTGATCTACCTATCGAAAATAATGTGAGTACTGCTGTACTCGCATAATTTTCGATTGGTATACGACATTGTGCAGTGAATGCGCTCAGAACTTCAGAAGCTGTATTTAATGGAATCTGTAGTAATTTACACGTGTCGGATTTGTAGGAGAAACCTCTATTTGATTTATAAGCGCCTCGTTCTCCATTATCAAGTGAGGCATTGCATGTCTTCAGCGAGAGTGATAATTAAACTAGCTCTGTTAATTACGCAGAGTTTAATTAGTTTAATTAATACGATGCCTTTTGTTGTTTTGGTTTGTTTGTAGTTGTTGATTATAGTTTACTGCGATTTATTGAGTGAAAGCTTAGAAGGTATTTCACAAACTTCTTTGAACTTTAATGTTTCAGGGTTATGACAGGTCAAAAAATATTCTAATTCTCATCGTGTACTCTTCGCACTTTTAAAATCGCTGTGATTTCGAGAGTAGGTAATATTATTTATTGTAAAGAGCGAGAACTATTTATTTATTTATGTACCTACACACAAACACTTTTTTTTTCTTTTTTTATTCTTGTATAAATTTAGGGACTTTTGGTCACAGAAAGACCACGCCAGCCCCATCGTAACCTAATACAAGTAAAGCTACATTGACTCTTATTTACTACTAGGGCTCTAAAACCTTACTGACTAATTTATAAACAGCGATAGCTGCGTTAACACAAACACTTAAAAAAAAAACTATGTTTGTGTGTTTGTGTGTGTGTGTTTGTGTTGTGTCGTTGTTGTGCTGTAGTCATCGAGTTAATTTTATATAGTTTAAACCTAGAGTTAGCTTGCCTTAAGCAAGTTTTCCATAGCTCCTAAGTTTATTTTGTCTCAGGGAGTCAGCTAGGAAAATCCGGTCCTATCTAGTTTAAACCAACGAAAACTTTTTTTGAGGCCCAGGTTGTCATTTAACGCAAGAGGCAACTGGGATGGTTTTTAGTCAGTAAAAGTTTGATGCTACCTCTTGCTCCACTTAGCCCGAGAACCGATATTTAGTCATTTCCCATCACAAAAATAACCTTGGCGGGCTACCAGCCACGGTAGGCGTGGGTTTCTCAAATCTCAAGTCTCAAAGGCCAGGCCTGCCAGGCATCGCTCGACCTAGCAGGCATTTTCAATCATATTGATATATTCTTGAGGCTAGCGAAGCATAATGTGTTGGCAACCAGTGCATCGTCTTTATTGGACGGCTAGCACTAAGAAGACTTTAAATTCAAACTTTATCATTTGAAATAAGAATTGGTTGAATCAGCTAAACAGTTCTGAGATTTATTTTGATTGTTTGTAAATTACCAAAACAAATTCTTAATCATAGCTGCCATTCCACCCCGTATTCGGTCGACAAACCAAAGACCAAATCAAACTCGAAGTCCCAAAACAACACAAAACCACTCAAATCCATAAAAAGGAAAGCCTTAATAAATAATAATAATAAAGCAAACGTTGTCCAAACCGATCACATTGATCAGTTCAATATCCAATTACACAGGAGAGTAGAATCGTACCCATCCGCGTAATGTCGCCGAACGCACGGAAATTACCGATGATGCCCGAATACTGCCGAAACGTTTTATGACTCGTTGAGTATGTTCATCCTGTGGTTTTCTTCGGCTAACATATTTTATTATTCTCATTCATCTTTTTCCTACTAATGAGGATTGGGCATTTCTTTTTTTTTCAAGGGAAGAAAGTATCCAATGACGTCTCCCACTCCAGACCGCCGGACTGCGAACTACCCATAAATTGTCGTTCGCAAGCCCGCGCCTACCGTGGCTGGTAGTCAGCTGAGGTCAGTGTCGCAGCGGCTGGGATGTGAGGGGGTCCGTTCCCCCATATGTGCGACCGTTCCTTTCGCTTGCATTACTATTTCACAAAAGGATGCGACCGTGTGCAATTCCTCCTCGCTTTGGACCATAGCCTGAACCAGGACCCAGTGCGAGAGTCCACTGCCTCCGATTGCCTCTACGGTGACATGGCGATGCTCCACCTAAGCGGGGCACACCTCCAATGTATGCTCCACCATGTCCCCCGGGCGCTTCACACAATCGTGACACTCAGACTTTTCTTCCGTCTGAATCCGATGCAGGAACCTCTCGAACTTATTATATCCGGTGAGGAATCATGCATCCATCATACCCAGTTCAGATTAAACGTTAAAAACGGTGTCAAAATTGGAAAGTAAACAATAGCGAAAATTATATCTTTCAGTAATTTCGTAGCTGGAAAGTATTGTCAGATTTTAGATCCCTTCTGTGAGCATCACAAATAAAAATCTCAGCTTTGGCTCTCCTTTTAACAAAAGGTTGAGACGCCAGATGTATGTAGGTCAAAGAAAAAAGGCTTTTTAACTTCAACTTGTCGTTAACTTATTCCGCAGTCCCTAAATATTTTACATCTATTTGGATATTTATCTCAGAACCTTTGGAAAGTGTACGAGAGGCTGAAACTGAATCGTACAGGCCCATTAGACATTTTTTATGGAACGTGGTACCGCCGTCCGGCCATCCGGTCTCAAAGACATATCAGCAACATCGAAGGGTCCCAGCAGAGAAAATCCCTACTGGGCTATGGGTTGACTTCCGAAATGGAAACCCGGAGTCTTAGATTGCTAGGCAAAAAAGACTGCCTTGACTAAAACTGTACAGTATTAGTCAATAAAAGTCAAGCCCGCCCCTGAAAGCTAGAGAAGGCATTGGATGTTTTCCCACTTAAAAAAAAGATAAAAACAGAAATGTAAAGAAAACACAATAATATTTATTTGTCCCCACATCACGGGCTTAAAAAACAACGCCGCTTTAAGCTTCATTTTGAGGCGGGGTGGCTTTTTTTTGTGGCTCGTGTGCGGTGGTGCCGCCACGAAAAAACGCTTGAAGCCGCTTGCTTCAAGCTTCCCCGGGCATAAGAGGTGGCTCGCGCTTCAGCTGTTTTTTGTGGCAGCTTCTAGCTTTTTTTTTGTGGCCGCTTTTAGCGTTTTTTTGAGGCTCGTGTGCGTGGACAGTAGTTTCAAGCTAAGCAGAGCTTGTATTATGAGTACTAGACAGCTGATAAACATACTTATGTATTTCTAAATACATACATATTATAGATAAATTACATCCAGACACAGAACAAATGATCGTGCTCATCACACAAACATTTGTCCAGAGTGGGAATCGATACTGAACTAATATTACTGTCATTACAATTTTATTATGTAGTACGTATATACTGGGTCTTTTCCCTACGGTTTCCCTAAGGTATTGGTCATTATATGCCCGAGCTATCTTTTTCTCATTATAAATCCCTAGAGCAGGTGATTAGTATTAAAATCGATATATTCAATCAGAACGATTTTGTGTCCTAAGAGATGAGCGATTAAGGTAAATTTAAAAGTTGGTCGAAGCTGAAGGGCGTTGCTATGGCATTTGTAATCATAACGTAATTTATTATCATAGGTCCAAAATAGCGTGTGTGTAGCGTTGGAAGGCCTCCAACAAGGTTTTTTTTTACGGTTGGCAAAAATCATTCAATGACAAACCCCGCTCGTGGGTGGAGCGGGAGATACCTAGCGTCAGACTGTTACTGACTAAATACCCACCCCGTTCCTTCTAGCCTCTTCATACTGGGGCTCGAGCATCCTTTCGGATAACCCTGGCCCCAGTAGGCTTCGACCCAGCTGGGCCTCTGCTATTGCTGACAACTCCTTGAGGCCAGAAGGGTGTTATGTCTGATGGGCAATTGCCCGATAGTTGATTTCGGGCTGTCGTATATATTCGTAGAGAGAGAGTTCCTTGAGGCACGCGAGAACAGTATGCGTCATCGACGACTTGGCCTCGGTCCGGACGGTTATCGGACGGTCGGAAAGCGAGCTATCCATTGCTCAGCGTCCGCAACCCGCGCCTACGGTGGTAGGAACATAGGTGTGGTTTTAGTCAGTAAAAGTCTGACACGCCCTCGCACTCTACCCTAGAACGTGAGAAGTCACTGAATGATTTCCCATCTGAAAAAAGACATGCAATTGTCAAATCATTTAAAAACCATGCAGATTAGTGTCTGGGATTATCTTTCGAGGAAAGAACTACACAGATTTTTAACTGGACCCGTCCAGTTCATGCAAGCATTTGTATGAACGGACAAAAGTCATCCAATTTTATCAGTGGATAATAAACCATGAATACATCGATTTTTTACTGTGGAGGGCACGTACACAAAATAGATAGGTACAGAAGTCAATGTACTCACGATGCGCGCTCGAGCAACGCACACATAGACACTCACGGCGGGCAGGATATCTCGGCTTAATTCAGCTTAATGCAAGCTCGAGTGCTGTCCGTTTGAGACAAGCGTCTGTGAACTTTTTTGTGGAAACCAACAAAAAAAATCTTATTCTAACGGTTCAGTGGACATTTAAATTCAACATTAAACAGTGAATTGACGTTTTTTAGGCTACCAGCCCTTTAGCCAAGTTACTACCGTTTCGCTTGCGTCGAACGCTTCGGGTTGACCATGCAGCCAATTCTTTTGTTCTGATCACGTGACTGAGCGTTGAGTTGACGTTATTCCCGTACATTTGAAGCTTTCTACTAGCGTTTACTATTGTAGATTAGTAACTTGGCTGGCTAGGGGTACATTGGTTTCAGAGAGGCAAGTAGATACTTGTTTGTATTTTGATTTTTTTTTTAACGTAACACAGAACAGGCCCCACGCCGAGAAAGAGAAGAAGATTGTGTGGCTAAGGCATATTTTCACAATTAAGATTAAGTCAGCATTTATCACCGTGCCCGGTCCAACTCGGACAGTTCGGTGCCACGCGCTGACCCTAGCGCGATCGCCGAGCGTAGGTATGAAAAGTGAAGTACATACATGAGATTGACTTCTGTACCTATCTATTTTGTGGCACGTAGCTATGTATGCTCATAAAACAAATAGTCCGTGATATTTAATGGAGGTCGAGTTTATTCTAGATCCCTGATGGATTACCCTGATCTATGTGTATCTAGGTATTATTGTAATAAAAGTTAACTGGTATTTGGAATTTGGATAGAACTTTTAGTTAAATGTTTGTAATATTGATCGTGTGTTTGTTTGTCATTCAATAATGTTTTAATTACTTCATTATATTTGTAATATCTATTATTTATTTTGACTCGTTGTCCAGGGACAAGTGGAGGGGAAGCGGTCACGCGGACGATCACTTACGCGTTAAACAGACCTTATCAGAGCTGCAACACAAACCTCCATAGTCCAGAGTTCTCGAGACGCCGTAAACCGTGACAAGTGGAGACGTATCGCGAGAGCCTCACTCACCAACGAAAATGCAATATAGTCAACCACGACCACTCTGTCAAGAGTGAACGACTAAAGAAGAAGGAGGATTATTTATTTAGGTTTTTTTATTGGGAAATCGTTAAATAACTTCTCGTGTTTTGGGTGGAACGAGAGTGAGCGTCAGATTTTAACAGACTAAAAGCCACCTGTGTTTCTTCAGTTGCCCTCTCCGTTTCTGGGCTGTGGTGACTCTTTTAAACAATCTGACAGTCTGGAGAGGCGTCACGGCGTTCTCATCTTCCACATTACACAGGACCTCACTGGGCATGATTTCGGAAGCTTCCTGTTTCAGATTCAGGCGGAAGAAACGCCAGGGTCTGCCTCGAGTCTCGTCCTGGTCGAGGCCATGGTCCGGAGCGAGGAGGAATGGCAGGCGGTCGCCTCCTTCTGCGAAGCAGTAATGCTTGCAAAGGAGGAGGCCGACCGCATCAGGCAACGGCGCCCTCGCCGCCGTCGCCGGGATTCCGATCCCGATTTCCGGCCACCGTAGACGCAGGCTCGCGGACGGCGAGCTATGGGTAGCTCGCTGTCCGATCGTCCGATAATGGACCGAGTCTAAGACGTCGACGGCGCGCACTGTTCCCGCGCGCCTCAAGGAGTTGTCAGCAACAGGAGGGGCCCAGCTGGGTCGAAGCCTACTGGGGACAGGGTTGTCCGAAAGGGAGCTCGTGCCCCGGTATGAAGGCTAGAAGGAACGGCGCGGGGTTTTTAGTCAGTAAGAGTCTGACACTGTCTCCCGCTCCACCCAAGAGCGGGTTTCGTCAAAGATGATTTTCCCCGTCGAGAAAAAAAAAAAAAAAAAAAAAAAGCCTCGAGTCTCGTCCAAGGTCCTGATTCAGGTCATGGCTCTTAAGAAAAACAAGGAATATACACCCTCACGCCCCAGCCACCGCGACAAGAGTCATTAAGGGCAACGGGAGTCGCAGGGCGATTTCAAAACTGTAGGGGTCTAACACGGCTAAAACTCAATAGGGCCACGAGGAATTTCTGAAAAGGAAACCCGTGGTAGTAGAACGGAAAAGAATATTGAATGATTTTTTTTTATGGTGAGAAAATAATCTAATGACAACCTCTTGCTTTTGGGTGGAGCGAGAGACAGTGTTACTAAAAACCCACCGCGTTCCTTCATGCTTCAAGCCTTCATACCGGGGTTCGAGCTACCTTTCGAAACTAACCCTGGCCCCAGTAGGCTTCGATCCAGCTGGGTCCCTGCTTTTGCTGACAACTCCTTGAGGAGTTTTTAGTTAGTAAAAGTCTGACACGCCCTCTCACTATACCCTAGAACGAGAGAAGGTATAAGAAGATTTTCCGCTTCGCAAAAAAAGCAATGTATATCAAGATTACTTTGATGACGGATCCGAAAAATACAAACAAAAATAATGTTCCCTTTGCAAACTCCTTGAATTTTCAAAAGAAAATTCGCAACACATTACAAATGTCGCCAAGTACTTGATATAATACATCCCAAAACATGTTTATAAAAGAAAGTCATGTTAAGTTCGCGTCACAAGGTTTTTGTTGAGCGAAACATATTTCAACATGTTCCAACAAAATGGAAACTTTGCGAGCTTCACAAAACGAAACTCGTCTGGCGGCGCCTCTTAATGAATTCGGGCTTGTCCACATCTGAGGCCCTGGATGACCCGAGATTTCTTTAACCTACAAATATAAAAGTGTGGGTTAGTCTTTTTTATTTTTCGATGGGGAAAATCATCGTATGACAAAACCCGCTCTTGGGTGGAGCGGGAGATAGTGTCAGACTCTTACTGACTAAAAACCCCATCCCGTTCCTTCTAGCCTTCATACCGGGACACGAGCTCCCTTTCGGACAACCCTGTCCCCAGTAGGGTTCGACCCAGCTGGGCCCCTCCTGCTGCTGACAACTCCTTGAAGCGCGCGGGAACAGTGCGCGCCGTCGACGTCTTGGACTCGGTCCATTACCGGACGATCGGACAGCGAGCTACCCATGGCTCGCCGTCCGCGAGCCCGCGTAAGTGTGGGTTAGTCTGGAACTCTGTATGTTCTTAATGTAACCTTTCGAATACCATACTTATATGGAGACACAATCAAAATACAATGAGAGAGCGAATGCCGGTGTTCGCTCGGGCTTTAATGGATTAATCACATTTCAGTGGCTTCAACAAGGTGAACCGACGACCTGGTCAGGGTCGCGGGAATCCGATGGATGCGTGACGCACAGGACCGGTTGTTGTAGCGACGCTTGGGGGAGGCCTATGTCCAGCAGTGGACGTCTTTGGATTGGAGTGGATTTAGAATCAGTAACTTAGCAGACAAATGGACCATTTTTTTTTTGTAAATTATGGATTCTCTCGCTCTAGTACAGTGAGAACGAAGAAAAGCCAAACTTAAGTGGTAATGGGCAGGGCACATTGCCCACAGAACATGATGGCCGTTGGAGCCGAAAGGTTCTGTAGTGGTGACCTTGTATCGGAAGACGCAGCGTTGGAAGGCTTTGCGTAGCAAGGTGACCCAATGACCTGGTGAAGGTTGGTGGAAACCGATGGCTGCGAGACGCATAGGATCGTTCGTTGTGACGACACTTGGGGGAGGCAAATGTCCAACATTGGACTTATATCAGCAGAATATGATGAGTAGAGTGAGTGAGTAGGTGAGTGGGAGGGGTGAGTGAGTGGGTGACTTTTACTGTCTGAAACCACACCTATGTTCCTTCAGATTCTATTTAAGTATAGATAATTTTCTATTTAAGGCGTTCGAAACCGCTGGCAGATGCTGAGAAGGTAATTATGTATGATCTAGAGAACGGTTATTAAAATAGATGAGACTATACATGTAACAATTGAAGGAGGTAAGTATTAAAATATTACAAAACTTCTGAACTAAAGAAAATAAAGAATAGAGAGAAACTTATTTTTATAGAATTATAAAAAGTTAATAAAACACTTGTTATAAAGATGTTAAATAAAACATAGTATCTTAACAATTTAGACCAAGATTACTTTGAAAAGTTTCACAAAATTTCAAACATTCTTACTGTTTTAATACAAAAATGATCCTTAACTAAAGATATATGAAAATTTAAAGCTTTATCTTACAAAGAGACTACAACAAACTTGTCCAATATAAAAGCAATTTCTCACTAAAGAACAAAAAAGATATCTTTTTCTACGAAATAATATTAAAAATCTCCTCCAACTAATTCGTAGTAAGTACGTGCAAATACACGGAAGAATAATGTACCCAACACGACGGCGAGCCATGGGTAGGACGGCGAGCCATGGGTAGCTTTTTTTTTTTTTTTTTTTTTTTTTTTTCGACGGGGAAAATCATCTTATGACAAGACCCGCTATTGGGTGGAGCGGGAGATAGTGTCAGACTCTTACTGACTAAAAACCCCGCGCCGTTCCTTCTAGCCTTCATACCGGGGCACGAGCTCCCTTTCGGACAACCCTGTCCCCAGTAGGCTTCGACCCAGCTGGGCCCCTCCTGCTGCTGACAACTCCTTGAGGCGCGCGGGAACAGTGCGCGCCGTCGACGTCTTGGACTCGGTCCATTACCGGACGATCGGACAGCGAGCTACCCATGGCTCGCCGTCCGCGAGCCCACGTCTACGGTGGCCGGAAATCGGGATCGGAATCCCGGCGACGGCGGCGAGGGCGCCGTTGCCTGATGCGGTCGGCCTCCTCCTTTGCAAGCATTACTGCTTCGCAGAAGGAGGCGACCGCCTGCCATTCCTCCTCGCTCCGGACCATGGCCTCGACCAGGGCCCGGCGCGAGAGGTCTCCGCCGCCGATCGCCCTCACGAGGGCACGGCGATGTTCCGCCCAGGCAGGGCACACCTCGACGGTGTGCTCCACCGTGTCCTCCGGGCGTTGCGCACAGTGGCGACACCCGGGCGTCTCTTCCGCTTGAATCCGATGCAGGAACCTCCCGAACTTGCCATGTCCGGTGAGGACCTGCGTCATGCGGAAGGTAAGGACGCCGTGAGGTCTTTCCAGCCACGCCTCAAAGAGGGGACTTACCGCCATAATCGTGGCGTGCCCAGCACTGGGTTGCGATAGCCGTTGACGCCATTTCACCATGAGATCCCGCCGGAGCTCTGTCCGCCATGCCTTGACATGTTGCGGCAGTGGACTTTCACCCCGGCGTTGCATCTCCACGCGCATGTCGTGCATGTGTGCAAGGACTGTTGCCTCCAGATCCCACGGTGGTAGGCCAGCCAGAAGGCTCGCCGCTTCACGGGAGATCGTGCGATAACCCCGCACCATCCGTATTGCCATGACCCTCTGGCAGGCGTTCAGTATGGATGCCGGTCGCTTTGCCAGCGACGGCGCCCACACCGGCGCCCCGTAGAGGGCCATGGACCGAACGATCCCTGCGTAGAGCCTCCGGCAGGAGGCGTCTGGACCCCCAAGGTTGGGCAGGAGCCGCTTGAGAGCAGCCCCAGCTCGGAGAAGCTTGGGAGCCAGACATCGGAAATGTTCTACGAAATTCCACCGGCTGTCGAGGACGAGTCCCAGATACTTCATCGTCGACCCGACGCCGATGCGAACTCCTCCTACCGTAAGCTGGGAGTCCGATGGTGGCGCGTTCCGAGGGCCGTGGAAGCACATTGCCTCGGATTTATGCAGCGCCACCTCGAGTCCCAACTCCTGGATCCTACCAACGGCTATCGCAACCCCGCGTGTCGCTAGAGCGACCGCCGCCTGGTGCGACTCTCCCTGCGCTAGGATCAGCGTGTCGTCTGCGTAGCACACCACGCTGACCCCGTCAGGGAAGTCGCCGCGCAGCACGTAATCGTATCCGATGTTCCACAAGGGTGGGCCCAGAACCGACCCCTGCGGAACACCGCACGACATCTCTCGACGTTTCCAGTCTCCCTGGTGACCGGGGTAGACAATGTACCTGTCTGACAGGTACGCCTCGACCACTCGACAGAGGTATTCGGGCACCCGGTGGTACCGGAGTGCCCTCCGGATCGTACTCCAGGGCAGGGAGTTGAAAGCGTTGGCAATGTCCAAGGACACTGCCACGACGCACCTACCCTGGGACACCGCTTCCCCTGTCGTAAGGGCTCGCACGCGCATGATGGCGTCTATGGTAGAGCGCGCCCTGCGAAAGCCGAACTGTCCGTCCGACAAGTCCGGCCCCACCCGCGTTAGCCGCACGACGAGGCGGTTTGCAATTACTCTTTCAAAGAGCTTGCCCACCTCGTCGAGCAGCACAATGGGCCGGTATGCGGACGGAGAGTCCGCAGGGCGCCCTGGTTTCGCTACGAGGACCAGTTTCCCCGTCTTCCAGCGAAGTGGGAACTGGCCCCTCTCCAGGCATGCGCTGAAGAGCCCTCTCAGTCGAGGCCCGAGAGCCTCCATGGCCAGGACCCAGGCTTTCCCCGGCAAGCCGTCGGGTCCTGGGGCGGTGTTTTTGGCACTCAGCCTTCGCACCGCCACTCTCAGCTCTACCTCGGTTACTTCTGGAGCATTGTCATCGTCGTCGCTATTGCGGTCCGCGTCAGACACCGCTGGCGGAGGCGGAGCCATGGGCGGGGGGGAGTGTTCCCCCCGCACAGGGAACAGAGTGCCAACAACACCCTCCACGAGTTGGGGCCGGAGACTCTGAGTCAGCGGCGGAGCCCAGGGGCGGAGCTTGTCCCGTACCAATTTGTACGGGCGCCCCCACGGGTCCGCGTTCAGAGACCCCAGCCACACGTTGCAGGCCTCGAGTTTGGCCCGCTTTATCTCCGTTCGGAGGGTGCGTTTTGCCTCCCTGTATTCCTCATATAGCTCCGCCTCTCTAGCCTCCGCATCCGGCGGGCGGATGCGGCGCCTGCAGTGTCTGGCGTACCGGCGTCGCGCGTGATTGCACGCGTTGCGCAGGGCGCCGATCTCCGGCGACCACCAGTACACCTGGCGCTTAGCTCGTCCTGGACGGACACGGGGCATTGCCGCATCGCAAATTTGCGACATGGCCTCCTGGAACCACTCCGCCTCGACGTCGATGTCGACAGGCCTGTCCGGTGCTTGCACCCAGGCCTGTACCGTCGCGGCTTCCAGGAGGAGCTCCCGGTCCATCTGCTTAAGCGCCCACCGCGGACCGCAAGGGCTCTGTCGGACCGGCGCGGCTGAGGTTTCGGCGGAGACGTCAAACCGGATGTACCGGTGGTCGGAGTACGTCTCCACCTCCTCCATAACGCGCCAGTCGACGACACGCGGCGACAGAGCGGGGCTGGCGAACGAAATGTCCACCACCGACTCACCCCGCATCCTCACCAACGTGGGGACAGAACCCCGGTTCAGTACGACCAGGCCCAGCTCTAAGGCCCAGTCCTCCACCATCCGACCCCTCTGGTTCGTGAACCGGGAACCCCAAGCCGTGTTCCAGGCGTTGAAGTCCCCGCAAACGACCACGGGGAGGGAACTGAACCCAGCGACGACGGAATTTAGCTCCAACAGGGAGACATGGAGTTCGTCGAGAGATCGGCTCGGGGACAGGTAGACGCCCACCACGACGATGTCCCCGAACCGTGCTGCCACGCAACCCCGCCCCCTCGTGACGGACTCGGGGGGCGGGGTACCGGCGGCGGTCGACGAAATTAAGGTCACCGAGCCGTCCAGGTCCTTAACCCAGTCACCCCTGGGTAGGACAAAATACGGCTCGGTGACTACGGCGACATTGATCAACCACTGCGCCATGCTCTGGAGCAACAGATCCTGAGCGGCGGCGCAGTGGTTGATGTTCGCCTGGAGGAGACGTAATGGGGCCGTTATTGACACTCCATTACGGTCTCCTCCCGAGCCCCCCTAGGGGGCACTGCCGCGGCGGCGGGTGCGGCGGCGATGGCGGCGGCGGCCAAGGAGGCGGCTGCGGCGGCGAGGACATTGGCGGGGATGGGCCTGCGGGCCTTGGCCTTGGCCTTGGCGGGGGGGTCGCAGGACCTGCCCCCAGCCCGGTGGTCAGCCGGCTTGCCGGCCGCCGCACATGCGTAGCAGTGCGGCGTAGCACGGCATTCTGCGGCCTTGTGACCGGGCTGGCCACACTGGTAGCAGCGGTCGCTGCGATCCTCCGCGGCGCAGTGGGCTCCCACGTGGTGCCCCACGTGGCAGCGGAAGCACCGCAGAGGTCTGGGCTCCAGCAGCTTGACCTGCGCGGAGACCCAGCCCACCAAAAGCCGTCGGCCCTCCCCGGTGATGGTTTTGGCCGCCTGCACAGGGCAGCTCACCGTAACGGCTCGCATGCCCGTGCTGTCAGCACGGATGGTGCCCGCCCGAACCTGTTCGGTCGTGCACCCACCCGCTTTGACGATGGCGGCCACCACCTCGTCCACCTTGGCGGAATCATCCAGGCCCATGATGCGCATGTCGATGCACTTTGTGGGCCTGGACACTCGGGCCTCTTCCGCATTGAGGGACGCCCTGATCCTTGCGGCCAGGGCATCTGCTGCAGGGCCGCTGGCCGCACCGGGGACCTCGAGAATTCGGGCGCCGGTGATAGTGTGCCTCATGCGGAAGCCCGCAGCGGCTCCGAGCTCGCCAAGGTGGGGCAACACCGCCTGCTTCGCCTTCTCCATGACGTCGTCGTACGTCACGCCCCTCTTTTCCGCTTCAGGCTGTAGCGTAATTACTACAGCCTCGGAATTCGGGGCGCGAAGACGCGCCGCCATGGTCCGCTTCCTGCGCTCCTGCCGCCTCGCTCGCTTTTTGGCTGCTCTGGCCACCTTGCCCGCCTGCTTTTTGGCGCCGACCACCGTCCACTCGGCGCCAGGCTCCTCGGGTGGAGGAGGTGGCAGGCGCGGCCTAGTCGCCACGGCAGCAGGAGGTCCTGCCGGTTTAGCGGCAGGCACCGCAGCACCCTTTTTTTTTGCCGCTGCTGCTGCTTGCCCGTTGGGGCCGGCCTCGCAGGCTCCGGCCTTGGCGTCGCGGGCTCCGGCGCCGCAGCCCCGCGCCCCGCTTGCCCCGACGGGGCCGCCTTGGGCGTAGAAGCCGCGGCCGCGGCAGCGGCATAGGACGCCGCTTTTTTCGGGGCAGAGGCCGCCAGTGGAGGGCGCAGAACAATGCCCTCCAGGAAAGACAGCTGCTGCTGGACGCGCTGCTGGAACTCCAGCTGCTGCTTTTGCAGCCCCTGCTGCAAAGCTGCGAATTCCCTCTGCACCAATGTCAGCAGCTGACTCTCCGGCTCGGGCTGGGGCTGGGGCTGGGGCTGACTTTGCCCCTGCTCCTGTTCGCGCCCCTCCTCCATGGGCTCCTGGCGGACTCCGTTCGGCGCTCTGGCGAGCTCGGCCCGGATCTCCGCCCGGAGTTCGGCCTGGAGCTCCGCCCGGAGCTCCGCCAGCCTCTTCTCGATGGAGGCGTCCAGAGCCTCCTGGAGGGATTTGGCGTGACGACGGATCGTCCTTTCGCGAGTGGCCTTGTCCCTTTGGCGGGCCATGTCCCGAAGCAGGGTGACAGCCAGCTCCTTGAAGGGCATGGCCGCCTCCCCGCCTGACTCCGCCTCGGTGCGCCTCTCGCTTCCGGACGGCTCCGAGAGGTCCCTCCCAGAGTCGGCCGCGCCGGGGTGGCGTCCCTCCGCGGCAAGCCTGTTAGCTCGCTCAGCGGAGTTTTTGGCCGTTAGGCCCCTACCCTTCCCGCGAGCTCGGCCCGCGCCGCGACTGCTGGTAGGGATCTTCTTCGGCCCCCCCTCGGAGCAAGACGATCCGTCCTCCTTCCTGAAAGAAGCGGAGCGCTTCTTCAAGGAGAGATTTGAGCCTCTCCCCGAAGTCCCCGCTACCTCCTCATTCTCCGAGCCCTCCGAGCTCCTTTCGGACCGCGCGTCGAACTCCGACCGCGCGTCACTCTCCACAGGTTTTTTAAAAAAGTGTGATTTTTCCATTCTGTTCCCACGAGTATTAAACTTCGGGTACTTGCTCAAAATACGTGGTTCGCACTAGAGACTAATTTAGCTACCCATTAGTCAAGCTAACAACCTCCCTCACGGTGCGCCGCCGCTTGGAGGTTTGGGGTAATTTTTTATAGAGGTTGTCTTCCTCGCGGCCCGGGCGGTTAAGCCAAGGCCCTCGTCCCCCATCAAGAGTCAGAAACATGACCTTGGACAATCTCTGGGGCTACGAGACTAACGGTGGCAGAAGGAGGAACACGTCTTCCTCCTGCCTGCCCGGCGGCAGTGTGAGTGCACACCGAGCCCGCTCTTACTTCGCCACTGTGCCCTCTGCTGTAGCAGAGGGACACGCGTTGAAGTGCTCCGTCAGACAGAACATTCGCAGACGGCCATAGAGGCCCTTGGGTAGGAGTGCCCAAGGGGGTCTATGGCCGCCTCCCAGGGTGCACCGTCCCGCAGACTGGTCTTCCCTCAGGACGTGTCCGCAAGGGAACTACAGCCCGCGGGCACTCGTGGAGGTTTTCTGTCGTGGCACCCCAGCCATGGGTAGCTCGCTGTCCGATGGTCCGGTAATGGACCGAGTCCAAGACGTCGACGGCGCGCACTGTTCCCGCGCGCCTCAAGGAGTTGTCAGCAGCAGGAGGGGCCCAGCTGGGTCGAAGCCTACTGGGGACAGGGTTGTCCGAAAGGGAGCTCGTGCCCCGGTATGAAGGCTAGAAGGAACGGCGCGGGGTTTTTAGTCAGTAAGAGTCTGACACTGTCTCCCGCTCCACCCAAGAGCGGGTTTCGTCAAAGATGATTTTCCCCGTCAAGGAAAAAAAAAATGTACCCGACACGAAATTATAGGTATATTATGTAACCAGATGATGTATGACAGTTATTTCAAAGATGTTGCAGGTATCCAAATCAACCAGGGCTTTAAGGTTGCTTTATATATGTACCGTAGTTTTAGTCAGTAAAACTCTGATACTGGGATCTCGAGCAGTAAAAGTCATTTGATGGACATGAACACACCGATTCACCTTTTTTTTTTAAGGAATAATAATAGTATTCCATAACTATCACATGGCGTGCCAGTGGTTAATAGCCGATTTCTGTGAATTTTAATATTTCTTTGGGTCCTTCAAAATGTTCTCTACCTACCATAGTGTAAATAGCAATGAAAATCAATGTTACAGAAATTAATATCAATATGAACCTTTCGAATATCGTGATTAGAGACACAATAGGAAGACAATGAGCGAGCTTATTGAATTAAACTCTTTTTCTTCTTTAGGGTCGGCGCAACGCGTTTTTTTTCTTCCATTCTGTTCTGTCACTCGTCAAACTATCACTAACTAACTCCCTTTTTTTTCATATCACTCTTCACACAAGCCATCCATCTTTTCTTCGGCCTTCCTTTCCCTCTCCGTCTATTTACATGTATAATCAAAACTCTTTTAGTAATACGCGCTTATTGAATTAAACTGTAAAATAAAAAAACAGTTCTGCAAATTGAACAAATATATTATTTTTTCATATTAACTACCCGTATAACAGCAAGGCCCGCCTCCCAAAACTTCACAGATCCATCGTAATTTCGTGTAAAACAACCCGACTGTCATCAAACTCTGGTTAGGACGAGGACAGGTGGAATTACAGGCATTTACAGACCCACAACTTTGTGGCTCTCCACCAATAGCGAGCCAGCGATCATACGGAACGATCATGAGAATTACATGTGTTATCGCTTTTTAAGTAGTTTGTGAAATGTTTATTACTTGCTTGGCCATTATTATCCTTCTACAGAAATCCCAATTTATTTGAAGTCGGCTCGGTAAGGTTTTTACTTCTTTCTTTAAATGTATTTTTGTAGCCATCCCTTCCTTGCTTTACGCTTTTCTTTCGCCTGATGGAAAGCCAAGATATGGTCGACGATAATAATAATAATAATATTCTATGAAGTTGTTGACATATCCGTTCCGCATGACGAGAACCTCGTGAAAGCCGAGAAAGATAAGCAAATCAAGTAGGTATATAGACTTGGCTCGCGAGGTTGTCGACATGTGGGAAGTGGACTCAGCGATCATTGTACCGATAGTCGTGTCAGCCAATGGCCTAATAGTCAAGAACCTCGATCAACACCTGAGAAGGCTCGCGTTAGGTGGCTGGATCAAGGGCTTGATTCAGAAAGCGGTACTCCTGGACACGGCTCGTATTGTTAGGAGGTTTCTTTTCTCTGGAGCCCTGACCACCGGTGGCTTGGACCCTGTTCCCGATACCGGTCGGATACTGTTTTTTATATTTTTAAATGTTTTATTTTTATTTTTGAAATATTTAAAAATGTAATCAATATGTGTTTAAATGAAATAAAAGAATAATAATATTCCACAACTATCAGACAACGCCGTCTAGTCTCAAGTTAGCTTGAGTTATGAGTTCTAGACAACTGATAAACATACTTTTACATTTCTAAATACATACATATTATTATAGATAAATTACACCCAGCTACAGAACAAATGATTATGCTCATCGCACAAACATTTGTCCTGGGTGGGAATCGAACGCGGTCAGGGCCACTAAACAAGACCAACATGCTAGCCAAGAACAGAAAGACGATGGAATATCTACGCTGTGCTAGAAATAACCTATTTAGCCTTAACTTTTAAAGAAGACTCCCAGGTTGAAGCTATTATCAAATACAGTCTTCGGCAGGGAATTTCAGTCTTTAGCTGTACATACCTATCATGAATATGTTCCCAATTTTTTTCTCAATGACCGTTGAAAAAACATACTTCCCGTTGACCTAGAATCTTGAAAAGCAAGAAACAGTTTCATACTACAAGTATAGAAAAAAATCTGAAAACTGTAAAGTGATCACAATATTTTGCGTTTAGGTAAATTTTTCTTCAGGATTCGGGAATCAAACTAAGTACTTTTTTATTATTGATACGCATGGTAAGCGATGATGTGTTGGACGATGGAGCACGCTTCCCTAAAAGTAACCTATTCACTTACATTTGGTACCGTGGCCTTGGGTACGCGAGTTCAACGCGCACTTGACTGGTTTTGCGCTAAAAACCGTATGCCAAATCAGTAAATCAATGTAACAAGCTTATAATGAAAACAATTTTTTTCATAGCAAGCTTTTATAGCTCTGTATACCAATATAATTAATAGGTATACAGAGCCCAAACTCGATGGGGTTGTGTCATTTAACTACTAAGCTCCTATAGCCACCTTCCGGTTCCTAGCTTCATGTCATAATAATTTTGCATCTTTTTTGTCATCTGATTTACACATGCATGCAAAATTTCAAACAGACAAACGTTGGGACGGGTGAAACTAAATAAAAGCTTGTATAAATTGCAACATTTACACGAAGCATATTTTTCAGTAACTAAAACTAAGCAAAAAAATCCGGCTCTATCAATCCAATTTGGAATAGAATACCAGGAATTTTGTTTCAATATCATTCGCTTGTTAGATTTTCGGTGAAAACAGAACGGATATGGAGAGCTCGAAAATTCGAGATTCGAATTTACAAATGCATGGCTGCAACGATGTATCATTTTGAAATCCGTGTTAGTTTCGGTTAACAAATAGTTCAAGATTTTGGCCAGTAGCCGCAACCCCGCAACCCCGGGCCGGTGTACCGAAACATTAGTCAGGAAACCAGGGCTCCTATGCATTGTTCCTTGATGTAACGTTGCTATTCTGTTCTGCACAATAAATTTACGTTTCTGTTTTGATTTTATACTAGTTTATACAGTCGTGGAGTAAATATTGACTGGCCTGTTGGTCTAGTGGTTAGTGACCCTGACTGCTATGCCGGAGGTCGTGGGTTCGATTCCCACCCAGGACAAATGTTTGTGTGATGAGCATAATCATTTGTTCTGTGTCTGGGTGTAATTTATCTATAATATGTACGTATTTAGAAATATATAAGTATGCTTATCAGTTGTCTAGTACCCATAACACAAGCTCTGCTTAGCTTGGGACTAGACGGCGTTGTGTGATGGTTGTGGAATATTGTGGAATATTATATTATATTATATTAATATGTGTTGATGAATCTTGGAAAAGCTGCTTGATTTAGGGACAGCGTTCATCATCATGAGCGAGCAACGAAATGACATGGACCGAGGTGAAGCATGAATTTCAGGACCCCCACCAACCGTGTTCCCACGTTGTCGTCGTGGTGGGGCTTGCGTGTCTCAATGACCTTGAGGGCTATGCCGGTAGAGCTACTCATGCCGGAAGGCCTCAAGCGAGAGACCAGACCAAGAGGAACACACGGCGGAGTCCAGTCGGACCGCCCGGAGGGTGCGCTGTCCAGGAGCGCTGGCACCAACAGCTGTCG
Organism: Mythimna lalbum; assembly: GCA_949319445.1. Lineage (NCBI taxonomy): Eukaryota > Metazoa > Arthropoda > Insecta > Lepidoptera > Noctuidae > Mythimna > Mythimna lalbum. The sequence continues at coordinate 3,336,757 of OX439356.1, read as the reverse complement.
GCGCCTTCTCGACAGCGAGCTCGGTTCGCCTCGGGTACGTGTCTGTCTATCAGACACGACCACGATGGCGAACGTGTATTGGGGACCCCACCCCATCGCCAAAAAGGCAAAGCTGTGGTCAGCAAAAAACATGAGTGCGGATAGACAAAAAATAACTACCCCAGGAGGGTACCTGCTTGCAGGAGAATCCCTCCCCGAGCTAAGCTCGGGCTGCCCCTCGTATTCTGGGGGGGGCACCTACCGCCTCGGGTCTTCGGACCCTGTACCGTCCAATGTGGACGCATCGAGCCAGGGTGGCTCACTTGACGGCGGCGCGGAGTCCCTGGGACCAGTTCCCAGCACGTCCGCGACGCCGGTGGAGGCCGGCCGTAGTTTCGGCCTCAGAGAGGTGAGTGAAGACGCGGCGTCAGACTCTGATGCCGCGTCTTCACACAACTCTGATGTTATGGAGGTGGAAGTATCCACCTCCAACAACAACAAAAGGAAGGCGGAGTTTATGCGCTCCGTCTCCGACGGCGAAACGGGATCTGCCAGAAAAATCTCGTCCACGGGGCGGGGCGCAGCCCGTCAAACGGGCAGAGGAAGAGGGATCCCCGCTGAGAGCGCCAGCGAAGGACGCCAGGCCGGCCTCATACCGCCGGAAATCCCTACCGAACTGCCGGAGGGAATGGAGGTGGCTATGGCCAAATTTAAAGAGGTCGTGGCAGCCGCCATCATGAGCGTGGCCAACAAACGGGAGAGGGTGGCCAAGAAGCGCTCCATCGAGCTGGCCAATACCACGATTGGGGGGGCTCTGGGGTTCGTGTTCGAGCCCTACGAGCTGACCCTGAAAGGGAGGATTGGCCGGCTCGAGGCCTTGGTCGGTCTGCAGGACTCCCCTCCTGCACAGTCACCGGAAGGACGGAGCACGGAGGCGGAAAGCGAGGTGCTGTCCCTACTGCGGCAAGAGCTGGCTGCTGCTAGGGAGCAGCAGCAGCAGCAGCAGCAGCGCTTCCAGGAGCAAATCCAGCGCCAGCTTTCCGTCCTGGAGGGCATCGTGCTGCGTCCTCCGCTCGCGGCCTCCAAACCGAAAAGGGTGGCGTCATATGCCGCCGTTGCCGCGGCCACGACAACTACTGCACCCAGGGCAGGTCCGTCGGGGCAAGTCGCGCGCAAGGCCGCGGCACCGGAAGCGGCGAGGTCGGGCCCGGTGACCCGGCACCAGCAGCAGGGGAAGCCTGCCGCCCCCCCGAAGGGCAAGGTGGCGGCTGCCACAAAACCGGTGGGGCCTCCTGCCGCGGCGGCGACTAGGTCGCGCCTGCCGCCTTCTCCGCCCGAAGACTCCTCGGCTGGCGCCGAGTGGACGGTCGTCGGCGCCAAGGAGAAGGCGAGCAAGGCGGCTAGGGCGGCCAAGAAACGGAAAAGGCGACAGGAGCGCAAGAAGCGGGCCATGGCTGCCAGACTTCGCGCCCCGACTTCCGCAGCTGTAGTGATCACACTACAGCCAGCTGCGGAAAAGAGGGGCGTGGACTATGACATAGTCATGGCCAAGGCGAAGCAGGCGGTGGTGGGCCACCTCGACGAGTTCGGAGCCTCCGGGGGCTTCCGAATAAGGCGGACCGTAACCGGAGCCCGAATTTTGGAGGTCCCCGGGGCGGACAGCGGCGAACTCGCCGACGCCCTGGCCGACAAGATCAGGGCGTCCCTGGACGTCGAGGAGGCCCGAGTGTCCAGACCCACCAAGAGCGTAGACATGCGCATCATGGGTCTGGACGACTCTGTCAGGGTGGATGAAGTGGTGGCCGCCATCGTCAGGGCGGGAGGGTGCACGACCGATCAGGTTCGGGCGGGCACCATCCGCGCTGACAGCACGGGCATGCGAGCTGTCACAGTGAGCTGCCCCGTGTCGGTGGCCAAGGCCATCACGGCCGAGGGCCGAAGGCTGTTGGTGGGCTGGGTTTCAGCCCAAGTCAAGATGCTGGAACCCAGACCTCTGAGGTGCTACCGATGCCACGTCGGGCACCACGTGGGCGCCCATTGCGCCGCAGAGGTGGATCGCAGCGACCGCTGCCACCAGTGCGGACAGCCCGGACACAAGGCCGCCGAATGCCGTGCATTGCCGCACTGTTACGCATGTGCGGCGGCAGGCAAGCCGGCCGACCACCGGGCTGGGGGTAGGTCCTGCGACCCTCCCACCAAGGCCAAGGGCAAAGTCAGGAGGGGCATCCACCCTGACGTCCTCACCGCCGCAGCCACTACTCTGGCTGCTGTCGCCATCGCCGCCGCTCCCGCCGCGGCAAGACCCTCAGAAAGGGTTCAGGAGGAGACGATAATGGAATGTCAATAACGACACCATTACGTCTCCTCCAGGCGAACATCAACCACTGCGCCGCCGCTCAGGATCTGTTGCTCCAGAGCATGGCGCAGTGGTCGATCAATATCGCCGTCGTCGCCGAGCCGTACTTTGTCCAACCCCGTGGAGACTGGGTTCAGGACTTGGACGGCTCGGTGACGTTAATTTCGTCGGCCGCCGCCGGTACCCCGCCCCCCGAGTCCGTCACGAGGAGGCGGGGTTGCGTGGCAGCACGGTTCGGGGACATCGCCGTGGTAGGCGTCTACCTGCCCCCGAACAGATCTCTCGACGAGTTCCAACTCTCCCTGATGGAGCTTAATTCCGTCGTCGCTGGGTTCGGTTCCCTCCCCGTGGTCGTTTGCGGGGACTTCAACGCCTGGAACACGGCTTGGGGTTCTCGGCGCACGAACCAACGGGGTCGGATGGTGGAGGACTGGGCCTTGGAGCTGGGCCTGGTCGTCCTGAACCGGGGCTCTGTCCCCACGTTGGTGCGGATGCGGGGTACATCAGTGGTGGACATCTCGTTCGCCAGCCCTGCTCTGTCACTGCGTGTCGTCGACTGGCGCGTTATGGAGGAGGTGGAGACGTACTCCGACCACCGGTACATCCGGTTGGACGTCTCCGCCGAAACCTCGGCCGCGCCGGTCCGACAGAGCCCTTGTGGTCCGCGGTGGGCGCTTAAGCAGATGGACCGGGAGCTCCTCCTGGAAGCCGCGACGGTACAGGCCTGGGTGCAAGCACCGGACAGGCCTGTCGACATCGACGTCGAGGCGGAGTGGTTCCAGGAGGCCATGTCGCAAATCTGCGACGCGGCAATGCCCCGAGTTCCTCCAGGTCGTGCTAAGCGCCGCGTGTACTGGTGGTCGCCGGAGATCGGCGCACTGCGCAACGCGTGCAACCACGCGCGCCGCCGGTACGACAGACACTGCAGGCGCCGCAACCGCCAGCCGGATGCGGAGGTCAGAGAGGCGGAGCTGTATGAGGGGTACAGAGAGGCAAAGCGCACCCTCCGAACGGAGATAAGGCGGGCCAAACTCGAGGCCCGCAACGTGTGGCTGGGGTCTCTGAACGCGGATCCGTGGGGGCGCCCGTACAAATTGGTACGGGACAAGCTACGCCCCTGGGCTCCGCCGCTGACTCAGAGTCTCCGGCCCCAACTCGTGGAGGGTGTGGTAACCACTCTGTTCCCTGCGCGAGGGGAACACTCCCCCCCGCCCATGGCTCCGCCCCCGCCAGCAGTGTCTGACGCGGACCACAACAGCGACGACGACGACAACGCTCCAGAGGTGACCGAGGTAGAGGTGAGAGTGGCGGTGCGAAGGCTGAGTGCCAAGAACACCGCCCCAGGACCCGACGGCTTGCCAGGGAAAGCCTGGGTCCTGGCCATGGAGGCTCTCGGGCCTCGACTAAGAGGGCTCTTCAGCGCATGTATGGAGAGGGGCCAGTTTCCACTTCGCTGGAAGATGGGGAAACTGGTCCTCATCGCGAAGCCAGGGCACCCTGCGGACTCTCCGTCCGCGTACCGGCCCATTGTGCTGCTCGACGAGGTGGGCAAGCTCTTTGAAAGAGTCATTGCAAACCGCCTCGTCGCGCGGCTAACACGGGTGGGGCCGGACTTGTCGGACGGACAGTTCGGTTTTCGCAGGGCGCGCTCTACGGTGGACGCCATCATGCGCGTGCGAGCCCTCACGACAGGGGTTGCGGTGTCCCGGGGCAGGAGCGTCGTGGCAGTGTCCTTGGACATTGCCAACGCGTTCAACTCCCTGCCCTGGAGTACGATCCGGAGGGCACTCCGGTACCACCGGGTGCCCGAATACCTCTGTCGAGTGGTCGAGGCTTACCTGTCGGACAGGTCCATTATCTACCCCGGTCACCAGGGAGAGTGGAAACGTCGAGAGATGTCGTGCGGTGTTCCGCAGGGGTCGGTTCTAGGCCCACCCTTGTGGAACATCGGCTACGACTACGTGCTGCGCGGCGACCTCCCTGACGGGGTCAGCGTGGTCTGCTACGCAGACGACACGCTGGTTCTAGCGCAGGGAGAGTCGCACCAGGCGGCGGTCGCTCTAGCGACACGCGGGGTTGCGATAGTCGTTGGTAGGATCCAGGAGTTGGGACTCGAGGTGGCGCTGCACAAATCCGAGGCCATGTTTTTCCACGGCCCTCGGACGGCGCCACCATCGGACTCCCAACTTACGGTAGGAGGAGTTCGCATCGGCGTCGGGTCGACGATGAAGTACCTGGGACTCGTTCTCGACAGCCGATGGAATTTCGGAGAACACTTCCGACGTTTGGCTCCCAAACTCAACCGGGCCGGGGCTGCCCTCAAGCGGCTCCTGCCCAACCTTGGGGGTCCAGACGCCTCCTGCCGGAGGCTCTACGCGGGGATCGTTCGGTCCATGGCCCTCTACGGGGCGCCGGTGTGGGCGCCGTCGCTGGCAAAGCGACCGGCGTCCATACTGAACGCCTGCCAGAGGGTCATGGCAATACGGATGGTGCGGGGTTACCGCACGATCTCCCGCGAAGCGGCGAGCCTTCTGGCTGGCCTACCACCGTGGGATCTGGAGGCAACAGTCCTTGCACACATGCACGATAAGCGCGTGGAGATGCAACGCCGGGGTGAAAGTCCACTACCGCGACAGGTCGAGGTATGGCGGACAGAGCTCCGGCGGGATCTCACGGTGAAATGGCGTCAGCGACTATCGCAACCCAGTGCTGGGCACGCCACAATTATGGCGGTAAGTCCCCTCTTTGAGGCGTGGCTGGAAAGACCTCACGGCGTCCTTACCTTCCGCATGACGCAGGTCCTCACCGGACATGGCAAGTTCGGGAGGTTCCTGCATCGGATTCGAGCGGAAGAGACGCCCGGGTGCCGCCACTGTGCGGAACGCCCGGAGGACACGGTGGAGCACACAGTTGAGGTGTGCCCTGCTTGGGCGGAGCAACGCCGTGTCCTCGTGGGGGCGATCGGCGGCGGAGACCTCTCGCGCCGGGCCTTGGTTCAGGCCATGGTCCGGAGCGAGGAGGAGTGGCAAGCGGTCGCCTCCTTCTGCGAAGCAGTAATGCTAGCAAAGGAGGAGGCAGACCGCATCAGGCAACGGCGCCCCAACCGCCGCCGCCGGGATTCCGATCCCGATTTCCGGCCACCGTAGACGCGGGCTCGCGGACGGCGAGCCATGGGTAGCTCGCTGTCCGATCGTCCGGTAACTGTCCGGACCGAGCCAAGGCGTCGACGGCGCGCACTGTTCCCGCGCGCCTCAAGGAGTTGTCAGCAACAGGAGGGGCCCATCTGGGTCGAAGCCTACCGGGGTCGGGGTTATCCGAAAGGAAACTAGAGCCCCGGTATGAAGGCTAGAAGGAACGGCGCGGGGTTTTTAGTCAGTAAGACTCTGACACTGTCTCCCGCTCCACCCAAGAGCGGGTTTCGTCAATGATGATTTTCCCCGTCGACAAAAAAAAAAAAAAAAAAAAAAAAAAAAAGCATCAATTTCAGGACCGTTTGCGATGGAGGAATACTGTGGACGCCCTCAGCCCCATCTAGGGGACATAGGATATTAAGTCAAGCTCATCATCATCATTTCAGCCGAAAGACTTCCACTGTTGGACATAGGCTTCCCCCAAGCGACGCCACACCGACCGATCCTGTGCATCTCGCATCCACCGCATTCCTGCGACTCTCACCAGGTCATCAGTCCACCTTGTGAGAGGCCTTCCAATGCTGCTTTTTCCGGTGCGCGGTTGCCACTCTAGAAACTTAGGAGCAGCATTAGAGTAGAATAAACTTTTTTGTACACCTAAATTCACAACAAACTAATATTATAAAGGCCAAAGTTTGTATGTATATTGTGTGTGTATGTTTGTTATTCCTTCACGCTGAAATGGCTAAATGGACTTCGAAGAAATTTGACATCTTGACTTGCTTGATTATGCCCTTTTATTAACCGACTTCAACAAGAAGAAAGTTATGAGTTCAGCCGAACACTTAACTTCCCTATTTTTTGAAGTCGGTATGTATTTTTTTATATATATACCGACCTAATGATAGAGATAGGGATCTAATGTAGTATATTAGCGTTCCCTAGGGAATGATATTAGTTTGAATTTGAACGTCAAAATGATTTGAAAAAACTGCTTTATCCCGTAGTCACAGTCCCGTAGTTTTTTATCCCGGGAATATAGTAACATAACAGACTTTTTTATTCTTAAATCTTTGAGTACAATGGCGGTCATATATCGCTAGCGTAATTTTTTTTTACACGTATCTCTAAACAAAAAAAAATTAACGTTAAAAAAACATATTTCAACAAGTTTTGTGAAATTTCGAGTGAGTGACAGCAGTTATTGAATACCAACAGAGCGTTCACAGAGCTTCTTTATCAAATATTCCGATGAAATAACAAGCTTTTCAGCCATGTCAAACGTTGAGGAGCAACGGATCTGAAAGGGCTCTTTAGTCATGAAAAACGGTTTTTCGGATTTTTTATTTTACGACCAAGTAACAGTTGAGTTTTTTTTTAATTCATTAAACCCCAAGCGAACGCCCGCGTTCGCGAACTCATTGTCTTTTTATTGTGTCTCTAATTATCACGATTGAAGAGTTAATTCATGAATCCCCAAGCGACCACCGGTGGCCGCGCATCTATTGTCTTACTATTGTGTCTCTAATTGACGGTATCTGAAGGGTTAAAGTCTTAATTACATACTAAATTGATACTCATTTTGAAATTATCAACGATGACGGTGTAAAAGCGAATGACGACTAGCCGATATTCTTTTAAAGTGAAGGCATGATAGCATATTCGCAAGATGTTGGCAGAATCATCATCGCACTGATTTCTTTTTTTCACTATAGCTTTGTTTATTTATATGTATGTATCTAAGTATGTATTTACTATTGCATTTGTTTTCTCATTTATTAAGTTGCACCTGCCATGTTATGTTTCTGCACCACCCTAAGGTCGACTGGCAGATAATGCCTAAGGCATTAAGTCCGCCTTTGTACAACTCTGTGCATAAAGATTTAAATAAATAAATAAATAAAAACGTTTTTTTACACCGTCCGTTTAAAGTTATATTGGGATTAATAGTACCTACATTTTGATACAAGTGGACAAAGATTGTCATTGCGACCAAGGCGGAATTCACCCGAATTATTAACCGAGACGGTATTATGGAGCCAAGAGCTTCAGTGACTGATTTCCACGTGTATCAAACGACGTCTTTCTATACACTTACAAATATATAAAAATAAACGGGGGTTGACGCGCGTCTCGTAGGGGTTTTTTTTTTTTTTGTCGACGGGGAAAATCATCTTTGACAAAACCCGCTCTTGGGTGGAGCGGGAGATAGTGTCAGACTCTTACTGACTAAAAACCCCGCGCCGTTCCTTCTAGCCTTCTTACCGGGGCACGAGCTCCCTTTCGGACAACCCTGTCCCCAGTAGGCTTCGACCCAGCTGGGCCCCTCCTGCTGCTGACAACTCCTTGTCGCTTAGTGCTCAGCCTGAGACGATAACTGTGGCGGGGGTGAGCTCGAGGACTTTCCATACTAGTGCGAAAAATAGTAAAATACGTTAAAACGGTAGCAATAAGAGCGGGTCTTCCAGTAAGTGTATCGAAAAATATTTTGTTTAATTATGTACGTGTAATTAACTAAAACAAGTATCTTTATTTTCATTCTGAATTTCCAGGAATACATGAGGTTAAAATTGGTAAAAGATTGAATTGTAAAAAAAAGCGATTAGGTTGGTGTTTAGGTCCCTATTGAAGTGGCTATTAAAGCTGAAAATCAGAGAGAAATTCGTTTTTTGTTTGACTGGATCATCAAATACCTCCTAGCGCTCCGAGGTCTCGACCCTCGTCCAGTCCCAGTAGTGTCTGAGTTTTACTGACTAATCCGTCTTCCTTTAGTTGCCCTTTGCGTTCAGGGTCACGACATAAAGATTTGCCACCGATAAGAAAACTTCCGATGACTCTTAAAAGAGAACTCAGCTCAACCTGCCCCTCCTGACCTAAGGTGCACAAAGTTGGTCAGTATTGAAAAATAACAAATCATGCAGCGTTGAAAGGCCTTCCACAAGTACTCCGATGACATGGTGAGGCTGATAAGAATTCTATGGAGGCGATGCTTTGTTTATATGAAATAATGATATTGTTAGGGGAAGACCAAAAATTGATGGACTGTGTTAAAGATGTCTGGCGAGATAGAAGGTGAGATATTAGATGTCGAGTACTAGAGAAGTATGGAGAAAGATACATGAACTCAAATTAACTAGGATAAATGTTACAAAATTATAAATTAGATACGATACTTTAAAGTGTAGATCTAGCTTAGTTTTACATGTAAAACGGGCGATGCGAGTGTTTGAAAAAAAAAAAAAGTATATTAATTGCCTCTTTGATCGGGGAAAAAAAATAAAAAAAACTTTAGAACGGCGACAAGGAAATTGTTCTCAGTAATCGTAGTAACAGGAAAATGTAACCTTTCCTCGCGCCCTTAAAAATGCAAGCCCAGTAAAAAAAAACTTCAACAACAAAAATCAAATTGGCAATCTACATCTTGTGTGCCATAAAATATAAGAAAAACTATGTAAACGTTCGAAAACAGGGGTCGGACGAACCGCACTACTATTGGACGAGAAATATCGCTAGTTAGTTATCAGATTTATTGTATTTCGGCTATCATCGGGAAATATCGGGATGGGTATAAAACAAGAATTGGCGGCCCAGACGAAAACCATAAAATTTATAGGATTCATAACAAAAGTAACAGCGCCCTGAGGTACGTTATATTTTGCGCAGTTATTTTATTACTCTCTATATATTATGTTCTAGATTTGTTAGTGACGGTACTTGATGATTTCGTTATATGTGTGTGATTTTATATTTATTTCTGTGAGGGATGTTAAAATATCTGCGGGACTTATCCTAGTACCCGTAGTTCTTGTGGTGTATTTATAAGCTTAAGCATAGCATAATCAGTCTTATTATTTTCCCAGTCAATTATAGTTTAAGTGTCTTCAAAGCTAGAGTGATTCCGTCCGGTTATAATTTGGGTGTCTTCAAGGTTGGAGTGAACAGGCTCTTAATAAACTAGTGCGCCTCACCTTCAACGATTGCATCACTGCTTACCATCAGGTGGGATCGCAGTCAGGCATTGGTTTATATGAAATAAAAAAGTCAGGCCTCTCGAAGAGGAATTACGGCCTATTATAAGGAACGGGCCCAGTGTGGATTAGTAGATGTAACATGTCTTGAAACTATTCATTCTAGGATATGCCGTTTTCCTCACGATGTTTTCCTTCACCATTTTGAAAGCAGTGGTGTTGAATTAAATTACACAAAGTAATACACTTGGCTAAGTTTGATCCGAGATTCGATTTGGGAATTATATTTTTACATAGGTAAGTTAAGGTACACGGAATCTACGGCACGCAAGCCCGACTAGCACTTGAATGGTATTTTTTAAACATTCTTTTAGATAAATCAGTTCGTTCATCTTAGTCCAATGTCATTACAATTATCAACTCATCTGTAATATATTTATCATATACAACATTATTTTTAGTAGATGCAAAACCTGAATAGTGAATATAGTTTATTGAGAATCAGTAACTGAATCGATTCCAATATTTTTTTACACCGTGTTAAATTTTTTCCCAAAAATATTTAGAAACGGTTACAAGTTGGACACCACCGACGTTAAGTAAAACACAGGTCATAGCGGGCACAAGGCGCCAGCGCATAACTGAGAATAAGTAGATGTGTTATTCATATGTATTAGTTTATTATTAAAAAAAATATTTTATGTATCGTGTCTATAGGCCATAGTAGCCTGAAATAAAGAATTATTATTAAAACTACCTGACAGTCGACTGGATAACTTGGTGACCATGTATTTGTGGGGTCAATCAGGTAACACAACAAGCTTATAACTTTGTGTTTTTTCATGATACAGTTATGTTAAGTACATGGATTCTTTACATAAAAATACTAGACACGTGTTTCGGATTTCGCATAAATATATTAAAAGTAATATTGCCACAGATAGGAATTTTTTTCATTGTTTGCCATATAGGTCAGGTTTCTCATATTGTTCTCTTAAATTATTGTTGCCTAAGTATTATTGACAAAGGAATTACTTTTCGGTCAATGGAATAAATAGAATAGATCCCATCTCTGTTCACATTCGCCAGCTTGATTACTCCATCAGACCAATATTTGTATAGCCCAGAAATAATTTTTCATGTTTCCAATACCGAATGAATTCTAGTACCTGCAAACTTTTATTTATTGACATAACTAGTTTTACATCGCTATTTCAAACCGATTTTATGTTGAATTCTCTCAACGAAAAAAGTTACGATAGCGTCCGCCATGTCGAGTTTTTCCATGTTAAACTTCCGGAAAAAAGGCATTTAAATAAACAAACGGTGTTAGTCATTTTAATAATTTTGAGAGAGAATAGAAATGACACAAATAACAGAGTTTACTATGGTAATAAAATAAGAAAACTAGTTTTCACAAGAATATGTATGAAAGTATAAAACTTTTGGTAGAGTAATAAAAAATTGAATGTTTTATTGCGTATTTGACAGATCAAAACTGATTCGGAATGACTAGTAATTTTTAATTCTCTATATTATTATACCTACTTATTGATCTACATTTGGGAGGTTTTTTTGACTAATGACTGTTCCTGGTCTAGGGTGGGCGAGAGAGCGTGTCAGATTTTTATCAAAATGACACCTATGTTCCTTCATTTGCCTTTTGCGTTCTAGGATTATGAGTATCCTTTTCATACTTTTCTCCATGGCCCTAGCAGGAAACAGCCGTACTGGGCGCCTACGGTTTTTCTGACACCACTTTGAAGCGTGCAAAGAACACTAACTGGCGTCGACACCTCAAGCTATACCAGGCAGCCGGACGGTGAGTTACCCATTACTCGCATTTGGGAGGTACGTATATGAGCAGGTTTAATTTTACAGATTTTCAACAGAGATTTCTTACTAAGTTGGTAGGATTAAGTCTGTTTTTGGTATATTGAACATTCCGAATAATTCTTCGTGAGCGTTAAAACATAATTTCGATAAAAGTTATCAAAATTTCGTCGAAAATACCGTTCCTCCAATTTTCCTTATACCACCCAATCTTAAGGAAATTCCTTGAATGAGTTTATACTGGCTATCTAAATTCAGAAAGGCTAGTACATTACCGGGTAGGAGCGCCTTGTCTCACTACCACCGACATTTGTGACTGTCAGGCTAAAGGAGTGACCAGACGGTTGCAAGCTAGCGTTCCAACTACTTGCTCCGTGGTTCCAACCAAAGTGATCTTGTTTTTAACCGACCGACTAAAAAAGGAGGAGGTTCTCAATTGGGATGTTTGTACTTTTTTATGTTTTTCGCGCATAACTTGGTCGCTGGCGACTGATTTGAAAATGTTTTTTTTTTTGGTTGGAAAGGGTCCTAAATGGTCCCATAGTCACAAAGTTGGGATCTGATGATGGAATCTTGGCGAAATTGAAGGAACTCCTCAAATTCAATTTTTTTGTGAAGTCGGTATTTTTTTTTTTACAAAAAGTTTTATGTGTTTAGTTTGTGTTGTGGCTCATTATCATCATCATATCAGCCGATAGACGTCCACTGTTAGATATAGGCCTCTCCCAAGTGTCGCTACAATGAACGATCCTGCGCGTTCCGCATCCATCGAATTCCCGCAACCTTCACCAGGTCATCGCTCCACCTTGTAGGAGGGCTTCCAACGTTGCGTCTTCGGGTTCGCGGTCGCCATTCCAGAACCTTTCGGCCCCAACGGCAATCTATTCTGCGAGCAATGTGCCCTGCCCATTGCCACTTGCGGCTACATGGATGTAAGTCACGTGCCAACACGTTCGGTGGTTGGGAAAACGCTCCTCCCAACTAAGGGCGTTGATGGTAATGGATCACAACTGTTGCTATACGGATTGAAACCTTGCTAGGTCACTGTTGGGTGGGACGTAGGTTTGTAACTGTCTGGTCACACCTTAAAGCATTGTCTTGAAAACGTTCTCCATTCAAATTAGAAAAGCGTAGACACCATTGTTATTTGAGGAATAAAACCTTTTTTCATTGTTTTTAAAAGAAAGAAAGTAAAAGGTCAGCCATGCGTAAAGAGTTAGCGAAAGGTAATTAACGAAAAAGAGTTGCCGTGTTATTTAAATGGAACTGAACAGATTATTCTGGTCCACAGACATAAAGAAAACTTAACTGAAGATTGTTTTTTCAACACATTTGGAAACTGGTTTCTATGTCACCGCTTTTAGGCTCGCAATGAAGTAGATACATTTCGCACTAGTGCGAACAAATGCTCCGGCTATCCCCCAAGCCTTATGAATTGATATCAACACTAATAATATAAAGAGGTACCAATAACAAACTTGCGATCTCAGTGTGCGTGCTCTGTTAGTTGCGTAATGCGCGTTTGTATTGGTTTAGTGCCATTTTAATGGGTGTGAAACAAGCGGCGACACTCGTTTTATTACAAATTGGAAAGTATTTCCTTTCTAAACTCTTTTTTTCTTTCTGTGCTGGTACTAATAGATATAAATTAGAATTTATCACAACGCTGAAAATTTCGATATCGCGATTTAGAAAATGGTTCTCATCTAACAACGCCATCTTTTGATAAAAAACTAAACAATTTTTTCAACAGAGTTACTTTGTTGTTTGGTACAAAGTATAATACCGACCGAACTCCTGTGCTTCCATCTAATTCTAAGGTAACTAATTCCTTGCAGCGACTCAGCTATAAATGCATAAGTGGTTCAATGTAGTCTACTAATCGTTTTAGTTCAGTTAGTAGTTGTAACTTTAACAATCACTGCACTAGTTAGTGTTACTTGTTTTAATTTTCATGCAATTAACGCCTTACGAGTTCTGCTATAGTAACAACCTGTACAAAGTTTACGCTAGTTAAGGATTTTTTTGGATTTCATACTGAAAGGGTAAAATGGGACCTTAACACTTCGCTGTCTGTACTTTTAATTTTGTTTATAGTTAAGAGGCTCCGAGGAATCTGAGGCTCTCTAAAATCGTATAGACCAAGAACTACGTTTGTGACGTTAGTTGTTGTGCGAAGGTGTACAATCGCGGACTTTTCTGAGGCGCGGCGCCAAACCAAACCCTTTGAAGTTTTCGTTTCGAGTGCAAGCAAAAATGAACTTAACAGTGGTAAGGCGGAAGTGACTTTCATGGAACCCCGGGGCCCTGGAATGAAGGCAAAGAAAGAACAGTACCCCTAGCCTAGAAAGCTTCAAATGTACGGGAATAACGTCGTCTCAACGCTCAGTCACGAGGTCAGAACAAAAGAATTGGCGGCAAGGTCAACTCGAAGCGTTCGAAGCAAACTTGGCTAGGGGGGCAGGAGTGGGTTTTAGTCAGTACAAGTCTGCCACGCCGTCACGCTCCGCCTAAGAGTGGGATATTTTCTTACCTAAAAAAAGCGGGATAACTATTTAACTTATGTGTACTTATATTAATAATAATAATAAATTATTTATTGACATAAAACATTTTACACATAAATGAAATTCCCTGGCTCCTGTGCTAGTTATTAACTGTATTACAGGAGCCAGCATATGATACAGTTACTTTTTAATTCGGTATTTATTCTTAGGAGGCAAAAGAACACATTAATTGAAACAAGTTTTCCTACGGGAAACTGGTCTAAAGAAATATTTTATGAAGCTGTTACTTATATTTCGGGTCTGCCACCGGTTGAAGAATCTGCTCCTGTTCCTGCTGCCAAAGAAGCAGGACATTACATGTACTCCGGGCCTCTGAGGGCCTTTTTTTACGGTGCGCAAAAATCAACTTATGACAACCCCCGCTCTTCGGTGGAGCGGGAGATAGTGTCAGACTCTTACTGACTAAAAACCCACCCCGTTCTTTCTAGCCTCTTCATACCGGGGCTCGAGTTTCCTTTCGGATAACCCTGGCCCCAGTAGGCTTCGACCCAGCTGGGCCCCTCCTGTTGCTGACAACTCCTTGAGGCGCGCGGGAACAGTGCGCGCCGTCGACGTCTTGGGCTCGGTCCGGACAGTTACTGGACGGTCGGACAGCGAGTTACCCATGGCTCGCCGTCCGCGAGGTGGCGGTGAGGGCACCGTTGCCTGAAGCGGTCGGCCTCCTCCTTTGCTAGCATTAATTAAATTACCTCTCAAGGAACATACTTTATATTTTATTAATTTTAGTTTCCTAAACTTTGCTCTCTATCCATAGCGTGTCTAAAACGTTATATTGAGTTGACCCATATTTACTGCTGTTCACATTCATGAGTAATTCCATCTTGCCAAAAATAACCTAAGAATTGAAAATAACCTCAGATACTAAATAAAACAAGGTAAACAACTTTTTATCCTTGGGTTAAAGCGTTAGACCCCTGTAACCACGGATCAAAAAAGAATTAGTGACTGCGGTATTTATTGTGTGAAGGAGGAGGAAATTGTTCCAACCGTAGGAAGCTCTTGGTCGTAATCTCGCTTTATGGAAAGCGATAAAATAGGTCAGCGATGGATCGAGCGAGTTTGGAAGATCTCTGCTTATTCTTGCATACATTCTTTTGTGATTTAAAAAACAAAGAAAACTGGACTCGTGCTAGTCAGACTCGTGCACTGAGGGTTCTACAAACTTACCTATGTGAGTAATATTTAAATTCCTGAATGGAGTCTCGAACACTTTTCCGAATTGCAAAAAACAGTTTCTTTTAGGAAAACTCAAAAGGCATCAAACAATTTGTCCACATCAATTTCAATGGGAAAAGTGCCCACGCTGGCAGCATTACCATGCTGGAAGGCAATGCTGATTCGTAGAGCGAAGAAAAGCCCAGCCCTCTGGTCACTCGAAGAGTCGACCAACCGTTTGCTGATATCTCTAACAACACGATGAGCGCTCGGACCCCCTAGCCCTAGTGTTTCAACCTCAAACGGCTCAAACCCATACCTAACATCGATGTGGACGAATTTTTTGATGCCCTTTGAGTTTTCAGACTTTTTTACTCGTTTGTACATATTATTATTTTAAGTTTGTATATACTCGTACCTATTAATTTATAATATTTAATAGTTAAAATGTATATAAACAAAGTCGTCTACAAAATCTTATTATAATAAAACTGTTTTATTTTGGTACTGTCGTATTTTCAGATTTTTTCATATACTTCTGCTATGAGATCTTGCTTTATGCCTTGATTCTAAGTCAACGGGAAATACCCTATGAATTTTGATTCCCTTGAGTGTTGAAATATACATGTTATAACATTACTTCATAGTTAAATTACATTCTTATTGCATTAGTAACTGCTAACGATGCTCTTAGGAAAAACCGGCAGAATAAAACTAGGTCAGTTACAATCCGCTGATAGAGAATGGATATATTTTCTTTTATTTCCTGCCATCCATCCTGCATGGGTTTTGCCCGTCTGCAAGTAAGTCGCACAATTGATGTGCACCAGAAATAGTATGGAATGAAGTTATTGGAACAGTTCTTGTGTGGGGTGTGTAATGGATCCTGGTAGAACAGATATATAGATACAAATGATTTGTTAGTACACAAAACACACACCAAAGCTCAATGAACTTGAACTTAGAAAAAAAAAAAACAAGCAACAAGCAAAGAAAAAAATAAAGATTTTAATTATTTTTTTCTTAAAATGACAATCGTGCGAACGAAGTCACCTAAACGAGTTCAGTTTAGGCCGTGAAATGGATCGCATTAAGCTAGAACTACACTGCGCATACGAGTACGTATGACACACGCCGATCTGGACGCGTCGGTCTCCCAGAATTTTATATGGAAATTAGACATGTAAAGGTACACTTGATCTACGCCACGCCACGTTGTTCTACGTACTAATCAGGCGTGTTACAAGTGTGCGTCGGGCTTATGTAATCGTGGACCTCTGGTCATCAAACACGCACGCCAATAGAGATTACTTTTACACGCCTATGACCGTTCCTTCCATTTTAGAATCCAAAAATAAAATCCAAACATAACAAGATCTCACAAACGGATCTAACAATACTAAAGACTACAAAAACATACGAATAATAAAAAAATAAATAAGATTTACTAGCAATATGTTGTGGCTGCTTATGTTGCGGACACAAAATTAATGGACGATACATAATATTGGAATGAATTGTGTCCCTACTAAGAGCATTATGTCCATAAAGTGTCCCTAGAATATTTCCTCAGAGTGTAAGTTGTAAGCTTAATCGGGTGTCAAGAAACGTGGTGAGAGCTTGGCAGTTTGTGTGATACTTGCGTCGAGTTTATGTTGCTCTAGTACTTTATGAATGAATGCCTTGGCAGGTGGGTGTCGTGTACGTGTCTTCTATTTGAGCTTATGCATAGAATAAAAATAAAAAAAATAAAATCCCACTTGACCTTGGCGAGTGGGATTTTTTTTAAGGTGGGATATCATTCAATGACTTGACGCCCGGGTGTCACTATTGTGCGGATCACCCGGAGGACATAGTGGAGCATATGGTGGAGGTGTGTCCCGCTTGGGCGAAGCACCGCCGTATCCTCATGGGGTTGATCGGTAGTGGTGACTTCTCGCACCGGGCCCTGGTTCAGGCCAATAGCGTTAGGCAATATGTTTTCTTTCGAAACGCAGAAAATAATAAAAGAAAGAAAAAAGAAAATGGTCACCCGTCCACAAATCGGCGTCACAAGCGAGTTAAGCTAAACTGCAAGTCGATGAGTCGACTTACAGCTCTTGTTATCCTAGTCGCAAATGAAAATGAGATTTAAATTAAGGTAAAATATCTACGCTTTTTTAACGTTTCAAATGCATTCTGATTTACAGTAAAGGTCCCTCGAATATTTTCATAAAGTATTCGAAGAAGATGATTGAAAACGCTTTTATTTTTCGGAGAACACGTTTGAACGAGAACCATGTAATTTCATGGCTGTAAGGCATTTATTTTAAATCAAAGGATTTAATCATCCATAGGTAAATTCGAAAACGTTTCTGAGTATAGTTTCGTAAAAAATCTTAATAAATGGTTAATATGACTGCGGGAATTGTATAGCTTGAGTCCGCCATCTCCTTTTGACTATCAAAAAACCCGACCTACAGCGAGAATCCATCCTTAAGTTGTTAAAACCTCTACGGTCCGAACTAAGCGTTTCACCTCGTTGTTTATACCGAGTACATTGAAGGATGGAAAAATATGCCTGCTGCGGTCTTCCCTTCCAAGTATAATTTAGGTGTCTTCAAGGCTAGAGTGAATAGACTCTAGTGCGCCTCGCCATCAACGATTGCAACACTGCTTACCATCAGGTGGGATCGCAGTCAAGCACTAGTTTACATCAATAAAAAAATAACTAGAAAAAATATTACAGAGATTACTGATTGCCGACTTCAATTTATTGCTGAGGGTAAAGTTTCTTGACTACACAAAAGTAAATACGAAATTGGAAAAAAGACTCATAATAAACTAATATTTTTTGCTAAGTCCCCGTCAAGCTTTATTTGTTTCGACGGGCTTGTCAAAGCACCATGATATATGGATTTAAAGCCTCAATGATTAACTGCCTACGAGCAAAACAAATATATTTTGCGTCATAAAATGGATTTTGCACGGCGATATATTTGTATGACAAATTTTATGACAAATTGTTAACTAAAGTGTCATATTTTTGTTTGATCAAGCTTGGGGAAATATAGTATGCAGATTGCAGACGCAATAGCCCGGATGAAAATTTATCCGAATGGCTTTACAGAACAATCACGGATGGTTGCAGATGTTGACGCTTACGAAATAAGCACGCTTTATGAAATTGCATGCGTGTAGCATTAAGTATTGGGCTTTTAGAAGTATTCAAAACAGTGTGTAGTTCCGCAAGAGGGAGAAATAAAAAAATCAAATACTTTATTTTCAGATATATTGACTCTATAATAATATAGAAACCTAAAGGGCCTCTGCGAGTTGGCTTCGGCCCCTTGTACGCCTGCCAAAGTTCCAGGACCTCAGGGTCCTGAGATAAATAAACAAAAGTCTGAAGAAAATAGGCCAAACGAAGATTAACATAATCATCAAACTTTAACGTTTAAAATAATCTGACCAGTTTTAGTTGGCCATATTCTATGATCTGGCCACAACATTTATACCATATTAGCTTTTGCCCGCGCGGCTTCACTCTCGCTCTTCCCTACTCCACCCTACTATACCCTACTCTACCCTACCCTACTCTACCCTACTCTACCCTACTCTACCCTACTCTACCCTACTCTACCCTACTCTACCCTACTCTACCCTACTCTACCCTACTCTACTCTATTCTACCCTACACTACCCTAATTTTATTTTTTTCCATAAGAACCTTATCCTCACAATAACAATCACTACAAAAAAAAAACAGCCAAATCGGTCAAGCCGTTTTCATGCTATGTCGTGACAACGGAAAACGGGTTTCATTTTTATATATATAGATAACTTTCCTCTCTCCCGCCATGTCATCAAAATAAGTAGAGCAAAGATTATATCCTCATTTAAAGCTTACGGTCATTCTTGAATAACGCCATAGGTGTAGAAACACATATCAGCCATATAAAGAAAGACAGTCTATTGATTAATGTACTTATATCTTTTCTGTTTGTCTATTTATTAAGTTGCACCTGCCATGTTATGTTTCCCCACCCCCCTTAAATCGGCTGGTAGAAAATGCCTAAAGTTAGCCTTTGTACAGTGATTCTTACTAGTGCATAAAGTTTTAATAAATAAAAAACCCTGTTATTAAAAACGTAGACAAAAGTTTAACAAACTTTTTCAATTGTACAAAACATCTTTTGCAGTTCACTGCACCATAAAACAAAACGAAAGACATTTACTTCAAAATTTCAAACTGCGTTTCATAACATATTGTGTCCAGACATTCCAGATCCAGACGAATTCTAAAGTGATCGGTTGACTTCATTCTTTGTCAAATTCAGTTATTCATGTCTTAGAAAATTCTTCAATATGAAAGGTTAAAGAAATTGTTAAGGCGTCAGCTCCCGAACAGTGACTTTCTAAAGCCTACTCATTGGTAACAATTTAGTTAATAGGTTTGAAGAAAATATAATATGTTTATTGTAGATTCATGTACAACATCATCGACATATTATTTTTACGTATGACTAACAATATTGCAAAAAAAAAAAAATTACTAACATTATAATTTTTAGCTTGTTTTCCCTACTACTTTCTTTAATATTTTCTTTTTACTGGTTTTGATCATTTGAAGTATGTTTAAACAAAAAAAAATTGCATGTGAAGTGTTTTTCAGTATATACATAGCTTAGGTAACTTAAACAATATTTCGCAAGGAAAATGGTTTTATGGTTAGCGGAGCTTTATGTGAGCGCAAGCGGCAGTATAAATGTGTGCATTTAACTCTGACCAGCCCACCTCGCCAAGTTTCAACCGTTTCTCTTGCTTCGAACGCAGAGTTGGCCACGCCCCCGATTCTTTTGTTCTGACCACGTGACTGAGCGTTGAAATGACGTCATTCCCGTACATTTAAAGTTTTCTTCTACTAGCGTTAACGATTGCAGATTATCAACTTGACTAGGGGTACAGCACCCCTAGCCAAGTTCACATCGTTCAAAATGATAGAATGAATTTCTACAAAGTTAACGCTACATCCTTTGTTCCACAAACGCTACATTTTAGAACGAGCGGCCGACTCAGGCACGTCAACATAGCTACCAACTTATTGTTTTCTACAATGGCTGACACCGAGGCGTTACCGTTTGGAGAACGGAATTCGACACGAAACGGTTGTAACTTGGCTAGAGGTGCAGATGTTGAAGGGACTATACGCCTTAAAGTGGAGGGACTGAAATAAAGATATAAGGCGGGGAAGAGGGAGTGAGATTTATAATAATGTTCTCTTTCAGTGTGGACTAGGGGATGATTACTTTATATTTTATTTCTTTCGCCGGCGTCGTAGGGAAAGTCGTGTAGAAGAAATACGCCCAGAATTGGGTAAATGAATATTATCTTTTGACAGGTATTTTTATCCTTATAGCTGGCTTGCACGAGAAGTGGCGCTGGGCTACTTGACGACTTGGTAAAACTAACATGTTTTTATAGAAATAGTTTTTCTTGGAAGAATTGTTCCGGTTTTGGGTATCTTATTTATTACAGAAGTTATTCCTAGAGTTGACTAGGCATAAAAAAAAAAATAATGACGAAGTGTTTTGTAAAATATTTAAAAACACATGCTATCCTTACAAAGTCCCCCACCCCGTTTTTTTTTGTCTGTATGAACGTAATAAACTTGAAAAGTAATGAACAGATTTTCGCGCAGTTTACTATTAGACAAAGCGATTCACGAGAAAAGTTTAAGTATTTATATAACATGCTTATTTAGTTTAATTGAAGCTTAGTAGTAAGTATAGTAACTGTTTGTCCTGTATATTGGTTTCTATGGTGTACAATCTATATATATAAAAATGACCCCCGTTTTCCGTTGTCACGACTTGGCATGAAAACGGCTTGACCGATTTGGCTGATTTTTTTTTTGTTGTGATTGTTATTGTGAGGAGAAGGTTCTTATGGAAAAAAAATAGGGTAGTGTAGGGTAGAGTAGGGTAGAGTAGGGTAGAGTAGGGTAGAGTAGGGTAGAGTAGGGTAGAGTAGGGTAGAGTAGGGTAGAGTAGGGTAGAGTAGGGTAGAGTAGGGTAGAGTAGGGTAGAGTAGGGTAGAGTAGGGTAGAGTAGGGTAGAGTAGGGTAGAGTAGGGTAGAGTAGGGTAGAGTAGGGTAGAGTAGGGTAGAGTAGGGTAGAGTAGGGTAGAGTAGGGTAGAGTAGGGTAGAGTAGGGTAGAGTAGGGTAGAGTAGGGTAGAGTAGGGTAGAGTAGGGTAGAGTAGGGTAGGGTAGGGTAGAGTAGGGTAGAGTAGGGTAAAGTAGGGTAGAGTAGGGTAGAGTAGGGTAGAGTAGGGTAGAGTAGGGTAGAGTAGGGTAGAGTAGGGTAGAGTTGGGTATAGTAGGGTGGAGTAGGGAAGAGCGGGAGCGAAGCCGCGCGGGCAAAGCTAGTACAGAATATAATAAATAAATAAAAGCCGAGAATTACTAAGTTTTTACTACTAGGCATTGGTCATAATCATCATTATTTATTTGTCAGAATATCATCAAGATTGTCTGAGGCAAATGGTGCCCGTTTTTAATCTAGCGAGCAGAACTGGACAGTCGGTATTTTTATCGGCTGGCGACTGCATGTCAGACTTTAATGTGCAAGTTTTACTGGTTTTTGTGGAGAAACTGGGTAGCGTGCTTCTTGGACAATTTGCTGTTTATCGATATTGTCTGTATCAGACAAACGATTTTAGAAATACATCCAATATTTAATTTATAGGGTTATATTTCACCGGAATACCATGGTGGCGCGACCAGTTGCGCCGCCATAGTGTCCCTGTGTAATATAGTCCTAAGCTACAAAACTAGACATCTTACAGACACCAGAGTCGCCATACGTCCGAGCAGGGTCATGCCACTAAATTGGTTGCGCAACCACACGGACACCAGGTGAGTTGCTCTCTATAGAGCTGAATGCATTTTGTTGCTAGCGACGACTGGTCGTGCCATCATGGTGTCTCAGTGAAATGTAGCCCTTAAGGTCTGCTTGATATTTGTAATAAATATAGGACTGGACCTCTTCAGCTAAAATGATGATGACGATAGATGAATATAAGAACAGATTGAAGGAAAATTGCTATTTAACCAATTTTGACGTTCAGCAGTTCATTAAAGAAAGGTTATTCACAAGGGGCTAAGACTCTTGATCCATAAACGATGATTTTAAAAGAGGGATACTCTCCAGACGATGTTCACGGGCAATTTAGTCTAGACTCAGGCTATTTAGAGGACGTTGACATGTAGTCGATTTGCCAATGATCGTAATGGACTAGTAGACAGACATCCACTAATTGTTAACCGTGAAATACTTAGGAAGATTCGGAATGAGCTATTTGCGGCATGTTTGACCGATCGGAGGCTTGAAGAGGATGATTTTATCGAGAATTAAGTCGTTGCAAATGAAAGAATAAAAAGTTATGCAAGACAATATTGCAGGGGTGTCTTAAAGTCAATGCCATTTATCTACATCTGCACTTATAATATAAAGAGGAAAAATTTGTATTTTTGTGTGTATGTTTGTAATGAATAAACTCAAAAAAAAAACTGTGCCGATTTGAAAAGTTCTTTCACTAATGGAAAGCTACATATACCCTGTGTAAGATAGACTACACCTATTTATTGCCCATGCGAAGTCAGGACCGTCTGCCAGTATTTTAACCCTTCAGATGCCGTCAATTAGAGACACAATAGTAAGACAATAGATGCGCGGCCACCGGTGGTCGCTTGGGGATTCATGAATTAAAAAGAGGTAAAGTTTGTTTTTATGTTTTTTTTGTTTGGTGGAGGTAATCTCTGAAAGTACTGGTCTGATTATGAAAATTCACCGGTAGAAAGCTGCTTTATTGCAAACATAGGCTATATTTTATGTACGCAGCTGCGGGCAAATGCTAGTTTGTGGTAATTGCGGTACGATTTTTTTTTAATTTTTAGCATAAATACATATTTCGTCACGAATTTTCATGTAAACATTACACTAATATTATAATGTCGAAAGTTTGTTTGTGTGTATGTGTTTCTTAATATTTGTTACTCCTTCACACAGAAACAGTTTTATAGATATAGATAAAATTTGCTACACAAGCAGTTCCTGTCCTGGAATAGCAAGAAGAATGTTTTTAATTACAGGTTTTTTTTTTTTTTACTTTAACACGGGCAAAGTTTCTGGTAGAAACTAGTTAAAATATAAAGTGTTAAAAACATGCAAAACCATACAAAGTAGGTACGTGAAGGATTTCAACGGACGTTATTAAATTTATGTATAAATTCTATTAAAAAATTTCTAGGAACGAATAAGACAATGAAAGAACAGCAAATAAAAGCGGAGGTAAGAAAGAATATAATGAAATTATTGGCAAATAAATCCCCTGCCTGATCGGGGTTTTCTATCTACTAAAATGACGAACTTTCTAACAAACTCAAACAAAGGAGGGTAAATTTTAAATCATTCTGTGTGCTCACTTTTACTACTTAAAAACAAGAACGAGATTTGCAACAGGCGTTTTTTTTTTTAAGGCTGCTGATCCAAAATGCTTATGAGTCACTCATCAGTATTCAAAAAGTATACTTATTAGTTAGACACATTTTGAATATAAGTATAATTAGCCTTTTAATGTTCCCACTGCTAGGATTCAAGCCTCCATTCAAGGAGAGTTCATCTTCGATGTTTTGTTTCTAGCATATGCCGGTTTCCTCACGATGTTTTCCTTCACTGTTTTGAGAACAGTGGTGATGAAATAAATTACAAAAAGTAATGCGCCTGGCTGGGTTTGAATCCGTATCTACAACTCGTTCGAAAACGTTACCACTTGGCCACCACTGCTTTATATAAGTATATCAAGCCCATAATAATAATAATAATTAGCAACTTGCTCTGAAGTACTCTCTTGTAGAATCAGAAGTGCCATACTACAGGTATGAGCCCGACCCAGTTCTTCATAATGGCCATATCACTTTGTACTGGGACCGGTCCATCATCACTGACAGGACTATTTTAGCTAATAAGCCTGATATAGTGGTGGTGGACCGAAGTGAGAGGCGTGCAGTGATTGTTGATGTTTCCATTCCACATGACGAGAACCTCGTGAAAGCCGAGAAAGATAAACAAATTAAGTATATTGACTTGGCTCGCGAGGTTGTCGACATGTGGGATGTGGACACTGCGATCATTGTACCGATAGTCGTGTCGGGTAATGGCTTAATTGCCAAGAGCCTCGACCAACACCTTAGGAGGCTCTCGTTAGGCGGCTGAATCAAGGGCTTGATTCAGAAAGCGGTACTCCTGGACACGGCTCGTATAGTCAGGAGGTTCCTTTCTCTGGAGCCCTGACCGCCGGTAGCTTGGATCCTGTTCCCGATACCGGTGGGACACTATTTTTTATATTTTTAAATGTTTTTTTATTTAAATATTTAAAAATATAATTTATATGTTTGTACCATGAATAAAGGAAATAATAATTAGACTCCCCAAAAAGAATAAAGGAAATAATAATTAGACTCCCCAAAAAGAATATAATTGATCGACTCGAAACTTGCAAAAAACCCAAAGCAAAGAAATGTAAGACGAAGCAAGCTGTGTAAGTTTCATTACTACCCAGTAGTTAGTATTGTAGTTCTTTTACTCAAACTTCCCAGGTAGGAAGACCTCCTTGGAGAAATATTAAACTTTTCTTTATTATTAACCTGCGGTATTCTTTCAAAGATTATTTTCTTAACTTTTAAATTAAATTTGGAACAATGCGTCTTTGTATTTAATTCATGAATCCCCAAGCGACCACCGGTGGCCGCGCATCTATTGTCTTACTATTGTGTCTCTAATTGACGGTATCTGAAGGGTTAAAAGGCGTAGAGAAACCTACCACGATCTCTTAATGCGATTCTTTTGACACCTAAACTAAACTGTTAAAGGGATGGAGCTACATAGAGTGAATAGTTCCATCCTTCTTTTTCGCCGGCACGCTTGTCTTTTTAACACATCATGGTAAGACTGATAAACTTAGGTTTATCTACACTATAAAGAGGAAATTAATGATTGTTTTTTTTTAGTTTCTAGGATTTAATCTCTGATAGTTCTGGTCCGATTGCTAAAATTATTTTTTTTTATCGACAGAAAGCTGCTGACATAGGCTATATTTTGTACGCGTGTGAAGCCGCGGGCAAAAGCTAGTCTTCTTCTATACTTATAATAAATCTGTAGAGAGGTCAATTCTGTACATGAAATATATTTCCAAAATAACTATCAGGAGGTGATTAGTGATCGATACTGATGCTAAAAATGCAAACAGTAAAATTTTTGTCTGTCTGTCTGTCTGTCTGTCTGTCTGTCTGTATGTTCTTTATAGAAACAAAAACTACTCGATGGATTTTAACGAAACTTGGTACAATCATTCTTCATACTCCTGGGCAGGTTATAGTATACTTTTCATCACGCTACGATCAATAGGAGCAGAGCAGTGAAGGGAAATGTTGGGGAAACGGGAGAAATTACTCCATTTTTTAAGCTTCCGTCGCGTTTGCAGCCTTAATGGTTAAAGCTACACAGAAAACATGTATAACGGAAATGTTCTCCTCAAAATTATATAAAAAATGTCCCTGGACAGCATACGTCTATCTTTTATGGTTAACTCACAATAACACGTGTAACTCCCGATAGCTTATCAGTTCTGAGCTTTCTGTTTATTTTTGTCTACTCTTACGTTTATAACACTGAATGTCGCTGGCATAAGCAACAGGATCCGCGTACGAAGTCGCTGGCAGAAGCTAGTTAATAATATAATCTCTGGAGCTTTCAGATGACAAGTCACTTAGTGTAAAAGATTAAAAATAACAAAATAATTTTAGCATATTTAAAAATAATAAATAAAACAGTTTTCTTTTTAAATCTTCAAAAGTATTTTTGTTCATTAAAGCTCTTGCCACTCCATCTTAATTTGTCTTGTAACAGAATTTTCAGGCATTCAAGAACATAAGCTACAGCAGATGATTGATTGGTGACTTAAAATATCACGTCAAAGAAAGTAAAACAAAAAACTGGCCAAGAGCGAGCTGGACTCGCGCATGTAGTGTTCCGCACCATTATTTATAAAAACAGCAAAAAAATTTACGTCAAAACGGCAAAAAAAACACGTAAAAACGGCACAAAAATTACGTTTGTGGTATGGGAGCCCCCTTAAATATTTATTTTATTCTGTTTTTTAGTATT
Source organism: Mythimna lalbum (assembly GCA_949319445.1). Lineage (NCBI taxonomy): Eukaryota > Metazoa > Arthropoda > Insecta > Lepidoptera > Noctuidae > Mythimna > Mythimna lalbum. The sequence continues at coordinate 3,310,562 of OX439356.1, read as the reverse complement.
TGTATATAGCGGCAACAAAAATACATTATTTGTAAAAATTTCAACTCTTTAACTATCACGGTTCATGAAATACTGGTGACAGACAAACAGACAGACAGACAGACGAACGGACTGACAGCGGAGCTTTAATAATAGGGTCCCGTTTTAAATATATCGAAAGGAATCTCGTGCCCCGGTATGAAGAGGCTATAAGGAACGAAGTGGGTTTTTAGTCAGTAAGAGTCTGACACTATCTCCCGCACCACCCAAGAGCGGGGGTTGTCATAAGATGATTTTTGCCCACCGAAAAAAAAGGTACGGAATCCTAAAAACTACAGTTCTAATAAAACAAAATTAAACTAGAATTAATCAAGTCTAACATTTTAGTAAACTAATATTTGAACTGCAACTCACAACTTTGTTCGCGAGCGTACGAACAAAATAATTCCTAATTATTATAATAATAATATTCCCTAACTAACACAATGCCGTCTAGTCCCAAGCTATGCAGGGCTTGTGTTATGGAACAACTGATAAACATACTTATATATATCTAAATACATACATATTATAGCTAAATTACACCTAGACAGAACAAATGATTATGCTCATTACACACACATTTGTCTTGGGCGGGAATCGCACCCACGACCTCCGGCATAGCAGTCAAGGCCACTAAGCACTAGACCAACAGGCCAGTCGAATTCGTGTTTCCTTTAAGATCAAGCCAGTCGTAATGATCGCGGGCTCGCGGACGGCGAGCCATAGCCCATGGGTAGCTCACTATCCGACCGTCCGGTAACTGTCCGGACCGAGCCCAAGACGTCGACAGCGCGCACTGCTCCAGCGCGCCTCAAGGAGTTGTCAGCAACAGGAGGTGCCCAGCTGGGTCGAAGCCTACTGGGGCCAGGGTTATCCGAAAGGATACTCGAGCCCCGGTATGAAGAGGCTAGAAGGAACAAGGTGGGTTTTTAGTCAGTAAGAGTCTGACACTATCTCTCGCTCCATCCAAGAGCAGGGGTTGTCATAAGATGATTTTTGCCCATCGACAAAAAAAAGCTAGTCATAATGATTACTTTGTTAACATAATAGTCTCACTTAATCTTTCTAATCTAGTCGTTATAGCAACGTAATAGAGGCGATAATTGATGAGCATAGAAAAGTTCTCGAAGCAACTTTCCTAGGTTAAGTTAGAAGGGGAAGCAAAGTGGAAATCGTTTTTCATTTTAACAAATGGAGAATTTTTTATTAGAAAACTTTTCGTCGCCTTTCAATATTTTAATGTCTGCCGTTGGCTTATTGGATTCCCCGGGCAACGTTGAGAGAGTACATTTTTCTGGAGATGTCACTGGTGTCATGTATCGGGTTGGTCTGGAATCTGGGCTTTGAAGTTTTTGTGTAACTGGCGAGGGAATTCGGTATTAGAAATGTCTGTAAATCGTAGAATTGCAAAAAATAAAACTGCACTTTTCTTTAAATATTCTTGGCTTCTGCCAGTCTCTTCAATCTATGTGAAAGATGAAAATGTATGCCTATGTCACTTAGTGATAGGTAGGATCCTACTGATGAAATTTTCGGTTCAATACTTCCAGAGAGGAAATCTCTGGGAATAAAAATTTTGAAATTTTACCTTTTTTTTACATTAGTATAGAGGATCTCAGTAATAATGAAGTAGACATCAGAGCACACTCTCCTAGAAATAGGTAACCTAATCACTTTTGAGTTAAACACCCTCCAATTGCAGCTATCAGGAAATATAGACTCCACTAAAGGACCCCACTCTATAGCTGTACTTGTAATGTATCCTAAAACAATTGGTGCGTTTTGGTGGGATACCCACCATGTAGGATACCTACCAAGGGGCGTTCGACGATCGAATGACGCCTGAATTAAAAACGCAATTCCGATGCACATACTTCCGAAATTCAATCGAAAGAAAGCCGTTAGGCTAGCAACTGAGCGTTGATGATAAAGACTAAGGACCTTCGACGCGACCAGTGTATCGTTGCTGATGATTCGCTTGGCTTCTTTCTTAATAATAATAATAATAGTATTCCACAACTATCACACAACGCCGTCTAGTCCCAAACTAAGCTGAGCTTGTGTTATGGGTACGAGACAACTGATAAACATACTTATATATTTCTAAATACATACATATTATAGATAAATTACACCCAGACAGAACAAATGATTATGCTCATCACACAAACATTTGTCCTGGGTGGGAATCGAACCCACGACCTCCGGTATTGATAGCAGTCAGGGCTACTAACCACTAGACCAACAGGCCAGTCAATAGATGAGTCAATTATGAAATGACAAGATAGACCTCTATCTATAGCTATATCTAGTAACAAGAAAAATAATCATCATAATTTTTCTTTTTTTTTGAATTATAGACGCTTGAGCTCTGCATGAAAGTACCAAAATCACTAATAAGGTATGCCTATATATAGTTTATTTTTCCTGGTTCTAGATATAGAGATCCTATAGAAAGCGCCAGATAACCGTGGAATAAAGTACATTGAACTTAACATTATATCTCTGTAACTGCTTTTCATAACTAGATCATGTAAAGGATCACGATACATGGCGATTCAAGACCGCCTTTTGTCTTTTTTCGATTTTTCAAATTAATGAATGTGTGTGAATGTCAACAAATATAGGAGGGTCAATGACCGTTATTCCACGTTTATCTGGCGCCTACTATAGTGATGATATCATCATAACTAGATTTTGATAGACATGGGACCAATCTGAAACTTACATACACGTGATTTGATAAATAACAGAGTTTTGACTTCCGAGGTTAAAATCAAAAAAATAATACAACCGGATTTATAACCTTTTTTTTAATTCACATAAACATTACCGTTAGAGCAACTCAAGAAAAACAATTACTTAAATAAAATAATTATCTAGAGCTTGTAAAGTATTTACAGAATACCATTTTATTCTCGTTGTAGTTATAGTAATGTCTAGGGACACCAAAAAAGAGGGAAAGGGGGATGTATTACCGTCTTCTTTGAAATAAAATCATAATAATTTAAATAGCGTCCGTGTTGTTAGTCTAAAACTCAATTTATAAAAAGTAGTAGTAATTACACCAGACGGGTTTTAAATAATTGTTTTCATGATTTGTGACAGTTTTTGTTTTGAGGTTTTTTTTTTGTCGACGGCGAAAGTCATCTTATGACAAAACCCGCTCTTCGGTGGAGCGGGAGATAGTATCAGACTCTTACTGATTAAAAACCCCGCGCCGTTCCTCCTAGCCTTCATACCGGGGCTCTAGTTTCCTTTCGGATAACCCCGACCCCGGTAGGTCCCTCCTGTTGCTGACAACTCCTTGAGGCGCGCGGGAACAGTGCGCGTCGTCGACGTCGTCGTCGTCGGACAGCGAGCTACCCATGGCTTGCTGTCCACGAGCCCGCGTTTGTTTTGAGGTGGGAAGTCGTCCATCAGTCGTCCAACGTCGCGCTAAGCGGGCACACGCGCGAGCTCTCGTCGCGTGACGTTGCGCGTGTTTCGTGTGTAACGGTCCCCGTAATGGAAGCTGAATTATTACCTGAGCAGAGTCACTATTTCAACTTTAACGGTATGCGTGTAGTCGTGTCAATAATATAATATTCCACAACTATCACTCAACGTCTCGTTTAGTCCCAAGCTAAGCAGAGCTTGTTTTAGGGGTACTAGATAACTGATAAACATACTCTATATATTTCTAAACACATATATATTATAGATAAACGACACCCAGACACAGAATAAATGATCATGCTCACATAAACATTTGTCCTGGGTGGGAATTGAACCCACGACCTCGGGCAAAGCAGTTAGGGCCACTAACCACTAGACCAACGGGTCTGTCAATGAAGAACTTAAGTGTATTATTACGTAGCAAAGGGTGTGTGGCGCGACTCCCCTCGCGGTTAACCGCGACGGAGCACTTTTTTATAGGACCGCGCCGCCCGCCCGCTTACCGCAGCGTCAGACCTTAATTTTCCCGCTTCAGGATGGAACGAAAAAACATGTTAAACTTTTACTGACTAAACGCAGATTTGCAGTGCTACCACAAGTTCTTAACACGATCCATTTTACGACCTAAGCTGAACTGTCAAAGGGATAGAGCTATATAGGGTGTATAGTATATAGTTCCATCCCTCTTTCTCTCTAGCACGACTGATATCCGTCATAGTAAGTTCCCTGTGTCCTTCAGTGGCCGTTTGCGTTCTAGGACCACGTGTTTCCTTTTCGAAAATTTCCCGCGGCCTTAGTGGGCATCAGCCTTGGTGAGCCCCTACGGTTTCCATAGCTTTATCATCATCATCATTATTTTCAGCTGAAAGACGTCCATTGTTAGACGACCCCCAAGCGTCGCCACAGCGACCGATCCTGTACGTCTCCCATCCATCACAAGCCCGCGACTCTAACCAGGTAGGTATACCTTGTAGGAGACCTTCCAGTGCTGTGTTTTCCAGTACACGGTCGCTACTGTAGAACCTTTCAGCCCCATCGACCATTGCTTGGGCGGAGCACCGCCGTGCTCTCGTGGGGGCGATCGGCGGCGGAGACCTCTCGCGCCGGGCCTTGGTTCAGGCCATGGTCCGGAGCGAGGAGGAGTGGCAGGCGGTCGCATCCTTCTGTGAAGCATTAATGCTAGCAAAGGACGAGGCCGACCGCTCCAGGCGCCCTAGTCGCCGCCGTCGCCGGGGTTCCTGCCCCGATTTCCAGCCACCGTAGACGCGGGCTCGTGGATAGCGAGCCATGGGTAGCTCGCTGTCCGATCGTCCGGTAACTGACCGGACCGAGCCAAGGCATCGACGGCGCGCACTGTTCCCGCGCGCCTCAAGGAGTTGTCAGCAACAGGAGGGGCCCAGCTGGATCGAAGCTTACCGGGTTCGGGGTTATCCGAAAGGAAACTAGAACCCGGTATGAAGGCTAGACTGCTAGGTGGCGCCACTAGGTGGACACATAGTTTACACGCTCAGTTATTAATATTCTCATAAAAATATAAACATTGTAAAATTCTACCTAATTTTGTGTGCAACGTGGATATTTAAAGGATAATACAAAGTGAAAGTGTTATACAAGCCAGCTTCGGCCGTTATTTGTAAAAATAATCAAATAAAAACAAAAGACTCAGTATACTTTAATCAAAAAATGGACAGTTATTAGTGCTCGAAACACCGAGTGGTATAATAAACTTAGTTGAATAAAGATAAAAACGCAAGATAAGTGATATAACAGTGGCAAAATAGTTAAAAAACTGTACAATGATAAATGCAAAAAATGTGGAATGTGTGACAAATGAGTCGGTATTTTCTTACATTCTATGATACTTACCCGTTTTTTAATCATTGTACTATCCAAAATACTGGGGATACAGTGCCAAATTTCGATGAAATAAATTAACATTTAAGCGGCGCATTGGTACAGGCAGCGGTATTGGTGACTCAGATCGCCGGGTGTCTCGAGTTCAAATCCAGTGACCAATCTTCAGTTTTTGTTAATTTGTGGATTTTAGAAAATACGACTTTTGAGTAAAATAATGGATTCTCCTAACAATGTTACTATGCGAAATAAACTAAGAAGAGTCTCAGACGAATCAATTAATCATTCGTTCATGACAACACATTCGGACCACAGAGCTAGGAGCTTACCCGACTTATCGACAGAGTTTAATGACAACGACGAGCTCTACCAAGAAATAAATAATCTAAGAACACAATTAGCAAGTGCCCACAATGAAATCGACGTACTATTAAATCTTAATAACTCACTAGAAAAAAAACTTGAAAAGAAAGACAGTAAAATAAAATACTTAAAAACAATATGTTTTAATGCTACTAGTGTAGGAAAACATCCAAAAAGCATTCAGAAAAGACAACGAACACGAAACTTACTAAATAACAGCGTTATTGACCTATCACTCGCCGAAGAAAGGGCTTCTGACCCACCTAGAGAATATCAAGACTCATCGTTTAATATCTCTATAAAAGAAACCAGCAACAATACCCACTCTATTAAGCTGGAAAATAATCCTGGTATCCAACACCAGAGTCAAAACATACAGGATGAAAAAATATTAAAATTACAAATATTTGGAACTCAGCAATGCTCGGATTTGGCATCAAATTTAATAAAATACAGACAAGATACAAGATATCAAAACTACACAATTACAGGGAATATAAAACCTTTCGCAAATACGGAACAAACTCTCAAGAGTTGTTTCACCCTTAATACTAACTTGGAATTCGATCAAGTTGTACTGTGTTCTGGTGAAAACGACTCAAACCCAATAAAAGTATTATATGAACTATCGGCGGCTTTAAAACATTTGGAAAAATATAATGTAATCGTACTAGGTGTTTATAATAACAATTATCTCAATGTTTCAAAACTCAATAATGAAATTGCAAACATCTGTAGACTAAATCCTAAATGTGATTTTATACCTATGAACACCATATATGCTTCTCATACTCATTATTTGCATGATATGTGTAAAAAGATAAGCAATATTATAGATTACAGGTATTATAAATTAAAATTTATTAATAAAATATGTATACATAAATCAACAGTCTTAAAAAATGAAATTAAAAAGAAATCTTTGGTCCAAACAACTATTTACAGCTATCTTAAAAGGCCCCACACTAATATAGGTACAAAAAAAGTGAAACACCTTAGACAAAAATCCATATCTGAATATTTTCCACGTTTAGTTTCACAAAATATGGCCAAAAAAACTACACTTCCATGTACAGTCGATAACAAAACGCTTTTTCGAGTCGACGAAAGATAAAACGTTTACGATATTCCATCAAAACATCGCCGGACTATTAAATAAATTAGAAAATCTAGAGCTATGTGTAAATAATTTCCAAATTAATCAAAATATATATGTTGATGTCTTGTGCCTCTCGGAAACGTTCATCAAAATAGGCAATGAGAGCAATATTTTGCTTAAAGACTTCACACTAGCTGCGTCATTTTCTCGACTTAAAGAAAAGCGAGGGGGTGTATGTATACTGCTGAGAAAAAATATTGAATATAAAGAGCTACGAATTAGTAAAGACTTATCGTGTGAAAAGTCGTTCGAATGTTGCGGTATCTATCTACCCTCATATCAGTTTTCTATCATATGTTTATATCGAATTCCAAAAAGTGACACTAAAATATTCTTTGACAAACTTGACTTATTATTATATAACTTATCAAAAAAACAAAACAATAAAATTATTATAACTGGTGATCTAAATATTGACACATTAAAAAATAACAATTTATCTAGACAATTGCATGATATTACTAGTAATTATAATCTCATACTACACATAACGCAGCCAACACGGCAAAGCTCTTGCATAGATCATATTATAAGTAACATTCCGGATGCTAAGGGACAAGTGCATGATCTTTACCTTTCTGATCATAATACTGGTCAAACTATAGCAATACCAGTAGCGGATAAGCATTTGAGACTTAAACATTGGTTCGTTACCTCTAGAAATTATAGTGCAGAAAATATTTTAAAATTCAGAGAATACATTTCCTGCATTGGGTGGCAAAATATTATAAATGGAAAAGATATCAATACATCATTTAATAATTTTCACAGAGAATTCACATTGCTTTATAATCTTTGTTTTCCTCTAGAACGGAAAAAAGTGCAAGCTAACATCTCAGCCCCGAGATGGATAACCAAAGGTGTAAGGATATCATGTCAAAAAAAACGCAAACTACGGTATGAATGTTTAAAACTAAGAAAAGATGACAAATTATACAGCAAAGTTAAAAAATATAGCTCAATACTTAAGAAATGTATACTTACTTCACAGAAAATTTATAACCAAAAGCATGTCCACAATGCCAAAAACAAGTGCAAGGCCGCATGGCAAGTAATAAAACACAACACTGACTCTGTCAGAACGTACAACACAATAAACGAAGTTGAACTACAAGGTAATCGTTTAAAAAATCCTGAAGATATCGTAGAAGCATTTAGCGATTTTTTTATTGATGTCTCTAAGAATGCTCATCATGGCACGAATATTCTCAGACAAAAAAATGAATTACCAACACTTAATCACAGTATGTTCCTTCGCCCTTGTAGCTCTGAAGAAGTATTTAAAACCATATTATCATTAAATAATACTGCATCTGTAGGCTTTGATGGTGTATGTACTCGTGTCCTCAAAATATGTGCAGAAATATTGGCTCCTGTCCTACAAGAGCTTATTAACCTATCTTTTGAACAAGGTGTGTTTCCGGATCTTCTAAAAAAGTCCATTATTCGCCCTCTGCATAAAAAAAATGATAAACTACTATTAGACAACTATCGACCCATTACACTGATACCAATTTTTTCAAAAATTTTCGAGAAAGTGATGCACAGACGGCTTAACGACTACTTAAATAAGTTTAAAATAATTCGGGAAGAACAATTCGGATTTCAGAAGAGTAAATCGACAACGTTAGCAGCCTATGGACTAGTGACTAAAGTTTTGGCAAAAATTGACAAACGCATACCGGTATCAGTTATTTTCTTTGACATGTCAAAAGCATTTGACTTTGTGGATCACAATCGCCTTCTTAATAAATGTGAAAAACTAGGTATTCGGGGACCAACGTTAAATTGGCTAAATAGTTATTTGACTAATCGGACTCAATGTGTTGAGTTAAACTTCATAGATGACATGAATTATTTAAAAACTTACAACTCAAAATATAAATCTAATAGCTCTGGTGTGCCCCAAGGCAGTATATTGGGTCCACTTTTATTTTTACTGTACATAAATGACTTGCCTTCTGCAATAAATCACCAATGCATTCTTTTTGCTGATGATGTTTCAGTTATTGTTACACACGAGGAAAAAGTCACAACCAGCATTCATAAAGACTTGCTAAATACTGCCGCTAACTCTGTCTTGGAGTGGCTTAACAACAATAAACTGTGTGCCAATATATCAAAAACCAAATATATGACTTTTAGGTTATATAATTCAAAAGAAATAGTATGTGACGTCAAAGCCGACGGACAGGCTGTCGAGCTGACAGATCAATATAAATTCCTTGGCTTATTGATTGATCAGCACTGTAACTGGAAAAGTCACATAGATCTTGTGTGTAATAAAATTAATAGATTTGTGTTTGCATTAAAGAAACTAAGGCGAATTGCTAGCGAAAAAGCAGCTCTGACAGCATATCACGGATATGTTGCCTCCGTTCTCAGATATGGTCTTTTGCTTTGGGGGAATTCGACAAATATAAATAAAGCGTTTCTTGTCCAGAAAAAGTGTGTAAGGGCAATATGTGGTGTGGGCCCTTTAGAATCGTGTCGACCACTTTTTAAAAGGCTTGGTTTGCTGACCATCACTGGTCTTTATATAATGCAAATTGGTATATTTGTCAAAGAACATCCAGAATTGTTCGAAACTTTTGGAAAAAGGAAATTGTACCCTAGCAGGGATCCGACGATACTTAGGAGCACTTGCTGTAAAAGTTCTTTGTATCAGAAAAACTGTAGCATGATGGCAATACGGGTCTTTAATAAATTACCAAAATCTATTAGAGAATTACAATTAATAAGATTATTTAAAATAAAATTACGCGAATGGCTGTTGGACAGATGTTATTATAATTTAAGCGATTTTTTTAATGACAAGAATGACCTAGACAGAAAATATAAGTGACATAATATATAATTATCTAATTGAGACATGTTAAAAATGCAAATTAATATTTTATTCAATTGTAGTCTTTTTTTATGTTGTAGGATGTTTAATAATTTAATTTTGTTTAATTAACGGTTAATAATCTAATGATGTTTTAATAATGTTTAAGAATTTTAAATGACATAGTTTTACTATACTAACTAATATTTGTATACCAATCATTGGTGAAACATGTAGACTTATGTACTGTAACTCAAAATCCTCTTTACCATGTTTCTGGCAAATAAAGTACTTTGACTTTGACTTTTGACTTTAGAAGGAACGGCGCGGGGTTTTTAGTCAGTAAGAGTCTGACACTATCTCCCGCTCCACCCAAGAGCGGGTTTTGTCAATGATGATTAAGCCCCATCGACCATCCGATCTATGAGCGATGTGCCCTGCCCACTGCCACTTGCGACTACACATGGATGTAAACCACGCGCCAACACATTCGGAGGTTGGGGTCGGCGACCTTAGTTCTTCAGATAAATCCCTGAAGCCTGTAAAAGCTTAGCGTTGTGATTTTCCAAACACTTAGTTTTTTGCTGAAAAACATTCTTTATACAAAAAAGCTATAAATTATAAATGAGAGAACGTTTCGGATTCTAAAAATAATTAATTAATGTAATTGGAAGTTTGACTGTAATTAAAGTGACAAGGATGATCAGAAGAAAATATAAACAAGAAATTAAATGAAAGCTGAATAAAAAATAACGTTTAAACGATTAGCGTATATAAACGATTTCATTTAAGAATTAACTTTGAACTCGAACTACTAAGTTAAATAATTAAATAGCTGGTCGACTCTTCTCTAAACCTGAGGCTTAGGCTGAGAGCTTAGCCAAGTTTACAATCTACAATCGCTAACGCTAGTTGAAAACTTCAAATGTATGGGAATGACGTCACACACAACACAACTTTGTTCTAACCACGTGACTGAACGTTGAGATGACTTCAGAACAAAGAACCATGTGACTGAGCGTTGAGATCACGTCAGAACAAAGGAATAGGAGGCGTAACTGGCTCGAGGCGATCAAAGAAAGAGAATCGAAACGAAACAGTCGTAACTTGGCTAGGCATGCAGGCATTCCTAGGCATTCCTTGGTCAACGAATCAGTATTGCTATCCAACGTGGCAAAGCTGCCAGCGTTCTGGCCACTTTTCCCATTGATATCGATTTGGTTGTTTTTTTTTATGCCCATTGAGTGCCCCGTTTGTAGTAGATATTTTTTTTTAGTTTGTATATCTATAGGGAACAGTGCGCGCTGTCGACGTCTTGGCTCGGTCCGGACAGTTACCGGACGATCGGACAGCGAGCTACCCATGGCTCGCCGTCCGCGAGCCCGCGTCTACGATGGCTGGATATCGGGATTGGAATCCCGGCGGCGAGACAACTGATAAACATACTTATGTATTTCTACACCTAGACGCAGAACAAATGATCATGCTCATAAACATTTGTCCTGGGTGGGAATCGAACACACGTCCTCCGGCATAGCAGTCCAGGCCACTAACCACTAGATCAACAGGCCAGTCAAAAAAACACCTTTTTATTTAAAAAAAAAATAACCGACTTCACTAAAAAATTGAATTTGTGGAGTTCCCTCGATTTTGCCAATATTCTTCAGATCCCAACTTGGTGACTATGGGACCATTTAGGAAGTATACCCTTTCCAACAAAAAAATAATTTTTCAAATCGGTTGGCAAGCGACGAAGTTATGCGCGAACAACCATAAAAAAATACAAACATCCGAATTAAGAAATTTCCTTTTTTAGAAGTCGGTTAAAAAATCTACGAACAAAACAATAGTGCCTACAAACATAAATACTAATTTAGTTACCGAATTCCAATTAGCCTGGTTTCAGTCTAATTGAGGTATACAAGAGTTTTAAATAGACCCACTTCACTGTACCTGAGTATTTAGGGCTAATTACAATTCTATTTGCCGAGGTTTTTCAGAGCTATAAATTTGAAAATAACTAGTACTGAGAACTAATTTCATTTGAATTTCAATAAACCACTCTGTGTTTTGTATTTCTGTACCGTAATACCCAATAGATACCTCCCTAACTTGCCTGTTCCACTAATTACACTGCGCCGCAAAAATTGTGAGTCACTAGTGAAGAGTGTGATAGAGTTTTTTAATCACCTATAATGTATTTGAAACTATAAAATGTTGTAGATGACTAATTATTACAAAAATTAAACACATACCTAACAAATTTTGTTCACTATTTAATTTTTATTTAACTATTTAGTTGGTATAAATAATTTATGACCACAAAATATATATCACAACGTTTTTTTGTAGTTTTAATACTTTATATTTTCGTCACGAGTCCATATTACTTCGTTTAGATATTGTGGCATGTTGTAAATCAGATTCTTAATACGATTTTGGTTCTGGTTCAGGGGGTCTACTCACTTTCTCCGAAACGAAACTTTCGTAAACGAACGATATTCATTTGACGTTAAAATTGCAAAAAATCCTCTGTCATAATTAGAGTAGCTTTAGAGATTCGGTACGTCAAACAATTTTCGTTCGTGCGAAATTTCGGGAACGAAAGGAACCGTGGTAGGAAACACGCGAAATTTCAATCGAAACTTCGTTTTTCTGAGAAATCGAGTAGACCCCCTGGTTTGGTTCGTTCGCGAACATAAAATATAGCCTATGTCATCTATACTTATAATAAATCTGTAGAGAGGTCAATTCTGTACATGAAATATATTTCCAAAATAACTATCAGGGGGTGATTAGTGATCGATACTGATGCTAAAAATGCAAACAGTAAAATTTTTGTCTGTCTGTCTGTCTGTCTGTATGTTCTTTATAGAAACAAAAACTACGCGATGGATTTTAACGAAACTTGGTACAATCATTCTTCATACTCCTGGGCAGGTTATAGTATACTTTTCATCAAGCTACGATTAAAAAGAGCAGAGCAGTGAAGGGAAATGTTGGGGAAACGGGAGAAATTACTAAATTTTTTAAGCTTCCGTCGCATTTGCAGCCGTAATGGTTAAAGCTACACAGAAATCATGTATGACGGAAATGTTCTCCTTAAAATTATAAAAAATATCCCACAACAGCATATGTCTATCTTTTATGGTTGACTCACAATAACACGTGTAACTCTCGATAGCTTAGCAGTTCGGAGCTTTCTGTTTATTTTTGTCAACTTTTACGTTTATAACCCTCTCACTCATCCCTAATTTAAAAAAGTTAACATTATTATCTATTCAATAAAAAAAAAATCATAGAAATCGGTATAGAAACACCAAAGTTATACATGAAATACGCTAATAAGCCATCGCGCGTGAATACTGAATCCAGTCCCCCGGCTCTTAGAATTCGATATCAGACGTTTCAGATCTTTGATTTTGACGACCCCGTTGTCGCTGGCATAAGCAACAGGATCCGCGTACGAAGTCGCTGGCAGAAGCTAGTTCAGGAATAAAGCAGCTTTCTATCGGTGAAAAATTGTAGCTATCAGATTAGTACATTCAGAGAATACCTCCTACAAACAAAAAAACATAAAAATAAACTTTACCTCTTTAAAATACTAGTGTAGATTGCCGATCGTTCATTGATCGACCGAGTGTCTTTAACCTTACGATAATATATACCCTTACGACCGAGAGATTTGGTCAAACCAAAATACGAACGGGTCTCTCAAGAACCCTTCTGCTAATAAAACACCGAACGTAATACCACAACTAAATGGCTTATTGTGTCCTACACAGATCGCTGAGTTACAGAAACATAAAAAAAAGTTCGACCATCAATAAATAATAATAATAATAACCATAATTATTGTACCGATAGTCGTTTCAGCCAATGGCTTAATAGCCAAGAGCCTCGACCAACACCTTAGGAGGCTTTCGTTAGGCGGCTGGATCAAGGGCTTGATTCAGAAAGCGGTACTCCTGGACACGGCTCGTATAGTCAGGAGGTTCCTTTCTCTGGAGCCCTGACCGCCGGTAGCTTGGACCCTGTTCCCGATACCGGTGGGACACTATTTTTTATATTTTTAAATGTTTTTTATTTTTTATTTAAATATTTAAAAATATAATTTATATGTTTATATAGTGAATAAAGAGAATAATAACCATAAGTTGTGTAGAAATTCATCAAAGAAAAAGTGTAAAGTAATTTTTACCGTCGACCTTATTCTAGAAGCAAGTTAATGGTTTTAAAACATTTTTATTAAAAAAAAAAATTATTTCAGCAATAATAATTCTGTTAATTTATTTTATAGCCAAATTAAACTACAAAGTACTGTAATCATGATATTAAAAATTCTAGAACATGAATAAAACGGTGATAGAGCCGGTGCTAAAGCGATTTTTAAGTTCTCTGAGGAATAAAAACATTTTCTAATTATGTAAATGTAATTAACCGAACCAGTTTCTTTATTTTCATCTAGAAATTGAAGTAAAATATTAGATTGAAACTTGTAAGGGATTGAATCGTAAAAAAGCTGATAGGTTTGTTTTTAGGTCTCTGTTGAAGTGGGTAGCTATGTAATAAGTCTACGTCTAATCAACTTTTGGTAATAGTAGTCAAACATGGACATTGACATCAATAGTGACAAAAAATGTGACATGTGGTATTAGACGACGAACAAAATGTAGTTCGCCGTCCGTTTGTTCTATAAGGAGCAAGCCCGAGTCGTTGACGGTGCATAGTATAGGACACGCGCCTCATAAGTTGTCAGCGAACTGTTGGGGCTCAGCAGGGCCAATGCCTACTAGGGCTTGGATATAGTCACGATCCTGGATAGCAAAAGGCGACTGAAGGAACTTAGATCCAGGTGTGGTTTTAATCAGTATAAGTTCTAACAGTCCATCTCGCTCCACCTATAGCTGAGAAAGTTATTTGATGATTTCTGATAAAAAATAAGTTTATTGATATTTTTGCAGGCGTATTTGGCCGTGCGAATCTAGAAAATTATCCTACGGCACATACTCCTGGGATTTAAGGTATTTTAATGTACTTTTTCTTTAAATTTTCAGTCTAATTCAACCGTTTGAGTATGAAGGAGTATTTGTCCGGTTTTATGATATATCCACGACAGCAACATGTGGCTCATTTGTGACAAAAGTGACAAATTAACAAAAAAGTTGATATTGATAACATAAAATATTATAAAATACAGTTTTATAATTGCATCATATTTTTGCATAGAAACCTTTAAAGGAAAACATATTACTAGCTTTTACACCCGGCTTCGCCCGCGTTTATTAATATACTTTACTCTGCTCCCCCTTTCCTCAAATTAAAAAAAAAAAAAATTAGCCCATGTCCGTCTCCAGGGTCCCAACTATCTCTGTACCACAATCGATTTCGCCAATTAGGCGTGAAGACGTAACAAAAAAACAAACTCACTTTCGCTTTTATAATATTAAGTAAGGATTCAAACTTGATAATGCCTCCTATAAAATCATACTTTTTGAGCTAAATCATCTCTATCGAAGCGAATTTTGTTCTTCAAAAGTCCAATTTTCAACGTAAGGTTCAGTTGAATATCTGCATCAGACATCTGGTAAGTAAGTAGTTGTGTATATTCAATATATTGACACATTTTGTTGAACTGGACCTGTTTGGTACATTCATAAGGATGATTTTTACCATCCGATAAAAAAATTATGGGTAAAAATCATTCAAGGGAGGCTCGGCTGGGGCCGAGCCTCCCTTTCAGAACTATCTAGACAGCGAGCTACCCATTGCGCGCCGACCGCAAGCCCGCACCCACGGTGACCGGAAATCGAGATCCGTAGTTGCCTGATACGGTCGGTCTCCTCCTTTGCTAGCATTATTGCTTCGCAGAAGGAGGCGACCGCTTGCCACGCTTCCTCGCTCCGGACCATGGCCTGTACCAAGGCCCTTGTCGCGATAGATTGCGGCCGCCGATCACCCCCACAAGGAGCACATCCATTAGGTGTGCCTCATGGATGCGCCAAAAAGGTCCAATATTATAGTTTTTTTTTATTTCATTATCTTTCTTTTTTTCTTTAAAACAATAGACTGCGCTTAAATTTCAAAGTTCTCTCTAGACTAAGTTACAACATTATTTCATCAGGTGAGACTCCTAAGTCCTTAAAAAGTTCAATAGCGAATAAATCACCGGGGTAATAAAATAATTTATAGCCACTGACACCAACAAGGTTCACCGCAAAAACTTGCCTAATGAGTTTACTTCTGATTGGCATTTACTGGTTCTAGTAGCTCCTTTTCAATTTCTGTTCAAGTTCTACAGTTCACGCCGAGTTTGATTGCTGCTGTAAGTATAGTAGACTTATTAGAACTTCGATGCACCTTGATTGTAAATGATATTAACTTCTGTAACTATTTATACAACGTTATTTTTAGTAAATGCGAAACCCAAAACACGTGTCTAGTATTTTTATCAAAAAAATCTATGTACAAAATTTCATAAATGTATCATAAAAATCACAAAGATATAAGCTTGTTATGCCAGCAAAAATACATAGTCACCCGGCTATCTAGACGACTGAGGGATGGTTTTGCACTTCCACCCAGCTGTTTGCTGGCAACTAAAATCCGCTAAGGCCTACCGTGACCTGTGTTGTACTAAATGTCAGTGGTGTCCAACTTGTGACCTTGGACTTTAAATAATTTCGGGAAAAAAATTATAACATGGTTACAACAACTATTGGAATCCATTTATTTATTGATTATGAACAAAATATATTCAGGTTTCACATAAACTAAAAATAATATATATACTAGATTATATCAATTGGCTTCAAAGGACCAGTCCAGAGTCCAAATGAAACAGTGATGATGTTAGAATAATAATTGTCGAAACAATTACTTACTTCCACACACACTGCCATTTTCACATAAATATTTTTAAGTGAGTAAATTAAGTGAAGATATCCGTAGGAGAACCAAGGTCGCCGACGTAGCTCGAAGAGTCGCCAAACTTAAGTGGCAATGGGCAGGGCACATTGCATGCAGAACAGATGGCCGATGGGGACGCAAGGTTCTGGAGTGGCGAAAACGTACCGGAAGACGCAGCGTTGGAAGGCCTCCAACAAGGTGGACCGACGACCTGGTCAGGGTCGCGGGAATCCGATGGACGCGTGACGCACAGGACCGGTCGTTGTGGCGACGCTTGGGGGAGGCCTATGTCCAGCAGTGGACGTCTTTCGGCTGATATGATGATGATGATGATTAGTAAATTAAGTGTAGATTTGGTTATGTGATTGTAAAAGTCTGAGAGCAGAGAGAAAAGACCGGGGCAGCGGTGGCTGTAAGTTGTATAAAAGTAGATTGTCAGGGTAACAACATAAGGAACTATTTGATTATTAATGTCTGGATTCAATAAAAATTTAAATAAAAATGGACAGGAAATTGTGAACGATGATAATGATTGGCAAGAGATTGAACTAAGATGAAAACTAATAGAGAAAAGATAAAATAGAGAAAAGATCACTTGCGACCGCAAACATTAGATAAGAACGAAATTAAGAAATGAAGGGGATTAGAGAAACAAATATAATATAATATAATATTCCACAACTATCACACAACGCGATCTAGTCCCAAGCTAAGCAGAGCTTGTGTTATGGGTACTAGACAACTGATAAACATACTTATATATTTCTAAATACATACATTATAGATAAATTACACCAACCACCACTAGACCAACAGGCCAGTCGAAATAATTATGATGAGGCGTGTAAATAGCCTCATCTGAAGCTGTGGGGGTTTCAAGACCTCCCGAAATATGAGGGTGTATGTAGATTTAAATTTATAAAAATCAAATCTCTGTTGAAGATCCTTCTGAAACCAATATCCTCTACATCTATTGCAACAAGAGAGCCCACGTACCTTGCGAATCCAGAGAGACGGGAAGAAGAATTAAATGAAATAAAAAATAAAGAACAAAATCAATACCATTTAGGTAAAGATTATTCCAAACAGTAGATCTCTACTCTAAGTAGAAAAAAGTCCAATGGAAAGAAAGAAAGAAAGAAAGAAAACTATTTATTTGGCATACACACTCGTAGATACACACAATGTAGTAACAACATGTAGACACTAATATTTGGAGAAAAAAGGTCCAAGAAACTCCATAGATGGATAGAGCGTTTAGCACATTTGCCTCTTAAATCATTTTAACATCATAAAATGCATATATTCAATAATAAAATATGCAAAAAAGAACATTTTAACAGCAGCGGGTAGCAAATGCTACTTATTTTCTTTGAAGCGGTCAGATTTTACCTTCCAAAAAGGTTAACACAAAACTTATTAAATTTAAATTAAGTGAGATTGTAAATGTGAGGAAAAGCAAATATACAAAACTATAAACATGTAAGAGCAGTGAAATTAAAGTTACTCTATTAAATAAAACAGAATTCAATTTTCTCTTGATTTAATCCAGTCGCCTTTACTTAGTCAAGAGCCAGAGTGAACTGATCTAAAATTACTCACTTTGTAATTGTAAAGTTCAGTCAGTGAAATTATTTCGAACCGGGAGAGTGCGCGGTCGAGTTGAAAAGCCCGTTGGAGAAACAGCAAACTGCAAAAAGAAGTTTGCTCACTACAACGTACCATATCTTTGGGCAGAGAGCAGTTGTGGCCGAGCGGTAACGGCGAGTTGTAGGTTGGGGATTAAATCAAGCCAGGCGCATTACTTTTTGTAATTTATTTCATCACCACAGCTCTCAAAACCGGCAAGTCCTAGAACCAAAAATTCGAAGACATGTGACACCCACCAACCCACACTGCGCCCGCCTTAACAGCCAATTCTCTCTCCTGTTGGCCTCCTGGCCTGAGTCTCAACAGTGAGGACATTTTAAGGCCTACTATGCTATGCTATACCTTTGGGCATGCTACAATCGCGGCGGGAAGTCCTCTCCAGGAAACGTCCAAGGTGTCTGAAGTAGCAGCGCGATCTTCGGCCACTAAAGGCGCGGACTTGAGGACGATGAGCTTTTGATCAATCCATTTTAAGGGCCGAGCCCGAGTCGTCGAGCAACGGCGCGATGCATTTCACGCGCGCATCAAAGAGATATCAGCATAACCGTAAAGGTCTAGTATGGTCAAAGCCAGCTAGGGCAACGGAGTTTTTTGAAAGAGTTACTATGGCCCTGAAACGCTACGGGCAACTGAAAGATACAGGTGAATTTGTGACAATAAAAACACAAAATAGATAGGTCAAAGTCTGATCTCACGATCTCGTTCCACCGTGCTTGGTGTAAGCGTAATCATGATTATGATACGTTGTAGTGGACAGATTCCTTTATAGTGTAGGTATCTAGTGATTGAAAAGTTGCGGATCCAGGAATGTTCGAAGGTAACTCCAACATTACATTTTCTTCTTATTGCGCATTATATCCGACTTCGAGACGTATTTGCAAGGTGCGAAGTTATTTGTAAAGTGAAAATTTTGACTGGCGTGCGGTTTTGGTTGTAAATAAATAAGTTTCAAGTGGATCTTATTAGAAGGGCTGGCTTTTGTAAGAAAGCGCGTAAATGTTACTATTTTGATTGTCTGTAACTAACAGGAGTTATTTTTAGTCCACCTTTGGTCTGTGCATCTTGCGACATGACCAGCCCAATTCCATTTTTGTTTTAATGCATACGTAAGGGCGTCGGTCGCTTTGGTAGCTTTCCTTATCTTGTTATGCCTCAATTTGTCTATCTTCCTTATGTTAAGCATGCTCCTCTCTAGCCCCCTTTGACAGGTCCTAATTTTATTTATGGCTTTAGAAGTTTTTAATTACACTTTTTTTTTTTTTCTGTCGACGGGGAAAATCATCATTGACGAAACCCGCTTTTGGGTGGAGCGGGAGACAGTGTCAGAGTCTTACTGACTAAAAACCCCGCGCCTTTCCTTCTACCCTTCATACCGGGGCTCTAGTTTCCTTTCGGATAACCCCGACCCCGGTAGGCTTCGACCCAGATGGGCCCCTCCTGTTGCTGACAACTCCTTGAGGCGCGCGGGAACAGTGCGCGCTAATTACACTTATTACTTAATATTAAAAGACGAATGCGAGTGTATATGTTTGTTGCTTCTTCACGTTCGAACAGCTTGATGAAACTAGATAGGTACACGAGTGGAACCATGTCCAGGAATAGCATATAGGATAATTTTTATCCCGGCAGTATGTTTCCTTGGGATAATTTTCTACTATCGCACAGGCAAAACTGCTGGCAGCAACTAGTTAAATATTAATTTACAACTATGGTCGAGTACATTTATCAACATTGGCTCATTAAAACCCACACTCGAACAGTATTGTTTATAATTATTTCCGTACGAATAAACTAATTAAACCAGTTTTGTGTATTTGCGGTGCAAAGTGCATGATTAATGAAATTAATGATATTATTCAATGTGGTGTGCGTGGATTCTCGTTAGTATCATAATTATAATAATTTGTGTGCACATACTAATAATTTTAATAGTAACTAGCTTTTGAACGCAAAATATGCCTATATTACTCAGGAATAAAGCATTTTTTTATCTGTGAAAAAATTATAGCAATCGGACCAGTACTTCCAGAGCTACAAACAAAAAACAAACATGAGCTTAGCCCGATTGTGCCCGCGGCTTTGCCCGCACACATAAATCATCCTAGTCTATGTCGCTCAAGAATAAAGCAGAGCAGCTTTCAAATTCAAATTCAAATTCAAATGTTTATTTGTAACACATAGGTATAATGTATGTAGGTACAGTACATGGTGTTAATTATAAAATATCGACTCACTATGCGTTGCCTTGCTGGGCATACAAATATTGTTTACCAAATGGCAAACTGAAAAAACTGTGTTAGAACAGTTTATAATATTGCTTGTTAAAATTTGATAATAAAATATAAGATAACACATCACAAAACAACAAAATTTATATATATATTGTTAGGATGGAACGAAGGAATGACAGCTATAGTCTATGATAGCTGCGCGCGCACCATTTTTCCCTCGCATTTGGTTAGAGTGGTGAGAGTTGTGGCGGGAACATCGCTCAAGGGCCGTAAACCTTATATTGTGCTAAATTAGATTAATTAGAATTATTGTTATTTTGTTCTTTTAACTAAAAAT
Organism: Mythimna lalbum; assembly: GCA_949319445.1. Lineage (NCBI taxonomy): Eukaryota > Metazoa > Arthropoda > Insecta > Lepidoptera > Noctuidae > Mythimna > Mythimna lalbum. Next base: position 3,289,773 of record OX439356.1, on the reverse strand, counting down.
ATAGAATTGTTTATTTTTGTTGTGTCACGTAGTTTATTTTTTAAATATCTGCACTTCTGATTCCTAAAATCAGAAGTGGGATAAAGGACACTTAAATTGCCCACTAAATGACTTCTAAAACATTCAAAGAACAAAATATCAAAAATATCTCTCTCGTTGTTGATATTTTACGTGTGTGTGTGATTTAATATCAAACTATTGTGCTAAACATGCCTAAAAATCATGAACGTCGACGTTCACGAGGGAGATCTCAATGTATTTCGCGAGACGAGTCGACTAGCAGTGAAACCATAAATCGGTCGCGTCATATATCAAGACGGAGCCGCCGCCGTGATGTTCGTGACCGCCGCCGTTCTAGATCTCGATATGTATTAACAGCAACGTGCCCATCGGTAACGGCTCATACCAATAACTCGTTACAAGATACCCTCAGTAATATTATGACAAGGCTTAACGCTATCGAGCATTCCAGTACGAATGTAACGTCCACACTTAATAATTTGTAAAAGCCACACACTATGGCGAACCTTCAGAACCCGATACGTAAGGTCACTTTGCGTTCACGTCGTTCCGCAGACTTGAGCGATGTTCCTCAACGAGTTTGTGCTTCCGGGGGTCTTTTAACGACTATTCGTACGAACGATCCAAATGTTCGCGGATCTGATGCTGCGTCTGCTGTACCTAACCATGCTCGCGGAAGCCATAAAATCTTTAAGCTCCAATTCGAACCTCTCTGCCCTCGGAAGCTTGACTAGGCTAATATTTTATTTGACACAATGAACACGACTTCCGATAAATTGACGACGTATGCAGAATACGCACGGCGCCGGCGTGCTTTGTTACGTTTTAGGGTAGTCAACGGTCTCAGCGATGAATTGCTAACTCTGATAGCGATATCGGTAGGCCACAAATTAGGGCAGCCGCGGCAAACCCAAACATGGCTTCGGAAGACCTAGTCTCGTTCCTTTTGATTGACGTAAAACCGAACCGCGCTAAATCCGACCCTCCCTGTAGTGAGACAAATAAACAAGTGTCTTCGAACTCATTCACTGAACGCGGACCCACTACTTATGCTATCAACGTAGACATTTAGGCTGGAATTGTAACAAAAGTCCTCGCAGGGAATTCACTGATAGGTCTGCCGTGAAATTCGGGACACAAGGTTCAGTCAATGACAGCACTGTTGCTAACAAATCCGAATCGCAGTGCTCATTTTGTAAAACAAAAGAGGCATAAAGAAGAAAAGTGTTTCGCTAAGGACCCGTCGTTATATAGGAGTCAGCGAAACGTTAATTTGTGCACAGGTCACGTAAAAATCTAGGTGGGCTAATAAGCTTGGGTCAGGTACGACCGAGCTCTTGAAAAATAGCAACTCTAAAGAAATGCTCAGTTCCTAAAAATGTCAGGCAGGTGATAGTGAACTACGCGGAAGCTGTAACAGGTATTATTGTCGAAATACAGAGGCTATGGTCCCAAAGGCATGCGCCGCCTAGCTACAGGATGTGTTCCCCTTCAAAGGCGTTAGTCGGTCTACATACGGGTTTGTCCCAATGGCGTTAGTCGCACAACAGACGGGTTTGTCCCAATGGCGTTAGTCGCACAACAGACGGGTTTGTCCCAAAGGCGTTAGTCGCCCAACAGACGGGTTTGTCCCAATGGCGTTAGTCGCCCAACAGACGGGATTGTCCCAAAGGCGTTAGTCGCCCAACAGACGGGTTTGTCCCAATGGCGTTAGTCGCCCAACAGACGGGATTGTCCCAAAGGCGTTAGTCGCCCAACAGACGGGTTTGTCCCAATGGCGTTAGTCGCCCAACAGACGGGATTGTCCCGATGGCGTTAGTCGCCCAACAGACGGGTTGGCCCAATGGCGTTAGTCGCCCAACAGACGGGATTGTCCCGATGGCGTTAGTCGCCCAACAGACGGGTTTGTCCCAATGGCGTTAGTCGCCCAACAGACGGGATTGTCCCGATGGCGTTAGTCGCCCAACAGACGGGTTTGTCCCAATGGCGTTAGTCGCTTAACATGCGGGTTTGTCCCAATGGCATTAGTCGCCCAACATTCGGGTTTGTCCCAATGGCGTTAGTCGCCCAACAATGGGATGTGTTCCCCAACAATGGCGTTAGTCGCCCAACAATGGGATGTGTTCCCCAACAATGGCGTTAGTCGCCCAACAATGAGATGTGTTCCCCAACAATGGCGTTAGTTGCCTAACAATGGCGTTAGTCGCCCAACAATGGCGTTAGTCGCCCAACAATGGCGTTAGTCGCCCAACAATGGCGTTAGTCGCCCAACAATGGCGTTAGTCGCCCAACAATGGCGTTAGTCGCCCAACAGTGGCGTTAGTCGCCCAACAATGGCGTAAGTCGCCCAACGGTGTATTTTCCTGCAAAGGCGTGTGTCGCCTGACATCGATGTGTGTATCACTCATATAGCGTTAATCGCTATGGTAAAGTATAAGACAGTGATATAGGGTGGTTGGGACGCTAACCATCTTATATTATTGGTTGTCATGTTCTTATCTTAGCATTTTTAAGTGAACATATTATTCGTGTTACCTGTATGTAAAGCCATAAACTTTCAGATAATGAAACTGATGAGCTTTAGAGCCAGCCAGAAGTAAAAGAGCCAGTACCTGAGCCGTCAGGACCATACATGCCGAACTTGGATGCCGAAATAGGAGCAGTATAGGCGCACCAGCAGCATCTCACTACGGGCGCATCACAAGAAGATCAAGTCGAGGACGACTTGGTATCAGGAGAGGCCGTGTTAGGATGGAACGAAGGAATGACAGCTATAGTCTATGATAGCTGCGCGCGCACCATTTTTCCCTCGCATTTGGTTAGAGTGGTGAGAGTTGTGGCGGGAACATCGCTCAAGGGCCGTAAACCTTATATTGTGCTAAATTAGATTAATTAGAATTATTGTTATTTTGTTCTTTTAACTAAAAATATAGAATTGTTTATTTTTGTTGTGTCACGTAGTTTATTTTTTAAATATCTGCACTTCTGATTCCTAAAAATATATATATTCATAATACAACAGTATGTCACTTGTAAAACTAAAATAAAATAGGCAGCTACTACGTAATTATCGGAGATTATGGTGTTAGGCATGGTTTGTTATTTGTCTTCTAAATATTCGTTAATACTATAGTATGCTTTTTGTAGTAAGAATTTTCTATCAGTGATAAAAATTCGCTGTAGGATCGCTAATAACAGAGATTACCAGAGATTACAAATAGAACAATAAAAATAAACTATACCTCTTTATAATATTAGTGAAAAAAATATTATTGAATTATAGTAAAAAAATAGTTTATTAAATTACTTAATATCCTATGTAGTAGCTATAACCTACCAGAGACAAGGTTTTTTTTTTCGGTCGGAAAAATCATCCAATGACAAAACCCGCTTTTGGGTGAAGCAGGAGATAGTGTCAGACTCTTACTGACTAAAAACCCACCCCGTTCCTTCTAGCCTTCATACCGGGGCTCGAACTTCCTTTCGGATAACCCTGACCCCGGTAGGCTTCGACTCAGCTGGGCCCCTCCCACCAGAGACAAGGTTTGTTTGATAAGATACCTCACAATGAAGCTCTCTTCAATTCTTTCAGCAAACTGCTTTCAGAAGGCTGTTCCTAAAGCCACATCAATTTGCTAATTTGTAACGATGGATCAATACATTAATATTTGCAATTTGTAGTGGAACAATTAAGGAACAATTTCTTTGAATAAAATGATTATTATTATTAACATCAGGCTTGGACATAACTAGCAAGATGTTAGTCTACCTAATAAGCAACTCTGCCCCCCTAGCCAAGTTACAACCGTTTCGCTTGCGTCGAACGCTTCGAGTTGACCCTGCCGCCAATTCTTTTGTTCTGACCACGTGACTGAGCGTTGAGGCGACGTCGTTCCCGTAGCTTTCTACTAGCGTTAACTATTGCAGATTAGCAACTTGGCTAGGCGGGCAGTTTATCTCTTTGGCAAATACCTGCAGGCGTGATGTTATGTTTCATAAATAATTCCAGGTAGCCCAAAACAACGCTTAAGTATACTGTTGGGATTGGAATATGATAAAAGGCTTTTGTGCATTGAAATATTGAATTGACTCCTACAAGATTGTTATTTTGTTTTAATTCTATAAATAGGACTGCTGCCAAAGGCTTTGCATGAAAGTAGAAATTTTCCCAAAGAAAGATATTACTATATGCTAAAGTTGCCAAATATTCAAGACTGTTCTAAAAAATTGAAATTTGATTGATTCTGAAAAATAATAATTCAGAATAAATTGATTACTAGGTAGGTGCCAGATAAACATGGAATAACGGTTATTGACCCTCCTACCACGAAATAGTATAATAGTACAGAAGACAATCTACATAAAAAAGTAAAAAAAGCTCATTAAACGTTCCAAATAACACAATTACTACCATAATGTCGTTTGTACATAGGATCAGGCAACAACCGTTTAAATTCTCACTGAACCGTTATTTTTAAGCGTCTTAAAAATAATCCCGAAAAAAGATAAAAAGAAGATTGCATGGCACAATTCCTTCACAATTGAAGGGGATTGGGCAAAGATCAGGCTCAATGGGATAAAGCAGAAAATTTAATTAACACTGTTCTTTTGAAACAAAATTATTAAGAATATCAAAGAAATCCCAAGACGTTGAAGTATCTCATTAAAATGATAGAATGCTCGTTTTCGTGCTAAAGATCGGAGTTTTTATCTACTTTTTTTATACTTTGCCCAGAATAGGCGACCCGCAAACCTTTCCTTGAAATATGTGTATTGTATCTAGCCTGTTATTTCTCGGTATAAATTCTCATTTTTCGAAGTAATTTGTTTTTTATTATTTTCCCTGTTATGTTTATTAAGAGTTATGCTCATACCTTGTTTATAGGTATAATATGTGGTTCTCATTACGATGGTCTAATCTCAGTAACGTTTTATTTTATATTACGCTCTCTGCTGCCAGCTGCTTTGTCCGTATGATAAACACAAAGACCAAACAAAAAAAAAACAACAAAAAGAACATAATAAAAAAACAATTAAAAAGTATCCCATGTGCGATTCCAAGACATGGTTTAATAGTGTACCAAATGTCATCGAAATCTATTCAGCCATTCGAGCGTGAAGGAATAACAAACATACACAGTCACACAAACAAATTCATAAATGTGATGTGATAATAAGTGTGATATCCTTTACCACCCACCCCAGACTCGGAAGGGGAAATCTTTTTAATTCTCGGCTTTTATCTACTTTAGTATTCATGTATGTTTTATGCAATATGCACTATATCTTTTTGTGTAAACCGCATGAAAATTCATTTGGTAATTTTTGAGCTCAAACAAACAGACAGACGACGCGTTGCAGTTATTTTTCAGTTCAGTAAGAATCATGTTTAGGTTTGAATTAGCAGTTTTGAGTTAGATCTACCCGACTTAGCGTTTTTTTCTTATAATACTGAGTAGAGTCGAGAGACTTTGCCCCACACTGAGAATAACTCCTGTATCATGAGTCTTTACAAAAATAATATAAACTCACAGGCTTAGGATACCCAGACATGGAACAACCACTTCTATTTAAAACTAGCTGACCCGGCGAACTTAATACCGCCTAACAGTCAATGGATGTATATCTTTCGTACAGTCTACCGATTGCGATGAAACAAGCCAGAGTAATATATCAAGTTACACAAAATTTTAATGTATAAAAGTTATCTACATCCATTTCGAAGATTTTACGTGCTGCGCGCACAACTAAAAACTTCAACAGATATATTAGGTACTAGCTGCTCCCAGCGGCTTCACCCGCGTATTTCAAAAAATTATCCCAAGGGAACATACTTCCGGGATAAAAAGTATCCTATGTCTTATTCCAGGACATGGTTTAACCGTGTTACACCAAGTTTCATCAAAATCGGTTTTGCCATTTAGGCGTGAAGACGTAACAAACAAACAAATAAACAAACTCACTTTCGCTTTTATAATATTAGTATGAATATCTATAGAAGATAATGCTATGTTCAAAATACGCTTACGGTTGCAATACATCACTTACAAGTATTTTCATAAACACTACATTGTTACTCTAAAAAAAAGTTCCAGCTAATTCCGCCCACCCTTTCAATCGTCTTCTACATCGGTATGATAAAGGCAAATACACCCTTTTTATCACAATAAAGATGACCGTTCAGCATACCCCACTGGGTAACACGTCACTTCAATAGAAATGAGGTTTTATTCGATTGTGCAACCATTCCATCTAGCCAGTGTCCCGGTCTGCCAACAGGGTCGAGCCTGACCCTTATCATAGGCTAGATAACTCCCTTAGGGTAGCGGCAAAGAGTATGAATGTGTAGAAGTGTCTTGACTGGACATTGGATTGTATGCACTGTCAAAATGCCAAAATAAGAAAGCAAATACACACTAAACAAGATTTTAATGAAAATTAATTTTTCATAGCAAACTTGTATAGCTGGGTATACTACTATATAGGTAATGAATACTCGTCAAGACGAATCATACGAACCTAAAATCGATAGGGTTGTGTCGTTATCTGCAAAGTTCCTCTACCTTCCAGTTCCATCATCAGATCAGCTCCATGTCATAATAATTTTGCTTTGTCATCTGATTTACACATGCATGCAAAATTTCAGCTCAATCGGTAACCGGGAAGTGGGTCAAATTTAATTTGCAAGATTTGATTACAGACAAACATCAGGACAGGGGAAATAAAAGCTTGTAAAAAGACGAAATATCTTCATAATACAGTGATAATACTATTTATTATTTTAATTCGCGTTTATTTTCACGATGTTTATGTTTATGATAATTTTATATATATTTATTTATCTCAGGATAATTATTTTTAAAACAATTATTAACTTATTTATAATATTTGGTATGTTTATCTATAAATTAGTTTTTATTTATTACATTAATCAGTTGTGACATTAGATAATCAAATAAATATTTTTCTAGATTTTCATGCTGGTAAGACGCACGTGTAGTAACATCACTGCCTGCGGCTGTCAAATAAATACAACAGATAAAACAGGCAAGCATTATCAATAATAAAAATGGATTATATTTTTATGCTAACAGCTTAAGTGACGGCACAGTTGGCGCAGTGGTTGAGCAATTGGATGCTGCGCTGCGTATCGCGAGTTCCACTCCCGCATGGAAACAAAAATATTGTTTCTATGCGGTAATGGAACCCGTTTGACTTACAAGTTACAAATAGATGTTCCGGGTATTTTTTTTTTTGTTTCCATGGGGAAAATCATCTTATAATAAAACCTGCTCTTGGGTGGAGCGGGAGATAGTGTCAGACTCTTACTAACTATAAACCCCATCCCGTTCCTTCTAGCCTTCATACCGGGGCATGAGCTCCCTTCCGGATAACCCGATTTTCTTTTACATGTTTGTGAACGCCATACGATATAAGAGTGAGGCAACGTGTTTTATACAACTTTTATCAATTTTTTTAGTATATGCGAAACCTGAATATATAATATTCAAAATCAGTAACTGAATCGATTCCAATAATTTTTACACCATGTTATTATTCCAAAATATAAAAAAAGTCACAAGTTAGACACCACCGACACTAAGTACAACACAAGTCACAGCAGGTCATAGTGGGCATTAAGTGTCGGCACACTGCTGGATGCGAGGAAAAACAACCCCTCAGTCACCTGGATGGCACGGTGACTATGTATTTGTGCGGTCAACCAGGTAACATAACAAGCTTATAACTTTGTGATTTTTCATGATACAGTTATGTATTTTTTTTTGTACATAGATTCTTTACATAAAAATACTAGATACGAGTTTCGCATACACTAAAGATAAGGTTGTTGATGGAGGTTGTCTATATTGTACCAGTTAAAGAATTTTACAAGCGATCGCAAAAACTATTTAACTTAAGAGGATCGAATTCAAAATGGCAGCGATTTCGTCATGAAGTGGTACAATTTAGGAGCTGGTCCGATTTAGGCACTTCTATATAAAATAACAGTATCTCATCTTTAAATATTTCTTATTCTGTGGTATTGAGGGTGTCCAGAATAGCAATTGATTTGAAAATAAACTGACTGCCCACACCGATCTACGTGTTGAGCCTCGTTGAAAGTAAAGTATTATTTCACGTTGATATTATTTCAATATACTAAATTAATGTACAAGTTTATTTCGTTGCAGAAATCAAGTGTAGATTGTGCAGGAATTTTAAGTTTTGTGTGAAACATTTTTGAATTAATAACTTACTTTAAATTGAACCTGTTTTTAAGGCTACTTGCAACAGTTTTTGCGAACACGTAAGCCGATGTCCTAACTCATCCCAGCCGCCACGGCAGGAGACGCCCCGTGCAACGGACGGGTCACAGGGCGATTCCCGGCTAAGGAAAGCGCGGGCTTGTAGACGATGAACAATGGGTAGCTCGCCGTCCGACTGTCGTGTATGCACCGATTCCAAGTTGACAAGGACGTGTTGTTTTCACGCACACTTCAACGAAATGTCAGCAAAAGGGGCCCAACAGGGCCGATGTCCGATAAGGCCACTGGGAATTTCTGAAAAGGCAACCCATGGTGGGTTGCCTTTTCAGAAACGCAAAAGTCAGATATGCTCAACCCATGCGTGAGAAGTTATTGGACAATTTCACAAAAAAAAAATCTGTTGTTATGGGTAAAGACGAAGTTAACACATTCACTGCGGCAGCGTTAAATCTAAACTTTCTCCTAGTGCGATACGAGACAAATGCTGCCCGTATCTATGTTTCCTGATATGCGTTACGGCTTCTATTTTGCCGTACCAGAACCTGACTTTCAAAGCCTATACAGACGTGGAAACCGCCTATATCAATGGTTTTTATCAACAAATCGATAGACTATATCCTTGTATATACCTAGCTGCAGTCGCCCTGGGTTCTCTGTTATACTTTGAAAGATACAGAGATTTTTCAAAATCTTTCATTCGCGGCAATATATATGCCGTACAGCGTAGAAGTGAAAAAATGCTAGGGATGGGGTTTACTTCTGAAATGATAGTCGATAGTTTAAAAATATTTTTTATTGTAGATAAAATATTCATATTTAACAGTGTTATATTATTATATAAATCAACATAATTATGTAACCTAATTATTATAATTACTAATCAACATGAGATCACAAATATATATTTAAATATGTATATATATGTATTTATATTCTATCACAATCACACTATAGCGCCACCTAGTCCCAAATACATATAATGCATAGTATACTTTTTTTTTATGCTCGTAAAAAATCATCCAATGATGAATCCCCGTACATGGGCGGAGCGGGGAGACGGTGTCAGGCTCTTACTGACTAAAAAATCGAGCCCATTCCTTCTTTGCCATATATTTGATATCTCATATATGAGATATTTGATCTGGATCATTGTATTTATTTTTTTGTGTTGATGTTTCATTCAAAACAAGAAATTCTTTTTTAGTTGACGGACTTACAAAAATTGAGTTCACCTCCTTTTGACTCCCTTTGTTTATAGAAACACTTTCAATCACTCGTATCTTTCTTGATGACAGACTCGATTTTTGAAAATTATGTGTCTCACCTGAGCTACTACTAAGTACACTGCAGAACTTTGTTTCTTGCTTGTGCACCTTCATATTTAACCCCTTTACTCAAATCCAGTTTTTTACGTGAACGTCTCATTGTAGCAGAACCGCGTAATATTTTTCATAAAAAATATTGTTTCATCTTGCTTACGGCCAGCACTAGCGCACACTGAACCGCCGCGCGGACGCATGCAGTGTGGTGCGGGGTTGGGGGGGTACGGCAAGATATTCGCCGTACCGCACTGAATGAAAATAATTATCTTACTGTGCGTTACGGCAACTATTTTGCCGTATATTGTTAGTATATAATATTATTATATTAAAAGCAACAATATTGAAAATATCACTATCTCATTCCTACGCGCAAGGGAACTTAGATAAATCGCCCCCGCACAGTACGCAAAACAAGGACAACGAGCTACCGCACTGGCTGAGAGTCAAATACGGCCAAATACTTGCCGTAACGCAGTGAATGTGTTAAGATCGATATTAGGAATGGGGATGAACAGCAAAACCCGTGTGAATTTAGTTGCTTACAAAGTTTCACCGATCAATCAAATCATACTAAATAGTATTACAATAGTATACACGACTAGTGTACTAGATAGTAGTTTTAATAGTATTACTTTGTAAGCATAAGTAAGATTATCGCAGCTTTGTGTACTAGCTAAAAAAATTCCTGTTTTGTACAAGCTTGATAGATTTGAAATGTTAATACGTGTGTATGTTTGTTAAAGGTAAATCTTCTTCGCGCCCGAACCACCGGGATTTCGATCCCAATTTCTGGCCACCATAGGCGCGGGTTTACGGATGGCGAGCAATAGGTAGCCCGCCGTCCAACCACCCGATAATCGTTCGGACCGAGCCCAAGTCGTCACCGGCGCGTGGGGTCCCATGCGCGCCTCAAGGAGTTGTCAGCAAACGTAGGGGCCCAACAGGATCGTAGCCTACTGGGGCCATGGGTGATGTGAAAGATATCCCCGGGGCCCTGGGGCAATGGCAAAGAAGGAACCGGAGTGGGTTTTTAATCAGTAAAAGTCTGAGGAGTGATATTGTGTGAGGAGTGATATGAAATAAAAGGGAGTTGGTGATAATTTGACGGGTAACAGGACAGAATGGAAGAAAAAACGTGTTGCGCCGACCCAGTAATATGGGATAAGGGCAGGAAGAAGAAGATAAGAAGAAGAAAAGTCTGACACTATCTCCCGCTACTCCGAAGAGCGGGGGATGTCATTGGATGATTTTTCCACGTGAACAACTGAATTTTGAAACACTGCTAACTAATTGAGCTGAAATTTTACAGACATATTTAGCTTGGATGACAATGCATACTTTCATATGAGTGAAAATACTGACAACAGCTAGTAACGAAAAATTTGTTTTTAGTAATTATCTTCGTCCTCAATTAACCCAATCCACCTTCATCTCACCTGTCCAGTACATTCACTTAATAACCTTATTGCTTATTGTCCAGACGCAATCGAATATTGATCATGTCGGGGACTTACTAACGAACCCTAAAATTGTATTAAATTGCCACTAAAATTATGTTTATTTGATAAGCTCTTCTTAGATCGGGGCTTATACAGGGTTATTGGTAAAACACTAACAACCTTACAGGATTGTATTACTAATATCATAAACAACAACTTTTGTTCTATGACTTTTTACAAAACATGGTTCATTTACCAAAAACAAACCTTTAAGATTTCGTTATTCTATATAACACATTTCAATTTCAACTCTGTATTTCGCTATACTTACCTACGTCTGAATAATTCAATGAAAACGCATCAAGCAGCCCCGACGCCCGATCCCCGTTCTCCTCTGCTATTGTACTATCGTGTGCTTCGCATAGACTTCGTAATATTTAGAACGTTCAATTTAAATATTTTTAAATAAAAACCTGATGAACTAAAATTTGATAAATTTTTAAAAGTCGTAGAACAAAAGTTGTTGTTTATGACGTAAGTTACATAGTAGTGAGGGGCTGCCGGTGTTTTACAAATAACCCTGTATTAAAGTACCGCATATATGACATATATAGACACTGGTCCTGGTAATAGGCAGAGGTTGGGGACATGGATAGTCTTCTAAGCCGTAAGTCAATATTCAATTCGATTTGATTGTTTTGTTGCAAATAAGTTATGTTTTATGCGTATATTGATGTTTTTATGTTTGATTTAAAATAATAATTATGGTAAAGAGTTATTGATAGATTTTAAAAGTCCGTCGTGTAAAATTAGAAAGATGAAAAGAGTTTATTTGCGTCAATTATGGTTAATAGCTAGGTTTAAGTCAGTAAAATCTACACTCTCTCTCGCTTCATCCAGAGTGGTAGAAGTTATTTAATAGATTCCGCATTCGACACATCTTAAGATTTAGGTAAGGCCATTTTTAATAATTAAGTTTATTTGTATTTAAATAATTTATAGACTGAGTTTCTCTTGATTGCTCTTTTATAATTTTAGTTAGCGTAATTGCAGAGCATAGTGATAGATCTGAAAATAAACTGACTGCCCACACCGATCTGTGTGGAGCGCAGCTCAGAATAAAATATTATTTTAGGTTTATATTTAGTTAAAATTAGTAAAATCTTAACTAACGTAATGAAATGTAAACTTGTGCAGGTGTATGTTTTACTTTAAACTTATCTCTTTTTTCAAATTGACTTGCCTGCCTTCAAATGAATAACCTCTATTTTTTTATTTATGTATCTTCATGCAACAAAAAGTAAACAGGCGGACTTAATGCCTTAGGCATTCTCTACCAGTCAACTAAGGGTAGTGCTGAGACAATATGACAGGTGCATAAAAAAAGGCTACTTAGTTTGGAACCGACGAATAGGAACAACTTGCTTGCTGCGGTCTTCCCGTCCGATTATAATTTAGGTGTCTTCAAGGCTAGAGTGGCTCTTAATGAACTAATGCGCCTCACCATCAACGATTGCATCATTACTTACCACCAGATGGGATCGCAGACAAACATTAGTTTATATAATAACAAGCTTTTAATGAAAATATTTTTTTCATAGCAAGCTTTTATAGTTTGGTATACCTATATAATTAATACTCGTCAAGACGAATCATACGAACCCAAACACCATGGTGTTGTGTCGTTTAACTACCAAATACCTATAGCCACCTGCCGGCTCCATCATCAGATCAGCTCCAAGTAAAAATAATTTTGCATTGTCATCTGATTTACACATGCTTGCAAAATTTCAACTCAATCGGTAACCGGGAAGTTGATCAAATTTAATTTGCAAGATCTGATTACAGACAAACATCGGGACAGGAGAAACTAAATCAAAGCTTGTAAAAAAAAACTTATTGTGTACTATCGTATACAATTTCTGTGAACACGCGCTCAGAAAAAGTAAGACACAGCTTTTGTCTTCCCTCATGGGAAAACGCGTGAGGTTCAATGAAGTAAGAATTTATGCTTCTGACTTTTCTTTATAGGAATAGCAGGAATACGTGTTTATTAAAATATTAACCAAGTTTTACTAATCAATAAAATCATTTTAATTATGTTGCATTTTTTTTCTTTCTTTCTATTATTGTTCATTACAGTTTTTTTTGCATTTGTTACAACAAAAACACTTTTCTGAAACCTTTCAAAGGTTTATGTGGCAAAGTGGAGGTATCAAGCTCACTCACAGCATGTTACATTAAAATTTAGTTGCTATAATTTTTGAGATGTGATGTTGCCAGTAATACAAAAGCTTTTTCAAAGTATGTTTAAATTTTTTATATGAACTAGTGACAATATTTTGACTGCACAGTTTTTTGAATTTTATTTAAATTATCGGGTAATATATAGTCCCAGGTTCATAAGACCGTGCTACGTGCCTTGCACAAGTGTGCATTTACTTAGCGTAGTACTTTACATAGCACTTTGTCAATCTGTGTAGCACTTGGCATTTTACTCTAAGTAGGGTTCTGCCTAGCACTCTTTAAAGCATTCTGCGTATCTCTCTGTGCAGCTCTCTGTGTAGCTCTCTGTGTAGCTCTCTGCGCAGCTCTCTGCGTAGCGCTCTACGTAGCCCTCTGCGTAGCTCTCTGCGCAGCTCTCCGCAAATCGCTCTGCGTAGCATTCGGTGTAGCACTCTAAAACGTTAGATAGACTGCTTTTGTTTCATTCGAAACAATTACTTGTTTCATATAATGTACAATAAATAGTACATAACGTTTCATTGATAGTGTACTTCTTTTGTTCAATGCATTAAAATTTACCACAAGATACATGGGTAACCAGTGTAGCACAAGTTCTATAAAAAATATAGTATTATTCTAGTACTGTGTCTGTTTGCAGAAAACTTTATGATCGAGGATCACTTCAGCCATCAGGACTTTCAAAGTCAGTTGATTCGTGTGGGTTTCGAACCCGCGACAAGCAGCGCAGCAGCCAATTGCTCAACTACTGCACCAATCGTGCCAATAATGACGTCATCATAATAAGTGGCTTCACATAAAATTCTTCGCTAAGTTTATAAACTTTCTCTTGTTTTTATTACAACTGCTTTGCTATTCACAATGTTGGTTTGAGTTGTAAGCTGAGTTTTTGTTTACTGTCCACGCATACGGGCTTCAAAAAAACGCCGCTTCAAGCTTCATTTTGAGATGGCCTTTTTTGTGGCTAGAGTGCAGCGGTGCCGCCACAAAAAACGTTTCAGCCGGCTTCAAGTTTCACCAGACACAAGCGGTGTCGCGCGCTTCAGCTGTTTTTTGCGATAGCTTCTACCTTTTTTTTGTGGCCCCTTCAAGCGTTTTTTTGTGGCGGCGTTTTTTGCGTCCCGTGTGCAAGGACAGTTATTATTCAGTTATTGTGAGTTGTAACGGTTAATTAAAGTTTTACTGATGTTTTGCTTAGTGTTGTGTTTTGCTGTGTTGACTCTAAGCTTTTGTGTTATGTTTACACTTGAGCAAATGTTTAATTAGTTACATTGCACAAAGCGAATTAATTAATTTGTAATTTGAATGCTGAAATGCTTTTCTCACATGAATAAAGTCGAGTGTTGATCGCCGACTACGTTTGATCTTTGGGAGTTAGTCATTCCAGTCAAAGTTTTTCCGAGGTTTTTACTATCGTTGGTTTTGTTTCTTAGATTTATTGAGCAAGTGGGACGTTTTTCTTTTCTATCTATAATTGTTCAGTTCTGAGAAAAAGTGTGACGGAGTTTAGGGGAATTTATGAAAGGGAAAGGACGCTTGGGGGAGGCCTATGTCCAACAGCGGACGTGTATCGACTGAATGATGATGATGATGATGATGAAAGGGAAACCTAGAACGCAAAAGGGCAGCTGAAGGACACAGATAGAAACGTTAGTAAAAGTTTGCCACGTTCTCCCGCTCCCCTCTAGACTTGGAGAAGATATTGGATGATTTTCGATGATGATGAGATTCACAACGAAAAAGTGGTATTTCGTCCATACTATCACAAAAATATGATAAAGTTAAATATTATTATCTTTGAAGCCATTGTGTATGTATGAAATCAAGTATGATTACTATATTTACATTAGTTTTCGAGGGGACAAACGACTGTCAATGAATAAGAAAAACGTCCAAAGTATGTATATGATATGATATTCCACAACTATTGCACAACGCCGTCTAGTCTCAAGCTAAGCAGAGCTTGTGTTATGAGTACTAGACAACTGATAAACACACTTAAATGTTTCTAAATACTTACATATTATAGATAAATTACACCCAGACACAGAAGAAATGATCATGCTTATTACGCAAACATTTGTCCTGGGTGGGAATCGAGCCCACGACCTCTGGCGTAGCAGTCAGGGCCACTTACCACTAGCCAACAGGCCTGTATTTAGATCTAAAGTTCTGGTATGCGAAGGGCAACTGAAGGAACACAGGTGGGTTTTAGTCAGTAAAAATCTGACACGCTTACGCTCCACCCAGAGTAAGAGAAGCTGTATGAATTTCCAACCTTTTAAAAAAAACACAACTTGTAAATAAGTTCACAATAAAGAAACAAGTCGTCAAGAAATATATTGTATTTTATATTTACACCTGCAAGTTTAATAAGAACATACAATTTTCAGATTTCATCGCCCTTTGAAATTATAGTTCATATTTTAACAAAGCTCTCTGCGTTAGACAGTGTTCTGAAACGTGGAACAGTTAAATTTACTAAAGGATTACAAGCTACTTTGAAAAATAATCATAGAAGTATTTAAGAGCTTTCAATTAGTAGATTTAAATAAAAAAAAATATATGTGGACAAACGCTAAGAAATAAAAAAAATACTTGAACTTTCTGTAATTTTATGGATTTTCCTAAAGGCTTTTTTCAGAGGAGGAGGCGGCACGCGTGAACCAACGGTGCTGCCGCCGGGATTTTGATCCCGATTTTCGGCCACGGGCTTAGGCGTGGGCTTGCCGACGGCGAGCAATGGGTAGCTCACCGTCGGATCCGATTGACGGACTCATTGAAGCGCGCGTATCTACGCGCGCTTCAATGAGTTGTTAGCAAACTAGGTCCAGTAGGGTCGAATCCTACTGGGGCCAAGGGTCTGCTTCTGAAAGGAAGGTTTGGTCCCGGTACAAAAGGTAATGAAGGAACAGGAATAAGATTTTAGGCAGTAAAAGTCTGACAGTATCTCCCGCTCCGCTCAAGGGCGCGGAAATGTCATTAAAAATGTTAAGGGTGGGGGTAGGAAGGTAAAAAAGCCTGTAACCTACCAAATATAACGGTGGGTATAACAAAAAATGTGAAATAAGATTTTTATATTAGATCATCATCTTCCTGCCCTTGTCCCATTTTTATTTAGGGTCAGCGCAACACGTTATCACTAATTCTCTTTTCTTTCATATCACTTCTCACACAACCCATCCATCTTTTCTTTGGCCTCTCTCTCCCTCTCTATCCATTCACATGTAAACTCATAACTCTTTTAGCAACATGCGTTTCATCCATCCTCTTTACGACTTTACTCTTTGCGTTTCATCCCTCCCATTTATTTTTATATATCAGATGAAGAAATAAAAAAAATGGAGTCAATGAAAGATTTTATTAAAAGCGATCACAAAACGAGCGATTTTTATTTTCTACATCTGCAACAATTTTTCACACATAGGCGATTGACACGTCTGATGCTATACCACACGCGTTGCGCCCTGATACCAGGTAGTAGAAGCCCTTGTCTCCCCAGTCCTCACCCCACGAGTTCTTAATGATCCAGTACGGGGTTTCTTTGCCACTTTCGCTTACTGCAACAAATATTTATATGACTAGATGCATCAAAAGATTTAGATACAGTGAAGGGAAATTAAGAAATATTGTGACGAAATTGGCATATCGTACAACAATAAAAAAGAAAGAAGATAACAAGAAAACTATCTTGCCTTATCATGTAAAGGTTCATTCCATATGATTATTTAAAAAAAAATATTTTGTGTATTTTTTTTTGTTTTACCCTTAATTCATGAATCCCCAAGCGACCACCGGTGGCCGCGCATCTATTGTCTTACTATTGTGTCTCTAATTGACGGTATCTGAAGGGTTAACGTCAAACAATTTAAAATATTAAAATAGTACTAACCATAGACATTATAACCGACGATCAAAACGGCGTGGTCTAAATTATTAGGATCACAGTTTTCGTCCGTTGGCTCGTCTATATCGCCTGTGTATCTTTTCATAGATGCCGAATTTATTGCTGAAATAACACATTGTTTTCATTAAATAAGCACAAGTAAAATCAGCCTATAATGTTCCCACCACTCAGGCTTCCTCTCTAGGAAAGGAAATGGGTCGTAAACCACCACGCGTGCCCAATGCGGATTAGGTTTTTACTATAATTTGTAAAAATTATATGATAAAAATCATCATTTTCATCATTTCAACCGAAAAACGTCTACTGTTAGACGTAGGTCTTCCCCAAGTGACGTCACAATTTACCAGTCTTATTTGAATCCATTAGATTCCCGCGACCTTCACCCGATCATCGGTCAACCTTGTGGGAGGCCTTCTAACGTAGCATCTTTCGGTACGCGGTCACCAGTCCATCAACTTTCGGCCCCATCCTCAATGTGTTCTAGGAGCAATGTGCCCACTACCCATTGCTGATTGATACTGATAAAAAAAGGGTCCGCATTATGAAAAATGAGTAGCGCGAATGTGCAGGATGCGACACGCACAGGATCGGCCATTGTGGCGACGCTTGGCGGAGGCCTATGTCCCACACTGGGCATCTATCAGCTGAAATGAATGAATTAATTATGAAAAAGCTGCAAAAGTCGGTTACAGAACTTAGAGAAGGAAGTTCACAACAACACGATGAATATTCAGTCATTCTGCTGTTCTTATTTATTTTGCTTACCAGCGGACAGTGGTCCTCGTTCATATATAAATTGAGCCATAACATCTTCATCAGGCAACACCCTCTGGAACCCAGTTATAGGTACAGGGTCAGGGTGCTTATACATGTTTCCGTGTATGCAATGTTTCCACCTGCACTGCCCTTTTTCTTCTACATACGGGTAGTAATCTTTTTCTCGAAGAACTCCACCCAATGTAGCTACTATATGCCTGGGAGAAGTGAATGATAAATGATATTTATTTTGCAAATAGGTTTAAAAAACACATTTACACGTAAAATTTTTTTTTTTCGTCTGTTTAAGCTAGATAAGGCCGGTGTTTCCTAGCTGACTACCCTGAGAAGAAACACCGAAACAAACTCAGGGGTCAAAGAAGAGTGGAGATTGGTTTTTGTTATAGACATCATAACAGCAGTACAAGAAACAAAAGTAGTATAAGCAGTTGGTTGTTGGTGTTTCTGATTTGTACTACAACGAGTATCGCCGCTTGTCTCACATCCTTTAACTCCACTACAGGCAATAAACCAATACGAACGCGCATTACGCCACTAACAGACCACGCACGCTTAGATCGCAAGTTTGCTATTGGTAGTTCAACTATGAGCATTGCCCTACTTTGTGGCACGCCTGCCCCGCCCACAAGGTCATTCTAATCTATATAACCTGTAGCGACATCTATGGCGTCACTAAAGAACTAAACTGTGAAATCGTGCATCGCGCAATTGAAGTTCTCAACACGATTTAAACATATACAACAGCCCGAAGTAAACTATCGGGCAACTGCAGTTAAACCAGACATAATACCCTTCTGCTTGGAAGATCCTCCCTTTTCAACGGAGGCACTCTGCTCCGTAAACCTGTAAAAATCCACTATTGTGAGATAGCATGGTAAGCCACGACATGTTAAAATGTCAGTTATGCGGGCGAGAAAGAAAGACGGAGCTGTATTGCATAGTAGGTAATTGTAGGTAGTCCAAAGATTTTATATATCCTACTAGAGTAGACGATATATAAAATCTGTGAGGTAGTCAAAACACGATGACACATGACACTTACTAACATAAATTCACGCTTTTTACCAAGTTTTGTTCATATTTATTATTTTGTTTCGATACCTACCTATATAGTTTATTTAGTCTCCGTGAATGTGACCGTGGCATCACCGCGGGCTCTAACAGAATACCAGCGCTGCGTTATTTATCTTTATAGATATCGCAGCATATGCTGAGCTAGGTGCCTTTTTGACCTTACACAAATTTTAAAGTTAATTTGTTTTCATACCACTAAATTGTATCGTATTTTTTGTATTGCATCATATTCAACTGCTTTTTAATTTAAACGTATGTGTAAGGTTTGAATAAATTTTCTTTTTTTATGAGTGAATTGTATGAAAGACGACATGAAAGAAAAAACGATCAAGCGATAATGTGATGGTTGACAGGATAGAGTGGACGAAAAATCTGTTGTGATGTCCCAGAAGTAATGTGGGAGAACAGCATAAAGATGATGAATTTTAGTAAATGGTTAATTAATAAATTTACCCAAAAGTTTCGAGAATCGATCCATATTTGCAGCCCTGTTGGGCTTCATCACAATCAATGAGAAACTGCTCCGACAAAATTTCGTCTCTCATTTTATGTATCTTCAGCTGACTCTCAATATTAGCTGTGTTATAAAAATAACGTTTTAATAACAGAGCCTTGAAATTTGAAGAGGTATCCGTAAAAGGCGAGAGGCAAGATAATGTACAGCAATGTGATTATAAGCTATTTTTTTTATCTTTCATGGCACGCCATCTAGTCCTAAATAGTAGAATGAGTCCTGATATTTACATATTTCTGAATAGGTACATAAAAATTTATAGATAATTTACACTTAGACACAGAACAAATGACCGTGCTTATCACAAAAACATTTGTTTTGGGTGGGAATCAAATACACGAACTCAGAACATAGAAGTCAGAACCACTAACTACTAGACCAGTGTTTTTCAATCTTTATGAATACGTGACCCTTTTTGTGTGACATAACACTGCGGTAAGCGGATGGACGCGCTGCGTTTTTAACCGACTTCTAAAAAAGGAGGAGGTTCTCAATTCGGATGTTTGTATATTTTTTTTTATGTTCGTTTGCGCATAACTTCGTCGCTTGCGAAGAATTTTTCAAATCGGTTAGATTTGAAAAATTCTTTTTTTGTTGGAAAGGGTATACCTACTTCCCAAATGGTCCCATAGTCACCAAGTTGAAATCTGATGATGGAATCTTGGCGAAATCGAGGGAATCCCTCAAATCCAAGTCAATTTTTTGGTGAAGTCGGTTATTTTTTTTTATAAAAAGGTTTTTTTGTAACGACTTTTTTAATTTAGATATTTGCGTGTCAAAAATAGAACAAACACCTAAATTATTATTCAAGTATAAACTCTTTTAGCAAGCGTATTTGCGCTATAAACGGAGAAAAACCGGCCTTATCCTTTAGAGTGCGTTAACTTAAAAGTTTGATTTTCGCTTGTCCCAAAGGGTAGACTCAGGTCTTCCCCTTGCTAAGTTGAAATTAATATTAAATATTCAGGTAAGTATTTGATATTAATTTCAGATGAATAATTGAATGTTTCCAAGCGTTTCTAAGAAAAAGATCAGTTATAGCCCGTTCACGACCTTGTCGCTATGAGCGGTAGCTAAGCGTGGGGCGGCGAGCGGTAAGGACAAAAGCTCAAAATACATAAGTACAGAAGTCAATGTACATACAAAGCGCGCTCAAGCAATGCACACATAGACACCACTCACGGACACGATATCTCGGCCCGCTCGTCGAACAGTTCCGTCGTCATTAGTGTGCGTCCACCTAGCGTAGGTATAAAAAGGTAAGTACATACATGAGATTGTCTTCTGTACCTATATAATTTGTGATAAAAAAGGTATGAAAATGTTTGAAGCACTCCAAGAGATGCCGTTCAAAGCGTTGCGAAGCTGTACCGCTCGCCGCGCCACTGGCTGCTAAGACCGATGTCGTAAACAGGCCGTGAGTTTTAACAGACGGGCAACAATGTGATCCTATAAGGTCACATTTTGTCGTGAACAGGCCTATTTTTGCCGTCAGATATAGCATAGGATAGCATAGTCGGTCGTTCCCAGTGTTGGGACTCAGGCTTCCTCTCTAGGATGGGCCGTAATCCACCATGTGAGCCCAGCGGTGCCATTCTCTAAGAAAACAGCCTTGAGCGCAGCGCTGGCTGCAGCGATGAGTCGAGAGCGCAGTACATAGAATTAACAACCCAATGTATAGGTACATTGGATTGTTATTCTAGTGTACCTATTTGGATTTCGTCGTGCGGCCAGCGCTGCGCTCAAGGCTGTTTTCTTTAGAGAAGAGCACACCAGCGCGGGTGGACGTCACATGTCTTCGAATTTTGGTTTTAGGACATGCCGGTTTTGTCACGACACAGAGACGGAACTATAAAAAATAAAAAACTTTTTACAAAAAAAATTAAACCGACTTTAAAAAGTACAAATAACTTTAATTTCGGAAGTCGGTGTTTCTATAATAGATACCTAATCTTATCTCTTCGTTATTTAACACCGACTTCCGAAATTAAAGTTATTTTGTACTTTTTGAAGTCGGTTTAATTTTTTTTGTTAAATGTTTTTTATTTTTCACTTTTTAGTTATGGTAGCACCACTAAAAAGTACCTACCCTTCAGCTAAACATAAATTACCTTATAGCCAGAGTGCATCTCATAACGATTCTTATAATCCCAAATACGGTTATATTACACGAATTTACCCCCTCCCCCTTTCCCCTCCCCCTTTTCTTTCAGTCAGTCATCGACTACACGTATAAACAAAGCAATTTTACTTGTTACGACAATTTTGCTATGATTCTATGAGGAGTTCTGTTCTATATCTTCGAAGTTCATGATCAGATCATAACAATATTTCTATGGCCCCAACTTGGAAGCATAACCTTTCAATCGAAAAAAAAAATTTCAAAATCGGTCCACAATTGACCGAAATATCGGTGAACATACATACAAAAAAAAAAACCTACATTCAGCCGAACATAGAACCTCCTCCTTTTCGAAGTCGGTTAAAAATATCACAACTCATACCAACAATGCTGAACGCCCAGGAAGCCGCACAATGCGCCTGATTTTTCACAGGCGATACCTTTTTCTCAATTCTCCAATCCCAGTACACAGGTCGAAAGTATTTTGTAGAATTTATTCCTATATTGGACATTGCCAGTTTTCCTTCAAAAGTTCCATTGACAGGTAAGGTAGAACTTTCATTGGTCTGTGGCAAAATAATAACACAGCTATAGTTCTTTAACAGTAAGAAAAACACAGTGATGCTCAACATTTTTGCGGATTTAATAGCCGAGGAATGGTGCGCCTATCAGAAATTTACTTTATAAACACTCAACACTTTTCCAAGCATCCCCGCTATTCGACAATTTACAATGTTTTTTATTGCTCTTTTTATTCTAGTGTCCAGCGATTTTGACATTGCTTGAATATTTCGAGTGCCGTTACACTGTGTTGTAATTTGTTTTATCGTTAAATCAGGGTGTTGCCGTCCAATTATTTTTCTGTTGACGTTTTCACTTTGGCTGTCTAAGATTCATTAGGCGATGTCACATTGAATTATTAAGTGTTATTGACTGAATTATTTTATTTTTAGAGCAGGCCTCTGATTTAAAAAAATGGGTATATTTTTTGTGTTAACATTATTTTTACTGTCGCCAGAGGACCCTCGGGCGTCAGAAGTTGCCCGCAAGCTTGCGGACGACTTGGTTTTAAGTAATCGCAAAAACATAGCATAGTCGGCCTTATAATGTTCCCACTGTTGGGACTCAGGCCTCCTCTCTAGGAGAGGGAATGGGCCGTAATCCACCACGCGGGTACAGTGCAAAAACAATTTTTCTAATTATGTATGTATTTTTTTATTATTTAAAGTCATTAGTTCACCTGAATATAATTAACCCTTCAGATACCGTCAATTAGAGACACAATAGTAAGACAATAGATGCGCGGCCACCGGTGGTCGCTTGGGGATTCATGAATTAACTAGCTTTTACCTGCATATAAAATATAGGTTACGTCACTCAAGAATGAAGTAGCTTTCCATTGGTGAAAAAAATTCGTAATCGGACCAGTACTTTTAGAGATTCCTACGAATTCCTACAAAAAAAAAAAACATTTCTCAATTTGCGAGCAACCCTTCTTAAATGACATCAATCGAATAAATTACGAGTAATTCTATCCAAACTAACATCACCGTCAGAGATCAAAAACATTTGACAATCAGCAAAAAATAGCGACTGAAAAAAAAATAGCTTCACACAATACGACCATTTCAAACGACTTCGAAGCTATCTATGAGACGTTTCTCACAAGTTTTAATTGATCAATTTAACTTCAACTACTAACATTTGACCTGAGATTAGGGTTGTACCTGACTTTAAATTGTTAAATTATGTATTTGTATTGTAATCAGATAATTATGTGAGAGTGTGTCGGTAAATAGATAAAGCGACCTTGAGAATCATAGATTTGGTAAATTTCTTGGTAAGCATTGTAATACAGTGAAACGTACTTAATTGAGCCTGGGATATAATGCAACATTATTTTTTAGTATATGTGAAACCTGAATATATTTTGTTCAGAATCAGTAACTGAACGATTCCAATAATTTTAACACCATGTTATATTTTGTACCAAAAATATTTAAAAAAAAGGTCACAAGTTAGAAACCACCGATACTAAGTACTACACAGATCACGGCAGGTTATAGCGGGCATTAGGCGCTAGCGTCCCGGTAAGTCCCCTCTTTGAAGCGTGGTTGTAATAACCTCTCGACGTCCTCACCTTCCGCATGATGCAAGTTCTCACCGAATATGGTAAGTTCGGGAGGTACCTGCACCGGATTCGTGCGAAACTGACACCCGGGTGTCGCCACTGGGTAGAACGCCTGGAGGACACTGTTGACAGAACTTCAGGTTCGTACCTTCAAAATTACTGTAGTAGTACTTATATACCAGCATTGCGAAACGAAATTAACTTGGTATGTTATTGAATTTGTAGTTGGTACTGGATTAAAATATCCCTCGTTCTTCTAATAAATGCATTGTAACAACCTAATCTACATATATCTATAGCCCTCCATTTGCATTTAATTCCATTTGAAATATCCAACAACATACCGACAAGAAATATTCTTTTAATATTTAATTCTCTTTTATCGTTCTATTTGAATATTTAGTTTGCATCGCGCAGTAGTTAATATTTCAGTTGAATTTCATACATATATTCATGCGTAACTAGGTGTACATAATTGATAGTTTTATATTCCCTCGATATTTTTTTAAGCTATGTTTTATTAAATGATATTTAGTTTGCAAATAGGTTTGGAAAAAAAAAACACACACACACACACACGTCATTTTTTTGTCAGTTTAAACTAGATGAGGTGGGCGTTTCCCCTGAAAAGAAACAACGCAACAAACTCATGGGTCTCTTTTGAAGTCCATACAGTATATATTTAATAGTCAAATAAAACGAATTCATGCAGATTTGTCTGAGATGGTCTTTTGAAGAAAGAACTATACAGATTTGAGTGGGCCTGACCAGTCAGCGCAAGCATTTGTCAGTATTCACAAACCTCAACTCAGGACTACTAAGGAGCTCAATGACTACCTCAAAAATACTCGAATTGCCAGACATAATTTAAAATTACTGAAACAGACGAAAACATATTTTTTCACATTCATTCATCAATTTAACTTCATTTCACACCCTTCACAGTTCAACCCTGACCTGACATTGTACGAGACCAATTCTCCCCGCGGAGATCTACCTGTTATTAGGAATCAAAGCGCTTAGCGACCACAACTTTGTATCGATAGGGTTAAGTAATAGCCAATTATTACCTGATCCCCACTGGTACTAGTGTTAATGCTTACTCGTCAGTACAGGATTTTAGAATCTAAAGTAAACGAGTAACGCTGAAATTCTGTGGTTTAACTTTCGTTCAATATTCTCGGAAAATGTTCTGATTTTAGTGAATATTTAATAGCTAACTGTTTGTATTCAAGTTCAATATTTGATCAGTTTGATATAATAGAAAACGCAAGACTTACAAGTTCAAACCCAGTCGCTTTACTTTGTGTAATTTATTTAATTACTTCTACACTTGAAATGGTGAAGTAAAATATTGTGAGGAAACCGGCATGTCAAAAGGTACATATTTATTTATTTATTTATTTAAAGCTTGATGCACAAGAATTGTACAAAGGCGGACTTAATGCCTTAGGCATTATCTGCCGACATATAAAAAAACAAAGCTGTAATGAAAAAAGACACACACAAACATACATACTGTTATTGGGCCACTTGGTGAATTCAGCTAGAACTGCATTAGACCGACGCACAGCTGATTTGTACGTAGAACGACGCCGTGTGACGTTGCATGGCGTGTATTAAGTGTAGGTCTACAGGTCTAGTTTCCATATAAAATGTATCGGCGCGCACTGTTCTCGCGCGCCTCAAGGAGTTGTCAGCAGCAGGAGGGGCCCAGCTGGGTCGAAGCCTACTGAGGACAGGGTTGTCCGAAAGAGAGCTCGTGCCCCGGTATGAAGGCTAGAAGGAACGGGATGGGGTTTTTAGTCAATAAGAGCCTGACACTATCTCCCGCTCCGCCCAAGAGCGGGTTTTGTCATAAGATGATTTTCCCCATCGAAAAAAAAAAAAATGTATGGAAACCGATGCGAAGGCTCTTGAAGCGTCGTACCTCGTCCTGTTTTAAACTACAACCCCTAAAGACATGCGTCGTCGCACGGTGATACTTGTTTGGAGGTAGGTGGGACAGAGAGTAAAGTCCCGCAAACCTCCGTTGAAAAGGGAGGATCCTCCGACAAGACAGGATGTTATAGTCTGGTGGGCGACTGCCCGATAGTTGATGTCGGGCTGTCGTATATGTTCAAATCGCGCGGAGAACTTTGATTGCGCGATGCAGGATTTCGTATATTCTTCGTAGTTCTTATGTGGCGTCATAGATGTCGCTACACTTGCATTAGCATGCCCGGAACACAGTGCTCAGTACTGGAATATTTCAGAGACTTTTGAACATTTAAAAATGACGGTCGTGCTCGTCGGTTGACGTGTCACTGCGCGCGAGGCACGCACGTTAACGGCACGTGGTGACATACGAAGTTGCTCGACTCTTAAGGTGGTGTATCATGACTCACATTTTCACTATTTTTCATACAACCGCTCATAACTGATTATGACGTTATTATACATTTTTTATTAGATATTTTGGAAACACAGTATCTTGTGGATATTATCTAGGTTTCTAAAGAAACCAATTTCTAAATTTGTGTAAAACTAATCCAGTAAAAACCTCTGAAAATTTCCTATTTTGTATGAACTTTGACACTTCATAATTTGCCTAAAAATTAAAAAAGTAATCCTCTAGAGACCTTGCAAACTTTATTAAGATTCTAAATGACGACAACTTTTTCCAAAAACTTTTACGGGGTTTAAAAAAAAAACAGCTATTTCCTGGAGCAAGTTTTGTGAAATTTTCGAGTAAATCTCGGAATTACCGAATACTAACAGAGTTTTCAGGCGTTATCTCTCTTTTTTTTGCGTTGTCTTTTCGTCAAACATTGCGTTGGATTGCATTAAATGAAATAACAAGCTTTTAAACCATTTTCGATGTTTACGATAGGCGAGTGGAAAAGAACCCTCTTAAACACTAGGCCGACGCAAACGCCTTATTTGTACGTAGAACGACGTCACGTGGCGTGGTCCAGGTATAGCTCTACAAGTCTAGTTGCTATATAAAATGTATGGAGACCGACGCGCCCAGATCGGCGTGTGTGTCACACTTGTGCGCAGTGTAGTTCTACCTTTACCAAGAGTCGTCGTGAATAAACATGCGAGTAAACCCGCGGGTAATACTTGTTACAAAATTACTTGCTGAAGTAAATTGCCTTTTGATATGATATGTTTAAAATGGGAATAAGTTATTTGAGTATTCATTAAGTTTCTTGCCGGTTGCTCTCCAAAGGAAAGTTTACGAGACCATGGACCTAAATACGTTGCCTTACCTTAATTAAAAGCCTACGGGAATAAAATGTTTTGATCTTAAAATTGGCCTGATTACTGTATGGTATCTAATGTTTTTGGATTACCTATTTGTTTTTGTAAGCTAGTCATGCAAAATAATTTAAATTATATATTATTATATTCCACTACTATCGCACAACGCCGTCTAGTCCCAAGCTAAGCAGAGCTTGTGTTATGGGTACTAGACAACTGATAAACATACTCATATATTTCTAAATACATACATATTATAGGTAAATAACACCCAGACACAGAACAAATGATTATGCTCATCACACAAACATTTGTCCTGGGTGGGAATCGAACCCACGACCTCCGGCATAGCAGTCAGGGCCACTAACCACTAGACAAACAGGCCTGTCAAATAAATGATTATGCTCATCACACAAACATTTGTCCTGGGTGGGAATCGAATCCACGACCTCCGGCATAACAATCAGGGTAACTAACCACTAGGCTAACACCCATCCAGGCATCTATCCTAATACTAGCAGCCAAAAACGTTGTTCTGTCATTAAGTTATCAAAAAGGGGAGGGGGTGTAGTAGAGGGCGTCACAGGCGTCATGTTGTTGCGGCGTTCAATTGACTCCAGAGAAAACGCCGCAACAACGGTCTGTTGCTCTAGTGCTGGTTAGTGGCCTTGACTGTTATGCCCTTTTTTTTTAAAGAGGGCAAAAATCATCTTATGACAACCCCCGCCCTTGTGTGGAGCGGGAGATAGTGTCAGACTCATACTGACTTAACCCCGCGCCATTCCTCCTAGCCTTCATACCGAGGCTCTAGTTTCCTTTCGGATAACCCCGACCTCGGTAGGCTTCGACCCAGCTGGGCCCCTTCTGTTGCTGACAACTCCTGAAGCGCGCGGGAACAGTGCGCGCCGTCGACGTCTTGGCTCGGTCCGGACAGTTACCGGACGATCGGACAGCGAGCTACCCATGACTCGCTGTCCACGAGCCCGCATCTACGGTGGCTGGAAAAAAAAAAAACACTTGGAATTAACTTTTCCAAGAGACGTTATACATCTATAAGTTGTATGTTTCTGTAATTTCCAACGACACATACTTACTTACTATACTTTACATTTGTTTTCTCCAAGCCATAAAAACTCAATCTAATTCAGTTCAATAGTTGAAACGTGCTTCGAATTAAAGACATGGTCACGATTTCTGTTCCCAGGCGAGTTAAAAAGTTAATTAACTCACTTACGGCCTTTTTCTTCTAGAACGCTTTAATGCAAGTTTAAATAGTGCCTTAGAAAATGTTAGCGGACGAGCTAGGAAGGATCTTATACTAGACTAGCTGCTCCCAGCGGCTTCGCCCGCGTGATAACAGAAAATTATCCCAAGAGAACATACTTCTGGGATAAAAAGTATCCTATGTCCTATGCCAGGACATGGTCTATCCGTGTACCAAGTTTCATCAAAATCGGTTTTGCCATTTAGGCGTAAAGACATAACAAACAAACAAACAAACTCACTTTCGCTTTTATAATAGTAGTAAGGACTAGCTAGCGGCTTCGTACGCGTGAAGACAATCATGTTTCTCGCGAGCAATGGGTACCTCGCCGTCCCACCGTCCGGTAACCGCCCGGACCGTGCCCACGTCGTCGACGGCGCGTAGCTTTTCACGCGCACCTCAAGGAAATGTCAGCAACCGTGGAGGTCCAGCAGGGTCGACGCCTACTGGGGCCATGGGTGATGCGAGAGAACCCCAGGACCCTGAAACGAAAGCACAGGAGTGAGTATTAGCACAAAATTGATAGGTACAGAAGACAGTCTCATGTATGTACTTCACTTTTTATACCTACGCTCGGTTGACGCGCACTAATGAGCGTTTGAGCCGGAACTGTTCAACGAGTGGTCCGAGACGTTTCCGAGATATCGTGTCCGTGAGCGGTGTCTTTGTGTGATGATATGATAGACTGACTTCTGTGCCTGTATATTTTGTGGTATTAGTCAGTAAAAGTCTGACACGTCATCCCGCCGCGCCCAAGGGCGATGTCGTTAGACGATTTCCCACCTTAAAAAAAATAAGGGTTTGGGCTGGGCATTGATCGATGAGTCAGAGGGTAAGTCAGGATTCTGACTTTTATAATACAGAATAAGCTGGAGTTTGAAAGAGTAACCATTATCCTGGAACATATAGTACCACTGAAGGAACAGTTTTAGTTAGTAGTTTGATCTTTCTTCTCCCTCCACCCAGAGCGGAAGTAGTCATTTGATTGTTAGCCCCAAAAACACAAAGAGAATCTTATATTAGAAACTTTTATTCTGTTGTGATCGATTGAACGGCCATGGCTTTCGAGGTCGGTTTGCGAATGTCTGACCATCTATTACATTTTGAGACGCAGGGAAAGCACGTTCAATTTATGGTCTCAGCTGTCATAAGGGTTGTTCATCAACCCGGAAGTCTGACAACCAAGGTTACCAAAGGGTGTAAATATTGGGTTGCTTGAATGTCTTCAAGGCTAGAGCGAATAGGTTATTAAACTAGTGTGTTTCATCATCAACGATCGCATCAATGCTTACCATCGGGTAGGATCACAGTCAAGCACTAATTTATATTAATTTAAAAAAATGATTGAAAAAGTTAGCAGGGCCCTAGATCAACTGAAAACTAAAAGTAACTGATGGAAAACATGTGGGTTTTAATGAGTAAAAATATAACACGCCCTCAATCCACTTAGAAGGTGGAGTTATTTGAAGATTTTAAACCTCATAAGAAAGGTTTTTTGACCGCGATTCCACCTGATGGTAAGCCAATGCAATCGTTACACTTAACCTATATCCAACAGTGGACGCCTTTCGGCTGAAATGATGATGACCAATACTATCTGCTCTAAACTTTACTTATCCGGTGCTAAAGAATTACAGTCCACTTTATCTAATTTTTAGCCCACTTCAAATACAGCCCATTTTATCTAATTTTTAGCCCACTTCATATAAATTACAGCCCATTTCGACTAATTTCCAGTGAAATTTTACAGCCCTAACATAGGTCCCTCGTTTATTCAGCCTTCTTGTATAAAAGTACATAAGTAAGCAAACACAAAGGATATTGTGCTCAAGTGTTAACAATCTGTTTCGCCTCGAGCAAGTTTATAATTAATTTTTAAATATTTCACTGTTACACGAAATTGATTGTACGTACTTGTGTCGCGAGTGGGTTGACCATGATTATTTAATTATTACGAATACTTTTTTTATGCCATTATTTTTTTGATTGTAAGCTAGCTTCTATTCGCGGCTTCTCAGGCCGTCTGTCCGCCGCCACCGTCACCGAGAACGAGATTATTTCGGGCCGAGTTTAAGTTTAAAATTCGCTCGCGTGACGGGCGTGCGGTGGACACATGGCCATAAAAATGTATGTATCGCTAAATCGGCGCCATCATCTCGTTCTCGGTGACGTCCCGGTGACGGCGGTGGTGGACAAACGGCCTTACGCGTGAATGTAGACAATTATATAAAGGGAACATAATTACTGTGTGGTTTTCGTCCAATTCTGTACAGCTGTTTGAGCGAAAAGGAGTAAGTAAAAATTTGCCTGCTGCGGTCTTCCCGTCTGATCATAATTTGGGTGTCTTCAAGACTAGAGTTAATAGACTCTTAATAAACTAGTGCACCTCACCTTTAACGATTGCATCACTGCTTTCCATCAGGTGGGATCGCAGTCTAGCAGTAGTTTATATCAGATAAAAAATTAAACATAAAAATAAAAGAAAACTTTCACCATTATGTGCATTTTTTTTTATTTAGTGTAATTTACACAATTATTCATGTTAAATAGTAAATCTTATGACTTTTAGTCTTTATAATGGAAGTTAGACGCTACGTCATTGTAAATATGAATTATTCAGATAAAAAAATAATATCGTTAGATGATTTAGCAACCTCGCATGGATATCCAAAGTATTGGTTTTTATTCTAGGAATCAATTTCTCATCAATTTTAGGGGATTTTATTTAATACAAAGTAGGTAGTAGGTATCTATTATAGAGTAACGTCTAACAGATTAAACCGTTACCATATTTTTTTTTCTTATTTAATTTACACGGTTTGTATGTGTTTGCCATTTGGCAAAACAACACAGTTAAGCCGCGACGCGGTTTTTTTTTAACATACTTTTGTTCTTCTTTTCTCTATGTATAGCTTTTTAAATCTTATTATATAAAAAACCGTTAATTTAAATAAAAATTATCTGTTAAAGTTTTAATAATAAACGTGAAAGTTTGTGTGATGTTTGTAACTTCTTCACGCTCCAACGCCAAATAACATTCTTTTTACCTCAAGAATATGTTGTCTTGGGACATTCTTCACAATCACATGGGCAAAGCCAGTTGCAGTAGCTAGTAGTTTTTAAATATGGAAAAAAGGTGGCTTTAATAAAAAAAAAATATAATATTGACTAACCTTCCTTAAAACATGCAAACTAAACACACACAAACCCTATCCATTACTCTTTCCCTACCCAAAAAGGACTAAGCCGTTATACCACGTCACTTCTAAATCCCGCCCATTAATAACCGGGAAATAACCGGGACAGTTGCACATTTCATACATCATGGTCACCCTGATCCGGTTTTAAATGAACTACAAGCGGGCAGTGAAATAAAATAGGTCTGGCAGGCTATTGTCTGCGTTAATGTAGTGTTTACATACAGAATAGTGTTGGGATTTGAGGAGGAAACTGGTTTATAAAACAATTAGATTCAGGTGCCTGTTTTTTATTTGTTTTGTGTTATTTAATTTATCCTTAAATGCAACAACAAAGCAAAACCAAGCAAAGCATCAACTTTGTACTATTCTTCTGTTTCCTTCTTCTGTTCTTTTATTATTGTGTGTACATAAATTGTAAAATATATATTTTTTTAAATATTAAAAAAGTCTTTTCGGCATTATGATACACCACTTGTTTGTAAGACAATATTTTTTTTTCGTGAAAAACCGACGCAAACAAAATCTTACAAACTCACTCCAATCACCCAAAACCAGTTACTTAGATAATGTAATCCCTGGTTCAGGCTATAAAATAGAGTGAGATAAGGGGAATGAAATGCGATCACCTCTTTCGGCGAAGCAGCACTTAATGCAAGTAAAGGAGGTGGTCCAAACCGTGAGCCGGAGAACCTTATGCCTTGCCTCCGCTGGAGACGTTCCCGGCATTGACAGTAGTGGGGCAACTACCGTCTATCGTAGGTGTTGGTTTCCGGACGGTGACCCATGGGTGCTGGTTTGCCGACGCCTACCAGGGCTGCGGATCGTTCAAAGGAGGGATTTAGTCAGTAAAATTCTGATATTACTTTTCCCTCTGGCCACAACGGGAGAAGTTATTTGATGATTTCCAAAAGAAAATAAAGAATGACCGCAATTGCAATGAAACAAAAAATATTTTTTAACAAATTTTTATTTATTTTTTGTTTAAGTACGATACAACACAACGCCTTGCCCAATCCCAAACTTTATGAAAATGCAAGGTATTCCTGTTTCCCGAAGTCTGATGTAAATACTAAGAATCTTAAAGCCCGATTAACAATACTCCACTTCTCAATCCCAAGTTGTGAATGATTTACTTCAAAGTTCGAGTTCGTTTTAAAAAGCTTTCAAAGTTTCACGTCAGTCGATAAGAATCTGGTTATTTTTTAATGAAATACCGATTTTCATTTTCATACTCTTAAATAGTAAACCAGTATTTTTTATCTGTTGTAGAATTTCGTATTTCACTCGTATCATCATCATCTTTTTTCTGCCCTAGTTTTATGTTATTCGGGGTCGGCGGCGTAACACATTTTTTTTCTTTCAACCTACACTACACTATCAACCGTCACACAACACAGATTTTGTTTTAATTCATGAATCCCCAAGCGACCACCGGTGGCCGCGCATCTATTGTCTTACTATTGTGTCTCTAATTGACGGTATCTGAAGGGTTAAGTTCAAGATCAAAAGTTTTTATTTCACATAGGCCTACATGGGCACTTATAAAACGTTAGAAGTTAGTGCACGGCTCCAAATTGGTTGTTTCCTATGGAGAAGAACCGGCAAGAAACTCCATGGTTAGGTACTCTTTTTAAAAAGGTGAGTACAAATAGGAAGTTTTTTTTTTTTTTTTTTATTATTGATAGGTTTGCGGTTGACCGCTATCTCACCTGATGGAAAGCCGATGCGGTCGACGATGGAACGCGCTTACCTAGAAGAAACCTATTCACTCTCGATTTAAAGATTCCCAGGTTGTAGTTATCAGGAAACACAGACCCCGGCAAGGAATTCCATTCCTTAGCTGCACGCACAATGAATGTGTTTCCAAAACGTTTTGTGCGTGTAGGCGGGATGTCCACCATGTACCGGTGGCGCATCGCCGTACGTCTGGTAGTCCGATGATGGAACGGGCTAGGCGGAATCAGGTTATGCAATTCCGACGCACACTCCCCGAAATGCAACCGGTAGAAAACCGACAGGCTAGCAACTCGGCGTCGATGCTCAAGACTTTGAAGCTTCGAATCGACGAGTGTATCATCGCCAATTATCCTTCTGGCTCGCCTCTCAATTGCCTCAAGTGCATCAAGCTGGTATCGGGCAGATCCATCCCAAAGGTGAGAGCAATACTCCATACACGATCGAACTTGCGCTTGATAAAGTTTGAGCAGCTGTTCCGGCGTGAAGTACTGTCTGACCTTTGCGAGGATTCCCAGCTTTTTTGCAACCAGTTGAGCCTTTGCTTCGATGTATGGCCCAAAGTTGAGTGTTGATGTCAGCGTAACACCAAGAAGGTCAAGGTGGTCGGTTATCGGCACGGTTACACCCCGGAAAGTTGGAGCGGGGCTGAATTGGCTCCTTTTAGCGGAAAATAGACACGCCTGGGTTTTTGCGGCATTGAACCTGACCAAATTGGCATCACCCCAATCGGAGACTGCCTCCAAGGACAAGTTCAAGCGCTCAACCATAGCCTCTCGGAGAGACTGGATCTGTGACCCACTAGCTCTAAGTAATCTAAGTTCGCGGAGTCTACAGTGTTCTTCCATTTACATTATAAAAAAGAGGAAAAAAAATTACAGCAGACAATAAATGAGACGTTAACAAACTTAAATAAATAAATTACTAACGATTTTCCTTTCATATCACTCCTCACACAGTCTATCCATCTTTTCTTTGGCCTCCCTTACTATCCATTCACATGTATACTCATAATTATTTTAGTAACATGAGTTTTATCCCTTCTCTCCACATGACCATAACAAGACAAGCTTCTCTTTCCACGCTTGTAAATAAATGTAAATAGTTTATTTGGAAAATCATAACCTCCATAAATTTTTTAAGGTTGTAAAATTATAATTAGAGAAACAAAAAATTTCAGAATACAAAAATTGTCAAAGGCGTGAAGTTAAAATTTCACAATAAAAATTTCTCTTAAAAAATATTTGCAGCTCCTAAAATTACCTTTGTAAAATCTACATAAAGTATTAAAAAAAAAAATCTTAACTATACAAAAAGCTGCACAATGCAAAAAACGGAAGTGTAATTTGAAAAAGGCTAATTACGCTTTTTCTTTCATCATCACCCACTCAGCGGTTTTTCATTTTTCACAAGAGAATGCAACTTCGAAACAATTGCTAGTCAGGAATTCTTGCAGATAGAATAATTAGCGAACCGGAGGTTATCTCTGATGAAAAAGAAACTTCATTTCAACGGAAATGGCAAAAGTTTGAAGAGGTGCAATAATAATTGTGGTATATTTTCAACTCCGACTGACTTTATAGAGACTTCCTTCTTTAAATTTTTCTTTATGAATATTTTATTTCTTATTTAAAATAGGAGTATTTTAAAATACCTTTATTATGTATCTACTTTGACGCAGATATTTTTTTATCAAGCTTTCGAAATTCAATTTACTTACAACTACGCCTATCTTGGTCAATAAATCGACAACAGCATGGTTACTAAAAAATGGCGCAAATATTTCAGCCCAACTTTATTCAACGCTAAAATGCTGGCACTGGCACATAACATTTTTTTTAATTAGAAACATGACAACTGACGACACTATTACACCCAAAATCGCTTTATTTTATATAGCCAAATAACCTAATGTTTTCACAATGAACTGACGTGTAAAAAACAAAAGACGGATGAAAAGTTTAAAATGAAATCCATAGTCCTAGAACTGAAGGACACGTAACTACGTACAGACGTAGTTTTAGACAGTAAAATACGTCTCCTATCCAATGACTTCTCTCGCACCACCATAGAGCGAAAGAAGTAATTGATGATTTTTTTCACCTCAAAAAAACCTTCATTGTTTTTTTTTTTAAATAAATAACTGCAAAAGGCGTTTTTCTGGAGGTGCGATACTGACCAGTAAGCTTCAAGCTGATAGATTCCCGCCAGACATTCTCGCGGGGATAACAAAGCTTTCTCAACTTGCAACCACATTACGTCTGAAAACAATAGATAAAGTATTCAAATACCACGTTCGGTAACAAAGTCAAGCTATTGGCCAGTCACAATTCTATATCACGTCAGCTGGCTTATTTTCTTTTAGGTATATTTCGAATAACAAAATGTTCAGTTCAAATCATTAACGTACAACAATATACACAAACATATACTCTTAAAACATTATTTTTCGTATAACAAATTTTTTCATAACCCAATTTTACACAAAACACAAATCCTACAATTTATGTTCCTATGAACATAAATTGTAGGACGGAGACGTTTATATACAGAGATACATGCAAAGAAGGCAGAATCAATGTCTCATACAGCAAAACATTAGAATGTCACATCCACAGCATAATATAAACCAAAGCGACTGTATCTGAATCAAAAACTAAATACATTCTGTACGTAACATAGGTTAAATGCACAAACAACGCAAAGCCAAAAGATAAAGTTCACAACATCTGATAATTAAAAAACAAAACTTAAAAAAAGCAATTGCTTTGGTGGCGCGATACTGGCCAGTCGCCGGCCGACCAGCCCATTCTCTCCTAGGCACACTCGGGACAACAAGGCATTAAGTGCAAATCCCTTTATCTCGTCGTCCAGTCGCGTCGCTCATGCGTGGCATTGCTTCCCTGCGTTGTGGGTGTGAGATGAGCGGGCAGGGAATTGAATCGGGAGTGAAGTTACCTCCAATTTCGTCGACTATATCAAAGATTAGTTGGGCTGGGTCACAATTTATAGCTTGAGCAACACAGTTTTGGCTTGATTGGCGCTATTTGAGCGAGTTGTATTCCCTGGAGGATTTAATGGCTGAAGGTTTATCAGCTATGCAGAAAGCAGTGTTGGGTTTGAGGTTTGATTCAAAAGAACTTTGAGTCTTTCCTTCTTGTATGTGCAAAGATGAAATCACAGGAATGGGTAAGAAAGAAGTGATAGGAAACTTCGTAATGCGGGAGAAGCAACCATACTTTAAGGAGGTCAAGGGAAGAAACAGAATAATCAAAATCTAATACTCTACCTCTCGAACCACTAAAAATCGCTAGGGTTCATATTTATTCCGTATATCTGCCTTTTTAAGATAGCTAGTGTCTTACAACGATCGTCCTGAAAAGTCTTGATATTGTAATGAAAAGTGACACTACACGGCGATTCTCCCTGCGATATATACCTAAGTACCCCCAAGAAAAACCCTCGGCTTGTTGGAAATTACCGCAAGATATGAAAAAAAAAAATTGTTTAAGTACCTATAGGGTATGGTTTTGTGAGGCTAAAGTAGACTGGTTACGAGGAACTGAGACTATGGCCTTTGCCTGAACAATGTTATGTATATAGATCCATTTTTAAATGAGACACGATAATTTGATTTTAGTCTCAAAAAATGTGGAGGGAAATTCAAAATTCGAACAATAGTATTTTTACTTTTAAATAACTAAAGTTTTCAAAATAATTACAAGTGGCCAGTGTCTTATACATAAAAACTTTTTTTCCACAAAACTTTCTGAGTAGCCTGGAAAAGTTATGCTACTAGAGTTTGCTTAAGAACTCAAACGACTTGGAAATTTTGTACAATATTTAATCATTAAAAAAATACTTATATTCGATACTTTTTATAAGGTTCTTCTATTAGTAAACAATGATCAAGATCTCTTAATCAACCATGATTGTTGAACCAATGTTGACCATCAGATTTCATTTTACCATAATAATTACCCAAATTGTTTGACTTTTTAGACAGACTTACATTTTGGTGTACAGTAAAGTTTATTCTATTCTATCCAAAGATTTTATATATCCTACTAAAGTAGACGATATATAAAATCTTTGATTCTATCCTAAACAATCAAATTAAACCTCTTTATATAATAACGCTTGATTATTTCATTCCTGACGTTAATCTCCGCAGTTTTAATGTCCCCACTGAGCCGGTCGGTGTATTAACTTATATCAGCTCAGTGTATCCTGTGTTGGGAATAATGACATTCTGGCGTAAAAATGTTCGCCATTACGACCTGAGTAACATTTTTGCTTCATACAGCCCTATTGTACTGTGAGGTTCATAAATAAAAACATAATGTAGCCCACAGTTTTGTGGATGTAAGTTATGTAGACTTGGTTATCAGTACGTGGGTGCCTTACATTACCTACTAACCTATGATTTTTATGTACGCTGTGGTATATTTATCATTCCAGCAAATTGTTCATGATGAACAATGGTCGGTCTATTTATCAAAATATTTGTTTGTGTGCTATTTTTTTTTTTGGTCAAGGCAAAGTTAAAACGTTTATTGTTGGTGTTATATAGTGTTAGTACTTTGGATTTAGCAGTCTTTTACAAGTATTGCAATTTTTATTTTCACAACTGTTCTATCACACAACTCCGTCTAGTCCCAAGAATCATCGTCTAGTATTTGTCCTAATTAATATAATATTATTCCAGAATTATCACACAACGCCGTCGATATTTGTTGCCACAAATAGTTTTATTTTTATTTTAATCCAAAAGTGTACTTGTCTAGAATGCTTGAATTAGTCCGCTTAAACCATTTTTGTATAAACAGTTTAAATAAACAAATCGTTAGGAAAAAATTCTAACCCACATTCTATGGTCACAAAGTATCTTTTGTTTGCTACATACGTATTATATTTGTCACAATCAGAAAGGGAAGGCTTTTGTGCTAAGCAGCAACTTAGCGTGGGTCTTAGCGGAGTTGACCCAAACAACATAATGCCATTAGAAGGGGCTGCTACACACTATAAGTTTAACGAGAGTTAAGAGCGTCTGACTAATGATTGTGGAATTGACCCAACGTGTGTTTGCTAGGCTGCGAACAGAGTGATGTGACACAAACAAGTATTTTTTCATTGTTTTTATTAGATGAGATATTTGTGGAATGTGGAAAGTGACGACAAAGAAGTGTTTTAGCCCCCAATTAATGATTGTGGAATTTACCCAACTTGTTTTTACTAGGCTGCGGACAAATTTATGATATACAAACAAGTATTTTTTACTACTTTTTAGAAAGGATAGTTGCGTAACGAGGAAAGTGTCTTCAAAAAAGTTTTAACTATAGTTACCGAGAGTCCGACTAATGATTGTGGAATTAACCGAATGTGTGTTTGCTAGACTGCGGTCAAAGTGCTGTAATAAAAAAAAAAAATTTTTTTTTTTTAGATGAGTTAGTTACTAGTTAGTAGTTTTTGACGAGTGTCATTTTTTTAGGTGGGAAATCAACTAACGGCATTTCCAGCCCTTAGGCGGAGTGGGGAAGGGGCGTGTCAGACTATTACTGACTAAGCTTTTAGTATGAATATAGTGAACAATTCTTATTAATCGTAAAGCGTAAGTTAAGCTAAGCGTTAAAGAATAATAAACACATATACATAGGAAATTTATGTGTTTTTCCGTAACGCTCAAAAGACTGCATGGATTTGAATTAAACACACACGGGAAGAAAATATCCTGAACTGAGTACACAGAATATTTTTTCCAAGGCGTATGTTTCTTTTGGGTATTTTTTGACTATCACGTGGGGCGTAGCGATCGGTAGAAGTTGGTAAAGAGTAATAGTTGTAGATAATTACACTAATATGATAAACAGGTATGTTTGTTTTTTTGTTTGTAGGAGGTAATCCCTAGAAGTACTGGTCCGATTGCTAAAATTTTTTCACCGATAGAATGCTGCTGTATTCCGGAGTGACATACGCTTATTTATGTACGCGACCAAAGCTTTTTTTTTTTTATATGATATACACTATTGCTTGACTGCGATCCCACCTGATGGTAAGCAGTGATGCAATCGTTGGTGGTGAAGCGCACTAGTTTATTAAGAGCATATTCACTCTAGCCTTGAAGACGCTTAAATTGTAATCGGACGGGAAGACCGCAGCTGGCAAATTGTTCCAGTCCCTCGAAGTACGCAGTATAAACGACGAAGCGAAACGCTTAGTCCGGATCGAAGAGGTTTCAACAACGTAAGGGTGGATACACGCAAAAGCTATTATTTGTAAAGTCGCTCCAATATCCGATAAGGTGAAAGAGACACGCTTACGGTGATATGGTCACGTACAAAGACGCCCAGATGATCATATGGTGAAGCTTGCCATGAAATGCCTAAGACGAAGCGCACGCATGGAAGACCCCCCTTCACTTGGTTCACGACGATCCAAAGAGACCTAAACGAAGCTCATCTTGACATCGACATGGCACAAAATCGTGCAGAATGGAAGACAAAAACCCCTGCTCTTGGGTGGAGCAGGAGATAGTGTCAGACTCTTACTGACTAAAAACCCCACCCCGTTCCTTTTAGCCTTCATACCGGTGCTCGAGTTCCTTCCGGATAACCCTGGTCCCAGTAGGCTTCGACCCATCTGGGCCCCTCCTGGATAAGGTTTAGTTAGAAGAATAGCTACTATAGGGTAGTTTCCAGGGTCAAAATAACTACATTTTATTTAGTCCGTATTTTAGATTATAAAAAATAAAGTTACGTGTGACGTCACCTCGTGCGAAAAAATGCAGCACGGAGCGTGGCGTTACACGTAACTTTAATGTGCTATATCTTTGTCATTTTTGGTTTAATTTACAAATAAAAAAATACGTGTCCCTTATTTTTGAATAATCTAAAAGACGGACTAATTACATTTTTTACCGCAACTAGCCTATTGTTAGTTCCAAAGCAAATGATTAACGTCAAGTTATGCAAGAGTAGGTACTAGATAGACTTTATGTCCGGCATACAAGTTCACAAGACGTACAACATAGTTGAGAGAAATGCAAACAAAACACATAACATATATGAACATTTTCAACAAAGTTCTACGAAACTGTATCCGTACTTGTTTGGTTGTGGGCGGCCATCCAAAAACTACAGCGGTACTACTTTAAGGCTCTTGCTCCCATTTAGTTTTCTAATACAGTGACTTTCTGAAGCCTACTCCTTGGTTACGGTTGAGTAAATAGATTTGAAAAAAATATTCATAATATAGCTACATCAACATAATTATATGACGTTTTGTTCTTTTTGACTTGTATTCTCTACTTCTTTCAAATAGCTATGATCTTTAGAAATATGTTTACTCAGAAAAAATGCTGGTTAAAATGTTCTTCAGAATAGAATAGAATAAACTTTATTGTAAACCAAAAATTTAATTAATTTCACAGAAACTTAAATCTATGGGTACAATGGCGGTCTTCGGATCTTATCGCTGACAGCGATATCTTCCAGACAACCTTGGGTAGGACTATAAGAACTTAAACTAAAAAAGGGGGTAGTCTGCGGCGTACTGCAAGCATTATAAATCAACCGAATTAAGAGAAATAAAATAATAATAAATGGGTACATATATAAATATATATAGTATATATTATGAAACAGAATGTACATAGCATAATGTATATCAATTACCACGCTGGATGGTAATGCATATTCTATCCAAGTTGAAAGCCATCCTTTGGGTCATGTCAAGTGACAACAAAGCGTTTGGGAAGATCTTTATTGTTATAAAAGTACTCGCATACACAAATAAATATTAGAAAAAAAGAAAGAGGGAAGGAAAAAAATAAAGGAAGAATGAAAAAAAGAAAAGTATTTATAAATATTTGGAATGTGCATTTAGCATCATTATTTCAAAAGTGTTTACTTGAAATAAAATGCTTTGAATATTTTGGATCGATATCTTTTTTTAGGTGTGCAAATCATCCAATCACATTCCCTGCTCTTGGGTGGAGCTGAAGATAGTGTCAGACATTTACTGACTAAACCCGACCCGAATCTTCCTTTCAGCAGCAGACCCTTGGCCTCAGTAGGCTTCGACTCTGCTGCCCGTACGTTTTGCTGACAATTAACTCCTTGAGGCGGGCGTGGAACGATACACGCTTTTGACGTTTTAGGCTCGGTTCGAACGGTTACCGGACGGACGGCGAGCTACCCATTGCTTGCCGTCCGCAAGCCTGCGCAATCGGGATCAAAATCCCAGTGGCGGATTTTACAATGGTATAGATTTACAATCTCCATCACATACA
Source organism: Mythimna lalbum (assembly GCA_949319445.1). Classification (NCBI taxonomy): domain Eukaryota; kingdom Metazoa; phylum Arthropoda; class Insecta; order Lepidoptera; family Noctuidae; genus Mythimna; species Mythimna lalbum. The sequence continues at coordinate 3,248,221 of OX439356.1, read as the reverse complement.
AAATGATACAGAACAAAGACTGTCTCAGTGCTATTGCAGGAAAAGTGTGAACTCAAACGAAATCGAAAGTTATCAGGGATTTCTTTCAGCACAGCACTTAAAACTGCTGTAATCTGTTTTCCAAACTTTTCAATTCTATCGTTTTCAACCTCGGTTTTAACTTCGGTGTAAGAAAGCTATAACTTTTTTATTCCATTTAGCCTTTCGCTATCCCGCTGCTGGTCTAATCTTTCAAATTCTAATGTGTCATTGATTCTTTTCTCAAGGATCCTTAAAACAGGCTTGATGATACCCATCTGGGTCAGTTTCGAAGCGCCTGCTTATTTTTGAACTCACTATGTGCACCTCTTAGGTAAACCGTAGACGTTATCTCGGGATACATTATTATAGTCTGCCTTTTCATGTTCCCACTGCTGGGACTCAGGCCTCCTCTCTAGGGGAGGAAATAGGTAAAGTAGGCCACGCGGGCCCAGTCTGGATTGATGAATGTCACATGTCTTCGAATTTTTGGTTCTAGGACATGACAGTTTCCTCACGATGTTTTTCTTCACCATTTTGAGAAATCAGCCTTTTAATGTTCCCACTGCTGGGACTCAGGCCTCCTCTCTAGGAGAGGGAATGGGCCGTAATCCACCACGTGGGCCCAGTGCGGGTTGAATGTCACATGTCTTCGAATTTATGGTTCTAAGACATGCCCGTTTCCTCACGATGTTTTCCTTCACCATTTTCAGAGCAGTAGTGATGAAATAAATTACACAAAGTAATGCGCCTGGCTGGGTTTGAACCCTACAACTTGTAAGTCGGCCACCACTGCTCTACATACATTTTCGACTGCCCTGTTGGTCTAGTGGCGCTGACTGCTATACCGGAGGTCGTGGATTCGATTCCCACCCAGGACAATCAATGTCTGTGTGAACATAATCATTTGTTCTGTGTGTGGGTGTAAATTATCTATCATATGTAAGTATTTCGAAATATATAAGTATGTTTATCAGTTGTCTAGTACTCATAACACATGCTCTGCTTAGCTTGGGATTAGACGGCGCTTTTGTGATAGTTGTGGAATATTATATTATTATTATTATATTATTAAGGAGTATGAATACACCCTTACAAGCCTAGTAGTTAACGTCATAAGCCATGAGGCCACTTGTTACTTAGGCTTATTAGTAAACCTACCCGAAGTCACCCCTTTAATCGTTGCCCGTTTATATTAAGTCTATGTGCGACTTTCTGACTAGGGACAGCTTAGATATTAAGGTTCAAGCTCGCTATCGAATTTTAGTTTCGAATAAGCGGATTAGCTGCCAGACAGACGTCATTGGTGCCTTTTAACGAAATATAATTGTGGTTTCGCAGATGTCAAAACTTGTACTGAGAATTATAAGTAGAAGAAGGTAGGTACAATTTGAATTTTTCACGTACAGGTACACAAATATCTTTATCTGGCATTGGAGTTCCAGATATTAGGAGGAAAAAAAAAGAAATGCCAAAAATCAGTACTGGTAATGTGCAGCCAAAATGCCGAATGCACGACACTGACGCAAAATATTTTATAGAAAATATCTCTCTCACTCTTGCAAAAATCTCTCTCACTTTAGCAAAGATGTGGTTGACGATGGATACTCCATCGTCGACCATATCTTTGTTTACAATAGCTTGACTAGGAGTAACTCGTTTTACTGTTGACGTAAAGACCTTCAAGTTTTTTGAAAAGCATAAAACGTATCCCAACTAGCGATACTCGTAAGGCATAATACTATAGCGTGTGTTTTCAAAGTCAACGGGTTGGCTTCCTGATCACAAATATAGATTTTTCAAAAATCAGTGATGTAGTTTTAGTGTTTATCAAAATCGAATCCAAGCCCCTTTTGAGCTGGGGCCAGGGTTATCCGAAAGGGAGTTCGAGCCCCGAACGAGTTTTTAGTCAGTAAGAGTCTGACACTATCTTCTGCTCCTCCCAAGAGCGGGGGTTGTCAATGAATGATCTTTGCCCACCATAAAAAGCCCCTTTTGAGTATTATTTGCTATTTCCTCATAGTTTCGAATTTAGAATTCACGCCCACTTGAAAATTTAACCCTAAACTATACACTACTAGACTATAGACAATAACATTGGCACCTAATTTAAAATTATTACAAGCTCTTTTTTCTCATTTAAATTTTAAATCCCAAAACATTTACTTTATTTCATTTGATTTAAAAAATAATGTTGCTTCTCTTTCAATTGTCATCAGCGACTTTGATGTTTGAATTTGAACCTTTAATCAAATCGTAGGATTTGATTTAAAGTTCTTGGAAACTTCTGCTTTTAAAACCACACTTGATTTAGACTATTGAAATGTAAATTTGATGCTGAATCTGATTGTAACCGTGGAGGTGATTTTTTTAAATAAGAATAGAAAATATTTGAATATAGATTTACTGCTGTTGACCTTTTGAAAATTTAGCATAGTAAAGTCTATCACACCTTAATAAAAAGTCTTTTATAAAAATCTAGATAATTGACATAGCACCGAAAAAAAACCAGGCCAAAATTTGAAGCCCCCTAGAGACGTCTTTACCAGAGTAAGTTTTTATATAAAGGGCAATCTCTGAATCAAAACCGATTCTAATAGTACGTACATTTTGATACTAGTGCAGAAAGTTTTTCACTGATGCAGTGACAACTTTGCATGTGTATCAAACGACGTTTTTCAATGCTTACTTACGACTCCTAGAGGTTGACGTGAATAGAAAATCTTTGCTTTATTTTTATAGGACCGAGAACTCGTATTGACATTAAACAAAAATAAGCAATGTAGACATTTTGTTGATGCTAGCGAGCTGCCCCAGCTTCGCACAAGATTTAAAAATCTTGAAATTTTCGGCTTTTCTTCACAAATTATATGCTTGTTTATAAACTGAAACCTTTCTCACGAATAATTCTGTGTATTGATTAAAGCAGCATGAAACCATCCGTTCTGTAGTTTTTGAGTTTATCTTAAACAGACAGACTGAAGCGGGACTTGATCTATACATATAATTAATCTATAGAAGTTTAGTAGTGCGCGCATCACGTATAATGTACGAAATTTATGTATATAATTTTTATACATTAAAATTATGTATATCTTGATATATTACTTAGGCTTTGTATCATCGCAATCAGTTGATTATATCGAAATATATATTACATTATTTGACTGTTAGGCGGTACGGAGTACGCCTGGTCAACTAGTTTTATAAATATGTATCTCCTCCTCCTTAGTCGTTCACTCTTGACAGAGTAGGCGTGGTTGACGATATTGCATTTTCGTTGGTGAGTGAGACTCTCGCGATACGTCTCCACTTGTCACGGTTCACGGCGTCTCGAGAACTCTGGACTATGGAGGTTTGTGTTGCAGCTCTGATAAGGTCGGTTTAACGCGTAGGTGAGCGTCCGCGTGACCACTTCTCCTCCACTTGTCCCTGGACAACGAGTCGTCCCATGGAGTGTTCGTTGCGAAAAACGTGACCAAAATATTTGAGGATTCGTACCTATTTGCACAGTCGACGATAATCTTTATCTACTTGAAGATGAAAAACATTTCAAGGCCATACAAGACAATACCCTCTTCCATTCCAGACACTTTCTACCCTAAATCATCCACACAAACCAATAACTCACACCTCCGACACAATCACAGTTATACCCCATTTGTTTTAATAAATAAGAAAAACGCTCAACTCAGGGCAAATAGGGGTGGCAACGGATTAGGAACAATGCTCAACCTCATAAAGGGGACAAATAATATAGGACGTAAATCATGTAGGTCGGTTGGATCTGTCACATCCGTACTGGTCGGTGGACTGGGCAATTAATTTGGTTCTGATAAACCTGTTATCTCGGATGTCGGATACATTTGTTGTTTGATTGCGTAGCGGATGTAGGATTGTTATTGATATTGGCAAGATGTTGTTTAGTATAATTTGTATTTGTATTGTAAGTTAGTGTCTAACATGATGAGTCGTAAAAATTGTATCATCATCATCATATCGGCCGAAAGACGTCCACTGCTAGACATAGGCCTCCCCCAAGCGTCGTCGTCGTCCGATGGATGCGTGACGCACAAAAATTGTATAACATGAATTAACCCTTCAGATACCGTCAATTAGAGACACAATAGTAAGACAATAGATGCGCGGCCACCGGGTGTCGCTTGGGGATTCATGAATTAAATATTTCAAGGCTCCACGAAAAAATAGGGAATGGTAAAAAACAAAAAAATAGAGAAAACAGAATCTGTACTCGGAAAATGCCTACGAGAGCCTCTGTTGCCCCTCTGTCCTTCTGTCAGCGGGTTGTATTTCATTAACCGTAAACGTTATAGAATCAAAATTGGCACAAAATGTGTATATGTAGATTTCTTTTGCAAATGTTTTTGCTCACCATTTTCTTTCTGAAAAAGGACGATATTAACAAACACGCAAAAGAAATGATTCTCTATTTTCGTACAAAACGTTTAACAACAACGAGTGAACAATTAATTTTCCGTGAAATTCCAATATTATCAGTGTTGTAGAGCTAACAAAAATAATCTGGTTTTGATGGCTGATCTTGGAGGCTTCAAATCCATCCGATGTTGTTATTTTAATAGCCAAAAGTCTGAGATGTACCGTAATCTGTTTAACGTCACGTCGAAACTTTTGGAATGTTGAGTGAAACGTTGACGTTGTTTTCCTGAACAGTGAGGTAGGTGTTGCGGGACCGGGAGACCGGGACACGGAAAATGACATTGAAAAGGATGGAGGATTTAGCAAGCTGAAAGCCAAATATTTTGAATATGTAGCCTTTTAACCGTATGTGGTTTTTGGATTAGGTTTATTAAAAAATACCAGTCGACGCGAACTAAGTCGTGGGCGAAATTTAGTATTTTTTATGTAATAGGAAATTCGAGCCCGCTATGAAGGCTAGAAGGAACGGGGTGGGTTTTTAGTCAGCAAGAGTCTGACACTATCTCCCGCTCCACCCAAGGGCGGGCTTTGTCATTGGATGATTTTTCCCACCGAAAAAAAAAAACGGACGTGAAAGTGAAGTCGAAGCTAGATAGTTTAGCTTTATTATGTCCTTTCTTGAGCTTACTCCTTGTCAAATTCCATTAAAACTGGTTGAGTAATTTAACTTTCAAAGCGTAACATAGACGATGTTATTTATCATATCTATATAATACCTACTAGCTTCTGCCCGCGACTTCGTCCGCGGAAAATTTCTTGTTTTAAAATAAGATTACACTCGATTAGACACTGCGCACGTTCAGCGCTAGATTCCTGAGCACTGGCCTGCTATGTTATGGCATTCTGCCTAGCGAGCCGCTGCGAGCGCTCAGCGCTAGTCTCCCTATCCCTTGTTTCAGAGACATGCTGCCTTAAATGAGATAGACGCTGCGCACGTTCAGCGCTAGATTCTCGAGCACGGGCCTGCGATGTTATGACATTTTGCCTACCAAGCCGCTGCGAGCGCTCAGCGCTAGTCTCCCTATCCCTTGTCTCAGAGACATGCTGCCTTAACTCAGATAGACGGTGCGCACGTTCAGCGCTAGTTTCTCGAGCACGGGCCCGCGACGTCCTCACATTTTGGCTAGCGAGGCGCTGTGAGCGCTCAGAGCTAGATTCTCTAGCGCGAGCTTGCGAAATATATTCTCTATTTCTCGAGAGGCGCTGCTCATTTTCAGGGGCAGATTCTTCCGTACGGCGTACTCGAGCGGCTCTTGTCTGTGATGACCGACGGGACAGTTGAGATTTCCTTTTAGACATGCTCTCAACAAACTACGCACACACTTGAAAACAATTATGAACAAAGGGAGAGCGACTCGAACACCGTCCGCCTTTACAAAACAAAACAATCGTAATATCGAATAACTCGTATCGATTATTACGATAGAACGAAGTACGAAACTATGAACATACAAAACAAACGTACAACGAAATTACGATATTTTCGATTATGAGGTATCTATCAATAACAACAACCATACGAACGAAACAACCGAAACCAATAAGCAACCGACAGAAGAACTCCAACTAACGACAACGTGGGCATAATAATTCGAGAGGGTCATCAATCCACTTTCTGTGGATTACCACCGCAATTACCACTTAACACCGCGATTCAGAAAAATTACGTAATTGCAGAACGCCATCTACAGGCAAATAGGTAAAACGTTGGGCACGCCACAATTATGGCGGTAAGTCCCCTCTTTGAGGCGTGGCTGGAAAGGCCTCACGGCATCCTTACCTTCCGCATGACACAGGTCCTCACCGGACATGGCAAGTTCGGGAGGTTCCTGCACCGAATTAAAGCGGAAGAGAAGCCCGGGTGTCACCACTGTGCGGAACACCCGGAGGACACGGTGGAGCACACAGTCGAGGTGTGCCCTCCCTGGGCAGAGCATCGCCGTGCCCTCGTGGGGGCGATCGGCGGCGGAGACCTCTCGCGCCGGGCTCTGGTTGAGGCCATAGTCTTTAGCGAGGAGGAATGGCAGGCGGTCGCCTCCTTCTGCGAAGCAGTAATGCTAGCAAAGGAGGAGGCAGACCGCATCAGGCAACGGCGCCCCCGCCGCCGCCGCCGGGATTCCGATCCCGATTTCCGGCCACCGTAGACGCGGGCTCGCGGACGGCGAGCCATGGGTAGCTTGCTGTCCGATCGTCCGGTAATGGACCGAGCCCAAGACGTCGACGGCGCGCACTGTTCCCGCGCGCCTCAAGAAGTTGTCAGCAACAGCAGTAGCCCAGCTGGGTCAAAGCCTACCGGGTCCAGGGTTATCCGAAAGGGAACTCGTGCCCTGGTTTGAAGGCTAGAAGGAACGGGGTGGGTTTTTAGTCAGTAAGAGACTGACACTATCTCCCGCTCCACCCAAGGGCGGGGGTTGTCATAAGATGATTTTTGCCCAGCATAAAAAAAAAATAGGTAAAACGTCTGCACAATGAAAGTTATGCTATTTAGTATGCATTTTGCGTTTTAGTCATTTTAAATTATCTCCGAAACTGTATGACCAATTGATATGCTGTAAATGGCAAATCTTATCTATGTGATGTTCTTGTGATACTGAAATAATTTAATGTCATAAGAATTAATATTTTGTTGCTCAAATAATCAGCCAAACGTAAGTATGCCGAAAAAAATTATTTTTAATGCAATAAAAGAAGTATAAAAGAAAAAATATAAAAGATAGAGATATGGTATCGCGGACTTTTTTGTAGAAATAATTAAGACGAACCAGGTAGCCATACATTGTTTTTAATTTTAAGCAACTGTTTAGGCAGCGCACGCAAATAATTCGGTTTTATGAGGTATTTTTTTCCGACTTGCTAGACAAAAGTTGTGATAGCTCGGTTAATATACATGCTATAGAAACAATTTATAGCCTATAGCACTCAGGAATAATGTAGCTTTCTGCCAGTAAAAAAAATTTTAGAATTGAATTATTAGTTCCAGAGATTACCCCCTACATACAAACTTACAAACTTACAAACTTACAAACTTACAAACTTACAAATTTTACCTCTTTATAATATTAGTATAGATAGTGTTTCGACGTTGATATTTTTCTTCAAGCAACAAACAACAATGTTTATGTGACATTTGTATTTTATTGAAAACTAGTAATCTGCCTTGGCTTCGTACAAGTTGGAATTATGTACAAAAACGTTAAAACAATTAACCTTTCGAATAATTAGATACACAATAGAAAGACAATGAAAGAGTTGACGCCGAAGTTCATTTCGGGTTGAATGAATTAAGCGGATATACAGACAAATGCAGAGAGGGAGGCCAAAGAAAATATGGATGGATTGTGTGAGAAGTGATATGAAAGAAAAGGGAGTTAGTGATAGCATGACGAGTGACAGGACAGAATGGAAGAAAAAAAACGTGTTGCGCCGACCCCAAATAAAACGGGACAAGGGCAGGAAGATGATGATGACAGACAAATGCAGAAAGCATCTTTTTATATACTAAGTCAAGATTCACACATTCATTATATAGCAAAATAATAATAATAATAGTAATTTTTCATGTCTATTCATCCTATTATTTAACTTTCTATTGCTACTGTCTGCTTGTGAAACACAAGAGTGTCCTATTTTCTTGTAAATAAAACCAATAAGTGTACACTTGTTGTATTAAAAAAATTAAAAGTATAGAGGTGTTGAAAGAATACGTGAGGTGTATCGAATACATGATTTTCTATCTACACTAATATAATAAAGAGGTAAAGTTTGTTTTTTATTTTTTTGTTTGTAGGAGGTAATCCCTAGAAATACTGGTCCGATTGCTAAAATTTTTGCACCGATAGAAAGCTGCTTTATTCCTGAGTGACATAGACTATATTATACGTACGCGGGCGAAGCTGCGGGCAAAAGCTAGTATATAAATAATATTATTAGGAGACGTCATTATGTTTCTGTTGAAAATTGATGAGACGAGACCTGTAAAAATATAAAATATGTGATGATGCTATTCAGATTCACATAGCGTCGTTTGTAGCTGCACCAGTTACACAAAAAAATAAATGTTTATATAATACTAGCTTCTGCCCGCGACTTCGTCCGCGGAAAATTTCTTGTTTTAAAATAAGATTACACTCGATTAGACGATGCGCACGTTCAGCGCTAGATTCCTGAGCACGGGCCAGTGATGTTATGGCATTTTGCCTAGCGAGCCGCTGCGAGCGCTCAGCGCTAGTCTCCCTATCCCTTGTTTCAGAGACATGCTGCCTTAAATGAGATAGACGCTGCGCACGTTCAGCGCTAGATTCCTGAGCATGGGCCTGCGATGTTATGGCATTTTGCCTAGTGAGCCGCGGCGAGAGCTCAGCGCTAGTCTCCCTATCCCTTGTTTCAGAGACATGCTGCCTTAAATGAGATAGACGCTGCGCACGTTCAGCGCTAGATTCCCGAGCACGGGCCTGCGATGTTATGACATTTTGCCTACCCAGCCGCTGCGAGCGCTCAGCGCTAGTCTCCCTATCCCTTGTCTCAGAGACATGCTGCTTTAACTCAGATAGACGCTGCGCACGTTCAGCGCTAGATTCCCGAGCACGGGCCTGCGATGTTATGGCATTTTGCCTAGTGAGCCGCGGCGAGCGCTCAGCGCTAGTCTCCCTATCCCTTGTTTCGGAGACATGCTGCCTTAAATGAGATAGACGCTGCGCACGTTCAGCGCTAGATTCCCGAGCACGGGCCTGCGATGTTATGACATTTTGCCTACCCAGCCGCTGCGAGCGCTCAGCGCTAGTCTCCCTATCCCTTGTCTCAGAGACATGCTGCTTTAACTCAGATAGACGCTGCGCACGTTCAGCGCTAGATTCCCGAGCACGGGCCTGCGATGTTATGACATTTTGCCTACCCAGCCGCTGCGAGCGCTCAGCGCTAGTCTCCCTATCCCTTGTCTCAGAGACATGCTGCTTTAACTCAGATAGACGCTGCGCACGTTCAGCGCTAGATTCCCGAGCACGGGCCTGCGATGTTATGACATTTTGCCTACCAAGCCGCTGCGAGCGTTTAGCGCTAGTCTCCCTATCCCTTGTCTCAGAGACATGCTGCCTTAACTCAGATAGACGGTGCGTACGTTCAGCGCTAGTTCCTCGAGCACGGGCCCGCGATGTCCTCACATTTTGGTTAGCGAGGCGCTGTGAGCGCTCGGAGCTAGATTCTCTAGCGCGTGCTTGCGAAATATATTCTCTACTAGCTTCTGCCCGCGACTTCGTCCGCGGAAAATTTCTTGTTTTAAAATAAGATTACACTCGATTAGACACTGCGCACGTTCAGCGCTAGATTCCTGAGCACTGGCCTGCTATGTTATGGCATTCTGCCTAGCGAGCCGCTGCGAGCGCTCAGCGCTAGTCTCCCTATCCCTTGTTTCAGAGACATGCTGCCTTAAATGAGATAGACGCTGCGCACGTTCAGCGCTAGATTCTCGAGCACGGGCCTGCGATGTTATGACATTTTGCCTACCAAGCCGCTGCGAGCGCTCAGCGCTAGTCTCCCTATCCCTTGTCTCAGAGACATGCTGCCTTAACTCAGATAGACGGTGCGCACGTTCAGCGCTAGTTTCTCGAGCACGGGCCCGCGACGTCCTCACATTTTGGCTAGCGAGGCGCTGTGAGCGCTCAGAGCTAGATTCTCTAGCGCGAGCTTGCGAAATATATTCTCTATTTCTCGAGAGGCGCTGCTCATTTTCAGGGGCAGATTCTTCCGTACGGCGTACTCGAGCGGCTCTTGTCTGTGATGACCGACGGGACAGTTGAGATTTCCTTTTAGACATGCTCTCAACAAACTACGCACACACTTGAAAACAATTATGAACAAAGGGAGAGCGACTCGAACACCGTCCGCCTTTACAAAACAAAACAATCGTAATATCGAATAACTCGTATCGATTATTACGATAGAACGAAGTACGAAACTATGAACATACAAAACAAACGTACAACGAAATTACGATATTTTCGATTATGAGGTATCTATCAATAACAACAACCATACGAACGAAACAACCGAAACCAATAAGCAACCGACAGAAGAACTCCAACTAACGACAACGTGGGCATAATAATTCGAGAGGGTCATCAATCCACTTTCTGTGGATTACCACCGCAATTACCACTTAACACCGCGATTCAGAAAAATTACGTAATTGCAGAACGCCATCTACAGGCAAATAGGTAAAACGTTGGGCACGCCACAATTATGGCGGTAAGTCCCCTCTTTGAGGCGTGGCTGGAAAGGCCTCACGGCATCCTTACCTTCCGCATGACACAGGTCCTCACCGGACATGGCAAGTTCGGGAGGTTCCTGCACCGAATTAAAGCGGAAGAGAAGCCCGGGTGTCACCACTGTGCGGAACACCCGGAGGACACGGTGGAGCACACAGTCGAGGTGTGCCCTCCCTGGGCAGAGCATCGCCGTGCCCTCGTGGGGGCGATCGGCGGCGGAGACCTCTCGCGCCGGGCTCTGGTTGAGGCCATAGTCTTTAGCGAGGAGGAATGGCAGGCGGTCGCCTCCTTCTGCGAAGCAGTAATGCTAGCAAAGGAGGAGGCAGACCGCATCAGGCAACGGCGCCCCCGCCGCCGCCGCCGGGATTCCGATCCCGATTTCCGGCCACCGTAGACGCGGGCTCGCGGACGGCGAGCCATGGGTAGCTTGCTGTCCGATCGTCCGGTAATGGACCGAGCCCAAGACGTCGACGGCGCGCACTGTTCCCGCGCGCCTCAAGAAGTTGTCAGCAACAGCAGTAGCCCAGCTGGGTCAAAGCCTACCGGGTCCAGGGTTATCCGAAAGGGAACTCGTGCCCTGGTTTGAAGGCTAGAAGGAACGGGGTGGGTTTTTAGTCAGTAAGAGACTGACACTATCTCCCGCTCCACCCAAGGGCGGGGGTTGTCATAAGATGATTTTTGCCCAGCATAAAAAAAAAATAGGTAAAACGTCTGCACAATGAAAGTTATGCTATTTAGTATGCATTTTGCGTTTTAGTCATTTTAAATTATCTCCGAAACTGTATGACCAATTGATATGCTGTAAATGGCAAATCTTATCTATGTGATGTTCTTGTGATACTGAAATAATTTAATGTCATAAGAATTAATATTTTGTTGCTCAAATAATCAGCCAAACGTAAGTATGCCGAAAAAAATTATTTTTAATGCAATAAAAGAAGTATAAAAGAAAAAATATAAAAGATAGAGATATGGTATCGCGGACTTTTTTGTAGAAATAATTAAGACGAACCAGGTAGCCATACATTGTTTTTAATTTTAAGCAACTGTTTAGGCAGCGCACGCAAATAATTCGGTTTTATGAGGTATTTTTTTCCGACTTGCTAGACAAAAGTTGTGATAGCTCGGTTAATATACATGCTATAGAAACAATTTATAGCCTATAGCACTCAGGAATAATGTAGCTTTCTGCCAGTTAAAATTTTTTTACAATTGGATTATGAGTTCCAGAGATTACCCCCTACATACAAACTTACAAACTTACAAACTTACAAACTTACAAACTTACAAACTTACAAATTTTACCTCTTTATAATATTAGTATAGATTTCTCGAGATGCGCTGCTCATTTTAAGGGGCAGATTCTTCCGTACGGCGTACTCGAGCGGCTCTTGTCTGTGATGTCTGCCGGGACAGTTGAGATTTCCTTTTAGACATGCTCTCAACAAACTACGCACAGACTTGAAAACAATTATGAACAAAAGGAGAGCGACTCGAACACCGTCCGCCTTTACAAAACAAAACAATCGTAATATCGAATAACTCGTATCGATTATTACGATAGAACGAAGTACGAAACTACGAACATACAAAAACGTACAACGAAATTACGATATTTTCGATTATGAGGTATCTATCAACAACAACAACCATACGAACGAAACAACCGAAACCAATAAGCAACTGACAGAAGAACTCCAACTAACGACAACGTGGGCATAATAATTCGAGAGGGTCATCAATCCACAGAAAGTCTTAACACCGCGATTCAGAAAAATTACGTAATTGCAGAACGCCATCTATGGGCAAATAGGTGAAACGTTGGGCACGCCACAATTATGGCGGTAAGTCCCCTCTTTGAGGCGTGGCTGGAAAGGCCTCACGGCGTCCTTACCTTCCGCATGACACAGGTCCTCACCGAACATGGCAAGTTCGGGAGGTTCCTGCACCGAATTAAAGCGGAAGAGACGCTCGAGTGTCGCCACTGTGTGGAACGCCCGGAGGACACGGTGGAGCACACAGTCGAGGTGTGCCCTGCCTGGGCAGAGCATCGCCGTGCCCTCGTGGGGGCGATCGGCGGCGGAGACCTCTCGCGGCGGGCTCTGGTTGAGGTCATGGTCCTTAGCAAGGAGGAATGGCAGGCGGTCGCCTCCTTCTGCGAAGCAGTAATGCTAGCAAAGGCGGAGGCAGACCGCATCAGGCAACGGCGCCCCCGCCGCCGCCGCCGGGATTCTGATCCCGATTTCCGGCCACCGTAGACGCGGGCTCGCGGACGGCGAGCCATGGGTAGCTTGCTGTCCGATCGTCCGGTAATGGACCGAGCCCAAGGCGTCGACGGCGCGCACTGTTCCCGCGCGCCTCAAGAAGTTGTCAGCAACAGCAGAGGCCCAGCTGGGTCGAAGCCTACCGGGTCCAGGGTTATCCGAAAGGGAACTCGTGGCCTGGTTTGAAGGTTAGAAGGAACGGGGTGGGTTTTTAGTCAGTAAGAGTCTGACACTATCTCTCGCTCCACCCAAGGGCGGGGGTTGTCATAAGATGATTTTTGCCCACCATAAAAAAAAATAGGTTTTACCTATTTTTTTGCGTCTGCACAATGAAAGTTACGCTAGGGGCATTTTGCGTTTTAGTAATTTTAAATTATCTCCGAAACTGTATGACCAATTGCTATGCTGTAAATGGCAAATCTTATCTGTATAATGTTCTTGTGATACTGAAATAATTTATTGTCATAAGAATTAATATTTTGTTGCTCAAATAATCAACCAAACGTAAGTATGCCGAAAAAAAATATTTTTAATGCAATAAAAGAAGTATAAAAGAAAAAATATAAAAGATAGAGATATGGTACCGCGGACTTTTTTGTAGAAATAATTAAGACGAACCAGGTAGCTATACATTGTTTTTAATTTTAAGCAACTGTTTAGGCAGCGCACGCAAATAATTCTATTTTATGAGGTATTTTTTCCCGACTTGCTAGACAAAAGTTGTGATAGCTCGGTTAATATACATGCTATAGAAACAATTTATAGCCTATAGCACTCAGGAATAATGTAGCTTTCTGCCAGTAAAAAAAATTTTAGAATTGAATTATTAGTTCCAGAGATTACCCCCTACATACAAACTTACAAACTTACAAACTTACAAACTTACAAACTTACAAATTTTACCTCTTTATAATATTAGTATAGATGAATGATATTTATTTTGCAAATAGGTTCATAAAACACTTTTACACGTTAAATTTTTTTTTCGTCTGTTTAAGCTAGATGAGGCCGGTGTTTCCTAGCTGACTACCCTGAGAAGAAACACCGAAACAAACTCAGGGGTCAAAGTCTCTTTTAAAGTCCATACAGTAAATATGTATTGGTCAAATCACATGAGAACCATGCCGATCAGTCTGAGATGGTCTTTTGAAGAAAGAACCATACAGATTTGAGTGGACCCGTCCAGTCAGTGTAAGCATTTGTCAGTATTCGCAAAGCTCAACTCAGGACTATATTTATCATTTGTAACAGGAAAAAGTGTTTAAAACACAACCACAAAACAAAAGGTACGAGTATAATATTATTATCTACAGATCCAACCAATTTAAACAAATACCCCAAGGACTCTTAAATCAGATACCTAATTTTAATAAGTTAATTAAGAACGCCCTATCAGACATTTGATAAATCGTAATTACTAAAAACAAAATTACCTATTCCCGTCGGTCCGTTGAACAATATTTCAAAAACAATTTCTGCTGTCGGAAATAGGAATGGCGGGAGAACAGTGGGCCGATTAATTATGGCTTTGTTCCAGTTTACAAACTACGGCCACTGAAAATATGAACTCAGTAGGTCAACTCCAAAGAAAGATAAAACACGTACATACGCATTGACAGTCTTCACGTACAGCAATCGTCCTAGCGCTATGGCGACTAGTTTAATTTTAAACATGTTGGAACAAGTAGATACCCCACACAATTTCCGAAAACTAAATTTTGTGATTCAACAGTAGTCATAAATTTACACTAATATTATAAAGAGAGGTAAAGTTTTTTTTTGTCTAAAGGGGGTAATCTCTGAAAGTTTTCTATTACTAATTTTTGTTCACCGATAGAAAGTTGTTTTATTTTTGTATGACATAGGCTATATTTTATGTAGGCGGGCGAAGACACGAGTTTAAGTTGATAATAAAACAATAGTAAATTAGATACATTTTTATATCATTTTTTTTTGCGTACCCGCCAACAGTTAAATTTCTTTTATGCATATAAGGCTGGTTTTAGAGTCGCGTTGACCGTCGGCGCTGACGCCCGCAAACAAATGAACTTCTAGAAAAAAAAAAATTATCTATGCGCGTGCTTTGGTCAGCGCTGATTTGAATTATTTGTGCGCCTGTACTCCACAATGATCAGCACGATACTGAAAGGTCTAGCGCTGAGCTATCAGCGTGACTTTATAACCAGTCTAAATATAAATAAAATTTAACGGCTTTGATAAACTTAAGATAAAATTATACATACGCGTCCAAGTGTCTGTGTACCAACTTTCGCAGGTTGTTTGGAATGAACCTTCTGTTCTTATCATATTCTGTGGTAGTTCTCCAGAATTTCAAGTTCTTATTAATGGACTTAAAACTCCAGGTGGACGTCGCGGTTCATGCTCCAGTAGAAAGCACCTTGGGGTGCATAAAGACTTATATTTTTCAGGAGATTTATTTTAAAACTATTCTTTTGAGTGAGCAAAGTAATGGAGCAAGGAATTGTTGTGTGGCAGTTTGTTGGCTTTGTATTTGTTAAGTTTTTTTTTAAATTCCAATGTACGCAAAGGTTTTTTCATCTTTGACGAAACCAGCTCTTGGGTGGAGCGGGAGACAGTGTCAGACTCTTACTGACTAAAAACCCCGCGCCGTTCCTTCTAGCCTTCATACCGGGGCACGAGCTCCCTTTCGGACAACCCTGTCCCCAGTAGGCTTCGACCCAGCTGGGCCCCTCCTGCTGCTACCAACTCCTTGAGACGCGCGGGAACAGTGCGCGCCGTCGACGTCTTGGACTCGGTCCATTACCGGACGATCGGACAGCGAGCTACCCATGGCTCGCCGTCCGCGAGCCCGCGTCTACGGTGACCGGAAATCGGGATCGGAATCCCGGCGACGGCGGTGAGGGCGCCGTTGCCTGATGCGGTCGGCCTCCTCCTTTGCAAGCATTACTGCTTCGCAAAAGGAGGCGACCGCCTGCCATTCCTCCTCGCTCCGAACCATGGATGTACGCAAAGGTTTATTTATCTTCAAATCGTTACTAACGATATTCCAAATCTGCTTATTAACCTGAGTAATAAATCTCGTGTCTTACCTCACCTTTACTTTTCTTAATATATTTTTAGCACTGAAAGTGTTTTTTTCTTTTTTGTGGTTAGGTTCGCGCTTGACCGCTATCTCACATGATGGAAAATGACGATGCGGTCGATGATGGAACGCGCTTATCTAGAAGAAACCTATTCACTTACTTACACGACTTAAAGATTCCCGGGTTGTATTCATCTTATAGCGGAATTTAATTACGTGTATAATAGGCTACTTTACACGCAAAAATCATTTTTCTTGTTACTTCTGGTCATGACAGCAAAACCGCGGGGAAACAAGCTATTTTTGTAATAAGTATCAGGAAACACACGATCTTGATGAACCGATTTGTTCCAGTTTCAAACCAAGCCTCACAACGAGGTTAAGTAAATATTTACCATTGACGTTGTTTTCCTAATAATTAGGTTACCTACACAAATTATTTATTTTGACTCAAGATCATGCTGTCAGTCTTTTGGGTACGAAAAAAAGGATGTCTTTTGGCTGAAATGATGATGATGAAGAGTTTGTTGGTGGTTGGACCATAAGTCCACCATTTTGGAGGTTGGTAATTTTGGTGAAGCCACGGTAACTAAAACAATTCCGCTTCCCAATTCTGTCTATATCTCCATGGAATACAGGCTATTTCAAAAATACAAAACATTGTCGATCTATCAACGGATCTCTCAATGAAGAAATGAATGTTTTTCTTTCTAATAGAATATTATAATATCAACATACTCAGTAAACTAGGATTATTTTGATTGATGAATAGATACAAAAATAAGGGATATACAAAAACGTACTAAGTGCTGATTAGCTCATCCATCAACATACAGAAGAAGTGTTTCGTTTATATTTGTAACTAGCTTTTGCCCGCGACTTCGTCCGCGTGGAATAATGACATCCGGCAGAATTTGGGTTTTCCGCTTAGTTATCGCCTTTTCCATGGTCTATCGATTACGTGTGTTAACAAACATTAAAAAAATCAAATTGTCTCTCTTTGTAATATTAGTACACATACCTACAGATTTAGAAAAGATAGGTCAGACAATTTCTACGGCAGATGTCGGTCCTGGCAAGTACGTGGTGGTATATGTATTTTCTAAGAGTATTTTGATGAATTTCTTCATTTTTAAATACACGTGAAATAATATCATGATGGTTTTTTTTTTTGTCGGCGGGGAAAATCATCTTTGACGAAACCCGCTCTTGGGCGGAGCGGGAGACAGTGTCAGACTCTTACTGACTAAAAACCCCGCGCCGTTCCTTCTAGCCTTCATACCGGGGCACGAGCTCCCTTTCGGACAACCCTGTCCCCAGTAGGCTTCGACCCAGCTGGGCCCCTCCTGTTGCTGACAACTCCTTGAGGCGCGCGGGAACAGTGCGCGCCGTCGACGTCTTGGACTCGGTCCATTACCGGACGATCGGACAGCGAGCTACCCATGGCTCGCCGTCCGCGAGCCCGCGTCTACGGTGGCCGGAAATCGGGATCGGATATCATGATGGTCGAAAGACCGTTGTATTTGTAATAATATCTTTAAACTACCTTATTCTCGCGGCTTCACTTCCCTGGTCCATAACATAATTAGTTGTTCCGGGAAAATGCGATCAGCGTTAAAGCAATTCAATTTCAAAGGACCTGTGTAATCGGAAATTCTATAACATCTTGAGCATTATGAATCCAGTATCAGAAAGTGATAGTGCTATACAGCTTGTATAGCTCTGTCTCTTTTATTCATAGCGGAATTGTGATGATTTTATAACGACATGGTAGGTTTCCAGTACTTCAACCGTGACGGAACCAACCTCATCACGCCCCAGCCGCCACCACAGGAGACGCCGCGGGCGTCAGGAGTCACAAGTGGTATGGACTTGGAGACAGCGGGCATCTGGTAGCTTGCTGTCTGCTACCGAGCACAAAAGTTTCACGCTAGACGTTTCAGATCAACCTAGACCAAGCAGAGCAGATTCCCGCTAGGTCCATAGGATTTTTTTGCAAGAGTTACTATGACTCTGGAATACTGGTGGGTTTTAGTCAGTAAAAGTCTTACACATCCTCTCACTCTATCGTAGAGCGGAATATTTTCCCAATACAACGAAACGTTCTCCAGTACTATCAGAAATTTTCTCTTACAACAAAAATATAACCAACAACTTTTCCTCCTCACAATATTAGGAAAAGAGTTAACCGTTTCTGTGGATACAGCATTGATCATACGTATTAATTCCACAATTCAGCAAGGAAATCCTAGTAAATACTGTACTTACTAAAGAAACCAAACTAAGCATTATTAGTAACCGCCGGGAAAATAATTTGTGGCCACGAGGGGAACTGGGATATCTTAAAGGGAATTATCTGTAATATAATGAATCATATTACTATGATCGTGGAGTTTAGAAGTTAGGATATTCTGAAAGAAGAATTTTACTTTTCAGTTAAGTTTATTTTCTGATGCAAATGAAAGGTGGAGATGTGACCCCGCTTGGTCGAAGTACCGAGGTGAAGGTCTTCGTGGAGGCAATCGGCGGCGCGCCGGTGCCTGGTTCAGACTATGGTCTGGAGCGAGGAAGAATGGCAGGTGGTCGTTTCCTTCTGCGAAGCAGTAATGCTAGTGAAGCAGGAGGCCACACGCGTGAGGGAACGAACGTCCTCTAGCCCCAACCGCTGAAATTCCGACCCCAACTACCAGCCACAGCTAGACGCGAGCTTGCAGACGTCGAGCAATGGGTAGCTCGCTGTACGGCCGTCCGGTGATTAACTGGACTGAGCCCAGTCGTCAACAGCATTGAATGATCCACGCGTTCCTCAAAGGTAAGTCAGAAAACCGTAGGGGCGCGGTAGGGCCGATACTTGCTAGCTAGGACCGCGGGAAATTTCTGAAAAGGAAACCCATAATCCTAGAACACAAAAGATAACTGAAAGATTTTGATACACCCTCGCGCCCCGCCAAGAGCGGGAGAAGTCACTGGATGATTTTCATTCTTAAAAAAAAAAACTTTTACTGATTAACACGAGACGCACAGGACCGTTCGTTGTGGCAACACTTGGGGTAGGCTTATGTCCAACAGTGGACATCTTTCGACAGAAATTATGATGATAATTATGATAGTAAGTGCCAACATACACATAGTCTTTATAATAATTTGTACGGAGGCATTCATTTCTAAATTAAGCAAATTTTGATATCGAGCAGCATTTCAAGGAACCGATCTAATTAGACAAGCAAATTATATTAAGCAGAATATTCTGATTTAATTTAGCGATATAATAATTAACATAATTATGCATTAATTCCTCGAAAAGGTAATAAGACAGAGATTTACCTGTACCGCGCTATCTTCTGTCCGTGACTTTGCCCGCGTGAATAGTATTGCGTACAAGTTTGAAGAAGATATTACAACAAACACAAACTCACAAACTTTCGCCTATTTTGTGAGATAATGTATAAGCTCTTTCGAATTGTCAAGAAGCTGGTCAGTCAGAAAAATCTAATAAAATTTCCTAATCTAAGTCATGTTCTTTAGTTTCATCTAAATCTAAAGAACCAACATAATTTATCTAAATTTTATTTATTGTTTGTCATAATGTTCAGGCTCAGTTTTTTGTGTTACTTTGATCTCCTTTTACTTGTTTTAATTTTAGATTTTATATTTTGTAAGTGTTTATATTCTTTTTATGTACCTACCGTTTGTTGTATTATCTCTCAACTCCGGTCCCCAAGATACAGGCGCCGCCTAGTTTGGGGACCACCGTATATTACAATACTGTAGCCAGCGAATAGTTACATAGGTACCTATAATACGTTAACATTATTTTATTTAAGATTTTATTTGTAACAATGGTTTAATAAAATTTATTATTTATTATTATTATTTCTTTATTTATTTTGTACACATATTGATTACATTTTTAAATATTTCAAAAATAAAAATAAAACATTTAAAAATATAAAAAACAGTATCCCACCGGTATCGGGAACAGGGTCCAAGCTACCGGCGGTCAGGGCTCCAGAGAAAGGAACCTCCTGACTATACGAGCCGTGTCCAGGAGTACCGCTTTCTGGATCAAGCCCTTGATCCAGCCGCCTAACGAGAGCCTCCTAAGGTGTTGGTCGAGGCTCTTGGCAATTAAGCCATTACCCGACACGACTATCGGTACAATGATCGCAGTGTCCACATCCCACATGTCGACAACCTCGCGAGCCAAGTCAATATACTTAATTTGTTTATCTTTCTCGGCTCTCACGAGGTTCTCGTCATGTGGAATGGAAACATCAACAATCACTGCACGCCTCTCACTTCGGTCCACCACCACTATATCAGGCTTATTAGCTAAAATAGTCCTGTCAGTGATGATGGACCGGTCCCAGTACAAAGTGATATGGCCATTATCAAGAACTGGGTCGGGCTCGTACCTGTAATATGGCACTTCTGATTCTACAAGAGAGTACTTCAGAGCAAGTTGCTGATGTATAATCCTGGCTACTAGGTTGTGCCTATGCAAGTATTCTCCGTTAGCGAGACGAGAACAACCAGAGATAATGTGACGTATTGATTCTCCCGGACGGTGACATGCCCGACAGATGTCAACCGTGCCGTCCTTCACAATAAATCTCCGGTAGTTATTCGTCATGATAACTTCGTCCATAATTGCACAGACAAAGCCTTCGGTTTCCCCAAAGAGGTCACCGAAACGCAGCCAGGCTACGGACGCCAATTGGTCTACATCGGGCCCATGAAGGGCCCGGAAAAAGCGTCCGTGAAGCTCTTTGCTCTGCCATACTTCCCTGCGATCGTTAGTGTCAAGCACTATAGGCTTGCGCCAGTTCTCGTTAGCCAGGGCGAGCGGGGTGAGTCCCTTGTCCACTGCCACTACATCTCGATGCATACCCACGTCGGCAGCTAGGAAATATTCCCTGAGGCTGCATACCTCGCGGTTGTGTAGGGTCTTAGCATTTAAAAAGCCTCGACCCCCACACTTCCGCGGGATATACAGTCTCATCACCGACGATCGTGGGTGATGCATTCGGTATGCAGTCAGCAATGTACGGACCCGCCTATCCAGGGCGTCAAGTTCCGTTTGAGTCCATTTAAGTATGCCGAAAGAGTACATCAGTACCGGCATGACCCAACCGTTGAAGGCGCGCACCTTGTTTCCGCCTGATAGAAGGCTATTGAATACCTTCTTCAGGCGCCCAAAGAAACGCTCCTTCAACGATTGCTTCATGTCAGTGATACTGATGCCTAGAGCTTCCGACATACCCAAATACTTATAGGTTTCGGTTGACGAGAGGGACCTCAGGTTTATGGAATCCGTGAGTTGAGTGCCCACGGACTCCACAACCTCCCCTCGCTTTACATGCATGACTGCACATTTGTCCTCACCAAACTCCATCCTGATGGCACTACTGAAGGTTTCAGTTACCTTCAGTAGCTCCATCAGTTGCAGATTGTTGGGGGCAAACAGTTTCAAGTCATCCATGTAAAGGAGGTGAGATATAACCTGACCACCTCTCTTCAACCTATAGCCTAGACCTGAATTCTCCAGCAGTGTGCTTAGAGGATTCAAGGCTAGGCAAATTATTATTATTATTATTATTATTATTAATTCATTATGTATTCCCAATTTACATGAGTAGTTTACTCACATAGTAGTATAATGTAATAATTAACCAGGTACATAATTAAGTGGTCCACATCAATCAATCAAATCGGGAAGTATTGATTTCAAAACTGTGAATTCTGGATCGGGTTGCATTGGGAAAAATCCGCTAGTCAGAAAAGTGAAGCACATTCCAAAACTTCTTCATGTAGAAGAACTTTGCCATGGACACTCTTTTAAACAATGTTATGAATTACAAAAATCATGGTTACATAATGTTTCTTATCCGGGCTTACAAACAGTAAAGAGAGCTTGGGATTTTAGGACACCCAGACACGGATAGGATTGGTCAAAAGGCTAAGGCAGGAGCTCCGCTCTATAGCTCGCTTAGTCTTTGTGGTTATTTTGAGCAAATATTTCACCGTCTGGTTGTCCGATTGTTTGGCAATGACTACCTCTGCACATGTGGCTGCCTGGTAACTCACCAATATTGTGTCTGTTAACTGCTCCACCTCTGTTTTAATATATATACATTTTTTATTTGTATTTTTTTTTCTATAGGACATTGCTTTTGCAATACTTTTTTTTTTAATTTTTGAGACTTCAACTACCTTAAACTCGTTGATAATTTATTTTGTTAACAATTTATAGATAGTTGCAATTATCTATATTTTTCTTGATTTTTTTTTTTATATAGCCTCTTTTTCGTTTTGTAATGTGAATGTGAGAACACTGTATACCTTACAAACCTTTAGATTACTTCCTATTTAAATTACTTTTTTATTTGAATTACTTTTTTTATTTTTTGCTTTTGTGTACAGTAGGTATTGATATACACTGTTCTTACATACTATCATATTATAACACCTACCACTTTTTTTTAAAGGAGTAACCATGGAGTTTCTTGCCGGTTCTTCTCCATAGGAAACGACCAATTTGGAACCGTGCACTAGCTTCTGACGTTTTATAAGTGCCCATGTAGGCCTTTGTGAAATAAAATATTTTGACTTAAGTTCGTGTCTCAAGGATACGTCAGCAATACTGAAAGACACAGTCACGGCTTATGACTGTCAGTGCTTTGGATTGTTCGAAGGAGTTGCCATGGCCTTTGCAAAAAGTATCTGAAGAAATTCTGTTGGTTTAAGTCAGAAAAAGAGTCTCTCACTCAACCAGAGTAAAAGAAGTCATTTGACAATTTCCCATTTACAAACTAGATTTGCCTCAGAGAAACGAAAAAGTGAAAAAAAAACTTAAGTCTTAAAATAATTCTTGTTTATTTTACCGTTAAAGAAAATCAGTCGTTAATCTTCGTAATCATCAAGTCAAGGGTCGATCCAGGACGTGCCGACAATTCAAATTAAACACGGCTCGTTTGTTGAAGTACTGTTTTGTACTTAAAACAAATATTTTACTAAGAAACTCGTATCTATGGTACCATCAAAGACACATCCGCTTGACCACCGCTAAATTTATTTTTGCTTGCACTCGAAACGAAAACTTGAAAGGGTTTGGTTTGGCGCTGCGCCGCAGGATTTAAGCAAAAATTTTTTTAGGTGATTAGGCAGAAATGACCGCGATAGTACAAGTTGCTCCTGCTGAGTGAATATTTTGAATGAGTTACAGTGGCACTGGAACGCTTAGGGCAACTGGAACAATTTTGGCGGGTTTTAAGCCAATAAAAGTGTGACACCGATATTATTATTGCAAAGTGATGCTTTTTTTTGTTATTGTTGATAGGTTTGCGCTTGACCGCCATCTCACCTGATGGACGGATGCGACGATGCGGTCGACGATGATATACAAAGCCACGTCGTAGAACCACCAAATAGATAGGTACAAAAGACAATCTCATGTATATACTTCACTTTTGTATTATACCTACGCTCGGTGAACGCATACTAATGAGCGTTTGAGCCGGAACTGTTCGACGAGCGGGCCGAGGCGCTCAGAGACATCGTGTGCGTGAGCAGTGTCAATGTGTGCGTTGCTTGAGCGCGCTTTTTATGAAGATTGACTTCTGTACCCTATATATTTTGTGGTAGAACCCTGCGATGTGAATCGTTACGATGCGTGCGGCAAAGCATTGGTTCAGGTATCATACTATGTGCGATATGAATCAATTCGCAAGTTCTTGCGATGCATCGTACGAGTTCGCAGATTTTTACGATGCTAACTGGCGTCGAATATTTTTATTGGAAAATCTTAGGATAATACATAGAACTGGATTATGTTATACTGTAACAATACATATATTTAATTTATTTCGGGATAAATGACAGGATTTCCCGTGTACAATTTATTTATTACGTATAATATATATACAATACATATTATATAGTATTGGGTTACCGATTACCGACTGTTGACATGTTCGACCCAACGCCACTCTCGTGAGGTGCGCTGGTTGTGACACAATTATTTACTCACACAAAATGGACATATTGATAAACGCTCTGCTCTACAAACAGCTCTAGATATTTTTGATACTTCCAAGTGTTGCAGTGAAGAGTTGAACTAATAGAATTTACTGTTAGTTGCTTAGTGTTATGGGGAGGTTCCTGCACCGGATTCAAGCGGAAGAGACGCTCGGGTGTCGCCACTGAACGGAACCCCCGGAGGACACGTCGGAGCACACAGTCGAGGTGTGCCCTGCTTAGGCGGAGCATCGCCGTGCCCTCATGGGGGCGATCGGCGGCGGAGACCCCTCGCGCCGGGCCTTGGTTGAGGCCATGGTCTGGAGCGAGGAGGAGTGTCAGGTGGTCGCCTCCTTCTGCAACGCAGTAATGCTAGAGGAGGCCGACCGCATCAGGCAACGACGATCTCACCGCCGCCGCCGGGATTCCGATCCCGATTTCCGGCCACAGTAGACGCGGGCTTGCGGATGGTGAGCCATGGGTAGCTCGCTCTCTTACCGTCCGGTAACTGTCCGGACCGAGCCCAAGACTTCGACGGCACGCACTGTTCCCGCGCGCCTCAAGGAATTGTCACACAACAGCAGGAGCCCAGCTGGATTTAAGCCTACTGGGGCCAGGGTTATCCGAAAGGGAGCTCGAGCCACAGTATGAAGGCTAGAAGGAATGGGGTGGGTTTTTAGTCAATAAGAGTCTAACACTATCTCTCGCTCCGCCAAAGAGTGGGGGTTGTCATTGGATGATTTTCCCCACCATAGAAAAAGACGTAGTGCAAATAATGACCTATTTTTGTTGCACATGCGTTGTTTTCACGTGCAATAGTAGTACAAATAACACGTGCAGTACAAAAAACAATGATCAAATTTTTAAGAGACCCGTCCCCCATATTCAACATATTTGAAACCGGTATCATTTGACGTGTCTAGTAACAAGACTCTAGTTGAGTAGTTTTTTTTTTTATTCTGGTGACATACTTCAAAAGTATGGGGTTTAGGTTTTATAAAATATTTTTATTTGAACCTAACCTTCTACGAAATAAACTACAAATCTGTTGGTGGTATTGTGTACCAAAAAATAATAATATTAGGCCACTATCCCACTGGCGTTTTACAAACATTGGCTATCCTCCAACGTCTGCGCAGCGCCAACGTTGCGCAGTCGCGACTTTAGCGTTTCGAGTTTCTAGTAGTTAGTAAGGCGCCAACGATGAGCAGACATGTCATTAACGTCGCGATTTGAGATGTATTCAAGAAACTCGCGATGTTAACGCAGCGTCTGCGCAACATTGGCGCTGCGCACACGTTGTAGAAGCGCCAACGCTCGTGGGATAGCGGCCCAGCTGATGGCGAGGGTTTTAGAAGCGTGACTTTGTGAGTTGATTTTCTCGTTACTTTCCGTACCGTGTAGAGATGTCACCATAGAAAAAAAAACATGTGATACATTGCAAAACTATTGATTAATATAACAGTAGAGGAGACGTTTTGATGCATTGTCCTTTGACGTCGTAGGACGTTGCTGATTCAAACACGTTAAGTATTAAAATTTTCCTAATGGGAAAACCAAGAAGTCAATCAATACTTATCCTTTTTGTTTCCGAACTCCTTGTCGAAGATGAATCGCGCACAGCCACGAACATTATAACCAGAGATACTTGTCAGTGGGCATTATTAATTATGTTTTAAGGAAAAACCGTCGTTTTTACATCATTATGCATATTACGCCGTCAGCCATTATTCATTGAAATGTGATGGCGAGGGATTTAGAAGCGTGACTTTGTGAGTTCGTTCTTTAATTAAAGTGAAAGCTTCGAGCTTTAGTGTGGCCTTCTTGTCGCTAGATGGCGCTGTACTCAAAATTTTAATTTATTTGGTTTTTAGTCTTCATGCAGTAGGTACTTACATAGTATAGAGCTATACTTATATATAATAAGAAACATGAACAGAATTAGGTGAATTTTGGGGCAACCATTTGACTAGGTTATTTAAATTAATAAAACGGAATGATCGATCTTATCAAATACTTACATTTTCGTATGTAAATCAATCAAAATTTCGCAAAGAAAATGGATTTAAAAGTCAGCAGGGCTCTTTCAGGGCGCAGCTCGCCGGAATTAAATGCACACATACTCGTAGTAAGAGAGCTTTCTAAGCGGGAGTACGACTATTTGGGTGCGTCTGTCTCCCTCCATACATTTTAAATGGCAACTAGATCACTGACACTTTATCCCCGCTACTCGACGTCAAATCAGGCGTGTTACACGTGTGCTATATTTGTTTTCGAAGTTATGAAACCTGAAACCAATGTTATGATTACTATTCTCGTATAGCCTGGAGAAAAATATGAAATCATATCTATCCTATTAATTAACGTTATTGTTTATCTTTGATCCTTGACAAATTGTCCCTAATGAGTGTTCTCAATGTATCAAAACAACCAAATGCTTGTAAAACAAAGTTATTTTCGTCGGCTTTGTTTATGGAACCGATGAGCTCCTTAAGTTTCGATTGAGATATACGATTACACACAAATTTGTAGATACACTGACTGGATATGTCTAGCCCACTCAGAATTATTTGTGTGGTATTTTCCTAAAGCCCTCATTTCGAATAGTACCTACTAAACTGTGTGGCTCTTATTGATAAAATATTTTTCGGTCTTCAGTGATATTTTTTTAACCGACTTCTAAAAAAGGAGGAGGTTCTCAATTTGGATGTTTGTATTTTTTTAATGTTTGTTCGCGCATAACTTCGTCGCTTGCCAACCGATTTGAAAAATTCTTGTTTTGTTGGAAAGGGTATACTTCCCAAATGGTCCCAAAGTCACCAAGTTGGTATCTGAAGATGGAATCTTGGCTAAATCGGAACTCCTCAAATTCAATTTATTTTTTTAGTGAAGTCGGTTATTTTTTTTTTATGAAAAGGTTTTTTGGTATTTTATTTTTAATTTTCTCTTTTTAGCTGTGGTTTGCAGGGTCGAAGCATACTGAGGTCGAGGATTTTTTTTTTCTTTTTGATCTGGACGCGTATCGCGGCACTGGTTCGAGACAGCACGAGAGAAGAATGTCTGGAAGGATTTGGTGGAGGCTTTTGCCCAGCAGTGGGACAGTAATGGCTAATGGCTAAAATGAGAGAAGAACGAAAGGAAAAATATTTTGGCGCACAAACATAGCGAAACATGCTTTTATCGGTCCTCTGTCTCCTTTACTAAACAAGTTACAGGTGCAAGTCTCCGAACCTTGTTATTTTGCATTGCTATGCATCACATTCCTGATTGTGTCTGCAAGGCCCCTCAGTGCTGCGCTTTGTGCGAAGTAATGGAACACGACATAGTAACAATTTGGTTAGCGTGGAAGAGAAACCTCATACAGGCACAAACAAATACAGAGTCGTCATTTTTAGAGTTCCATACTGCAAAAAAAAAAATAACGGAACCTTTATAGGATCACTTTTTTGTCTGTCTGTCTGTCAAGACCCATTACCTCAGGAACGCGTGGAGGTATTAAGTTAACCATACACTCAGGTCTGCGGTCCCTTGAAGTTGTAAAAAGATCATACTTACTTCTTAGTTAATGAAAAAAAAGATGCGACTGTTTTTGTTGCAAAAAACGTATATTTCGTCACTCTCAAGGGAATCAAAATTCATAGGGGTACTTCCCGCTGACCTAGAATACTGAAATTTGGCATAAAGCAAAATCTTATAGCACATATTTAAGATTAAATCTGAAAACAATTTTACTGTAACGACTTGATAAAAAACATACTTTTTTTGCGATTCGGAAAAATCATGAGTCTCCATTCGGGAAATGAACTATTTACACACACCAGGTAAGTTTGTACGAAACCCTCAGTGCGCGAGGCCGACTTGCACTTGCCCAGTTTTTTTGATTTATAAATCAATAGCCAGTACAATATTCGTATTTCCATAAATTGAGTGACATTTTAGGATATAAACAAACACTAATAACTTTGCTGTTAATGAATATTATTTATTGAGACTTTGTTTAAATAATAACAAGACCTTTTTTAATAAGCCCTTTAAGTATTTGTAGTAATTAAACATAAGTGGTGTATATTAGATACAGCATAGTGTGCGGAAAAACATAAGGAAAAAAAAACCATGACCTGAATTAGAAAATAGTAGAGGTAATTTGTATATCGGTCATACTATCCCGTGGGATTGTTTCCGACTTTCCTGAGGCGAAGACTCCGGTATAAGCTGGCATGTATTTTCGAATTCTTCAACGATAATAAAGTGTGGGGAGTTATCGATGTTGCCCAACATCTTTTGGTAGAATATTTCAAGAACCAGACGAGTAGGGATCTGTTGTCAATATCATGAAAGATTAATTGAATCGACATCGGCTTCTCCCAAGTATCGCCTCAACGACTGGTCCTGTGCGTCTCGCATCCATCGGATTACCGCGATCCTCACCACGTCATCGGTCATCCTTGTGGGAAACTTCCCCGTAGGCAGACGCCACATCAGAACCTTTCGGCCCCAATGGCCATTTGTTCTACGAGCAATGTGCCCTGCCCTGCACATAAGTTTGGCAAAATGAAAGTTTGGTGATGTTGTTTTACAAGCCAAAAAAAAAAAAACAAGTCTCGCTCCGATATGGAGTGCGGGAGTACGCGCAAGACCTTATTTGCAGTAAGTTCTTGTCATACAAACGCAGGCTTGCGTGCACCTCTTCGCCGTGTTACTAGTCAATATAATAAAATTTGTGAGGGCATTGACTTCTTTTTTGTTTCTGCTCAAAAGTTTAAAAGGCTTATTTATAAACAAATTTAGAATAGTTCGTTTATTATTTACACATTCTCTCTCCCTCTATCTCTTATCCTCTCTCTTATTTGCATGCCTGTCTATATTTATGTTTGCTATTAACTTCTTTTCTGTTTTGTCAATCTAGAATAGCGCACTGTTAAATATAACTGTTGGTAAGTTGTGGAAAATGTCGTAGGTTATACATTTATAAATTCTGCATATTTATAACTTAGTATAAGGTTTTAATGTATAATTGTTATTTTTCCCGAATAAATAAAATAAAATAAAATAAAAAGAAACGACCAATTGGAGCTATGCACTAGGTTCTGATGTTTCATTAGAGCATTCATAGGTTAATGTGAAATCAAATAGCTTTAATTTGAAGGGTAAAAAATCTACATCTAAGTACTTACCTAAATCAGTTAGACGTAGGTTAGGAACTTACTAGGTAGGAGCAACTAGTCAGAGTGGTTATAACCATTAGGTAGCTGTGAACTTCGAGAGACTAGTTGAAACTCGGACACCCAAAGTTTGGGTGGTGTTAAACTAATGTGCGGCTACTTTGTCGCCTTGTGAGGTATAGCATTTTCCTAGCTAAATTAATTAGGGTTTCGAATTAGCTGACTTTAAAACCGTTATGACTTTTTTTTTGTTTTTGCGTCTTAGAAAATAAAATATTGCTTGTGTTTTTCTCAAAGTAAGTATAAGGTGATTTTAAATCGAAACCTATCTTTGATGAGCCTGATAAAATTATAAATATGAAAAACTTTGAGTAACTCACATCCATCGAGAATAGAAAAATAACGCGGTGAAAAAAGATCTTGGATTCGATTTGGATACTGATTCTGAACAAACTACGAGTATGTAGATATATTCAGGTTTCGCTTATCCTATATTATATTAAATATTAAAATTTGAAAAAAAAAAGCGATGTGATAAAATATCATCCTATATATAAATATAACGGAGGATCGATATCAGTGGGTCGCGACATCGGAAATAACACTCACAAAAACCTTTGATAACACTTTTAATTACTCGTAACACATACTCAGTACAAAATAATCAAGGATGCCTGAAATATAGCTTGATTAAGAATTTAGGAACGCGGGAAGTTTAGCGTGGAGTAACCAACGTCTGCTCGGACCACCGGACCGATTCAAAGTGCCCTCCAAATCAACCGTCACCCGACACGTGGACCTACTCCCATTCCGGTTAGCCAATTTACCTGTCAACGTCAGTACCTGTCAATGTCGAATAATCGATTATACCTCCGGATCGACATTTGACTCGACTATTCGCTCAGTGTTGCTATAACTCCACGCTAACCATCCCCAAGTTAATACTTGACGTTCCCAAACGTAAGCTGTTCAATCTAACTACATAGTTCCTCCAGTGAAAGATAGGTGGCGCTGATGCAGACCGACTGATATGCGCCAACGCTTCGACACGGCCGTCCTGATGATCACACGTCCTCGTGTGGAGTACCTGGAATGAAAGAAAATCCTCGAACAGTCATTCAGTCATTCTAGTCGTTCGGCCAATCCTGGCCCAAGGTGGTGGGGCATAAAAGGTACTCTGATCAAAATCATCAATCATGTCTAGAAGAAAATCACAACAATCTCAATCTCTCAAAGCCGACATGTTGAACAACACTCAAACTCATTCAAATAATAGGAAACTCATTAAAATATTGCAGTGCTCATACTCTGACCTCCATCCGGTCTTCATCATCACACTTAGCCTCCATCCGGCCATAAGCATCAAACCAATCGACCTCCATCCGGTCTTCATCATGACACATTATAGCCTCCATCCGGCCATAAGCATTGATGCTTATGGCCGAATGGAAGAAGACCGGATGGAGGTCGATTGGTTTGAACCAATCGACCTCCATCCGGTCTTCATCATCACACTTATAACCTCCATCCGGCTATAAGCATCAAACCAATCGACCTCCATCCGGTCTTCATCATAACACATTATAGCCTCCATCCGGCCATAAGCATCAAACCAATCGACCTCCATCCGGTCACTAACACAACAGGCAACCTCTATCCGGTCACCTCCACATGTAACCTCCATCCGGTTACAAACAACACCATCAAGATAATCATTTCGAGCCTTTAATCAAAATAATCCTTAAAGTAGGTTTGTTCAACATGTTACTTTATTTTTCCTATAACGTTGCAGATTATAAGAAAACTCTTACTATGCTAGGTACTCTAAATGTTAAGTTGACTACTTAGTATTCAACTAGTCTTGTCAGCGTTATCATTTTCGTCATAGCTAGTCTCGTCATCATCGCCTACGTGCATGTCAACGTCAGTTATTTTTCGCAGGCGGTTATGTGCGTACTTCGAAACATAACGGTCATGGTGGCCGTTCGCAAGAACCTCAATCACTCCTGCGCATCCCTCCAGGATCGCCAAGTCTCTCAAGACTTAATGGTTTCCCACAGTACGTCCCAGATTTGATCAACATTTGAATTGAATACCGCTTACTTACGGACTACTGTGACCGCTAGATACCGGTTTCTATTAAGCTACGACTACAAATCAAATCTCCTATAATCAGTTCATCCTGTAAACTTCATCGTCATCATCAGCCTCTTTTTTTTTTATGTTCCCACTGAAACGCCTGCGTTTCATTTTCTTTCTATTGCGGTGTCACTGTCTTTCTGTTGCGCCTTTAATTGACCCGATTGAAAAATTTGAAACGCTAAAGGTTAACCGACTCTTTCATAAAACATTAAATTAATTCTTATTCAGTTTTCGTGGTGCTGCTGTCAAAAAAAGAAACTTTACCGCACGTTAAATCTTTAGAAGAACGGCCCCATACACGTGAATATTTAGGTACAAACCACCCGAAGTAAACTACTAGACCTATTAACTGTCCCAACTGAGCTATGATAAACAGCATCGAAAGTAGAGTAGAGAGCAGAATCGAATGTACGCGATCTGCTTTCCGAAGTTCTATATCTCCTAACTTCAGCACTTGACTTAATTTCATATCCTAAACAACTCGATTTGCATTATGAAAAACAACCACTCTTTCAAATCTAATGAAAATCCGACTTTAATCAACGTTTGTAATACTACATTAAGTCTCTCGAAATTCTTAATAGATTCCAAAATAATCAAAATATTGACAACTCAAACTATGAAGTAGGTATTTACCGATTTATCAAAAACCCCGTTGAAAAACAGAGATCACGTTTTCGTTTCATCATCATCATCATCATCATCATCATCATCATCATCATCATCATCATCATCATCATCATCATCATCATCATCATCATCATCATCATCATCATCATCATCATCATCATCATCATCATCATCATCATCATCATCATCATCATCATCATCATCATCATCATCATCATCATCATCATCATCATCATCATCATCATCATCATCATCATCATCATCATCATCATCATCATCATCATCATCATCATCATCATCATCATCATCATCATCATCATCATCATCATCATCATCATCATCATCATCATCATCATCATCATCATCATCATCATCATCATCATCATCATCATCATCATCATCATCATCATCATTTTTTTCTTCCATTCTGTTCTGTCCCTCGTCACGCTATCACTACACCTACACAACCAACACAAACACACAACACCCTAACCTAACCCTAACCTATACTATACAATCTAATTTTTTTTAAATAAAGCGCACTATGTAAACGAGTTATTTGGTCCGAGATACGTGGCAACGAATACCAGTAAGGCACGTTATTGTTTAGTTTAATACCTCATACTCTCTTTAACACGCGTTTATAGCATACTATACTGTCATAGGTACACGTCAATGTCAATAACGTAAAAACTATCTACGGAGGAGTTATCACTGTCAAACAAAAATCGAAACGGTATCTACCGGATATACCGAGGGTAGATGTAATTACAATTGTTTATGTCGTGAACTTTAGCAATTTAACAAAAGAAGTGTGTCACGCACGATCATACTATTTAAACTGAATCCTTGCAACAATATTTTACGGCCAAAATATCACTTCGCAAATAGATGTTGTGAATAAAACCTCAATCAAACTACGCAAGTAATCTGAACACGCTAAACTGACCCTTCAATGTAACAAAACTGTGTTTACGTTTGCCGTGAAATAGTGATGACAGACTTTAAAGTGAAAGAGATATAACACTCAGCATCAGAATTAAAATGGAATGTGAATACCTGACCTTGTTCCTGGTTCCTTTGACAGCACATTCGTCATCCAGTCTCTCGCTACGTGATGCCTTGGCACCACCATCGCCTTCACGTCGCTTGCTTCGTCCAATTATTCCACAATGTAACATTTGACAGGTAGCGTTTGAAACGACTTCAAGCGTTTTGTGTGAAACGTTTTCTGATCTGATATCGCACTCGACACACTGCACCTCAGGCACGCACACACACACACGCGCGAAGCACGTATCGGAAAGTAGTACATCGTAAACGAGCACTTGCACCCATCGCTCTTTTCCCGGTCACTAGCTGGGTGGTACGTTGTAATTTGCTCTCTGGGGATACAGCGGTACCATGGTCCAACATTTGTTGCTCAGGATTAGGGAACAACCCCAGAAAAAAACCTAATCAGACCATTTAAGTCAGCTCTTCAATCCGGTTCTTACTTTCTCAAAGCGACCATAAGCAGGGCGCCATGTTGGTCTTGGTCCGTCAAGCACATTTCTGCAGTCGTCAACCAAGCACGTGCGTCTACATCTTGTTTCTCAGGATCGAAATCCGGAAACGAAGGCCATGTGACGTCATAGGTGTTTTCATGGCTTGAATCAGCGTCAGAAAATTGCGGTTCTGTTGTTCCAACAAACGCATCCATTTTTCGTCGCTAGCGTTTTCATTTTTGAACACGTGGGTCGTCGTGGTCCAATCCCAATTCTGATAACGGAGGATCGATATCAGTGGGTCGCGACATCGGAAATAACACTCACAAAAACCTTTGATAACACTTTTATTACTCGTAACATCTCAACTTATATTATTACTCGTAACACACTCTCAGTACAAAATAATCAAGCATGCCTGAGATATGGCTTGATTAAGAATTTAGGAACGCGGGAAGTTTAGCGTGGAGCGACGTCTGCTCGGACCGCCGGCTCGATTCAAAGTGTCCTCCAAAACCAACCGTCACCCGACACGTGGACCTACCCCCATTCCGGTTAGCCAATTCACCTGTCAACGTCAGTACCTGTCAATGTCGAATAATCGATTATACCTCCGGATCGACATTTGACTCGACTATTCGCTCAGTGTTGCTATTACTCCACGCTAACCATCCCCAAGTTAATACTTGACGTTCCCAAACGTAAGCTGTTCAATCTAACTACATAGTTCCTCCAGTGAAAGATAGGTGGCGCTGATGCAGACCGACTGATATGCGCCAACGCTTCGACAAATATAATAGGTGTCTTCAAGGCAAGAGTGAATAAGCTCGTTATAAACTAGAACGCTTCACCGTCAAGGATTGCATCACTGCTTACCATCAGGTGGGATTGCAGGCAAGCGCTCGTTTATATAAATAAAAAAAATAAAATAAGTTGCAGCTAATTTTATTACACCGCGATTTCAGGGGTGGTCCATCATTGTGAAAATGATTCCAGTTCATTATATTTATTGATTCAGTTTCAGCCCCTGAAACAGTTTCAATAAATTTTAAGTCATATTTAAAAGTAAAAATATTGTAATATTAAAACATGGTGTAAATAAATCTGAAATGTTAGTATGTTTACTTAAATGAACGAGCTAATCTGAAAAATTACGATTTCGAATTGAAAAAATATTTTAGTGTTGGAAAGCTCGTTTATCGAGAAAGACTGTTGACTAATTATAAAATCATGCTCCAACCAATAGGAATGGAGCAGTAACCAAAGTCACGAGGGAATCGACGGACTGTTAGTAGACTAATGAGTATGCGTGTATTATCGGCGGCAAAGATATATCGCACCGGAACTTGGTACCTACAGGCCATGGTCCGAAGCGAGGAGGAGTAGCCTTCTGCAAAACGGTAGTGCTAGTAAAGAAGGTGGCTGCAAGCA
Organism: Mythimna lalbum; assembly: GCA_949319445.1. Classification (NCBI taxonomy): domain Eukaryota; kingdom Metazoa; phylum Arthropoda; class Insecta; order Lepidoptera; family Noctuidae; genus Mythimna; species Mythimna lalbum. The sequence continues at coordinate 3,213,289 of OX439356.1, read as the reverse complement.
CACGCGTGACGCGCCGGGATCGCAATCCCGATTTCCGGCCACCGCCGACGGCGAGAAAAGGGTAGCTCGCCATCTGATCGTCCTATAACCGTCCAGACCGAGCCCAAGACGTCGACGGCGCGTAGTGTTCCACGCGCGCCTCAAGGAGATGTCAGCAAATCTTAGGAGCCCAGCAGGGTCGAAGACTATTGAGGGTTCTCTTCTGAAAGGAAAATCCGGCCCTGGATTGCAAGGCAACGAAGGAACTAGGTGTGGGTTTAGTCAATAAAAGTCTGGCACGCCCTCTGCCTCCAAGGGTGGAAGATGTCATTAGATGATTTCCCACCGTAAAAAATGATGACGGTCCACCTTGTGGGAGGCCTTCCAATGCTGCATCTCTCGGCGCGTGGTCGCCATTCTAGAACTTCGCGTCCCCATCGAACATCTGTTCTGCGAGGAATGTGCTCTGCCCACTGTCACTTAAGTTTGGTGATTCTTTGCTCTATGTCGGTAACCTTGGTTCTCCTGTGGACAGAAGTCATTAGATTATTTCCCACCAAAAAAAAAAAATGTATGTGTGTATTAGAAAAAGATATAGTCACAATATTTCGTATCGAACCACCAATGAAACGAGTTCGCTTGATATTTCAATTGACAGTTAATTGGGGCAGGTCTGTACCGCAGTGAATGGGAAAAGCGTGTAGTTACTCGTTAGGCTTACAATCTAGCCTCGGGCGCAATGTTAGTTAGTCCACTCTACACCAGACTCAAAGCTTTGCTGGGAGGATACGATTTTCGATGGACATAGATATCTTTGATATATTCTGACAAGAGAAATCAATATTGCTTTCTAACTACGAGTTGTGTTAAAAAGCCAAAAGATTTTCCTATTCAATATCCATGGGTATAGGGAATAACGGAAAGGAATACATTTAGTATACGTACAGCTAAATAATGGTATTTCCTGCCGGAGTGTTATTTTCTAATAGCAACTCGTATAACCTAGACGTCAAGATATTTTTTTTTAAGTCAAGAGTAAATTGGTTGCGTCTAAGCTAGCTTACTCCATCGTTGCCCACATTATCACTTTCTGTCAGGTGAGATAGTGGTCAAACGCGAGCCTATCCACAAAAAAAAATCGTTTAAAGCACAAATCTATAAAATCAATGGCATTGAATTCACAATGTCATAAAATTTGCTAAAACGCCCAGAAAATCCGGCTGTACTGCAAAGCAAGTGCCAATAAAGTGTTTAATGCTGAGCATCAATTTTGTAAGTACCCTATTATGAGTTGGTAGCCGATGCCAAAACCGCACGCGATTTGCGGCCTTACATGGTCACATTTATAGCAAATGCCAAATATTGGACTAGACAAACAAGCTAGAGTGTTATGAAATTTATTTAGAGCTTCATAATTTTATGTTGGAATAGATTGTTGGTCAAAGTTGGCGTGTATTTGAGGAATATTTCCAATGTGGATGAGATAGTTGTGTGGTTTTCGGTATTTGTCTTTTATTGTTATATGTACATTGAATTTTAACTTGAATTGAGTCAATATTTAGAACTCAATAGCTGAAACACTAAAGTATTAATCGATTTATCTTTAATCCAAAGGTTAACTAGTAGAAAATACCTAATAAATTTATTCTGGTTCTGTAGTTTGATTGGCCTATTGGTCTGGTGGTTAGTGGCCCTGACTGGTATGCCGAAGGTCGTGGGTGCGATTACCACCCAGGACGAATGTTTGTGTGATGAGCATGATCTTGTCCTGTGTCTGGGTGTAATTTATCTATATATGTATGTATTTAGAAATATATAAGTATGTTTGTAATTTATCTATATAACGGAGGGTCGATATCAGTGGGTTGCGACATCGGAAATAACACTCACAAAAACCTTTGATAACACTTTTAATTACTCGTAACACACACTCAGTACAAAATAATCAAGGATACCTGAGATATGGCTTGATTAAGAATTTAGGAACGCGGGAAGTTTAGCGTGGAGTAACCAACGTCTGCTCGGACCGCCGGACCGATTCAAAATTGCCCTCCAAATCAACGGACACCCGACACGTGGCCCTACCCCCATTGCCGGTTAGCCAATTTACCTGTCAACGTCAGTACTTGTCAATGTCGAATAATCGATTATACCTCCGGATCGACATTTGACTCGACTATTCGCTCAGTGTTGCTATTACTCCACGCTAACCATCCCCAAGTTAATACTTGACGTTCCCAAACGTAAGCTGTTCAATCTAACTACATAGTTTCTCCAGTGAAAGATAGGTGGCGCTGATGCAGACCGACTGATATGCGTCAACGCTTCGACATATATATGTATGTATTTAGAAATATATAAGTATGTTTGTCAGTTGTCTAGTACTCATAACACAAGCTTAGCTTAGCTTGGGACTACACGGCGTTGTGTGATAGCTGTGGAATACATTACTTTTGTGCGGTCGTCACTCTACAATCATTCAGCCGTTGTTCCCTTTGGATATTTTTTAAGTATCACGCGAACACAGTCGTTATCAGAAACAGCTATAATGTTGTTCTTTGTGATTTCTTACTATTTCCACTACAAATGCCGCCGATTTTAAAACGTCTGTACAACTTGAATGACATTGAAAAATGATTAATTTTCGTTTTGTACACACGTTTGTGGCCGAAAATTTTGGTTTCTTTGTTTTTGTTTTTCCTAGAAAAATCTAGAAAAACTTTTATTTCTATTTATATTTTTTGGATACGCTGCAAACTGCGATTTTAGTGACGTATTGATTTGTTGTAGGTTGTAACTTTACTTACGACTATTTGTATAGGAACGCGTGAAAATTGCACTGTTAGTGTATTGTAGATATTGTATTTCATGCCAGTACTCGCAACTCTTCAACTAAAGCACGTATTTTACGTACGGATGGGACAAATTTCTCATTTAATCCATCACGGCTCTTCAAGGAAGGCCAGCAGTGCTTTGGTATTATTGAACATTTCACGGACGGTACCTGGGTTTTTAATGTGCTTTGCCCTGTTACCGGGGTATTGTTACTTACTGTACGGAAAGACGGAGCATTGCCTGTAGCCCAGCTTAAGCAGCCCCACGGTTGAAAAAGGTTGTCCTGTATGCGCGGGGAGCCGCCGGCACCCAGGGCGACTGCGCCACAGCTGACATTATTGTGACTGTGACAGTGACATTATTTTTTTGGTGATCTTTTTTTGTGTTTTTTAAGTAGGTATTTTCAAACAGTTTTACATTGTATAGTCATATTTAAATCCGTGCAGTGTACATATAGTTTATTGTTTTAAAAAAAAATCAAGTTTTTAAATGATTTTACTTGTCCTAACCTACCTACTGCATTTAATACAAATATTTTAATGCCAATTGCTTGTGACGACAGTAGTGATGCCGTACGAGGAGCCAGTCAACCTGCCACATCGCTGGATGTCTTAGTAAGATGTCCTCATTGTCCCCAAGTACGCTTTTTCAAGGGTGAGCGAGGCTTGAAGGTACATTTGGGCAAGAAACATAAACCCGTCAATGTACCTTCAACATGCCCAATAATACCCTCTGTTTTAATACCTGATTCTTTTCCCCAACCTTTATGGAAAACTCTGTCAATTTTAAAACTGCTACTCCTGTTTTAAAAAGAGTTCCTCGTGGTGCGAGACCATCAGTAGCTTGAAATTTAGCACGATGTGTCCGCCTCGCTGTCCGAGAGACCTCATTGAGTGCTTGGGAACAACTGCTCACCTTCCCGTTTAGGATTCTACATGTGCAAAAAAATTTGGTAACAAAAAAACTTTAACAGCTCAAATCAAAGATAACTGTGATATTTCAGCCCAAAGTTTCGAACCTAAATTAACATCACACCTCCCTCAAAGAGGTTTATTGCATCATGTTGAGTCCAAACTGGGTGAGGGTGATATCCGAGGCGCTTCTAGGATTATCTTCAGCGGCGATGTGGTTGCGCCGTACTCTCCAGAGACACTTATGGCTCTGGAAAGTAAACACCCCGCCCCGGCAGATGATCTCACCTTCCCCGATCCTCCCAATCCAGAGACCAACTCCCTTCAAATTACAGCTCAACAAGTGTGTGCGGCCGTGTGCTCCTTCCGGAGTGGATCCGCTGGCGGCCTCGACGGCCTGACACCGCAACACTTAAAAGACCTGATGTGCGCGGGCGCCGGGGAAGCTGGTGAGTCCCTCCTAAAGGAGCTAACGGCCCTCATCAATCTCATGCTCTGCGGCAATGTGAACGAAGCCGTCATTGATGTCCAGTACGGGGCAAACCTATGTGCTTTGCGCAAAAAGGATGGCGGCATTCGTCCCATTGCCGTAGGGTCCACCTACCGACGTATCGCAGCCAAAATTTGCTGTGCATTCTATAGCGAAGCACTCGCCAGCAAATTTCAGCCCCTACAGCTTGGTTTCGGATCCAAAGGGGGCTGTGAGGCTGCGGTACATGCAGAAAGGGCAACCTACCTCAACAGCAATGAAGGTGAGGTCATTTTTAAGGTTGACATTAAGAATGCCTTTAATTCCGTGAACAGGGACACCTTGGTGACAGAAGCTCAAAAAGAAATACCCAAAATTTACAGTTTCCTTCATCAATGTTACAGGCACCCCTCAAAATACTTTATAAAGAAAACCTTTTGGAATCAGCTGTCGGCTGTAAACAGGGTGACCCTCTTGGGCCAGTCATTTTCAGTTTGGCAATAAATCCAATCATTCGGCAGCTAAATTCGATATTCAATATCTGGTATTTGTATGACGGAACCATAGGAGGTGATGTAGACACAGTCTTAAAAGATTTTACTTTTTTGAAAAACAAATTTAATTCTATTGGATTACAACTAAATCTTTCGAAATGCGAAATTTACCTACCTCAAACGACTGACAGACAGACGACTTTAAGAAAATTTAACTCAATAGCACCAAATATCCAAATCACCGATAGAAATTCTTTTCACCTCCTGGGTTCCCCAATTTTCGATGAATCTTTTCCAACATTCATTGAACAAAAGATACAAAATTTTAATGACGTCTCGGAAAGACTTTTCAAAATAAACATGCATTCGGCTTTCACACTCATTCGATACTGTTGTTTTGGGCCAAAATTTACGTATAGTCTTCGCGCTTCCCATCTTTGGAAACATCCACAACTTTTGCAAAAAGTCGATCAAATTATTAGGAACACATTATCTTCAATCCTTAATGTGGCCTTGGACGACCGAGCATGGCAGCAAGCCACGCTTCCCAACCGTCTAGGTGGCCTTGGCGTCCGCAAAATTTCTAGTATAAGTTTACCAGCTTTCCTCTCCTCGGTGCACAGTACTGAAACATTAACCAGGAATATTTTATCTTCCACACTGGTTGATGTTGAGGTACTGTGCTTGTCCGATGCGTTGAACGCTTGGAAAATGGCTTTGCCCAACATGGATTTGCCCGACAACCTGTACTCACAGAGACGGTGGGATGTGCCGCTCTGCAGTATTGTACGGAATAACCTATTGAATACGTCGTCGTCGGGAATGGGAGTCGGGTTTATGGCTTCTGGCACTCCCGTCATCCATCATAGGTACTATGATGGATGACGCCTCGTTTCGGCTAGCTACCTGTCTACGCTTAGGCGCACCTTGTGTTGCTCCACATCGGTGCCACTGTGGAGAAGCTGTCGACAGTCTCAGACACCATGGCCGGTCTTGTTGCAGGAGCGCAGGCCGCATACCACGACACGCTAGCATCAACGATATTATTCGTCGAGCTCTTGTCACCGTACCTGCCGTATTAGAACTAAATGGCTTGGTACGTGACGATGGGAAGAGACCAGATGACGTTGGTACCGTGGAAGGTGGGTAGGCCTCTGGTGTGGGACGCAACCTGTGTCGATACCCTTACGTCATCCCATATTCCAAGTACGGCGGGCTGTGCTGGTGCTGCTGCTTCTGCTGCTGAGACCCTTAAACGGCGCAAATACTGTAACCTTATTGGTAATTACAGTTTTGAGCCGTTTGGGGTCGAAACGCTTGGTTCATGGGGTCCGAGTACGCGTCTCCTTTTCAAGGATATTTCACGCCGACTGATCGACACTTTACGTGACCAGAGGGCTGGCTCGTTCTTTGCCCAAAGAATTAGCATTGCCATTCAACGTGGCAATGCTGCCAGTCTTCTGGGCACATTTCCGGATGACAGCGATGTGGAGGAGTACTTTGACGCCTGAGCGTGCTTTGTCTTTTTGTATTATATTTATGTAGCTACATAGTTAGGTTTTAGTTTAAATAGTTTATTTAGTATTTAAGTTTTTTTTTTAAGTACATATGTAATAAATTTTTTGGTGATTTTCGAAAAAAACGGCAATTTTATTGGTCATTTAACTACTGGCGTCCCAGGGATTATGAGACAAAAGCTAATCATTGATTTCTTACAAGCCGATCTGACCTTAATTCTATAACAAAATAAGGCTGCACTTAAAACTGCATTTGCACTGAGGGTAATTTAATTCAAGCCAGAGATTAGCATAGATTCGCAGCCTGAATTGGACTGGCTAACGGACACTATGCTTGCATTAGCAAGCAATTTAGATCAGCATTAATTAGGAACCGATTTTCGCATTGTGAATGTAGTATAGCTACTTTTTATTTGAGGTCATATTATTAAGATGTCCTGTTCCACTCGCCTATCGTAAATATCGAAAATGGTTTAAAAGCTTTTTACTTCATCTAACGCAATCCAACGCAATATTTGACGAAAAGACAACGCAAAAAAAAGAGAGATAACGCCTGAAACCTCTGTTAGTATTCGGTATTTCCGAAATTAACTCGTATATTTCACAAAACTTGCTCCAGGAAATAGCTGTTTTTTTTAAACCCTTAAAAGTTTTTGAAAAAAGTTGTTGTCATTTAGAATCTTAATAAAATTTGCAAGGCTTCTATAGTTTTACTTTTTGGTATGACAGGCCACGAACGAACTAAGAGTGGGTCAATAAAGTCAGTCTGACAGGCCCTTGCGCCCTGCTCAAGGGCGAGAGATGTCATTGGATGACTTTCCACCTAAAAAAATATACATTTGTGCCAGCTACAAGCAGGTGTACCTCAGACTAAAGCTAAACATGAGTGCGAGGTACATTTCAGTACCAATTAACCCTTAAAAGCGATCAACCCACGATATTATGCAAAGCTCGTCGAAGCGTAAAAATTAAACATAAACCTAGTGTCCCATTTCACAATAGCCGAACAATTATGTCCCTATTTCACGAGGTGTGAGCTAGCCAAACGTGGCTCGTATGCATATGCAAGCGTATGATAATCCAGTGTGGCTACGAGCTATGAAAATACAGAAACAGCTTCTGTTTTATTAGGTTTTACGGTTATGGGTTGTTTTTTGTAGAAAAGGTCCGAAGCCTACTCGTTTGTTGTGTTTTTATTTTCTGTAGGTTTTTTTTTGTTTCCTACGAACAATATTTAGCCACCTGGACAGTTCTGTCGTTGGCCTCGTGTAAGTCGCGGAAGGAAGATGACGCATATACTGTGAAGGGGAGCGCCGGGCCTTGGTACGGGTCATGGTCCGGGGCGAGGAGGAGTGGCAGGTGGTCGCCTCCTTCTGTGAAGCAGTAATGCTAGCAAAGCAGGAGGCTGACCGCATCAGGCAACGGCGGCGCTCACAGTGTTCCAGCCGCCGCCGGGTTTCCAATCCCGATTCCCGGCCACCATAGACACGGGCTTGCGGACAGCGAGTAGTGGGTAGCTCGCTGTCCAACCGTCCGGTAACTGGGGCCAGGGTTAGTCCGAAAGGTAGCTCAGCCCCCGGTACGAAAGGCATCGAAGGAATAGGAATGGGTTTTTAGTCAGTAAAAGTCTGACACTGTTTCCCGCTCCGCCAAAGAGCGGGGGATTTCATTAGATAATTTTCTCACCGCAAAAAAAGGGAACCCACACTGGTACTGTATTTGTGATCTGATATCAAATTTTTTGTACTTAAAACCACGTGTACATGATACCAACCTACATTAGGTCCGCGCAGTGAATTACAGGTCCCTTTCCTAGATTGGAGGCCTTAGCCTTATCAGTGGAAACATCATAACACGTAGACAAAGAAGGAAAGAGGAAGCGATCCGATGCCCTTTACTTGAATTAAACGATCAAATTCATCCAAAAGTTGTCTGTAAAAAATCGCTTTTAGCGATAAGACCGCCCATTGTAACACCCTATTAATTTTAAGTTATTGTGTAATTTTTTATTTTTGGTGTACAATAAAGAATTTATCTATCCATCTATCTAAACGCAACGTGCTGGCTGTGTACTACGTGCGTAAAAATTGCCACATTTTATTTAAAAAAAGCCACCTCACCGTAAGAGTTGTTTGTTATTTTCAAGCGAGAAAATAACAAACAACTGATAGCGGCCACTTCGCTTCGCTCATCACCGAACCGCAAACACGTACGTTTGGTCACGTGGGTCACTGCAATAGAGTATCAATTGTTTGTTTCATTCGCGCCGCATCGCTTTACAATATCGTTAATTGCCGATGTAGAATACACTGTAAGGCTGTTTTACAAGCTTTTATTTAGTTTCACCTGTCCCGATGTTTGTCTGTCATCAAATCTTGTAAATTAAATTTGACCCACTTCACGGTTATTGATTGAGGTGAAATTCTGCATGCATGTGTAAATCAGATGACAATGCGAAATTAACTTTTAACTTTGGCCGCAGGGCGTGGTGTTTCGTCGTTTCCGTGGACAGGTGCCACAGAACAGCACGAAGTAAACTCAGTGCAATGTGTAGTGTTACTAATATAGATTTAAGTCTTATTTACTAACGACAACTTGTATTTACTGTATATATATGTTAGTCTGTAAGGTATATATCTATGGGCCAAGATGCCTGATAATAAATGATTTATTATTATTATTAAAATTATTATGACAAGGAGCTGATCTGATGATGGAACCGGGAGGTGGCTATAGGAGCTTGGTAGTTAAACGACACAACCTCATCGAGTTTGGGCTCGTATGATTCGTCTCGACGACTATTAATTATATAGGTATACCAAGCTATGTTACCTTGCTAAGAAAAAATGTTTTTCATTAAAAGCTTGTTTATTCTATAACGCTGTGCGCATGGTAAGGATTTGTTGAGAGAGGAAAAAACACACCTAATTGAAAAGCATCCTCCTTTTAAAGCTTTTCAAAAACACGTCCTCCTTCGTAATCAATTGTTGTGGCTATGTTTACTCTTTCAGAACAACATGTTGATGCAGCCGTGTGTATCAATAAAAGATTACACTAACTTTACAGCCAACCGCGTAGCCGCCGCCGACGACCGCGTTCTAAATAGTGTGAATTTAAAAAGAATTAATTTATGTTCGGAATTCAAAGAATGCTTTTCATTTGTTTTTGATGTCAAACGTCGCGTTGTACCGAACTTTATGACCGTGGTTACATTTTGTCGATGGTTTTAAACCGTTGGTTTTTAAGTCCGATGAGTTGTTAAGATTCGATAAAGGTTTGTTTTTTAAACTAAACTTTTATTTGTATTTTTTCACTTAAATCTTTATGAAAAAAAAAACTAAGTATTTAGGTACATCGAAACAAATATTATTTTTATTGTTTGTGTATATTTTTGTAAAAGCAAATTTCTAGAAATACTGATCCGATTTCAAAATTGCTAATTAAGCTACAGTTTTTTGAGTAGGTACTATACATACTCTTGTGGAATAGGGCCAGGGGGAGTTTCCGAAAATGAAACTTATGGTCCAAAAACGTAAAAGGCATCTGAAGGACCCAGTTATGGTTTTAGTCAGTAAAAGTTTGACATACAGTCCAGCTTCAACCTAGAGCGAGAGGAGGTATTGGATGACTTTCTACCCCAAGAAAACCCTAATATTATGTTTGTATCCTAATATTATGAATTCTGAAAAACAACTAATAATTCCGAATATCAATAAGTTTTTCTGCACTTTTGCAGATAGTTACCAAAATTATTTCGATCATATCGGAGCACTTTCATCGCTCAGTTACGTTTTAAAACCGTTGTTGATGGTCGTAAACAATTCTGAAGCTTTGCATATTTATCCGGCTTGGTTTTTCACCCGGAACGATTTGTGAACAACATTTATTTATTTGGGATTACCTGCTAACAACAGAGAGGAAGTGTTTCCTTATAAATAATTTCAGGTGTATTAAGAGCTAGGACATCTAAAATTCGCAGAAAATTTTATGAATTATTGATACCTTCTAGTCTGAGGGTATCAATAATTCATGGAACTTTCTTTGTTACTGCAAACGGCATATAAAACACGATACCTAGCTGTTTTCTACTAGAGGCATAATGTTTGTAGTTCGGCGACCAATGTCTGCACAGCTTTGTATTACACGTGTGCTTTGAAGAGATTTTTCGAAGTGAGAAATTATCATATAACTTCTCTCGATCTAAAGCGGGACGGTGTCAGTCTTACTAACTATTCTTACTAATATTATAAAAGCGTAAGCGAGTTTGTTTGTTTGTTTGTTACGTCTTCAGGCCTAAATGCCAAAACCAATTTTGATGAATTTTGGTACAGAGATAGTTGGGACCCTGGAGACGGACATAGGCTAATTTTTTTTTTTAAAGTGACAAAGGGGGTGAAAGAGGGAAGTCAAGTACAAATATTATTATTAAATTAAAGTATATTAAAAAACGCGAGCGAAGCCGCGGGTAAAAGCTAGTTGTATATATATTATACATACAGCTAAGAAGTGTAATTCCCTGCCGGAGTCTGTGTTTCCTAATAGCTATAAACTAGCAATCTTTAAGTCAAGAGTGAATAGGTTACTTCTAGGCAAGCGTGCTCCATTGCCGGCCACATTATCATTTTCAGTCAGATGAGATAGTGGTCAAACGAAGACCAATTGTCCTTCAGTTGCTCTTTGTATTTCAGGACTACGGTATCTCTTTCGAAAATTCTCTTGGCCCTAGCGCGTATAGGCCTGTTCTTATGGTTTTGCTGCCATTTCTATAAGGCGTTGGTGGGACACAATGCGCCGTCAACGACTCAGGCTCAGTCATTACCGGACGCGTCTCAAAGAGATGTCAGTTGGATTGCTGGGGCCCGTCATGACCAATGCCTTCTAGGACTGTGGGATTGTTCGAAACAGTTACAGGGCTTAGGACCGTAAATGGCAACTAAAGCAACACAGGTCGGTTGATATTAGTAAAAGTCTGAAACTCCCTCTCACTCCACCCAGAGCGAGAAAAGTTATTCGATGATTTATGTATTATATTTTGTACTGTATGTTTATTATTTTGAGCTGTTAATTCTATTCTATTCTATTTTATTTTTATTTCCCATTCTTCTATCTATATTTGTTATTTCTTTTTGAGTATCATTCTGTGTGTACATAAATAAATAAATAAAAAACTAGTCTTACCTGCTTTCCTTCATTCTCTCTATATAATCTCATTTGTTGCATCAGCTAATATGCTTTACAATACAATGCGCATGTTGCTGTGTTTTTCCTAGTTTTTATTTGAAAAAATACAGAATTCCTTAAGTTAAAAAAAAAAAAACATTATAAATGCGATGGTTTGTATATCTGCTTCAGTTACTCTTCAGGTTTTAAATGAAGCTTAGCACACGGATAGATCTTTGGAGAAAAAGTCTATGTGGGTAGGCGGTGAGTGCGGGTGCGCGGAAATAAAAAATTCGCTGCTAAAAAGTACTCACTGTTTACTTTGCTAAGTCCACACAACAACACAGAAGGAGAAGATGAAAAGACAAGGAGACACACAATACACAGTCACAACGTTCAGGAACACGATACACAAAAAACACGATTAGCGAAACGAGGTATCTCAGAAGACAAAAAATCAATAGCGCGCACGGCAGTTCGTAGCGGACTGAAGGTCAGCGTAGATCACTGCGTGCGCGCACACATGCGTCGAGATCCTTTGACACCACCGATGCGTTCCGAAATGTGATCGTTTTTGTGTATGCAAATAAATATTAATAAATGTGATTACATAATTGTGTTGCTGTTATTGTGTTGTGTGATTTTATTGTAAACGTAAATAAACTTATAATATGGTAGGGGTGAACCCTACATCACCCCCCTCCAGAGACCGTCAAGGGCGATAAAAGTCAGGGAACCTGACATGGCGACCAGAGCGTGTGGTGTACTCCTTGCTACTGCTAGGTAGAGTGACTTCCTCTGGGTCAGCTTTGTCTGCCAAAATATAAGCTGGCTTCAGGCGGTCGATTGAGACCGTGACCTCTCTGCCCTTAAATAATATACGGAAGACTTTGTCTCCCCTTTGCAGAACTTTGTGAGGACCTGTGTACGCTGGTTTTAGCGAGCCACGTAATGCGTCTTCACGAAGGAACACGTGATCAGTGGTCTGCAGATCCTTGTATACAAAAATGCTGGTCTTGTTGTGACGGGATGCTGGAGTTGGTTGCAAGTTTTGTGCAAACTTACGTATACGCGCAGTGAAGTCTGTGACGTCGGTTGTTCCTACGTCACTAGGTGCGAAAAATTCACCTGGGAGCCTTAGTGGTTCGCCGTAAACAAGTTCGGCTGAAGACGCTTGGGCATCCTTCTTGTATGCGCTCCGTATACCAAGCAAAACCCACGGCAAGGACTCTGTCCATTTGTCATTAGCATGACAAGTGATGGACGCTTTGAGCTGGCGGTGGAAACGCTCCACCATACCATTGCAAGCCGGATGGTATGCCGTTGTCCGCTTGTGCTGAAATCCAGCCAGTTTGGACAATTGCTCGAACAGGGCCGACTCGAACTGTCGACCTCTGTCCGTCACAATGTCTATGGGACAGCCAAACCGGGCAATCCATCCGGATAGCAGCGCTTTAGCTACTGTTTCGGCAGTTATGTCGACGATAGGTACGACCTCTGGCCACCTGGTAAAACGGTCGACTGCCGTCAGACAGTACCTAAAGCCTTGCGAAATGGGAAGCGGGCCCACAAGGTCGATGTGGACAGTGGTAAACCTTGCACGTGGGAGGTGATACGACCCTAATGGCGCAGATACGTGTCGGTTCACTTTGGCCCGCTGGCACTCAAGACAAGCTCGAGCCCACTCCCTACAGTCTCTCCTTATGCCTGGCCAAACGAAGCGCTCTGCGATCAATTTGGCAGACGCTGAGACACCAGGGTGGCTGAGGGAGTGCAAGCTATCGAAGACTTGCTTTCGTAGCATTACGGGCACAAAGGGTCTGGGAGGCGTTGTACTGACGTCACAGTACACAAATGTACGCTCCCCTGGAACCTGCACCTTCTTCAAAACCAACGAAGTACCTCCCTGGAATAGCTTGGACAGCTCCGGATCCGTAGTTTGTGATTCCGCGAGAGTGTTGATGCTGACCGGTACATTTAGTGCTTCCACGCGAGATAAGGGGTCGGCTACGACATTGTCCTTGCCAGAAATGTGCCTTATGTCGGTGGTGAACTGGGCAATGTAATCTAGGTACCGGAATTGCCTGGGCGAGCAGTTTTTCTTCCTCTCGTGGAATGCGAAACTGATCGGCTTGTGGTCCGTGTAGACGACGAAGTGTCGTGCCTCGAGCATGTGGCGAAAGTATTTGATGGCCTCGTAAATGGCCAGCAGTTCCCTGTCATAGGGAGAATACTTTGCTTGCGAAGGGCTGAGCTTCCTGGAGAAGAAAGCAAGTGGTTGCCAGCCATCATCGCTAAGCTGCTGTATCACCGCGCCGATAGCGGTATCCGACGCGTCAGTGACTAACGCGAGATTGGCATTGCAATCGGGGTGAGCTAAAAGAGCAGCGTTAGCTAAGCTCACCTTGCAGTCCTCAAATGCTTGCAAAGTATTCTCCGCAAGACATATGGGCTGCGAGCCCTTTACGTTGCCAATCAAGAGGTTGTGAAGTGGCGCCTGGATCTGTGCTGCGTGGGGTATGAAGCGTCGGTAAAAGTTGATCATACCCAGGAAGCGGCGCAGCTGTCGAACGTCTTTGGGTGGCGGGAAGTTCCTGATTGCCTCCACCTTGGAGTCTAGTGGTTGAGTGCCCTTTTCGGAGATGCGATAACCTAGAAAAGTTACCTCCGGGACACCAAAAACGCACTTTGACGTGTTGATGAGCATGCCGTAGTCCTTCATCCGGCTGAAGATGATGCGAAGGTGCTCCTCATGTTCCACCTGTGTCCTAGAAAATATAAGGAAGTCATCCAAATAACTGTAGCAGAAGTCTAAACCTCTGGTCATCTCGTCCACAAAACGTTGAAACGTCTGGCCTGCGTTACGCAGACCAAACGTCATGTACGGAAATTCGTACAGGCCGAACGGTGTGGTGATTGCAGTCTTCGGAATGTCTTCCGGACTGACAGGGATCTGATTATAGGCTTTCACTAAATCAATGGTGCTGAAGACTTTGCAACCAGAGATGCTGTGAGCGAAGTCGTGGATGTGCCTAATCGGATACCTGTCAGGGACGGTCCGGGCGTTGAGCATTCTGTAATCACCACAGGGTCGCCATCCGTTGTCCTTTTTGGGAGCGAGGTGGAGTGGTGATGCCCATGGACTCTCCGATGGTCTGGCGGTTCCATTGGCAAGCATCAGCTGGAACTCCTGCTGGGCAATTTTGAGCTTGTCAGGCGCTAGCCGCCGGAATGGTGATGATACTGGGGGGCCTGGGGTGGTGCGGATGTGGTGTACGGTATTGTGAGGTGTAGTGCGTAACGTACCGGCGGGTCGAGTGATGTCAGGAAACCCGTCTAATATTCTATGGTACCTCGAATCACCAGAAGTTATTTTTACAGAAAATAAAGATGAATCTGTGTGATTCGAGGCAATGGTAAACACACTAGTGCTACTATCGACTAGTCGTTGATTACGACAGTCAACGACTAACGAGTAAAAACTTAAAAAATCTACGCCAATAATTGGCTTGGTAACATCTGCAACCACAAAACGCCACTTAAAGTCCCTACGGAGTCCTAAATTTAAATTGAGTTCAACATACCCAAATGTTTTGATGGGCGTGCCATTCGCGGCCACTAGGTCATAATTGGTGCACTCGCGACGGTCACTGAGTAGACGGCGGGGGTAGACACAGAGGTCGCTACCTGTGTCGACCAGAAACTGGATCTTGGTGCTGCGATCTGTGACGAACAGGCGACCAGTCGAGGGAAGGCAATCGTTTGTCGCCACTATCGACTGCCCGCGGCGTTTCCCTGCCGGTAGTCACAGGGTTTGATGCACCGCTTCGCCTTCTCCCCGTGCATGGAGTGGTACCAACACACGGGGTGCTGCCGGTAGCTGGAGTCTGAGCGGGTAGAGGACCGGTGACGTGAGCGCCGTCGCGCGTCGCGGCCACGACTGTGGGAGCGGTTGCGCGAACGGCTGTCACGCAGCTGCAGCGTCAGGTCCTTCACTGCCCGCTTCAGTTCGGCGATCTCGGCGGCCATCTCGCTGCTCGAGGGTCCTGCTGCCGAGGCTGCTGCGACGTGGCTTGCCGGCGCGACGATGTCCTGGACGCGGTCTGCCAGCTCGGCTAGCGCGCCCAGGGTGCTGTGCGACTGCGATGCCAGGAGGGGCTGGATGCTGGTGGGGAGGCGGCTGCACCAGATGGTGCGCACGAAGTCCTCGGGCACAGTAGGTCCAGCTAGACCCTGCAGGTGGCGAAGGAACTGCGAGGGCTTCCGATCTCCTAGCTCCTCGTGCATGAGCAGCTGCTTCACCTTCCGCTCTTGGGAGGCTGAGAGTCTCCGCACCAACTCCGTCTTCAGCTTTTCGTAGCGGTTGCTGGCAGGTGGGGACATGATAATGTCCTTGACTTCCTTGGACTGCTGGTGGTCCAGGTGTCCGACAACGTAATTATATTTGGTGACGTCGTTCGTCACCCCTGCGTTCTCGAATTGCGCCTCGATCTGCGCAAACCAAATTTCGGGCTCGTCAGGCCAAAATGGAGGTAGGCGCAATGCGACACGGTATACCTCGGCTGGCTCAACCTTTGGTCCCGGGGGGCGTTTGGCCCTGCGCGTGTGGTGCGCAACATGGTCATCGGGCTGTGATGACGCGGTGTGCTCCGTATCACTGTCACTCATGGTTTTTCTTTTGTGTTCGACTCGGGGTCACCAGTTTGGAGAAAAGTCTATGTGGGTAGGCGGTGAGTGCGGGTGCGCGGAAATAAAAAATTCGCTGCTAAAAAGTACTCACTGTTTACTTTGCTAAGTCCACACAACAACACAGAAGGAGAAGATGAAAAGACAAGGAGACACACAATACACAGTCACAACGTTCAGGAACACGATACACAAAAAACACGATTAGCGAAACGAGGTATCTCAGAAGACAAAAAATCAATAGCGCGCACGGCAGTTCGTAGCGGACTGAAGGTCAGCGTAGATCACTGCGTGCGCGCACACATGCGTCGAGATCCTTTGACACCACCGATGCGTTCCGAAATGTGATCGTTTTTGTGTATGCAAATAAATATTAATAAATGTGATTACATAATTGTGTTGCTGTTATTGTGTTGTGTGATTTTATTGTAAACGTAAATAAACTTATAATATGGTAGGGGTGAACCCTACAGATCATATTCTGTCTTATTCCAATAAACAGAGAGAAACTTTTACCGTAAAACGTCGCTTTGAAATAATTTTCAACTTTTATCTGGGTGAAATTGTTTAAATATTTCGAAACAAAAAACAATCTATAGTCCAGTCTCTCCTTCCAACCTTAGCTTTCCCTCGCACTAGCTAAATCATTGCTATACAATACAAATTGCCTATTAGCTGTGTCTCTAGAGGCCTCTCTAAGGCAAGTTTAGTAGAAGCAACAATTGCACTATCCCACAAGACTGCCGTCGTCTGGGATACGTTTGATGGGCTCAAACGGGTGGCGTTGATGCCGAAGATCATCATTGTTCTGACGTTATCAAGGACTTTTAAGATAGATAACAGAACATTAGGAAGCTGTTGTATGCTTTGGTAGGGTACTGGTTAGATTTCAAGAAGTTCTGAAGTTGTATCTTCTTAATTCATGAATCCCCAAGCGACCACCGGTGGCCGCGCATCTATTGTCTTACTATTGTGTCTCTAATTGACGGTATCTGAAGGGTTAAGAAACGTTGCTCTTTATCAGGAATTAGTTGTTTCTGTAAACTGGGTGTAATGTAACAAACATGTAAACTTACACACACAAGACGCCCAGATCCGGAAGATCTATCTGAACGGTGAGAGGACCATACCCGGAAAAACTTTCTATTCTGGAGGCCAATGGTGAGGTAAGTGATCAATAAAATGTATTTTGTCACGGAATTGCTGCAGATTTACCAAAGTTTAAACGTGGTATGATTGACTAAAATACCACATGAATTAAGTTGGTAGATACAATGGCTCCACTTGTTGGTATACAGACCATTGCCTCTCATAAGGAAGAGGCTTGTGTTCCAGCCGTGGAAATAGACTGATAATGTCTAAATTAAGTTAAGTATTCAAGAGTGCAAACAGTCTGATAAAAAAGTAAATATTGCGCATAAAAAATAAACCGACTTCAATGTAAAAAACATTGAAAAGTACAAAATAATTTTAATTTCGTAGAATAAAACTTCTTTTGAAGAAAAGAAGTTTTCTTCAAAAAAGCTCCTTTTTATTTTATTATTTAACTTTTATTATACACATGAACATAGAAGATATCGCATTATAAAAAAAATTACAAGGGTAGATACTGCTTATTACATTTTATTTTTTATTTTGTATGAAATTAAAAGATTATGTAGGTTTCTGGAAATTAATGACGAAGTGCCAAAAACTCCTAATTGTCAAATAGGCGTTATTGGCACTTCGTAATCGATATATCAAGATATAAACAAGTTAAATAAAAGCTTGTAATAACACAAAAGAACACTATAAATGGGTACCAATAAATAAATGAGACCAATTTTTCACCATAACGTACATATTGAGTAATTATTTGAGTGTTTTCACCCCGATATAGTATCACGGTACATCATCGTCACTCAATCGTGAAATTAACGGTCCATTAAAAATCACGAGCCATTGCTGTGCGAACGGGTTGAGAGATAAAAAGCCCAGTTTCTGAAACTAAAATTATTACCAAATTATGGTGACAATTTTTCAAGAAGTATTGAATGCTGGGCTGGGTAGGTCACATTGCTCGCAGAGCTGACGGTTGATGAGGACGAAAGGTTCTGGAGTGGTGACCACGTACCATGAGATGCAGCATTGGAAGACCTCGCACAAGGTGAGAGGGTTATTTTCATGTTTTTTTGTATCAGCTGTAGCGGCAATAGAGAGAAATATTCCTAAAAAAAAAAAAAAAAATATATTACCCTCTACCTCGTACGGTTTATGAGATACACCCCGTTGATAGGCAGACGGGCAGACAGATAGAGGGACAGATGGATGGACGGCAAAACCTTAACGATAGGGTTCCGTTGGCACTCTCCCAGTACGGAACTCTATCAATATCAAAACCGCTTCTTTTCAATCTATTTTTTTTTTGTGTAACGCGTCTGTGCTTAGCGAATATTATTTCTTTTCCATTATAATTTTATCAAAATTTGTTCTGAGTTGAAAATTTCGTACTGGAAACTGGCTTGCTAATAAAAAAAATCATTCTACTCCCCATTATTTTTCTGAAACGAAAATAATTTCCAAAGAACCTGACCCCATTAACAATAACCCATAAAGTTTAAAACTTAAAGAAACATTTACTTAAAACGCCAGTTAAGTAGGCAAGCTAAAATCAAGCATCGGGGATAAATCCATCATCGCCTATAATCGATTGTTCGCTCAAGGATGAACAATCGAGAAACAACATCGACTCGAAGTTTAATATCGATACCGGTTTACAACGTTGTTTGTCGTGGTTTAAAAAAAAAATAAGCGTTCAGCAACGCCTGCAAATAATGGAATATTTTTAGTAAATACTAGTTGAGCCCAGCGTTTTCACCTGCGCTATTTTTGCTAAGTTCGTTTTCGCTAAGTGTTCTTTTTCATATTTTTTTTCTGTTCTATGGATCTTCTCTATGATACTCATACGATTTGACTATTATTTTAAGGACTTCTAGCATGATTTGACCTTAGCATTTGTATCCATATTTTTTCTCAGCTTGGTAACACCCATGTCGATATCTTATCATTCTTGAGTTTGAAATGGAACAACTAACACTACTTTGTATGTATATAGATTTACAAAATTTATACACTTAACAATAATCTTCCATATGAATTAGGCAATCAAATTCCAAAAAAGAAATTCAAGTCCGCTGCTAGATCCACAAATTAGAGTATACAAACAAAAAAACAAACTCTCCAGCCTGATTATATTTTAGTACAACATTCTTTTTTTTTATGGAAATAGACTTTTTGTTTGACCGCGTACCTCCCAACGACGCCAAGAGTTATTAGATATTTCGAAGTTACTTTGTTTAGGAGAATTTGGCGACAGGTGACCCAGATAAGTGGAGCGCAGATATTGTTGGAATTTCAATATCGTTTCCAATACAAGGAAATGAAAAGAATTTAAAGTAAAATATTTTGGGGAATATTTTTGATGTTCAGAAGTTAAGGTAGAACGAGACTGCTTACACGTGTGCAACACACGCCGATCTGGGTACGTTGGTCTCCATACATTTTATATGGAGACTAGACTTGTAGAGCTACGCTTGATACACGCCACGCCACGCGACGTCATGCGATGTCGTTCTACGTACAAATCAGGCGTGTTACACGTGGATGTCGGTCTAATGTAGTTCTAGCTTAAGTGAGATAATGAGCTTATTATGTCCCAATGCTGGACAAAGGCCTCCTTCAACCTTTTCCACACACGTGTGTCCTCATTGCCATTGCGGGCCAGAAGATGTTCAGATGTCAGGGATATACAAGGGTTGCATTTGATAAGTAGATACGTAATCAAATTTGCATTAATGTTATTAATGTAAAACTTGCCGGGCCATGGTCCGAAGCGAGAAAGAGTGGAGGTGCCCGCCCTGACCGACGTGCTAGCAAAGAAGGAGGCCACACATGCACACGCGAGGGAGCGGCCCTCACGCCCCAGCCGCCGGGATTCCGATCCCGATTTCCGGCCACTGTAGGCGCGGGTATGCAGATGACCAAGCCCAAGTCGTTGACGGCGCGTATTGTTAAGATTAATTTATTTCAGGTAAAAACCAATATTATAGAGCTCATCCAAATTAAAAATAAATATGCACAAAATAAAATAAAAATAAATAACACTACAATATTAATTTGTTGTTTAAAATCAAAATATATAAAAAAAAAATACCAATCCCAATATTCAATAAATAATAATTCCAAAATTTAATAAAATTAAAAGTCTAATACTCCCTCCCGTTCCTCCAAGAATAGAAGAAGTTATCTGATAATTTCTCACCCCAAAAAAGGGGTCCAACATCAAACGCGCCTTTAACTAAAATCAAGGTCAAATAGTGAAAGCATGACATATTACTTTCGTCAAAATTCCAGCTAAAGCCGACTAAGATAAAGAAAATCATATTTTAATACATTCTGCGAACATTCTACAGAGCCTAATTTTCCCTGAAAATACTTGAAAGTTGCTATCTCACCCATCGTACCGTAGAAGAGACCTGAAATTCGTTAAACTTGGTTAAACACGTTAAGTTACTCTCGGCGACAAATGGCTACTGAGTGATGACGTCACAAGACTGTGTGTACAGTCGAGGCCTTTATACCTTCGTCAGTCTTAAAAAAAATCTCATTATAAAGTATCTTTACCTTTAAAGCTACGGCATTAAGCATGCAGTCATTTATTGCAATACGAATTGTGTTTTATTACTTGAATAGAAGGGCTTTTTTTTTTCTTAAATATTTTCTCTACATTCCTGTGTTTGTAGGACCAATCACAACAATGTTAATTTACATACACAAAACACTCAAACGCAGAACAATTATTTGTGGGCTATACAAATATATCCGTGAAGGATAGAATCGAAGACAAACAGCGCAGCAGCCAATCGCTCTATCACTGAAAAAACAATTACCACTTTTTAATGGTTTGGTTTCACATCTAAACTTAGAAACTAAGTGAAAATTATGACGTTTATTTTATTCCTATGCTGAATAATTTCTAGGTTCAGTAGTAACAAGTAAATTCCTTTTTTTACATTTATTTCTTTATGTACACACAAATACTTAAAAGAAAAGAACAAATTCAGATAAAAGAGTTCAAAGGTGCTGCTTATTTCAACGAAATTTCTTCCAGTAGACCTGCGACAGGAGATTTAGTTGAGAAATGTACACACAGTAATTCATAAAAGTTGAAATGGATTAAAATTAAAACATAATATAATACATATAAATAAATCTTTTTTTATTATTATTTTGTCTTTATTTGTACTTCTATCGTTAAAGTGGCGTAATTGGTTTCGATCGTTCTGTTCGAATTAAATAAATAAAAATCCATTCTATTCTAAACGACGAGGACGTTAATTCATGAATCCCCAAGCGACCACCGGTGGCCGCGCAACTATTGTCTTACTATTGTGTCTAATTGACGGTATCTGAAGGGTTAAAGTGATGAAACTATTTTTACCGTGACTGTACAAATGAAGAATACGACAAGTTCACAAAAACACATAATATTTGAACTGTGCAAGATATTATAGCGATCTGTTAAAATAATATTTAGATACTTTATGATAATACTAGCTTTTGCCCGCAGTTTCGCCCGCGTTGTAAAACATCAGTCACTCAGGAATATACCAGCTTTCTAACAGTGAAAAAATTTTAGCAATCGGACCAGTTTTTTCAGAGATACCTCCTACAAACAAAAAAACAAACTTTACGTCTTTATTATATTAGTGTAGATGATGATTTATTTGATACTTGTGATGGAGACGAAGAAGAAAAGCCAGACAAGCCACAGGAATCCTTGCAAGACCGGCAAGTGGAACAAAAGGTAGCCTTATGAAACCTAAGAGATAGCATCAGGAAACATGGTCGCACAGAAAGAAGATGGAAAAACGACATCCGCCTGACTTTGATATCACATATATATACGTACAAGGATATCTGTGGAAAGAAAGAAAGAAAGAAAACACATTTATTTAGTACAGAGACACACACAATTAAGGTACTAGTACAAAGACCCTTTTTTTTACTAACCCTTTCTGTCTCACTGCTGTGCAAAGGCCTCCCCCATGTCCTTCCAAATTTTTATCATAGAAACTCTAATTAAAAAATCAAAATCAACAACATAGTGTCTCACGGCTGTTTACCATGTTTCTGGCAAATAAAGTATTTTGAGTTAGGGCTGAAAAGGTCAAGTTCAGTAAAACGCCAGGCAACTACGTAGCCATTGTCTGACGCTGTTTTTCAACTGAATCCTTTGAGTGTACGGGTGTAAATCAGTTATGTTAGATGTGTAGTGTGTGGTCAGAGTCTAGTGGAAACAGTTGGTGGAGGCCAAAAGGCACATCGAACTAGGGGACATACTCAATACAATTCAATCAGACAATCATAACAATTTTCAATTTGGTAATCATACAATTCAGACAGAATATAATAAAATACTACCCCAAAGTTTGGTCATAAATGGCTATTTTGTATTTTTATTTATTCTGAAGTTACTAAGTCATTCATCATGTTGTTTTCTTTCATATTTACTTGTGTATATCGATTACTGATTGGTAGGAGCCTGCTTGGAAAATATGTTACTGTATTTTGTATTGGCCTTTCTAAGCAATTGGGAGTCTGGCTTTGTGCTCTGTTTATCAAAATAACTTGCCCACTATTATTGATTTAACTAGTAGATAGTAAAACTAAAGCATCTATTTTGGTTCATAAGAAGTCAGCAAAGGACTTCTTTCTGGGTGAAGTGTGAAGAAATGAAATCAGTCAGTAAAAATCTGACATTGCTTGGATTTTTTCTTCATTTCATAAAGTTTCTCGTGCGCGTTATCTTTTAAGCCGACCGGACCCCACATTAGGCTTGTGCGTTCCAAGGGCGTGTGCGCCGCGAGCGCGCTGCGTGAGAGTCACGTGTTGCAGCCCTGCGGCTTGTATGAAGAGTGCACGTGGCACTCGCGTCGTGTTTGTATATTTTCGCCAACTACTGTTTCCAAAAAAGTTACTCTTCAGTGACACTTACGTAGTGTGCGGTGGCCGCGTCTCTCACACGCCCGAGGAACGTGCACGCCTAATGTGGGAGACGCCGTACAATGAATATGACCAAACCATAAAATTGCAAAATGTGATAAATTTGCAATAATGTCTTCGAAATTTATATTATTAAACTCAAATATAGCCTCTGCCTTGTTTTCGTCTCACTTACAATTCGGGCTCTTTTTACAGTTTCTAGACTGGGCTTTTTAAGTTCAATTTATAGCGAAATCAGAATATACATGAATTTTTGGTTAGGTAACTTTTACGCTTTTTCCACTCTAGGATGGAGAGAGAGAGCATGTTAGACTTCTACTGACTTAAACCCACCTGTGTCCTTCAGTTGCTATTTCTGTTCCAGGGCCACGGTAACTCTTTCAATTGGTCCTCAAGTAAGTCAATTTGATGCCAAGGGTGTAATTTATATTTTTATTTGTTATCATTCACTTGTAGAACAAAGTTTATTTACGTTAAATCTATATAGCTATTTCCATTTTTATCCGTAACGTTTGCTACATTGATCCGAAAAATATTTCGTAAAATCTCCGTATCCAATTTGACGTTCCGTCTGAAAGGCCGTCAGTCCCAGCTCTCCATCAAATTGAATCTGCAACTCATACCGCGAGTTAGTTCTTCACAAACTACCATTCCCATGGTTATACAAGTTGATATGTCGGCCGGTCGAAATGAGCACTAAATATATTGCTCAGCTTATTGAATATCATGCGATGATCGATATGGAGTCTTATAAAAGTTACGTCGATTTATCAAAGAATAGAAAAGAAAGGAAAATGTTTATTTGTGCCTTACACTAATGTCTATAAAACTAAAAATTCATATACAAGGTGTAAGGGACAGCCCTCTGCAAACTTTAAGGGTTTGCTCAGTAGATGGAACTGATCAACCTTCCACTTCCAGTTAAATAAATTATTATACAACGTGTAACGTTAAATTGCGCAAAACCTCAGACAACCCAAATTATTTTTAATTCGATTGACCAAATTATGTGAGATTTTTTTTTTTTAAATTTAAAGGTTTTAAGAGCAGTTTTAGTTTGTTTAAAATTCATATAAAATCCGGATCTTTTGAAGGCGTAGGAGAGACAGAAGTCCCATAGAACTAATCTAATTCAGTACATAGCTATTACAACCCTCCTACAAGCCTCCTACAAAGTGGACCGATGACCTGGTGAAGGTTGCGGGAAACCGATGGATGCAAGACGCACTGGATCGTTCGTTCTGGTGACACATGGGGGAGGCTATGTCCAACAATGGACGTATAACGGCTGAAATGTTGATGACACAGCTATTAGTGAAGAAAGAAGAAAAAAAAACCTGTCGGCAAGCAATGGGCAGCTCGCTGTCCAACCGTCTAGTAACCGTGCGGATCGAGGCCAAGACGTTGACGGTGCGTATCGTTCCTCGCGCGTTTCAAAGAGTTGTCTAGCAGGGTCGAAGTCTACAGTCTACTGGGGCTAAAGCTCTGCTTCTGAAAGGAAGCCTCGAGCCTGGTCGGGCCCTGGTCGAGGCCATGGTCCGGAGTGAGGAGGAATGGCAGGCGGTCGCCTCCTTCTGCGAAGCTGTAATGCTTGCACAGGAGGAGGCCGACCGCATCTCGCAACGGCGCCCTCGCCGCCGTCGCCGGGATTCCGATCCCGATTTCCGGCCACCGTAGACGCGGGCTCGCGGACGGCGAGCCATGGGTAGCTCGCTGTCCGATCGTCCGGTAATGGACCGAGTCCAAGACGTCGACGGCGCGCACTGTTCCCGCGCGCCTCAAGGAGTTGTCAGCAGCAGGAGGGGCCCAGCTGGGTCGAAGCCTACTGGAGACAGGGTTGTCCGAAAGGGAGCTCGTGCCCCGGTATGAAGGCTAGAAGGAACGGCACGGAGTTTTTAGTCAGTAAGAGTCTGACACTATCTCCCGCTCCACCCAAAAGCGGATTTTGTCAAAGATGATTTTCCCCGTCGACAAAAAAAAAAAAAACAAAGCCTCGAGCCTGGTACGAAAGGCAACGAAGGAATAGGAGTAAGTTTTTAGTCAGTAAAAGTCTGACATAATCTTCCGCTCCGCTCAAAAGTGGGTGATGTCACTGGATGAATTTCGCATTAAAAAATGACCTAGGGTTCTACTTTTAACATCTTAACTTTATGTCCGGTTTTCCGCTCTTAGCGCTCAGCAAACCATTGTGCGTGGGCCATGGTGGCCTTCACTCCAACCAACCCACCTCTCTCTAAACGCAGATGAGTCCTTTCAGTTCGCTCAAGGCATCTTTTTTTTTTGGTGGGTAGTAACCTAATGCCATCTCCCGCCTTTTGGCGGAGCGCAAAGCTTTTACTGACTAAAACCGACTCCTTCCTCTAAGGTATACCTTCTTTGCCATCGTTCCAGCGCCCTGGGGTTCACTTTCACACAACCCAATGGCCCAGTATGCTTCGACCCTGCTGAGCTCTACGATTTGGTGACATATATTTGAGGCTCGCTTACATCTATGAGTAAATTTGGTGGTTCCAAGATTCATGAGGAAACCTAGAGATCATTGAGGTATGCAAACCTCATCACGATGTACACGTAGCAATCGCAATATAATTATTAATATCTACCGGGGTTCTCAGAAACCATAATCCATAATCATCCTCATGTTTAGAAGTATATTTTGTATGTTATTCTTACATATTCATGTTCCATTAGAGCTGCTTTAAACACACTAACGTGATTTGCATTTGTACCACTCAGTCTAAAGTGGAACACTCAGACTAAAATATTAGGATGTAGGAGGGCTGCGTGATTGTTTGAAAAAGTTCCCGTGGCCCTGGAACTCAAAGAGCACAGGAAAATTCTGAAGGAACACAGATAAAAGACTGGCACTCCCCCTCTTCCACCCAGAGTGGGAGGTAGCTCGCTGTCCGATCGTCCGGTAATGGACCGAGCCCAAGACGTCGACGGCGCGTACTGTTTCCGCGCGCCTCAAGGAGTTGTCAGCAAAAGCAGAGGCCCAGCTGGTTGAAGCCTTCCGGGGCCAGGGTTATCCGAAAGGGAACTCGTGCCTTAGTTTGAAGGCTAGAAGGAACGGGGTGGGTTTTTAGTCAGTAAGAGTCTGACACTATCTCCCGCTCAACCCAAGGGCGAGAGTTGTCATAAGATGATTTTTGCCCACCGTAAAAAAAAAAACCCAGAGTGGGAGAAATTTATTTATAATTCCCACCTAACAAAAAGGATGTAGGAAGGTATGTAAGTTATACTAGCTGATTAGTGTCTTAGACATGAGGTTTGAAAAGACTCTGTGAGTACGCTCAACCACACCGTTTTCCTCTACACTCCATCCTTGTCTTTATCCTCACTAGTGCTGCTGGTGATTAGCCATTGCTGAAATCATCCCCTAAAGCTTCCAGTCTTGTGTGTGAAGATCAAAGTACTACACTATCCCGGTTGATTCGTAGATTCTATGACGAAGCAAAACATCGTAAGAAAACGGGTGGCACATTCTGAAACTAAAAATTCTCTGACATGTGATACCCACCAACCCGAACTGGACCCGCGTGTTGGGTTACGGCTCGGTCCCTCACTAAGAGAGGAGGCTTGAGGTCCAGTAATTGGAAACATTAAAAGGCTTGTAGTTACATCTGTGGCGTCACACAAGAACTAATCCTGCATTGCGAAAGCGAACATATAGAACAGCCCGAAATCATTTATCGGGCAGTTGCCCACCAGACATAACACCCGTCTAGACGGAGGACCCTCCCTTTTCAACAGACGTTTGCGTGATTTTACAATCTGTTCCACTTACCTGCAAAGGCTGAATAGGCTTTTTTCATTATTATATACACCCCTACACAACTAAATAGTTCAGCTTCGAGATACTCCTAGGCTACGTTTACGTTTCCAGTTAGTAATCACATTTTCCTAAGACAATTTGTATAAGTTATTCGTCACGAGAAGTATTTTATTCACTCGGTTTTTCCTTTATTCCTTTATCAGCAGAAATAAATCAAACTGACGCAAAAATAAACAAATAGACATAGGCCGGGAGCTAGCAACACACAAATATGTGTAATTGGGGATTTTTTAGGGTGCCGTACGTACAGGACCCTATTACTAAGATCCACTGTTCGTCTGTTAGTCACCAGGCTGTATCTCGGGCTTGCGGACGGCGACCAATGAGTAGCTCGCTGTCCGACCGTCCGGTAACTGTCCTGACCGAGCCCAAGTCTTCGACAGCTGGGTCGAAGCCTACTAGGGCCAGGGTTAGTTCCGAAAGGAAGCTCAGCCCCGGTACGAAAGGCAACGAAGGATCAGTGAGTTTTTAGTAAATAAAAGTCCGACACTATCTCCCGCTCCGCTTAAGAGCGGGCGGATGTCAGTAGCCGATTTTCTCACCGAAAAAAAACCAGGCAGTACCTCATATACCTAGACAGTTGAAACTTTTAAAGCGGATATTATATTGTGTTGTCGCTAAAACAAGAAAGACCTACTAAAAACAGAGTAAAATAAATATTTAAGTGTCAAACAACAAACGTGACTTGTTTTGCCATTTTTTTACGTAACTAATAGTCATAGTTAAGTGACAAATGTTAAAAAATGTCTAATAATAAGTAAAGTGACTACTAAATGTTAAAAGGTAATGCTACGAAACCGTTCGCGCACGAGTCCGACTCGTATTTAGTTGTTTTTTTTTTATCCGCCGCAGTAATTTATACAAAAAAAAAAAACATGAAACACAGCCGGCTTCATTTTGCACACAAATGTTACTTTATTAGTAAAGTACTAACAAATTTTCAATTGAGTTTTAATGGAGATCGTTCATGAGTTTTTCATTGCTCACAAAAATGTAACTGTTTTTCAATGACATCATAATTCTGATTTCATTTCGTTTTTTTACATGGAAACACTTTTTCTATATTTTCGTCCTAATTTAATTCAACCGGAAATGTATGGACATGATCCCAGCGGTGCCATTTTTCAAATACTTCATATTCGCACTTTTATTTTGTGAGAGTGCCATGGGGAATGGATACATTTTCCATAATAATTTTGCATTTTATCCTGATGGAAGAGCTTGTAGTCAAATAATAAGGGCTAACCCTCAAGGTTAAGAAATGGTTGACCTTGGATGGATAACCGTTCCTTAAGATTTCTCTATGCCTCAGAAAGCACGTTAACCTTTTTATTGTTTAAATTTACTAAGAGATTTCTGTTGCCCGATTACTGGATTTTAGTTCACCTTTTGCACGAAGGCTGCGCTGACGTTCTTTGTCGCGGGTCACCAGTTTAGAGGTAGGCGGAACAGAGAGTAAAGTTCCGCAAGCCTCCGTTGAAAAGGGAGGATCCTCCAACCAGACAGGTGGTTTTAGTCTGGTGGATTACTGCCCGATAGTTAATGTTGGGCTGTCGTATATGTTCAAATCGCGTGGAGAACTTTGATTGCGCGATGCAGAATTTCGTATTTTCTTCGTAGTTCTTATGTGGCGTCATAGATGTCGCTACACAAGTAGTCAGACTCCAGAAAGTTTGTCCATCAGTTAATCCAAGGAGTATCTTGTTGCCCAGTAACTGGGTTATCGAGGTCTGATAGGCAGGTGCTCCATACAAAACGAGGGTATTCAGCCGCATCCAATTAGACTAAAAGCTGGTCCCAAGCTAGTTGAAGATGATTACTGGCAGTCTGTGGTAACTCGTAGAACGTAGTTGCGAAAAGTTAAAGAAGACTGATCTGCATGAGAACCAAGGTCACCGACATAGCCCGAAGAATTGCCAAACTAAAGTGGCAGTGATCAGGGCACATTGCTCGTTGAGAGGATGATCGATGGAGCCGAAAGGTTTTAGAGTGGCAACCGCGCACCGAAAAATATAGCATTGGAAGGCCTTTCATAAGGTGGACCGACGACCTGGTGAGAGTCGTGAGAATGCGGTGGATGCAAGATGCACAGGATCGGTCGTTGCACCGGTTCTTGGAGGAGACCTATGTCCAACAGTGGACGTCTATCGGCTGAAACGATGATAATGAAAGCAGACGGCAAACACGCAGAGTAATATTTGCAGAGAAAAAAAGAAAGAATCAAACATACCTTTTTGTTGGTACAGAATGTAGTTGACAAAGCCATAACAATAAATTCACTTTTGCGCTTCCGTGTGCTAGGCGAAAGTTCAAGGAAGGAAGCTGAGAAATTAAGATAAGCGATCATCTGATATCCGGCGTATTATGACAAAATTCTCTAGGAACTCTTTATCGGAGTAATATATGGAACTGAGATCACGGCTTTCAGCATTGAGGAATACGACGCAAGGAAGGGAAAGAATATGGAACTTATCATCAACGCATCAGGGATACTGCTGACAAAGCGGCCTCGTATGATTACTTCAGCCGAAAGACGCTCACTATTGGACATAGGGTTCCCCAAGGTCGACATAATGACTGGTCCTCTGCGTCTCGCAAACTCGCATCCACCGAATACCCGCGATGCAGGGTCGAAGCCATGGGTTGTTCGTAAAAGAACCGTGAAGCTCTGGAACGAAGGCAAAGAAGGAACAACAAGTGGGTTTTAGTCGGTAAAAGTCTGACACGCCCTCTCATTCCAGTCAAGGGCTGGAGATATCATTAGATGATTTCTAACCTAAAAAACACGGATACCCGCGACATTCACCAGGTCATCGGAACACTTTGTAGGAGGCCTGGAGGCCAATGCTGCGTCTTCTGTTATGTAGTGGCCACTCCAGAGCTTAATTCTCATCGACCATCATTCTATTCTGCGAGCAACGTGCCCTACCCACTGCCATTTTTATGGTGGGAAATCATCTAATGACTTTTTCCGCTTTTGGGCGGAGCGCGACGGCATGTCAGACTATTAGTGACTAAAGCCCACTCCAGTTTCTTCTTTGCCTTAGTTGCCTTGGGGTTCACTTTCACTTAACCCATGGCCTCCGTAGGCTACGACCTTGCTGGACCTACCATTTGCTGTCTTTCCTTTGAGGCGCACGTGGACACTACGCGCCGTTACTAATTCCACTTAAGTTTTTATTATTTATTATTGATAGTCTTGCGTTTGACCACCATCTCACCTAATGATAAGCGATGATGTGGTCGACGATGGAGCACGCTTGCCTAGAAGTAACCTATTTTTTGGTGATTCTCATCTGCCACTTAAGCTTGGTGTTATGCGCATAGTCAACGCTAGCTCTCCGCCTACGACTTGTTATTCATAGTATAGCCTTTTCCTCCGTTATGGGAGAAACAAGCTTGCATCCGTAATCTTGTAGTCAGTAGAAAAGTTATATTGTGCCGGAGTCGGCAACGAATTTAATTAAGAGGCAGAGATATAGGAAATAAGGTACCGACTCAATCCGGGCCAGCCGTAATTGGTATACTCACCAAAGTTTTTTCATTTTCACTAGTAAGTTTGTTAGTAATTTGTGGTCATTTTTCGTGGAAAATATAGTTTGGTATGATAACTTTCGTGTTATATTTAGGACGAACTTTTGCCTGCTACTTTGTTCGCGTAATATTTGTAAAACCGCACCAATGCCAATGATCATAACAGGTCTTTACCTACGAAATTGCCGTTTTTTAAAACGGGTTGCTTTAAAGCGTTATATCTTTGGATTGAATTAGAATTATAAGTTCAAATAAACTGTATATTAAAGGTGCCATTAAAGACACTTCCACCTGACCACCGCTAAGTTCATTTTAGCTTGCACCCGAAACGAAAACTTCAAAGGTTTGGCGTCGCGCCGCAGGATGCACGCGAATTTTTTTTTTGAGATCATGCAGAAATTACGGCCATTATAAGTTATTCTTAAAAAATAGGTAGATATCTTTTGGTTTCTTTGTTTTGTATTTTCTATAATATCGCACTTATAACCATAAAAGCTAATAAAAAAACCATTTTTTTTTCATATTAAAAGTTCCAACGTATAAACTATGCATATCAAAGGACTAGCGATATCAATGACGTATACCTTTGACCTTCTTTTAACAAAAGAACTCTGTGTTCTTGCCTTAATAGCATTGGGTTTGAAAATTTTGTCTTGTAGCCGCCCTGAGAAGAAAAATTATTCGTGAGATAAAATTTCCCACGTGTAAGGGATTAAAACAAAAATAGACACCCCATTCATTAGCAGTTTTAAGTCCGTATGAATTTTTGTATACCACTTAAGACACATTGTTTCGACGGTAGAACTCATGTCACAAAATAATGCGAGCTTTCTCAGATTTACTGTTCTATCACCGGACCACCAGACGTACGGCGATGCGCCACCGCTACATGGTGGACATTCCACCTACACGCACAAAAAGTTTTGGGAACACATTCATTTGGCGTATAGATAAGTAGTGGAATTCCTTGCCAGAGTCTGTGTTTCCTGATAGCTACAACCTGGGAATCTTTAAGTAAAGAGTCGCTTTTCATCAGATGAGATAGCGGTCAAGCGCGCACCTATAAACAAAAAAAAGTTAATACAAAAATAGTTAGATATACATACTTCACCTATACCTTTACTCTGTCCTACTCCCACAACATCGACAAACAAGATATTACGACGTCACATTAATTTATGACAACATATATTATGACAGACAAGGAGCTATCGTTTATCATAATATCATGATCCAATAAATGTGTGACGAACTCAATTCCGCATATTAGGATCACATATGACAACACAAAGAATAAAGAAAATTCTACGAAATGACTTTATGATAAAATATCAGTTTTCTTGTGGGAGGGCTTTGAAGTAGGCTTTTTTGTACTAAGTAAATAAATAGAAATGTAAAGAGACAAATAGTAGATTATGTGAATAGGGGATAAAGCAGTGTCTTTAGGTTGCGGGCAGCATGTTGAATTCCGAACGAAACGAGGGTTGTTAATTTTAATCCCGTACGTTGGTGAGAGATTTATATAATTGACTCCCGAGCATCGCAAGGGAATCGCATCGCATAGAGAAACCTGAGTGAAGTGAGGAATTCAAGCTGCCCAAGACAAAGACAGCTTTATCCCTGTGTTGAATACACAAGTTAATTTTAACTATCACTCAACATGTTTTGAGGTTCAAAACAAACGAAATTCACTACTTTAAGATTTTATACTTACAATTTTCTATTTCATTACCTTTTTTTAGAAACTCGTTAATAAACCACCTATTTAGCACACCTATCAAAGACCGATGACAATACAATAATCCGATTAAAATATTCGAATATCCTGATTAGATTCGCCAGGATTAAAAAAAAAAAAACAAAATTAAAATTTTGATTATTTGAAATCCCATTCATTAAAAATAAAAAATAAATATAGTTAAAAAAAACACGCTAAATAATGAACAAAAAATATTATGGTGAAGAAAATACGAAAAATATGGCGACAAAGCGCCCCACGCTTTTTTAAACTATATTTATTAAGTAAATATATTGTATGTGGCAGTCTAGTGATAATAGGAACAAATTACGAGTTATAGATATTACTGTGTGTTTCATAGCTCTCAAAGCAGTGAAGGAAAATATCGTGAGGAAACTGGCATGTCCTTGAACTAAAATTCGAAGATATGTGACACCCGCTAACCTATATGCACGCGTGGTCGATTACGGCCCATATCGTTTCCTAGAGAGGAG
Source organism: Mythimna lalbum (assembly GCA_949319445.1). Taxonomy (NCBI): domain Eukaryota; kingdom Metazoa; phylum Arthropoda; class Insecta; order Lepidoptera; family Noctuidae; genus Mythimna; species Mythimna lalbum. The sequence continues at coordinate 3,180,593 of OX439356.1, read as the reverse complement.
ACCTGCGTCCCAGCAGTGAGAATAAATAAGGCTGATTATGTTTATACTGTGTTATTTTTGTTTAATAAAAAGTATTATAAATAACGATTCATTTTAGATATTGATAAGTGGACGTATGAAAAATGATGATGATGTAATTTTTTTGAATAATGATAAGTCGTATACTTATCATTATTCAGACATTAGACACAGAGATTCGGGAAAAATATTTTCTAGCGTTGCATCCTGAAAATATCCTAAAAATAACATCATCTTTTCAGCTGAAAGACGTCCACTGTTGGACATAGGTCTCCTCAAAGTGTCCCCATAATTATTCATCCAGTGCTTCTCTCATCCATAGGATTCCCGCGACCCTCACCAGGTCTTCGTCTCGTGGGACCTTCTGTCGCTGCATCTTTCGGTTCGTAGTCCCCATCGACCATCTGTTCTGCGAGCAATGTCCCCTGCCCACTGCCACTTAAGTTTGGCGATTTTTTGGGCTATATCACTAACATTGGATCTTATGCGTATATCTGTGTTGCTGTTGCATAGCCCCATCCATTACCCTTTGAAAAAAAATATTAAACTTTAAAAAAACTTAAGTTAAACTTACCATTACCCGATCTTGACTCGACCATTCATATCGTGACAAATTCCACGCTGCTTTAGCGGCTCCATATTCAGCTAAAACTGGAGGAAGTAGTAACATTATACGTCAGGAAAATAGGCAGCTATGTCTGCATTAATTCGCACTACACCACCCTTCTACACTGCCGTTACTTGTAGGGATGTTATCGACGCCATTTAGCTGATGCAGACCTTCTACGTAAATTCTCATAGGGCTATAAAATAAACTGGCTCTATTTGGCACTGAAACTAACAGGAAAATGACATGGGAAGCAGGAATTTGGTATTGCTAGTCATATCTTTGAACTCTGTATTTTACTAAAATATCCCAAAAGGATTTTCCTTTAATAATTTCGTGTCGAACGACAGCTACTCTACTGGTCAGATTCAGGCACCGTGATTCGCTTGTATAGATCGGTCGAACCGCGTCCCTGCTTGCACCACATCCACGTCGCAGTTTAGGTCGCATAGTGATCTCAGGGTTTTCCTTGAATAATTTCACACCAAACGATAGCAGCTCTATTGATACATCCAGGCGCCGCGCTTCGATCGACCGAACCACGACTCAGCTTTCACATCGCAGGTTAAGTCGCACATGATCACGTTATTTTAAGATTAGTCAAGTGCGCGTCGGATTTGCAAACGAAGGATTTAATCGACCAAAAACATAAAAAAATAGCGTTTTAATTTTCGTGTTTATTATTTTTTGTTTTAGCGGCAATAGAAATACACAAAGTGTAAAAAATTCAACTCCCTACCTCTGGCGGTTTGTGAGATACAGCCTGCTGTCAGACAGACGGACGGATGGACATCGGAAGCTTAATAATTGTGTCCTATTGGCACCCTTCGAGTTTAGAAATCTAAAAAAGTTATCAAGTACCTACTCCATATTGGTTTCAACTTGTTTACAATGATTAGTTTTTCCGTTCCGCTACAGTTTTGTTTTTGTGAAGGATCATATTAACATATCTTTGCTCACTATGAGCAAAAACCTAATAACATGTTAGTCACTAATTTTCCTTCTAGAGATATAGACTTTCTATAATTTCACTAAAACCACCAAACGAGAATGCGGAGATTCGATCTTTTGCGAAAGTTTTGCATATCGCAAAAGTGAAATTCATTACAACCCTATCTCACTCTATACTCCATGTTACTTACACCCTCTCCATAAAGGGGGGAGGGGAAACTCCTGAAGGAGGTACCTTTCTCAACTGATCAAATACTGGCAGCAAATATTTGATCGGGATTAATTTATTTGCATCGATGTCACCTTCGCAGCTTAGCCTCTTGCCTGTTAAGACTGTTTGTGTAAGTTGGTCGCAGACGAGGTGTGCGAGTGAGGATCTGTGTCCGGTATACTATTGGAGACAAATAGAACTGTATACAATACAAGTATCTTAAGAAACAAGGAATTTGGGCCACAGAAAATATTATATAGGTAAATGGGTAATTGGGTAATTGATTGATTGGAGTTTTATTGATGGATAGATGCGAGACGCAAGGGACCGTTCATTGTGATGACACTAGCAGGAGGTCTATGTTCAACGGTGGACGTCTTTTGGCAGAAATGATGATGATGATTATTGATGATGAATGATGATTAAATTCTCCTTAAGAGATTCAAATCCTACCCGCGGCATTCACATAGCAACTTTGTGACAGTCTTCTATAATTTATACTTTTTATTATAAGCGTTCAGAGAAAAGCGGGTATTTATTTATTTATTTATTACGGCACTCCAACGAATAGTTTGCTAAACATTTACAAAAGAATAATCGTAATAATTAACAATAATCACAGTGAATTCTCCACTTAAAGGTGTGCACAGCACTTACAGAATTTGGTAAACTAATATAATAACAAAGTACGACACAATAACAAAGAAAAAAGAATCAATATACGAAAGAAGGAATTATTGAAGATCAATCATTTAAATAAATTATGTCAGATTGCATTAAAATTCAGTAAAAAATTATGTCATAATAAATTAAATTACATTAGAATACATTGAAATACACAAAATTACATTGAAATATACAAAATTACATTTAAATACGCAAATTTACATTAAAACACACAAAATTTTATTAAATTAAATTACATTACATTAAAAATTGCATTAAATTACACTAAATTAAATTAAATAGGTGAGTAATATGTCTTGTCTTGTCAATGATCTACGAGCTGGTGCAAAAGATACTTCCGAAACTGAGCCAAGGTATTGGAGAAGATGTCAATGCTACTGGCGCGAGAGTGACTTTCATTATACGTTCTCATCATACGGTTCAACGGCGCTGATCGTCCGAGGTTTGTTCGAGCCGCAAACGACAAAAACAAATCCAATTTACGGCCAGGCCTGGGTTGACAACCTCGGGAGACTGACAAGTTTATGTCATCTAGAAGCTTAGGTACATCAATCAAACCATTAACAATTTTGTATAGCAAAATTTGGTCCATAGTTTTTCTGCGGTCTTCTAGGGCTGTTAATCTGAAGTGGCTTAAACCTTTCAGGATAAGTAGCTGTATTAGGACAGCTGCCTGTCCTGTACCGCAGATACCTGGTAAAGCCTCTTTGGACCCGGGTATCATAATAATAGGTAATTTATTTCTTTTTAGTTTTTTTTTAATTGATATAAACTAGTGCTTGACTACGATCCCACCACGTTGATGGTAAGCAGTGATGTAATCTCTGATGGTGAGGAACACTAGTTTTTTTTAGTTTCTGATTGTCTTATTTATTTATTTAATCTTCATGCAACAAAAAGTACAAAGGCGGACTTAATGCCATAGGCATTCTCTACCAGTCAACCTAGGGAGGTGAAGAGATAATATGGTAGGCGCACAAAAGAGAATTTTGTTTAGGAAACAAGAGTAAAAAGAATACATATAGTTAAAATAAACATACAAATATATTTAATATAATATATATACTACATATATATATTTATATAAAGTAAGGAAACAAGTTATTAAGTTGCACCTGCCATGTTATGTTTCTACACCACCCTAAAAATGCCAGTCCAACTTTGGACAATGTAACTTACCTACTAGTGCATAAAGTCATAAATAATAAATAAACAAATTCTTTGCTTATCCGTGAGAGTATCGGATTTAAAGCAATTATATTCAAGACGTTTTCATTAATTAGTTTAATCAGTTAAAGTTTACAAAGGGGATGAGACTGCTTAATCTTAAGATAATGAAGAAGTTTAGTGAAGTTTACACGGTAATGGCCTGTTGGTCTAGTGGTTAGTGGCCCTGACTGCTATGCCGGAGGTCGTGGGTTCGATTCCCACTCAGAACAAATGTTTATGTGATGAGCATGATCATTTGTTTTGTGTCTGGGTGTAATTTATCTATAATATGTATGTATTTAGATATGTATAAGTACGTTTATCAGTTGTCTAATACCCATAACACAAGCTCTGCTTAGCTTGGGACTAGACGGCATTGTGTGATAGCTGTGGAATATAATGGTGTCACGGTCGTTTATGAGGTTTTTAAAATCAAATGATCATTATTCGTTCAATTTAATTCAGTAATAAATTTTCTCTTACTCTTAGGTACCTACTTATATTTTACGTTATAATTTCTTATATTAGCCATAATAGTTAAAAAAAGTTTTTGATAAAAAAAATTGTATAGATGCGGCAAAAAAAAAAAATACAGAAACATTGTATGACGATCTTGAGCGACAATAACATTTTTCATGGTAAAAAGGAAGTTAGATCATGAGTATCAAAAAATAAAAATAAAGTAATATTTAAAATAAATTAGAATTTATAGTTCACGCAGGGTAAAACCTTATAGGAGGCATTGTAATGTTTCGTCTTCCACTACACACACATACATACAAAATTTTGCCTTTATAATATTAGTGTGAAGCGTTTAGGCGCTTTAGGGATTCACTTTTGTGTGCATTTGAACACAGGCAATTCAATTTAGAGGGTTTAAGTACTCACTGTTTATGATGTAAACCTATTGTTATTTTGATTCAAGGTGCTTAGAGAGACTCCAGAGAAGGTTACTAATTTTTATTTTGTATTCAGTTGTTTTGCTACTTGAGTTACTTCAGTTGAATTGAGTCGAGAAAAAAATAGCCAGGCTGAAGTGGGAATGTGCTGGCCTCGTTGCACGAATACACCCTGACAGATGGACGAGGATTGTCACTTACTGGATGCCTGAGGGAGGGTGACACCGTCGAGGTCGACCGAGGCAAAGGTGGTGTGACGATCTGAACATGTTCGCGGGGAAAACTTGGCCAGAAATCGCCCTAGAGGAGGCCTTTGCCCATTAGTGGCACATAAAATGGACTATTTAAAAATACAATTGAGCCCACTTCGATCATAAACAACTTGGTAATTATAATTTTACCACTCGCTTTGAACAACATTTAATCAGGATAAAGAAAAAATTTATAATCAGAATTTAGGCACGTAAGGAGATCTGCTAAAATGTAGGAATTTAGCTTTAATATTTAGAGCACTATGATTAGCATGACCTCAAAAATATTCGTGTCGAAAACATGTTGTTTACACCTGAAAGTCAGAGTTAGTTCTGAGCCTAATTTAAAGTAGATTGGATATTTGACATTTTGCTCTTAAATTCTTAGGGTTCCTACATGATAATTCACTAATTATATTAAATTTTAACCCTTAGTTAGGGCAAGCCACAATCATGGCAATAACTTCCTTTTTTGAAAAGTGGCTGAAGAGGTTCCCAGGCGCGGTCTCAAGGGATATGGCAAATTCTGGAGGTATATGTTTCGGATTCAGGTGGAGAAACCGTGTGAGTGTCGCCATTGCAGACCGCTCAGAGATAATGGTGCCTTATACGAAGTTCTCCAAGAGGATAAACATAGATACACACTCACAAAATTTCAACTTCATATATCATTAGTGTGATCTAAATCTAAGTATAATTGTTACACTTGAGCTGTTGTTACACCCGGTCCGCTTCAGACCACGGCCTGAACTTGGACTTGTGTAGTGCCACCTCGAGTCCCAATTGCTCTCCCGCTGCCTCTCCACGACTGTCGTAAGCCCGCGTGTCGCTAGTTTGACCGCCGCCTGGTATGACTTTCCATGCGTCAGGACCATCGTGACGTCTGCGCATCACACTGCCATCATCAGTGAGGTCACCGCGCAGTAAGTATTCGTACAGAGGATTACAGGCTCTTATCCCCGAATCTTGTTGTGAAACTTATGAAGGAGATTTTCAGCGAGGTTGGGGAGGAGTAAGCTATCTAGGGGACCACAAAAGATCCACATGGGTCGAAGTGTCCGAGTCGTTTCTCAGCCCCTTAACAAGATAAGATAAGATAAGATAAGATAAGATAAGTATTCGTACCCGATGTTCCACAAGGGTGGTCCTAGTACCGATCCCTGCGGAACACAGCACGACATCTCTCGTTAAAAATCTCGAAGTACACTATCTCTTCATGTGTAACAGCTGTACGAACACGAAACTTAACACAGTGGTAGATCATGTCAATACATACCTATCTATTTTATTCCGAAAGAAACTATAATTTCCTATCCTCTCGAACGTTCGCGAACTTTCACCCTAAATGCCCCCCGCGGCGAGGATTTTTCGATTATTCTTTTTTTTTGGTTTGACCTTGAGAAAAACGCAAATTTCGTGGTTATATTGATAATTATATGCAATAAATTATACCTTCCCGGAAAGCCCATTAGTTTTCCTATCGAACTGTGTAAGATTATAAATAAATGAAACTGACCTGACTTCGTAGCGACGAGATAAATTGGCATTTTGCAAATTTTCTTACACATAACCTTTAACTTTCTCACATTACACCAAAACCACACACATATTCTCGAAAAAAACACTTGAATACGATAGTCCATATATTTGCGCAAAAACAATATTACTCATATCACATCAAAACACAATAATTACACGACACAATCACTTTTTCCGGAACTCAACAAAAAGCCGCGCCATTACTGGCGCGCATAATGTAAACACTGACGAAATAGGTACATCGCGGCGTACTGTTGCCAGAACTTTGGCGCCATTTTTACCGGTTTACTTTCTTTCAACAACGATTATGATAACAATATGCAATTATATCACTTTGTAGTAACTTCATTATGTTTATAGGTAAATAAACTAACAACTTATGTAGATTTCAAAGCATTTCGAGATAAATTTTGCACTAAAACAAGTCGAAACACGACGGTCATGACGGAAAAAAATACGCATCTTCACAAGTTTCGTCACTTTTTCACTGGCATATTTATTACTTTTCCAAAAACAAACACTTGCAACGTAATCTACACTTATTTCTCAGTAATTCTATATAAATCTAATAAGATTATTCACAGTTTTCTAATTGGAAACATGATTTGCGTCCGCACGCAACCACACGCAACAATGACGCCAAAAAGTGACAGATAGCTGAATGACGGATCACTTTATTTTTTTCAATCTTCTTCATTCCATGTATCGATATTGCCAATGGAAAATATTTTAATAGAAAGCGAATGAACTATTCTGTTCAATCGACTAAAGAACGGGTTGCAACTTGAAAATATACGTCACAGAAAAAATATCCAATCGGTGCAAGTCACTCTCGTACACCCGTGTGTACAATTGCGCGATGGGCACTCAACTCTCTCGTACACACGGGTGTACGAGAAACGCGCGAGAGGGACAAACGAAACCATTGGTAGAATCTAGTGTTTATATTAATATCTGAAGCAGAATGTTTTCAGCTATCAGATACGTATATAGAACAAATATATTTGCATAATTTAAGTATACTATTTTTTGGGTACCGAAAACAGTATTTTATTTGGACCATTAAGAGTCCTTAATGGCAGCGGCCCAGTCCGGCTCTCGCTTCAAAAGCAGAGGTCGAATTTCATATTGTCTGCAAAATATTGGATTTAAATTTTAAAGCTGGTTGAATTGATACTTTTGTTAATTTTTTGTTGACTCAGAATAAATGAAATTGCGACAGGTCACTTGTACAACTTGTGCCCATGGATGCCCCTCAAGTTGAAGGATAAAATCTACAAGATCGGGATAAGACCTGTCATACTGTATGTATCAGAATGTTCGGCTGTGAAAAAGATGGATGAAAAAGATTACATGTTGCGAAGATGAGATAATTGAGAGGGATGTATAGTGTGATAAAAATAGATAATGTGAAAAACCAGTATATTAAAAAAAGTGGCACCAGTGAATGTAGTAAGAAAGAAAAGGGAGTTAGTGATAGCGTGACGGGTCACAGCACAGAATGCTGCTCACACGTGGGCGAAGCCACTGGTAGAGGTTAGTATATAAGATTTTTTATAAATTTCTATATATAAAAGAAAGTTGTGTTAGTTACACTATTTATGACTGAAGAACGGCAGAACCGATTTGGCTGAAAATTGGTAAGGAGGTAGTTTACGTAAGGGTACGGTAAGGATACGGTAAGGTAAAGTAGAATATAGTAGTCAGTAGTCGGGAGCAAAGCCGCGGTAAAAAGGTAGTTTAATATATTTTAAGTAACTTTAGTTATAATTCGTTCATTATACTCCTTGTGCCCAAAATTGGTAATGTATGTAGTATGTTTTAATTATCTGTGTAGGTGATTTAGTATTCAGATTTTCTTTTGACATAGAACACCAGATTTCAATTTATTTTTCTTTTCTTTTCCACAAAATTTTCTTCCATAATTAAATATAAAAAAAATATATAATTACATTTCAAGTGAGAACTTGTTATATTTTCGAAGTAGAGCTACATTCGGAACCTGAATTCATTCAGATGGATTTTCTCAGAAAGGTAATTACACTTCGAGAGCAGAAATCCGAAATCCATTTACTTAATTCTAGGTTATATTTTGGAGCAGCAGTTAAATGTAATTAACAGGAGGGATATCTAGATTAAAGTCAGATCTTACTAGTTGCTAATTGGACATTTCGCTAGAATATTGCGACAACCTTCAATTAAGAGGACCTTTTCCGAACCATCTGTCGTCAATTTGAGAAAGATTTAAAACCAACTCAATCTACACTAATATTATAAAGAGGGAAAATTTGTATTCTATGCGTATGTTTGTAATGAATAAACTTAGAAACTACTGTGCCGATTTCAAAAATTCTTTTACCATTGGAAAATTACATTCACCCTGAGTAACATAGGCTATATTTATTGCCCGTGCAAAGCCGAGATGGGCCACTATAAAGACGCGAAAATTGAATACACCTGGATGCTCTGTTAGCATTTGGTAATTCCGTCGTTTACTCGAATATTTCACATTTGTTCAATATACGTGTTTTTTTTTAACTTTAAAAGTTCTTGGTTGGATTTTTTTGTCATTCAGAATCTTAATTAAATGTGCAATTCAGCAAGATTTCTATAAATACATCTTGAACTTTCCTAATGTAATAGTACATTATGAATGGCCAAATTTCACGTAAAATAGCATCATAATTATTTTGAGAGGTCTTTACTGGATTAGTTTTACACAATTTTTTTATTTGATTTCAATAGAAATCTAGTTATTATCCAGAAGATATCTATGGCTCTAAAATATTTAGACAAAAATGATTCATTTTCATTATTTTTCTAACTAAAAAATTATAAAATGTGTCTCAGGTTGTATGCTCTTAATTTTATTTTGTAAATATCGAATATTGGTCGTCATTGATGAGTAAATAATCGGTTTATCTAGAATTTGTGGGTAAAATAATATCATCTGCATGGGTCGTTCACCTAGGTTAAACAACGATTGCCTAGGTAAAGTTTGTGGATTAGTGACCATTTTAACATAACAACATTCCATTATTACATTGGTATGTTTGTACCTGATTATCATGGTTACAGCTTAGCACAAACAATGGCACGGTTCCGCCCGGAAGACACGATAGATCACATGGTAGAGGTGTACCACTCTTGGGCAGAGCATCGTCGTGTTCTTGTGGGGGCGATCGACGGCGACGATCTCTCGCGCCGGGCCTTGATACAGGGTATCGGGATATAGGGAGGAAGAGTGGCAGGCGGTCGCCCCCACAAGAGCACGGCAATGCTCTGCCCAAGCGGGGTACACCTCTCGTCATTGAAGTGTACAACCGGCGATCGAGGGGTTAATAGTTCAGCCCTCTAGCCAACTTGGTAATCTGCAATAGTTAACGCTAGTAGAAAGTTTCAAATGTACGGGAGTGACGTCACCTCAACGCTCAGTCACGTGGTTAGAACAAAAGAATTCGACGCAAGCGAAACGGTTGTAGCTTGGCTAGGACGGCAGTTTAACTCGTAAAATGGATCGCGTTAAGTGCTCGTGGTAGGGTTTCAGGTCGGTCTTTGTGACGGCTTTGAATATGCAGGGGGTACACACAGAAATATCATTCCGTAAACTTCAGTGCCTCGGAAAGCATGTCCGCTGGGACCAACGCTTGGCATTTGTAGACCTTTGACAGTCAGAAGCCTTTAACACGATTTAATCTTCATGTCTATGATTCTGGGGTTTTAGAGGAGGTATTATCAAATTAAATGGCAATGGGCAGGGCACATTGCTCGCAGATGCCGTTTGGGCCGAATGGTTCTGGAGAGGTGACCGCGTACCGGAAGACGCTGTGTTGCAAGGTCTCCTATAAGGTGGACCGTTGATCTGGTGAGACGCATAGGATCGTTAATTGTGTTGACACTTGGAGGAGGCCTATGTCCAACAGTGGACTTATATCGGCTGAAATGATGATGATGATGATGATTATCAACTTTACGTTACTTATTTTCATGAATTTTAGATTCAAATAAATATACTGTCTGTATGTATTCCGATCACTGCTCATTACGGATCAACAAGAATAAAATTATGTATGTTGTGTATGTTTAATACTAACACATATTTGCAGTGGTAACTGCCAAATCTTACAAGTTTAAAAGGGCGCCTTGAATTATTTTTGTTCAATTCTAATGACTTGAACGAAAATCAAATTGAAGAATTTATTGACGAGATAGTCAATAGCGAATACATATAATATGTAATTCTGAAATGTTGGCCACAGCCTTATACTTTATGAAATTCAGTTCGTTGACGTATATTAAATAAAGGCAATCTTTTCATAGGTTTCTTTTTTTTTTCTTTTTTCAAAATCTTTTTCGTTCCCATCGAGAAACCAAATGTACAACACAATGATAAACGATAAATGATCTTTATTTGTAAATAGGTTTTCAAAAAACACTTTTATACGTCAATTTTATTTTCAGTCAGTTTTAACGAGATGAGGCCGTTGTTTCCTAGCTGACTAACCTGAGAAGAAACACCGAAACAAACTCAAGGGTCAAAGTCTCTTTTAAAGTCCATACAGTAAAGAACATGTAATGGTCAAATCATATGAGAACCATGCAGACCAGTGTCTCCGATGGTCTTTTGAGGAAAGAACCACACAGATTTGAGTGGACCTGTCCAGTCAGTGCAAGCATTTGTCAGTATTCGTGTAGCTCAAACTTAGGACAACTTAGGACGAACAATACTAAAGATAGGACATTTGGGTGGGCCGCATCAAATACTCAAAACTGCCAGACATCATGTAAAAGTACAGAAAAGAAAAAAGTAATCCGCATAGTTCCCACATTCACAATAATAAAATAGTATTGACTAAATGTAGCACTTGACATATGTATATCTATATTCTATATCTTCTATTATATAAAATTGAGACCCGTTTTCCGTTGTCACGACATAGCATGAAAACGGCTTGACCGATTTGGCTGATTTTTTTTGTTGTGATTGTTATTGTGAGGATAAGGTTCTTATGGAAAAAAAAATTAGGGTAGTGTAGAGTAGGGTAGAGTAGGGTAGAGTAGGGTAGAGTAGGGTAGAGTAGGGTAGAGTAGGGTAGAGTAGGGTAGAGTAGGGTAGAGTAGGGTAGAGTAGGGTAGAGTAGGGTAGAGTAGGGTAGAGTAGGGTAGAGTAGGGTAGAGTAGGGTAGAGTAGGGTAGAGTAGGGTAGAGTAGGGTAGGGTAGGGTAGGGTAGGGTAGGGTAGGGTAGGGTAGGGTAGGGTAGGGTAGGGTAGGGTAGGGTAGGGTAGGGTAGGGTAGGGTAGGGTAGGGTAGGGTAGGGTAGGGTAGGGTAGGGTAGGGTAGGGTAGGGTAGGGTAGGGTAGGGTAGGGTAGGGTAGGGTAGGGTAGGGTAGGGTAGGGTAGGGTAGGGTAGGGTAGGGTAGGGTAGGGTAGGGTAGGGTAGGGTAGGGTAGGGTAGGGTAGGGTAGGGTAGGGTAGGGTAGGGTAGGGTAGGGTAGGGTAGGGTAGGGTAGGGTAGGGTAGGGTAGAGTAGGGTAGAGTAGGGTAGGGTAGAGTAGGGTAGAGTAGGGTAGTTAGGGTAGAGTAGGGTAGAGTTGGGTATAGTAGTGTGGAGTAGACGAGCGGGAGCGAAGCCACGCGGGCAAAACCGTTGTCAAGACATGGCATGAAAATGGCTTGACCGATTTGGCTGTTTTTTTTTTTGTTGTGATTGCTATTGTGAGGATAAGGTTTTTATGGAAAAAAAAATTAGGGTAGTGTAGGGTAGAGTAGAGTAGGGTAGAGTAGGGTAGAGTAGGGTAGAGTAGAGTAGGGTAGAGTGGGGTAGAGTTGGGTATAGTAGTGTGGAGTAGACGAGCGGGAGCGAAGCCGCGCGGGCAAAAGCTAGTATAAAATAAAATAAAAAATATTATTATCAATATTTATCAAATCATTAAAAATTTTATCAAATTGAAATAAAATAAAATGATGCTCGAACATAGCGGTTTTAGTGAGGTATTATGACATGTGACATACTGGCCTGTTGGCCTAGTGGTTAGTGGACCTGACTGCTAAGCCGGAGGTCGTGGGTTTGGTTCCCACCCAGGACAAATGTTTATGTCATGAGCATGATCATTTGTTCTGTGTCTGGGTGTAGTTTATCTATAATATGTTTGTATTTAGAAAATATAAGTATGTTTATCAGTTGTCTAGTACCCATAACACAAGCTCTGCTTAGCTTGGGACTAGACTGCGTTGTGTGATGGCTGTGGAATATTATTATTATTAAAAAAAACTCACTTGGCTCGCGCAGTGTTTTGCGGTTCACGAGGAAAAGAAAAAAAAAAACAAAAATAGGCGCACATTTGAATAGAAATTTTACCGCCACAAAAGTTTACTAGTTTTACAGTTATTTTCTTCACAAGTGTTGAGTTAAAATTAAGTTTCTAGTTAAGTCTTCGGTTCCATGAAGCACTGAAAAAGACAAGGTTCTAAGTAAATAACGTATATTTCGAGACTTTCAAGGGAATCAAATTCATAGGGTACTTCCCGTTGACCAAGAATCCTAAAATTTGGCATAAAGCAAGGTCTTATAGCACAGGTATAGGAATAAATCAGAGAACAGTTTTGATGACACGTCACAAAAAAAATTGCGTAATATTCAAGTATAAATCTTCAAGACTCCATTCAAAAAGTGCACATAGGTGTTACATAGGTGAGTTTATACGGAACTGACCCACACTTGCACAGAACCCCATATTCTTGTGCGCCGCAGAAATGTGGACCTAACGGGAAATAGAAAAGAAGTAGATAAACGCCCTAGAGATGTGGTGCTGGAGGAGAATGCTCGGAGTATCGTGGATTGAATTCCGTACCAACGAGTCTATACTTCGAGAACTCGGCATCAAGCAGCGTCTATCATCTTTGGTACAGTCTTGTATTCTCACGTTTTCTGGCCACGTATGCCGCCGAGGGGAAGTGGCTATTGAGCGACTTGTGGTCCAGGAAAAGGTTGAGGGTACCAAGCTACGAGGAAGATCGCCTATGAGGTGGACTGACCAGATAAAGGCGGTAGTAAATGGCTCATCATCACTGCACTAATGCACGAGGAAGGCGGCCATGTGAGAGTAGTGGCGGCGTATTGTGAAACTTGCCACCAACACCTGAAGTGATGACCACGACCACTCTGTCAAGAGTGATACCGACAAGGAAGAAGAAATAAAAGAACACGACCATTTTTGAACGTCAATAAAATTTACGAAGGTTACCAAACAGAGACAAATTAGATTCAACACTTCAATTCCCCAGTAACGTCCTATTCAACGCTTTAGACCATGATATTAATTAGTAATTACAGGTACAACGTGAATGGGCCACGTTAACGACCCCATCCCTATAATTAACGACACTTAATCAAACTATGTGTGGCGGTTCAACACGAGAGCAGAACTTTGTTTGTATTGACGTGTTTAATTACCTTAAATATTGTAGAAGTATGGTTTTAAGTTTCTCTACCGGGTTTTAAGTAATATATTATGTGTGATAATTATCAGGCATCATTCCTACGAACGTCGCGCGTCAGCCCCGTTTATTTGGATTGGGAAACGTCGTTTGATACACGTGGGAGGTCGCTACAGCACTCGGACCCAGAACTCTCTCGCCTATGGTTCGGGTAAATACCGCTTCGGTTGCAATGATAAATTTTCTCCACTTTTATCAAAATGTACTATTTCATTACACTTACTCAAAAATCATTATCGCTTTTAGGCACGCTGTTTACTATTGTGCGGAAAAGTGAATAAACTCGCTCCTACCAAAATTGATTGCATTTATTTTATCAGGCTGTGCGCTAAACGACCCCTCGCTAGTTGTGTGTCAACCGCCCTTTACTTTTTCTACGTTAGTGTATTCAAAAACGTCGTTTGATACACGTGGATTGTCACTGCTGCAGTACTCAGCCGAATGCCCCAGAGCTAGGCGAGGGTGTTTTAGGGCTCATAACATCGCTCTACGGCTCTGGCGAATTCTTCCTTCCTCGGTTACAAAGACAAATTTTTCTACTTATAAAAATGTACTATTATCACGAATTCAAAATTCGAATATAGGTTAGGTCAAGTCGACCCCATTATGTTGTGAAACTGGTTGTTAGTACTTACTGCCTTTAAAACCACCTTAACGACTGTCGACGACAAGTTTATGTGCTCTTCGCGTCAGGTAGCAGTATCGGGGTTAAGGAATGGACACTCTTCTCTGGTCTAACTTCGGCAACGATGCAACTGAACAACCAGACATTCAATTACGGGTTACAGCATCTAGATATGGACATATTTCACTCCAGTAAGACAGTTACACCTGTTTAAAAATATGGTTTTGGCGGTTTATTGGAACTATTATTATATACTAGCTTTGCTCGCATACCTGAAAAAAAAATAGCAATTGGCCCAGTTCTTTAAGAGGATGCCTTCTACAAACAAAAAAACCGGGCTACTGCGAGTCGAACCCGCGCACTGAAGGGTTCCGTAAAAATTTCCCAATGAAAACAGTACAATTCCCGAATTGAAATACAAAAATTTTTCGAAATTATAAAAAAAAAAAATCTGACGAACGAAACTACAAATTTCATATTTTTCCTATACTTGGGCTATAAGACCTTGCTTCATGAAAAATTTCAAGATTATAAGCAAACAGGAAGTAACATATAAATTTTGATTTTTTTGAATGTTGAAATACACGTATTCTGTAAGAAAAAAAAAATATGGTCGTTGTTTTTTTTTCTGTAACTCAGCAGTTTGATTTTTTTTCACAGCTTCAAAAGACCGCTGACCTGAGAATATGGTTTTAATTTCAAATCGATACCTTCACGCGTTTCTGAGATAAATGGCCTTGACAGAGAGACGGACAACAAATCTATAAGTTTTATTTTTACTTTTGAGGTACCTAAAAAAATATCTTCCTAGCCTTTTCTCAATTAGCTTGGGATCGGATTTTCGGCTTCCAGCATTATTGGATGCGGTTAAAGGCCTGTGTTTTCACAGAGCGACTGCCTATCAGACCTCCACAATGACCACAACCCAGTTACTGGAATACACAACACTCCTTTTTTTTCTGTATGCTAATACAACGTTATGTTTATTTATTTTTGAATTTTTTTGATTCTGTTTTTTCGGTTGTTAACAAATAATTTACGGTGAACAAATTTGTTTGATTAGTGTGCCTGACCTTTGTGGTGGGAAATAGAATTATCAAGTACTTTTCCATTCAAACAGCTCATTTGGCGCACCGGTTAAGAATTGGCTCATGCGCCAAAAACACACCTAGATCCGGAACGCCTATCTATAGTACATACAAGTTATTGTATAGAATCGAACCTTCTTTTTAAAGGTCATATCATTTATGACTTCTCACGTTCTAGAGTGGAGCACGAGAGCGTGTCAGACTTTTATTGACTAAAACTACACCTATGCTACTTTAGTTGCCCATTGCGTTCCAGGGCCACGTTTATCTGTTTCATACTTTTCCCCATGGCCCAATGACATCGAATCTGTGACACATAACACATCAGCTAATCATTTAAATATTGCGCCAACTGAGCCGTTTGAATATAAAGGCACTAATATTTCCCAACACAAAGTTCAAACACTTTGATTACAATTCCTTGTTCACCGTTATGTATACAGTTGAACCATTAAGATACTGCTTCTCATAAATGAAAACTTATCAACAACTTATCCCATAGAAAGTTTAAGTATATCGATTTCCCGAACCGCGCTCTCATCAAGTTAAATAAGGCATAAGTAATATTGATGGCGAGTTCTAAAATTTTAACTTACTTTTTATAGGGATCGTAAAAATGTCAATTTTTGTAGTCAGCGCAAAAGATTTTCCAACTTTAAGGTCTCATTAAAAATTTTGTTGCTGACGGATTTTGACAACTTGGAGCGTTTTGTTTTTAGCTGTCAGCAGTCAGTCTGAAAAACTTGTGTTTCAGATTTAGCAGTGTTTTTTTTAAATACCTGTAATTTCTATTTGATTAAATTTTTAAATTGTATCATTAAATTAATTTAAACACAAATGAAATTTTACAATAGAATTTTTAGTAAAACAAAAGTAAGCACAATTTTTTTTGAAAATTCACTTTCTAAAAGGGTACGTGGGATACTCAGATGTTTTGAGAAACTAAAAAACTATTTTTTATGGATACAAAATTATTTTTATATCCATTGAAGTATTCGTAATAGAATTGAAATCAGATACCCCGTCAAAGTGAAGAAAATAGCGATCAAAATTTTCTCAGTCTCTCTAACGCTTCACTTTCTTAGGCGTTAGGTCGTTTTGAAACAGCCAAACTGTCGACTGACTATGGTATTTTTACTTTTAAATAACCAAAGTTTTCAAAATAATTACAAGTGGCCAGTGCCTTGTATATATATTTAATTCTTTTATAAATTTAGGGACTTTTGGTGCCTTATTATGTATTAAAGTATTTTTCACAAAATTTTCTGAGTGGCTTGGTATAAGGCTATTTATCATTTATAAATGATATTTATTTAGCAAATTGGTTTAAAAAATAACACTTGTAATAGGTAAAATTTTTCATCAGTTTAAACTAGATAAGGCCTTCCTAGCTAAATGAATTCTAAGATAAATTACCAAAACTTCATACAGTAAATATGTAATGGTTTGGGCACCATTCAAGCTGATTGAAAAATACAGTTTTCCGAGGTTTTTGTAAGCCTTTAATTCAGTTAAATTTTCAATAATTATGGCGAATTCATTACTGCATTTAAGCGCCCAAATCTTTGACAACGGCCCTGCCTCAGGATATTGGCCTCCCCTCATAATTGGGTTGAAGAGGTCAGATGGCGGTCGTCCCGCGTAAAATATTGATAGTCTACCGCATCTGGTTTTCCCGGAAGTGAGCCGTAACTTTGTTTGGAAAAGTAAGTAGGTACTGAAAAGCGATATTGCTTCAAACAAGATTTGTTATTCTGATGAGCAAAAATTATTAAATATTTTGGTGTAGGTATATAACGTTATCTTGGTCAAAAAAAGGTAAATGGAGGAGAAGGGAAAAAAAAATAGTAAAAAAGGGGAAGAGCGATGTGTGAAAAAAGTTGTGTCTATTTTTTTGGTTAATTACCAAATTAAAGTTAGAACTACACGTATTGTTGTTATAACCTGGTGTACAGATGAACAGTGGAGTCTTAGTAATAAAGTACCCATTTCTAACATTTGAGCACAAAACCCTAAAAACTATCCATGACGTCATCACAACAAAGCAAATGAAGATTAAGCCAGGTCATCATTTGTAACTAGCATTAAAAAACTACTCTCAATTATCCTACAAAAAAACCATTCAGTCTCCGATCCCCATTCACCCGCTCCACTATCTGTATATTTCCCACTCCCCATATATCGGAACCGTCAACAAATTCATTGTTTAAGGCCATTACCAAAAAATAGATAGGTACAGAAGTCAATCTACATACAAAGCGTGCTCGAGCAACGCACACATAGACCCGCTCACGGACACGATATCTCGGATCACCTCGGCCCGCTCGTTGAACAATTCCGGCTCAAACGCTCATTAGTGTGCGTCCACCGAGCGTAGATTTAAAAAGTGAAGCACATACATGATATTGTTTTCTGTACCTATCTATTTTGTGTAACAACTAAGTAAATGAAGATTATGCTAGGTCTACATTTGTAACTAGCATTAAAAAACTACTCTCAATCATCCTACAACAAAACAATTCAGTCTCCGATCCCCATTCACCCGCTCCACTATCTGTAAAGCCCTTCCCCACGGCCCATATATCTGAACCGTCAACGAATTCATTGTTTAAGGCCATTACTCTTGAGGGCTGTGCGCACCCAGGTTTATTGCGACCCCCGTGTTTTATCTCCAGTGTGTGTACCGCTTAACTGAAGTTGGTGTCGAGTTTGATTCGTGTGATGTTGGTCTGTTTGATGTTTGATTAAGTTGTTGTACATTAGAAGGTTTCGAAATGGTGAAGTGAGGAAACCACATTGAATGTTGAAAATGTATGTTATGGTAGGTATACTGTAATGATACATTTTCAATTTTTAATGTGATTTAATGTGACGACTTGGATGTCTTCTTTGGGAATTGGAAAGAAGTGGCTCAAAACCGGGAACATTGGAAGGAGTGGAGGGAGGCCTTTGCCCAGCAGTGGGACAATATGGGCTAGATATAATAATAATAATAATAATGTGATTTTGTGAGTATACCAAAGTAACTATAACAATATCAGTTTCATGACGAGGACTTTTTTTTTCATTTTGTTTACGTTATTCGGTATCCCAAGAAGCTTAACAGCATGACGCTTTCCAACAATTCCTAGATTCCTTTGATGGATAACTGCCTATTCTAGACTACGGTGGGGAGGCCTGAGTCCCAACATTGAGAATATTAAATGTCGAGGCTGAATACATAATACGTTGGCAGTGGAGTAGACGTTTGCTTAGAAGTAACCTATATCACTCTTGACTTAAAGACTCTTAAGTTGCAGTTATCAGGAAACACAGACTCCAGTAGGGAATTCTGCTCTATAGCAATAGCAGTACGCACAATGAATGTGTTCCCAAATTTTTTTGTATGTATGGTTTGAATGCCCATCATGAACCGGTGGTGCATTGCCGTATGAATGGATTAAGAAAAATTATATGGCGGACCCCAAATACATTAGGGTTATGTGCAATCTAAGAGTCTTTGGGTCAAGAGTAAATTGTTCACTTCTAGGCAAGTGTGTATCATTATTGACCACATCAATACTTATAATCAGATACAGGCCAAACGTGAGCTTATCATTCTTTTTTATATTTATATTTTCCCACGGCTGAGCAATGATCTACTCCAACATTTTCTAGGTATACTTTTCTCGAGCCACCTCAAGCCAGCCCTTGTAGGCGCCTATGTCATCTCGCTACCTCTTCCAAGGGGCCCGAGTCTGCTATTTTTATAAATTCGTCATTCCAACACGATCCCATTGTCATTTTGCTAAAAGTTCGTAATCTGCTAAATCATAATGATCGATCATTGATCGGTCAATGGTCTCGTAATAGAGTGGTGGTAGAATGACAATATCGAGCTTATTAAAACCAATAACTGCACAAAATAACTGTAAATAACTGTTCTAATGGTACACTGATCAAAACAACTGTCAAAAGTTTTGCAAATTACCGCAAACGTCAGATATTCATTTGTCATTATGTACGAGATTACCATTTTAAGCCACTTCTCTCAATGAAGTGTCAGTGGTTGACCATTGGAAAGTCATTATGACGCCATTATATTAGTAGATTACCAAAACTTGTCAAAGTTGACAATTATGAAGTCAATGACAGACCATTCTGACACTATTGTAATAACAGACTTGAGGCCCAGGTCGATCTCAGCGGCGTCATCCATCTTCAGGTACCCATGTACATTGTACATTGGTCAATGTATATGTGGTTGATATGACTCGTCTAATCCCATGTTAGTCTGGCAGCCCATAAAAAAAGTGGCCAGGAGAATAAACACTACTGGCTTCAAATCTTTTCAAACCGTGTCCAAATATTTCAATTTAGTATCATCGCTGTTTTAGGAAAATTCCATTTCTACTATTTCTAAGAAATTGAGTTAAGAAAATGGATAAGTTAAGTAGATTTTCACGAAATGATAAAAGCTAAAAATAAATGTTAAGTTAACATTACTTACTTTCATTTACTTACAAATAGAAGAAAACTGGGTGAGACATAATGTGATGGATTCGAGACAGAAGTGTTTTTGGAGTGTTTTGACTCAATTTATATTTAGCAGACACTTAGACAGTAGACTAGCTTAAAAATAGACTGAAAAATAAGGCTGTGTTTTTGATTGATAACAACAGCCTGTTTGTGTAAGAAAAATGGATTGTTTGAAAAACAATGAGTTTACAAAATGGTGTCCTAAAAACAGTAGTTGTAATATTACAGAATAGTTTGCTGAAATTAGCTTTTTGACCTATATATAAAAATTTACCTATGAGTTGACAGGGCGGGGCAGGATTGTGGAAATGTTGCCTATGCTGCGAGATAGTTGCAAGGACTAAAGGATTATTGCCGGTGCTGTGGAATTGTTGCCAGGGCTGCAAGATTGTTGCCAAAGCTTCGGGATTGTTGCTAAAGACGCGAGAGCGAGACTGTTGCCAGAGCTGTATGCTTATTGCTACGGTTGTGGAATTGTTGCCAGGGCTGCGGAATTGTTACTAGGATTAAAAGATCATTGCCAAGGCTGCAGAATCGTTGCCAGGACTGTGGGGTTGTTGCTTGGGCTTTAGGATAGTTGCCGGGGCTGCGGTGTTGTAGCCAGAGCTGTTGGATTGTTTCCAAGGTAACGGAGTTGTAGCCAAGACTGTAAAACTGTTTCTAAGACTGCAGGACTATTGCCAGGGCAGCGAGATTGTTGCCAGGGCTGCAGGATTGTTTTCAGAGTAGCAGGGTTGTTGCCAGGGCTACAGGATTATTACTAGGGCTAAAAGGGGATCTTTTAGCTCAAAAGACCCTAGCAGGGTTGTGAAGTGTGATAATTTGGGTCAATCTGGGATTTCAAGACGCATCATTAAACAATAACCACTCGACCTTAAGTCGACACTATTACTCAAATACCAAATATAATTCATATTGGTAGCTTGTTTTTTTCTTTTTTCTATGTAAACGCCTGAATTCAACACAGTGTAAATTATTTATTAAAATAAACCATTATGCAAATTTAGAAAAGAATTTGAATTTGATTGAAAAATGAACTAATTGTTTTTTAAGTCAGGTGAATTTAGAACGGCTGTCAAGCTGATAGGATTAAATTTTATATAATAAAATACAAAATCTTCCAGGTTGCCTGGAAGAGATCGCGGAATGCGATAAGGCCGCCCATTGTATGTATGTATTTTGTATGTGTAATGGTGAACAATAAAGTATATAATAAATAAAAAGAAGAATTCGCACAATGTATGAAGATATCCGCAGGAGAACTAAAGTTGCCAACATAGCACAAAGAATTGCCAAACTTAAGTGGCAATGGACAGGGCACATTTCTCGCAGAACAGATGGCCGTTGGGACCGAAAGGTTAGGTAGCTTTGGAAGGCCTCCAACAAGGTGGACTGATGACCTGGTGAAGGTTGCGGGAAACCGATGAATGCGAGACGCACAGGATCGTTCGTTGTGGCGACGCTTGGGGAAGCCATAATGTCCAACAGTGGACCTATATTGGCTGAAATGGTGATGATGATGAACAAAATACAACACAGACTTTATGTTCTCGGAATTAACTTAGCAATCTATCAAAGAAACGTTTTTCTTTATCTATCTAATATTCTAGTGATCGAACCACTAGAACATTACTATTTCAACATAAGTAAAGTTACCTCCATCCTATTAAAACAGGCAACTTGTCTTCCAGAATATGTAGGTGACATAAAACACCTTTAACACAAAACAATAGAAAATACATTCTTTTTACCTGTCACTTCAATAAAAAACAAGCTACCTTTGGAGAAAATGGATATTGGTCTGGAAATACTGCTAGTTTGCTACTCTCTGAGGAACCATGAACATGAACCTAGTAAGCTAGTAATATATATATATATTGTTCTTCTATATATATAGGTTACCATTACTGACTGACTGATCTATCAACACATAGTTCAAACTTCTGAATAGACGCTCAAAAGCGCGTAAAATAGAATATAATAAATTTTATCTATACATAATATAACAAATCTGTAGAAGTTTTCAGTTGTGTATGCATATCGTAAAATGTACGAAATCGATGTAAACAACTTTTATTCATTAACAAGCTTTTATAGCAAGTTTTTATAGCTCGGTATACCTATATAATTAATATTCGTCAAGACGAATCGTACGAGCCCAACCTTGGTGAGGTTGTATTGTTTAACTACCAAGTTCCTATAGTCACCTTCCGGTTCCATCATCAGATCTGCTCCTTGTCGTAATAATTTACATTGTCATCTGATTTAAACATGCATACAAAATTTCAGCTCAATCGGTTACCGGAAAGTGGGTCAAATTTTATTTACAAGATTAGATTATAGCCAAAAATCAGGACAGGTGAAACTAAATAAAAGCTTGTAAAATGGTTTGAACTTGATATATTACTCAGGCTTTGTTTCATCGCAATTGGTTGACTATATCAAAAGATAAACTACATTCATTGGGGGATGAACTTATGTGACACTGGGCAGGGTACATTGATCAAAAACTCAAATGATTGATGGGACCGAAAGGTTTTTTTCTATCTTACATGCTGATAAGCAAAAAATGTGGCACGCTTACCTAGAAGTAACCTATTCACTCTTGACTTAAAGACCCCTGAGTTATAGATATCAGGAAACACAGACTCCGTCAGAGAATTCCACTCCTTAGCTGTAGGCATATTGAATGTGTTTCCAAAACGCACGATAAATACCGAAGTGACGACGGCATAGGTAGGTACTAGAAGACGACGCAGCCTTGGTAGACCGATGACCTGGTGAGTCTATGATGAGCGGGCTTGCGGACGGCTAGCCATGGGTAGCTTGCTGTCCGACCGTCCGGTAACTGTCCGGACCGAGCCCAAGATGTCGACGGCGCGCACTGTTCCCGCGCGCCTCAAGGAGTTGCCAGCAACAGCAGGGGCCCAGCTGGTATGAGGCCTACTGGGGCCAGGGTTATTCGAAAGGGAGCTCGAGATCCGGTATGAAGGCAAGAAGGAATGGAGTGGGTTTTTAGTCAGTAAGAGTCTGACACTCTCTCCCGCTCCGCCTAAGGGCGGGGGTTGTCATTGGATGATTTTTGCCCATCATAAAAAAAATCTGAAATGATGAAGGGAGTTAAGCTGTATTCCAAAGTTTGTGTGGAAAACCTAATTTCGCGCAGGCAAAGCTGATGCTAGAGCTAGTTAAATTATAAATCCCTAAAGGTAAATAAAACGCGGTATTTGTTGTTTAGCATATGTATTTTGTTTTTGAATTTTCGCGTGGGGTGAGAAGTCAAAGGCGTCTTCCTACGCTTTGCTGTTAAGCCAAGAGGGTGGAAGCAAAATGCTTTTAAGCGTTAATAACTATGTATATTGTGTTAAATTATCCGTTTGCTTTGCTTAATGGCAGTATAACCTTACTATCGCTCATCATGGTGCTCTGTTGACGGTATAGATTGCCTTAAACGGCTTCTATCAGTAAAGACAAATATTAGATAGCTATGGTTTAGAGCATAGAAATATAAATAACAGTATCCATTTTCAACGTAAGGAAAGTAATAAAAATTAAAGGTTTTATGTGCAGTTTTAATTTGTTTAAAATTAACATCTGCATTGAAATATGAACTTTTATTATCCTGTGTATGAGAAAATTTCATTGGACTTCAACCATTATTTTGTGTTTGTTTACTTATTTCGGCGGGTTTGTATTGTTGTATAATCTATCTATATATATAAAAATGACCCCCGTTTTCCGTTGTCACGACTTGGCATGAAAACGGCTGATTTTTTTTTGTTGTGATTGTTATTGTGAGGAGAAGGTTCTTATAGAAAAAAAATTAGGGTAGTGTAGGGTAGAGTAGGGTAGAGTAGGGTAGAGTAGGGTAGAGTAGGGTAGAGTAGGGTAGAGTAGGGTAGAGTAGGGTAGAGTAGGGTAGAGTAGGGTAGAGTAGGGTAGAGTAGGGTAGAGTAGGGTAGAGTAGGGTAGGGTAGGGTAGAGTAGGGTAGAGTAGTAGGGTAGAGTAGGGTAGAGTAGGGTAGAGTAGGGTAGAGTAGGGTAGAGTAGGGTAGAGTAGGGTAGAGTAGGGTAGAGTAGGGTAGAGTAGGGTAGAGTAAGGTAGAGTAGGGTAGAGTAGGGTAGGGTAGGGTAGAGTAGCGTAGAGTAGGGTAGAGTAGGGTAGAGTAGGGTAGAGTAGGGTAGGGTAGGGTAGAGTAGTAGGGTAGAGTAGGGTAGAGTAGGGTAGAGTAGGGTAGAGTAGGGTAGAGTAGGGTAGAGTAGGGTAGAGTAGGGTAGAGTAGGGTAGAGTAGGGTAGAGTAGGGTAGAGTAGGGTAGAGTAGGGTAGAGTAGGGTAGAGTAGGGTAGAGTAGGGTAGAGTAGGGTAGAGTAGGGTAGAGTAGGGTAGAGTAGGGTAGAGTAGGGTAGAGTAGGGTAGAGTAGGGTAGAGTAGGGTAGAGTAGGGTAGAGTAGGGTAGAGTAGGGTAGAGTAGGGTAGAGTAGGGTAGAGTAGGGTAGAGTAGGGTAGAGTAGGGTAGAGTAGGGTAGAGTAGGGTAGAGTAGGGTAGAGTAGGGTAGAGTAGGGTAGAGTAGGGTAGAGTAGGGTAGAGTAGGGTAGAGTAGGGTAGAGTAGGGTAGAGTAGGGTAGAGTAGGGTAGAGTAGGGTAGAGTAGGGTAGAGTAGGGTAGAGTAGGGTAGAGTAGGGTAGAGTAGGGTAGAGTAGGGTTTTTTTTTTTTTTTTTTTTTTTTTTTTTTTTTTGTTTTTGTGGCAGGAGTGGGAAATCCATCATGGACACCCAGACTGCCTTGCGGGAAGGCAGTCTGGGTAGTGCCGGACTCCTACCGGCTAAAAACCACTCCTGCCATGCGAAAGGGCCCCCCTGCCGTCAGGTTACGCAGGGAAGTTTTTCAGGGCTGCAGTTGTAATACGTTGCAGTTTAATTATAATTTTTTACAATAAACCAATCAATAAATCATAATAAAATAGGTCTTAATAAATAAGTCATTATAATGTAGGTCATGGTAATAAATTCATAATAAAATAGGTCACCCTACACTTCATAATACACACAATAAATAATTCACAATAAATAATTCTGTTTAAGATACATTAAAATTCCATGATATGCTGTAGTCACAGAACAGAAAATATAGGTAGAAGTGCCCCTAACGTGGCTAAGCACGGGAACCAGTGTCGCCAAACTCACACATTTGCGTATCAAATTGTACATCACACACATAAAAAACAGTAATATGATTGGCCACGAAGCTACGAATTACAAACTTAACTTTTACAAATCATATTCTTATTGCTTTCATAAATTAGGTCCTATTACAACGTAAGAAAGTTGTTATTATTTGACATGACACGAACAATAAAGAAGTTTTAACCAATCCACAACGAGTTCGGCTACTCAACGCTAGATGGCGCCGTAACCAATTCATTCCATTCAGAACGCTAGTGCCTTTGAAATAGATGCCATATTCACCTGCACTAGTATATATGTATATGTAATAGGCGAATTTCGCCCACTGTTGACACACGCGCCATATTCAAGAGGCACTTCCTCTAGTTTTCTTTATTCCGTGGCTGTAGTAAACGAGAAAAAACAAACCCGACTATGATTATCAGGTTTGGTTTCTTTTGTTTACTGAAGTCACTATTTTCGTTACAAATTGTATAAATTCTTTTCTTAATTCTTTCCGTGTTATCAGTATGGGGAGGTTTTCTTTAATTATATTTACCCCTGTTCTTGCTTCGAGTTCATACCTAGGGGAAGCATATATAGGACAATCCGTCAGGAGGTGGAGGATTGTCTCCTGTTTGTCCGGGTCGCACGTACACGCCGGGTTCTCCTTACACTTGAAGCGAGTTAGGTATTCGGAGAACCCGCCGTGTCCTGTTAGAGCTTGGGTCAGCTCCTTGGTGATCTCCATCTTTCGCACCGTCCTGTACGCAGCAATCGCGCAAGGGAAGAATAACTTCGTTGTGGCCGCCGTTTCTCCTGCACAATACCTCCGGTTCCATTCGTCTAGCGTCTCCATTCGGATCATACGCTTGACGAATGAAACCGGGCACTTGTCATAGTCGGGTTGCCGCTTCAACTTCAGGGCAGCCTCCTTCGCGAGCAAGTCGGCTCTCTCGTTACCCTCCAGCCCCGCATGAGCTTTAACCCAGAACAAGGAGACGCTTTTGTTCTGGGTACTGCTGCAGCGGATGGCGTCCCTTGCTTCTACTGCGAGGGCGTGGAGGGCTTCGGGGTTCACAACTGTTTGAAGAGCTGCCATGGAGTCGCTGTAGATAGCGAACGCCGTCTCGGTCCGTCGGAGGACCTCCTTCGTTGCTTTGCAGAGGGCAAGAAGCTCTGCCTGGTAGACGGTAGAGTAAGACGGCAAAGCAAGTTTGAGGCCCTTCACCTCCGCTTGATTGGTCCACACTGACAGTGCGGCACCAACTTTGCCCTCAATCTTGCTGCCGTCTGTGAAAATACGCACCGCAAAATGGCGGTGCTCATTATATTGTTCCTCGTCTACCAGGCGTCGCAGTGTAATGGCCCTCTGCTCGGCCGGATGCGGCATCTCTAGTACCGATGCCACACGCTCGATCTCCCGATCTCCCAGCGCTGGATGAGGTACCCCTCTCTTGGCCTCATAAAGTGAGGCTGCCTCCTTGATCCGGAGATCAAGAGGGAGCATCCCAGCCAGCACCAGTGCTGAGTGTAGGGAGACCGTGCGGTAGGCTCGGCACAACTTTAGCGCGAAGCTCCTCTGGACGGCGCTCAGCTTCTTTTGCAACCCGACTTTGTTGACGGCCGGCGACCACGCGCTCGCCGCGTAGAGGACGATGGGCTCCACTGCAGCCGTGTAGATGCAGCGGATAACCTCTGGATGGAGACCCCAACTGACCCTAGCAGCCCGTGACAGCTGCTTGTAGATGCCGACGGCTCGGGAACAGACGTTTGCGACGTGACTGTTGAAAGTCAACTTGTGGTCGATGGTGAGGTCAAGCAACTTGATTTCGTCCGACATGCCAATTTCAACCCCGCCCATCCTGAGACATGGGGTGTCATGCTTCAGTTTGCGCGTGACCAGCATTGCTTTCGTTTTATGCGGCGCAAACCGAAGCTTGTTCGTGACACCCCATGCGCGCACATACTCGAGGGCGACATTGGCATCTCTCTGGACTGCAAGACCTGTCTCCCCATCGAACACAAGGACAATGTCATCAGCAAACGCCTGGCAATAGACCCCTATAGCCTCTAGACCCTTTAGGAGAGGATCCAGCAGAACGTTCCAAACCAAGGGACCACCGATCGACCCCTGGACGCATCCTTTCCCGGTCCTGGATTCGTACTCCACTCCCGCGTACCTGACTTTCACCACCCTCTCGGACAAGTAGCTGTCCATGACCCGTCTCAAGTTTACAGGACACTTTTCCTCAGCCAGTCGAACTCGTATAGCCGGCCACCACGCGCTGTCGAAGGCTCCCTCAATATCCAGGGACACAACCGTGACAAGTCTTTTTTCATTAAGTTTGCCACGAATGTGTCCCATCAGCGTGTAGAGGGAGTCTTCGGTGCTTCGTTGGGGCATAAAGCCGAACTGGCGAGTACTCATCCTGGGGAGTAGGTGAAACTTGAGTCGGGTCACGACCAACTTTTCAAAAACCTTGCCGAGGACAGGCAATAGCCCAATCGGCCTGTACGATTTTGGGGTGGTGTAGTCGTCTTTGGCCGGCTTGCGGAGCACGACGACAGTCGCCTCTTTCCAGGACCGCGGAAAGTATCCATGCGCCAGGCACTTGTTCACCAAGCGCAGAAATAAGTCTGGGTCTTGACGGATCGTGTGGCCCCATATGTCCGCCGTCAAACCGTCGGAACCGGGGGCTTTTTTAGGGTTGAACGAGGAGACAGCTCGCTCCAGTTCGTCGAGTGTGAAGGGAGGGTCCAAAGGTTCAACTTCGTTCCCCCCGTTCACCTCTTCCGCTCGTTGCCGCATCCTTTTGTGCTCCTCGTTATCCCCCTCCGAACGGTCTTCCGGGTAGAACGTCTGTGCCAGATACCTCGCCGAGGCCTCCGGGTCCAGAGTCCTGCCGTCCCTCACCATCGGCAAATCCTCCTCTCTCTTTTTGGTCCTGCGGATTACCCTATATATGCCCTCCCATAGGCCTTCCCTGTCTTGCTTTTCGCAGAACCCCTTCCAGCTCTCGATCTTTGCTTGGACTATTGCACGCTCGTACTCTTCTTTCTGTTTTAAGTACTCCTCAACAACCTTTGGTCTTCGGACTGGCGCTGCACAACGAATCCTTCGCTTCTTGGTGACCACTTTCCTCTTCAGACTGGCGAGTTGTTCGGACCACCACGGCACGGTTATCCTCTCTACACTCTTCTTCTTGGGTATCACGCATGTACAGGCGTCTTGCACTGCCGTTGTAAGTCCCTCGACTACCAGGTCTATTTTGTCCCTGCTGTCGATTTGATCGAACAGACTTACGGTAAGTTCGTTCCCTTGCATAATTTGGCGAAGTTTCTTACGAAACTGCGCCCAATTTGCTTTTTTGGTATTGTAGATCCTGGTAGTCCGGTTAACCGTGATACCCGAAGACTTCTCGAGGTGTATACTAAACTCAATGCCGTTGTGGTCTGACCCTGTCAAGTCGTCAACGACTCGCCAGCCGTTGGTCACCGTCAGCATGTCTGCCGTGCAGGCTGTGACGTCGACGCAGCTCGTGTAACGTCTGTTACCACGAACTACGTCGAAGGTTGGAGTTTCCCCTCTATTTAGTACCTGCAGTCCAAGCTGATCTAGAGCTCCCAGCACCTCGTCGCCTCTGCTGTTGGTCTCACTGCTGCCCCACCAGATACTCCAGGCGTTGGCGTCTCCTCCCATGATGAGCCTATGCGGGCCGGTTTCGCTTTCCACCTTTTTGAGGCTGTCCAGGTATGGCCCTAAGGGCTGGTCCGGTTCGAAGTAGAACGAGACCAGAGTTAGTCTCCAGGCACCGGTTTGGATCCCCACCACGACGATATTGTCTGTGGTGAGTTCTGGGTACTGTTTTACGGTCAGTTTCGGGTCAAAGACGGCTATTGCCGCTTTGACAGTCCCTTCTCCTTGCCTGGTGCTCTGGAAGATTCGGACTCCTCTGGTCCCGGTCATCCTCTTCGCACTGCCCACGTAGGGCTCCTGGATCAGCGCTGCGGCGGTTTTGCGCCGCTCGGCCTCAAGCATAAGCTCATGGGTCGCCAAGTTCTTTCTTTGGAGATTAGCCTGGAGTATGTTGTAAGGCATCCTGTTTGCTGGGACCACCTTAGCAATAGGCGACGGACGCACGTGCCAGTCGATCCCACCTAATCCGAACAGGACACTCAGGGTTGAACGCATTGTGATCGATCTTCTCCATCTTCGCCAAGACACAGTTGTGGCACTTTGGTGTTTCAGCCTTTAGCCACTGGTCACATTGTGCTCTGAGGTGCGGGCCCCCACAGTGACTACATAAGTCGGCGGGCTCTTTACAGAGCCGCCGACTATGCCCGTATCCCAAGCACCTCGTACACTGAACCAGTGGCGACTGGTCATCGACGAAGACGGTCTGGAGATCGATGCGCGCTCTTCCCTTCTCGAGCATCCTGTTCCAGACAGCAGGGGACGTACTGACGATTACGTTGCTGGTTTGGGGGTTCCGCGCGTTCCTTTTATATTTAACTGTCATTCGATCCTCCTCGTTGTCGAGGCCGCGAAAGACATCCCGGTTTTGGTTCCGTAGCGCCTCTAGCAGTTCCTCATCGGAGTGTATGCGAAGGACGCCACGGAACACTAGCAGTGGGTCCTTGTTCTTCATGTCTTCGACAACGAGGTTGTCTCCTGACTTCTCTATTCTTTCCCTTACCCTTTTTCTATCTTCCGCCGACCTACAGCCCATAATAATTTTTCGGTCTTTTCCCTTTCTTACACTTTCTATATCTATTCCTCCTTCTCTGGCTTTTACTACCGCTCTAATTTTATTTATTACGTCCTCCCCCGAATCGTTCTCCTCTTTGGACGTCACCACTATCGAGTGCAGCGCGGTCCTTCCTGGGGTCTGCCTTTTCGGTGGCCCCGCCGCTACACTCGCGTAGGTAGCCGTCTTCTCCAGTAGTTCCCCCTGCCTCTCCATCACCCGCTGAAGCTTTTCCATCTTCTCGCTGCTCTCCTTCACCAGCGCGCTGTGCTCCGCTAATGAAGCGAGCAGCGAGTTAACCTCCGGGAGGCTTTTAGGAGCTTCTGTCGGAAGTGTGGCCTTTGTGACCTCCTCTCTTGCCAGCTCAGCCCCCTTCACTTGTGCAGCGGCCGCCGCCCCCTCCTTTACAAGCTGGTACAGCCGTTCCACCGATTGGGTGATCCCGGCTTTCTAGTCTGCCCTCAAATTGCGCGAATCGCCAAGGTGCGACTTCGCGCGCAGAAGGCAGTTGCGAGCCTCGGTCACCCGATCGGTGGGTTTGCTTGGCTGCAGCTGGCTCGACCCTGGTGACGCTCCCTGTGCCTCAGTAGAGGTTCGGCGCGCCACGGTCTTGCTATCCGGCTGGGAAGTGGCGCGCTTTGCAACCTTTTGGGAAGCCGTCACGGTCGAGGCAGCTTTCTTTGATGGGTTCGCGGCGGCTGACGGGAGAGGCTGAGAATCCGCCATTTTCCCGTTTTCCCATTCGCCAATGCTTCGCCTCACACTAGAGGCCTGAGTTGAAGCACTGGGAGGAGAAAATTCCCCCTCGAAGGTGACGGAGAGAGCCGCGTGCGATGGAGAGACATGGGGTCCTGTGGAGGCTTTCTTGGCCGGGGTCCTGGAGAGGAACATGGTAGTGGAGGTAAAGTTTTAAAAGTCAAATAAATAAGCTACTATTCTGATCCCTGTAAAGGGGCGATCAGAATGTCAATAAAAAAAAAAAAAATAATAATAATAATAATATTTTTTTTTTTTTTTTGGTCAAAATTATTCCTCAAAAGAGGTGTCAATAAACAATTAATAAATAATTAAAATACCTTAAAAATCAAATAAGTTTTTGATCCCTGTAAAGACAGTGGGTCAATGAGTCAGTAAATTTCCTCAGAAGAGGTGTCAATATAAAAAGTTCACCCCTACCTTTAGATGGGGTAGAGTAGGGTAGAGTAGGGTAGAGTAGGGTAGAGTAGGGTAGAGTAGGGTAGAGTAGGGTAGAGTAGGGTAGAGTAGGGTAGAGTAGGGTAGAGTAGGGTAGAGTAGGGTAGAGTAGGGTAGAGTAGGGTAGAGTAGGGTAGAGTAGGGTAGAGTAGGGTAGAGAAGGGTAGAGTAGAGACTTCGTAATATTTAGAACATTAATTTAATTATTTTTTTGGTAAATGTAAAAAAATAATGTGTTTTAAAAAAAATGTTATAGGACATAAGTTGTTGGGTAGAGTAGGGTAGAGTAGGGTAGAGTAGGGTAGAGTAGGGTAGAGTAGGGTAGAGTAGGGTAGAGTAGGGTAGAGTAGGGTAGAGTAGGGTAGAGTAGGGTAGAGTAGGGTAGAGTAGGGTAGAGTAGGGTAGAGTAGGGTAGAGTAGGGTAGAGTAGGGTAGAGTAGGGTAGAGTAGGGTAGAGTAGGGTAGAGTAGGGTAGAGTAGAGTAGGGTAGAGTAGTGTAGAGTAGTGTAGAGTAGGGTAGGGTAGAGTAGGGTAGAGTAGGGTAGAGTAGAGTAGGGTAGAGTAGTGTAGAGTAGGGTAGGGTAGAGTAGGGTGGAGTAGGAAAGAGCGGGGCAAAGCAGCGCAGGCAAAAGCTAGTGTATAATAATATTTCACAACTATCACACAATGCTGTCTAGTCCCAAGCTAAGCAGAGCTTGTGTTATGAGTACGAGACAACTGATAAATATACTTAAAATACATATTACCTATATATAAATATTACACCCAGACATAGAACATATGATCATGCTCATCACATAAACATTTGTCCTGGGTGGGAATCGAACCTAGACCAACTCAAGCCAGTCTATATGTTAAAAAAAAGTTCCTCTTTTAGCTGTAAATATGCTAGTTAATTATTTTCAACTTTACTCAAGCAACTTCTTAATTAGACGTTCAAAGTTTTTATACCTGAAAAGTCTTACCAAAACACTAGCAAGCTAGAAAAAAATCGCTAGGTTCCCATCCTCATCCATTTTGTTTCTGATTAAATTATTTATGAGCTCCAAAATATCGGCTTTCGCGGAGATTCCCAGGAGCCCAGTTGTTTTGCAACAAATATATGTATATATAGAAGGAAAATTCCTTACTTCGGAACACGAAGAAGTAAATGTTTTATCATAAATGAATATCTCGCTATTTCGTATTTCTAATATATTTTTCTGGAGCGATTCGGGGAAGTTTTTTGTTCGGCACTTGGTAAAATTGGCCTTGCCATTTGGCTCCACGGCAAGGTGTCAAAATAATCTTAAGTACGCTTGAGTAAAATCATTTTCATGTTTTTAATATTAGGAAGGAAACAAAGAGGTCGAAAAATTCAAAACAGGGTTGTTGTTTAAAGTCATCTGATGGTGAATGTATTCTTTCTTTATACGACGAAGGGTCGACACCAAATATTTGTTCAATGGAAAACATTTTTGTTTTTAATAAACTTTTATCCCGTGATATTGTAAGTACTGTCGAAGTTCAGTTCAGGTAGGTGTCGGTTCAGGAACTTTATTTGAAGAAAGCTCTTGATATGAACAAAAACTATATTTTTATGAACAAATAGTAGTTTGAATAGTCAAACAAATATTACAAAAGTCACTTAAATACTGAAAAAATCACTATACGTCTTTTTACTATCATAAACCTATTCTAGAAATTCAAAATCTTTAAGAGTGCCTTCACACTAGCGTTTGTCCAGCGTAGGCGTTCGATAAACGTATGCGCAGACGCCACGGCGACGCGGCGTAGATGTCGCGTTGTTGCAGCGTTTCCTCTGAAGTTAATTGAACGCTACGCTAACACGGTACAGGCGTCGCGTTGTCGCAGCGTTTCCTCTGGAGCCAATTCAAAACAACTCATGCGATCTCCTTTCGATATCACAACTGAAGGAACATAGATGTGGTGTCAATAAAAGTCTGACACGCCCAGCTCCATACCAGAGCGTAAATTCATTAAATAATTTCGCATGTTAAAAAAAACCTAGCTCTTTTTATCTACTTACATCTTACCTTACCGTCAGCAAAACCATTTAAAAATCCAATACCCTTTTAGTGCTCATCGTATGTGCGTCTTTTGCCATCAAACGACTTTCCGCTCGAACGCCTGTCGTATGTCTTAAGATGCAACGCTTATGCAACCGTCAAATGCGATTTTATCTACATTAAACTCTAGGCCAAGAACGCGAACACTTTAAAGTTGAAGAGAGATATTAAAAGTTCCCTCAGAGAAACTGCAAAGTTTTGCAAAGCTGCGTATCTATTGAATTTTTGAGAAGCGGAATAAAATAATGAACCATTACCATTTTGCTGTGAAAAGAACGGCTTGTGGAAAAGTAATTGTGTCACAAATAGAGATGTGGCGTTGCCGGCAATATTGCCCGAAGTGAAACTGCTGGCAAGAGTGAATAGGTTACTTCTAGGCAAGCGTGCTCCATCGTCGACCACATCATCGCTTACCATCAGGTGAGATGGTGGTCAAACGCGAGCCTTTCAACAATAAAAAAAAAAAATTGCCACCAATTTTCATACTTCGGACAATATTGCCGGCAATATTTCCACCAATAAAACGGCGAGTTTTCGAGCAGTGTATCGTACCAATTTTCTCACACGGAGCCGAGACCATGACCTTAACCAGTAAATCAGCAGAAAAAATTCGAGTCACCCAAAGGGTGATGGAGAGAGCTATGCTGGATTTCCCTACGCGATCGAAGGCGAAACACATGGATAAGATCCAAGACCAAGGTCAGAGATGTGGTTGATGTTATGGCGGGAAGAAAATGGAAATAGGCCGGACACATTGCTCGAATGGATAGCGGGAGATAGACGCGGCGACTGCTCGAGTGGAGACCACGTGCCCATAAGAGACCGCCAGGGAAACCACCTAAGAGATGATGGAAGGATGCTATTGTTCGACACGCTGGAAGGGATTGGATGTCGATTGCCCAGACTGTCAGGAGTGGAGAAGATTGGAAGAGGCCTACCGCCAAAATTGGATATAAAGAGGCTGCTATAGATAGATACATATATTCTCACCAATACTCCCACTTTTCAGCAATATTTTCAGCAACGGCACATCTCTAAACCACAAAAGGTCTAGGAATGGAGGGAAATATTTAGGTCGTGGTGCATTTTTAATTTGAAAGTTTATTCCTATTGTCTTGCCAGACGTTGTTAAAACAAGTTCCAACTTAAATCAATGTTTAGCATAACCTTTCAACGACTTGAATGAAACAAGTTCTTGCTGACAGTTTTAATTTATTTCAGGGTTGAAAACTTGCATTATGTATAAGTACAGAATATAAAATGCGGTCACGAAACCTGACTACAGAATAATACATTTTGATACAAGTGCAGAAAGTTTCTCATTGCTACCGAGTCGGAATTTGCACGAGACGTAGGCGAGTGTGTTACTGTCCTCGCACACAGGCCTCACAATGCCTCAAAAAAAAAAAAAAAAGCTAGAAGCCGCCGTAAAAAAAGCTGAACCGCGCGACAGCGGAGAAGCTTGAAGCAGCAGTTTTTTGTTTCGCCACCGCCGCACACGAGCCACAAAAAAGGCCGCCTCAAACGTGTGTCAAACTCTTTTCAATACACTTAGGGAAGGTTCATATCTGACGGAACATGCGTCGCGTATTATCGGTCGCGTAACGCCGGAACAGACAAATGTATAGAAAAACACTAGACCTTTCACACTCAACCGATGATACGTTAGTGCGTCGAGTTGTCCACCAACGCCGTCACCGGGACGTCACCGAGAACGAGATGACGGCGCCAGTTTAGCGATACATACATTTTTATGGCCATGTGTCCACCGCACGCCCGTCACCCGAGCGCATCTTAAACTTAAACTCGGCCCGAAATAGTCTCGTTACATACGGCCTTACGGTGAAATGAATAAACGGTTGACCGGCGACTCGAGGGGGTCGACACACGCCCGGCCTGATACGATACATGTAATAACATTGTGGCGAGATAGCACGCGCAATTTTCTGCCCAAGTGCGGAAAACAGTCTATTGCGTGCCTAAAAGCGATGGGATAAGAGCGGATTTCCGAATAAGTGTATTGAAAACTAATTTCTAAAAATACCCATGGTTTTCTCAAACTACCAAACGTGATAGTTGTGGAATATTATTATATTAAATTATAAACAACAACATTAATAAAAAAATACTGATTGAATCAACCATAATAATAAGAATGTATCTGTAATGTGATTACGCAAAAAATAAAAGGCTTTTTTATTTTATTTATTTATTTAATTGATATAAACTAGTGCTTGACTGCGATCCCACCTGATGATAAGCAGTGATGCAATCGTTGATAGTGAGGTGCACTAGTTTATTAAGAGCCTACTCTAGCCTTGAAGGATCTTCAACAGGCATGACCTATATATAGCCTATTTCATAATGTTATTGAAACAAGACATACAGACAAACAGACTAATAAAACAATATTAATTGAAAGAAGTAAATTATTTATAGTTTGAAGAGAAACCATTTGTACGTAACGTCAGCAACAAATTAACTCCGTAATATTGTAGATATTGACGTGAAATTATTGGTACTAAATATTATTATTATTGCGATTCCAATTAAGATTGGAAGAGGGTTCCGTATAATTAACCGGATCTGAAACACGTGGAAGCTACCTGTATGTAAATTCAAATTGGGGTCTCTGAATGGTATAAAATAATAATATTTATTGTGTTATTGTTTTGATTAACTATAACCACACAATACCTTTTATTTATGTTAACGATATTTTCTTTACTATTATTGAAATATTTTAAAACTAATATCTGTTTTTTACAAATAAGCCTGTATACAACATATTATTTTTTTAATGCGAAACCTGAATATAGTTTGTTCAGAATCAGTAATTGAATGGATTACAATTGTTTTTACACCGTGTTATTTTTTTTTTTTCAAAAAATATTTAAAAAAGGTCAGGTCAAACTTGCAATACGAATAGGAAAGTCCAACAATGTTTTAGCAATACCTAATCAGAGCCATAAATTAGCAAAGTGCATTTACCCCCACAATGTAGCCAGCTACCTCGTAGCGTTCGCACGATACAGAGATAAACAGCCGTCGGTAGATCCATCCATAATTTGCTACGAGGCATATTTGCTACGAGGCGTATTTGCTACGAGGCTTATTTGCTACGAGGCGTATTTGCTACGAAGCATTTTGCTACGGAGCGTTAATGTTATCATGCAAATAGACCATGTAGATCTAATTTAGTTGTAATTTTACACCTCTGTCTTGTTTGATGATCACCTTCTTGCCAATGCTGTTTGAAAAGATGCTTCGACTGGGTGAAAGACTTATTTTGTTGTCTATTTCTTAGTAGTTATAGACCAAGTTTGTGTGTTTTTTTAAATTGATATAAATTAGTGCTTGACTGCAATCCCATCTGATGGTGAGCAGTGATGCAATTGTTGATGGTGAATGTTTCTATAGGTTCTATCTTCATAAACATTTTTACCATACTACATTATTATAAAGATGTGAGTGTGCATGTTTGTTACTCCTTGCTAATACTGCTTAAGGAATTTGGGACATAGATCGTAGGCCATTTTCAGTTCAGTCAGTTCTAAGATAGTCTTAGTAGTTTATTGTGGATCTTTAGATGTCACAAACTACATTAAAGTCAAGAAATTACTAAAAATACATTATATTATTAAAAAAATGTCAAATAATTTTAAAAGCAGTAAATATGTTCAAACTAATTAAAGTAACAAATAAAAAGAAGTCAAATAACAAATAATTAAATTAAAAGAAAAATGTCAGTAAATTACTGTCCAAATTAATATCAAAGTTTCGATCATCTTATATTCGTCAAAGAAATGAAAAGCTTGCTCGATATAATGGAGCTTTAGAGCTGTCTGTATTCGGGGAGATAGAACATAGGATACTTTCAGTCTTGGGAACATGTTGTCTTGGGAAAATGTTCTATTGTCACACAAGTGAAATTGGTAGCAGCAGATAGTTTTTCCGTAAATAGTAAAGAATAGCAAGATGATGGTTGATAGGTAGTGACTATATAGAAGGGAAAGTTACGTATCGCAAATAACTTTGAGAACTTTAATATTCAGTAACAGAAAGTATTGAGATTTTATATATATAACGTAATTAAATTAACTAGCTATAATTATAGTAAAAAAAAAGCATACACCAATTTCAACTAACCAAAATAAAACTAAAATATGGCGTCAAAATCTCTTCTACATTGCTAGTAATACCTATACTTATACTAGCAATGTGCTCAAAATATTTTTTTATTATGGATAGGCTTGCGTTTGACCACTATCCCACCTGATGGAAAACGATGATGTGGCAGGTTTGCCTAGAGGCAATTCACTCTTGACTTAAAGACCCCTGGGTTATAGTTATCAGGAAACACAGACTTTAGCAAAACAGAAATGTTTTTATTTCTATTTCACAACATTAGCCATTACACACATACGATAGCATTCGTTGTCAATGTTCTAGATTTACAATTCAAGATAAAATCATCACACACTATAAATAATGCTTTATGTTTCAAATAAATAACAATGCAGCACAATACAATTTTATCTCAAAGCAATAAAACAGAAAACTTGACCAAACTCGAGAAACAACGCCATTCCAACATTCACATCACACGACTGACCTATTTACAACTTCAATGCAAATAGAAATATAGAAATCATACACAGAGTTTCAAGACTTCAATAACAAAGTACATAACTGAATCAGCCAGTACATTAGGCGAGAGAACTGGCGAAAGCCGAAAGCCGAAAGCCGAAAACTTCAAAAGTTATGCCCATAAAATACTAGGCGAACAATATCCGGATAATTTACGATCTAGTTACTACAACCGCGTAATATCCGCGGTCGAAAGCGGATCTAATAAAAGTGAGTGGCGGA
Organism: Mythimna lalbum; assembly: GCA_949319445.1. Classification (NCBI taxonomy): domain Eukaryota; kingdom Metazoa; phylum Arthropoda; class Insecta; order Lepidoptera; family Noctuidae; genus Mythimna; species Mythimna lalbum. Next base: position 3,142,440 of record OX439356.1, on the reverse strand, counting down.
CAAACATGGCCGGACGTGGAACACGGTCGGATCACGGAAACCAACACTAGTGTTACGTCATGAGCTTATCACTGCACTGCGAAGTGTCTGGGTTTACACCGATTTGAGGAAAATTGCGGAGTATAATCTTTTTCAACAAATATTTTTGTTGGCATGATTTCAGCCAAAAGACGTCCACTGTTGGACATAGACCTCCCCCAAGTGTCGCCACAACGAACGGTCCAGTGCGTCTAGGAAGTATTCCAACGCTGCGTTTTCCGGAGTGCAGTTGCCAATCTAGAACCGGCCGCACTGATCATCAGTTCTACGAGCAATATGTCCAGCTCACTACCACTTAAGTTTGGCGATCATGCAGGCTATGTCAGCGACCTTAGTTCTCCTGCGGATTTCTTCCTTCCTGGCCTATTCATATACCTACTTATACTAACATTATAAATGGGAAAGTGTGTGTGTCTGTTTGTCCGTCTTTCACGGTAAAATGGAGTGACGAATTGACGTGATTTTTTAAGTGGAGATAGTTGAAGAGATGGTTAGTGACTTATGCTACTTTTTGTCTCTTTCTAACCCCCCACTTCAACAAAAGTTGTTATTTATGATGTTAATAACACAGTCCTGCAAGGTTGTTAGTGTTTTACAAATAACTCTGTATAAGCCACTCAAAACCTCTCCAAGATCTTAACCACTAACATTTCCAAGCCAAAAACTTTGAAGATAAAAGAAAATCCATCTACATGCTAACATAACCTAGTTTCAAACAGTATCCACTTTCCTTATCTACAAACCCAACTTTACAATTAAAATAAACCTTCGTTGAAGTAAGATATCTAACGCAATCACGGGGTGTAATCTTAATCAGAGAGTTCACTTGAATATGATATGAATGGAATAGAGACTAGATACATTATTCATAGTGTGCGATTGTGAACGTTTGTGATTGTGGAAGCACAAACGTTCACGATGTGAGGTGTACAATCGAATTGTAGTGGTGTTAGGTTTAGTTTATTGAGCTTTTTTTATGGTGGGGAAAAAACATCCAATGACAACCCTCACTCTCGAGCGGAGCGAGAGATAGTGTAAGACTCTTACTGATTAAAAACCCACCGCGTTCCTTCTAGCCCTGATACCGGGGCGCGCGGGAACTGTGTGCGTCGTCGACGTCTTGGGCACGGTCCGGACAGTTACCGGACGGTCGGACAGTGACCTACCCATGGCTCACCGTCCGCAAGCCCGCGTCTACGGTGGCCGGAAATCGGGATCGGAATCCCGGCGGCAGCGGCGTTAATAACTGTAATTTATTATTATTAATTTCTAGGCTGTACCCTTTACATATATAGACAAACGTAAACGGACGGACGGCGGAGGCTCCCGTTTTACCCTTTGAGTACTGAACTCTAATAAAACAGAAAAACCGTGGAAGGGTTTTTTTTCGGTGGTTAAAAATCATCCAAATGACATCCCCCGCCTATGGGCGGAGTGAGAGATAATGTCAGACTCTTACTGGCAGGCTCAAGAGAACGCCGCCGCCGATCGCCCCCACAAGAGCACGGCGATGCTCTACTCAAGCAGGGCACATCTCCACCGTGTGCTCCACCGTGTCCTCCGGGCATTCCACACAGTGGCGACTCCCGAGCGTCACTTCCGCACGAATCCGGTGCAGGAACCTCCCGAACTAACCATGCCCGGTGAGAACCTGTGTCATGCCGAAGGTATGGACGCCGTGAGGTCTTTCCAGTCACTCCTCAAAGAGGGGACTTACCGCCATAATTGTGTCGTCACCAGCTGTATAAGGGGTCCTAATTAAATAATCTAAGTTCAGTTCAAACTATTTTAATAGTTGTTACATGCCTAAGAGCCACAAAAGAGATTCATTTTAATTTTAAAATGAAAGTGTAGCAGCTGTTTTATGAATGCCTTCTTAACGTTTTGGTCGTAAAAGTAGTCTAAATGGGACATAATGTGGTTCGCGAACACATGGCGGCTAACTAATAGGTTTTTATTTTCTCAAACTTTTAGTTTAACACCTTAAAACTAATATTTTGAAGCCAGCTGCGATCTTACCTAACAAGTAGGATTTTTTTAATAATAAGATTGAAAGGCGTTCTATAAAGGCTATCGGTGACCATTTGCTTTTTTTCTGGTGGGAATTTATCAAATAGTACATACAAAAATAGAAAACGATGCTTTTTACCTGATTACGGCAAAGCCAAAGGAGGGTTATTAGGGTTCTGTACTTACAAAATAAAAACAGGACCCTTATAGGATCACTTTGTTGTCTGTCTGTCTGTCGTTTTGTCTGTCAAAACCCTTTATCTTAGGAATGCATGGAGGTATCGAATTGAAATTAAAACCATATGCCTGGGCATATGGTTTTGCGGTTTCTTTAAGTTGTGAAAAAATCAAACTTCTAAGTTAACGAATAAAAAAGATACGGCCGTTTATGTCGCAAAAACGTGTAGGTATTTCGATCGATCGAAATTCATAGAGTACTTCCCGTTAACCCGGAATCCTGAAATTTGGCACAAAGCAAGTTCTTAAATAAATCTGAAAACAGTAAATTTGTGGATACTAGGTATCCACAAATTTACGTGACCAAATTTTGTACGTGACAAATAAAAAATACTTTTTTTGCAATTCAGAAAAATCTTCGTGAATCCATTCGGGAATTGTAGTTTGCACGGAACCCTCAGTGCGCGTGTCCGACTCGCACTTGCTCAGTTTTTTTCCTTTTGAGGTGAGATACAGAACCCTAAAAAAAAAACTAATTAACAAGCTACTTACATTAGGAAAGCCGAAGGCAACACCGAGGCCGCGATCGCCGAGCATCCAATCAAAGTTTATTGTGTCTGGCCCAGATGCGAATAGGTACACTTTGTGCAAGTTAGAGCCACGCTTTAGTATGCCGAAGACGTTCCCACTTTTACATCCTGTTTCCATCATTAGTACTGAGTATTCTAAGAAGCTTGGGGAAAACTCTGTTAATGTTGTGAATGTATTCTAAGGGCGTTGTTTTTTTTTTTACCAAAAAAACCAGATGTCTTCTCTTGTTTCTTTTTTGTTTTTTTTTTTTAAATTAGAAGATTTTTTTGTAACATTTAAATTAGTTCTTGATTGACTACGATCCTCCTTCGTTATAATCAGTGATGCAATGGTTGATGGTAAAGCGCGCGATATTTATTACACTTCTTATTTATGATTATTTCTTTTTCTATCGTTTTGTTGTTGTGGTTGTTTTTATAATTGGTAATATTGTTTTTAAATATTTTTTTTAAAATTTTTAAATATTAATTTTTGGACTTGCACTTATAATTGTGATGATAATTTTAATGATGATGGTAATCATAATGCTAATGATGACGATAATAATGATAATGTTGATGATAATGATTATGTGAATTATTTTATTTTTATTATATTGTAACATAATAATGACTCTCTGCACGATTTGGTTTTGACTGTTACTGCAAAGAGTACCTGTAATAAAATAAATAAATAAGTAAATAGCCTTGCAGATACCTAAATTATAATAAGGTGAAAAAACCGCAGCAGGCAAATTGTTCCAATCGGTGCAATTTGCCACTTTAACGGCTTTGGATGCAACTTGGAACAACAGTAATACACCATAATCTACATTAGGATATAGGATACATTTTGTTTCCGGTCTTGGTAATGTCTTTGTTATTACATAGGATACATTTTGTTTCCGGTCTTGTATCATATTAAAACAGGCACTGTAATAGTATAAAATAAAATTTTAAAAGTCAATAATATCGACCTTTTAATTTCTAAATCCCTGTCTGTAGTTACATTAGTTCACTGTTCCCAAGTATGCCAAACGTGATTCAACGGACAGTGCCTACACTGCGCAATGATTTGACCAATTAGTGCATTGGAAGTGCATAGCGGAGCGATAAATGCAGAGGATTGGACCAATCACAGCTCTGAGCGTTACGTGTTGGGTCATAATGTGATCTTTGGGTTGTGAAACTGAGTACGTGAGTGGAGCAAATAGATGTTATTATAGCTGGTTGAGATAATTTTGCTTGAAGGAAATTTTCGTGCAGTTACGGTCTGGTCACGACGTGCGCGTGGCGCGGCGAGCGGTGCGGCTCCAGTAAGCGCGCGTGTTTTCACTGTGAGCGGCGTCTCGTGGCGTGCTTTAAATGTTTTCATACTTATGATCTTACCGCTCGCCGCCCCGTGTTTAGCTACCGCTCACAGCGGTAAGGTCGAGAACGGACAGTTAGGGAGGTATAATATGGGTTTTAGGCTTATTGCACAAACGAGGTAAATACTTCAGCTTATCATCACAAATTTTGTTGCATGATTAAATCCAAATACAAACTTGTGTAAAAAACGACAATTAAGCGTTTTCTAAGGTCATTCAAGTTCATTAAGGAAAGTTAGTTACAGTACAGCATAACATTAAAAAATCAAAAGTAATTGACTGCAGACCGTTATGCAACGCATGCATCAGTTTAACCCTTCAGATACCGTCAATTAGAGACACAATAGTAAGACAATAGATGCGCGGCCACCGGGTGTCGCTTGGGGATTCATGAATTAATATTAGAACCTCCAACTCAAAGGGACATGTTCCGAATAATTCAACAAAATTGCATCTCTATTTCATGAATTTCCACGCAATCCAGTTTTGACGGCGATATTGAAATAAAATATAAACACAAGTCCTGATATTTTGCCACAATATTGCATTTCGCGCGTACTGGCCTCGCGTGGCGTGGCTGCAATTTCTCTATTCATATGAACCTTCGAGTTTGCATACGAGCATTATATTTACACATGTGTAAACGTTATGAAGCTGTTTGGTATTTTTTTTTAGTGTTTCTGGGTAATAAATAACTGTGAAACTATATAACGTGGAGCTTTCTGGTAGAGCTTTTTTATGCGTGGCAAATTAACTTTTTATTTAAGTGGAACTTCATGAAATTGCTTTTCTCAATCTGGGTGGGGTTTTTTTTTTTTGTCGACGGGGAAAATCATCTTTGACGAAGCCCGCTCTTGGGTGGAGCGAGAGACAGTGTCAGACTCTTACTGACTAAAAACCCCGCGCCGTTCCTTCTAGCCTTCATACCGGGGCACGAGCTCCCTTTCGGACAACCCTGTCCCCAGTAGGCTTCGACCCAGGTGGGCCCCTCCTGCTGCTGACAACTCCTTGAGGCGCGCGGGAACAGTGCGCGCCGTCGACGTCTTGGACTCGGTCCATTACCGATCTGGGTGGGGTGGGATGGGAATTCAATCTTGCTGATTTGAACTAGCTGAAGAAGCTTAGAAGAAGATTATGACATAACGAGACCGTTATATATTCGATAATGTGGTTAACAAAATCACACCAATATTATGAGTGTGAAAGTTTTTTTTTGCTACTAGTAGGTACTTCTTCTTAAACTGAATTTTCTAGATGTTGGCTTAGTACACACAATTTTGGCATGTTCTAAACCTCTGTTGGCAAAAAGACTGAGTAGTTTAGCAAGAATAACCAATTGATGATTCTCTCTCACCCAAAGTAATTATTTAGTTAGTGTAACTTGATCTAATAGGGTACGATGGGGTTGACGTATCATACATGTGGATAAAAACCCCAAATTCAATAAATAGAAAGAAAAGGTAATTCTTCACACTCGAACGGCTGAACGGTTTTTGATGAAACTTTTTATCCCGGAAGTATGTTCTCTTGACATAAATTTGTACTGTGCATGGGCGAAACCAGTAAAGTTATTAACCTCAAGCGCTGATTGTACATATGTCTGTACAACTTGAGTGACCTTGAAAAACGCTCGGGTGTAAGAAAATTTAAATTTTTTTTTAATTTTAATTTAATTTTAATTTTATTTTTATTTTTTTTTCGCCAGGTCATCGGTCTACCTTGTGGAAAAGACTTCAGACCTACTGAAGGCGCAGGCGTCAGCGGACAGGCGGCTGCCATTTCAAAACCTTTTGTTTCTATAAGTCATTTAGTTTTTTCTCGTATTTTTCAAGTATTTTTAGAATATAATTGATCTTTGACACGTGTCAGGCTACACACGTGTACCAGAACAGGAAAATACTGGCAACCCTTATGAATATAAGGATAATATTATATTTTTTTGACACACAACGGCTTGTTGCCGTACACAAATAAGAAAAATGGAACAGTACAAAATTATACATCGGAAAATTGTGCTGAGCGTACTGTGGTCCTGGACCGCAAAGAATAACTGAAGGTCACAGGTGTGTTTCCATTTTAAAGAGCGAGACAACATTGGGTGATTTCCCAACTTAAAAAAAGGCGTTCTAAGCAAATATCCAATAACAGACTTAGAACTGGATTGAATGATAATTTCTTATTTTTGTTCATGTTTATTTATTTATTTAAAAACTAGCTTTCCACCCGCGGCTTAGCCCGAGTGGACTACAGCTTATATCGCGCGGGCAGAGACCCGTGCTCAGCAGTGGAATTATAGGTAGCCTATGTGTTATTCCAGTGTCTCTTCTACCTACCTACCAAGTTTGATCTAAATCCGTTCAGTAATTTTTGCGTGAAAGCGTAACAGACAGACAGACAGACAGAGTTACTTTCGCATTTATAATATTAGTAGGGATTTATGTACACAAAATTAAAGAAGAAAGAAACAGAAGAATAGTAAGGTTCGTGTTGTGTTCTTTTATTATGGTCACCATCAGCGGACGGCATTGGCATGGTCGAATTTTGAGCCAGGCAAGGAATTTAACTAATTTTCCCAGCGATACGCTAAGAAGAAGGTTCACGTTTGACCACTATCTCACTTGATGGTAAACGATGATCTAGCCGACGATGAAGCAGTCATGCCTAGAAATAACCTACTCACTCTTGACCTAAGATACTAGGTTGTAGCTATCTAGAAACACAGACTCTGGCAGGAAGTTCTCAAAACGCTTAGCACGTATGGGTGAGATGTCCACCATGTACCGGGGGCACAACGCCGTACGTCTAGTGATCCGATGATGGAACGGACTTGGACTCCGAAAGTTCAGTTTTGTGAAAGCTTACTATACTCAAAGTCCGTAGGAGCCCAGCTGGGACGAAGCCTACTGGGACCAGGGCTTGTTTTCTAAAGGGAGGCTTGGCCCCGATATGAAAGGATAGAAGGAACGGCGTGGATAGTCAGTCTTCTTCTTCTTGTGTCGATTCGACTCAAATTTTGTCAGATATACCAATTTTTTTTTATAATTTTTTTTAGTCAGTAAGAGTCTGACACTATCTCCTTTTCTGCCCAAGGGCAGGGGCATTTCATATGGATGATTTTTACCCACCAAAGGAAAAAAGACTTATACTTAAAGTACTTACACTCAAGACTGTTAAAATGTACTTGGAGACACTCTGCAAATCAATATCTTTCGTCAACAGTACATTTTATTCTCAGTCTGTTGGGTTTTCCACGCGATATTTTTTCAATGCTAAGTTTGTTCAGTGTAAGTTACTATAACATCAGAAAGTTTACTTAGATATTACTTGTTTCTTTGTTGATTTTGAATATTATATTTGTCGATCTGGAGGAGACCGCAGCTAAGTATTAACGAGTCTTTCTCCAAGGCTAAGTATCGCTGGCCAAAGTCAGTTTGTGGATGGGTAACCATTTAAAAAAAAGCATTTATTTCAGGCAACCAATAGCACCCATATAGCAATTACACAACAGAGCACACACATGAGAAAATATACATTATACATTATCAGACACAATGAGCAACATGTCTGCTATAGCAATGTCCGATATCAGGGCAATCCAATCTGCCGGAAATCATCGCCAGAACCGTATTGGAGCTGTCCCGCACCCTGCGCACCAAGGACGCGCTCCGCTTGCGCATGGTGGTATAAAAACAGTCGGTGCGCGCTTCAGCAAACATGCCTGAGCCACTACAGAAGCAAGGCAGCCCCAATACCGCCCTGAACGCGTTATTGTATTGGATACGATTTAAATATGTTGAAATCGCTCCGTACCTCGGAAAGCATATCAAGCTGTTGGTCTCTGCTGTCTAGCTAACAATCATTTTTCAATTCAAGTCAATGTCTTTATTTTCAGACTAGTGTTTGTAAATAGTGTTAGTATGAATACAAAAAGAGAAACCTAGAAATACTTACTTTAATACTTGTGGAAAAATACAACTCTAATTCTCGTCGACCACATCATCAGGTGAGATGGTGGTCAAACGCTAGCCTATCAATAATAAAAAAAATTACATTAATTTGTATCCACTGCCTCCATATAAGAGTATTCAATTTACAAATTTCAATTTATCTTCTGGTAGCTGTTGGAACTGTTCCTTATCCACCTGCTACATTACGGATAGTTAGAAGCCAGGAAATCCAACATCATTCTTGCTTTAACTTAGGGGTATCGTATTAACTAAGGGCTGGTTTGTGGCGAGCCATGGGTAGCTCGCTGTCCAATCGTCCGGTTACTGTCCGCAAGGAGTTGTCAGCAACAGGAGGGGCACAGCTGGGTCGAAGCCTACTGGGGCCAGGGTTATCTGAAAAGAAGCTCGAGCGCCGGTATGAAGAGGCTAGAAGGAACGGGGTGGGTTTTTAGTCAATAAGAGTCTGACACTATCTCCCGCTCTACCCAAGAGCGGAGGTTGTCATAAGATGGTTTTTGCCCACCGAAAAAAAAGGGCTGGTTTGTGAATTTCTGATAGTTGTCGCGCGCCATGTAAATGGAGTGAAGATGCAAACCAAGCAATGGATTTTAATGTCGTTTTCAGTAATAGAAAAAATATCGGCGAAAAGGTTTGCGTATACAACGTGTAGGTAACGTTAAATGCGCAAAACCAGAATAACGAGCAGAATCAATTGAACTACTTTTTAATATAGGTCATTCAATCAAGTCAGTTTAGTCAGGAATTAAGAGTAACATAAATAGAGGAAAAAAAAATAAAAACACGCTAAGATAAAAGCGTGGGGCGCTTTGTGCCATATTTTTCGTAAATCGAGCACCCCACGCTTTTTTCACACTAAAATTTTTCATTCATTATTATTAGGTATTTAGTGTGTTTTTTAAACTTTATTTATTTTCCACTTTTTAGTGAATAGTTTTTCAAATAATTAAAATTTTAATTATTATTTACTTTTTAAAAATATTTCTTTTAATCCTAGCGAATCTAATCATGATAATCGAATATTTTAATCAGAATATTGTATTGTCATCGGTCATTGATGGGTGTGCAAAGTTATAAAAAATCTGATCGCCCAAAGTTGGGCAAAATTGAGTTTAGAGGCGGTTATAGGCAAACAAATAAACAAGCAAGCAAACATACAAGTGAAGCTAATAAAAGCGTGTTAAAAATACGTGATACGAACTTATAAATTTAAACGTATATCTATAGGTACCTATAGTATTTGATATTGAGTCGCTTCAATGGATTTATAGGCATAGGGCCTCTAATAATGATGTTTAACTTCAGTTATTTATCCTCCTTCACATTTATGTTTTACTTTTCCAGTCTAAATTAGGACCTTTCAAATATTCAATCGTTTGAGATAATTTTCCATCCGATTGAACATAGACAAACCTAGGCTTCGTTTAGGAATGTCTACATATCGACCTTCTTCAATTACGAGGGTATTTTATAAATGAGTAGCTTTGTTGTAACTTTTGAACGTACCTAAGGGTAAAAAGCTATTATTTTTGGCTCTATTTTTAGATATTCTATCGAAATTATTTTGGACATAAATTGGATATAAAAGACTAGCCACGATTAGGCAAAAAGATAAAGATAAACAAGAAATAAATATAGCAAAAAAGAGATGACTAACAGAAAATAACCTTTCATTTTCTTAGAAAGTATATTTCCAGGTACAATTATTTTTTCTAGTTTTTGTATTTTTGTAACCAATCGGGCGTCTATTCAGGAAAAAATAAACATGTTTTCTTACTTGTTTTCTTCTTTAATCCACCTTTATTGCTAATAATGGTTTCTAAGAATTAAAGCGCTTATTTTTAGAATCCTTATATTTCATAGCTTTCGCCCGTGTTTAACTTCAGATTACAACACAAATAACATTTTCAATACACTTGCTCATAAAGTAGCGCTTATTGCACTGCACTTAGGTATATAATGGCACTTGTTACCAAACTGTGACATATTGATTACCATTACGCACTAGTGCTATAATGTGGTTAAAACCTTATTGTTCAACTATTGCACTGTCATAATTTTATGCCATTTATCGTATCAGGATGGGCGCAGGTTGTCCCCCACGAACAAAAGAAAAACAATATGGGCGCGCATATGAAAACAGTTTTTTACCGCCACAAAAGTTTATTTTTACAGTTATTTTATTCACAAGTGTATTAAAAAACGTCGTAATTATGATACACGTGAGTAATTAATGATTACCATTCTCGGCTCTCTTAAGACCCTCGCCATGGCTCGGGTCTAAATACCGCCTCAACGGTAAATACTAACATTACACACTTATAATATCATAATGTACTATTACCGTTTTGAAAGCCATAAATCAAATTTAAAACGAAAACTTAAAACCGTCGACATATTTTACAGATTAAATATGGCGGACAACTTAGGGGAGAAGTTTTGAAAAGTGGCAACACATCAGTCGACTGTCAAAGTGTTGCGCGGGAAAATGTTGTGCGGAGCGGGTGACGTCATGCAGCGATGTCACGTATTAGCGTGTATGACCTGTTTACTTCACGTTAAATATTTTAGTAGACTTTAAAGGTTTGTTAGTTTCATAATATAATGGAGGGGTGTGGAGTGAAGTGGAATTATTATAAGCAATCTTAGGCAGAGTGGTTTGAAGTTGATCATCATCATCATCATCATCAGCCTTTTTAATGTTCCCACTGCTGAGACTCAGGCCTCCTCTCTAGAAGAGGGAATGGGCCGTAATCCACCACGCGGGCCCAGTGCGGGTTGGTGAATGTCACATGTCTTCGAATTTTTGGTTCTAGGACATGCCGGTGTTCTCACGATGTTTTCCTTCACCGTTTTGAGAGCAGTGGTGATGAAATAAATTACACAAAGTAATGCGCCTGGCTGAGTTTGAACCCGCGACCTACAACTCGTAAGTCGGGGCCGTTACCACTCGGCCACCACTGCTCTCAAGTTGATCGCCATTTCTTAATCACCTCTGTGCTTATCGAGAACTTTTCAGAATCGAGTTGAATAAAAAAAAAAGAAAAAAAGTTAAGTGTTTTCTCAAGTCGTGGTACTATTGAATGTCTAATTAATGTTCAAAACTCACTTGAGGAATCTACGTCTATTATAAAGCTGAAGAATTGATTTGATTGGTTGAACGCGCCATCTCATTTCTACCATCGGACAAACCGACGTACGGCGAGTATCTACCCTTACGTTGTTGAAACCTCTACGGTCCGGACTAAGCGTTTCGCTTCGTCGTTTATACCGCGTACATCGAGGGACTGGAACAATTTGCCAGCTGCGGTCTTCCCGCCCGATTACGCGTTTAAGCGTCTTCAAGGCTAGAGTGAATAGGCTCATAATTAACCCTTCAGATACCGTCAATTACAGACACAATAGTAAGACAATAGATGCGCGGCCACCGGGTGTCGCTTGGGGATTCATGAATTAACTAGTGCGCCTCACCATCAACGATTGCAACACTGCTTACCATCACGTGGGATCGCAGTCAAGTACTAGTTTATATCAGATAAAAAAAAAAAACTCGTCTGGAAAATGTTCAAAACGAAAGCCTAATCTAGAAACGCTATAAACTTTTACTGACTAAAATCCACTCCTATGTTCTTTCTATGCCTTTCTTCCAGGGCTCATTCGCACAACCCATGGCCATTCATCGAGATCCGTTCAGTAGTTTTTGCGTGAAAGAGTAACAAACATCCATACATCCATCCATACATACAAACTTTCGCATTTATAATATTAGTAGGATTGAAAAGAGCTTATCATAGGGGAGCATGAAGGTGTATCAGGTAGAAGACCACTCAAGCTTGTCACTGTGTAGCGGAAGGGCGTGACACCTTCCGTCTTTAGCCCTTTGTGTTCGAGGACCACGAGTTTCCTCTTCCGAAAGAAACCCCCTTTTAAATCATAAACCTCAGTAAGCTTCGACTATGCTGGGTCCCAACGGTTTTGCAGACATCTCCTTGGACCCTCCATGTGGACACAACTCGCGCTTGGTTCGGACGATTATTGGACGGCCAGACGGCGAACTACCTATTGTTTGACGTCAACAAGCTCAATGATTTTTGAGATATGAATGTAAATGTTGAATACAACCCCGATAGTTCAAATAAAGCGCCTACAAATACTGTCGTTAAATAGAATGACATCACTAACCTCTCTTGAGAGTTCCTTTGAACTAAAAACGCAACAACAAAACATAAATTTCTAACAACAATGATGCAACAAAACCCAGCCCTAAAATGTTAAAAATAAATATTAATTTAAGCACGTTTGTAACACAAATACGGTTCATTTGCGTGTCACATCGCAGTGCCCATTAATGGCGGTAGGCATGTCACACATTACATTAACTTTGACAATCAACCCAGATTTGTTCGTCGCTTTTAGTTTTTAGTTGGTTAAGCCCCTCCACAGTTTAGGGTTGGGCTGGGGAAATATTTTTGTGGAGTTTAATTGATAGGCACGGTTAGCATACAATAATAACATAATCAGCCTATAATATTTCCATTGCTGCGATTTAGACCTCCTATTAAGAAGAGGAAATGGTACGGGTTGGTAAATGTCACATGTCATCAGTTTTTTTTTGTTCAGAAAAAACCTGAAGTGAAAATGACAAAATGACGAAGAGTATACTATAAATATTCTGAAAAACCTAATCGTAGGCGTTAAATTGCAGATTATCAACTTGGCTAGGGGTACTGGGATTTCAATGTCCTCCTGCCCTTGTTCCATGCTGATGAGGCGTGTAAATAGCCTCATCTGAAGCTGTGGGGGTTTTAAGACCTCCCGAAAATATGCGGGTGTATGTAGATTTAAAATTATAAAAATCAAATCTCTGTTGAAGATCCTTTTGAAACCAATATCCTCTACATCTATTGCAACAAGAGAGCCCACGTACCTTGCGAATCCAGAGAGACGGGAAATCACCTTATTCACGGGCTTGTCGTCGTTGCGTGTGATGCCGGCCGGCGAAATATCAGCGTTCATCCACCGGTGGACTGGTCAGAACTCGTGAAAAACACACTGCACTCGAAGTTTATAATGTCTCACGGCAGCAGATGCACTTATTTCACGAAAATTGTCCGGTTTTCAACAGATATGGGATTTTTATTGCGGAGCGGGTGAACATACGTATTGAAGATGGCGCGGGGCGGAAAAGAAGGGAGGCGCCCTCTGTCGGTCGTTCGCAAGCATCTCAAGGAAACGTTCGATTCCGACCAATGGGCTCCTGCGGTAGTGAATATTTGGTTTGCGGAATTCAACAGAGACTCAATTGTCTTACCTTTAAACGAAATAATGTTTTTGGAATGCGGGAAAGTAACTAAGATATTATATAAATCCTTTTAAAAAATATATCGGTAATTATAAGAAGCATTGACGCTTCACCATGCTCCCCCCCTTGGAAGGACGCAAGTGCTTTCAAAGGGAAAGGTGGAAATTATGAAGATTCACTGACCTAAATCATGATCAGAAAAGTCCAAACTTTATGACTGAATGCGGAAAATAAAATTATTTAATAAACTAATCCTAAACCTTAAAAAACTAAGAGTATAGTTAAAAATGAAATTTTATTGCGTTGGGATAGGATATAGTTTTGTGACAGAGCGTTTAAAATTACCGAACTTTGTCCTCACCATAGCAACGCGAGCTACATTGTCGGTCCCTTTATAAACCTCAGTTATAACTCCTAATGGCCAACATAGAGGAGGCGAGTTGTCCTGTCCCACGAGTACGACAGTTCCAACTTCTACAGGCTTGTCCGGAGTTGCCCATTTTTGCCTAACTTGCAGCGTATGCAGGTACTCTAAGTGCCATTTCTTCCAGAAGGATTGCACCATACTATCTAACAACTGTTTACGTTGGGACAGATTTAAGCGCTGACCAGACAAACCGGCTGCCGGCAAGTACTGTAATGGAGTCGACATCAAAAAATGAGCGGGAGTGATAACTTCAGGATGCGGATCAGAAGACAACACACTCAGAGGGCGTGAGTTCATAATGCACTCTATTTGAATGAGTACAGTTTGGAACTCTTCATAAGTGAGAAGTTGATTTCCAATCACGCGATAAAGATGCGTTTTTAATGTTTTTATATTAGCTTCCCACATGGCGCCAAAATGTGGGGAGCGAGGTGGAATCATTTTCCACTTAATGCGGCGAGTTGATAACTCATTTATAAGAGAAGAATTGAGGTTTGACCTCATTAAGAAATTATAAAGTTCATCTAGTTGAGCTTTAGCCCCAACGAAATTAGTAGCGTTATCCGAATAAAGACAGGATACTGGCCCTCGACGCGAGATAAAACGTTTAAACGCGGCTAAAAAGGCGTCGGTAGTAAGTTCAGAGACTAATTCTACATGGACAGCCTTGGTTACCAAGCATACAAAGAGGCAGATGTAAGCCTTCTGAGCGTGTTGACCTCTGCGACGAGTGAGAGTTATGCGTATGGGACCAGCATAATCCACTCCAGTATGGACAAATGCCTTTGATTCCGACACACGGTATTCAGGGAGGTCCGCCATCATTGGAGTGGGATGCGTCGGATTAACTCTAAAGCATGTGTTGCATTGTCGCAACTTGGACCTAATGACAGTCCTGGCATCTAGTATCCAAAATCGCTGTCGTAAAATAGACATAAGTAGCCCTGGTCCAGTGTGACAATTCATCACATGGTAATGACGAATTATCAGATCCACGACAGGATCATGTTTGGGAAGTAAAAGGGGATGCTTAGCATCAAAAGGAAGGTATGACTTTGAAAGTCTTCCCCCAATGCGTAATATGCCCTCTTCATCTAGAAAGACAGACAGGCTTCTAAGTTTCTTTGGTAACAATTTACCACATTTGATGAGCTTAATGTCATCTGCGAAATGGACAGATTGCACAGCACGGATCATAACTCGTTCCGCCGCTGACAATCCCTGCGGAGACCGGGGTTCACAATGAACCTTCGGTCTAACGAATTTAAGTATATATGAAACGATGCGCAACAGCTTATCCCATGATGAGGTGCGTTGCGTAAGTTGACAAAGAAGAGGAAATTCTACTTGCGTGGTCACAGTTAAGAAATTTGCCTTGTGCTCGGGGAGTTCCCCACAGTCGGTGGGACAGAACGGTTTGACAGGCCAATCTTCCGGAGGACAACGAAGCCAAGAAGGGCCGCTCCACCAAAGCTCCTGTGACACCAACTGTGAAGGAAGTATGCCACGAGATAGGCAGTCGCTTGGATTCTCAACACCTGCTACATGGTAGAAATGTTGAGAGCCCAAGTTCTCCTGACATTGAGCTACTCTATTGCTGACGAAGACTGACCAGCGGTGCGGAGAAGAATGAATCCACGATAAAGCTATCGTAGAGTCTGAAAAGGCGTAAATCCCTGCAATAGGAACACGTGAAGAGTAAGTATCGCGAACAGTCCTCACCAACTTTGACATGAGCACAGCTGCGCACAGCTCCAGACGTGCGAGAGTTGTGACCTTGGTAGGTGAAACCTCTGACTTCGCACAAAGTAAACGAACTACGACGCCGGACGGACTCGTCGAGTGTATATAAATGACACAACCGTACCCACCCATACTGGCATCGGCGAATGCGACTATGCGAACACTACCGTCATCGGTAACACCCACATGACGTGGTATTCGTAAGGAATCCAGCAAAGGAAACTCTTGCATGAGAAGCGAAAAACTTTTGACGATTTCGTCAGGAGCGACATCATCCCATCCGATATTGCTCAGCCATAACTCTTTGATGAGCAACTTGGCATAAAAGATCACTGGAGCGACGAGACCGAGAACATCAAATAAGCGGGCAACTATCGAGAGTATATTTCTTTTAGTACATTTCTCGGCTACTTGAGTGGAAGTGAAGAAGAACTTATCCTGAGAAGGCTCCCATGAAAGACCTAGCACCCTGGACACATCATTGCCCTCGTGGAAATCGAGTGACTTACGATGTGAATCAGGTAGGCTGTTTAAAAGCGCGGGTGAATTACTACACCACTTTATAAGGTCAAAATCGCCCGACTTAAACATTTTTATGAGATCATGCGACAACTGTATAGCGTTCTCTTCGTTATTCACCGAATAGACCAGATCATCCATACACAAGCTGGTCTCTGCTACTTTAGCAGCTTCGGGATAATGCGGACTGTCCGAGGCCAGCTGTCGCACAGTGCGCATAGCTATGTAAGGACTCGACTTCAGTCCGAAAGGTAAGCGGTTAAAAGCGAATGTCAACACAGGATCGTTCTCACTGAATCGAAACAAAATGCGTAGGTACTTACGCTGCTCAACAGGTATGCAAATTCGTAAGTACATCTGCTTAATATCAGAATTTATAGCGATAGGGAATAATCTAAAATTGATTAAAAGAAGAAACAAATCTGTCTGTAAATTTGGACCACTATGGAGTACATCATTTAAAGATAAACCGGTATGAGTCCTAGCACTCGCATCCAATACAATGCGCGGCATCGGTTTGTCCGGTCGAACGACAGCGTGATGAGGGATGTAGTACCCGTCATCTGAAATGGCGGATTCGTCGACTTGACTTAAGTAACCATTATCTATGTACTCCCGAATCACTGCGTTATAATTCTCACGCAACGTCAGCGATTGGCGGAGTTTTCTCTCCAGCGCAACCAGTCGACGGTACGCGGCGGTGCGGGAATTACCTAACTCGGCGGGATTCTTATTGAAAGGTAACGCGACAGTATAACGTCCCGCATCGTCGCGTGACACGGTCGAGGAAAAAATATTCTCACATTCGGTCTCCTCGGGAGATAAAAAACGTTTATTTTCAACTTCTTCCAATTCCCAGAACTTTTGTAATAAATCATTAAGGGCGAGTGCTGTGAAAGAAGAGCTAGATAAATTCAAATTATCTTTACTATGCGGAAAATCACCCATAAGGACATACCCGAATGTGGTTAATAATGCGGGTGGCGCATGTGAACCTAAGTCTACCCTATTTCCCAAATAAATATACGGAAACAGTTGAGCGCCTAACACTAAGTCAATATCACCTGGAATATTCCAGCTTAAATCAGCGAGCGGAAGCGAGTGGAAGTCTACATGACAATCCCACTTAATATGGTGCGAAGGTAGCTGATCCGTAATGCACTCAACTACTAACGCGTGAATAGTATATTTCTGATGCGAGTATACGCGAGACTCGATATCTAAGTTTACATAACCTATTATCGGTCGCGAGACAGAACCAACTCCTTTGACAAAAGAATTACTCAAAGGAATTATTACTAAGTTGAGTTTTCGACAACAAGCTGTAGTTATTAAATTATTTTGCGAACCATTATCAATTAAACACCTGACTATTGTTTTATGGCCCGAACTATTATTATTAGCGCGCGCATAGACCTGAGCGGTTGATAACAGAATTGCCGACTTAGTCTTCGTATCTGCAGCTAATAACACGGCCGTGTTATGTGTCGGAAACGTTTGAGAAACATTATCTGAACAACACACGGTCACCGGTGCGGGAATATCGACCTTATGGCCGTGAGAATAAGAGCGCGGCACAAGCGAAGACGCCGCGCGGGGCGGGGGATGAGCGAGAGGCGCAGCGGACGGCGTCACCGCCAGGCTAGCCGCGACGGCGACATTGCAATTCGTCGGTTTAACATCAGTTGTATGTGGTTGTTTATTATAGTTATTAAAATGTAATAAGGTATGATGGCGTTTTTTACACACGTTACAAACTGAGGTCGACCTACAATTACTCAAACCGTGCGAAGTGCTCAGACAATTTACGCAGCCATGCTTGGATCTAATAAACTCAAACCTAGTTCTAGGAGTCAACGCGGATTGAAACTTAGCGCAGTTATACAACTGAACATGAGCGCCATCATTACAATACGCGCAGCTCCTGACCGAAGTCGCGGTAGAAGCGGATAAGTTAGGGGACTCACTCACAACAAACGCTCTCGTCTGCGTGCGAGGGTCACGCGGTGCGGAACCATGAGGTTTGTTATAATTATATTTCGCGTTCGAATGAGATAAATTCGAGCGTGCCAATATCTTAGCCTGATCTTGAACAAAACTAATCAACAACTTAGTTGTAGGAATTTCAACATCGCGAACGGAAAGTTCAAACGATTGACCAGTCTGTGAATCTATTTTTCTCATAGCACAATGTAAAAGAATAAAATCCGCCAGATCGGGAATCCCAAGCTGTTTCAAGGCAGAAATACTCGCACTAAATGTTTCAATGAAAGAATCGAGACCATTTGCGTTACATAAACAACTTTTTAAATCTAATATATTATTTAAATAGTGTATACCTAATGTGCGTTTATCCTGGTATTTATTAACTAAGCTGTCCCATAGAAAATAGTAGGTATCAGCTGTCGGCACAATACCGGCTGTAATCTTTAACGCGTTATGTGTAAGCCTACCTACTAAGTACTGCACGCGCTGCGAGTCAGTCAGCTGATCGTTGTTATGAATATTCGACTTAAATGACTCGTAGAAAACAGGCCAATTCTCGGGTTTCCCGTCGAAAGATGGCAGTGCGATAGGCGGCAACTTTATTTTTAGCGGTTCAAACAGCGTCTTCGAATTACTACTTTGTGATAACAGAGATTGACTACTACTGATTTTATTCCTAATACGCTTAACATGAATAAACAAATCTTCAAAGGATTCTAAACAAGCATAGTCGGGACTCGAACCAGGTTTCAGATTAATGTTTATGTGGTTAATTTGATCGACATAAGATTCAAATTTGACACGAATGTCGTCAATAGTTTCCGATTCAGTCATAAAACTCTCATTATTTCTCGAATCGAACGACGAAATATTTTTCGATAAATCATATAATCGATTAAGGCGTTTCAATAACAATCCTTTCTTTTCATGAAGGATCGTCAGTAAATCTTCCGGCCTTAATTGTTTATCAGTCATTTTGTTAAGTTAATATCTAGAACAATATTTAAAAATATGCGGTAAACTTATCAGGCGGTTTACAATAATAATGCACCTACCAACTATGTGGAGGTATCTGAATAAAAATGACTAATACGCACAAAGCCGAAGTTATGGGTAACTACCTCCTTATTGAACGTGCTACCAAAGTGAGATATTAAATTATGTATACCTACATAGAATGAACTTTACCAATTATTACGTAATACATTCAATTCTATGAAACAATATTGACAGATTTACCAAAACCTACGTAGAATCTATTGTCAACTATGTTTATGTTATTAGCGGAGCGGTTTGTAAGTAAGTAGGTAAGATTAGTTTACCAAAAGTTTACGTAAACATCTATAACCTATACCTATTATGCGGTATTGAATTTATGATTTTCACCAAATATTACGTGAAAATCTAACTAGGGAGCGGTTGCCTATGCGGCTCGAAAGGACCAAAAATAATTATGATGAGGCGTGTAAATAGCCTCATCTGAAGCTGTGGGGGTTTTAAGACCTCCCGAAAATATGCGGGTGTATGTAGATTTAAAATTATAAAAATCAAATCTCTGTTGAAGATCCTTTTGAAACCAATATCCTCTACATCTATTGCAACAAGAGAGCCCACGTACCTTGCGAATCCAGAGAGACGGGAAATCACCTTATTCACGGGCTTGTCGTCGTTGCGTGTGATGCCGGCCGGCGAAATATCAGCGTTCATCCACCGGTGGACTGGTCAGAACTCGTGAAAAACACACTGCACTCGAAGTTTATAATGTCTCACGGCAGCAGATGCACTTATTTCACGAAAATTGTCCGGTTTTCAACAGATATGGGATTTTTATTGCGGAGCGGGTGAACATACGTATTGAAGATGGCGCGGGGCGGAAAAGAAGGGAGGCGCCCTCTGTCGGTCGTTCGCAAGCATCTCAAGGAAACGTTCGATTCCGACCAATGGGCTCCTGCGGTAGTGAATATTTGGTTTGCGGAATTCAACAGAGACTCAATTGTCTTACCTTTAAACGAAATAATGTTTTTGGAATGCGGGAAAGTAACTAAGATATTATATAAATCCTTTTAAAAAATATATCGGTAATTATAAGAAGCATTGACGCTTCACCACATGCTACTTAGGGTCGCAACCGCAACACCTTTTTACAAGCTTTTATTTAGTTTCATCAGCTGTCCCGATGTTTGTCTTTTATAAAAACTTGTAAATTAAATTTGACTTACTTCCCGATTACTGATTGAGCTGAAATTTTGCGTGCGTGTGTAAATCAGATGACATTGCAAAATTATTATGACATAGAGCTGATCTGATGATGGAACCCGAGCTATAAAAGCTATGCAATGCTATGAAAATAAATTTTCATTAAAAGCTTGTTTTCATGACAGAATGCATCGCAATGCCTAACGGTTGCGTCATGGTATCAGTGACTCCATTTTTCCTGATTAACTGGGGTTTGGAGGCTGTGACTGGAGGCTGGGGGCCAAGCGCGAGTCATGAGTAAGGACAAATCATTTTTATTAAACTCTTTATATCAATAACTATATTATGTAATAATATTTCATGTACTAATTAGTTTTAGAGACAGAAAAATCCTCTCAATATGCTCTTTTATTTGATAGGACACACGATTCAGTTTAAAGGGTTGTTATATCTTATTCTAAAATTATTTATTTACATAACATGTCCGTGTTAGGATCACAAATATTTATGTACGAACTAAATTTTAATCAGGTCGGTTAATTTGGTGCAAAACAGCTGAGATTCGTTCGTACATCAAATCCAATGAAAGATCCATCCAAAACAACGACAATCCATACACCAAAACACACAGTTTCTAAAATAAAACGCTAGCAATACTTGAGTATGACTAGACACCCTCCCAAAAGCAATTATGAGACCTATCTCGCAAAATAAATCCCCCCTATTTATATTTGATACCCTCTGAGTATAAAGTAATTAAAACTAACAAGATGTGCCGAGTGACCTGCCCAGTACTTGACAACTCAGAGGATTTCTTGGCAATAAACTGGGTCTTTAAGCCGTCGATAGACTTAAGAACTAGTTTAGAAGGTTGTTTGAAATGGGATTTAGTTAATAATAAAATGCGCTTACTGTAAATCGGATTACACTTTCACTTTTATACGTCAAATAGGTCGAAAAATATTTAAATAATAAATAGATGTTAGCTTCTCTTTTTGATGTCGATAATCCTGGTTATCCCTCATGAAAGCTCATGGCCATAGAAAAAAAGGAAAACAACATTTATTTGGCACTTAGGATACAGTCATACGGGGTTATTTGTAAAAAAAAATATCAATTTTGCAGTACTGTATCTATTTTACTAACATCATAAACAACTTTTGTTCTATGACTTTTTACAAAAACTAACCTTCAAGATTTCGTTGTTCTAACACATTTCGACTCGGTATTTTGCTATATCTACCGATGAAGCGACGCAAACGCATCCATAGACTTCGTAATATTTAGGTTCAAGTTTAATATTTTTATTTTTGTAATGAAAATCTGATGAACTAAAATATGATACATTTTTAAAAGTCATAGAACAAAAGTTGTTGTTTATCATGTTAGTAATATAGTCTTAGAGGTTGCCAATAATTTTACAAATAACTCTGTATAGAAACTTCAATACATTAACATTAGGAAATTACGGCTGCACCAAATAGGTACAGTTCAGCGTATTGCCAGGCCACTGTGTAGCAGTTGTCAGATGCTGGTTCTTGATGATGAACTCTACCTTCAAAAATCTGAAAAGTCGTGCTTCTCAAGATCTGATTGCATGAGGAGTTCGCACTAGTTTTTAAACCAAATCCATGGTTCCAAGCGATAAATAACTTTGGGGACCATGCAGATTCTTACGAGTCATATTTCGACATGTCAGACTTATACTCCTTCTTTGACTAGCGTTCCAAGACCATGGATTTTCTTTTCAGAAGTTTTCCCATGGCCTTAGCAGGCATTGACTAGCTGGGCCTCCTATGATTTTGCGTTTTTATCACTATAATTGAAGCACGTGGACACTACGAGCGTCACCTACCTAAAGACCCTACCTAAATATTACCCACCTGAAAAAGTAAAACTGGCCAGATCGTTTTATTTATTTATTTAATCTTCATGCAACAAAAAGTACAAAGGCGGACTTAATGCCTTAGGAATTCTCTACCAGTTAACCTAGGGAGGTGAAGAGATAGTATGGTAGGCGCATAAAAGAGAATTTTATTTTAGAAACAAGAGTAAAAAGAATACATATAGTTAAAATGCACATACATATATATTTAATATAATATATATACTACATATCATAATATATATACTATATTAATCATAGGATGCCGATTATCATTGAAGCTCTTTCCAAAGACTCTGTTTTGTGGGCGTTGGCTGGGTATCGAGCAATAAACAGACTTTTCCAGATTACACAACTGATTTATTATAATGCAAGCTTTAGGTTTTCACTTCACATAACGAGCCGTGAGACAGTCCCTGAGAATAGGACGTTGTACATCGCACGACTGCCGACAGACGAATGAGCCCCGAGCCTCTGCGCTCGGCACTTTTTATCCGCTCGTTTCGTGCAAACGTCAGACCGGATTCGGTCAAGTGACATGTGTCACTTGTCACTTAGCCCGTTCATTCGTTCTCAAGTTTCCGTACTATTGACTTCTCCGACATATATAAAAAAAGTTTGATGATATGTCAATCCTGGTTTGGCTTATTTTCTTTAGACCTTTTATTGTCATAGAAAATTTACATCAATGATTTATATCAATTAACATTTGATGATATGGTCAGTCTTAATTGGCCATATCATGAAGTGATCAGTTCCAATATCTCGCCACGACATATTTATAGATAACATATTTTGCAAGTTTGAGAGGCCCGAAATATAAATACCCCAAATTACTGTACCATCATGGCTTCATAGGTATAATTTTCGTATCATTTGTGGTAGCCATTACGGCCTCGCTATTATGTAGGGACAAGGCAATTCTCTTCGATTTTTCTCGATGAATGAGACGGCTCTTCACGTCATTTGCAGGCTTGACGTCACTGTTTGTCAACCCGGGATAAGATGAGGGGTATTTTTGACCCAGGGTATTCTTTTTCTCGCCTAGAGACAGTCTGTTACAAATGATCTGGGTTTAAAATATTAATGTTGACTTTTTGTTTATTTAATTGGAAGAATACCTTACAAATAAATCAGTCCAAAAAATCACAAATATAAAAAAACTAGCTTTTGCTCGCGGCGTCGACCGCGTGTATAAAATATAGACTATGTTACCCAGGAATAAAGCAACTTTCTATCGGTGAAAAAATTGCACCAATCGGACCAGTAGGTACTTCCAGAGATTAATTCCTACAAACAAAAAAACAAACTTTAGCCTAGCCCGTTTTATCATAGGAAGACGAGACGTACGGCGATGCGCCACCGGTACATGGTCGACATCCCCCCTTCACGCACAAAACGTTTTGGGAACACATTCATCGTGCGTGCAGCTAAGGAGTGGAATTCCTTGCCGGTGTTTTCTGATAGCTACAACCCGGGAATCTTTAAGTCGAGAGTGAAAACCGCATCGTCGCTTTCCATCAGGTAAGACAGTGGTCAAGCGCGAACCTATCAAAAATAAATCTCTATATACGAGTAATATTAGTATAGATAAAAAATATTCCGACGAAATAAAAACCTCTTCCTTTCCGAAGTTGGTTAAAAATATGGCAACAATTACGTCATTATTACAATGTAACCCTTCTTACTCAAGCATTTAATTAGGTATTAATGTTTGCTGCCCGACGCAACCGAGCACGCTCCATGAAGCACGTAATGCTCTCAATGGACTTGCCACGGGCATACTGCCCCATTGAACCAGCCAATTATATACTACGCACTGTTTACTCATTAGCTATGTGTCCGACGCAATTGGCTCAGAACAAAATATCTATAACCCCAACAAATTTGGGCATGGCAATATAAACCAGACGTGATTGTATGACCAGAATGACGATATAAACACATGGCACAATTACCTACTTCGTCTTGCACGCGACTTTGCCTGCGTCAAAAGTCATAAAACTGTGTCAATAGCACTTGGTTCATCATCATCATCATTATTTCAACCGAAAGTCCACTGTTGAACATAGGCCTCCCCCAAGTGCTGCCACAATGGACGGTCCTGCGACAATCGCCTCATAATCGGTCGGGTTGACATCACTTGGTTATCATGTAGAAAAGTTTTCCCGGGGGATTCCCACAACGCGATAAGGCCGATTATTTAAGTGCCACGATGCGATTTTAGCAATGTAGATAGATAGATAGGTAGATAGATATATTCTTTGTTATCTACTAATAATAAAATATTACAATAGGAACTTAAAATGAATAGGGCAGGTATGTATGTGTCAGATAAAATTCACAACGAGTTGTGAAAAAACGTTGTTTTCGTTCATTATGTGATTTTGATCTTTGAACATAACATACAGATAAAAAGCTGTTATTTTGACATTACAAAAAAGAATATACGAGTATATCGCCAAACGGCCTCCACATAACATCCAAATGGCCATTTGTTCGGCGGGCGAAGGGTTAGGTCGAATAAATGACGTTAGGACTAGGTTTTGGAATAAATATTTTTGGATGAACGGTATAATGTATGGTCTATGACCTCATAAAGTCTGGCTGTACAGTTATCCGATTGTACCTACAGATATATTTTTAATAAAAATATTTTAAGTCTTTGGTTACCAACCTTTTTGCAATATCATATTTCAGTTGGAATTTCTGTTCATTTTCCTAACATTTTTCGATTCAACTTCCATTATCGTGGACACTTAAATAAATTTTGGGTCGACAAACTTCAATGTTATCAAATATCACAACAGTGACTTATTTTTGTAGGAGCGTTTGACCTCTCGAAAAACTTTTGAGTTACAAATATTTTCAGTTCACAAAATGAATGGAATGTTTCTATCTAAGATTAAAAGTAATTTATTATTTTCGAACGTGCCATAGTATCGTCTTGGACACCCTTCAAGTTACTTTCTGAACGCATTATTTAGGATTTAAAGATTATTCTCGCTTTAGAGTTTCTTATTACTATTTCGGTATAATGCCTTTTGAAAGCAATGGGATTAGCTTGTGCGAGTACTGACCGTGACGAAAACTGTAAAGTATCTTAGCACGCTGCAAGCAAAATAACTTAGTAATTCATAGAATTGAGTTAGTTTTTTATAGGTAAGCTTGTTTTATTCTTCTTTTTTTTTTGGAGACTTTTTTGCGGTGTGGTAAAAAATCCTATGATTTTTCTTGTTCTAGAGTGAACCAAAAGGTCGTTTCAGACTTTTACTGGCCCTACTGTTAAGTTTATAACATCGCAGTCCAATCACGTTATGACTGGTCCTGTACGTTTCGCATCCATCGGATTTCTGCCACCCTCACCAGGTCATCGGTCCGGTTTTAAATTGCTGCTTCTACCGATACGTGGTCGCCACTACAGAACATTTCAGCTACATCGACTTTTCAACTACAACCCTGCTCATTACCCTACTTAAGTTTGGCGATTATTCGGGCTATGTTCTGTAACCTTGCAGATATGTTTACTTCTCATCCGATCACGCAGGTTATCCTCGCACGTTAAAATTACCTTTGGTTAATTAATTTTATACTATGCTGTCCTTTCTCGTCCCACATACCACAGTGTCTCAAGACAAAATTCTAACATCTAATACTTAAAAAATAAAAACAATACAGGTATTGAAATACAGGCTACTAGAATTTATGACAGGTTTCCAGTTTTAGCACTATTTACATAATAATCAAAAGTTTATACAGAATACAAGCGTCGGTATTTCTTGACTTAATTGGAATGGAGATGAAAGACAAATTTTCTCGCACTTCTTCTAGTAAATCTCGGCAACCAAAGTTCTTTTACTTAAATCTTGTATTAATTCATGAATCCCCAAGCGACACCCGGTGGCCGCGCACCTATTGTCTTACTATTGTGTCTCTAATTGACGGTATCTGAAGGGTTAATAAATCTATGCATTGTTTTCGAAATGGTATCACAAGAAAGTTGTAATCTCAATATTGAACTTGATAGGTCAGAAATCAAAAATAAGAAATGTATATTTTAAAAACACCAATACAGGCGCTTTTGAATTGTCAAAATGACGTACATTAAAAAAAAAAATACGAATTTCTATGGAGAAGTACGTGGAAGAAACTCCATGGACAATCTTTTAAATCATAATATGAGTTACATAAATCTTAGATACCTACATATTTCTTGTCGCTTCTGTTATTGAGCACAATGTAGATAAGAATTTAAAGAACAAAAACTAAAAAAAAATAAATAAATTAAGCCACTGGCAGTTAAAAAGTGGCAATATACACAATAGCTGTTTTTGTATCAGATGTGGGACATTGCAAATAATAACAATTTAATTATTTTATTATCATATCCACTATATTTCTATCTCATGCTTGCAGAGAATGTAAAACATAATACTCCAAACGATCAGCAATGCCCCATGGTGTGTCACCAATCAGATTTACGAACATCTGAAAATACCTACGATAAAAAAGGAAATCCAAAACGTAACCTAGAAATATCGGGAGAAGCTAAACAAGCACCCAAATACGTGAGCAGCACAGGTTACAATGTGTAGCTACGTAAAGCATCTCAAGCGATAGGTCATCATATAGATATAGACGATGAGGAGACGTACGCAATGGGGGATGCACTCAAACTGACATAGCGCACTCACCGCTCACAGTGTCAAACACTGATTGCAGATTTAAGAAGAAAAAAAAGGCACACCTCTACCGTGTGCTCCACCGTATCCTCCAGGCGGTCCACACAATGGTGATACCCGGGTGTTTCTTCCGCCTGAATCCGATGCAGGAACCTCCCGAACTTGCCATGTCCGGTGAGGATCTGCGTTATGTGGAAAGTGAATACGCCGTGTTGCTGCTCCAGCCACACCTCAAAGAGGGGATTTACCGCCGCGATCACAGAGTGCCCAAAGTTATTTATAGCTGAGAGGAAGACTTTAGTACAAATCATACAAACAGTTTGTAAATTAATGTTTGGGATAAAAACTAAAGAATAAAATTAGAGTGCAATTCGGTCTAGAAGGCTTTTTTGTAATGCGGTTGGTTCGAAATATCACGTGGGCAATCATACATTTTGGACTTTTATAACAATCGATATCGCTGATCAAATATCACATTGTATACAGCCCAAGGAACCAAGCAGATTGTAAGATAGTTCCAAAGAGTTATCGTAACCCTGGAAGGTAAAAAACAACTAACTAAAGTATTACAGGTTATTTTTTTATTTTTTTTCTCGACGGGGAAAATCATATTTGACGAAACCCGCTCTTGGGTGGAGCGGGAGACAGTGTCAGACTCTTACTGACTAAAAACCCCGCGCCGTTCCTTCTAGCCTTCATACCGGGGCACGAGCTCCCTTTCGGACAACCCTGTCCCCAGTAGGCTTCGACCCAGCTGGGCCCCTCCTGCTGCTGACAACTCCTTGAGGCGCGCGGGAACAGTGCGCGCCGTCGACGTCTTAGACTCGGTCCATTACCGGACCATCGGACAGCGAGCTACCCATAGCTCGCCGTCCGCGAGCCTGCGTCTACGGTGGCCGGAAATCGGGATCGGAATCCCGGCGATGGCGGCGAGGGCGCCGTTGCCTGATGCGGTCGGCCTCCTCCTTTGCAAGCATTACTGCTTCGCAGAAGGAGGCGACCGCCTGCCATTCCTCCTCGCTCCGGACCATGGCCTCGACCAGGGCCCGGCGCGAGAGGTCTCCGCCGCCGATCGCCCCCACGAGGGCACGGCGATGCTCCGCCCAGGCAGGGCACACCTCGACGGTGTGCTCCACCGTGTCCTCCGGGCGTTGCGCACAGTGGCGACACCCGGGCGTCTCTTCCGCCTGAATCCGATGCAGGAACCTCCCGAACCTGCGTCATGCGGAAGGTAAGGACGCCGTGAGGTCTTTCCAGCCACGCCTCAAAGAGGGGACTTACCGCCATAATTGTGGCGTGCCCAGCACTGGGTTGCGATAGCCGTTGACGCCATTTCACCATGAGATCCCGCCGGAGCTCTGTCCGCCATGCCTTGACATGTTGCGGCAGTGGACTTTCACCCCGGCGTTGCATCTCCACACGCATGTCGTGCATGTGTGCAAGGACTGTTGCCTCCAGATCCCACGGTGGTAGGCCAGCCAGAAGGCTCGCCGCTTCGCGGGAGATCGTGCGGTAACCCCGCACCATCCGTATTGCCATGACCCTCTGGCAGGCGTTCAGTATGGACGCCGGTCGCTTTGCCAGCGACGGCGCCCACACCGGCGCCCCGTAGAGGACCATGGACTGAACGATCCCCGCGTAGAGCCTCCGGCAGGAGGCGTCTGGACCCCCAAGATTGGGCAGGAGCCGCTTGAGAGCAGCCCCAGCCCGGAGAAGCTTGGGAGCCAGACGTCGGAAATGTTCTACGAAATTCCACCGGCTGTCGAGGACGAGTCCCAGATACTTCATCGTCGACCCGACGCCGATGCGAACTCCTCCTACCGTAAGCTGGGAGTTCGATGGTGGCGCGTTCTGAGGGCCGTGGAAACACATTGCCTCGGATTTATGCAGCGCCACCTCGAGTCCCAACTCCTGGATCCTACCAACGGCTATCGCAACCCCGCGTGTCGCTAGAGCGACCGCCGCCTGGTGCGACTCTCCCTGCGCTAGGATCAGCGTGTCGTCTGCGTAGCAAACCACGCTGACCCCGTCAGGGAAGTCGCCGCAGCACGTAATCGTAGCCAATGTTCCACAAGGGTGGGCCTAGAACCGACCCCTGCGGAACACCGCACGACATCTCTCGACGATTCCAGTCTCCCTGGTGACCGGGGTAGACAATGTACCTGTCTGACAGGTACGCCTCGACCACTAGACAGAGGAAAGTATTACAGGTGGGTTTTAGATCTTTTTTCCACCAAAAAATTAGAGCTATTTTCACTATCACCTCCTTCTTTGTTCAAGAAGAAACCTTTGTACTGCAGAGTGCAGAAATACATTAAAAACTTCAAATTATTGCTGAGCAGTTCCATTTCACCACAAATAAAACACTATTTCGTACGAACGAATTCTTTCAAGCTGCAGAAATTCGACACATAGGGTAAAATTCGTATTGTGGCGATTGTCGGAACCACAGCACTATGCGCTTCGGTTTAGAATCGTATTATTTCGGTATCAAGTGAAATGTCACACGAACAACGGGTTGTGGTGAGATGCTTCTGGAGGGATTATGGTGATAGGATACAGCGGGGAAAAAGATTTGGGATTTTGAGACTCATTTTGGATCGAGAAAAATAAAAAATTAAATTGCAAAGGCATAAAGTGAAAAATCAATTTGAACTTTATGATTCTGATCACATATTTTTTGAAATGGTTTATTTGCATAGCTACTAGCTGCTGCCAGTGACTTTGCTCACGTAAAAGTAGAAAATTGTTCGAAGGAAACCTACATCTGGGCCAACAGTCGTATGTGCTATTTTAGAAGATGGTATACCCAAATACGGGGCCATGGGCGATGCGAAAAACAGCCAAGGGCCCTGAAAAGAAAGCAAAGAAGGAACAGGAGTGGGTTTTAGTCAGTAAATCTGACACGCCCTCTCGCTCCGCTTAAGGGTGAGATCATCATCATCTTCCTGCCCTTGTCCCGTTTTATTTGGGGTCGGCGCAACACGTTTTTTTCTTCCATTCTGTCCTGTCACTCGTCACGCTATCACTAACTCCCTTTTCTTTCATATCACTTCTCACACAATCCATCCATCTTTTCTTTGGCCTCCCTCTCCCCCGCCGTCCATCCACATGTAAACTCATAACTTTTTTAGCAACATGCGTTTCGTCCCTCCTTTTCACATGACCATACCAAGACAAACGATTTCCTTTCAACTTTTCAGTCACTGGCGCCACTTTCAAACTTCCCCTAATATACTCATTTCTCACTTTATCCATTCTTGTCACACCACACATCCATCTTAACATTCTCATCTCTGCTACATGTAATCTTTTTTCATCCATCTTTTTCACAGCCCAACATTCTGATCCATACAGTACGACAGGCCTTATCACGGACTTGTAGATTTTACCCTTTAACTTGAGGGGCATCCGTGGGTCACAAGTGGTTCCCGTGACCTGTCGCCATTTCATCCATCCTGCGTTGATCCGATGTGTTACGTCCCGGTCTACCTCACCATCCCCTTGGACGAGCGACCCTAGGTACCTAAAGTCGGAACAGATCGGTATGGGCTTAAGGGTGAGATATATCATTAAATTATTTCCCAAATAAAAAAACCCTCCAGTTTTACACAAAGCGGAGGAATTCGTTTGATGATTTCCAACCTCAAAAAAATCTGATAAGATAATCATAAATTACATTTTCCTGCAAAAGCCAAAAGAATCAAGCTCTAATTCCCCAAGGTTATGACTGTATTGGACATATAATTTCCTTGTATACTGGCGTAACACGATCACAAGACTGTACCTACCCCGCAGATTTTATCGATAAAGTAAAATTATCTCAAGGTTTTGTAAAATCGATTAAGCTTATGTACTAAGCCCGTAGCCTTACAAGAATATTAGAACAGGAAGTGGTTTACGTTCTTTTTATGAATATCTTTTATTTTCTCGTGAAAAATTGGCTAACACTTAGACACGTTTGTTTCGAAGTATTACTGAAGCGAGTGAGTGCCTCCATTACTTATTTATGTACGTTTTGTGACGTTTTTTGTATGCAAATTTTATATTTACGATTACATAAGCCAGTCAGTTTTTAGGGTTTCGTACCTCAAAAGGAAAAAAACGGAACCCTAGCTTGTAGGACCACTATGATGTCATCTCGGAAACGCGTGGAGGTATTAAATTGAAATTAAAACCATACCTACTCAGGTCAACGGCCCCTTGAAACTGTGAAAAAACCAAACTTCTAAGTTAACGAAAAACAAAGATGCGACCGTTTATGTGGCAAAAAACGTGTATTTCGACACTCTCGAGGGAATCAACAACTTTCTAATAACTTAGAATCCTGAAATTTGACATGAAGCTAGATCTCATAACACTAATGTAGGAAAAAAACTCTGAAAACTGTAAATCTTTAGTTACGCCACAAAAAAAAAAAATGTGATTCGGAAACATCTTCGCAACTCAAATCGAGAATTGAACTGTTCACATAGGTAAGTTTATACGGAACCCTCAGTGCGTGAGCCCGACTTGCGCTTGCCCAGTTTTTGTGCTTTTGTTTTGCTAAGTTCTTAAGCAACTGGCGTAGCGAGTCGATTCGTAGCAAAAGCGTAGGCTTTGTGCGTAGTTCGCGTAGGCCGTTCAAATCAAAGCTGGCATTTTATCATCGTTATGTGTAAGACCCTGTTATGTTTCTTCCTTTCTTTTATTTTTGTTAACTAACATATTTATATGAACTTCGATAAGTTTGATTTAGTGTGAGGAATGATATGAGAGGAAAGTGGATCAGTAATAACCTGGTGGTTGGCAGAAAAGAATTCAAGAAGAAAACGACAATGGAAAAATTTGTCTGCTGCGGTCTTCCCGTCCGATTATAATTTGGGTATCTTCAAAGCTAGAGTAGGTAAATAGGCTCTTAATAAACTAGTGTGCCTAACCATCAGAGATTGCATCACTGCTTACCATCAGGTGGGATCGCAGTCAAGCACTAGTTTATATCAAGAAAAAAAAAAAAACGTGTAATGCCGAACTTCAAGTAATATGAGCAGGAAAGTAATGAGGAACCCACATCTGAGGCTGAGGAATCTATCTAGATTAGTGGGCAAAACATCCTATAACACAACATGGGATTCCGTTCTTGCAAGCAATGCAGGCACCTTGTTCACAGAGCAGAACGGATGGTCGATGGGGCCGTAAAGTTCTGGAGTGGCGACCACTCCACTGGAAGACGCAGCGTGTGGTGACACTTAAAGACGTCGTGCACGTCTTTCGGCTGAAACGATGATAATGATAATGATGTCATATTGCATATACAAGGATGACATATTGGTTTCTTTTGCAAGCACGAAGAGTAGTAGTTTTTATTAAGTTTTTACATTTTCGCAGAAATTATTGTATGGTAGAGGTGACCTTTTATATCGCATATCTACTAAAGGGACCACTTGTGGCAATAATATTTAAATTGAGACCGACGTCTGAGTAATATTTACATCAACTTGAGCGCTTTTTATGATATCCTTTGTAGCGACAAAACTCGATTACGTTTGAAAGTTCGTCAGATTTCTCGCAATAATTTGCAAAGTAAGTAATTTCTTGATTTTCAAGTCAGCAGTTCTATTTCAAAAAGTAATTGGAGCATGGCGTTCTTTAAACAGATCATGAGAAAATCAATACGATGAAGTTAATTATTGAGAACCAACTTCTGCCGGCGGCTTTGTCAGGTCAAAAGCATTTTATAATCCCTAAAAAACGTACTTCAGAGATAAAAAGTGTTATAAATATCTTTTTCTTTAGAAAACTTAGAAAAAAGAAAGAAAGAAAACATGTTTATTCTGCCTTTTAAGCATGTTTATTCCGCATTCTGTTTTTTAAGTAAATTATTTAATTAAAAATAATAATAAATTAAAACAAAAATTAGTTGCCCTATCCGGTCATGTGTGGACCGGGCATAACTGACTTGAACTATAGACTACTAGGTTGTCTAAGTTGTCTATTAAAACCATGATACTCGTATCTATGCGACGCCGGCTGACTCGAGACCGACAGAGACAAACAACACAATAATAAACAAAAATAAAATAAAAAAAAAACCAAATACAATATAAATACATTCAAATTGTGCGTCGCATTAAGGCAAGAATAATCCGTTGCTCAGCTTATACTGTGACGCTGGACAAATCCAGTAATCTATAGTGCTGACTTACTGATACATACGTGCTTACTTAGGCATTGTTCAAACCAAACGTATTGTCGCAGTTCACCGTACGATGACTGTCCAGCTGAGCTAGTGTTCCACACGCGCCTCAAGGAGTTATCAGCAACATTAGGGGCCCAACAGGGTCGATTCTTACTGGGACCATGCGTGACGCGAAAGAGATCCCCGGGGCCCTGAAACAATGCCAAAACACGAACAGGAGTGGGAGATGGTTTTCCCACCGAAAAAAAAAACGTTTTGTCGCATCTACATGTTCTAAGCACCTAATGGCAACCAGTGATGCAGTCGTTGATGAAAATTAAAGTGCACTAGTTATTAAGACCTTATTCACTTATGCCTTGAAGACACTTAAATTATATTTGGACGAGAAGACTGCAGCAGGCAAATTGTTCCAATCTTTTATCGTTTAAGTGTGAAAGATAAAAAAAAAACAAATGTACTTTTTTTTTGGTCCATCCAATGGCAACCCCCGCTCGTAGACGGAGCGGGAGATAGTGTCAGACTCTTACTGACTAAAAACCCACCCCGTTCTTCTTAGTCTTCATACCGGGGCTCGAGTGCCCTTTCGGATAACCCTGGCCAGTAGGCAACAAGATGTACCTACTGATTCATTTTCGCATTTTTAATATTAGTAAGAATAGCAGTAGGATAGAATTTCTAACAGAAGGTACATATCTTTAATAGAACAAAATTGACACTTGCTAAAAGAAAATAAATATTTTTATAATATAATTATTTTACGAGGAGTTATTAATTTTGTTCGTTGGATCTTTCTCTGTAATTTAAAAGTAATTGAAGGGTCTGTTCTTTATTAAAATAATAGGAAGAAAATTTGTAAAGAATGTTATTATGTTTTTACCAATTTACGCAAACGATTTTATCTATTAGAACAGTGTTACTATGAGATCTAAAAATTTATGAATAAACTAACTGCGCCTAGCGGTTTTGTCTGAGTAGGAAAAAAAATGAACACTCTGTTCACAACCTGATTCTGCAGCACTCGCGACCGTAGCAAGGATGATGGTAAGACAAGTAAAACCACTTCACTTGTTGTAACTCTGTATTTAGTACTTTCAGAACTTTAGAACTAATTTAAAAAAATACTCATCGCTTGTATATTAGGGGAAGTTTAAAAGTGGCGCCAGTGACTGTAAAGTTGAAAGGGAATCGTTTGTCTTGGTATGGTCATGTGAAAAGGACCGAAACGCATGTTGCTAAAAAAGTTATGAGTTTACATGTGGATGGATGGAGGGGGAGAGGGAGGCCAAAGAAAAGATGGATAGGTTGTGTGAGAATTGATATGAAAGAAAAGGGAGTGAGTAATAGTGTGACGAGTGACAGGACAGAATGGAAGAAAAACGTGTTGCGCCGACCCCAAAAAAACGGGACAAGGGCAGGAAGATGATGACTCATCGAGAGGAAAATATTAACATCGCGATCTAGAAATCGATAGAAGAGAACACTCTTTTCTTTGGAGTGTTAATATGCATATGTTGTAGATCAGTGGGGCTTTATGCGGGCTCAACTGGGCACTATTAAATGCACACATACTCGTTCTGCCACCAAGGCGGCAGTACAAGTTTGGGTGCATTTAACTCCAGCTAGATGTTCAAGCGACTATACGCCTTAATGATTACGACCATTTAGCCTTCGGTTTATCCCAACAAAGTATAAATATTGAATGTAGCAAGATAAACGGAATCGTTATCGAGGCTAAGTGTCGTACCAAAAGAAAAGCCATTAAAGTTAGCTCAATAGTTTTTAAACGAGTTGCATAAGTAAGCAGGATTCTTGAAGATCGTTCTTGAGTAGACGTTGCTAAGGAATTAACTGGAGGTACTTTGTATTAAATTTAACGCAATCCATACTATACTTACTGTACTAATATTTTGAACTAGCGACCCGCCCCGGCTTCGCTCGGGTAACAGTTTTTCTCCACTATTTAATGGATGTTATTATACATATAAACGTTTCTCTTGAATCACTCTATCTATTTAAAAAAACCGCATCAAAATCCTTTGCGTAGTTTTAAAGATTTAAGCGTACATAGGGATATAGGGACAGAAAAAGCGACTTTGTTTTATACTATGTAGTGATGGGTAAGTGTGTGTGTGTCTGTTTGTCCGTCTTTTACGGCAAAACGGAATGACGAATTGACGTGATTTTTAAAGTGGAGATAGTTGAAGAGATGGAGAGTGACATAGACTACTTTATGTCTCTTTCTAACTCCCATTTCCTAGGGAAACCGTGTTACCCCGAATTCAACGCGAGCGAAGACGCGGGCAATAGCTAGTTTCTTTATAATTGTTCTCTCTCAAGAGTGGTCGTGGCTGTTGTTGATGGATAAGACTCCTAAAACTCACAGGTCCGGTGTGATTAAGTCAGGGAAATAGATATAAATTCTCATCTAACTATGTCATGTGGTCATCAATTATTTTATGGGGTCTTTGCAAAGTGTCTTGTCTATAATTAAAAAAAAAAAATACAACATTACTTTTAGTTTATGCCAAAATTGAATATAGTTTGTTCGGAATCAGCAACTGAATGGATTCCAATAGCTTTTACACTATTTTATATTTTTCTCAAAAATATTTAAAAAGGTCACAAGTTGGACACCACCGTTAGGTGCCAGCAAACAGCTGGGTGCAAGTGTTAAACCACCTCTCAGTCGTGTGGATGACCCGGTGACTATTTATTTTTGCTAACATGATGAAAAATACTAGATAGATACATACGTGATTGGGGTTTCACATACACTAAAAGTAATCTTATATGATACTAGCTTTCCGCCCGCGAAGCCGCGGGCGGAAAGCTAGTATCATATAAGATTACCTGCAAGCGTGGACTACAGTTTATATCGCGCAGGCAGAGACCCGTGCTCAGCAGTGGAATTATAGGTAGCCTATGTGTTATTCCAGTGTCTCTTCTCCCTACCTACCAAATTTGATCTAAATCCGTTCAGTAGTTTTTGCGTGAAAGCGTAACAGACAGACAGACAGAGTTACTTTCGCATTTATAATATTTACACAGTTAGGATTCTGAGCTACTTTTTTTCAATACATAATGGATGACCACTAAAAAGAAAAGACAAAGGTTTTCTGCCAGTCTACCAAGAGCGGTTGGGAGATAGATATATATATAAATTATTATTAAGAAAAACATGGCTGGCTAGCTAAATTTATTTTATAACTGCCCATATAATTATGTATCATGTAATTATCTTTTGTTTATACTTTCGTTCTCTTTTTTCCTTTGTATTTATAACCGTTGTGCTGTGTCGGTTCCAAATAAAAGGACTTCTATTCTATTCTATTTTATTTTATTTTATTTTATTTTATTTTATTTTATTTTATTTTATTTTATTTTATTTTATTTTATTTTATTTTATTTTATTTTATTTTATTTTATTTTATTTTATTTTATTTTATTTTATTTTATTTTATTTTATTTTATTTTATTTTATTTTATTTTATTTTATTTTATTTTATTTTATTTTATTTTATTTTATTTTATTTTATTTTATTTTATTTTATTTTATTTTATTTTATTTTATTTTATTTTATTTTATTTTATTTTATTTTATTTTATTTTATTTTATTTTATTTTATTTTATTTTATTTTATTTTATTTTATTTTATTTTATTTTATTTTATTTTATTTTATTTTATTTTATTTTATTTTATTTTATTTTATTTTATTTTATTTTATTTTATTTTATTTTATTTTATTTTATTTTATTTTATTTTATTTTATTTTATTTTATTTTATTTTATTTTATTTTATTTTATTTTATTTTATTTTATTTTATTTTATTTTATTTTATTTTATTTTATTTTATTTTATTTTATTTTATTTTATTTTATTTTATTTTATTTTATTTTATTTTATTTTATTTTATTTTATTTTATTTTATTTTATTTTATTTTATTTTATTTTATTTTATTTTATTTTATTTTATTTTATTTTATTTTATTTTATTTTATTTTATTTTATTTTATTTTATTTTATTTTATTTTATTTTATTTTATTTTATTTTATTTTATTTTATTTTATTTTATTTTATTTTATTTTATTTTATTTTATTTTATTTTATTTTATTTTATTTTATTTTATTTTATTTTATTTTATTTTATTTTATTTTATTTTATTTTATTTTATTTTATTTTATTTTATTTTATTTTATTTTATTTTATTTTATTTTATTTTATTTTATTTTATTTTATTTTATTTTATTTTATTTTATTTTATTTTATTTTATTTTATTTTATTTTATTTTATTTTATTTTATTTTATTTTATTTTATTTTATTTTATTTTATTTTATTTTATTTTATTTTATTTTATTTTATTTTATTTTATTTTATTTTATTTTATTTTATTTTATTTTATTTTATTTTATTTTATTTTATTTTATTTTATTTTATTTTATTTTATTTTATTTTATTTTATTTTATTTTATTTTATTTTATTTTATTTTATTTTATTTTATTTTATTTTATTTTATTTTATTTTATTTTATTTTATTTTATTTTATTTTATTTTATTTTATTTTATTTTATTTTATTTTATTTTATTTTATTATTCTATTCTATTCTATTCTGTTCTATTCTGTTCTATTCTGTTCTATTCTGTTCTATTCTGTTCTATTCTGTTCTATTCTGTTCTATTCTGTTCTATTCTGTTCTATTCTGTTCTATTCTGTTCTATTCTGTTCTATTCTGTTCTATTCTGTTCTATTCTGTTCTATTCTGTCCTATTCTGTCCTATTCTGTTCTATTCTGTCCTATTCTGTTCTATTCTGTTCTATTCTGTTCTATTCTGTTCTATTCTGTTCTATTCTGTTCTATTCTGTTCTATTCTGTTCTATTCTGTTCTATTCTGTTCTATTCTGTTCTATTCTGTTCTATTCTGTTCTATTCTGTTCTATTCTGTTCTATTCTGTTCTATTCTATTCTATTCTATTCTATTCTATTCTATTCTATTCTATTCTATTCTATTCTATTCTATTCTATTCTATTCTATTCTATTCTATTCTATTCTTATTCTATTCTATATGTATAAATAAATATATCTTTATACCACAAACAGACTTTGGAGATAAGTCTACTTATATTGTACAGGTAAAAATGTTATGTATGTATGTTCCTCCTTCATGCCGATAACCGTTTTATTGATTCAGATAAAATTTGGCACACGAGTAAACCATGCATTCTTATAGTACCAGTATAGCATATTTTTATTTTGAAAAGTATGTTCCTTTAAGGTAATTTCCTATCTTCACACAGACGATGCCTCTGGTAGAAACTAGTGCTTACATAGGATTACAGATTTTCTTCTAATATTAATATAGATTGCGATTCATGACGACGAATTCTCTGAAAAGCTTATTGAGCTGTCCAGTTAATATGGAATATTTCTTGCCAATGTACTTGTGTAACGAATTTAGCTAATGGAAATAGTTACAATATTGTATATGTGTAGGTATATTGTCCACACCCCATTCGCGTGTTCATGTAGGTGTTGGTGCAAGTGTAAAGTGCAAGGCGTGTTTTTTTGCCAGAACTGCGGGATTGTTTATTATTATTATTTTTAATTATTGTTTGTTTTGAAAAAAGAAAAATAGAAAGAAAGAAAGTCGAAGCTATCCTCCGTCCTAGTACTAAGAAATTAATTAAGTATCTTAGTTTTGTTTTTTATTGCATAAACCTATGCTTTAAAGCCTGATTGATCATGCTATCATAATCAGCCAACTGCTGGGACTCAGGCATCCTCTTTATAATTTTTATCTCTCCTCCTTGCGTCATATTCCTCAATGCTGAGGGTCGTAACCAACCTGCTTCATCAATTTTTCTTGAAAGATAATCCTCCCATCTGTTTCTGTCTCTGGCGTTGTGAAGGATATCGTAGGGTCAAAAGTGGATCTGTACCCCTATCCAAGTTGCTAATCTGTGATAGTTAACGCTAGTAGAAAGCTTCAAATGTACGGGAACGACGTCGCCTCAACGCTCAGTCACGTGGTCAGAACAAAAGAATTTGCGGCAAGGTCAATTACTCTAAGTGTTCGACGCAAGCGAAACGGTTGTAACTTGGCTAGGGGGACTTGTCTTGGCTTGGCTTGGTTGGGGGGATCAGAACAACGTATTGGGCTGCACCCACGTGGCCTTTTCCCATAGCTTTTTATTGTCATCAACAAATGTTATTGCTCAAACTTATACGATGAATCTTTATGATTACCAGTCATCTCATGATTCTTAAATTTGAGTAGGAAGCCGTGACCCAATTTAAAAGTCAATTCTTTTTACAACTGAATGGGTTTGAAAGCGTTGTTAAATTCTTCAACCTTCAGCTACCTAAGTGACTTACAGTTTTACATTGTATAGGCTTATCGGATCCTGAGTATTTACGCCTAATTGAAAACACAAGGCTAAATTTGTCCCTTGACAATTATAGTTCGTTAATTTTATAACAGCATTTCGCTAACAGGCTCTAACTTAACCAGGTTTTAATTGTCAGTAATATACTCACAACAATTCCCATTAATGTAGCCACAATATATGATAAAAAACTGTTTTTAGTTAATTTTTCATTGTAAAAAATCACGCCAAAGGCATGTGACCTATTGACAAAAAGACATTTTATCAGCAATTAGCTATTTCCCGTAACTTTATCAGCGTAGAAACAGAAAATGGTTCTAATAGGACTTTCTACCCATTTTTAACCACGACTGGGGATAAATTTCAATAAAATATGTAACTTGTCTTCTATCAATTCTGGAGAACTTTTATGCAAAATTTTAAGTAGATTGGACCAAGGAATCATGTTGTTCGATATAAACTTTTTACCATTCTTCACCCCCTTAAGGGGCTCAGCCGCTGCCGGGATTCCGATCCTGATGTCAGGCCACCGTAGGCTCGGGCTTGCGGACGGCGAGGAATGGATAGCTCGCAATCCGACCGGCCGGTAACTGTCCGGATCGAGCCCCAGTCGCCAAGTCGAGCGCATGCACTGTTCCTGCGCGCCTCAAACAGTTGTCAACAACAGCAGGGGCCCAGCTGGGTCAACGCCTACTGGGGCCAGGGTTAGCTCCCAAAGGTAGCTCAGCTCCGGTATGAAAGGCACGAAGGAACGGGGTGGGTTTTTTAATCAATAAGAGTCTAACACTATCTCTCGCTCCGCCCAACGGCGAGGAATGTTGTATGGATAATTTTTACCCACGGAAAAAAAATACCCCTAAAGGTAGAATTTCGAAAAACCATTTCTTATCGGATGCCTACGAATCACGTAAGAGCGGTTCTCTTAAGAATTGATTACCGCTGGGCGCTGATATGATAACGTAAACAAAATTTCAACTTTTTTGCTGAATGCTAAGGTAGGCGCCAGACAAACGTGTAATAACGGTCATTGACTCTCCTACATTTGTTGACATCCTTAATAAAAAAAATGGAGATAAAGACAATAAATCTGTCTTGAATCGACATGTATCGTGATCCTTTACATGATCTAGTAATGAAAAGCAGTTCATTGTATGGTTTTCGGGTACTTACGCAGAGATATTAGGAACCGGTCAATGTACTTTATTCCACGGTTATCTGGCACCTTCTACAAGGGTAATCTGTAAAGCACTAACAATCTTGTAGGACTGTATTACTAACATCATAAACAAAAACTTTTGTTCTATGACTTTTTACAAAACAACACATTTACCAAAAACAAACCTTCAAGATTTCGTTGTTCTCTCTAACACATTTCAACTCTGTATTTTGCTGTATCTACTTACGGCTCCCGCCCTCTGTTCTCGTAATAATAGTAAGCAGGCTTCTGAACCATTATAATATTTATCAAGCATTGCACCATTTCCGTGTATTTGACTGTTGACATTAGAATTTTGATACACCTCACACCATCTTGTAAAGATAATTACGTCCGCACTGCCGAATTTTGCTACAAGAACACGTATGACGCGACGCAAGCGCAAGGCGACTGACCGACTAGTCAGGGTTGCCCGTTGTACTATCGCTAGCTTCGCATAGACTTCGTGATATTTAGAACGTTCAATTTAAATATTTTTATTTTTGTGTGAAAATCTGATGAACTAAAATATGATAAATTATTAAAAGTCAGAACAAAAGTTGCTGTTTATGATGTTCTTAACATAGTCCTAAGAGGTTGCTACTATTTTACAAATAACCCTGTATATATAATACTATGACCACTAGTCAGCAATTATTTTGTCTTTCCAATACACGTATGTAACTTTTCAGATCTCGTTAGTTACTTATATTCAAGCAGTGGAGAGCTTACCAGGACAAAGCTACGTACATTGGAACTGAAGATCGTAGATTAAAGGTCGGTTAGCGCTAGACTTGATTAGAATGTAGCGGACTTCACCGACGATTAGAGCTTAGAGAGGTTGAAACGGGTTCTGTAAGATAATTGTGGATGTGTACCAGGGTCTTACCATGACGTATTAAAATGCAAGAGAAAGAGGGATGGAGCTGTACACCCTTTGTACACAAAATAGATGAGTACAGAAGTCGATCTCATGTATGTACTTCACTTTTTATACCTACGCTACCTAGGCGATCGCACACACGTCAGCGCGTTGCGTGCGCCGAACTGTACGTGTGCGACCGGGTACCCGGTCTCAGACACTAATTTGCATGGTTCTCATATGATTTGACCATTACATGTTTGCTGTACATACGCAAACATGCAAAAGTCCTTCAAACACCGATTTCCGAAATTAAAGTTATTTTGAACAGCGATTTTTTTTTAAAGTGAAGTCAATTTAAAAAAAAAAACATGTATCGTCAGATGCCCATTGCCACTTTGCGTCCCATGCCCGCGAGGCCACTTTTGAACAAAGCCGCAGCCCTTTCGAAGAAACCCGCAGCCCTTTACGAACAATTCCACAACCCACTGTAATATCACCCTGGTATTCGATTATTGCATTTGTAAGTTTACAACGGGACCCTTTCCACTTAATAGTTGAGTTTAATTCTGTCTTCCACACGGTTGAATGCAGTCAAAGTTGCCTATATTCCTGACGACTCTGTTGTTCGTAAACAGACCTCAAGAAAGAAGGAGGTTCTCAATTCATCGCAATCTTCTTTTTGTTATTTATGTTCCCCGATTACTTGAAGACCGATTTGGAAATTTCTTTTGTAACTTCAAAGGGCATAGCTTCCCAAATGGATCCATTGTTATCAATTAGGACCTATAGATGGGATCCTGAAGAATACGAGGGAACTCCTCAAATATAAAGGGTCATTTGTAAAACAATAACAACCTTGCAGGACTGTATTACTAACATTATAAACAACAACTTTTTAACCGACTTCTAAAACAGGAGGAGGTTCTCAATTTTGATGTTTGTATGTTTTTTTTTATGTTTGTTCTCGCATAACTTTGTCGCTTGCCAACCGATGTGTAAAATTAATAAATAATTAATAATCAATTATTTTTTTGTTGGATAGAGTATACTTTCCAAATGGTCCCATAGTCACCGAATTGGGATCTGATGATGGAATCTGGGCGAAATCGAGGGAACTCCTCAAATTCAATTCAAGTTTTTAGTGAAGTCGGTTTTTTTTATTATAAAAAGGTTTTTTTGTTCTGCTTACTTATTACAAAACATAATTTATTTACAAGCTAAACTAAACTTAGCTCTTGGTCTGCAATCGTTGATATATATTCCTTCTGCTTCATCTACGTTCACATGGTCATTGGCGCTTTGGCTTATAACTGTTTTATGTGATAGAAAAATAAATGAATTGGATGCTTTCGGTATGAGTCGCAAGGACAGAATTATTAAATTTACTATTGTGTTTTACGAACTTGACGCGGATGAATTCGCGGGCAAACAGCTAATAATAAATCCTTACTAGTTAATATTATAAAAGCGAAAGTGAGTTTGTTTGTTTGGCAGTTTGTCACGTCTTCACGCCTAAATGGCAAAACCGATTTTGATGAATTTTGGTACAGAGATGGTTGGGACCCTGGAGACGGACATAGGCATAATTTTAAACATTCACCATTAATAAACACGAGCAAAGCCGTGGATGAAAGCTAGTATTTGTATAAAATGGACATTTGAAAAGGCGTGATGAAATCCACACGATATTAAAAACACCCACCAGGTGAAAGTTTGAACGTATGTGTGAGTTTGTAACTCCTTTACGCTCTAACGGCTAAACGGATTTGGATAGAATGTAATACACAGA
Organism: Mythimna lalbum; assembly: GCA_949319445.1. Lineage (NCBI taxonomy): Eukaryota > Metazoa > Arthropoda > Insecta > Lepidoptera > Noctuidae > Mythimna > Mythimna lalbum. Next base: position 3,099,152 of record OX439356.1, on the reverse strand, counting down.
TAGACCATATCCTGGAGTAGCACTTAGTAATATAAATCCCGGCAGTATGTTTTAATAGGGATAATTTACCGACATTCACGTGGTAGAAACCGCGGTTAGAAGCTGTGTAGTAAATTAATGGGGACACAAAATAATAATAATATTCTACAACTATCACACAACGCCGTCTAGTCCCAAGCTAAGCAGAGCTTGTGTTATGAGTACTAGACAACTGATACACGTACTTATATATTTCTAAATACATACATATTATAGATATATTACACCCAGACACAGAATAAATGATTATGCTCATCCCACAAACATTTGTCCTGGGTGGGAATCGAACCCACGACCTCCGGCATAGCAGTCAGAGTCACTGACCAACAGGCCAGTCGAAATAGTCCCGTATTCGATTAAAAACAAACTGAGCACCTATTGGGACATAGGGAATACTTGATAATAAGCAACTAACCCCACCCTTTAGTTAATTAATGCGATAACCAACTTATTGACATTACAGTTTTAACTGCCTGTGTGAACGGTCCTGTTTTGGTAAGTCCCTAGTTTTAATATTTTTGTCTATAGCTTTATTTTATTCACAGATGTAAAACCATGTTTATACCCGTTTATGTTTACGGTATACTTTAATTATAATTGCGAGTCGCCTAGCGTGTAATGATATACATGTTATGGTAACCAACGAAGGTCGACGTCTTTTGGCTTCAACGTAGTCGAGTGTTTACTTGACAGTATACTTGCGACTGCGTTGAAGTCAAAAGTAGTAAACAAGTGCTGTTATTTCCTGAACATCGTTATGACTGAAATATTTCTTGATTTAAACGTTCCAGTAGTTTGCTCGCGGTTTTTTTGTAGTTAGATTTTAGTTTTAGAACGTTCAAATAATTGTTCTACTAATCAGATGATGCCTATTTTATTACGTCTAACTCTGATGTCAGTGTGTTTTCTCCCCAACTGTCTTAGCCTAGTAACAAGTTTGTTACAAAAATCAGTTTGACTTAAAAAGTGGCGATTTTGAAGCATGCTAGTTGCTTAAGTAGGACCTGAAGCTACTATTGCTTACATTTGGCATTATTCAACTAGAGGTTGCTTCGCTAAATGTTGGTGAAGACGGGCACTAAAGGAGTCTCAACATCACGTACAAAGTAGGAATGACCTAATTTCACCTCTATTTGTAATCAGCTTAGAACCTCTTAGAACCAAATAACGTAATATTACAGGTTAACATTTACTTGTATTTCTTACAACCCTTTACATTATACATATATATTTTTCGTAAAGGATGAAAATACGAGAAAAATGCAAATCGAATCATGCTTGATTAGTTTCTATACTTTATTCGTCAAAGCAAAAGTTCTTTGATGCGGCAGCCATTTTGAATTTAACTCTCTCACAAGATGGCGGCTTTGAGGGTGCGGTTCAAGTAACGGTGGTCGTGTTTACTTGGAAACTGTTTAAGTAGGTACCTGCGAGCTATATTTATATATATAATATTCTTGATTATTTTTTAGTTACATACCCATAGTAGGTAGATTTTTCTAGAACTTTTTCTTTTATAGTCCATTTTCATCTATGTTCTAATATTATCACAAAACTAAAGTGTTTATTTGTTGGTTTTGAACGCGCTAATCGCAGGTACTACTATCAAATTGGTAAAATAGTACATTTTAAATGCAGAAAGTTTGTCATTGCGACTGAGGCGGAATTCGCACGAGCCGTAGACGAGTGTGTTATGGACTCGAGGACTGCAGTGACAAATTTTCACGTATATCAAACGACGATTTTCAATACACGTCTCGCTCGTCAGGGTCGACACGCGCCCAGCCTGATACGACAACTGTAATAAAATTATGGCAGCCAGGTGGGCACGCATACTTTTCTTTTCTTATTTGTGCGGAAAATAGTTATTTGCGTGCCTAAAAGCGGATTTCCGAGTAAGTGTAATGAAAAAATCTTTTAGTGTGTACAGTTAAAAAGTATAGTTTGAGAGCATCGAAGAAGTGTGAATACCCCACTTATCGAGAAAGACTTGTTGGCTATATAACATTACGTTTCGATCCATCGAAGTGGAGCAGTAATCAAAGATGCGGGCGAAACGGTGGGGGACAGAAAGTGTGTCATATATTGCGAGTCTTATCTGAAAATCTTTTGTATAAGCCAGGATCGGTACCTTAAGTTGATGCATCTCGACCCACATTTTCACTGTTTTTCATACAATCGCTCATAACTGATTATGACGTTTTTACACATTTTTCATAAGATATTTTGGAAACACAGTATCTTGTGGATATTACCTAGGTTCCTAAAGAAACCAATTTCTAAATTGCCTTTTCGTCAAACATCACGTTGGATTGCGTTAGATGAAGTAACAAGCTTTTAAACCACTTTCGATGTTAACGATAGGCGAGTGGAAAAGGACCCTCTTGAAAATTAATCATTATCTCAGGTTCTCCAGGGTCCCAAATAGTTTAAAAAAAGTGATTATTAAGCCCCTTTTTAAAAAAAATTACAGAACTAATGTTAAAAATTATAGACCAATTGCTAAAATTCCAGTATTTTCAAAAATAATAGAGAAAGTGATTTATAATTCCATTTATGCTTACTTTGAAAAATTTAAATTATTTTGTAAGGAACAAAAGGGATTTAGAAAAAATTACAATGTTAATATGGCACTGTTTGATATATTATTTAAAAATGTCTTGACATCTGTCGATAAAAAAATACCTGTTTGTGCAATATACACAGATATGACGAAGGCATTTGATTTTGTGGACCATAACATTTTATTACAAAAATTACATAGCTATGGCGTTAGAGGGAACATCCTTAAGTTGATAGAATCATACCTAAGTGACAAATTACAATGTACGGAAATCTCTAGAATATGTCCTACAACAAAATTAGAAATGACATATACCTCTGAACCAAGGTACGTAAAATATGGCGTACCTCAAGGCAGCGTTCTAGGACCACCATTTTTCTTGATATATATAAATTACCTCCCAAAATTCATAGGGCAAAAAATGGTACTCTTTGCAGACGATAGCACGGCTATTATAGAATGTAATAATCCAAACAATTATCAAAATGACATTAATAATACTTTAAATAAAATAATAAATTGGCTTAGTGATAATAATTTAATAATTAATTTAAATAAAACGAATATAATGCACTTTCATCAACGGCTTGAGAAACCACTAATTAGTGTTGCTTACAATGATTATGAAATAGAGGAAGTTAGTACTGCGAAGTTCTTGGGTGTAACTATAGATGAAAAGCTGACTTGGAAACCTCATTTGGAGGAAATTAGCAAGCGATTAAGTAAATCAGCATATTTGTTATTTCAACTTTCCAAAAAAGTTAATATTGATAAATTATTGATGGCATATCATAGACTTGTCGCCTCAATTCTGCGATACGGTGTTATTTTTTGGGGACAGTCAACAAATAGGGAACTTGTTTTCAGGATACAGAAGAAATGTGTACGGTGTATGTGTGGTTTAAAAACAACAGATAGTTGCATTCCTTATTTTTAAAAGTTGAAAATATTACCTCTTATACATCCTAGAAATTGCATTATTTGTAAAAATGAATCCACATTTATTCGAGAAACTATGTACAGTAAAGAAAACACCCATGCGTACTCAGTATGTTAATGATTTATGCCTAGTGAAATGTAAAACTTATCTTATGAGGAAAAGCTTCTTTGGTATTGCACCGCAAATCTATACTTATAATAAATCTGTACAGAGGTCAATTCTGTACATGAAATATATTTCCAAAATAACTATCAGGGGGTGATTAGTGATCGATACTGATGCTAAAAATGCAAACAGTAAAATTTTTGTCTGTCTGTCTGTCTGTATGTTCTTTATAGAAACAAAAACTACGCGATGGATTTTAACGTAACTTGGCACAATCATTCTTCATACTCCTGGGCAGGTTATAGTATACTTTTCATCACGCTACGATCAATAGGAGCAGAGCAGTGAAGGGAAATGTTGGGAAAACGGGAGAAATTACTCCATTTTTTAAGCTTCCGTCGCGTTTGCAGCCTTAATGGTTAAAGCTACACAGAAAACATGTATGACGGAAATGTTCTCCTCAAAATTATATAAAAAATGTCCCACGACAGCATACGTCTATCTTTTATGGTTAACTCACAATAACACGTGTAACTCCCGATAGCTTAGCAGTTCTGAGCTTTCTGTTTATTTTTGTCTACTCTTACGTTTATAACACTGAATGTCGCTGGCATAAGCAACAGGATCCGCGTACGAAGTCGCTGGCAGAAGCTAGTATATAATAAAATACCCGATGAATTAAAATGTATGCCAATGCAGAAGTTTAAAAAAACGCTTAATGGGTTACTACTTGAAAAATGTTATTACAGTCTGGGTGAATTTCTTGATGACGAATCTCTGTAACTTTATAATATTGACATTTTTACTTATACTTGACTTTTTTTTTAACTTATTTTATTTGTAATATTAATCTTCTGAATTGACTATACTTTTTTACATGGAATGAAAGTTATTATGAATATTAAAATTTTGCTTGGATAATGATATTGTAATGAATTTTTATTTTTATTTAATAGTATATTTTTTAACTTAATAATTTGTATGTCAACTGACAAAACATAGCGCACTACCTAATTTTTAAGATCTTGTATATAATTATCACCTATGTTTACGAATAATAAATGATTCTGATTCTGATTATTCTGCTTTTACCTGCGGATTAGGCAGGTGCCTACCTAACCTAAGTAAGTACCTACCTAAAGTGCAAGAGCGAACTTCAGTAATTTTGGAATATAGGTCATAAGTACAACAGATGGTTGGGAGTGTATACACAGGGTACCCCTTCTCTGGGTATAGACACTAAAACAATTGAAATAACAACAATGTCAAAAAGCAACATAAATGATTTTGTATATGTATACAACTTATGACGACATTCAAAAAACCGGTGAAGTGCAAGTTGGACTTGCGTACTTGGTTTCGAAAAATCCCAGTTATGTGAAAATGTGAAATTTTATTCCCGCATTGAGTAGCAAAAATTTTTCCGAACCGCAAAATAGCCAATTCTGAGGAACTTAACTGCAAATATCATAACATATTTTAAGATCGAAGCCTTTTTTGCCTCGCAATGGTCTTTTCTCTTTTTTTTTTATTGTTGTTATTTGATAGACATTAGTTAAAATTGTGCAAGTCTCAAATATATGTTTTTTCTTTGTACTAATATAAAAAAAAAATATGTCCCCTACTCGTATATACCTACGTCCCGTAGGGGCCCAGCAGGGTCAAACCGTTGGGGCCAAAGGTCTGTTTCCGAAAAGGAGGTTCGGCCCCGGTATGAAAGGCAATGAAAGAACAAGGTGGGTTTTTTAGTCTGTAAGAGACACTATCTCCCGCTCCGCCCAAGGACGGGATAATATGGTTGATTTTTACCCACCGAAAAGAACAAAAAACCTTATATACGTCAGGCATACATTTTTTTACTACAGCCAGCAACATAAAAACATAAAACAGTAAGTTTACAGTATAAATCAGGTGTCGCGTTTCAAAGTAGGGTTGGTCGGTAAATGTGCCGCCCCTTATCAGTGAAAACCTTTTCACCTAGTTTCAGTGAATTTAGTACCGGATTAGTTTTAACCGGCTCATTGTTGGAAATATGATTGTTTTAATTAAACTAGTTTTCCGGAAATTGTGGGTTTGCTTGATAAGTTCATATCAGTAAATGCCAGATGTTTTTTTTTTTGTTAACCTATTGAATGCTAATCACTTGTAATTAATTGAATTGATGCTTTATTGAAAGTGTTTATAAAATATTTTACGCAGATCACAGAAATGCTGTATTTACCTTTATAAATAAATAATAATAAATGTAAAATAAATAATTAAATAGATTTTCGACTCGTTTTCGATACTGTTCAACTATTTAAACGCCATTGGAAAAAGACTGTTACAAATACTGTCAAAAAGACTGTTATAAATACTGTATTTTTCCTACAACCTTAAATAATAATGTGCAGTTCGGTACTCGTACTACAAATACCTTAAAATTATTAACCTTTATTCAAAAATCTGTTAGTGTGTTTTAAATGATAACTTTAACCCTTCAGATACCGTCAATTAGAGACACAATAGTAAGACAATAGATGCGCGGCCACCGGTGGTCGCTTGGGGATTCATGAATTAAAGAGAATTATGCAGTGATTCTAGCTACTTACAGACTGACAAAACGTTTGATTATTTTTTTATTATTGAACAAAAAAAATACGTTGTTAAAAAAAAACTAAAAATAAAGCAATCTAAAATAGGTATGGTGTCGAGAAACTCCTTCGCATCGCGGTCGATTGTTAATGTGTCTAAAAGACTGGGCGGCATTGCAATGCTTAGAAATGATTTGGATTGAATTAACTCTTCAGAAATCCCTGGAGCATTTTAATTATTTAACCCCAAGCAAAAGCCCGCGTTTGCGCACCCATTGTCTTTTTATTGTGTCTCTAATTATCACGATTGAAGAGTTAATTCAATCCAAATCATTTCTAAGCATAAGCTTCTTAGGTATTGCATTATTTCTGCAGAACACTTTCCTCCAAGAAACATACATTTCAAAAGTAAACCAAACCTCAATTCTTGCGTAACACTAGAAGCATACATTAAACATTGTATTGTATGCATTCCGGCGCTTATAGAGAACGTTCCAGAGACATAAATCTTCATATTGTGTGCATTCGATATCTCGTATCTCGCACTCGCTTCGTACGTTGGTATATGATTGATTGCTTATAAACAGGTAAGTTTTAGTGTGGGTTGGTATGGAACGAGTAGTGGCGTCCTATATTTTGTGTGAGAGATGAAAACATCAGGGTGATTTGGCGTCTACACCATGGGTGAAAAATTGCAAAGAGGTTAATTGGTGATACCGAATTGTTAATCAATCAATAAAACCTGAAATGCAGGCTTAGGGTAGCCAGCCTTTTGGTATTCTAATGGATGCATTTTGGAGACTGCGCGCTAATCACATCACTGCTATCACCAGATAGGAATCGCAGTAGAGCACTAGTTCATACGAGATTATTTGCAAAACACGGGCAACCTCTCTGAACTATATTACTAACATCATAAACAATTAATTTTGTTCTATGACTTTTTACAAAACATTATCCATTTACCAAAAACAAACCTCCGAAAATTCTTTGAAGCGCGCGGGAACAGTGTGCGCCGTCAACGTCTTGGGCTCGGTCCGGACATTTACCGGACGATCGGACAGAGAACTACCCATGGCTCGCCGTCCGCGAGCCCGCGTCTACGGTGGTTCCTAAAACTTTATTTTTGTTCTCTTGTACCTCAATACTTTTGTGCGCATAAAGTATTAAATAAATAAATAAATGCTCAATAAACTTAGCAACATTCTTCCTTTGAACATACCGACTTTGTTTGGCGTAATCGCATAAAAATTATCACAATGCACGCCATTGGTTCAACCATTGAAACAACTTATAACTAAGCAACACAGCCGGGCTGTTCCTATCCAACAGTTTTACCACTCCTCATGCACTTCCCGTCAACTCCCGACTGAGTTGGCTCAAACTATTTAAGTCGTCAGAGTGAAGGAACCTATACTTCAATAGTTCAGCTCCGTTCAGTTCAGTTCAAGTGTGTCCTCTTGAACAATTTAATCGCTTACACTTAAGTGGGTGTAGTGAGCCTTGACGTTTGAACAAAAGGAGTTTGGGGGTGTTGAATTTAGCAAATGTTTAGTGCTTTAGTAGGAATATGAGGATTATATTATATTTAGTATATGCGAACCCCGAAGCACGTATCTAGTAGTTTTGTGTAAAGTATCTATGTACAAAATTTCTTCAATACTTATGTGAGGTCTCTAGAGAGGCTTTTGTGAGAAGCTACACTAATGGTTGGACGGGCTTCTAAGATGAGATGAGATAGACTCAAATTATAAGGTTCTGACTAAACTAAAGTAATAAATACCTTCTTAAGTGTATAGATATCATCATCATCATCATTTCAGCCGAAAGACGTCCACTGTTGGACATAGGCCACCCTAAGTGTCGCCACAATGAAAGAACAGATGGCTGTTGGGGCTGAAAGGTTCTGGAATGGCGACTACGTACCGGAAGACGTAGCGTTGGAAGGCCTCCTACAAGGTGAGCCGATGACCTTGTAAGGGTTGCGGGAATTCGATGGGTGCGAGACGCACAGGACCGTTAATTGTGGCGACACTTGTATAGATATATATGTCATCAGAAAATTGCAATCGCTATAAGCCTATTTTACAGGCTTATAGCGATTCATTCGATCGCAAGAAATATTAAATTATATTTTCTAAATAAAACACGTTTATGTAAGAAATGGATGAATTTGGATATGATTTATCGTATACAAAACGATTTTTTAATAGTTAATAATATATGGAGAAATTATAATCTAATAAAGATTTATTTTAGTCTCAATTCAGTTCAATAAGAGTAATAAGCATATGCAATATTATTCGATATCACGGTGATTATTATATACTAATAGAGATAAAAGAAATTTTAACACATAATACATTTAATTACATACAAGTCCAAACTATTCAAAAAGTATTATCTTCGAATGTCAAACGTGCTAGTGCCGGGACGATCACGCGCGACGCCATTAGTGATGCGCTCAATCATCGACTTTTTAGTGTAACAATACTCATTTATTTATTTATTCTTTATGCACACAATAGTACATAAGCGGACTTAATGCCTTAAGGCATTTTCTGCCAGTCAACCTTTGGGTGATGCAGAGACAAATAGTGGTAGGTGCAATATCAGACATTACATATACAAATAATCTATAAAATACAAATACACTATATATACTTACTTATATCTACTCAAACCAAATCGAAGAGACAAAAAGAATTGAAAATTAAGAATACACGAATCTAGTGAAACAAATAAAATGACGAATCTACTGGCAACTTCTTATGGATGTGTTCGCGAACCTTCACTTTGAAGGTCATCGGTTGATTGCCATCCTGATTTATGTATTTAGTGTCTCTTTATTCAAAAGTTCATGATAAATCCAGCCATTCTTATTTATACGTTTCTCTAGGCAATCAACAAAGTACCTATTTATAAGTAACCTATTTAAAGTTTTAGTGAATCAATAGATTTTGAACTTAATTTCAGTTCTCATTTAAGAATTGTTCACTGGGACTTATTATCTCGTATTGAAATTGCTCCAAATCCGGCAATCTTTAACGTTGGTAGCCCAAATACCAAGTACTGTTGTGCTCGTCTTAGCGTTACAACTTTCAAGAAGTTATCAAAAGTTAATAACTTAATACAAATTGTGCCGAGGATCAGACAATCTTCAAAATAATATTTCTGTCACTAGAATCTTGTATTTGTTTCATACCACTTTATAACTTATGATTGCAAATAACATTTAAATTAGGCCACTTATAACTTCTCGAAGGAAAACATCGTGAGGAAAACAGTATCTTTAAGAAAAAAAAAATCAAAACATATAATACAAATATACCTACCATATACAGGCACTTTTGAGTTGTCAAAAAGTTCGGTCAGAAAGATGACGCTAATTGCACATTCCAAAGCGTATATCTAGATGCCTGAAGGCCATGGGGAAGAATGAAAGGGATACTCGTGATTCAAGAACGCAACAGACAACTGAAGAAACATAGGTGTGGTTGTAGTCAGTAAAAGTTTGACACGCCCTCTCATTCCACCTTAACGGCCTGGCCACAGCTTCAGGCGGTGCGGCGCACGGCGCGGCGGGAGGCGCGGCGGGCGGCGCGACTTGCGGTGGTATGTCACAGCTCGACTAGTTGCGACCGCGGTGGCGTCAGCGGTGGACGTATTTAGAGAACGGCCGAACTATTAAAATGGCCCTATCAATTCAAACATTATTTCAATAATCTGTAAACTATAGCTAAAGTACCTACATACCTAATACCTAATTCTCATACATGAATACACAAATAACTCGTAGGTATCAATCAATGAAACCGTAAATATCTACGAAATTAAATTCATTGTGTTAAAATGCCATACTTATCTAATTAAATTGCCTACTTGTAAAAAATAGGTAATATGATTTATTTCTTCCCACATTTTTTTAATTATGTGCCTATACTTATGATGTGGATGTTTAGACATCCATATTGCTGGTCTACACAGTATTTCAGCAATGAATACTTCTGTATCCATTTTCAATTATAAGAACGCGCGTTAAAAACAAAATTATTTGTTTCGGTCGCGCGATGACCGAATCCGTCCACCGATGCCGCCGCGCGCGCCGCTCTGAGCTGTGGCCACCTCGATACTCGCTAGTACATTTGTTTCACTCGCCCAACGCGCCGCCCGAGCCGCCGCGCCCCGCGCGTCTCTCACCGCGCCGCAAGTCGCAACGCAATTCGCTACGCCGGTAGCTGTGGCACACTTCATAGGTTTTCGACCATTTGTTTTCGCCGCTCACCGCTTGCCGCGCCTCACACCGCGCCGCAATTCGCGCCGCGGTTAGCTGTGGCCAGAGGGTTAGAGTGGAAAAAGGCGCCAAATGATTTTCAACCTTCATAGACCATTCAAAAATGTTTGCGATATCTGCCAGTCTGTACTGGATCTGAGTGGTAGATTACAGCCCATTCCCTTCTGTGCTTCTACAGTAAGCAAGTTTGGATCCCAGAATTTGAAACATTAGGTACTCGGTCATTATACAGGGTTATTTGTAAAACACTAACACCCTTGCAGGACTGTATTACTAACATCATAAACAACAGCTTTCGTTCTATGACTTTTTACACAACATTCATTTACCAAAAACAAACCTTCAAGATTTCGTTGTTCTATTTATCACATTTCAACTCTGTATTTTGCTATATCTACCTACGTATAATTGACGTGACGCAAGCGCATCAAGCTCCCCCGCCGCCCGATTCCATCGCTTGCTTCGCATATACTTCATAATATTTAGAACATTCAATTTAAATATTTTTATTTTTGTATGAAAATCTGATGAAAATCTGATAAATTTTAAAAGTCATAAAACAAAAGTTGTTGATAGTTCCTAACCTAGTTCATAGTAGGTTGCCAGTGTAAAGTGTTTTTCATTACTCATACTCTGAAAGTAGGTCTGAAGTTGCCTGAGGAGCGGGCTGAAAAGTATCACACTTTTCATCCCTATGGAGTTTTACTTTCAACTAACAGCTGACAAATTATTAAAAAAAAAAAACTAGTTCTATCTTCTTGTATTCGTAATGAAAAGCACAATGCTTACCTCGGGGTTAAAGTTACTTATTTAGTCCCTCGAATTAGCGACCTCGCTACGCTCGGGCGCCAACTCCTTCTCAGGACGAAATAAGTAACTTTCACCCCTAGTGTAACAATGTACTATTACAAATGAGCCTGTATTTAAAAATATATATTATAGGTAGATATCGAATTTTGTATTTTCGAATTCTGTTAAGATAATATCATTATTTACAGAATTGAACCCTTTAAAAATATAAACAATATATATTTGAATACGTTAACAGATAAGAGAAACTCATTGAATATGGTAATGAGTTGGTTCGATTTTGAAATAAGATATGAATCGAAATTGTATCTAAATACTAACTTTTGATTATATTAGCAATTCAAGGTTTTGTATTGCAAACTATTTCAAACAGTTTATTAATCAATGATATCATATTTATTTACATCTGAATTAATAAATATTATAGTTTAAAAGCATGTATATCTACAAACTGAAAATATTAATATTTACTAACGGATATACGGGTACAAGAGTCGCCACAACGTCCGGTCATGTGCGTCGCGCATCCATCGGATTCCCGCAACCCTGACCAGGTCATCAGTCCACCTTATTGGAGGCCTTCCAACGCTGCCCTGCGATCTTTGTGGCGACGCTTGTGGGCCTATGTCCAACAGTGGACGTCTTTCGGCTGATATGAAGATGAAGATACGGGTACGTCGAATCCAACTCCGTTGAGCAGCGTTCGGGAAACTGCACGGTATCTTTTCGTCCAATATACCACATTGCCTCAAAACGAAAGTTTGAGACCAGTGCGTCTTGCCAGTGATGACATATGGCTCCGAAACGTGGTCGCTTACAAGGAGCCTCAGAAAAAGACTTAAAGTCACCCAAATTGAAAGGGCTATGCTCGGAGTTTCCTTGCGAGATCACAACAGAAATGAAGATATCCGCAGGAGAACCAAGGTTAACGACATAGCCCGAAGAATCACCAAACTTGGCAATGAATGGGCAGGGCACATTGCACGCAGATCAGGTGGTTGTCTCCGTCGTAAATTCATTTTCCGACCTAAAAGACGAACTCATGCGCAGTTTAGCGCTTGCGACCAAAAAAGCAGTGACAAAGTCACATTTCTTATTCCATTTTCCCTTTTGCCCTATTAGTAAAACAAATCCTGTACATTTCATTACAGAAAAAGGGAAACAGTAAACGACGATATAAGACAGATCTACCCCCACAATTGGTCGTTATGAATACCCGATACAATTTGTATTCAACCCAGTTGTACATGTAATATTTTTTGTTGCGATATCTACCCAACAAACGACATGAAACAATGCATCCCACGCGCCCTGAGAATACTAGATTTCATCCCCGAAAGGAGAAAAAAGATTTAACAAATTGTGCTAAACTATCAACTAAAATACAGCCTTCGGTCTGAAACTTTAAGGTTTTGATTTCAGTGTGTGGGTATCCTTAAAATGGATGCCCACAATTCTGTTTGTGCCTTGACAATGATGTGTCGCTTAGATTTTATCGCAAATGCTCTGCAGTCATTAGTGAGTGCACGGTGCGATTCTTTTAATTTCTACCCTCTTTGTTTCGTAAAAACTTCACGAATAATGGAGGATTCATCATTACGAGAGAGATATTTTAAATATAATGCAGCCAAAAACGATAATCTGTTGGCTCTGTAACTTTCTCCAAGTTAAAATGTTTTTTTCGGTAAAGCGATTTTTTATGTTTTTTAAGTGGGGGGTGTTGTTGGCGTTTTTTTTTTTGGCGTTTAAAAGTGGAACTTTTCGCAATTTTCGATTTGTGTGAAGTATTTAAGTATACCTACCTACAACCGTACAGATATGCGGGGTTACCATGACGTTTAAAGTAAGATTGTTTTAATCTTGTTTCAGTGCGGGTAAGAGACAGAGTTATATATACTATACAGGTTGTCTAGCGTCTAGGTTATAGACTGTCAGGTCATCATAGAATATAGCTTCGAGCTCGATTTTTAACACTATTAAAGACTTTTCATTTAAAGTTTAAAATAGCTAGATTTAATGCATTAAACCCCAAATGAACGCCGACGTTCACTCTGTCATTGTTGTTCTATTGTCTCTAATTACGGTAAGTATTCAAAAGGAAGTGCCGCTTAAACCTTTATTTTACGTAAAAATAGGTGGGCAAAAATCATCTTGTGACAAACCCCGCTTTTGGTTAGAGCGGGAGATAGTGTCAGACTCTTACTGAATAAAAAAGGCTAGAAGGAACGGACAGCCACCCCCCCCCCCCCTCTTCATAGTCATCTTCGAGTTTCCTTTCGGATAACCCTGGCCTCAGTAGGCTTCGACCCAGCTGAGCCCCTTCTATTTATTTCTATGCATAAGTTTTACGTTGTAGCTTTTAATATTATCTCTCAATAAATAAATAAAAAATCATCTTTGACACACTTCTCTTCCGATAACATTTCCCTGTCCTTGCTTATAAATAGATTATTATGTCAATACCATACATAACATTGATAACATAGTTACAATACAACATGTTGTATCAACGTTGAAACATAAAGTGATCGAATTTGTTGTTTCTGGAACTCGCACAATAATCAACAAACGTCTTTGTGACAATGAAATGAAGAAACCACACAAGGACCTCGGAAACGTTTGTAGGTCTATGTTTACTGAATACCTACTCCTGTGATGAAGTCTTGGGTATAATGTAATATATGAGATATGAGTGAGTCGTCTTACAAGTCAATAGTGCCGTAACTAGCCTGTAATACACCGGGTGCCGGCTTTTGAAAGTGCGCCCTTAAAAAGCTCGACCTGGGCACGTTTAATCAACTTGACGTAGATTATCTTTGTTATTGTTAATAGGTTGGCGCTTGACCGCTATGTAGAATAGAATAGAAATACTTTTATTCAGTACAGACACAACACAACGGTTATAAATTATTATCTCACCTGATGGCAAGCGATGATGCGATCGACGATGGAGCTTGCTTACGTAGAAGTAACCTATTTACTCTCGACTTAATGATTCTCGTCAGGAATGAGTGTTTCGGAAGGTATCTGTTTCGAATCTGGCGGGAAGCAACGCTTATCATTAATGCACACCACGCATAGCGCACAGTGAATCATACAGTAGAAGTTTGCCCAGCTTGGGTGGTGCCCTGTCGTGTCCATGACCTGAACTACAACTAACTGTTTCTCATTCCCTTTGTTTCTGGCAAGAGGGTATGGAAAACAGTAACCGTCTTCTGATGAAATGATTGATAGATACAAAATGTGTTCGTGGTTTGATCGTTTCTGCGCCCCCTCAGAATCTGCGCCCTGTGCCTTAGCACCTTAGGCGCCGCCCTAGTTACGGCCCTGGAAGCCCACACAATAATATAGACTTGAGAGACGAGTCACTAAATAGGTTTAATTAAGAGTAAATAAACGTACTTTGTTAGATAATTAAAACGGCGTACGAATGGCAATATAATCTAAGTAGGAGTGGGGTTGGTAGTTAGATATGTGGTATACGTTTTTCTCATGGAGTAAGCTATTTCTCCAGCCTCTAAAGTCTCTATGTGTTATACAGAGGTGTAGTATTGAGAGATTGAGTTCAAGATCCTACCTATATGCACAAAAGGGAACATATTCAATATGCGTACAGCTAGAGAGTGAAATTCCTTGCCGGAGTCTGTATTTTTTTTCGTTAACTTAGAAGTTTGATTTTTTCACAGTTTTAAGGCATCGCAGACCTAAACATATGGCTTTAATTTCAACTCGATGCCTTCACGCTTTCCCGAGATAAAGGATCGTGACAGACAGATAGACGGACGGACAACAAAATGTTCCTATAAGGGTTCCGTTCTTTTGAAGTACGGAATCCTAAAAACAAACACTTTTTCAAAAAACGTCAGATAATCTACTGCAAAGCCTTTATCTACACTAATAATTATATAACTAAGGGGTAAAGTTCGTTTTTTCGTTTATTTTTTTGTTCTACATCCTACGAACAAGAAAAACCAAACTTTCTCTGAAAGTACTGATCCAATTGATAAAAAACAAATTCACAAATAGAAAGCTTTATTCCTGAGTAACAAAGGCTATATTTTATGTACGTAAACTAAGCCGAGGGCAAAAGCTAGCAATTACTAAAAAAGCTCTAAATCAATCAAAAGACCTAGTCAAATTAGGAAAGTTTACTCAGTAGCACTTCTGATTACAATTCTCCCAAAAGACTCAGCGTTCAAAACGCGCGTCAAAACCGCTCGCGTTTGATAAACATCCTAAATAAACATTGTTAGAAGTATTTCCTAAGTGTACTCTGTCATCAAAGTTTATTCAGTCTTGATTGAATTATAACTCGAGACGATAAAATACCCTTTTTATGACAAGAAAGCTTTTCTTGACATTACGTAATTCTAGATTTTCTTTGAAAATCGTGAATCTAAAAGTGCATTAACGTGACATCCGCTGGAAGGAATTTCTTTTTCTTTCTTTTTTGTAGCGGACAATTATCAAATGTTTAATAGTACATTATGATATAAGTGTGTAATGTTAGTGATTACCGTTCAGGCAGTATTTAGACCCGAGCCATGGCGAGGGTCTTATTGATTGTAAGAGAGCCGAGAACGGTAATCATTAATTACTCACGTGTATCATACGACGTTTTTCAATACATTTGTGAAAAAAATAACTGTAAAACTAGTAAACCTTTGCGGCAGTAAAAATCTGTTTTCATATGCGCGCCCATTTTTTTTTTCCTCGTGGGGGACGACCTGCACCCATCCTGATACGATAAATGTAATAAAATAATGGCGGTGGAGAGGTTGAACAAGAAGGTTTTAACCACATTATAGCACTAGTGCGTAATGGTAATCAAAATATCACAGTTTGGTAACACTTTGGTAAGAGTCACTTTATGAGCAAGTGTATTGAAAAAAAAAATGTTATATGTTTGTTCAAATGTTTGACAGGCCTGTTGGTCTAGTGGCTAGTGGCCCTGATGCTATGCCAGAGGTCGTGCTTTCGATTTGTGTCTGGGTGTAATTTATCTATAATATGTATGTATTTAGAAATATACAAGTATGTTTATCAGTTGTCTAGTACTCATAACACAAGCTCTGCTTAGCTTAAGACTAGACAGCGTTATGTGATAGTTGTGGAATATTATATTATATTATTATTAATGACTTCTCCTGCTTTAGAGTGAAGCGAGAGCCCGTCTGATTTTACTAACTAATATCCACCTATTGCTTTCATTCGCCCGTTGCGTTCTAAGCTACGGTAAATCTTCCAAAAGTTCTCGCAATCTTAGCAGGCATCGGCCTTACAGGGTCCTTCAGTTTTAACGACCTCTATTTAACAGCGCGCGTGGAAAACTACTCGCCGTCAACACAAACTCGGTTTTCGCTAGGCGGTCGGACGGCGAGTTACCCGTTGCTCAACGTCCGTAAGTTTAAGGTGGCCGGAAATTGAGATTACAAGCGCCCGCGTCTCCTGTGACGGCGGCTAGAGAGACAGATCATCTGTTTCCTCACAGTTGCAGCCAGGTCCTTCGAGAAGGTGACCGCTGCCCTTTCCACATGATGAGATGTGGCCGCCGTTTGGGAAAGTAATTTCTAAGACTTCCTAGTTAATCTTTTTTTCTAAGAAAATACAGGTTTTTATTATGATTAGGTAAGCGCCTTAGCAAATAGGCAAGTAAATGATCTCATTATTGTATGAAAACGAAAGATGGAACTCAAATGAAGCTAAAAAAGACTAATGGGACTATAATACGTACGTTTTACCGCAGTTTTGCCTGCACAGGCTAGTTTGTTCACGCAACCATGTGCATGTGATTGGTAAAATTCATACATTTTTACACGGTGTTCCGAGTCGTTCTTACCGCGTACCTACATCGAAAGACTGGAGTAATTTGCCTGCTGCGGTCTTCCCCTTCAATCATAATTTAGAGGTCTTCTGACTCTTAATAAACAAGTCCGCCACACCATCAACGATTGCATCACTGCTTGCCATCAGGTGGGATCGCAGTCAAGCACTGGTTTATATCATAAAAAAAAGACATTGTTACTGAGTTACGCGATTGTTTCCTAAGATATTAAACAACGCTTTAGGCCCAAACAACAAAATAGATAGGTACAGAAGACAATCTCATGTATGGACTTCACTTTATGTTACGCTCGGCGGACATAAAGTGCATATAAGCACACTAATGAGCGTTTGAGCCGGAACTGTTCGACGAGCAGGCCGAGGCGCACCGAGATATTGTATCCGTGACCGGTGTCTATGTGTGCGTTGCTCGAGCGCGCTTTGTATGTAGATTGACTTCTGTACCTATCTATTTTGTGCCCAAACCAAAACAAACCGCTGCACAAAAGCAATAATTCAATCAGAATCAAAACTAAAGAAGGATTATTCCTTCAAAACTTCCCAGAACCTCAGAAGGATAACATGAATATAACAATTAATTACTGGTTAACAAGAGGCTAGCTTAACTGAGAAATAATTAAGGCTTGGGTTCCGTAGTGTCCGGCGACTCAATTAATGAAGGAAATTGCTCTGTGTTGGACTAAGGAACTCTCTATATGGCACAGTTATGTTTGCAGCTTACTCGTATATGATAATGTTGGCGAGCTTTTGCATGGAAATTCAGTTTACGTGTCATACTAAAATTATTAAACGCGAAAGTTTTTGAGTGTGTGTTGTGTTTGGTATGTATTTTTCACGCTTAAACCGATAACCGAAAATTCAACGGTTACTCTTTAAAAAAAAGGATTGATTTTACAATATTTCCATAGTACAATACTTAACCTCTAATGACTATTATGAGGCCACTTATAAGTAGACCGGTTTGAGTCATCTTAGTTAGTCATCAATAAAGTGCCAGTGTGGAGCTCCTTCACAGGATATGTGTCATCTCCTTTCCTGCCCGGCATGCAGAACTACCTGCTCCCTAAACGATCTGAACGAGGCCAACGACAGAGCTGTCCAGGTGGCAAAGTATTGGTCGGACAAAATCTGAGTCAAATCGACACGAGAAGAAGAAAAAGAAGAAGAAGTAGAAGTAGACCGGTCAACGTTGTACCCTAAAGTATTTATTTTTTGATTAACAATTTATGTACACAAAATAATAAAAGAACAAATGGACTATAATAAAAACTGTAAACTATAAAACCGTGGAGTCTACAGTACACTTTACATTCACATTAAAAAAAAGAGGCTACAAAAATAAAAAATATATTTATGTAATAATGAACTTAAGGTGGATGTGGTGTATATGTATAATATAAAATAAAATAAAAATTTTAAAAACCAGTCACAAAAAAAGAAAAAAGTGTATATAAATAATGAAATTAAAACTATGATGGAACAGTTAATAGACGATTACATGATAATGCAGTTAATGAGCTACCAGGAAGCCATACACGAATACCTGCATACGAATAGATCTCATCAATAGAATAGCTCATAGTATAATTTATATCTCGATAGTTTGTTTCTTTGTATGCTTGGAATCCATTGGTCAGAGCATCGGACCAACGACTGACAGAAAGAGAGATGATAACCTGGAAAAGGTGCTTCTGACAGGAAAAATAGATGGGAAAAGACCCAGTGGCAGGAGCGTATTACGTTGGTTAGACCAAATTATTGTTACACTGGAGACAGTTTGCGACGCCATGCACATAGCCGAAGACAAAACAACATAGCGAAATATAGTCCACAAGAAAATTATTCGTCGAGGTCACCACGGCATTGAGGGTGAACGACGCAAGGAGGAGGGATGTTTCTTTGAGACCATTTTCAACTTTCACGTGGGCGAAGTCTTTGGCAGCAGCCAGTTCCAAATGAAGTAGAAATTAATCAAAGAACCAATGAGAAAATCAAATATTTTACATCACAAAACAAAAACAAAGCTTCTCAAACAACACTTCGAATCTAATTTCGTCTTACAACACAATAGAAAGCAAGAAAAAGCATTAGCCCTATCATCCTGAATCCAGTTTGAATAAAAAAACGTTAAACAAAGAAACAGCTCGGCAATTATTTAGATCTGTAACGGAAACACGTCGCCATGTTTGCAGAGTTAGTTACCTGAATAAACGAGTTTAGGGACCTATTCTTTTGTTTTAAAATAGGGCACGCTGTGTCGTCGACACGGCCTAGTACTGGAATTTGTAAACACGTAAACAACGTACATTTAGGGAATCGTAATCTATGCTAATATTAGGTAAAAAGAGGTAAAGTTTTTTTTGTAGGAGGTAATCTCTAGAAGCATTGGTCCGGTTGCTAAAAGGTTTGAGAAAAGGTCTTAGGCTAATTTTTACACTCCTGCTCTCAACTCTTCAATTTTTCTTTGACAATTTAATAACAGAAAAAAAGTTGCAAAGTTTGTTATTATTCCGATAACTATATACATATAAATTATATTTATAAATATTCAATAAAAAATAAAATAAAAAAACATTTAAAAATAGTAGCCCACCGGTATCGGGAACAGGGTCCAAGCCCTTCAATTTTTCTTTGACAATTTTTATAACAGAAAAAAGTTGCAAAGTTTGTTATTATTATTATTAAGAGACAGATTTTTTTTCTTAATTTTTTTAGGGATTTTAATCTCAATGAGCATGTCAGCCCCATCGTAACCTAAACTAAATTTACAAAAACAACATAAGTTAATTATCAACTAAACTAAGAGAAAGATTGATATGTATTTTTGTTAATATTATAAAGAAGTAAAGGTTTTTATTGTAGGAGTTAATCTCTGAAAGTACTGGTCCGATTGCTAAAAAATTTCCGCCAACAGAAAGCTGCTTTATTTCTGAGTGACATAGCCTATAATTTATGTACGCGGACGAAACCTGGGGCAAAAGCTGTGTTTGATAAATTGACTTATGATTTACCTTTTCATTATTTAAAAAAAAATGTATATTAATACTACAAAGGCAAAAGTTTTTAAGAGTATATGACGTGTATGCTTGTTAGTTCTTTATGCACGTACAGCTGAACGAATTTCGATAAAACACACATTATGATACTATTTATCTCGAGATTAAGTTCCCTCGGAATTATTTTTCTACTACTACATGTCCTAGAACAGCACATACTTTTGGTTCTGGAACTTATAAACAAAGTAAATAAAAACTTACAAATGTTCTGTTGTGTCTACTAAAACGCGGGTAAAGTCGCTGGCAGCCGCTAGTCAAGATTATATTTTACTAGCCGCCCGTTCTGGCTTCTCATATATAGGTAATAAATATTGTATGTTAGTCAGGATGAATGTAGCTTTCCAATGGTGAAAGAATTTTTTGAATCAGTTTAGTAGTTTTTGAGTTTATTCATTACAAACATACACACAAAAATTAAAATTTAATATAATAATAATTTATTACACCAAAAAATACATATTACACAATTATAATATTAGTGTAGATTCAAACTCAATAAGTACGGTAAAAGTCAGTTATCTGAGTAATAAACTTTAAAATTGCTTGGCAAAGAAAAAAAAACTCCTGATGTACCATCTGCTACTTGTCTGCAACTTATATCTTAACTGAGATAAGTTATGCTAGTAGTTTTCTAGCTGTAATAATTTAAACTTTATTCATTTGAATCTAAACTGGGCTGCGAATATTCGGGCTCGCTAATAAAATATAGTTTCTTAAGAGCGACCGAACCCATATACATTTCCACAACTGAGTTTATGACGTTATTTTACATCTTTCTCTAGATATTTTGAAAATTTAGTATAGATCTGTGGATGTTGTATTAAAATTAAAATATATAATTGTCTAAAATTTATCCAGCACATACCTCTGAAAATCTGTATTTTGCGTAAACTTTAGCCCTTAATTAAAGTACTCAAAATTAAAAAATATATATTTATAGGAACCAAAATATTTGATTGTGATTTTGAATGACGGATTTTTTTTTTTCATAAACTTTTAAGGTGATTTAAAAAAACAGCGTATTTCCCGGAACCAATTTTTTTAAATATTTGAGTAAATGACGGAATTGCCGAATACCAACGGACTGTTCAGACGTTATCTCTTTTTCGTTTTGCCTCT
The DNA here is from genome assembly GCA_949319445.1 of Mythimna lalbum. NCBI lineage: Eukaryota > Metazoa > Arthropoda > Insecta > Lepidoptera > Noctuidae > Mythimna > Mythimna lalbum. The sequence goes on along the minus strand of OX439356.1, from coordinate 3,077,809 downwards.
TTATTCAATCAATGCTAAGGATTTATTAACAATCTAAAAGTTTGATGAAAAGATAGACAGCTCGAGAAAGGTCCTCTTAAATACATATGAGGAATAAGTAAAACTATAGTAGATATTTTATTGATTTTAATAACTACTTTTTCCAAGTAATCCTTATTAAGAAAAGGGAAAAGAAATAAATTTAATAAGAGGAGGAAGAGGTAGGTGTATCAATCAATCAATTGGATACCATTTTCCTGGTCATCGTTATATTCTTCATCTATCAGTGCATAAAAATAAACCTAATTTAGATTCATCGATAAATATAATCCTAGACCTATCATCATGAGTATATCTGATGCGTTTTCAAGCAAAATGTAACCTGGCCTTTCGATATTCTCTGAGCGGTTTGAGGCCATTTGCTGGCCTATAAAGCTTTGCATCAGCTTTGTAGAGCCGGCACAGGATCTTGTTAGAGCTTATACTGTTGAAGTGAATTTGTTGGAGGCTGTTTTAGATTTGAATATACGTGAGTTTCAATCTATTTCTTAGTGTTCTGGTCACAGTTAATCGGTATCCTATACCTATGTACATAGGTCTGCCAGTTTTTATTTCACGAAGTAAAGAATAAATAAAAATATTTTTAAATTGGATTGAATAAGAATCTTCCATTAACCATTTCGAGGAATACTTTTTTTCTCTTTACCACCCTAGGAACACTGCTAGAGAATACCTAAGGCATTAAGTCCGCCTTTGTACTTTTATGTTGAATGAAGTTTTAGTAAGTAAATAAATAAATTTCGTGACTAAACTTGTCTTCCTGAACCCGTGCAAAGAAGCTTGTTTTGTAAACCTACGAATTGTTTTTGTTTAAGTGATTTTTTTATTGTTACAAAATGTAATAATAAAATAATGTAATAATGTTTATTTTGCCAAAAAAATTACATCAAATTGTTTACAATTTTATGTGGTGCGGTAATTAAATTCATAAACAGTATAGTAGCATCTGTAGCCAAACTAGGCATTTACTTAGACATAATAGAGATGAAACTAACGACGACAAGTTACGACTTAATCAAAATTATTCGTGGAAACCGTTTTAACCGAAGTTCTTCAATAGAGCGTCCTAGAAATTGGTTGCCATGGCAACATAGCATATTTATCATATTCTATGAACTCAAAGACATTAAACATATACTACCAATAGACAGGACATAGAGAACAAAATTCTAATCCAAGACTTATTACTAAATTAGTAACAAGTCGCTGTCACATGTACCTGTCAAGTCGCGTTTGTGTCCGCTATCCAAAAGAGAATATTTTTTGGAGAAATATGCCGAGTTGCACATTGCACCATTGTAAATCGTATTATGGCAAAACAACTGGACCTAACCTCAGTTTATTTTCGTAAATATTTTTCGTCTTCACTAAAGCATAGGATGACAGTTTTTCTAAGCAATTTCTTCTGATGGCCGCTCTATTGTATCTATTTAATCTCTTTGTATGAACTGCATCGTTCTACCAGGAAGTTTCACAATCTATAAAACCACAAGAGCTCTTAGCATATTACACCAACCTTATTATATTCACTACATAGCAAAATAATTTAATAAACGAGTAGTTATGTATCTAAGGTATGTATGATATAAGAATGATTATTATAATGATATTTTTTCTCCTGTTGGGACTGCCCCATGTCTGCCCGCCCCGTCTCATTGAAGAGAATGGACCGTAATCTCCACTATGCGGCCTCGATACGTTTTGGTGCATGTCACGTATCTTCGATTTGTGGTTCAAAGACATGCCAGTTTCCTCGCGATTTTTTTCTTCATCGTTTCCAGAGTAGTGGTGATGTAATATGTATTTTTAAATGATATAAACTAGTGCTTGACTGCAATTCCGCCTGATGGTAAGCAGTGATGCATTTATTGATGGTGAATCGCATTAGCCTTTATGATACCAAAATTTATAATTGACGAGAAGACCGCAGCAGGCAAATTGTTCCAATCCTTCGATGAACGTGGTATAAGCGACGAGGCGAAACGCTTAGTCCAGACCCTAACTAAAGTGTTAATAACACCATGTTAACGTAAGGGTACGTACTCGCCGTACGTCGGGTTGTCCAATGGTACAAAGGTGATGGCGGAATAAACTCATGTAATTAGCCACTATACGTATGGCGTTGTGCCACCGGTACATGGTAGACATCCCACCCATACGCACAAAGCGTTTTGGAAACACATTCATTGTGCCTACTGGGGCCAGGTTTATCCAAAAGGAACTCGAGCCCTGGTATGAAGGCTAGAAGGAACGGGATAGATTTTTTAGTCAGTAAGAGTCTGAAACTATCTCCCGCTCTACCCAAGAGCGGGGGTTGTCATAGTATGATTTATGCCCACCGAAAAAAAAGAATAAAAAAAAACACATTCATTGTGCGTACAGCCAAGGAGTGAAATTCCCTATCGGAGTCTGTGTTTCCTGATAGCTACTACTTAGGGGTCTTTAAATTAAGAGTAAATAGGTTACTTCTAGGCAAGCGTGCTCTATCCTCGACAACATCATCGCTTACCATCAGGTGAGATGGTGCATGAATAATATAAAAAAATCCTATGCACTCTCCAAAATGCATTCTGTATTATTCAAATTACTCAAAGTAAAACGCCTGCCCAGGTTTGAACCCGCGACATATGCAAGAGCCTTTATCAATATGTTGTTCCTTTATTTTTCTTATAAGAGAAAGTGTAAACGACAGAAATATTTTACTTTTAATACGTCGTAGATCATTTTTATGACTGGGTCTGCTTTTCGTGGTTGTCCCAAAGGTTATTGACCTCCTGTGGCTATGGGATGATGGAGAGACCGTCATAAAGACGATGGCACTTGTTTCGGCTCCAAATTGGTTTTGGCTTGTGTGTTGTGACGATTAATTAGAATGTTTATATACGAAAATGAAAGATAATATGATTTTTTATGAATGTATACCACTAAGTGATACTACTAAGTAACAAACTAGCTTGCAGCCTGCCTGAAGTTAAGGTGGTGCATCACGACACACATTTTCACTGTTTTGCATACAACCACTCAACTGATTATGACGTTATTACACATTTTTCATTAGATATTTTGGAAACACAGTATCTTGTGGATATTATCTAGGCATCTATAGAAATCAATTTATAATATTGTCTAAAACTAATCCAGTAAAGACCTCTGAAAATCTCTTATTTTATATGAACTTTGAGACTTCATAATTTGCCTAAAAATTAAAAAAAAACATAAAACTTCAAACTGTAGACGCCTTGCAAATTTTATTAAGATTCTAAATGACGGCACCTTTTTCCAAAAACTTTTAAGTGTTTAAAAATACAGCTATTTCCTGGAGCAAGTTTGGTGAAATATTTGAGTATAGATTATTCGAGTTTAGTTTTACTTTTTTTGTCATTTTTAATTTTTATGCAAATTATGAAGTGTCAAAGTTTATACAAAATAGGAGATTTTCAGAGGATAAAGTACTGGACTATTTTTACACAAATTTAGGTATTGATTTCAATAGAAGCCTAGATAATATCCACAAGATACTGTGTTTCCAAAATATCTAATGAAAAATGTGTAATAACGTCATAATCAGTTATGAGCGGTTGTAGGAAAAACAGTGAAAATGTGTGTCGTGATGCACCACCTTAAGGCCCCTGAATGTCCACGCATTCAGATAATTCTTTCTCATTTCCTTTAAATATCTTCACAAGCGCACTTTACACGCATGATTACTGTTTTATGCACGAAAAAGTGACTGTGGAAATTCCACTTGATTGATTCTTACAATCTGCCGTAGACCTCTCGGGGGCGTAGTTTACGCCGTATCAGCCCCCAAGTTACAGGGACGCTGACATAATGCCTAAATTCGTGACAATGTCACGTCAATTTGAAAATTTAAGATTGTGTATAATATGTCATATTATACACAATCTTAAATTTTCAAATTGATAAAAAGCTAGGAATGAATGAATAATGACTATATGATACTTTGTAAAGAGTTTTTAGCCTCTTAGTATAACATATAAGACGACAATAAAAACTCATCCTATTTTAGTAGGCAGGTTACCTTCTGAATGATCCTTTCAAAATTATTTGATGTGGGGCCCTATTAGGACTAGCTACGCCACTGCCTCTCGTATCTCATCCGGGCCTCCACATATACACAGATGCCTTCAAAACATTTATCAATATTCATAAAAGCGTAGGTACCTACTTATAAGGTTCTTATTGAAATTCTATTTATGGAACCTTTGTTATAAAGGAGCTTTACTTTGTTTGAGCCCATAATAGAATACAAATATTTATCTTTTAGGCTGTGTTCTTCAAAATGGCGGCGAGACGACCCGTTTTTCGAAATGCGGGTTATAGGGCTAAAACGTTTATCATGATGACGCCCTACTGTCTGATTTACCTCTGTTTGATGTAGGTAAGGTTAGATGCAACTTTTTTTATTAGTTTCCTTAATGCGATTAGTTTCAATGGCTTTAAAAATTAAGTTAAAAGGTATCGATAAAGTTTTTTTGAAGACAACTTTATTTTTAAATACTATACCGTACCATGAATTACTCTTGTATCGAGGGTTCTTTCACAAACATGTACAAGACTGGAACAATTGTTCTGCAGCGGTCTTCCCATCTGATTTTAATTTTGGTGTCTTCAAGGGTAGAGGGAATAGGCCACGCTTAAAATAGTGCGCCTCACCATCAACGATTCTTCACTGCTTACCATCAAGTAAGATCATTGTCAAGCACTAGTCTATATTATTAAAAAAAACATGGGTAAGTGCTGAGGGTTCCGTACAAACTTACCTATGTAAATAGTTGAATTCCCGAATGGAGCCTCGAAAGATTTTTCCAAATAGCAAAAAAAAAATGTGACGTACCAACAAATTTACAGTTTTCAGATTTACTTCAACACTTGTGCTATAAGACCTTGTTTCATGCCTTTAAGGATTCTGGGTCAACGCGAATTAACCTATGAATTTTGATTTCTTTGAGAATGTCGAAATGTACGTTTTTTGCCACATAAACCCAAGTATCTTTTAATCTTTTTTTGTCTTTAACTTAAAAGTTTGATTTTTTTTACAGCTTCAAGAGTCCACAGATTTGAATATATGGTTCTAATTTCAACTCGATACCTCCACGTGCTCCCGAAATAAATGGTCTAGACATAGACAGACAGATAGACGGACGGGTGGTTTTGTCCTTTTGAGCTATGGAACCCTAAAAAAACACCAGATGTGGTTCAACCATATTTCTCTTATATTATTTAATATGCTATATGTACTTTAAAGCTGGCTCAGCATATCAGCTTGCCTCAGATTCATTTCCCTACATCTCGTCATCGCTAAACCGCAGAGAATGCATAATTTCATAGATATGTAGAGCAGGACTCTTTGAGCTTGTCCCGTTATTTGCTGTCCCAATTCTGAGAACGGGACGGAAGCGGGACGGTTGACAGTTTCACTAAAACCCCAAAGTTTTTTGTTTTTCAATTACATTTGTGAAATCTGGGACGAGCTGAGATTTAAGCACGTTTTTATGAAACTGTATTACGAGTTGTGGGATTTTTTGAAAGAGTGACCACAGTATCATCATCAGCCGATATGCGTCCACTGTTAGACATAGGCTTCCCCCAAGTGTCACCACAACGAACGTTTCTATGCTTCTCGCATCCATCATTTTCCCGCAACCTTCACCAGGTCATCAGATCATAGCGTAGCATAGCCTAATCAGCCTTATAATGTTCCCACTGCTGGAACTCAAGCCTCCTCTTTTAGAGAGGGTATGGAAAATAATCCACCTTGCGGGTCTAGTGCGGATAAGTTGATGGCATATGTCTTAGAAGTTTTTGATTCTAGGACATACCGGTTTTTTCGCCGTCGACGACTTGGGCTCGGCCCGGACAGTTACCGGACGGCCGGTCTACCCATTGCTCGCCGTCCGCAAGCCCTACGGTGGCTGGAAATCAGGATCAGAATCCCGGCGGCGGCGAGAGCGCCGTTGCCTGATGTGGTCGGCCTCCTCCTTTGCTAGCTTTACTGCTTCGCAGAAGGAGGCGACCGCCTGCCACTCCTCGCTTCTGACCATAGCCTGTACCAAGGCCCGGCGCGAGAGAACACCGCTGAACTGTTTTGAGGTTCATGTAACTTGAGCCTAATATAATGGCTGCAGGCTACTAGCGTGGGATTAGCACGAGGGTAACAAAAAGCAAGGTATTAGTTACATACATAACACGAGGTATAATTATTATGTCATGTGCACAAAGGGACTATTATTAGAGAAAAAAATTGTGTAATTAATTTATACACTGGTTAGCAAGTTCTAAATTCAAAATTTTCTCGGTACAATTTGAATTGAGAATCTGTTTGTCTGTATTAAAATTACGCGTCTTGTAAATAAATAAGGGTGTTAGTAATGATATTATATCAAATATTAGTATGATATTATATTTATTAGAAAGCAATGATATTATTTATTAAGTATATGATATTATGTATATGATATAATATATTTATTAGATGCACTTTTGAGCCTTTTTTTTCGGTGGGTAAATGTAATCCAGATGATATTCCGTCCCTTGATCGGAGCGGGAGATAGTGTCAGACTTCTGTCTGTCTAAAAAACCCACCCCGTTCCTTCTTGCCTTTTATACCGGGGTCGAGCCTCCCTTTCGGAAACAGACACTGGCCCCATTGCGTTTCGACCCAGCTGAACCCCTACGGTTGCTGACAACTCCTTGAGGCGCGCGAGAACAGCGCGCCCCGTTGACGACTTGGGCTCGGTTCGGACAGTTACCGTACAGTCGGACAGCGAGCTACCCATTGCTCGCCGTCCGCAAGCCCGCGCCTAAGGTGGCTAGTGAAAAGAGGTTAAAATGCATGAATAAGCATCAGTGCATTAATAATGTACTCGTATGGTTTCACCCTAGAGTTAGATCGAGATAATTTTCCAAGTGAAAACAGAAAAAAACTTACCCGTACCCCCAGCAAATATCAAGTTACATAATTCTACCAGAAGGGTAATTTCACTGAAGAAAAACCAGCAAAATGTAACCTTTTTTGCTCCAGTAGTAACATAATTTCTTGGCCTTATTTCTTAGAAAAGCAAATGAAGATAGTTCAATCAAGAGTAAAATATCGAAGTGGCTTTTTTATTAAAAAAATTTTCAAAGCATTCTATAAAATTAACGTGAGATTGGTTACCATAGAGATCTTTCTTAGTATTCGGAAAGGTGATAGCACAAAATAGTTCCGTACAAAAGACAATCTCATGAATGTACTTCACTTTTTATACCTACGCTCGGTGGACGCAGACTAATGAGCGTTTGAGCTGGAACTGTTCGACGAGTGAGCCGAGGCGCTACCGAGATATCATGTCCGTGAGCGGTGTCTATGTGTGCATTGCTCGAGCGCGCTTTGTATGTTGATTGACCTGTACCTATATATTTTATGACAGAGTTGTCACACCACCAGCTTGTAATCTTAAGGCACAAAGAAATTTAACGAAAGAACCCGATATCACTATTCCCAACCCTGGAATCGTACCGAGGACTCTATGCTCAGCAGACATGCTTGCGAACACAAGACTAATGAAGCAGGTATATGCTATAAATATATATAGTATGCATTTATATCACTACCCGGACGGTATAGATTAGATAAATACCTACACTACCTACTTGTACTGCCGGAAGCCAAAAAGTGGTAACTCAATTATAGCGGCTTTCGAGAAAACAGGTAAAAAAATATTCCTATCTATACTAAATATTATAAAGAGGTAAAGTTTGTTTTTTTTGTTTATAGGAGGTAATCTCTGGAAGCACTGGTCCGATTGCTAATTTTTTTTTACCCTTGAACTGAAGTTCATCTAAATTCAAGAATTTAAATCTTTATTGCACATCAAAACAGTAGTATTCATTTGACCGCGATGGAGTAACAAACATAAACACACCTCAAAATGGCGGCGTTAAAAAATCAAGAAAAATACAAATAATTACAAATATCAATAAATGAGATAAATAGCTGCTTTATTCCTTAGTAACATAGGCTATATTTTACGTATGTAGGTGAAGCCGAGTTGTTTTTTTTTTATATAGCTAACGGACTGGCTTATAAAATATACTTTTAAAAATTTTGTAGTTCTAGGATAGTTTTGAAAATTTGTAGAAAAAAGGTGTGTGGTTTTTTTGAGTGTCAAAGTAATTTTTGCAAGAAAAGCTTGTCTGGTCAACAAAGCAAAATATAGAAGTGTCTTTTATTTATATAAAAATCCCAACACAAAACCTACCGTGAGCTGAGCTACGCAACATTAGCTACAACACCAAACTGTATCCCCCAAATTGGTTATAATTCATTTTTTGAACTGCCTTCCACTATGGACGCATTTCCAATGATGATTTGATGTCAATACAGAATTTTCAAAAATGTAAGATATCACTTGTGACTTTCAAAGCAATGTATTCCTCCAGGTAAAACATTTTCACCATTTTTCTGGTTTCCCCAATTGCTCTGGCACGCTAACTTATCGACGCGATTCACCTCGTCTTTAGGTAATGCTGTCAAGGTTTGTTTGTGCAGATCTTTGAGATATGAGCTGCGGAGAAAACACGTGTAAGAGACTACGTTTATTGTTGTAATATCTTGACACCATTTTCTTTTTTGGTATTGTGTAAGTAATGTAATATACGAACGGTTTCTGTATATTACAATGTATTTGTATCAATATATTTTTATAAAATTACCAGCTTTTGTCAGCGGCTTCGCCCACGTTTAAGTAGAATATCTTGAGGGAGCATAGTTCCAGGATACAAAATATCCTATTCTATAAATTGGAGGTATGCGGGACAGAGAGAAAAGCCCCACATACCTCCGTTGGAAAGGAAGCATGCCCCAACCAGACGGGTACTATATGTCTGGTGGGCAACTGCCCGATAGTTGATTTTGGGCTGTCGTTTAAAATTAAATTGCGCGGAGAACTTTGATTGCGTTGGATTTCGTATTTTTGAAGTTCTTATGTGACGCCATAGATGTCGCTATGAATTCTTTACTGGTTTAACACTCACTGGTATAAAATAGTAATCTGATTCTTGAGATAAGTAGCTACCTGTAATTTAAAAGCCAGTAAAATGTATTTTACAAATCTTTTAGATACCTACCTAAAATAACTGTTTTACAATTCAAAGTATAAAACATTTTATTAAATAAAGATATTATTAGATAATTAAAATGTAGAAAAACAGTTATTGGTATTGGATGCAAACTGCGAAGCCAAAATAAAAAGAAAAAAAAGTAATAAAAAAATGAATTTTAATTGTGGTCTGTTTAATTTTTATAAGTTTTTTTACCAAAAACCATTCATGGTTTTTGTAACCACACTAAAAAAAAATGGTGATAATATCTGTATGGTGTCTAGTTTGATAGCTTAGTATTATATTTCAACGGGACACCATGGCGGCGCAACTGGTCGCGCCATCATGTTGTCCCGGGCTGGCGGTCCGCAACCGCATCAGGCAACGGCGCTCTCACCGCCGCCGCCGGGATTCCGATCTCGATTTTCGGCCACCGTAGACGCGGGCTCGCGGACGGCGAGCAATGGGTAGCTCGCTGTCCAACCGTCTGGTAACTATCCGGACCGAGCCCAAGACGTCGACGGGGCGCACTGTCCCCGCGCGCCTTAAGGAGTTGTCAGCAACAGGGGCGCAGCTGGGTTGAAGCCTACTGGGGCCAAGGTTATCCCAAAGGAAACCCGAGCCCCGGTATGAAGGCTAGAAGGAACGGGGTGGGTTTTTAGTCAGTAAGAGTCTGACACTATCTCCCGCACCACTCAAGGAAGGAGGTTTTCATTAGATGATTTTTCCCACCGAAAAAAAAAATGTTGTCCCGGTGAAATATAGACCTAAGTCTGCCTCACCTAGATGTAAAGTAATTGATAACTGTTTTATTCTGATAAAGAAGTATATTTAGTAAAGTATCTATAACGAGTATTTCAGGTTGCTTTCACATATAAAGTTTATTTTCCTCCAGAAATAGAACAGGATATTACACATGTCAGGATGATATTAATAGTTGTTATTTGGCTCAATTTCATTGCCGTCAGGTATGATTTGTATTTCGATATTACACGTGTATCTGTGGGTTGCTAGGTACCAGTTCAGTTCAATAGATTCCTGTTCCGGATTAAGCCAGAAGAAACACCCGGACGTCACGATTTGATTGTGTGGGTTGCCTATAGGATTCGGTGGAGCATACGGTGGAAGTCTGCCTCGCTTGTCCTGAGAAGGCGATCTGAGGCGACAACTTTTTGTATCTGACTCTGGCTCAAGACATGGTTTGGAGCGGCTTGATCGATTTCTTATCTCCTACCCCTACCCTCCATTTTTTCTTTAATATTTTATATGGCAGAACAACGTTTTTACTGTTTTGTATAATAAAATATTTCTTAAATATTTTAAGCACAAATGAAATGGGCAAGTAGCTACTTTTAGGCCTACCCGTCTTCTGCGCAAATTATGAAATGCCGGCTGGTCTCTTGCCATCAGCGCTTCCTTCCAATACAGCCGAAACGCCAACGGTGGTAAGGGTGCGTCAGATGATGTCGTTAATATTTGCGAGCCAGGCATCGACTGCATAGACCGTGGTGATCGATGTTGTAATTGACAATTTTGCCATAGAAGCAATGATGAGAAGAAAAAAGTCTCCCTATAGGTATCAATGATTTCAGATTTACAAGTCTTGCCCTCCTAGCCGAGTTACAACCGTTTCGCTTGCGTTGAACGCTTCGAGTTGGCCTCGCCCCCAATTATTTTGTTCTGACTACGTGACGTTGAGATGACGTTATTCCCGTATCGTACTAGCGTTAACGATTGCAGATTAGCAACTTTGCTAGGGGTACTGGTTTCATCTCACATGTTTTTCTTTATCATTATCTACGTAGATAGACAGTAGGTACATACATACTATAAATCGAAAAAGTCTTACTAACCCAGATTTGAACGCAAAACCCTACAACAGGCCCTTCCAAAGCACTTTACCTAGTTGTGTTGACAAACTAAGATATTTTTAACCCAAACTATTGTATTTCCCTCACCTGATCATCGAATTGTGGAGATTTTTTTTCCGCCCACACCTTTTCTATTATGTAGGTAGTCCTTTCTCTAGTATGTAGGGTTTTGGTAGCGAATGAATATCAGTATTTCACACAAGGCCCGCTTCTCACTTTCGCAACCCCATAAATTGGGGTTTAAGTAAATCAGGATGGTAATGCATTTGGGTTTTTGACTACTCGATTCTATGTAGAGTGTAAAGAGAGATTTTCTCCCGTAAAGAATTGGTATTCATTTTCATAATAATTATGTTGTTATAGAGTCTTGATATTGTATTAATGATTTAGTTGATTATTTATCTAGTAATTTTATCATTAGTATTTAAATAATTTTATTTAAAAAAAAATACGCCATATTTTAGGTATTAGTTATTGAGTATATATAGTTTTAATTAGTTAAGCGAAATTGTGAGAAATAATTTTGTGTGTGCTTAAAATACACGGTCTAAATTTAAATTTAAAAAATGTATATAAAATTAATGTTATGCAAAATGAAATTAGGAAGGCGCTGACAGGCTTGCCCAGTTCCGAAGACAGAAGCTTCATAATTTTGTAGCATAAAATTTAAAAAAAATTATTAAATCAGTCGAAAAGAACGCTGTTGGGGCACAATCATGTGACTAACGCAAGTTGTTTAATTTTGATTTCAAAATGAAAACTAAATTTTAATAATAAAGTTTGTACATCATTTCCAGCCTGTGATAGTTATTATTTAGTTCAATCAGTTGGAAAGTTTTATTTGTAAACATACTCCTTGACCTTCAACACGTTTTTGCCAAACAGCTCATTTCCAGTCTGGAATAAGTGGTGCGTATTTTGTTATCTTCAGTATTGCGGGTCAAATCAAAGATCAAAGGTCATGGATCAGCAACATCCAACTCTTATTTGCCGGGTTTAGGTTTAAGACCGAGTAGTCAGACCCTGCCTATCTACATTCTTATGTACAGTTCTGAGTGTCTTCTCTAACACCTTATAGCATCTAGCAACAATTAATTTAACTCTTCAATCGTGATTATTAGGGACACAATAGAAAGACAATAGGTGCGCGAACGCCGGCGTTCGCTTGGGGTTTTTAATGAATTAAATATTTATTTTACTTTTATTTATTAGGGAAAACAAACAATAACACACAGAGACATTTAACCCTTAAAGTCGCAGGATGTTCTTTGCTAAAGAAAACAAGTAAAATAAATTTTAATGGTTTATTAGACATACAAAAAAGTCACAAAAAATAAAAAATAAATCTAGAGCTGACATTTTTTGGAAAAACCTATGTATAATATACTATACGTTGCCACTCTTGCTACAAACAGTAAGGAATCGGCAATGTATAGAATACTATACGTTGCGCTATATTAGTGCTTTGTGTGATAAGCCAAAAAACAGTTTCTGCCTTTTACATAACATAAATGTACTTTGCATTTAGTACATATTGTACTCGCTTGACCTCCTTTGCAATATTTACATCTGATACCCGGTTAACTGAGGCCAATGATCGTATTTATCATACCTCACATCATCGAAAGGTCTCTCCGTGTTTGGTTTCTTTATCTTTTGCCTTTCAGGTACAGAGTCAATGTCTTTTACGGGCACGGTTCTATCGCGCTTTAGAAGTCCAGCGTAGATTTCGTAACGAAAATCTTTCAAGCGATCTTGTTTCCTCTTCTTATTTATTTGTTTGTCATGTCTACGGCGTAACAACCAACCATTATTGACACATGTGTCCAAAAGCTGCGAAAAAATATTCATGTACCATCTGTGAGATTTTATACCTGTGCGGTATAATGCTATAAGCATATCCGCCAAATCCACTCCACCCATGTGGCGATTATAATGCTTCACAATTTGTGGACATTTTATATCTATGCGACTTTTCGACTCTTTGCTGAAACGTTTGATATTTTCAAGAGGAAAAGCGTCAACATAAGTGCTTACTAGCCTCACATGCTTATTGTCAAACCATTTCACCACACTCAGTTTGTTTTCATTGCAGACCACTTGAGTAAAAGCGCCTCTTCCTTTCTTCTGTAGGGTTTTGTCATCTATCATTTTACACTCAGCATCCTTCAATCTGTTCTTCCTAACGGTCCCTAAACTAAATATACCATAGTTTTCTCGTAAAATATATAATAGCTCTAACGACGTCAAATAGTTATCAAAGTAAACCACACTACACGCTTGTTTTTTAATAGTTTTGCATAACGCTAAAACTATTTTGCCTCCAACACCTAAAGATTCTTCTTCATCCGTGAATTCCACACCTCTAAACGTGTCATCGCCAGCGTAGAGAATAAAATCGTAGATAATTCCAGAAACACCAGCACGAACCAAATTTTTAAAACCCCATTTACTTGGCTTGTTTGAGTTATATTGACGACGACTGCCTGCTTTTTTACCTTTATATGCTATTACCATCTCGTCTACACTGAAAGCATTTTCTTCTTCGAGAGATTAACATTGGAATCGAATGCATTCAATTAGGGGTCTTAGTTTATAATACCTGTCAGTAACATCAGCTTGGGTGTTGTCAGTGAAATGTAAATATCTTCTCAGTTGCTGAAAACGCTTCAAGGGCATAACATCTGCAATTTTTGAATATCTAAATGATGATTTCCAATAGTCTTTGTAAGAAGGTAAAACTACGATACCCATAAGAATGTTGATGGCCAAAAAGTCTAATACTTCCTCTTCTATAACTTTTATTGATTTTCCAGTTTCTTGAACACTGTATAAATTGGTATTCGTCATTATATCGCTCACCATTGCTCTGGGAAAATAACGATAAAAATAGTCTAAGGGTGACCAGTCCGTAGGTACAACATCTTCAAAAGTACGGTTTGATATGTCAGCTCTGTGTTGAAATTATACTTTCTTCCAACGAAAACGTAAATTTAGTTTTTTGACACAGCGTCTTTTAACTCTATTACAGCCACTGAAGCTACAGTACGTTTTCTTTGTCCACGTGTCCTCAAAGGTATGTTAGTTGCCATAGTAGGAGATGGTTGAACAGACGCCACAGAATTAATAGACGAAATTGAAGGGATTGCATAATAGTTACATTGCGTAGGGCTCGGAAATACAGCTTGCAAGACTGGTGTGAGTGGAACTTGAGCAGTTTCTTGTTCAACATAAGAAGTGACTTCTGCGTTTACCTCATCCTGACGGAATATCTCAATACAAACGGGGCTGCCGAGAATATCGAGCCTTTCAAATGATGATTCTAATGACGGTGCTGGTGAACTCTCTGCTGTTCTCGCTTCATCCTCACTGCTCGATTCATCAATAGCATCAGAATTTGCATTTACCGCTGGCACCAAAGACAATATTCGTCTGGCTCTTCCGTTCATTGTCGTCTAAAACAATACAAAGCCAACATGCGATTCAACCACCATTTAAATAAAAGCCAAGACGTTATAATAAGCATCATAGCACTCAAATCGTATCAAAATAACAAAAAAATGATAATTTCATAACATAGTAGCGATTGTGGCATTGTATAGTATACTATACATACAAAAATCATGGTAAATGGTACCAGTTGTAGTATTGTATAGTATAATATACATATAAGTATACGAGTCAAAATAAGACAAACACCACACATTCCAAGTTGTTCATATAGTAAAATGATTAGAATAACTATCCACCTTTCTATTTTATGCATTATAAAACCATAATTAGTAATAAAAACACGAAAATAACTAAAACTCACCTTGGTACTAATTTTTGGCAGCGACTCGTTCGTTAATTTTCACAACTAATTTAAATTTACAGTGACAACGCCATGCCACAATATCGTATCTTTCTATAACAAAGTCCTTTTAGACCTGCTTTTTTTAAATAAAGTCCCATTCCCCTCATAATTCTCCAAAAAGTGCTGCAACTACCGTTAAAATCGATTTCGTTTCGCATTTCGGGGAGCAATTTCGGTAGAGTAGGCAACTCTTTCCTTTTTCCCTTCTTTTTTATTTAGACAGACAGGGGAGCCAACATTACGCCAAAAGAACGTCTTAAGTAAAACGCGCTGTGTTTATTTTATGTAATACTAGCTTCTGCCAGCGACTTCGTACGCGGATCCTGTTGCTTATTCCGTCGAGTAATTTCTCCCGTTTCCCCAACATTTCCCTTCACTGCTCTGCTCCTATTGATCGTAGCGTGATGAAAAGTATACTATAACCTGCCCAGGAGTATGAAGAATGATTGTACCAAGTTTCGTTAAAATCCATCGAGTAGTTTTTGTTTCTATAAAGAACATACAGACAGACAGACAGACAGACAGACAGACAGACAGACAAAAATTGTACTGTTTGCATTTTTGGCATCAGTATCGATCACTAATCACCCCCTGATAGTTATTTTGGAAATATATTTCATGTACAGAATTGACCTCTCTACAGATTTATTATAAGTATAGATTGACATAAAATAAAACGTTCAGAAATGTGATTTATGATGAAATATTACAGATCAAATGAAATGACATTGAACAATACTTTTTTAAAGTTAGATGTATACTATACTGTACAAAGACATTTTAAGGGAAGTTTAACAAATGTATCAACAGCGAACAAACAAATATGCCTTCAGCAACAGATTAAATTAAAAAGAAAATTGTCGCTGCAAATCTGTACCGTTGCATCGCTTGATCCTCAATCTACAAAAGCAGTTACATGCGTTTGTCTTTATTACAAACATTGTGGGTATAAATATTGTTATCAAATAATAATATATATATATTTTTTTTTATTAGCCTATACTGTCCCACTGCTGGGCAAAGGCCTCCCCCAACTTCTTCCAGGCATTCTTTTCGAACCAGTTCGAGGTGGCTCGGGAAAATAATATATAAATATTATAATAGTTATTATAAACCATAGCCCTATTATTTGGTTTTTCATATTGTATCGCAATAGTTTTTCAAACCGGGGGTTATCCTTGGATACACTAGCATAGCACATACAGGGATAATCGCCGGTTGGTACCACGTCCCATTAAAAGCGTCTAAAAGGGCCTCTGCGAGCTGGTTTTGGCTCCTTGTACGCCTTCCAAAGGTCCAGGACTTCTGGATCCTGAGATAAATAAAAATATATATATATTATTATTATATTAAATAATAATATATGTAAATATTATTATTTAAAGTAAAATGAGCATTTACTAAACATTTTCCTGACAGAATTTATTCTTACATTTACTTTTACTAGTGGTTCTGGAAAAGTGCGGTACCGTAGACACTTTTACTTATTTTATGGTCTTTTTCTCTTAGTGTTAGGCGAACTAGTATCAACATTAGTTACCGTCGGCTTCCCTTGTCAGCAATATCTTTCAGGATTCATTCGAAGGAAGTTTTTAAGGCTTTGAGCGGTAGTTTGAGGGTCCCAGGATTATTGTTATGCGTCCATTTGATCATTATCGCTAATGGTACTGTGAATACTTGTGTTACTCTTGGAACTGATATTTATGTTTCGTAGTACTTTGTCGGATATATCGGTGTTACGGAATTGCCCAACCATTTTGTACTAGGCCTTTTTTATGGCGGGAAATCATCAGATGGGTTTTTGTTTCAACCAAAAATCACTTGTCTCTTGAAAAATGATGTAAATATCGTATTTAAACTTGAAATTTTTAAGTTTATCAGTTCTCTTGTTTTAAGGTTATTAGGAAATTTTTATTTTTTTTATTTTTTATTATTATTGATAGGTTTGCGCTTGACCGCTATCTCACCTGATGGAAAGCGACGATGCGATCGACGATGGAACGCGCTACAGTAGGTCAGGTTGGCTCAACACGTTTTTCTTCCATTCTGTTCTTTCTTTGATATCACTTCAGAGCAGTGGTCATTATCAGTCGATATACGTCCACATTTGGACATAAGCCTCCCCTGAGTGTCGCCACAATGAATTATTCTGTGTGCCTCGCATCCATCGGATTCCCGCAATATTCACCAGGTCATCGGTCCACCTTCTATGAGGCCTTCTAGTGCAGTGGAAATTACACAAAGTGATGCGCCTGGCTGGGTCTGAACCCTCGACCTACAACTCGTAAATTGGGGTCGTTACCACTGCTCATTCAATACATTTAGGTCTACCCTGAACATAATGTCTGAGATCCTCCTTTGTAGATTCAGACTCACCAAGGCAGCATATCTCAGGGTAGTCCAAAAATAAATAAATTAATAATGAAATGATGACAATAATAATGTAATAACATATTTTTAAAATAACTTTATATAATAATACATGCAATAAGAATTTAATTTATAAATTTGTAATAAGAAACTTGAATATTGCGGTGCCTTAGCAGGACATGTTCATGGACGATACTTATATTTATAACAAGACTTTGTAAATGACATGAATGCATATTACATTATGATATATAAGTGTGTAATGTTAGTGAATACCGTTGAGTCGGTATTCAAACCCGAGCCATGGCGAGGGTCTTAAGAGAAGCGAGAACGGTACTCATTAATTACTAACGTGTATCATACGACGTTTTTCAATACACTTGTGAAGAAAATAACTATAAAACTAGTAAACTTTTGTGGCGGTAACAATCTGTTTTCATATGTGTGCCCATTTTTTTTTTCTTTTCTTCATGGGGTTACGACCTGCGCCCATTCTGATACGATATAAATGTAATAAAATTATGGCGGTGGAGAGGTTGAACAATAAGGTTTTAACCACATTAATTCATGAATCCCCAAGCGACCACCGGTGGCCGCGCATCTATTGTCTTACTATTGTGTCTCTAATTGACGGTATCTGAAGGGTTAAAGCACTAGTGCATAATGGTAATCAAAATATCACAGTTTGGTAACAAGTGCCATTAGATACCTAAGTGCAGTGCAATAAGAGTCACTTTATGAGCAAGTGTATTGAAAAATAAATAAATAGTACAGACAGAGATAGTTGGTTTTAGTGATTCTAAGAGGAACTACCTGTCATTTACCATCACGTAAGTTTACTAGTTCGGAGCGGTCTACATTACATCCTATAGAAGTTTTTGCACGTCATGCCTTGTGCGTCAGACCGCCCGGTTTCACACTGAGAAACTTAACCCGTACCCGTTCGTGACGACGACTTAGTGATTAGATTACAAGTGTCCAGTCAAATGTCAGCGGTGACATTTTAAGCTTGAATATTTAACTGTCTCCGCACACGGACCACAATAAAACGCCACTTCAAGCTTCTTTTTGAGGTGGCCTTTTTTTGTGGCTCTTATGCGGCGGTGCCGCCACAAAAAAAACGCTTGAACTCCGGACACAAGGTGTCACGCGCTTCAGCTGTTTTTTTTTTTGCGGCCTCTTTTAGCTTTTTTTTTGTGGCGGCGTTTATTTGAGGCCCGTGTGCGGAAACGCTCGTTCGGAGCGAGGGAGAATGGCAGACGCCTTCTTCTGCGAAGCAATAATGCTAGCAAAGGCGGAGGCTGCACGCGTGACTGCGTGAAGCAACTGTATTCACGCCCCAGCCGCCGCCTGGATTCCGATACCGATAGCCGGCCACCATAGGCGTGGGCTTGCGGATGGCAAGCAACGTGTAGCTCGCTATCTGACCGTCCGGTAACCGTCCAGACCGAACCCAAGTCGTAGACGGCGCGTATTGTTCCCACGCGCCTCAAGGAGTTGTCACCAAACCGTAGTGGCCGAAGCCTACTGGGGCCTTGGACAATTTCTGAAAGGAAGGTCTTACCCTTGTATAAAGGGCTAAGAAGGAACGGGATTGGTTTTTTAGTAAGTAAAAGTCTGACACTATCTCCCGCTCCACCCAAAGACGGGAGATGTCATTGGATGATTTTTACCCGTCCAAAAAAAAAACAATAACTTAAATTCCTAAATAAGATGCAATTTTTTGTTAGATTTCAGAATAAAACTAGTTGAACAATCCATACAACTATTGTCACCCAAAAATGTATAACAAAAGGACGACGCCCAAGCGAATGGAACGTGAAATGAGTTATCGTGAGTTTCAGAATAGGGAGCTGACAATCTGACAAAGAGTAAGATGTAGGACCATTAGGAAGCTTCAGCTTTTTGACAGGACATGTTCGATAAAGTGCACTTCACACTATCCAAGTATTCGGTCAAATATGTAACGATTTACTGTCCCCGCATACGGGCCTCAAAAAAACGCTAGAAGCCGCCGCAAAAAACCGCTGAAGAATGCGAAAGTGGATAAGCTTGAAGCGGCTTCAAGCGTTTTTTTTTTGTGACGGCACCGCCGCATACGAGCCATAAAAAAAAGGCCGCCTCAAAAAGAAGCTTGAAGCGGCGTTTTTTTTGTTAAACACTTACACCCGGTTTTAGGAAAAACAATCGACGCATCAAATTTTTTTTGTAAGTTAAGAAATCATCTAATTACTTCTCTCGTTTAAGGGCAAAGCGAGATGACGTACGCTACTCACTACTTCATACTGTGTTCTATTACCACGGGTTTCCCTTTCAAAAACCGACTCATGTCCTCAGTAGGCTTTGGACTTGCTGGGCCTCTGTTTTGCTGAGATCTCTTTGAAGCGCGCGTGGAACACAGCTTACCGTCGACGTTGCTGGTTCGGTCCGGACGTCTGCGGGACAGCCGAACGACGAACTACCCATGGTTCGGCCTCTGCAAGCTATCGCTTACGGTGGCTGGTAGTTGGGCTCGGGGCCTCGGCGACTCTCACTTGCGGCCACCTCCATCACTAGCATTACTGCTTCACAGAAGAAAGCCACCGCCACTTATTCCCCCTCGCTCCTCAAAAAGGAGACATACCACCATGATTATGGCGTGCCTAATCAATGCATTATAAACTAAAGGAAAATACATACATTACATACATAATATACACAGCCTTTTTAACTCTTCAGATACTGTCAATTAGAGACACAATATAAAGAAAATGACAGCGGGAACGCCGGCGTTTGCTTGGGGTTAATGAATGTTCTTACTGCTGGGACTCAGGCGTCCTCTGCTAGGAGAGAGAATGAGCCGTAATCCACCACGCGGGCCCAGTGCGGGTTGCGCAAATAATGGGGTTAGATGATAGGGAAACGGTCAATTTCGATTGACAATGTTTACATGAATGGCCATTTCAAATGACGGGCGAGTGAAGTTTCGATTGAAGGCGCGTCATTCACGCACGTTCAGTTTTTGCTGAAATGCGGAACAATTGTGTTAGTAAAGTTTTCTTTTTTTAGGTTGGAAAATAATCCAATGACATCTTCCGCCAAATAACGCCGAACAAAATTGGTGTTTATGATTTTAGTAACTTAGTCCTGAGAGTTTGCCAGTGTTTTACAAATAATCCTAATTCTACCGTTTCATTTTAAAAAGATTTCAGTCGTAAATATCTATCCCAGCAATAAAAACCTTTCACGCATAATTAGGTACGTTTTACAAAATTATTCAAGCAGAAAGTACTAAAACAGCAACTGAAATAGTCGTAATTTAGAAACAATTGACTTGCAAATCGTTAAATCGGACCCGAACTGGCAGTACACGTACAAACAACGCAAAATGAGGATTCGTGATACGTAAGGCATAACTGGCGTTTGGATAGACAATTGTCATTTAAATCCACCCAAATGAATCGTTTTGGGTACTATTCTCTACGGGGGTGTCATTTAACCATAGACACGAAAAACCTCAAAGCAAAACCTCCAATAGAAACAGTATAATAAGAAAACTCTTCCCAACTCCGCTAGTCTGTGGCACGCTGAAATCTGACGTCCTAGTCAGGTAGCGATCCCAACTTTCAGTACCCAACTAACCTCGGGGGAGAGTAGACGTCGCCCGTGCGCTTTTGCCGCCTAATTCCAAATTCGAATTCGGACCGTTTGATGATATCGTCTTTATCATGTTGATATAACGTCCTTTCGGTTTATAAGTTTGAATATTTTATTTAGTGCAGTGATTTTTTATGAGTGCTAAAATGTTGGGACAAGGAGTAATCAAGTTTTTATGTTTATTAGTGACATTTTTCGGAGGTGAGTTTCCAATTTAACTGTGATTTAAGATAAAATTTTGTCCTTTTAAATTGGCAGTTTGATGTCATTAATTTTGTTGTGGAAAAAGGAAATCGAATTACGTCGGCGTTCTTTTATAAATGAATTCTTCCTGAAGCTAATGAATTGACGATCCATTTTATCTCTGATAATGGAGTGAAAGCTGGGGGGAGGGTGATTTTTTTTATTTTTTATTTGAAAATGTCTTTGAAAATGTGAGTCGAACACTTTTCTTTTTTGCAAATTGACAGGTGATTACGATGTTTTGGGACTTGGAACTGAATTTGATTTTTTTAATAAGATTTAGGATTTATTTGAATCTATTTCTCAAATTTTTAATTAAGTTTAAATAACACCACTTTATATACATATATTACAGTAAGAGTGTAATTCTAACTTTAGAATATATTTCTACATTTTAATTTTCAACGTTTTTTGAAACTGTAAAAGTGTGAATAAGTAATATAACATGTATGTGACGAAGATTGGACGGAAGGCGACCGGTTATTGGAACTCCGAGCTCTCGATAGCAGAGTTACACCCGAAGTTATGTACTATACTGAACTTGGTGATTATTGCTGAAGTGACACACATATTTTGGGCGTAAAATTCGATTGAAAGTTTGTTTTACGCATAGAAAATATTGTAGATTTAGGTTCGTTCTGATTCATTCATTTGCAAAAATATGTGTAGATAATAATCTACATATAGAGGTTTTTCAAGCAATCGCAATTTCTTGGCTCTACATGTTTAGCTGATGTGTAAATTAGGTGGAAAAATAATAAGATTTTAAAATACAAATACAAATACTTTTTATTTGTATTTGTATTTTATAATATAATAAAATATCAATATTCATTATTAACTTAAAAATTAAGTCAATAGTTATGCGGTTCAAAATATATAGAACGTAGTTTGATTAGTTAATTAAAACTTGTTCATGAATTTGTATTTATTTTATGAAATAAATAGTTATAGGGGTGAAACCGGAAATTATCCTATCAAACTAATAAGCATAGAAAAACTGAAAATTACCAACTATGGATTTTTTTTATTTGCCTCTAAAATTGTAGGTACGTTTTGATACAAATTTATGGAAAAAGTTTGTCATTGCGGCCTAGGCAAAATTCTCGGTTTTGGAGCCAAATGCTGCCGTGACAATTTTCACGTGTATCAAAGGACGTTTGTCAATACTACACTTACGGAGAAATAAATACACGGGAGTTGACGCGTGACTCATCACTTAGCACCCAGCCTGATACGATAAATACAAGAAATTGTAACAGGAGCGAACTAGTGCACTTTACCGTACTAGTACGGAAAACAGTAAATTGCGTGTCCAAAAGCGGTAGAGATAAGAGCTTTTTCTGATATTTTTCGTGCCTTTTGTATAGGAGAAGAGGCGTTTGCTTGACAGTGGGTGGGCCAGCAAAAGTTTGGGACTCTTCATCAAAACATTTTGAGTTTTTTTTTATAGTGAGAGATCATCAAATGATTTCTCCCTCTCTGGGAGGAGTGAGAAGGGCATCAAATTTTAACTGATTCAAGTAAGCTCCGTTTTGCTGTTTAGTTTTTCTGATGCTGAGGCTAAATTATCGCGCGAATATCGTAACGCATAATCGCGATAAAAAAAATGTTTTCAAGTTTAGCTGATTTTGTTGTCTACATTAGCGCCCAATCGCATTTCTATGCGTAAGGGTTGATTAGAATTGGTGATCGCCTGAACACATACATTATCGTGATTCGCCACTCCGATAGTAGATATCGTAGATTGAACTCGTACAACTCTACAGTGCGTTTCACTTAAGAAGATCCTTCGCCGTAATGTTGGCATTACGAAAAAACAGCAATATTTTTATTAATGTAATTACTTAATATTAGGGAGATTAACTGATATTTCAATACTTTTAACAATTGCCTTATAATTTTCTTTGTTTTCTTTTGGAAACTGTAAAATCTATTTTTGATTAAAGTAGCTATAGGATGCTAGGCTCCGTTGCGATTGTCCTGAAATTCTTCAAATACCGATAACGCCACGCCACATTATTATATCTCTCCATTGACAACTTTCTTTTAGACCTGCTTTTTTTCAATAAAATCGCATTTCCCTCATAATTCTCCAAAAAGTGTTGCAACTACCGTTAAAATCGATTTCGTTTCGCATTTCGGGCAACAATTTTAGTAGAGTAGGCAACTATTTTCTTTTTTCTTCTTTCTTTGTAGACAGACAGGGGAGCCAACATTACGCCGAAGGAACTTCTTAACCCTTCAGATACCGTCAATTAGAGACACAATAGTAAGACAATAGATGCGCGGCCACCGGTGGTCGCTTGGGGATTCATGAATTAAGTGAAACGCACTGTAGTTTAACTCATTAAAAAATGACATAATTAAGCGTACATAGAATATTACCATACCAACAAAGCGTTCTGGGAATACATTCATTATGCGTACAGCTCAGAAGTGGAATTCCCTGCTGGAGTCTGTGTTTTCTGATAGCTATAACCTGAGGGTCTTTAAGTCAAGAGTGAATAGATTGCTTCTAGGCAAGCGTTTTCCATCGTCGGCCACATCATCGCTTACCATCAGGTGAGATAGTGGTCAAACGTGAGCCAATACATTATTTTTTTTTAACTTTTGTATTTCCCGGGATTATCAAAAACGTGAAAATTAGTATCCCTAGTGGTAGTAGCCATTCAATTAACCGAAGAACTTTCATCCTACCTCACAGTCGAACTAACGTAGGTATTAATAGGTAAGACTTTTTTCTCTCATATGCTGCATACATTCTTTTACCAATTCGCATCGCGAAAATGATGTGTTTACTGGTTATGTAGGCTCTTATTGAGCCTATATAAACTAAACTCATAGAGTTAAGATAACAAAACTTAGTTTGAATTAAAGTTTCTTTAATTTTATTTTCTTCTTCATATGTAGAATTTGTACTTTAATTCATGAATCCCCAAGCGACCACCGGTGGCCGCGCATCTATTGTCTTACTATTGTGTCTCTAATTGACGGTATCTGAAGGATTAAGTTTATGTTATTTTTTTGTTAATAGTAAGTAGCTATTTTTATAAGCTTATATTTAGTTTCACCTGTCCCGATGTTTGTCTGTCATCAAATCTTGCCAATTAAATTTGATCCATTTCCCGGTTACCGATTAAGCTGAAATTTTGCATGCATGTGTAAATCAGATGACAATCCAAAATTATTATGACAAGTAGCTGATCTGTGTGGAACTGGAAAGTGGCTATAGGAACTCGGTTGTTAAACGACATAACCTCATCGAGTTTGGGCTCGTATGATTCGTCTTGACGAGTATTAGTTGTATAGGTAGGTATACCGCGCTACAAAAGCTTTAAAAAAAAAGAAAGAATTTCATTAAAAGCTTGTTTTATATAAACATGTAAGATTCACATCTAGCACTATTTCAATCAGCTATATAATATTTTGGTTTATACATAAGTTTATGAATTATAATAATAATAAAAAAAACTATAGCATGACCATCGCAAAAAACAAAAGCAAGTGCCGAAATGGAACGCTCTTCACCATCTTTTGTTATTGAAGCATAATAAAATGTCAAACAGACGAGCAGCTAATATACGAAGCAATAAGAGCGATGAAGACCGAATACTCTCCCTGAATAATACAATTTTATCAACTGGTAACCCGCACCGAGACGTGACTGAGAATTAATTGAAAGGGGTTCCGTAGATATTTGGGGCTTTGTAATCCTGTCGTTCAAAAATTCGTTTTATTTAAGAGAGAGTTTTTAATACGAGTTGGACTTTGACAGACCCCTTTTGGTACAGAAACGTGGGTTTAACATACCCTTAGTTTAAGTATACACAAAACGTTTTGGGAATACTTTCATTGTGCGTACTTTTTGTCCTACTGTTTACGGACGCGTAGCTTCATAGACGCGTATTCGACATTATATAGTGCGTTGGGGTAAGATCGGCATTGGGGTAAAAACGTATAAATATAAATTATACCACGGTCCGATCACGGCCACGATCGGTTCTACGGTCCAGACTAAGCGTTTCGCCTCGTCGTTTATACCACGTACGTCGAAGGAATGGAACAATTTGCCTGCTGTGGTCTTCCCGTCCGATTATAATTTGGGTATCTTCAAGGCTAGAGTGAATAGGCTTTTAATAAACTAGTGCGCCTCACCATCAGAGATTGCATCACTGCTTACCATCGGTGGGATCGCAGTCAAGAAAAAAAAAATACTACTTATTTAGCTTTATTTATATTGCTAGTCATATTGCGTGCCGCGTCATTATGTTCCATCTTGCCCAGCAATGTGGCTGGTATTAAAAATAAAACAAAAGTGGTATAATTGATTTATACGGTCTTACCCAAATGCCGATCTTACCTGAACCCACCTTACGCTTGGTGTTTGAAGCGGCAATGTCTTGCCGTCGTGTCATTGCAGCTTTGTCGATGCGTTTCATAGTTTTGTACGTAAGCTGGGAGCTGGCGTACACCAAGCGTATAATGACGACTACTTGTCTATGAAGCTAAGCGTCTGAAGTCTTAGAGATTGGAATTTTTTGCCGCAGTTTGTATTTCCTGGTACCTTTCTCTAAGATAAAGCAACTTAGGGAAAGGTTAAAGGGGAACGGTAAAGGTTGTCAAAGGTTAGGTTTAGTCGGGAGAATCAATCTTCTAGACAACTATCGCATTGGGTTTCTGTAATGGTAGCTATATGTATAGAGCAGTGGCGGCCGAGAGGTAGACAAACATACGTACAGAACAATTATTTAGGTGTATAAAGATAATGTTAGTAAAAAATAAGAATTAACAAAAGAACCTGAATGAAGGATCTCACGACACAGGAAATCCTAGTGTATGCTCCACGAAATCAGCGCATCTAAATATATTACCCAACACATACATAAATTGGCATATAAAAAAGAAAAAAAAAATTAAAAAAAGAAATATTTAAAATAATTTAATATTTGGATATTTGACAAAGTTTTGTAAGTGAGATTTAGCCTTTCAAATACCGTAATAAGAGACACATTAGAAAGACAATGCGAGAGCGAACGCTGGCGTTCGCTTAGGGTTTAATGAATTAGCTAGAATTACGTTAATTATAATGAATTACCTTATATTTATAGCTGCACACACTAAATTATGAAATTATTACACGAAATGTCGAATTGAACAGTTCTCTTTCATTGTGCCTACATCACTCCAATACATTTAGAAACACATGTATATTTCTTCAGCATTTTATTAGGAAAACCTTCTGCCAGACCCCTAATCTGGGGTCAGCTAACCCTAACCGTATGTGGCCGGCAATCAGATTATCATCAAATAAACGACTGTTCTTTGCAATTCAATAACCTAGGAATATCGGAACCCTAAGTTTGGATTAGGCACCGCAATTTCAGGTTACTGACGTCTGATAACACTTGTCAAAGGAATTTGTAAAGGTGCTCTCTCACTGGGAGCATTAACTTGTAATGTAATTTTATAGATTCGACTTTGAGCATTACATTACAATACTACATCACAGACTGTCGAGCATTCGCGTGTAATGTAATATCATAGATGCGGCTTCGAGCATTAGCTCTTAATTGATTCCATAAAGTCAGACGAAGCGGTCATTGTGCTGATTGCGGAAATATTAATTCGACATTGTTATTTACGTTAAAAAACCGTAGTAACGATATTGGTATTGATATTTTAGAAAAAATCAACCGACCCATAAGTTGTATGTTACAAGTTGTATCAAGATATTACACACTAGCTTCTGCCAGCGACTTCGCCCGCGTACATAAAATATAATTTTTAGCAATCGGACCAGTATTTTTAGAGATTACTTCCTACAAACAAAAAAACAAACTACCTCTTTATTATATTAGTTTAGAATTGTAGATTGTATCATTACAAGGTGTGCGTTGTAATACTCGATTCTCCTCCTTCACTGATGTAATGCTCAAATCTGTAACGTTACATTACATTACACTTGAATGCTCCGGTGAGGGAGTACCTTTAGACCAATTTACTGAATGTCCGGTATTTAAGGTCTTACTAGAGTTCGTTGAGCGACCCTGAGTTTATTAATGGGCTAATTAGTGAGTGAGTATGTTTGAAATGTAAATAAAAGTTAAAAATAGATGAAAAATGAAATGTAAACCAAGTGTAAAAACGGGACCATAATTTAGGTTCACGCGGTGCACGCGTGGGTTCGTATCCCATCCTCGTCGACACTGTTAAATGAAAGACGTGCGTACGAGCCAAGCATATATTGAACTGATGATAGTTACAAAGACAATTGCGCGCTAGCATAAAACTACCCATATATGTATATAACAGTAGGCAGATAAACAGATACATGCTAGACAATGCAAATTTTCATAGATGATGTATTTCTGGTGACGATATAACAATAAATAAAACAAAAATTTAAGTTGGGTTCCTATACAAAAACGTGACCTTATGCTTTGCTATATAGGTACTAATATTATAAAGAGGTAAAATTTGTAAGTTTATATGTATGGGGTAATCTCTGAAAGTACTGGTCAGATTTCTAAAATTTTTGCTCCAGTAGAAAGCTGCTTTATTCCTGACTGACATAGGCTATATTTTATGTACGCGGGCGAAGCCGCTAGCAAAAGCTGGTAAGCGATATTTTAATTTAGGTGCCTTCAAAGCTAGAGTGAATAGGTTCTTCATAAACTAGTGCGCCTAATCATCAACGATTGCTGCTGAACATGAGGTGGGATCGCAGTCAAGTACTATTAATTATTAAAATATATTAAAAATAATAGTTACTGTAGTTTTCAAAATTGTATAGATTAATAAAAAAAAATGTATATTTCAGATAAAGTCCATAGTTTGTTATTACATAACTTATAAACTAGTGTTAGTACTTATAACCATTTTTTTATTTATTTATTATGCGCCACAGGGGCATGCAGGCGTACCCAATTGTCCAGTATGGGACTGTCCTACCTGTCCGCTATGGTTTTCAGGATCTACGCGAGTCTAACTAGTACTTGGCCTGTTCATTTGTTTTAGCTGAGATGTGGCGTTTGGTCAATCTGCATTTGTAACCTGTGATATGGAAAGGGTTACTATTGTATCTCTTTTTTCCCTTTTTAGGAGCATTGCACACATGAAACAGATTACAAATGAAAATTTAATGAAATGTTGAAGTTAATACGAGTAAGTTATTCCTCTTTTTTGATTGGCACGGTAGTTGATTTCTGTATTCATTGTTATAATAATAATAGTAATCAATATTTTATATTTTTGAAGGTTTTTTTCTTTAAGAAACATATTAAAATATAATGGTTGGAAAATAAATAAATGATTATTTATTTTTCAAACATATGTGAATGGAATTGATTATAATAATAATAATAATATTCCACAACTCTCACACAACGCCGTCTAGTCCCAAGCTAAGCAGTGCTTGTGTTATGGGTACTAGACAACTGATAAACATACTTATATATTTCTAAATACATATATATTATAGATAAATTACACCCAGAACAAATGATTATGCTCATCAGACAAACATTTGTCCTGGGTGGGAATCGAACCCACGACCTCCGGCATAGCAGTCAGGGTCACTAACCACTAGACCAACAGGCCGGTCTAAGCCTGTCATTCCATCATCTTAGTGATTTTATTATCTATCCCACAGTTAACCTGTGAACAGTGTTGTATCTGTCTTTCAAATTAGTGCTGTTTATTGTTTTATATCTTTTTAAAATCTAGTGTCACAATATTTGCTATCGAAATTGCCAGAAACGGCTTGAGCGATTTTTATGATTTATTTTATGTGAATTGTTGGTTGGTCTGAAAATAGAGAACAGCTACTTTTAACACTCTTACGCCCACGACTCGTTTTTTGCTTGCTTTAAAATTATATGGTAGAACATTTTTGCCAGGTAAGATAATTTACAGTAATATAATAAAGAGGTAAAGTTTGTTTTTTTTTGTTTGTTTGTAGGAGGTAATCTCTAGAAGTACTAGTCCAATTGCTAAAATTCTTTCACCAGAAGAATACTGAATGATATACCTTTAGCTAGGCTAATATTTTTTTAATATTTTTTATTTACGGCAAAGCCACTGGCTATTAAAATATAAGCAGAGAGTTGAATTATTATATCGTGTCAACTTTGGCCATTGGCAACCATTGCTATAGTTTAGTAGAAGTTACGTTTGATGAAATTATTGCCAGGTCACTAATCTCACTAAACCTATTTTAGCAGTTATTTTCAAAGGGGAGATCAAAGTATTGATCTCCCCTTTGAAAATAACTTATTTATGAAGGTAAATATTTGAACTTTTTCCCAACACTTCAGCGCACATTAGAAAACGAACGCTCGAGTAATTTATTCATAGACGCTCTAAGTAGAGTTTCTAGTTCAACGCGAAGTGGCTACCGCTGGATCTTCGCAATCCTCGGTAAATCTGCTCGAAATTATATTCCAACTCCTTGTACTTACCTACTTACTGTTTTAGTTGGTCTGTTGTCCAAGTTTAAGGTTCTGTTGTTCCTTCTTATGTTGGTGAGCATTTTCAGTTTAGGAAAAGTGATTTTTGTTATGGGATCATGTCAGCAACAGCTGGGTCGAATTACTGGGGCCAGGGTTAATCCGAAAGTTAGGTCGAGCCCCGGTATGAAGCCACGAAGGAACGGGGTGGGTTATTAGTCAGCAAGAGTCTGATACTATTTTC
Organism: Mythimna lalbum; assembly: GCA_949319445.1. Classification (NCBI taxonomy): domain Eukaryota; kingdom Metazoa; phylum Arthropoda; class Insecta; order Lepidoptera; family Noctuidae; genus Mythimna; species Mythimna lalbum. The sequence continues at coordinate 3,047,995 of OX439356.1, read as the reverse complement.
CGCTCCGCCCAAGAGCCCCGTGTTGTCATTGGAAGATTTTCCCCACCTTAAAAAAAATGTGTATCACAATGTATTTTTTTTTTCTTTTTTTTTTCACAACAATCACACAACGCCGTCTAGTCCCAAGCTAAGCAGAGCTTGTGTTATGGGTACTAGACAACTGATAAACATAGTTATATATTTCTCAATACATACGTAATATAGATAAGTCACACCCAGACACAGAACAAATGATCATGCTCATCACATAAACATTTGTCCTGGGTGGGAATCGAACCCACGACCTCCGGCATAGCAGTCAGGGCCACTAACCACTAGACCAACAGGCCAGTCAACAGGCCATTTGATAAGTTTTGTTTCGTTCATATTTATGTGATACACATGAATGAAACAAAACTGTGTAACATACATAGGTTTAAACACAGTTTTGTAAAAGGAATGGTTTTTGAAACAAAACTTTGAAAGAATAATTAATTTTTCTAATTCCACCAAGCCCTCTCATCATCGGACCACCAGGCGTACGACATCCCACTTATACCCACAAAATGATTCTGGAACACATTCCTAGAACGTACAGCTAAGGAGGGGAATTTTCTGATGGAAGTGTTTCCTGATGGCTTCAACGTGGGGATCTTTAAGTCAAGAAAAAAAAACAAACGAAGTAACCTATTCATTACTTCGTTTGTTTTTTTTTTTTATTTGTAGGAGGTAATCTCTGAAAGTACTGGTCCGATTGCGAAATATGTTTCACCGACATTAAGCTGCTTGATTCCTGAGTGACATAGGCTATATTTTATGTATGCAGGCAAAGGCGTAGGCAAAAGCTAGTAAATAATAATAATAAAACATCGTTCCCCTTCTTTCTTAACAGTAGAAGATACCCATCGACCATTTAAATCCTCCAGTCCGTTCTTGTCACTATCGTACCTACATTTAGAATACGGATTATTCCGTCAAGCCTTTCACCTCGGCTGGTTAACTGGAACGTTGGACAAAGGTTCTTCCAGTTGTGTTTATTGACCTTTAAGTTTATCAGGCGCCCCTGTTTTCAACTATCGAGAAAGTTTTTTAAGTCTAAATTGTCAAACTTACAAACAAACGTGTTAAAATGTCAAAGGTGCGAGTAAGAAAGAGGGATGTAGATATATTTTATACAACACAATATTACATGCATTTAAAAAAAAATAAAAAAAATACACCATTACTTTTTTTTATTTAATTTTAGTTCAGAAATACAACTTATTGAACGAACAAATCAGAAATACGACCTTTTGATTTGTCACTTCTAGAAATATGCCTGTTGGAAATAAGGCTTTGTGAATGGACTTCTTGGAAATACATAATAATGAGAAATACTAGTGAAGCATTTTGTCAAAAGAATAAAATCTTATGAGCAATACTTTGATGTTTATTACCTACCTCTACTTTGAGCCGAAATTAGTCTTTATAAAGAGAAACATACAATAGTACATTGTTACACTAGGGGTGAAAGTTACTTATTTAGTCCCTCAAATTAGCTTCTCAGGACGAAATAAGTAACTTTAACCCCGAGGCAAGCATTGTGCTTTTCATTACGAATACAAGAAGATAGATCTAGTTTTTTTTTTTATAATATGACAGCTGTTAGTTGAAAGTAAAACTTCCTAGGGATGAAAAGTGTTGTACTTTTCAGCCCGCTCCTCAGGCAACTTCAGACCTACTTTCATAGTATGAGTAATGAAAAATTATTTTTTTCATCATTTATTTTTTTATCGTGAATCCGACCAACGCGCTACGTCAAAAATTTTAATGTTGTATAGCTCCATCACTTTAACGGTTCAGTTAAAGTCATAAAATGGATCGCGTTAAGAACTCGTGGTTGGTTTGTGAAAATAAAAAAGTGAGCAGATTCTAACAGATATTTTTTTAACTGAAGTTGAGTGAGCAATGTTGTTTATGATAGAAATATATATTTGTAACAAGCTTTTAATGAAAATAAGTTTTTTCATAGTAAGCTTTTATAGCTCGGGTATACCTATACAATAAATACTCGTCGATACGAATCATACGAGCCCAAACTCGATTGGATTGTGCCATTTAACTACCAATTTCCTATAGTCAGGTTCCATCATCAGATCAGCTCTATGCCATATTAATTTTGCATTGTCTGATTTTCATATGCATGCAAAATTTCAGCTCAATCGGTAACCGGGAAGTGGGTCAAATTTAATTTACAAGATTTGATTACAGACAAACATCGGAATAGGTGAAACTAAATAAAAGCTTGTTAAAAAGCGAGTGATGTGAGCGAAGAATTGCTGCAGTTGTTTTTTTTGTTCCTACGTTGACTTTAAATATTTATTGGTTTCAAAGTAATACAGAAATATTATTTTAAATTGTTTTAATTAATACGTTACTTTAAGTCTTGAAACTTCGTTTTACTCGAATTTGAAACATGTAAAACTTCACCAAATTATCTACTGAGTAAGAGCAAATACAAGTCAGTTTGATGGTGTGCGTCGATTGTTTTAGCAAAACTTCCCCGAGACATGCATAATGAATACCTAATGTGTTGGAATTTTTAAATATACCTATCTATATGGAGAGATCTTTCAACCTCGTACTGATAAAGAAGTAAACAACTAAAGCCCTTTTATTTGTTTTTTTTTTTGGTGGGAAAATTATCTAAGGACATCCCCCGCTCTTGGGCGGAGCGGGAGATAGTGTCAGATTTTTACTGACTAAAAACCCGCTCCTATTTCTTCGTTGCCTTTCATATCGGGGCTGAGCTACCTTTCAGAGCTAACCTTGGCCCCAGTAGGCTTCGCCCCAACTGGGTCCCTGCTGTTGCTGAAAAATTCTTGAGGCGCGATAAACATTTGTTCTGAGGTCTTTTGAGGATATTCTTATTAATTTTTACATGAAAATATTCTCGCGAAATAATTAGGTAAATAAACTACAATTTCCTGAAAGCTAATATTGTCTCAATTAATAATTTCCTGACCACTCTTATTGCTTTAATTTAGAACTTCCTGAACGTTATCATCAACATTATAAAAATCAATAAACTGTCTAGTAGTTACATACGTACAATATACCTATTAATGATACATCATATATTATGAACGATGGGCCGTAGCCCAATAAGATGAGCAGATCAGGTCCACTCCACACTGGACACCCAATTGCACGTCGCACTTCATGACGCTAAGAACCGTCACAGATGGCGAGATACCATTAACCCTTCAGATACCGTCAATTAGAGACACAATAGTAAGACAATAGATGCGCGGCCACCGGGTGTCGCTTGGGGATTCATGAATTAACAAGAAGCTAATCCAGCGGGAACTTCACGACCCTCAATAATGAGGAATACGACTCGAGGAGGAAGAGGATATTATGATGTCATCGGCTTCGGCCGCGTAAAATTGGTACCCCGACCCATTCTTGTAGACATTGTATCCTACATGCTATTTCAATAAATAAAATATGCAAGTACCACATTTCAAGCAAGCTTTTATAGCACGGTATTATAGCTATATAATAAATAATACCTACTCGTCAAGACGAATCATACGAGCCCAAACTAAACTCGATGGGGTTGTGTCGTTTAACTAACAAGCTCCTATAGCCACCTTCCGGTTCCTTCGTCAGATCAGCTCCATGTCATAATAATTTTGCATTGTCATCTGATTTACACATGCATACAAAATTTTAGCTCAATCGTTAACCGGGAAGTGGATCAAATTTAATTTGCAAGGATTGATTAGAGACAAACATCGGGACAGGTGAAACTAAATAAAAACTTGTAATAAACAGTTAAACCCTGACCTCAAATCAAATGATTCAAAGAACAGAACACGAAAATAAAATGATTTGCACTATTTAAATTTCCAATATAATGTCGAGTGAACTCACTTGAATAAAATAGATAGACCATTTTCACCAAATAAAAACACATCATGAAATTAAAAGTACCGTAAAAATAACAGTAAAAAATACCTGCCGTAAAAATACCTGACGTGTGAACTGGCTTCAAAATACTCGTAATATATTATAGGGGAGTTTTACATTGCACTAAACTAGGTGTGAGAAAAAAATAGTGATGTTTTTCCTATTTAGGTCTGTCTCTTTCACACCAGAATTATGGTGATTTTAATATGTTTAAGTGGAGGGGTTTTTTTCTGTCGACGGGGAAAATCATCATTGACGAAACCCGCTCTTGAGGGGTGACCATTGATTGTACCTAGTTGTAAAATATTGATAAATGGTATTATTTTATTTGTAAGCGCAGTAATGGCCCCGTAGTAATTGTCCCAACGTATAAGTTGTATGTCATGGTAAGCCCATGTAGGTCTTTTGCTTCGTGTGATTTATGACATCACCACTACTCTCAAAATGGTGAAGAAACTAAACATCGTGAGGAAACTGGCACAAATGTCCCAGAACCAAAAATTCAAAGACATGTGACACCAACCAACCCACACTGGGCGTATTGGATTACGGCTTATTCCCTCTTCTAGAGAAGTGGTCTAAGTCTCTGCAGTGGGAACAATGTAAGGCTACGAAAAAATATTATTTTAGAACTGAATGAGGTACTGGTAGCCATCGGCTTTATGTCCGCCTTTGTATCTTTGTGTTACATGAAGTATTAATAAATAGAATAGATGTGAAAGGAAAGAGGACAAGGGAAGATTTTCCTCTGTAGAGGGATAATAAACATAAGCTAGCTTGTGTGTACAGCTAAGGAGTGGAACTTTTGGAATCTGTATATAGTCCAGAGTAACCACAACAATTGCTCTTGGGCACATTGCTCGCAGAACAGATGGCCGTTGGGGCCGAAAGGTTCTAGAGTGGCGACCGCGTACCTAAAGACGCAACGTTGGAAGGCCTCCAACAAGGTGGTCTGATGACCTGGTGAAGGTTGCGGGAAACCGATGGATGCGAGACGCACAGGAACGTTCGTTGTGGCGACGCTTGGGGGAGGCCTATGTCCAACAGTGGACGTGTATCGGCTGAAATGATGATGATGAACCACAACCCGGGGAATATTAAGTCAAAAGTGAATAGGTTACTTTTAGGCAAGCGTGCTCCATCTTCCACCACATCGTCGCTTTCAATCATGTGAGATAGTGGTCAAGCTCCTATCCTACTAACATTATAAAATCGGAAGTTTGTATGAATGGATGTTTGTTACTCTTTCACGCAAAAACTACTAAATTGATTTTGATGTACTTGGTAGGTACCCGTAAGATCAAGTGCCGAAAAAGCACGTAGGATACATTTTTTATCCCGGGAGCGAGTTCGCTTGGGATAATTTTTTACTATAATGCGGGCGAAGTCGCTGGCAACAGCTAGTCATTAATAATAATAAAAAAAGATGACACTAGATAGGTTCAGTATTTCCTCCCACTATCTTATAAAATGAAGATATCATCTTGGCTGGACCGATCCTATTAACAATGAACCACGCATATCAGTTCCTGAATGATCTTTTGAGAATGTAATAACTTTTTTTACTATAGGTATAATTATTGTAATATTGAAAAACTCAATTACTTTTATTAAACCAGCAAAAAAATCATCGGCTACTCATGGAATTTCTTGCACGTTCTTCTCCATAGAAAACAACCAATTGGAAACGTAAATTAGCTTCTAAAGTGATAAGCACTTAGAAAACGTCAGAAGCAAGTGCCTCTTATATTTTTAAAGAAAATATCACATAGAATTGACTAGAATTGTCCAACTAATGCACGTATTGTAAGTGAAATACGATCAATGATAATGTGAACATTAGCTTTCAAACTCCGAATATAATTCTGTAAGTCGATTTTTGACCTTTCGATAACAAATGAAATCGACTACGGCATTGTATTCTGGCAGAAACTTTCATTGACTGAGGGTTAGAAGTTTTCTGAGATTTTCTCTAAGTCTAAAAATCTTGAATAGACTTTATTCCAGTCCAATCCCAGATATTTATGAGTTCATTTTTTTTCTATTTTAAATACTGTAACCGTATTGTACTTGTATCTTTACAGGATTATTTGTAAAACACTCACGACCTTGCACGACTGTATTACTAACATCAAAATATAATACTCGTTTCTATAGTATCTATGTATTCAATATAGTAAAATAGCTAGGAAAGTTTAGAGGTAAGTGGGACAGAGTGTAAAGTCCCACAAACCTCCTTTGAAAAGGGAGGATCCTCCGACCAGACAGGAGGTTATAGTCTGGTGGGCGACTGCCCGATAGTTGATGTCGGGCTGTTGTATATGTTCAAATCGCGCGGAGAACTCTGATTGCGCGATGCAGGATTTCGTATCTTCTTCGTAGTTCTTATGTGGCGTCATAGATGTCGCTACATCACTCCCCTCCGGAGATCGGAGATCGATGATTCTTGATGCTTCTTGATGTGTTGCCAGCGGTAGGTTGGTTCCAGTGAGTCGGAACCGATGCCGCATAGTTCTCGGTGAGTCGGAACTGTCTGCGGTGATGCCCCAGTGAGTCGGGGTGATGATATCCCAGTGAGTCGGGATAATGCCCCAGTGAGTCGGGGTGATGATGTCCCAGTGAGTCGGGATGATGCCCCAGTGAGTCGGGGTGGTGCTGTCCCAGTGAGTCGGGATGATGCCCCAGTGAGTCGGGGTGGTGCTGTCCCAGTGAGTCGGGACGATGCTGCAGGCTCCAGTGAGTCGGAGTAGTGCTGCTAGCTCCAGTGAGTCGGAGCGGTGCTTGTGCGACGTAGGGCTTGATTGCTGGCGTCGACCAGGAGAGGTTCTTCATGGCTCTTCATATGACTGGCCGAAGGTGCGGTGTGCCAAGGTCGCTGATGCGGCTGAGGTGGTGACCAGGTATGACCGGGTAGGCATACTAGTGGTCAGGATACCCTTAGCCGTGGGTGCTGGCTGTATGGCTCGTTGCTCGAAAGCTTGAGGAAATGATGATGACGTCACGAAGTAGTAGCTGCATGAAGGCTGCGCTGACGTTCTTTGTCGAGGGTCACCAGTTTGGAGGTAGGCGGAACAGAGAGTAAAGTCCCACAAACCTCCGTTGAAAAGGGAGGATCCTCCGACCAGACCGGGTGTTATAGTCTGGTGGGCGACTGCCCGATAGTTGATGTCGGGCTGTTGTATATGTTCAAATCGCGCGGAGAACTCTGATTGCGCGATGCAGGATTTCGTATCTTCTTCGTAGTTCTTATGTGGCGTCATAGATGTCGCTACAAAAGTAATAATAATATAATAATAATAATAATAAAGTCATACAACTATTTGAGGTTTCAAATTATGCATGGCTTTACGCAGACTTGAACTTACATGGATCCCTGAGTTTGTTTCGGTGTTTCTTCTTAGGGTAGTCAGCTAGGAAACAACGGCTTCACCTAGTTTAAATTGACGTGTAAAGTATTTTTATAAAACCTATTTACAAAATAAAAATCATTTATTAAAATAATCATAGAATAGAATAAACTTTATTGTACAGTGCGTTTCACTTAAGAAGTTACATCGGCGTAATGTTGGCTCCCTTGTCTGTCTACACAAATACTGTGGCGTGGCGTTTTCGTTATTTGAAAGAATTGTAAGACAATCGGAATGGAGCCCAGCGCCCTATACTTTATACAAAAATAGTGACAATAAAAAAAGGCAATTGTTAAAGTAACGAAGTATCAGTTAATCTCCCTCATGTCAAGTAATTTAATTGCTAAAAATATGGCAACATTATTTTCAATACTACCAACATGACAGCAATGTAACTTCTTAAGTGAAACGCACTGTACACCAAAATAGTAATAATGTCACAGAAACTTAAATCTATGGGTACAATGGCGGTCTTATCGCTGACAGCGATATCTTCCAGACAACCTAATACACCACACACATAATTGAAATTTCTTATAAGAATTATTTTTAAGTAATTTTTATTACAACAAAACTCACTTTGTTAAATTACGTCAAATAGGAACATAATCTAGCCAGATAATTAAGTATTGAAATATTCCTATTTCAAAACTTAATATTCTGGCTAGATTCTGTTCCTAGAATCCCTACTATTAATCTCTACTTCCTTACTATCCCTACTTCCCTACTAATATTATAAATACGAAAGTAACTCTGTCTGTCTGTCTGCGCTTTCACAAAAAAACTACTGAACGGATTTAGATCAAATTTGGTAGGTAGGTAGAATAGACACTGGAATAACACATAGGCTACCTATAATTCCACTGCTGAGCACGGGTCTCTGCCCGCGCGATATAAACTGTAGTCCACGCGGGCGAAGCCGCAGGCGGAAAGCTAGTTAGATTCATAACGCTGCCACGCGCTTTCCTTCGAAGATAGATCAAGTACTAAGCAATACGTCTTTACTTTTTTAAGGTAGGAAATTATCGCACTAATATTATGAAGGCAAACATTATGAGTTTGTGTGTGTTTTTGTTACTTCTTCACATTCGAACGTCTAAACGAATTCGGACGAAAGGAGGATGCCCGATTTTGTATGGGCACCGTCCCCACCCTCCAATAGACATGGGATGCATGTCAATTTGTTCAATCCTAACCACAAAAGACAAAAAAGCTGATTTATTATTTAAATTCTTTTTGGGTTCTTTTTATATAAAAAAAAAAAAACATAAAGACAATAATGAGTTTATTTTTACCGACTTCACAAAAAGGAGGAGGTACTACGTTCGGCTGTTTGTATGTTTTTTTTTTTTTTTTTTGTATGTTTGTTCGTCGAATACTCCGCCAAATGTGGACGGATTTTCAAAATTCTTTTTTTGTTCGAAAGTAGATAGTTCTGAGGTGGTCCCATTATCACCAAATTAGGATCTGATGATGGGATCTTGGAGAAATCGAGGGCAACCTTCAAATTTCATAGGCTCACTTATTGATTTTCGCATATTTTATGAAGTATCTTGTGTGTTTGCGTATGGTCGTCACCATCTCAGGTAGCTGGGCTGATGATGGAAGGTACAACTCCTTAACAGTAAGAAGTTACTCGAACAGGCAAGGACTGTTTTAGTAAATTGTTTTGATGTTTGATAGGGCATTTGCCACATTTGGTCTCATGATCATCAAGTCATGACCTGATGCTGCAGTCAGGATAGTCTGCAGAGTACCTAAGTCCTCGACAACAAACAGCAGATATATCGAGTTTAGGCTCATTGAAAACGGCTCGATGTGTGTATAAACGTACTGCTAATAAAGAACACCGAAGTACATAGAGACCTGATGCTGAAGCCAGGAGCATCAGAAAAAGTACAAACCTTGAAATTACAGCACCATAGTCGTGTTTGGGCTCATTTTAAACAGGACTAAATTTTAAGTTCATTGCAATGTTGACATAAATCTGGCCTGATGCTACAGCCGGGATTATCAGCATCTAGTCTAATGACTGATTGAAAGATTTACCTTTCGGCTTCATCATCAGATCAGTTCGATATATCCTTTCCCTCTCCAGCATCTAGTCTAATGACTGTTTGAAAGAAGAGGGGGAGAGGATATATCGAACTGATCTGATGATGAAGCCGAAAGGTAAATTAATGTAATCTAACCGTGTTTGGGATTATTAGAACCGTTATGAGATGCGCTCTGACTATAAGGTATTTAAGTTTGACTGAGGGGTACTTTTTAGTGGTGGTACCATAACTAAAAAGTGTAAAATAAAAAAAAAACTTTTTACAAAAAAAATATAACCGACTTCAATGATAAAAAACACTGAAAAGTATCAAATAAGTTTAATTTTGGAAGTCGGTGTTAAATAACGAAGAGACTAAACTATTATAGAAACACCGACTTCCAAAATTAAAGTTATTTGATACTTTTCAGTGTTTTTTATCATTGAAGTCGGTTATATTTTTTTTGTAAAAAGTTTTTTTTCCCATAACATTTTCTATTTGTAAGCCAACATTGCACTGGTACTGGTGCATTAAAATCAATGTGTTACTGTAACCCCGTGTACCATACCATGGATATATGCGCACCAAGGTTAGGTAAAGATCACTAAAATTTAAGTGTCTTTGACTCAAAAATGAAAAGGTTACTTTCAGGCAAGCGTGCTCCATCACCATATCATCGTTTACACCAAGTGAGATAGTGGTCAAATACGACCCTATCCATAATAATAAAAAAAATCCCTTTCTCATTTAACAAAAACATCTAAAAATTATACAATTTTAACTAGCTTCTCTATTTATCTCGCGCTTCTCAACCCGAAATTCCATCCGTATTATGGTTATTTAAATCGCTTTAAAAGGTTTAGCCCAGGTAACGGTTACAATGAATATTTATGAGTATTATTCAGGGTACTCGGTATTTTTACACGCTTGTCCAGCTTTTGAATACTTTACAGTTACGTAAAGTTATGTTCCTTTGCTTAATTAATATATTGTTTTGTTTTTGGGACTGACAGAATACTCGTATGTCACATTTTTATGATTTCAAGACTAAAGGAAATTGATTAAAAATACGGTATTTTAATCAATCGGTCGTTGTGGCAACGCTTGGGGGAGGCCTATGTCCAGCAGTGGACGTCTTTCGGCTGATATGATGATGATGATGATGATGAAGGTATTTTAGGTTGTATGCGAACGGTTACAGTATGCAAATAGCCTAAGTTGGACAGTTGGCGTAAGAAAAGGTCGTCAGTTAGGTGATGGAAAATATTAATGTTAATATCAAGAGTGAGTTGGTTTACTGTTCCGGTTCAACTCTAACCCGCATCAGACCAGCGAGATATGACAAAATTATTTTCATCATTTTTACTTTTTTAATCTGTTTTTAATAACCGACTGCTGTTTGTAGCCGCCATGATATGACGTCATAGAGCTGCGAAAACTAAATTGTGTCCCCTGTCAATTGATGAACTGTTACATAATAAACAAGCTTTTGCCCGCGGCTTCGCTCGCGGTAAATTCGTGGTAACACGGTTCCCCTTTCGGCTTATTTTTTCCCGACACCTTCAACAAATATCGTTAATGTATACAGAAATAAATACAAAAACTTAACAAATTATATACTAAAACCTTTCTCAAGAATAACGCTGTCGAGTGGTAAAAACGGTGTGGTAGTTTTTGAGTTTATTGGGAACAGACAGACAGACAGACAGACGCGGTAGGGGACTTTGTTTCATAATACGTATTGATGTTAATTCTTTCCATGAATAATTGACGTTATGACTACAGAGCAATATGGCGTCCAGTGTTTTAACCAAATTACGCGAAAATAGAAGTGTCAAATTTTAATGCCGAAACATTTATTCAATCGACAAGTGCCATAAACACTTATCGATTGAACATTTCGTTTTTTTTAGTAATATATTAGCTCCTTGATATCAAATTGAGACACTTTAAAAAAATAGGTTTTGCTTTGTAATGAAGAGACCTAAAAAGATATTATAAAAGGTTTTTACAGGCAATAGCTTTTAGTTGTGATAATGAAGTTTAAAATTGAGGTACAACTTTTTTACACAGCCCTTTAAAATTTAAATAAACATTTTTTTACTTTCTTTTTTATGTACCTATTCGCAGAAGGGTTTTTTTTCATTATTCGTGGAACACCTTTTTTTGTCGACGGGGAAAGTCATCTTTGACGAAACCCGCTCTTGGGTGGAGCGGGAGACAGTGTCAGACTCTTACTGACTAAAAACCCCGCGCCGTTCCTTCTAGCCTTCATACTGGGGCACGAGCTCCCTTTCGGACAACCCTGTCCCCAGTAGGCTTCGATTCGTGGAACACCTTATGTTATCAGATGTCTTCGTATTGAATCATCACTTATAGATTCTCACTAAGTTATCAAATAGAGGGCAGTGGTGGCCTTAGCCTTGCCTTTGCTTTGCCTTAATTTCTGCCAGACAACCTTTCGGTGAGAGAGCAGTGGTGGCCGAGTGGTAATGGCCCCGACTTACGAGTTGTAGGTCGCGGGTTCGAACCCAGCCAGGCGCATTACTTTGTGTAATTTATTTCATCACCACTGCTCTCAAAACGGTGAAGGAAAACATCGTGAGGAAACCGGCATGTCCTAGAACCAAAAATTCGAAGACATGTGACATTCACCAACACGCACTGAGCCCGCGTGGTGGATTACGGCCCATTCCCTCTCCTAGAGAGGAGGCCTGAGTCCCAGCAGTGGGAACATTAAAAAGGCTGATGATGATGATGATGATGAACCTTTCGGTGATGCAGAGAAAAATAGTGGTAGGTGCAATAAATAAGAGAGAGAGAAGACGAATACAAGAATAGAAATAAGTACTAATAAAAAATATATAATATATACACAAATTAATAAACTACATACCAAACTAATATAGTCAAACAATTGGTCCAGATCGACAATTGGAAAACATTAACGTTGTGATGATACTATTGCCAACTTCTTACGAATTAGCTCTCGAACTTTCTCTCAATATTCTATTTCACAAAGGTGGGTTGCCCTTAAATGTGCGTGTGTAGTTTCACATACACAATATCTAAAGTGTGCGTAAACTATTTTCTATGACACCGAACGCTCCAAGCTTACGCACTCAGAAAAAAAAGCGTAAGTGAGTCTACACATGCATGCAAAATCAAACCGTTTTAGTGGGATATAACATCTATAATGGCCTGTCAAGTGGCAATTAAGTCCTTATTCCCTGGAGGTGTTGCGCGTATGGCAATTCGAGGGAAAGTTTAATATGTTCAGGCTTGGAGGTTATTAGTTCTGTGATACTAGTTTCTTATTAATATTAGGAGTTTCTTTTCGAGGTGTGTGTGTAGCTATTTATTAATTTTCCATTGCTCTTTACTTTCTATCCTGCTTTATTATTATCTATTTCGAAGAGGAGTTTGGGAATAGTAAGTGTTCTACTGGTGGCCGAGTGAGCAGTGGTGGCCTATTGGTGACGGCCCCGACTTCCGAGTTGTAGGTCGTAGGTTCGAACCCAGCCAGGCACATTACTTTGTATAATTTATTTCATCACCACTGCTCTTAAAACGGTGAAGGAAAACATCGTGAGGAAACCGGCATGTCCTAGAACTTCGGGTTTTTAGTGAAACTGTCAATTGTCCCGCTTCCGTGTTCTAAAAACAAAAAATTCAAAGACGTGTGACATTCACCAACCCGCACTGGACCCGCGTGGTGGATTACGACCCATTCCCTTTCCTACAGAGGAGGCCTGAATCCCAGCAGTGAGATCATTAAAAAGGCTGAGTCTTTCTAGAAGCAGATCCTTGGCCCCCGTAGGTTTCTACCTTTTTATTTTTTCGGTGGGTAAAAATCATCCAATGACAACCCCTCTCTTGGCTGGAACAGGTGATAGTGTCAGACTCTTACTGACTAAAAACCCACCCCGTTGCTTCTAGCCTTCATACCGGGGCTCAAGTTCCTTTCGGATAACCCTAGCCCCAGTAGGTTTCGACCCAGCTGGGTCCCTCCTAGTAGGCTTCTACTCTGCTGGGTACCTACCTGGCTGTTTGCTGACAACTCCTTGAAATGCGCGTGGAAAAATGTGTTGGCTTTGGCCTGGATTTAGACAAAACTACTATAGGTTTTCTTCCAACTATTATGTTCCTAAAGGAAAATTGACGAGCTACTGGAAAAACCCTTATAAATATTTATTTAACAACTAGTTCTTATCTAGTGACAACTAAACGGGCGAACACTTGGCTGTGTTTTTAGTCCTTAGCTAAAATCACACTTACATTTTTCTAGCCTTTTATCGAAAGGGACGCGGAAAATTTCTGAAAAGAAAATCCTGCGGTCGTAGAATGTAAAGGGCAACTGAAGGACACAAGTACGGTTTTAGTCAGCATAGAACGCTCAAACTCCACCCTAGAGGATGAGAATTCATTCAATGATTTCCCACCTCAAAAAAATTACAATTAAGTCTTCTCATCATCTTCCAGCCCTTGTCCCGTTTTATTTGGGGTCGGCGTAACACGTTTTTTTCTTCCATTCTGTCCTGTCACTCGTTACGCTATTACTAACTCCTTTTTCTTTCATATCACTTCTCACACAATTCATCCATCTTTTCTCTGGCCTCCCTCTCCCCCTCCAACCATCCAAATGTAAACTCATAACTTTTTTAGCAACTTGCGTTTCTTCCCTTCACATGACCATACCAAGACAAACGATTCCCTTTTAACTTTTCAGTCACACTAAAACAACAAACACACAACAAACAACAACAAGTACATAACAACAACAACACAACAAACAATAGCTAACACAACAAACAACACAATACAATTAAGTCTTCTATCGAAAAAAAAATGTGGTAAAATAAGCAAACTTTTATTTAAGGTTTCCTGTACCTAGAAAAGTAAAACATAGTAATAAAGAAAACTTAGTTTTAATCAACCGTCGCAATGTCTTCGCTTGCTCGGGAAACTTTAAACTGGGCCTGAATGGGGTAGCACAGACCAAACAAAAAGTAAGACAGTACTGGTTTCCATGTCCTCGTTTTTGCTATCTTTACTAAAATAAAATATTCATTTAGGTGAAGTTTATTTTATAGGTATTACTGACCCCCAAATGGGCCACAAAAAAAAACGCTAGAAGCGGCCACGAAAAAAAGCTAGAAATCGCTGCAAAAATAGTTGTTGCGCGCAACAGCTTGTATCCGGACGCTTGAAGCGGCTTCAAGCGTTTTTTTGTGGCGGCCTTGCCGCACACGAGCCACAAAAAAGGCCGCTTAACCGCTTAAACGCAACCAAGGGACACATAATTATCCACCACCTTGAAACATAAACTATACTAAAAAACACCATCATCATCATCATCATCATATCAGCCGAAAGACGTCCACTGCTGGACATAGGCCTCCCCCAAGCGTCGCCACAACGACCGGTCCTATGCGTCACGCATCCATCGGATTCCCGCGACCCTGACCAGGTCGTCGGTCCACCTTGTTGGAGGCCTTCCAACGCTGCCTTCTAAAAAACACAAAAGATATTTATTCCATTAACTTTGAACCAACACAAAATATGCAATAATGGGTTATGACAAAATAAAAGTTTTTGATGAACTCTGGCACCCAATACAAGACTTAACTTGTGTTTAGGGTGCCAGAGTTGTCAGCAACAGCAGGAGCCCAGCTGCCTACTGGGGCCAGGGTTAGTTTCGAAAGAGTAGCTTAGCCAAGAGTAGTACCATAAAAAACATACCTATATTTTTTGTGTTTTTCCATCGTTTTTTCATGAGGCACTGATTAGTCTATTAGAGCCATATTTCTTCTTCCACTCGTCTTTTATGAGATAGCAACGTAAGCCTTCACACGAAGTGTAATTTTGATATATTACCGCCATTCTGAAACTTTTTTGCCTAAATAAGAAAAATGTCCGTATTCCATGTGATTTATTTGAAACAGGAACTATTATTGTATGTGATAGGGAAATAGGCTGTTTTTAACCAACTACTAATAATAAGAGGGATAGGAATTTGAGTAATAGTATATGACAATAATAATTATTTATTATCAGGCATTAGCTGCCTGCTTCTGCTGCCCTCAACAAAATACACCAATAATAATCTAACAAAATAATTTATGGATACTTATATTATAAAGAAATAAAGTTTGTTTTTGGTTTGTAGAAGGTAAATCTCTGAAAGTACTGGTCCGATCGCGAACATTTTATCACTGATAGAAAGCTGTTTTCTTCCTGAGTGACATAGGAGTTATATATTTTATGTACGTGGGCGAAACTGCGGGCAAAAGCTAGTAATGAATATACTAATACACATTTAAAAAAAAAAATACAAATAAGCTATGAACTATCCGTGAAGTGACGCCGCCGTCGTGTTTTGTTGCGAATTTATATTCAAAAGTCATTAGGCAAGAGATTTTTTTATTTTCTCATGATAAATGTATTTACGCATTTTTTTTAAGTATTTTATCTTTTTATAGAAGTTGTATTATTTCAACATATAATTCAATTTAAAATGGATTAAGTTTATTGAATGTTTTTTAACAATTTGTTACATAAAAATGTATAAAATAATAATAATTAGGTTAATAACATTAATAAACATATATTTTTTAATTTAGTTAACTTAGTTATATAATTTAAGTAAATTCGTGTTTTGCGGTGATGCAAAGTATCGTCATAAGACTTAATTACTTTTTGTCACAGAATTCTTCTATGATGTTTTACAAACAATGTTAAATACTTAAAAATAAGTATGTTTTTATGTATGTAAAACAAAAACGTCGACGTACTTTACGTGACCTTATTATAATCAATGGAATGTATGAAAGTTGTCTCAGCAATTTTCTTTTCCGGCCAATCTTGATTTATTCTTGGTAAAATGTCGTGTTTCGAGTCTGGCAATTTTTGCAATTCAGCTTTCAGGAAAATAGTCACCGTGACAACCGCGGGCAATTTTCATAATTTTTCATACAAATAGATAGTATTTTTTTTTCTCCGAAATGTAATTTACGTGCCGTATTTTTGATGTATTTTTTTATAATTGTAATTGTTTTTATGTTAATCATTCAATTTTTACTTATTAACTTTTAATAAAAATATTTTGTTTTTATAAAAATAATGTGTTAATTTTAAAATATAAACTGTGATATTTATTTATGTATTATATGTATTATGTATGATATATATTTATGGTAGAAGTAATTTAATAACTAAGGATCAGAGCTATTTACATTTGCATTGCTATAAACTTAAATTAATTAAAACTAACTTAAAAAATTAAAATAAAACCCTAGAGAACTAAAATAAAAAAAATAAATAAAAATGGCAATTTAATGTAAGGCGTCGAAAAATTCCTCCGCATCGCTGTCGACTGGTAATGTACCCAAAAGGCTGGCGGCATTGCCACGCTGAATGGCAATGCTTATCCTTTGACCGAAGTAAAAACCAGCCTTTGGGTCACGCGAAGTGTCCACGAGGCGTTTGGAAAGTTCTTTAAATAATTTGTGAGCACTCGGACCCCACGATCCAAGAGTTTCAACCCCAAACGGCTCGAAAACATAATTACCAACAAGGTTATTATATTTCCGCCGCTTGAGGTTCTCTGCAGCCGCTGCAGCAGCACCAGCACAGCACGACGAGCTAGGAAGATGGGATGGCGCAAGAGTATCGACACAAGTAGCGTCCCACACTAAAGGCCTACCCATCTTCCATGGAAATAGAGACATACCGTCCGGTCTTTTGCCATCGTCGCGTGCCAGGCCATGAGGTTCCAATATGGCCGGAACGCCGACGGTGACAAGAGCGCGACGGATGATGTCGTTGATATTTGCGTGCCGCGCTATGCGTCCTGCACTTCGGCTGCATGACAGACCGTGGTGACCGAGGCTGTTGACAACTTCGCCACAGTGGCAGCGATGAGGAGAACAACAAGGAGCGCCAAGACGTAGGGCAGTAGCGAGGCGGAAGGTAGTATCATCGAGCAAGGTGCCTATGTTCGACGACGGAAGTGCGTGAAGCCAGAGTCCCGATTCCCATTCACCCACAGCTAGCAGGCGCGCACGCTCTGCAGTAGTCACTGATGTTGCCAACAG
Source organism: Mythimna lalbum (assembly GCA_949319445.1). Classification (NCBI taxonomy): domain Eukaryota; kingdom Metazoa; phylum Arthropoda; class Insecta; order Lepidoptera; family Noctuidae; genus Mythimna; species Mythimna lalbum. The sequence continues at coordinate 3,030,523 of OX439356.1, read as the reverse complement.
ATTTTCTTGTACTACTTTGCAAAGCGGCTCATCCCACCGTCTTTGGGAAGAAAGGTTGTCGGGCTGTTTAGAATTCGGGCAAGCGAGTCTCCAAGCGTCCATAGCCTCGGTGAAGCACGGCACATCAAAATCAATCAGTGAGGAAGATAGGATATTCCTGATTAATTTTTCAGTGCCGTAAACCGAAGATATAAAAGCTGGTAAACTGATACTGGTAATTTTACGGACGCCGAGGCCTCCCATACGGATTGGAAGGGTAGCTTGAGCCCAAGCTTGATCGTCCAAAGCCACATTTAAAATTGATGAAAGAGTATTTCGAATAATTTGGTCCATTTTTTCCAGAAGATGGTTGTGTTTCCATAAATGAGAAGCGCGGAGGAAATATGTTAATTTAGGACCGAAACAACAAAAGCGAATTAAAGTGATGGCCGAATGCATATTAATTTCAAGCAATCTTTCCGAAACATCATTAAAGTTTTGAATTTTTTCCTCAACGAAATTGGGAAAGGAATCCTCGAAAATAGGAGACCCAAGGAGACGAAGAGAGTTTTTGTCTATAATTTTGATATCCGGGGCTATTGTGTTAAATTTGGAAAGAGTCTGTTGTCTGTCAGTACTGTCAGATAAGAATAACTCACATTTAGAAAAGTTGAGGTCGAGTCCTATTGAGTGGAAGTTATATATTATGTTTATATTTAATTATATTTGGATTAAGACTTCACACATTCTGTTTTTTGCTTCCTACACACTATTGTCTACATTTCTTTTTCATTTCTCCTTTCGCAGGTCTGCTGGAAGAAATTTCTTTAAAATAATCAGTACCTTTGTACTAATGTGTCTTATTATGTTTTTTTTTTTTTTTTGTTTTTTTGTACATAAATAATAAAATAAATTAATAAATAAAATAAACTTAACTAATTAAGCAACCTATACACTTATAAATATAGAATGGACTGAATTTTAACTCCGTCCACCTGATTTATTTATTGTATAATTTTTAATGAGCCTTGTTTAGTCTGTAACAAAGATATTTTTTTCGTTTATTTGTCCACATATTACCAAATGAACAAAATAACTAAGTGGAAAATAAAAAAAAAAAACCCTTCAGACGACAAGATTACCACCTCCGTATACCTAGATAGATAGATCTGTAGTGTGTACAAGAGTACATCTGCTAAAATACATTTATTTAGAAGATACTTTTTCGGAGACCACTAAAACTACTTCTTAGACTAAAAATAAGAATCTACGAGTCGAGTATTAGACTAACCAAAAATAACACGCAAGACATTAGGAAGCGGCCATTAAACAACCAAACACCAAGTACCACACATACCGCATTGCGAAGAAAAAAATAAAGTACTTCCGATTTTTTCCATATTGCGAACAAAAGGATTTTCCTACATAATCCTCAAAGGTTACCCAGCAAGACTGTACAGATTACCATCTTCCTGAAATGGGTTAAGTGATATACGAAAGCGGGTACCCATCTAATTAGTAAGGGTTCTTTTACCCTTAAAAGATTTATTTTAACAATGCTATGTTGTGACGTATAAGTACCTATTTTACTTGTCCGCTCCCCGGGATTTAAAAAAAGGTCCAGAAAATATATTTCTTTCTTCCTAAATAAGGTCGGTAAATAAGACAGGTTAAATATGCCTGTTTTCATCTGTGGGAACATCTGATGCCGATGGTATTAGGGTAAAACCATCCACGCCATTAAAAGCTCAGAGGTATCTCACCTGGGGACATAGAGGGATAGGGTTGTGAGTTTAACTATCGATATATTTACGCTCCAGTGACTTGCAAATGTATCGATAGAAAATTGTGTTCTTGGCTTCAATATTTTATAGGTACAGTCTTAACAGAAATATGATCACGAAAATATTGTGTGAGAGTAAGTGCGAATTTATGAACTGTGTTTAAGTAAGCGGGAGAACTAAGGTTGCCGACATAGCACGAAGAAACATCAAACTTAAATGGTAATGGGCAGGGCACATTGCTCGCAGAAAAAGGGCCGTTGGGGCCGAAAGGTTCTGGAGTGGCAACCGTGTACCGGAAGACGCAGCGGCGGTAATCCTCCTACAATGTGGACCGATGACCTGGTGAAGGTTGCGGGAATCCGATGGATGCAGGACGCGCAGGATTGATCGTTGTGGCGACACTTGGGGGAGGCCTATGTCCAACAGTGGCCAGTGGTGGGATGTGATGATGATGATTAAATAATACTAACTAGCAACTCGCCTCTTTTTTGCACGGGTATTAAAGCATAATAATGCTAACATATTTTTTTATATCTCAAACGGCATTAGACAGCGTTTTAATGAAAGCTCTCTTAACTCTTTTAGAAAATTTCAACAATAATCTTCATATTTCAACCAATTTATACATAGCTAGTTTTTGTCCTCGGCTTCGCTCGCGTTAAATTCGGGGTAACACGGTTCCCTTTTCGGCTTATTTGTTTCCGACATCTTCAACAAATGTCGTTAATTTACACAGAAATAAATACAAAATCTCAACAAATTAAAAAACCTTCCTCGAAAATCACGCTATCGAGTGGTGAAAAGCGCTTGAAAATCGCTGCAGTAGTTTTTGAGTTTATCGCGAACAAATAGACAGACGGATTTGGCGGGGACTTTGTTTTATAATATGTTTTGACTCTTACAAATACACACTTAAAACTTTTTGTATTCTTCTGTATATTGGTGAATACCGCATGAAAATCCAAGGTTTTTGAGTGCATCATTAACATTCAGACTGACATTCGTGGTGGGAATTTTTGTTTAATTATACGTAGGGAAATTATTATATAAATCTTAGAGTGAAAGTTACAGCTGAACAAATCTATATTAAACTTAGCTTGGCCTGGGTCATTAGTAGATAGGGCAACGTTTTAAAAACATTTAGTACAACTAGAAAAAAACAGAAATAAATATCAACAAGTCTAAAAACTTCACTAATATTAATTAATTCATGAATCCCCAAGCGACCACCGGTGGCCGGCATCTATTGTCTTACTATTGTGTCTCTAATTGACGGTATCTGAAGGGTTAAACTAAAATCTAAACGTAAATTATTAGGCTGGCTGCAAAAGATTTAAAACAAAATCTCTACGTGTTGAAGCAAGCCCAACTAATATTCCTGCAAACGCCTACGCCTGCAGCAAACCTAATTAAGCTTGTGAAAGCTCGATTTCAGGTCGCGGCTTCAGAATTATCTACACACTCGTTCTCCTTTATGTTATGAGCAGAAATGCAGACGGCATAATCAGCCCTAGTTTCTCGAGTATGTGGAGTTAGCTAGCGTTGTAGAAATTGGTTGAATTGCGCGGATTATGTGTATCTGCAATTTGGTAATAATAATAATATTATCAGATTGAAATTGTTTTAATACATGGCGGAAAATGGAATGGAAAATTACCTAATCCAATTGTTTTAGATTTAAAACTGTTTTTTTTTTTTTTTTTTTTTAAATAAAGCACGGTCCTATACATCTTGAGTCCATCGAATTCCAGTAACCTTCATCAGGCCATACACCTTGTGGGAGCCAATGCTAGGTCTTCCGGTTGCCACTTCAGAAGTTTTCGATCCCACCATCTATCCTGCGAGCAATGGGCTCTGCCCACAGCCACTAAAGTTTGGCGATTCCACTTTATTGCCATATAGGTATCCTTGGTTATTCCGCGGATATCATCTGTGCAAGCTCTATCTATCGCCCTTTGGGTGATTTTAAACCTTTATACCAGGCAACCTCAGGAAAGACTATATGAACTCAAATTAAAAAAGAGCGTAGTCGTAGTTATTAGCAAATAATAATAATAATTAATTAAACAAAATATTTGCATTAAAATATATGATACGTAGATACAAAATCAAGTAACTTAAAAATATTGTCAAAGTCAAAGTCAAAATATTTTATTTCACATAGGCCTACATGGGCACTTATAAAACGTCAGAAGCTAGTGCACGGTTCCAAATTGGTCGTTTCCTATGGAGAAGAACCGGCAAGAAACTCCATGGTTACTCTTTTAATTTAAGAAAAAAAATCTCTAAAATGAAGCGAAATGTCATTGTTACTGACTTAAACCCATCTATGTCATTCAGTTGCAATTTGCATTCTAGGACCACGGTAATATACTTTCATAAATTCCTACATTCATCTTGAGCCTAGAGTTAGGTAGGTAGAGTTAGTTGTGGACAAAAAAAAAAAGAGTCTTATATTCCAAGCAATTTTTTCATAGATGGGTGAGGCTTCCCTTTCTTTTCGTACAATTCAGTTTACTGTTAATGCCAGTAATCAAGCTCGTCTTACATCTTACGAACGAAACACTCTTATTTCAGTTATCGAGAGATTAATAGAGTAAAACCCGGAGTATCAAAGACTATTTGGTTGTTAAAGAAAACAAAAATTTGGTTTTTTGGATGGAAAATCAAGTAACACCTCGTGCTCTAGTTGGAACAAGTACCTACTTGTGTTCCTTCAGTAGTCCTTTCCATTCCAAAGCCGCGGTAACGAGACTGAGAAAAGAAATGATGATGATAATGATGTAAAAATTATTGAAATTGATTCAGTTTCTGATTCTGAACAAACTATATTAAGGTTTCACCATATACTAAAAATTATGTTGTATACTTGGGAAATGGTTCTGCTATGCTTGCTTGATGACTTGCTTTTACTATCTTTCTATATCTCAATTACGTAAATCCATACAAGAGAGACCCGTATGAGAGTTTTGGCTGAAGGGGTCGTGGGTCGACGATTTTGTGGAAGGATATCGATTTCGTAGCGAAACACGTCGTCACTTCGTGTATACCTAATAGTTTGTAAATAGATTAGTTGTAATATTCTGCATCCAGGTAAAGTGGAAACCGACACTAACATACTTGGGACAAAGCGGCAATTTCATAGGTAAAGACCTAATATAATTAAAGTTAATTTGTAATCCTTGCTGGCCGGTTCGCGTCTCATCGTCGAAAACGGCTGAAGCTGAAAATCAGCGCTGTGGCTCTGTCCTGCACGAGCCCCAGCATTATGCTGAGCGTTGGCCGTTTTGCGCAGATGTGATGAATATCCTATCTAGCTGATAGTTTTAAGTACGATATTGTTACTTGTGACATTTATTTATTTCTAGGATATGCGTCATGTTGGACGCAAATAATAATAATAATAATAATAATAATAATTTCATTTATTTCAGGCTAGAAAACCCATAGTAAAAAATACAGTTTAGTTTACAGTTTAAAAAAAGTTAAAGTTAAAAAAAAAAAGAATAATATTATAAATTCAGATTTAGTACAAAGTCAGGTAACTATATAATAACAATGTCAGTTTCAGTTCGATTATTTATAAAATGTCAAATTAAGTTACATTAATACAATGTCAGGTTTTGAAAAATACGTTAATAATAAAATGTCAGATTCAATTCAATAATTAATACAATGTCAGATAAATAATAACAATGTCAGATTAGGTTCGGTAACTCATAATAGGTCAAATTTAGTTAAATTAATACAATGTCAGGTTTAAAGCAATAAATTAATAGTAAAATGTCAGATTCGGTTCATTAATAAAAAAAAATATGTCAAATAAATAATTAACAGATTTCAGTTCACAATGACAAAATATTTAGAAGTCATGTACAGTGTTTTAAAAATTGTCTTTACAATTACATTATTGCAGCTCATTAGTCTTGCATGAAAAGATGCTCTAAGCCTTCTTATTACTGCATAGAAATCATCAACCCTGTTCTCAGCAAACATACCAGACGCGCTACACCGCCAAGGCAGGTTGAGCATGGCCCGGAATGCATTATTGTATTGTACACGAAGAGTGTTGTACGTACTCTTCGTGTACCTGTACCACAGTTGGCCAGTGTAGAACGCCTGACAATATGCCTTAAACAGAGTGACTTTTGCCTGTTTTGAACAGTACGCAAAACGCCTTGCTAGCATGTTACTTTTACAAGCAATGCTTCGTCTTTGCCTCTCAAGGTCAAGATTATCACTTAGGTCATCGCTAACAATATGCCCAAGATACCTAAAAGAGCTTACAATTTTCATGGGAGACCCACATAAATTGATGGGTAGTATGTGATCTGGTCCTTTACAGTATTTAAAAATCATGACTTCTGATTTTTTGACATTATATGTCAGACAGTGCGCGACAGCATATTGCTCGCAAATCGCGATAAGCTTCCTCAGTCCGCCAGCAGAGGGACTGAGCAACACCATGTCGTCAGCGTAGCTAAGGTTATTAAGGCAAACGCCTCCTACGTGGCATCCGACTCTGGTGCCGCTCAGCTCCTCCAGTAGCTCGTTCACATACAAATTAAAAAGTACAGGAGAGGTCAGCCCACCTTGCCTAACCCCACATGACAGTTTATATGTGTCTGATAAAGTACTACCCCATTTTACCTGATTAATTTGGTTTGAGTACCAGAATTCTAAAATTTTTATCATTGTTGGGGGTACTTTTGTATTTCTTAATTTCTTCCATAGTATTTCATAATTAATAGAATCAAACGCGCGACTAAGATCGAGAAAGCATGCAAAAACCGAGGTATTTCTCTTTATGTAGCTTCGCACTGTATTTTTTAATGCAAATATTGCGAGGTCTGTAGATAGGCCGGCTCTAAAGCCAAATTGAGTCTGACATAAAGGAACGTTTTCTTCGCCCAAATGACCATTAATAATACGTTCAAAAATTTTAGACACTATTGTTGCTAATGAGATGGGGCGATAATTAGATAAACAGGATACATCACCGGTTTTATTTTTAATTATAGGTACCACGTTTGTTTTCATAACTTCAGTCGGTAAGTAACTGTGATCAATACAGGCATTAAAAAAGTAAGCAAGTTTATCGTACAGTAATGGCCCCGCATACAAAATGTGTTCAACACTGAGCCCGTCGTGACCCGGGGACTTGCCACGTTTCATTCGCCTCACCAGTTCAAACAAACCGTCAGGCGTAACATGAAACGAGCCAGTATCGCACTCGCTCGGCGCATGCGCATTGTTAGTCAGCGACGACGATAGCGCGCTGCCAACACTTGCGTCCGCGCGCGGCAGCGGCGTCCCAGATGAGTGAGCCCCCGAGTCACCACGGACTCCGCCCTGTTCAGCATCATGCGCTGTCGTCGGAGGGCAGAACTTACTCGCGAACATATTAGCTATTTCTACTGAATTTTGACTATTATTTACTGATAACGGGAGACTTGGTTTGGAATTAATTTTATTTGTTTCGCTCCAAAACTTGCCAAAATCCTTATTTTGCCTATGGTTGGCAATCATGTCCATTTTGATTTTTTGTTCGTTATTTTGACACCATTTTAATTTAGTTTTAAATTTCTTACGACTGTTAGTCATTTCGTCATAAATTCTACCCTCAGTTGGCCGCCCATACATTACCCAAATTTGATAACTTTGCCTAGCAGACACATGCGCCTCTCTCACGTGATAATTCCATCCTATCACCTGTTTTTTCCGGTTCTGATGTTTACCGCGATGGGATCGAATTGCTGCTGTAGTTACACATTTAATAATGTTATTATAATATTCGTCTATCTGACTACAATGAAGCTGGTTATCGCATGAGGTACCGGCGCATGGAATACTCGGCCAGATACATAAATCAATTAATTGGTTACATAAATGATTATAATCACACTGTTGTTCATAATTTCGATTACCCCATAATACTTTATTTATAATATTGTTGTGATTAATTTCAATATTTATCTTTGGTACAATTACATCAAGATCACAGTTGATTATTAATGGAAAGTGATCTGACCAGTTTATATCATTCAATACACTTACATCTTTAACAGTACTCAGCGCCGACGCTGTAACTATACAATGGTCGAGCCAGCTTGTGGTCCCGTGAGAATCACTAAGATAGGTATAAGTGTTGGAAAACATACCCAAACGCTTAAGGTCCACACATGTCCACTGTTGTTCGTCGCAGTAGTCAAGCAGCTCACTCGCGAAGAGACTGTTTGTACGTGATACATCGGCATTGAAATCACCAAGCGAGATCACACATTCCACCGCACTATTTTCAGTAACCGCACTAATAACACCTAAACACTCCGTAAAAAGCGGTAGGTTATCCAATGCCTCGGTAGGCATGTACACCGACGTAACCACGCAACTGCGGCCGGCGAGCTGGATACACACGGCTGCTACGCGCGTCGAACCAGTCTGGATCGGGGAGACGCTCGTAAACAGAGTTTTTCTCCACAATATTGCTACGCCCCCATAAGGTCTTCCTTTCAATGTACCCACCGATGTGTCCACCGCTGAGACGCCGTGGTAAGCAAACTCAGGATGTATGCCGCTCAGATAATCTAAATCGTCAGGAAACAGCCAATGTTCTTGAAGTGCAATTAAGTCATGATTCTCGCAAAGTTCTCTTACATGATCACAGGAACGCTTCACAGATCTGCAGTTAAAAGTAGCAAGACTAATTTTCATTTTTTATCGTCACGATTTCCATGAGTATGCACCCGTCCCAGCGTATAGCGCCTGTACGCCACACCGCACGGCCAAAACTGTTCACTCAAATAGATGTCCTCTTGAGCTTGGTGAACAGTAACTTTGAATGAAGCGTAATTGGTTTCTTTATATTGAGCAAGCTTCTCAACTTTTACGGCCGTGTGTCCACTTTCTTCTATAAAATCATAAAGATCTTGTTCTGAGGTTGAGATTTCAAATCTTGAGGCGTATATGTACGAAAACTTTGGAACTACCTTTATCTTAGTTGATGTCAGAGTTGCTTTGCCTGTTTTGTTCGTCCCTTTTTTTCTAATGTTACGGTATTTATTTTTCTTACTTATCACAGTCGTAAAACCTTCGTCATCAATGATAGTGTCGTCAAAAATATCGCTAATCGGGCTGCTATTTGCACCCGGAGGTTGGTTCTGTACACCCAGTCCACGCTGGCCGCGATGCCCAGCCTGCGACCTAGACTGCTGCACCTGAGTTAGGGGTAGTGCAGACGGCAAAGGGCACGGGGGTGTCTTAAATTGCGCCTCAGTTATTGCCCTCGAGGTCCGGTTTTTGGTAGTTTGTGATTTTTCGGACCGCGTACTAGGCTGGCCAACGTCTACCCTCAACTTTTCAGAATCCAAAGAAGCTCGACTTTTTCTCGAAAGAGATTCAAAATTCATCAATTTTTCTTTAATTTCTTCGACAGTAGAGGCTTTCACGTAGTCACATTGGATTCGATGGACGTCCTGTTTCAAGGCTAAGATATCCTTCAGAAGAGTGGTCACGTCTATGTAGTCAAAGGTAACGGGGGGTAGTCTGTGCAGGTTTTTAGCAACAAAGACAATAGACTCTGGTTCCTTTTCTTTTAGGATTTTGATTATGTCCTGTATGCTTCGCTTACTTTTTCCGTCCCCTTTCCTGGAGAGACGTTGCCCGACGATTTCGCAGAGGATATCTTTTGCTTCAACAATTTCCTTTTCCGTAAAGTTCGATTCACATATCTGCACTAAACTTATTTCGTCCATAACATGTATTTTACATTGCAGAAAGCATAATAATTCGTTTATTATCAGGCGATCACCCTGATCCGTCATAATTAATGCACAAAGTGGTACTTTTAAATTCTAATATAATATTCGTAATTAACGGCCGGCGATACCGAACGACGCGTCACACGAGCGAGCGGGACGCATGCGCGCGACGGAACTCTTTTCTTTCTTTCTTTCTTCTTTCTTCTTCAAAGCAAGGCATATTAATAGATCTGTAGAACAATTTCTGTAAAGACATGCGTAACACAGTCGTACTTGCCAAGAGCTTCGCTACTTACCTCGTCTTTCGACGAAACGTTTTTACAAGTGCGCTCTAACTATTACCGTGTTTACACATTCATGCTCACCAGTCGTCTCATGATCTCATCATTCGCCTCGTCTTTTCACTACATATTTATACAACGTGTAAAATCAAAAGCGCAAAAAATTTCATTAGTTTTGCCATCGACTTATGATTTAAAAGAATGTCCATGGAGTTTCTTGTACGTTTTTTTACACTTCGGACTTACTTTACCCAAAGTTTGAAACGGAACCCTATACTAAGACTCCGTTGTTTGTCTATCCGTCGGTCACCAGGCTGTATCTCATGAACTGTAAGATTTGAAATTTTTACAAATGACGTATTTTTGTTGCCGCTATAACAACAATTACTAAAAAAACAGATCAAAATAAATATTTAAAGGGGCTCACATACAAAGAATTTGATTTTTTGCCGTTTTGTTGCTACGGACAGTAAAGAACTCTTCATGTGCGAGTCCATCTCACGCTTGACCGCTTGTTTTAATTGGGTTTATTCCCTTGGGATAGCTTTTGGATTTGATGCGGGAGAAACCACTGGCAAGAGCTTGTACTCTTATATTTTTTTCTACTAACCTTTTAGCATTTCACAGTAAATCTATTATATTGAAAACAAGCGCTTATTTTATTTTAGAAAAGCCAGCTATCTAGCCGATTTAATGAGGAGAAATTTCCAGGAAAGAGGCAAATTAATATTTATTCCGTTAACGAATATTTATTTATGACTTATACTCGTATTCAAACCGGAAAGAAAAAATGTGGTTAAGGGATAGTTAATAAGTAACAAGTACCATTCCCGTGGGTCGAAGCGTGATGTTATATTAACTTTTGCCGAACGACCCGTTGTTCTGCTGAAAAGATGATGATGATATTACTATCACTATCATCATCATCTTCCTGCGCATGTTATTTTGGATCGGCGTAACACGTTTTTTTCTTTCATTCTGTCCTGTCACTCGTCATGCTATCACTAACTTCCTTTTCTGTCATATCATTCTTTACACAATCCATCACTCTTTTTTTTGGACGCCTCTCCCTCTACACCCAGCTAGTATATAATATATACAGATTCATCATCATCATCATCATCATCATTAGCCTTTTTAATATTCCCACTGCTGGGATTCAGGCCTCCTCTCTAGGAAAGGGAATGGGTCGTAATCCACCACGCAGGCCCAGTGTGGATTGGTGGAGGTCACATGTCTTCGAATTTTTGGTTCTATGACATGCCGGTTTCCTCACGATATTTTACTTCACCGTTTTGAGAGCAGTGGTGGTGAAATAAATTACACAAAGTAATGCGCCTGGCTGGGTTCGAACCCACGACCTACAACTCATAAGTCGGGGCCGTTACCGGCCACCACTGTCATCATCTTCCTGCCCTTATTCCATGTTTTTTTGAATCGGCGCAACACGCTTCTTTCTTACATTCTGTCGTGTCACTCGTCATGCTATCACTAACTTCCTTTTCTTTCATATCACTCTTCACAAAATCCATCCATCTGTTTTTTGAACCCCGGTTACTCTCCACCCAGCTAGTGTATAATATACTTCATAGCTTTTGCTTGCGACTTCGTCCACGTACATGAAATATAGCCTGTGTCACTCAAGAATAAAGCAGCTTTCTATCGGTGAAAAAATTTTAGCAATCAGACTAGTACTTCCAGAGATTGAACTACAAACAAAAAACAAAAAAAAAAACCTTACATCTTTATTATAACATAATATAAACAGATTGATGGCTATCAAATAAGCCACCTGACCTGATTTAAAATAAATAGTAACAGTTTTCATTTAGAAAATATAATACAAAGTTTAGAAATACCTAATACCCTAAAACCACTTTCACTTTGTCAAAATTATTATTACGAATAATAATTTTGACAAAGTGAAAGTGGCAGAACAAGAAAACCAAACTTTATTTACAAGACTTAGAAAATTAAATAAACAGGTGAGCGATGTAGCAAATATGAGTAATAAAGGAAGATAATTTAAACCAATAAGTATGAAATATGACTGCTTGCTTCATTCACATCTTAACATCAATCTCAATAAATATTTGTGCTTATTTCCAACGTTCCATTTGCTCTTGGAATGGGCATTGAGATGCTGAATAATGAGAAAACTGTTTTGAGGAATAATAATAATATTTCACAAATATCACACAACGCCGTCTAGTCCCAAGCTAAGCAGAGCTTGTGTTATGGGTACTAGACAACTGATAAACATATTTATATATTAATTTCTAATACATACAATATATTATAGATAAATTACACCCAGCCACAGAACAAATGATTATGCTCATCACATAAACATTTTTGTCCTGGGTGGGAATCAAACCTAGAACCTCCGGCATAGCAGTCAGGACCACTAATACCAAGAGGCCAGTCAATATCAGATATTCTACTTCAAAAAAAAATATGATTGTAGCTCAGGTCATCATAGTTTGAACAAATAAGTGTCAGCTGTCAACAACCAGATAAAATTTATATATTTTAAACTCCTTCATTAACAAAACAGATTTCGCAGTACATCCTCAGCAGAAATTATTTGAACACAAATATGAAAAAAAAAACCACAAATTTTACATAACGCCATCTAGTCCCAAGCTAAGTAGAGCTTGTGCTATGGGTAGGTACTAGACAACTGATAAACATACTTATACTGGGTAATTTGTAAAACACTGGCAACCTCTCAGGACTATGTTACTAACATCATAAACAACAATTTTATTATATATTTCTATGACTTTTAAAAATGTATCATATTTAAATTCATCAGATTTTCGTACAAAAATAAAAATATTTAAATTGAACATTGTAAATATGTTTTTTTTTATGTGAAGCAAGCGATAGTACAACAGTGGAGGGGAAAGGGGATTGTGTGGTGCTTAGTGAGCTTGCATCGCGTCATACAGACGTAGGCAGGTATAGCATAATACAGAGTTGAAATGTGTTATGTAGAACAGTTTTTGGTAAATGTTTTGTAAAAAGTCATAAAACAAAAGTAGTTGTTTATGATGTTAGTAATACAGCCTTGCAAGGTTGTTAATGTTTTACAAGAATGTTCATCATCATCATCAGCCTTTTTAATGTTCCCACTGTTGGGACTCAGGCCTCCTCTCTAGAAGAGGGAATGGGCCGTAATCCATCACGCGGGATCAGTGCGGGTTGATGAATGTCACATGTATTCGAATTTTTGGTTCTAGGACAGGCCGGTTTTCTTACGATGTTTCTCTTCACCGTTTTGAGAGCAGTGGTTATGAAACAAGGTTAATATTTTCCAAATACATATTATAGATAAATTACAACCAGATAGAGAACAAATGATCGTGCTCATCATACACATTCGTTTCTGTCGTTTGACTACCTGTAACGACTGTCAAATATCTACGAATGACCGCCGGGACCGACGACTTTACGTGATTTCCGAGCCACGGAGTGTCAGTAATATTCTTGATCATTTTAGTTAAGAGTAGCGTTTTCCCGCGACTTCACCCGCGTACATAAAGTATAGCTTATGTCACTCAGGAATAAAGCAGCTTTCTATTTGTATAAAAAATGTTAGCAATCGGACTAGTACTTTCAGAGACTACCTCCTACAAAAAAACAAAGAAACAAACTTTACTGCTTTATTATTTGACTGGCCTGCTGGTCTTGTGGTTAGTGGTCCTGACTGCTATGCCGGAGGTCGTGGGTTCGATTCCCACCCAGGACAAATGTTTGTGTGATGAGTATGATCATTTGTTCTGTGTCTGGGTGTAATTTATCTATAATATGTATGTATTTAGAAATATATAAGTTATCAGTTTATCAGTTGTCTAGTACTCATAATACAAGCTCTGCTTAGCTTGGAACTAGACGGCGTTGTGTGATAGCTGTGGCATATTATATTATTATATTAATGTAGAGGTGTAGATTGTTATTTCCATTTATGACTTTATCCTAAAATTAATTTTTATATCACTCAAATCACACAAAACCGTTGCCATCGCCTATCAGTCGACATCGTCACCGGCCCACACTGAAAACCAGCGCTGTGGACTCGTCGCATTTTTTGCCTGTAGACAGTTCATGCCATTATGCTGAACATTCGGCCGTTTTGCACAGACGTGGCGCATATGTGTTTTTTGTTTGTTTGTTTGTAATCTGTTATACGTTAATCTTAAGTTTACACCTTTTCCGGAAAATAAAATGTTTTTCTTTGTTCTTTTTTCACAAGTGAGAGAGAGACAGAGAGTGCATTCGCTGTCTCTCTACTTTCATAGTCTGACATGACAAGAGAGAAGAGAACCATCGATGTTACGGCTATAATTACGATAAACTTTTAATATTTTATACGAAATAAGTCTTAAGTATTTCCACAGAAATTATTTTCTCATCAAAAAGTTGTATTTGAATTATTTTTAACGGAAAGATTAAAGAAAATATACCACGTAGGGTTCATTGACGCTTACCAATTTGCTCGTTTGTTGTTTCATAAAATTATATACTTCAATAGTTCAGTAAAACCTTTAAGTAAGCTTCGAAACGCGAATTCACGGAAGAACTGGCAATATCCTTAAATAAACATTACATTCGTATAAACTAAATATACTTAGAAAAGACAGGATTTCCTCTTCAAAGGCAAAGGCCACTAGAACAGAGCCTTTTGTCAGTCATTACTTGGATAAATACCAAGAAAACTCCATGACAACGTACACAAAAACATTTAATCAATAACAGAAAAATATACCCCAAGATAAATCTATCAAGAAAACCCGCATCAGCAATACTGTAACAAAATGGAAACGTTACAGAGAGGAATCGTTCTCTCTCTAAGTAGATAGTCCAATTCAATTTGCTTAGGTTACAGAGGGTTTTTAGTATTAACTGGACTTTTGATGTTGCTATTCATTAATTTTACGAACACGTATATCCCTTTGGTCAGCGGATTTCAAAGTGTGGAGAGTGAAACGGGTCAGTAAATACCTGTACGGTCTGTCGACGATCTTTAAATGGCCGGAAAGTAGAATTTTATTGATGAAGGTATTTGTCGTTTTGTGTGGTAATTGACCCTTTTTTTCATTTGTAGATCAGAATTGACCAAGGTCTCACGTTAAGGGGATCCAACTCAAAACACATTTTCATTGTTTCGAAATACAGTATCTTGTGGATATTATCTAGGCTTCTATTGAAATCAATTTATAAATTTGTGTAAAACTAATCCAGTAAATACCTCTGAAAATCTGTGATTTTGCATGAACTTTGTCACTTCGTAATTTAAACGAAAATTTTAAAAGTCAAAAAGATATAACAACAGAATCCAAATTTTATCAAGATTCTAAATGACGACAATTTTTTTCAAAAATTTTTAATGGTTCTACAAAAAACACGTATTTCCTAGAACAAGTTTTGTAAATTATTTGAGTAAATAAATCGGAATTACCGAATGCTAAGAGAGCTTTCAGGCGTTATCTCTTTTTTTACGCGTTGCCTTCTCGTCAAACATAGCGTTGTGTAAGACTCAGAAGGGAAAAGGGCAAAAATCAAACATAAAACAGATTATTATCAGTATATTTACAAATAAATAACAGAAATATCACTTACACTATTACACGCTCGGCGATCGTCGACCAACTGAGCTGCTTAACACTTTGACATTGACATTTTGAACGAATGAATGAGTGTTGGGATCGATATGCTAATCGATGCCAACTTGTGGATTATTAATTAATGTGATTTAGAGCAATAAAATTATATCTCAAAGTATACTACGTGTTACAGTTGGTTTGCATTAGATGAAGTAACAAGTTTTTAAACCATGCTCGATGTTCACGATAGGCGAGTGGAAAAGCAGGCTCTTATGAGAATTTACAATATTGTCCTTGCACATGCTAGTAATAATAAATTGAGATCACAAACGATCCGGGGTTACGATTATGTTCATGTCCTCGCTGACCGTTTATTGTAGTGGTTATTAGGTGTCCCTAAACAGTAAGCGTTGGCTAAATATAACATGAATTGTCACGCTCCCGGGTAAAGCTATTTAGCAGTGCCTATCCAGCGCGGATTTTTTGGTCCACGCAGCGGGTTAGCGTGGGGCCGCGAACAAAAACACTTTGAGTACCGCTGCCGACGAACAAGAATATTTTTGTACCTATTACATTTGTGACCCTGATATGGGTTTCATAAAATTCCGAATGATATTTTAATAAATGTGAGGAAGAAGTATGTCTATTTTATGTAGCTGAATTTTTATTTTGTTTCACATAAAGAGGATTGTTTTCTTTTATTTTGTTGATCATGAATCATTTATTTTGCCCGTAAAGTAAATAAGGGTTTATTCGATTTGGTGCCGTATATTGTAAAAAATGTGTTTGTTTTTTTTATTGTTGGGTAAATTAGACTTCGTAAAGCGAAATTAATATTTGTTTATCGGTATTGTTTGTTGAGTTCATTGATTAAATTAAATATTTAATCGGATATGACAAACGTGAATAAATTCGATTAATCTTATTTATACGATTCTCTCTCGGTATAGCTTCAGTGGTATTTTTCCAGGGAACTGTGCATATAATTAAAAAATAGTTTATGAGTCTAAGTTATACGGATCTCTGAGACAATGAAACATTTCTTATGAAGGTAAATTGTACGTTCAGAAATACATTATTATCATTTCAATCAAAAGACGACCACAGTTTGACATATGCTTCCTCAAGTGTCGACAGTCCTGTGCGTCTCGCATTTATCGTATTCCCGCAAACCTCACCAAGTTATCGGTCCACCTTGTGGGAGACATTCTAACACTGTGTCTTCCGATACGTGGTCACCACTCCTGAACCTTTCAGCTTCATCGACTATCTATCAAACAAGTAATTTTTCTCTAGCCCTTCAGATACCGTCAATTAGAGACACAATAGTAAGACAATAGATGCGCGGCCACCGGTGGTCGCTTGGGGATTCATGAACTAGTAAATAAATATGTTTTCCTCTAATTTTGATAGTTGCTAGGTAAAAAGTTGCCTACATAACCTATTAAAATTCTCATATTTTTATATTTACCATCAAAGACACTTCCGCCTGACCACAAATTAGTTCATTTTAGCTTGCACTTGAAACGAAAACTTCAAGGAGTTTGTTTGGCATCGCGCCACAGGATTCAGGGGAATATCTTTTTTAAGTGATCAGGCAGAAAGGACCGAGAAGGTACATGAAAAAAGATTTGCCATTGTTGTGGAATATGATACTTTTAGTACAAAAAAAATTCGGAAAATTGCAAAATTGCCAATATTCCTTTTCAGTTTGCACCCGTCGATTTATTGTTCAGCTTTAATCGAATATGCTCGTTTGCAAATATCGATAAAAATAATTTACAAACGATCAAAATCGACGCTCAGGATAGCATATTGTTATTAAGCTCTTTTTTTCGGGTAAGCTCAAAAAAAATAAATTGATAACAATAAAATCTTACCATCATATAACATCAAACTTTAAATCGCCAAATTTAAGTGGCAATGGGCAGGGCACATTGCTCGTAGAACAGATTGCCATTGGGACCGAAAAATTCTGGAATGGCGTCCTCGTACCGGAAGACGTAGCGTTGACAGGCCTCCTACAAGGTGGACCGATGACCTGATAACTAGGGTGACGAGGATCCGATGGATACAAGACGCGCAGGACCGTTCATTGTAGCTACACTTGGAGAAGCTAAAGTCCAACAGCGGTCGTTTTTCTGCTGAAATGATGATGATATAACTTCACTATGGGTGAAGTGAGTGGGTCAGACTTTTGCTGATTAAAATCCATCTGTGTTTTTTCAGTTGATTTGACAGTTAGACGGTTAGACATCGGCCTTAGCGGGCTCCAATGCCCCATCCATTTTGCTGACATCTCTTTGAGAAGCGCGTGGTTCTTTTTTTAACCGACTTCTAAAAAAGGAGGAGGTTCTCAATTCGGATGTTTGTATGTTTTTTTTTTATGTTTGTTCGTGCTTAACTTCGTCGCTTGCCAACCGATTAGAAAAAAAATTTTTTTGTTGGAAAAGGTATACTTTCCAAATGGTCCCATAGTCACCAAGTTGGGATCTGATGATGGAATCTTGGTGAAATTGAGGGAACTCCTCAAATTCAATTCAATTTTTTAGTGAAGTCGGTTAGTTTTTTTTTTAATCTTTAATTTAAATCATTTCTTATTAATTCACTGTGTACTAAATAAACACGTTTTCTTTCTTTCTTTACCAAGCTTGAAACGTAATTTTGTGTGTTTTATCGATAAGTAGACGATGGATAAGGTCAAAGCAAATTATAAACTTCCTGCTTATCTTTGCCAACAAAGGTTCTCGCTTCTCGCTCGACAAAACCTTAATTACTTTATGATGGCCTTTTATAATTAAGTATCATATTTGAATTTTCTCTCAGCTTTTTGAATTTATTAGTAGGTATTGGTAAAAAATTAGTAACGTTTTTAGGGTTCCGTAGTCAAATGGTATAAAATGGAACCCTTATGGATTCGTCATGTCAGTCTGTCTGTCCGTCCATATGTCACAGCCACTTTTTTCCGGAACTATAAGAACTATACTTTTGAAACTTAGTAAGTATATAATTATGTAAACCGCATTAGGATTTTCACAAAATAGAAAAAAAAAACAAAAATATTAGGGGTTCCTTATAACTGAAACTCGATAAATTTTTTTTATCAAACCCATACACGTGTGGGTTCAAAAATGATATTAAAGTTTCTGATAAAACTTTTTTCTAAACTGAATAGTTTGCGCGAGAGACACTTCCAACGTGGTAAAATGTTTCCCCCACCTTTTTTTTTTCGACGGGGAAAATCATCTTTGACGAAACCCGCTCTTGGGTGGAGCGGGAGACAGTGTCAGACTCTTACTGACTAAAAACCCCGCGCCGTTCCTTCTAGCCTTCATATCGGGGCACGAGCTCCCTTTCGAACAACCCTGTCCCCAGTAGGCTTCGACCCAGCTGGGCCCCTCCTGCTGCTGACAACTCCTTAAGGCGCGCGGGAACAGTGCGCGCCGTCGACGTCTTGGACTCGGTCCATTACCGGACGATCGGACAGCGAGCTACCCATGGCTCGCCGTCCACGAGCCCGTGTCTACGGTGGCCGGAAATCGGGATCGGAATCCCGGCGACGGCGGCGAGGGCGCCGTTGCCTGATGAGGTCGGCCTCCTCCTTTGCAAGCATTACTGCTTTGCAGAAGGAGACGACCGCCTGCCATTCCTCCTCACTCCGTTCCCCCCCCCTTGTAACTTCTAAAATAAGTGACTGATAAAACTAAAAAAAAATATATGATGTACATTACCATGCAAACCTCAACCGAAAATTGCTGCCTAATGCGGTCGGCCTCTTCCTTTGCTAGAATTACTGCTTCGCAGGAGGCGACCGCCTGCCATTCCCCCTCGCTCCATCACCACTGGTTCATCGCAACCATCGGTTTTGCAACCCTCACCAGTTTGACAGCTAAAACGTGACAATACGTATACCGACTATTCTTGTTGCTCACGTAATAAATAACCTACCAACAAGTTCATTAACCTTCCGTAACATACATTTTAAAATGAACTCAAATCCTGTTCAAACAAACTGCTTCGCAAGTGGAAAAGGTTATCAAGAACAAATCCTAATATAAATCCGTCTTACGCAAAGGCAAGTTGTCCTATATTATATCGGTAGGAAGATATATAAGCCTATAAAGAGGAGCGCACACTTATCCGAACCAAATGCGTAAAACGAATCGAAAGGGAACAGTTTAAGAAATCATTAAGAAATTGTATTAAACCCCGCACACCTAACCGCGTCGAATCGTCCGAATTTAAAAGGGCTCAAACCCTCCTAGCCAAGTTACAACCGTTTCAATTCTATTCTCTTGAGTCGAATGCCTTGAGTTGGCCACGCCTCCGATTCTTTTGCTTTGACGTCATCTCAACGCTCAGTCACGTGGTCAGAATGAATAATTCTAAAATTCTTTTCTTTCCTACGACATCACCTACGTATTCATAACATTATTTCGAATAAGTTTTCTCCAATCGTTGTAATTGTGCTGTTTACGTATTTTGTTTTGCGTTAGTGCAAAAGGAGGGAAAAATATCCTCACTACCTTCGTACCTTAAGGCTTTAGGGCCACTACTAACTTAAAGAATAAGCTAAAAGTAATTAGAAAAACTTATTAATTCATTAATAAAGCTACAGCTAACGCAACTAAAGGAACATGATTGTAACGCCTGACCGAAAAATAGTTGCCCTGGAAAAATATCAATTGCTAGTCTAATACAGTTAGCAGAGAGGGTGACGAAGTGTGCGTCCCTCTTAAGGCTACAACATACTTCAGCCGGACTAATATTTACATTTCGACTTAAAACCACACACACACATACATATGACAGACGGCTGGGTTACAACGAACAACGACTTTATAAGGAAATAAATGGACAATGTTCAAGCAAGGTCCGGTAAGCTTGTAGTGGCTACCAAGCAAAGCTGGAAGGGCTAACAAACATAATTCTTGACAGTATATCATGCTGAAATTCCAGTTTAGATGTATGTTACCACATTGGTCACTTGTGTGTGTGTGTTGTGTGTGTATGTCCGTGAGTTATTTGTGTTTTGGCATTACTTTGGTGAAGTCGGTCGTTGAGTTTAGGCTGGGAAATAGTTTTATGTACGTTTGTCTTGATTTGTAGGGTGTGATGGACTTCGTTACTAGTCTTTGTAATGGTGTTATTACACTGTTATAAAGGCCAAAAATTTTATGTATGTATGTAAGTGTGTGTATATCTTTGTTCCGCCTTCACCCTCAAACAGTTCAAAGGATTTAGATGAAAATAACAGAAATGTAGCTTAGAATAACATATTGGTTATAAGTAATGATGGGTGGAAATATTATTTCCATGCGGCCTACACTGGAAGAAAATAGTGAGTAGATATTCGAAGGGCTGATCTCATGATGATGGCACCGGAAGGTAGCTATAGGAACTTGGTAGTTAAATGACACAATCACATCGCGTTTGGGCTCGTATGATTTGTCTTGACGAGTATAATTATTTATATAAATATATCAAGCTATGAAAAAAAATATTTTAATTAAACGCTTATTATGTTTTTAGAAGGTAATCTCTGAACGTACATCTACGTACGCGGGCAAAATCGCTAGCAAAAGCGAGTTGAAAAATAAAAGCGTGTTCCGATCTTATACAACGACTTGAAACTAACTCTTAATAAGTTAGCTAGATGATAAACACCAGGCACTGACATAATACTGTTTTCCCTCGCTAAGATCAGGCTCGAAGAAAAACTTCAACTTTAGAATTAAATTGTTCTTCACTGAACTAAATTAAGTTTGTTCTCTGTTAGAAGCTGATCTGAGAAAGAAAACCTAAAGAGTATTACTTGTTTATCGACTTGAGTTCTGAAGGGAATTGTTCTTTAGAAAAATTATATTATTAAAAATCGTGTCTAGAGTAGTCACTAGGTTTTACGTCGCCTCGTTTCTGTGGAGTATTTTGCGGGATACTATGCATTTTTGACATCATTATCATCATATTCCTCTGCCTACCTCGCACAAAATATCATCTACACTATACAAGGTTATTTTTAAAACACTGGCAACCTCTCAGGACTATGGTACTAACATCATAAACTACAACTTATGGTCTATGACTTAAAAAAAAACATATTTTAGTTCATCAGTTTTTCATACAAAAATAAAAATATTTAAATTGTACATTTTAAATGTTGCGAAGTCTATGCTGGCGTATCAATTTTCTAGTGTGATGAGTACATAAAAGTAGTAGGTAGAAAAAAGTGCAAAGTGCTAGGTAGGTGTGATGACAATTTTTCGGAAGCCTGCTTACTATTATTACGAGAATAGTGCATGGGAGCCGTAAGTAGATACAGCAAAATACAGAGTTGAAATGTGTTAGATAGAACAACGAAGTCTTAAAGGTTTGTTTTTGGTAATTGTGTCATGTTTTGTAAAAAGTCATAGAACAAAAGTAATTGTTTATGATGTTTTTAACTAGCACCTTACAGGTTGCTAGTGTTTTACAAATAACCCTGTATACACCGCTAAATTTTGATAGTTTTAATCCCGTGGAGGGTCGATCTGGTACATGGAATACTATCGATTTGTAACGATAAAATTAAAAAATAAAAAACCTTTTTTTTTAAACTCGGAATTATTTACGCATGTGCAAAATTAATTTCTTTAAGAAAACGTCAGCTAAATTTAAACGATTAAAACGATCAAAATTTTGCGGTGTATAATACAATAAAGAGGTAACGTTTGTTTTTTCTATTTGTAGGAGTTAATCTCTAGAAGTACTGGTCCAATTGCTACAATTTGTTCACCGATGAACAGCTGCTTTATTACTGAGTGACATAGGCTATATTTTATGTACGTAAGCGAAGCTGCAGGCAAAAGGTAGTATGGTAATATATTTCCAGGATAAAAAGTATCTTATATGCTACTCTACATAAAAAAAAAAATCTATATAAGTACTCATACAAACCGGTTTAAAACACTGGTGTATCTTCGAAGTTCAAAAAAAAAGAAAAGCATCAAAACTGTGTGGTTAACATTTGGTGAAGATTTCGCTGAAACAGATATAAAACAACATATTCAGTCAAATTGAAAGTCAAAGTCGGTTAAAAACTTAATGACACTTAGAGATCCTGGAAAGTAACCTAGGGCACAAAATAGATAGGTACAGAAGACAATCTCATGTATGCACTTCACTTTTTATACTTATGCTCGGTGGACGCACCCTAATGAGCGTTTGAGCCAGAACTGTTCAACGAGCGGGCCGAGACGCTCCAAGATATCGTGTCCGTGAGCAGTGTCTATGTGTGCGTGTCTCGAGCGCGCTTTGGATGTAAATTGACAGAAGTACTTATCTTTTTTGAGCTTAAGGTATCATCTACAGCAGAAATGTTTGCAAACACTACGCCTTGGTATCATCAAATATAGCATAGCATAAATCAGCCTTTTAATGTTCCTACTGCTGGGACTCAGGCCTCCTTCCTCTAGAAGAGAGAATGGGCCGTAATCTACCACACGCGGGCCAAGTGCGGGTTGGTAAATGTCACATATCTTCGAATTTTTGGTTCTAGGACATGCCGGTTTCCTCACGATGTTTCCCTTCACAGTTTTGAGACCAGTGGTGATGAAATAAAATAAACAAAATGAGCTTGGCTGGGTTTGAACCCACGATCTACAACTCGTAAGTCGGGCCATTACCATGTAGCGACATCTATGACGCCACATAAGAACTACGAAGAAAAATACGAAATCCTGCATCGCGCAATCAGAGTTCTCCGCGCAATTTGAACATATACGACAGCCCGACATCAACTATCGGGCAGTCGCCCACCAGATCATAACACCCGGTCTGGTTGGAGGATCCTCCCTTTTCAAAGGAGGTATGTGGGACTTTACTCCCTGTTCCATATACCTCCAAACTGGTGACCCTCGGCAAAGAACGTCAGCGCAGCCTTCGTGCAGCTACTACTTCGTGACGTCATCATCACTTCCTCAAGCTTTCGAGCAACGAGCCAAACAGCCAGCACCCTCGGCTAAGGGTATCCTGACCACTAGTATGCCTACCTGGTCATACCTGGTCATCACCTCAGCCGCATCACCGACCTTGGCTTAGCACACTGCACCTTTGGCCAGTCATATGAAGAGTCATGAAGAACCTCTCCTGGTCGACGCCAGCAATCAAGCCCTACGTCGCACTAGCACCGCTCCGACTCACTGGAGCTAGCAGCACTACTCCGACTCACTGGAGCCTGCAGCATCGTCCCGACTCACTGGGACACCACCACCCCGACTCACTGGGGCATCATCCCGACTCACTGGGACAGCACCACCCCGGCTCACTGGGGCATCATCCCGACTCACTGGGACATCATTACCCCGACTCACTGGGGCATTATCCCGACTCACTGGGATAGCAACACCCCGACTCACTGGGGCATCACCGCAGACAGTTCCGACTCACCGAGAACTATGCGGCATCGGTTCCGACTCACTGGAACCAACCTACCGCTGGCCTGGCACACATCAAGAAGCATCAAGAACCATCGATCTCCGATCTCCGGAGGGGAGTGATGTAGCGACATCTATGACGCCACATAAGAACTACGAAGAAAAATACGAAATCCTGCATCGCGCAATCAGAGTTCTCCGCGCAATTTGAACATATACGACAGCCCGACATCAACTATCGGGCAGTCGCCCACCAGATCATAACACCCGGTCTGGTCGGAGGATCCTCCCTTTTCAACGGAGGTATGTGGGACTTTACTCTCTGTTCCGCATACCCTCCAAAACCACTCGACCACCACTGCTCCCAGTCATCAAGGCAGTTCAATTTATTATTTTGTAGAAATGTGAGCGTAAAGGTATGGAAAATTTGGATCACATGGATTTCAGGGTTCAGTGAACCGCTGTTTGGACCTACGTCATAAGTTTGAAACTTGTAATGCGTGGATAGGTTTTGACAGCGGTTTTGCTCAGAGAAACTCGGTAATTATCCCATAGGACCTGCAAAACTATCGGGATAAAATATCTAATGTTTATGCCATGGTCTACCTTTATTCGAAATTAGATCTAAATCCATTGATACGTTTTTTTTTTAGGTGGGTAAAATCATTCAAATGACATCCACCCTCGGCTGAAGCGGGAGTTATTGTCAGACTCAGGCGGGGATGTCATTTGGATGCTTTTTATTCACCGAAAAAAAACCCAGATGTAAGATTAGAGCCTGTGAGACCCGCTAAGGCCACGAAGAATTTCTGAAAGGAATACGGAAGTCCTGGAACACTCAAAGCTACTGAAAAATACAGGTTATGGTAATGGATAGATATTCTACTTAAAAAAATATTATTGTAGCTCAGGTTGACACAGTTTGACCAATTAAATCATCATCATATCAGCCAGTAGACGTTCACTGTTGGACATAGGCCTCCCCCAAGTGTCGCCACAATGGACTATCCTGCGCGTTCCGCATCTATCGAATTCCCTTAAACAGGTCATCAGTCCACCTTGTAGGAGGCCTTCCAACGTTGTGTCTTCCGGTACGCGTCCGCCACTCCAGAACCTTTCAACCACAACGGCCATCTGTTCTGCGAGCAATATGCCCGGCCCATTGCCATTTAAGATTGGCGATTCTTCATGCTATGTTAGCAACCTTGGTTCTCCTCCGGATATCTTCATCATGTAATACCAATTAAGTGCCAGCTGTCAACACTCAGATAATATATATATATTTCAAACTCCTTCACTAACAAAACAGATTTCGCAGTACATCCTCCATTATACAACATTTCGTTGAAAGCAATTCAATGTAACAAATTGTATGAAGTCCTCCAGCACGCACTTGACCGACATTTGCCAAACAAATGTGGAGCTTCACCTTCTGATAATTAAGTGCAAGTTAGACTGACAGATGTTTTCTTCGTTTTGCGGCCCTATTTTACGAGTTCAACAGTGTTTGTTTTATGTTCAGTTTGTTTGGCATATTCTGTGGTGAGGAATACTTGAGATTCTCCAGTGATTAGGTTTTATGGTAAGGCAAGCGTCGGATTTGTCCTAATGCCGGTTGCTTAGCTGTTAAGTCCGAATTCATCTCGTGGGATGTACAAAGTTCAGATGACAGTATGTTTTGACAGATCTTTTGATTTCGGGCGCCATTTTGTGTTTGATTTACAGTTGAGCTCTAACCGTATAGGAGTTGTCAGTAACAGGAGGGGCCTATCTGGGTCGAAACCTACCGGGGTCGGGGTTATCCGAAAGGAAACTAGAGCCCCAGTATGAAGGCTAGAAGGAACGGCGCGGGGTTTTTAGTCAGTAAGACTCTGACACTGTCTCCCGCTCCACCCAAGAGCGGGTTTCGTCAATGATGATTTTCCCCATTGACAGAAAAAAAAAAGCTCTAAGCGTATGAGCTGAGTTTGTTAGCAGTACACCGCAGACTACCCCTGTATTGTTTTAGTCGTATCAATCCATCATAAGATTGTCTGGTAGATATCGCTATTAGCGATAAGACCGCCATTTTATTCATAGATTTAAGTTTATGTTATGTTACTTTTTGGCGTACAGTAAAGTTTATTCTATTCTATTCTATTCTATTCTATTCTATTCTATTCTATTCTATTCTATTCTATTCTATTCTATTCTATTCTATTCTATTCTATTCTATTCTATTCTATTCTATTCTATTCTATTCTATTCTATTCTATTCTATTCTATTCTATTCTATTCTATTCTATTCTATTCTATTCTATTCTATTCTATTCTATTCTATTCTATTCTATTCTCAGCTGAACCAATACTCGCTAGACTCACGCCAAATTTTCAAAAAGAGAAACACTAGTTCTAGAACCTAAAGGTCAACTAAACGACACAATTACAGTTTTAGCTTAATAGCTTTAATCTTTTGTATCATGTAATTTAATGCTTTTGATAAGCTGTAATTTAGATGTAATATCAGATAACTAAAACAATACCGTGGCCTTTGAAAACTGCCCCAGTGAAATTATTAAGGCTTTAAATTTAGAAGTTTAAGAACCTTTGTCTAACAAAAAAAATTAAACTCTGAAAATTAACAAAAGAGTCAGAAAAGTAAGTGAAAATGTGTGGTCAGTTGTGTCAAAAAATGATAGATGTTTTAGAAAAAAAAAAATCAAACCATAACTATTTCTTTGATTTTTTCTGTGGTCGCATCAGGAATGAAGATACCCGCAGGAGAACCAAGGTTACCGACATAGCCCAAAGCATGGTCTTTATTTATGTGCCAGTGGGCAGGGTACATTGCTCGTAGAGCAGATGGTCTTTGGGGTCAACACGTTCTGGAGTAGCGCCCGCATACCAGAAGACACAGCGTTGGAAGGCCTCCCACAAAGTAGACCAATGACCTAGTAAGAGTCATGAGAAACCGATGAATGTGAGACGCACAGAACCGTTCGTTGTGACTATACTCGGGGTATATGTCCAACAGTGCATTTTTTTCGGCAAAAATTATAATCATGATAAACGATTCATTTATTTAACTGTAGCAACATCTATGACGCCACATAAGAACTACGAAGAAAACACGAAATCCTGCATCGTGCAATCAGAGTTCTCCGCGCAATTTGAACATATACGACAGCCCGACATCAACTATCGGGCAGTCGCCTACCAGACTATAACACACCTGTCTGGTCGGAGGATCCTCCCTTTTCAACGGAGGTTTGTGGGACTTTACTCTCTGTTCCACATACCTCCAAACACTAAATTAAGTACAGCCACATAACATACATTTCAAGTTTTCTTAATAACATCAGGACTAACGTTTATGATGTGTCTCAAGACAAAAGTCTATGATCAGTGCGTGTTGCCAGTGATGACATATGGCTCCGAAACGTGGTCGCTCACAATGGGCCTCATCAGAAGGCTTAAAGTCACCCAAAGGGCAATGGAAAGGGCTATGCTCGGGGTTACCTTGCGTGATCGAATCAAAAATGAAGACATCCGCAGGAGAACTAAGGTTGCCGACATAGCGCAAAGAATTGCCAAACTTAAGTGGCAATGGGCAGGGCACATTGCTCGCAGAACAGATGGCCGTTGGGGCCGAAAGGTTCTGGAGTGGCGACCGCGTACCGGAAGACGCAACGTTGGAAGGCCTCCAACAAGGTGGTCTGATGACCTAGTGAGGATTGCGGGAAGCCGATGGATGCGAGACGCGCAGGAGCGTTCGTTGTGGCGACGCTTGGGGGAGGCCTATGTCCAGCAGTGGACGAGTATCGGCTGAAATGATGATGATGATAACGTTTATGATAATAATTATTAAGGTGTACGAGTACATAGTGCTCACTATAATAATACTGCCGCCTAGAGAAATATAATCTAACATTAAATTTACTTACAGTGCAATCAATTTCATACAAAAAGAAATCGAAATACTCAAATACATAAACGACACTACAAATAAAAAGTCAAATAAAATAAATAAATAAATAAAGCAGTTCTCATCGATATGTTTTGTGAGGAGGTTCCTGTCCTACCCTAATGACCGGTAGTCCTCCGAAATGGTTTGACTGATTTTTAAGATTTTTTTCTTGTATATTTGGTAGGTCTGAGAATAGGTCTTAAGCTATTTTTAACCGACTTCGAAAAGGAGGAGGTTCTATGTTCGGCTGAATGTATGTATTCAGTGTTGAATAACGAAGAGACAAGATTAGGTATCTATTATAGAAACACCGACTTCCGAAATTAAAGTTATTTTGTACTTTTTGAAGTCGGTTTAATTTTTTTTTTTTTTTTGTTTTTTTTTAACCTATAACCACCTCCCATTTTTTTCTTTGATAATATTTTTATGATAGAACAGCGTTTGCTGTGTCAGGTAGCTTTTTTTTTTTGATAGGTTATAAAAAAGTCGTTTCGGAGTCCACCACATGTAGGTATATACAGGGTTATTTTTAAAATACTGGCAACATCTCGGGGCTATGTTACTAACATCATAAAAAACAACTTTTGTTCTATGGCTTTAAAAAAAATATCATACGTTGGTTTATCAGATTTTTATACAAAAATATTTTATTTTAAATTGAACGTTCTCAATGTTACGCAGTCTATGCGAAGCAAGCGATAGTACAATAGCGGAGTACAGCAAAACACAGAAATCTTGAGGGTTAGATTTTCCTAAATATATTATGTTTTGTAAAAAGTCATAGAACAAAGTTGGTGTTTATGATGTTAGTAATACAGTCCTGCAAGGTTTTTAATGTTTTACAAATAACCTTGTATAATAATAAAAAAAATAGTTTGCAAAAATTTAAATTAATATCTCAATTATTAAGAACATTGAAATTATAAAGCTACATAATTACACACAAGATTCTGAGAACTACGAACATGAATAATAAAATATTATTTAAACAAAGTTAATTAATGAATATTGTATTCTTTGGTAATGAATACTCTTTGGTATTCTGCTTTTGCTTCGAGCAATGATGCGACTGACGTTTGATGCCAAAAAAGAGCTTTCCAAGAACAAAGCATTGCAACAGGCCCTTTAATTAAAAAAGCAAGGGTATCATTGCACATCAAATCACATTACATTAACGTTTTTTAAACGCGCTGTTGACACGCGTTTTAGAAACGTGCGTCGATGGCCAGGCTATAGGCTATCCTATTAAAAGTTTACAAGCTGCATCTGACTCGCGTGCAAATCGCGTCTAAACGCGCGACAACGCACAGGTATACAGGCCCTAAATTACATTATTTTTTTTTCAATCTTTTTTTAGAGTTACATACCCGAACTCACTCCGCTGTCCATTTGTCGGCCAATGCACTAATTGGGTTCGAAGGACAGTACTAGAGCTGAATACCAGATTCAGCATTTGTTTAGACTGGCCATCATTGGAGAAAAAGCTGTGCAGCTGGTAAAAGGCTAAATAAAACTATGATGGTTTGACTGATTTTTAAGATTTTTTTCTTGTATATTTGGTAGGTCTGAGAATAGGTCTTAAGCTATTTTTAACCGACTTCGAAAAGGAGGAGGTTCTATGTTCGGCTGAATGTATGTATTCAGTGTTGAATAACGAAGAGACAAGATTAGGTATCTATTATAGAAACACCGACTTCCGAAATTAAAGTTATTTTGTACTTTTTGAAGTCGGTTTAATTTTTTTTTTTTAAGTTTTTTTTAACCTATAACCACCTCCCATTTTTTTCTTTGATAATATTTTTATGATAGAACAGCATTTGCTGTGTCAGGTAGCTTTTTTTTTTGATAGGTTATAAAAAAGTCGTTTCGGAGTCCACCACATGTAGGTATATACAGGGTTATTTTTAAAATACTGGCAACATCTCGGGGCTATGTTACTAACATCATAAAAAACAACTTTTGTTCTATGGCTTTAAAAAAAATATCATACGTTGGTTTATCAGATTTTTATACAAAAATATTTTATTTTAAATTGAACGTTCTCAATGTTACGCAGTCTATGCGAAGCAAGCGATAGTACAATAGCGGAGTACAGCAAAACACAGAAATCTTGAGGGTTAGATTTTCCTAAATATATTATGTTTTGTAAAAAGTCATAGAACAAAAGTTGGTGTTTATGATGTTAGTAATACAGTCCTGCAAGGTTTTTAATGTTTTAAAAATAACCTTGTATAATAATAAAAAAAATAGTTTGCAAAAATTTAAATTAATATCTCAATTATTAAGAACATTGAAATTATAAAGCTACATAATTACACACAAGATTCTGAGAACTACGAACATGAATAATAAAATATTATTTAAACAAAGTTAATTAATGAATATTGTATTCTTTGGTAATGAATACTCGTTGGTATTCTGCTTTTGCTTCGAGCAATGATGTGACTGACGTTTGATGCCAAAAAAGAGCTTTCCAAGAACAAAGCATTGCAACAGGCCCTTTAATTAAAAAAGCAAGGGTATCATTGCACATCAAATCACATTACATTAACGTTTTTTAAACGCGCTGTTGACACGCGTTTTAGAAACGTGCGTCGATGGCCAGGCTATAGGCTATCCTATTAAAAGTTTACAAGCTGCATCTGACTCGCGTGCAAATCGCGTCTAAACGCGCGACAACGCACAGGTATACAGGCCCTAAATTACATTATTTTTTTTCAATCTTTTTTTAGAGTTACATACCCGAACTCACTCCGCTGTCCATTTGTCGGCCAATGCACTAATTGGGTTCCGAGGACAGTACTAGAGCTGAATACCAGATTCAGCATTTGTTTAGACTGGCCATCATTGGAGAAAAAGCTGTGCAGCTGGTAAAAGGCTAGATAAAACTATGATGTGGTTGAAGCATTTAGCACTACAGTATTACTTCTTTGTACCAGGTTGTACCTTAGGCATCGTGATAGCTATACAATTGAAATTTTCATAGATGTCATTATTGTTGCTGCTATAACAACAAAGAAAAACAGAATAAAATAAATATTTTAATGGGGTTTCCATACAACAAACGTGACTTCTTGCCGATTTTTGTTACAAGCGGTACAAACCTCTTAGTGCGTGAGTTAGACTCGCAGTTGGTTTTTTTTCTTCACACATTTTGTGTATTTAACTCAATTAGCATCGTCACAAATTATTATAGTCGTAACAAATTACCATCGTCACAAATTATTATCGTCGTAACAAATTACCATCGTCACAAATTACTATCGTCGTAACAAATTACCATCGTCACAAATTATTATCGTCGTAACAAATTACCATCGTCACAAATTATTATCGTCGTAACAAATTACCATCGTCACAAATTATTATCGTCGTGACAAATTATTATCATCTCAAATTATTATCGTCGTGACAAATGGTCGCAAATTATTATCGTAACAAATTCAAAGTCAAATTTAAAAGGTATTTTAGGTTTTGATACAGAATACAATAACTTTGTTTTCAATTTAAATGTAGATTACGTTTTAACGATTCTGCAGTATTTGACAGCAAATGTATCAAATCAATCAGCCTTGTCTGCGAGCATCGCTGAGGTAGATTCTCAGCTTAATTTTACCAAGACATGCTTATTTCAATGACCCTACATATTTTCCTCATGTATACCAATTTTACATTACAACATCTAGGTACTATGAATCATGATTTGCGATTCTTCAAACTATGTCGGTAACCTTGGTACTCCTGCGGATATCTTCATTTCTGGCGTGATAGCCTTTCTATTGCCATTTGGGTGGCTTTAAGTCTTCTTATGAGACCCATTGTAAGCGACCATATTTCGGAGCCATAAGTCATCACTGGTAACACGTACTGGCCTTAGACTTTCGTATTGAGACGCTGTGGACTGTGTTATACCTGGTACTTAAGTTTAGCGATATCGATATCTTCATTTCTAGTTCGATCACGCAAGGAAACTCCGTGCACAGCCGTTTCCATTGCCCATTCGGCTCTAAGCCTTCTGATGAGGCCCATTGTAAACTACCACGTTTCAAAGCATCAATAGTGTGTGTATTATGTGTGCTGTCAGTAGTGATATTTTGAGTAGGTACTACGAGTACTTTTGCTCATAGAAATAAACAACTTCACTCGAAGTCATACACGATACTGAAAAAAAACCTCCTGTATTAATTTTAATACATTTATTTTATCATTTCATCTAATTTATTTTTGAGATAGCTTTTACTTCCTTAAAGCAATTCCTTCATTAACATTTTGGGAAAAGAAGTATCTTAAATATGACCATCAATTTCCGGTACATCCTGCCGGTACAAGTTAGAAATTGAAACTAGTCAAATGCGAGTCTGACTCGCACACCGAGGATTCCGTATAAACTAATTTCGAGTCTAGAATTATTTGTGAATAGAAAAAAAGGTTTTTTTTGTTTAAAAATTCAGGGTTATATAAATTTTGATCCCTTAAGGTTGTCGAACTAAGATTGCGGCACAACAGTTATTTATGTAGCAAAAATGTCTCTTTTTCATTAACTTAGAAGTTTCATTATTTTACGGCTTTAGTACCGCAGACCTGAGTACCACATATGGTTTTAATTTCAACCCGATACCTCCACGCGTTCTCGAGATCTTGTCGTTGTCTTAACAGACAGACGGACAAGTGATTCTATAAGGGTTCCGTTTTTTCCTTTCGGTTAACCCTAAAAACCCGATAGGTCGCCACTCTTGAGTGGAGCGGGAGATAGTGTCAGACTTACTGAGTAAAAACCCACTCTGTTTCTTCTAGCCTTCATACCGGGACTCGAACTTCTAATGTTGTGTACCTACAGGTGTATAATTTTATTGAAATAAAATACATAAATAACTATTTGATAAATAACAACGCAATATTATGAAATAAAATTTATGCCACATTGGATAAAACAGCAAAAACCGCCTAACAAGGCGAGCAAAGTTTTCCCCAACTTTTCAGACCACAGTCTAACAAAATTCATCTAAACAAAGTACTCTAACGCCAAAGGCAAAAACATAACACAAAATGTCAAGAAATAAGCCTTCATTGTATGAAACGAAAGTAAACATGCCCAATTTCTTTTATTTAGACATCAATATGGTAATGTACCATTTTCATTCGTTTTCTTACGAAATAAATAAATTAGTTTATACATAACCTATATAGGAAACTCCCCTAGGGATACTTAAGGTGGTGCATCACGACTCATATTTTCACTGTTTTTCATACAACCGCTCATAACTGATTATGACGTTATTACACACTTTTCATTAGATATTTTGGAAACACAGTATCTTGTGGATATTATCTAGGTTTCTAAAGAAACCAATTTCTAAATTTGTGTAAAACTAATCCAGTAAAAACCTCTGAAAATGTCCTATTTTGTATGAACTTTGACACTTCATAATTTGTCTAAAAATTAAAAAAAAATCAAAAAAGTAATCCTCTAGAGACCTTGCAAATTTTATTAAGATTCTAAATGATGACAACTTTTTCCAAAAACTTTAAAGGGTTTAAAAAAAAACAGCTATTTCCTGGAGCAAGTTTTGTGAAATTTTCGAGTAAATCTCGGAATTACCGAATACTAACAGAGTTTCCAGGCGTTATCTCTCTTTTTTTGCGTTGCCTTTTCGTCAAACATCACGTTGGATTGCATTAAATGAAGTAACAAGCTTTTAAACCATTTTCGATGTTTACGATAAGCGAGTGGAGAAGGACCCTCTTAAAGGCTTTTGTGGGGCTATGTTAGGTCTAGGCGAATTTTAGTCACGTTTGCTCGAATCTCGTCTAAGAGATGTAAGGCGTGCTGTATTGTATAGGGATTGTGATGTCATTTAGATCTAGAAGTGGAGCATTGTTGTGACTTTTTATTATTTCAAAGAACATGAGAAATAAATTGCTTTTCAAAAAAATTTCTCGTGTTGTTTTACTCGTATTATTATAGAACTCTAGCTTTTGCCCGCGGCTTTGCCCGCGTACATAAAATAAAGTCAATGTCACTTAAAAATAAATTTATTTATTTAATCTTCATGCAACAAAAAAAGCACACAGGTGGACTTAATGCCTTAGGCATTCTCTAACAGTCAACCTAGGGTAGTGCAGAGACAATATGGCAGGTGCTTAAAAAAAAGAGAAAATATTATTTAGAAAATAAGTATTACAAAAATTTTAGACCAAATATACATGCATTTATAATAACATAAATCATATTTAATACAATATATACCTATACATACATAAAAAGGAGTTTTGAGATGATTCTGCTATTTGTAAATCAGCTTACTATCGGTGAAAAAATTTTAGCAATCGAACCAGTACTTTCAGAGGTTACCTCCTACAAACAAAAAGCAAACTTTACCTCTTGTTAATATTAATGTAGATTTCCTTGAAAGCTATTCATTGTAACAAATTGTATGAAGTCTAGACAACACGCACTTAACCGACATTTGCCAAACAAATGTGCAGTTTTAAGCTCCATGAACGATCCTGTGCGTCCCGCATCTATTGGATTCCCGCAATCTTTATCAGGTCATCGGTCCATCTTGCAGGAGGCCTGCCAACGCTACGTTTTCCGGTACGCGTTCTCCATGGATGCGGGACGCACAGGATTGTTCATTGTAGTGACACTTGGGGGAGACAGAACAAAATGATCATGCTCATCACAATCGAATCCACGATCTCCGGCATAGCAGCCAGGGTCACTAACCACTACACTAACAGGCCAGTCAAAAACTATTTGATACAGCGACTTTTTTTTCCTATTAATTGACCTCTAGATCCATTAAGAGGTATTCTTTTTAATGCTTTTGGTTCAAATATTTTTAATATTTTTTAACCAAGATTTAACCAAGTGTTCCAAAACACAAATCGCAGACGTAGGTAACTCACCCGCCAAACTAAAGTGGAACTGGGCAGGTCACATCTGCCGCATGTCGCAACAGAATTGGGCGAAAGTAACTACTGACTGGATTCCGAACAGCAGGAGCCGGCGACGCGGTAGGCCCA
This sequence comes from Mythimna lalbum, assembly GCA_949319445.1. Classification (NCBI taxonomy): domain Eukaryota; kingdom Metazoa; phylum Arthropoda; class Insecta; order Lepidoptera; family Noctuidae; genus Mythimna; species Mythimna lalbum. The sequence continues at coordinate 2,995,724 of OX439356.1, read as the reverse complement.
GAAGGAGATGGCGTGACGATTTGGACTCCTAACTTAAGGATTGGCCAGAAGTGGCTAAGGACAGAAAAGAGTGGAATAACGGAAGGGAGGCCTTTGCCCTGCAGTGGGACACAACGGGCTCATAATAATAATTATAATAATGTTTTTTTTACGTTGTCTTTTTTAAAAAATATTTAAAAATGTGATAAATATGTATATAAAATGAATAAATGGAATAATAATAATAATAATCAAGATCTTAAAATTACTAAAAGTTAAGATTTTAGATGTCACTGTGTATTTCAAAAGCCTTAACATTTGGTTGCTAAGTCTATCTTCATTCAAAACAGGTTCTGTGTCAAACCGTACATTTCTGTAGACTTACTCTAAAAGCTCGCGATATGAGAAAAGCATTATTTCTTCATGTCAGTGGAAAGCTACATAATATTTCCTTTCTTTCATAAATTGTAAATGGCGTGTAACATTTGTTGTTTCCAACAAATTGCACGCGAAACTGACGTGTTATTAGATGAAGATGCATTATTTTGTCAATATAGAAATGTTGGATGTGAAAGAATAAAGATTAAAGAAATATTTATTTATTTAAAGCGCTTTTCAAGTATATCATACATCGGTGAACATTTTGAGGAAATCTAGACTTATAATAACTATTTGAAAAAAAAAGTTTGAAATTGCAAATATGCCTTTTTTGGGTGGGAAATCATCAAATGACTTTTCTCGTTCTAAAGTGGAGTGGAAAGGCATGTTAGGCTTTTACTAGCTAAAGTTCACTCCTGTTTCTTCTTTTACTTGCGGTTTAGGACCCCTGGTTATCCTTTCGGATGACCCATGGTCCCAGTAAGCTTTGACTTTGCTGAATTCTTAGCTGATTTGAGGCGCGCGTGGAACACAACCATGACCTCTCACAATGCTCTAGCGGAAAAAGTCATCAGATGATTTCTCACCTAAAAATACACTTCTTTTTATCTGATATAAAGTAGTGCTTGATTGTGATCCCACCTGATGGTAAGCAGTGATGCAATCGTTAATGGTTATACACACCATTATGATAATTTAAATACGAAATAGTGTTTGTACATAGCCAAAATACATTGCAGCTAAAATTCCACAACCATTTTCAACAGGACGAACATTGTACAAAAGTTAGGAATTATAATTAAAAAACACATCCAAGTTGGAACTAGGTCAGCAAACTCAAGACTAAAACAAAAACCGATACTTCCTACTAAAAATACTGGATTTAAAATGCCTAGAAAAGAGAATTCTTTAGAGGTGTATGACTTTTTATTTAGGGAAAAAAGGGAAATTGTATTTTTGTAGATTTATGAATTTTCAATTTACGGAAAATTTGTCTTTTTTAGGGTTTTGTACCTCAAAAGGAAAAAAGAAGCTTGCATAAAATGTTTTTTATTACTCATACTTTGAAAGTAGGTCTGAAGTTGCCTGAGGAGCGAGCTGAAAGTGTGCTACCCTAGGGGTGAAAGGTACATTTCGTCCCGAGAAGGTGTTGGCGGGCGAGCGTAGTGAGTTCGCTAATTCTAAGGTAGAAATAAGTAAAAGAGTAGAAAAAAATAACCGACTTCACTAAAAACTTGAATTGAATTTGAGGAATTCCCTCGATTTCGCAAAGATTCCATCATCAGATATGAGATGATGATGAGTACACCCTTTCCAACAAAAAAAGATTTTTTCAAATCGGTTGGCGTGCGACAAAGATAAGCGCGAACAAACATAAAAAAAATACAAACAACTGAATTGAGAACCTCATCCTTTTTAGAAGTCGGTTAAAAATACATCAATTTTACATCACAACATCTACTAGGAATCAATTTGCGAATAATTAAAACAGCTGCTGAGCTTCATTGGCAGAAATCCCGCCCAAACCCTTTAACATTCTGATTCCCGTTACAAATAGTACTGGCACAATAAAACTTGACTAACTTTTTCAATACAATTGAGCCAACAGAATAAAATAAAACTTTTTTGCATGTTCGAGGGCGAGATTCTCCCTTTGAGCAAGTTTTGGTTTCTATTCTCTCTTGGCTTCTGCCTGATAAATAATTCATGCTCAAACTACAAGGAGATGTAATAGTTTTTCTGTCAATCATCCTGATAGGAGTGTGATTTGGATATGTTACTGTAAGTTTAAGTTTTGAGACGTTATTGGATAAATTTTTGGGATTTCATGTTTTTGCAGAAGTCTCTAAGAGATCGTTATCATTTAAATTTTATCATCATTATTATTATCAGCCAAAAGACGTCCATTGTTGCACATAGGCCTCCCTAAGTGTCACCATAACGAACAGTTCTGTGCGTCTCCTGTCCATTGGATTTCCGCGATCCTCACCAGGTCATCGGTCCACCTTATGGGAGGCCTTCTAATACCTACTGCGTTTTTCGGCACGTGGTCGTCTCTCTAAAATCTTTCGGCCTCATCGACTATCTGTTTTGCGAGCAATATGCCTGCCTACTGTCACTTAAGTTTGGTGATTCTTCGGGTTTATGTTTAACTAGCTTTTACCCACGGCTTCACCGGCGTTTATTAATATATTTTACTCTTTCTCCCCCTTTTTTCACATTAAAAAAATAGCCTATGTCCGTCTCCAGGGTCCCTACTATCTCTGAACCAAAACTCATCAAAATCGGTTTTGCCATTTAGGCGTGAACACGTAACAAACAAAAAAACAAACTCACTTTCGCTTTCATAATATTAGTAAGGATTCTCCAACGGATATCTTATTTAGATTTAATGGAACTATACTCTGTTCAAAATAATATTAGACATTCGTGAAAAACTTTTATTACCGTCCATTTAACCGATATTGACTTTTATTACGTTGGTGGCGTGACAAACGGTGGCTGCAGTAAATAGTTGGTACTGTAACCAGTTTTTGCTTTTAATGCCATCCTTATGCCTATGAAATAGAAGTTAAAATCGGTTGAACAGACAGTAAAAAAGGTTTCTTTAATTGTCTAATCTTAACGCGAAGAGGGTATAGTCACAAAATAGATAGGTACAGAAGACAATCTGTATACGCTCAATACGCTCGCAGGACGCACACTAATGAGCGTTTGAGCCGGATCTGTTCGACTAGCGGGCCGAGGTGCTCCGAGATATCGTGTCCGTGAGCGGTGTCTATGTGTGCGTTGCTCGAGCGCGCTTTGTATGTAGATTGACTTCTGTATATTTATATATCTATACATTTTGTGGTATAGTCTCATTAAAAAGTTTAAGATTGCTCGTTTTTAAACGACGAAGCTTATTCGTCAATATACTTAGCAGTTACGTACTTTAAACTTTTGCGAAGTTTCAATTTACTGGGTTTATATTAATTATTGTTAAACAATGAATTTCCTTGACTTCTAGTTGGTTTTCTGAATTATTTATTCGAAGTTGAGTAAACAGTCAACTCAACTTCTTAGAAAACTCTATTTTAGCCTGAAACCTATCGAACTTGGAATCAAAATGACGTTTGAAACGTTATTATTTATTTATTTATTTCTTTTTCTGTTTTTTTTTTCTGTGGACATATAAAGAGATAATACATAGGTATAAAGGTACTAATAGGTAAGGAGGAAAGAGGGGAAGAGTAGGTATGTAAGGGTAGGTTTTTATGTTCATATTCTTAATTCAAAAATCGAACAATCCTTACTTAATATTATAAAAGCGAAAGTGAGTTGGTTTGTTTGTTACGTCTTCACGCCTAAATGGCAAAACCTGGTACACGGATAGACCACGTTCTGGAATAGGACATAGGATACTATTTTATCCCGAAAGTATGTTCCCTTGGGATAATTTTCTACTATCACGCGGGCGAAGCCGCTGGGAGCAGCTAGTTATTTATACTTTTTTACGTTCTCTAGCTACTCACAGCGGCCTTGCGGTCGAAAGAATTTTGAAAACCGGTCCGGTAGTTTTTGAGTTTAATCATTACAAACAAAAATACAACAATTAAAAATACTAATCTTTTCTCTTTATAGTTAATTACTTTTCTCATTAGAGTATAAGATATAAATAGACAAAGATTCCTTCAAAATCGTGAGACAACCCTCACCTGCCATATCAACTCATTAATCCAACCCTTAATTTTATATCCAAAATTAAATCTCAAAATCCGGGTCACGATTCCATTCAAATATGAGATTTCCTTGATACTTAAGTTTATCTTGACCTTAAAACACAAAACAAAAATCCTTTTGCCCTAATTCGAAGCTCGCTCTCACACTTAAAAGACCGAGCGTCAAATGTCACAGTACCAACATAATAACGTGAAAAAAAAAATGTTATTCTATTCTAGTTGCTACGTCAAAATCAACGTTTTGAGGTTACCCCCATTGTGTACACTTACGTTCACAAGTGGTTTGAGGGCCGCTAAAACATTTCAACTGCTGTCACCGGCAGTTTGTTGCCAGTGCTATTAATTGTCAGCGCAATGACTGTCAATTGTTTTGCATGAGGAATTTTATGCGTTCCATTTTGAAAATAAAAGGAAAATGGTGGATTGTGTTGTGCAACCGTCATTTAATGTTTGTATCAGGAAAACAGGTTTCTGAAAAGTTTGTTTGTTTAAACACGAGTCATTTATTAAGAAAAGCTTACGCGAGCAGTTACTACAGGCGTTTTTTAAAATGTAAGTTTTGTTGAGCGTATGCATAGGACTCTTCGGAACTTTCAGATTTATACTTATGATTACTTTCGAGAAAAACGAGTCAAAGTGATGTGATTGTGTTGTCGATTCGTCTTTTTCAATGATTTGTATTAAAAAGTCTAAAATAGCAAATTAAAAAAAAAATTCAAACCAGTTCATAAAGTTTGAAACCTTTCAAATCTGATGGATGGGGAAGATGTTAAGTAATAGAAAAAGGAAGCATAAACAGAAATGTGACATCACGTCACAAAGTTATACCTAAGCTTGGTATTGTACCTGGTTATCCACACAAATACATGGTCACTGGGCCATCCAGACGAATGAGTGGTTTTGCTTCCGCACCCAGCTGTACGCTGACCCGCCCGCTTGACTTGCTGTGACCTGTGTTGTATTTAATGTCGGTGGTGTCTAACTTATGACCTATATTTAAATAGGTATTAGTTTTTCCTTGCGGCTTCGCTCGCGTACATAAAATATAGCCTAGGTCACTCAGGAATAAAGCAACTTTCTGTAGGTGACAAAAATTTAGTAATCAAACCAGTACTTTCAGACATTACCAAAAAACAAAAAAACAAACTTTGCCTCTTTATTATATTAGTTTACGAGTAGATTTTTGGTAAAAATCTATATAACATGGTGTAAAAAAAATATTGGAATCGATTCTGAACAAACTATATCAGTTTAAAATAAAGTTATATACTTCTATAGCAACGTTAATCCTAAACTGAGTAGATACCACGGTAGATACTATGTATTATGTTAGGCCCATCAAGTCCGCCTTCAGTGTAGATATTATGAACACAAAGGTTGTGGCTACTGGGAGCTTAAACTAACTATAAGGGATCAAAACGACACCTGCATTATACGTGAGGCTTATATACTTAGGGGAGTACAATCTAGACTTACAGGATAGCTAGTTGGAATGTGATTTAATAGTAAATTTGCTGTAGCTTGTTGGTCTAGTGGCCAAAATGGTAGGAGCTGAAAGTGAGATTCAAGGGGCAAAGGGAATGCCCTGGTTGAGGCCATGGTCCGGAGCGAGGAGGAATGGCAGGCGGTCGCCTCCTTCTGCGAAGCAGTAATGCTTGCAAAGGAGGAGGCCGACCGCATCAGGCTACGGCGCTCTCGCCGCCGTCGCCGGGATTCCGATCCCGATTTCCGGCCACCGTAGACGCGAGCTCGCGGACGGCGAGCCATGTGTAGCTCGCTGTCCGATCGTCCGGTAATGGACCGAGTCCAAGACGTCGACGGCGCGCACTGTTCCCGCGCGCCTCAAGGAGTTGTCAGCGGCAGGAAGGGCCCAGCTGGGTTGAAGCCTACTGGGGACAGGGTTGTCCGAAAGGGAGCTCGTGCCCCGGTATGAAGGCTAGGAGGAACGGCGCGGGGTTTTTAGTCAGTAAGAGTCTGACACTATCTCCCGCTCCACCCAAGAGCGGGTTTTGTCATAAGATGATTTTCCCCGTCGACAAAAAAAAGGGGCAAAGGGAATTCCTGAAATGGGAATCTGTGATCAAAGAACGTAAAGGAACGTTAAGGACATAAGTGTGATTTTAATTAGTAAAAGTTTGATATGCACTCTCCCTTCATTACAGTAGAAGTCATTGGATGATCCCACCTCAAAAATAGTTTTCCTTTATAACCATTCAAATTCATACATATACCCACTTCACTGCTCGTTTGTATAACACCACCAGCATTTCTTCAGTGGTCCATTTTTTTACTAGCCTATCCTGAGTCAGCTGGGCAAAGGATTCTCCCTTCTCCTTCCAAACTTCTCTATCTAGAGCGATCTCTGGACAAGTTTGACCCGCTAATATGATCAGGTCATCAAACCACGACTGTGCAGCGTCGTTCTATCTCATTGTCAGGCGTCGAACAATCTTCGGCCACCTGTCCGGATGCATTTATACAATGTGACCAGCCCACTGCTACTTTAGCCTGGCTGTTTTGCGTCTATCCATTTAATACCTATAATGGTGAGCTCGAACAATCGAAGTCTAAAATACTGTCTAAATATACAGCAATATTTTGTCAGTTATTTTTATTTATTTATTTAAATATCATGCAGGACTAACAGCTGATAAAAAACAAATTGAGAGAGAAACCGACAGAGACACTTTATGAGCGACTTGTAATTACAAGTCCTCGCTTACATACAGAGTAATAAATTTTAGGTGTTAAAATAATACAACTCCAGCTCTGTTCGCTCGTTTGATACATATAAGCGTTATGTAAGGGAATTCCAAACATAACATTAGTGTTTTATCATGATTTCCAGTCCATTTCAATGAAATTGTATCGGATATTGTCGTAATCACGGCGATTAGCAAGTTAATTGGGGTTTGCGACTAAATTATTGTAATAATAGAGGGTGTTATCCGTGTTGGAACAACAATGAGAGGCATAATGTGTTGTAAAACCTACTTATTTAAGTTGCTTTTTGTTAGGTTTTATGTCTCTTTCTAATGTCAATAAAAAAAATGATCTTCCAAGTTCGAATAGCTACCATATACACACGTCTACGTTTTTCTTTTTCGCTATTTTCATTACATTTATCAAGAAACTCAGTCTACAATTACAACATAATGTTTGGCGTAAAGCGAGTATTGATTTTATTTTTTTATCCTGAGGGTATCTCAGTCAAAAACGGAACCCTTATACGATCATTTTGTTGTCCGTTTTTCACAAGAGAAGGCCGCCATTTTCTTAAAAAAAAAACAAGTATCATAGGATATACAGACCTATTCTTATTGGCAAGTTAATAGGAAAAATAATTTTACTATTCTTTATACCACTTAGAGGTACTTTTAAATGCTTGGTCTGTCAGAAGAGTGAATCTACCACATTCCAAATAGCAAATTCCCATGGAAAGGAACATGCAAGAAACTCTATGGACACTCTTTTAAATCATGTTCTGAGTAACAAGAATTCTAGTTACATATTTCTTTTCACTTTTGTGTGAACATAATGTAAATAAATAATGAGAAAAAGTCACAAAAAAAAAAATTGATTAAACAAAACATATGTATTTTTTTGACAAAATACTGTCATTCGATAGGAAATCAAACAACATAGCTTGATTTGAAACAATGGTAATTTTGACGCGTAATTTAACATCAACAACAATACGTATGTCAGTGTTGCACAGAAAAGCTACAGCAAAACTATCCCGTACCAAAAGAACCCGTAATATTTTTTTTTGTAAGAATCGAGTTACTGAACAGCTTTTTTGATGTTGAAAAGTTCATGATATTTACTATTTCTTGCACACGGGCCTCAAAAAACCGCCAGAAGCGGCCACAAAAAAACGCTAGCAGCCGCCGCAAAAAATAGCCGAAGCGCGCAACACCTTGTGTTCGGAGAAGCTTGAATCCACATAAAAAGGTCACCTCAAAATGAAGCTTGAAGCGGCGTTTTTTTGACGCCTGTATGCGGGGACAGTTTGACTTACTTGGCGTTGGAACTGGAGCAATGTACTGGCAATTAAGAGTTAACCAGTCTTAACTGATGGCGCCTGTTTACGAGCGTGATGCGTGCATCAGCCTCATTCTACTTAAGCCCCACTCAGCTCAACCATTTTGTAAAGAACTGAATGAATCAACACACGCGCCACCAACAGCGAAGAATATCTTTTTTTTTTAAATAAACCAAGTGACTCAGAAATATATCAAAATAAGTAGGTAAGCTTCACGAACTTTTAAGTTTCGTTTTGCAGTTCGTTGAGCGATATCACACGGAACTTAGCAGATCGAGTGATCGTTGAGAATTCACTGGAAAAAGAAATTGGCGGAAAAGTTCGCGTATCGTTCCTTCATACTTTTGTCATAGACTTCATAAATAAATCGAAACGAACGAATTTAAAAAATACTTATCGGAGAAGTTTTTAAATTCTTAACTTTTTTATGGTCTTGATATCACCTAATTTAGTCAGTAAAATTCTGACTGGCCCTCTCGCTCGACCTCTAGAGCGCCCCATACGCTTTAACGATTTGCCACCTCGAAAAAAAAAACTTCTTATACAATACGGCATGTATTGTATGACTTTGCTTTCTAGTGGTACAATTTCATACACAATTATATTTCTCGTCCTTACTTACATCTTGACGTTCCTCGTTACATCTAACTGACGTATATACCCTAAGGTATACGTACTCCAATTTACCAAATAAATAAAGAATCACATAACACTAATATTATAAAGGCGAAAGTTTCTATATATGTATGTATGTCAAAATGTAATGAAAGATACATAGAGCATCCTTCTAGGAAGCAGTAATGCTAACGAAAGAGGTGGCCGCATGATTGAGGGAACGTACATCCTCACGCTCCTCCCTAAAGCGGGAGAAGTTATTGGATGATAGTCTACCGAAAAAAAAGTGGAAGAAATCATTGAATGATTTCTCACCTAAAAAAAAAGATTCAGACTACAGCGTAGTTTGGATACTACAGGGCCCAAGCAATGTATTTTACAATCTATTAGCTATCATTAGATATACGCTATGTTTTCCCAATCCTGTGATATGTCTGCATAATTAACTTGATGAATAAAATTATTACTGTTTGTCTGTGTGTACAAATACTTCTCCAAGCAAACACATTTGGATGGAATTTAGCACACAGTTTAACCATGTCCTGAAATATAACATAGGATTCTTTTTATTTTGGAAGGAGAATTATTTATATCAATACAAGAAAAGTCAATGGTAAAAGCTAGTGATAAATATGAAAAAAGAAAACAGTTTGTTTCGTTGTTTGTACACAGTTAAAGATGTTCTTTTCCTTTGAAGGTCAGAGTAATTTGTCGTCAAAGCCTCGTCTGGAGGGCGTGCTTGTCCTTCTTATAAATAGCATTGCTTGCTTTTTCATGCCGGGATTGTTGTCAATGGTACTAGAAGGCTGTCCAAAAATGTATGTAAAAAAGTTTCTTTAATAATATTATAGCGACATCTATGACGTCACATAGCAACTGTCTGTGTTAGAGTTCTTAAATTCTAAATCAAATATTGGGCAGTATCTTTGAGTATCCTGTTTTCAACGAAGGTTTGCAGGACTTTATACTTCTAAAATATCAACCAATTTTATTTAATATTATGCATTATTATTGTACGTCTAAGATGGCTGGCTTGCTACTAACATTATCATATGAGAATAACGTTAATCAATGAACAATTAAGAAAAAGAATAACCCTGTAGTTATACTTCATCGATCGGTCCTGTATGCCTCGCATCCGTTGGATTTCTGGATCCCTCACCAGATCTTTCTATTATACAGGGTTATTTGTAAAACACTAGCAACCTCTTAGCTCAACTCTCTTATTAACATCATAAACAACAACTTTGGTCTGTGACTTTTAAAAATGTATTATATTTTAGTTCATCAGATTTTCATACAAAAAAAAAAATTGAACGTTCTAAATATTACGAAGTCTATGCAAAGCAAGCGCTAGTACAATAGCTAAGGGTAGCTGAACATAAACTTGACCTATTTACGGGCAACCCCTACTAGTCGGTCCATCGCCTTGGTGCTCTCGCGTCGCGTCATACGTGTTCTTGTAGCGATATGTTTTGAAAGCCTGCTTACTATTACTACGAGAACAGTGCTTAATACAGAGTTAAAATGTCTTAGAAACGAAACGAAATCTTGAAGATTTGTTTTTGGTAAAAGTGTTATGTTTTGTAAAAATTCATAGAACAAAAGTTGTAGTAATACAGTCCAGCAAGGCTGTTAGTGTTTTACAAATAACCCTGTATATATTTATAACTAATAATTTATCGAATTCTTTATATAAGTACTAAGTTTCTACAATGGGGTATCAACTGTAGAACTTGGCACCGCCCACGAGGCACTCGCAAATTACTTCACACTATTAATAAACTTTTAGACTGGTACAAGAGGAGTCTTAAAATATTTAGCGTTAATAACGCTTTCAGGGAAATTTATGTCGGCATTACACTGCAGTGTCTGTTACTAAATTCGTTTCAAGGACATGGACATATGCTGGGTTTTTAGTAGTATGTTCTTCTTGTTGGTGCTTGAAAATTTTTATCGTTTACTTTTGTTTTAATTTATTTAATTAACACTTAGTCAGTTTATATCTGTTTTTTCTTTCAAATTGGATCGATTTAGAATAGAAAAGAATAGAGTAAACTTTATTGTACACCAAAATAGTAACAGTTTTATTATATAGTAGTATGGTTTAAACAGTATTCTACTGCTGGGACTCAGGCCTCCTCTCTAGAAGAGGGAATGGATTAGTGCGGGTTGGTGAATGTCACGCGTCTTCGAATTTTTGGTTCTAGGACATTTTGAGAGCAGTTTAGTGATGAAATAAATTACACCTAGCAATGCACCTAGCTGTTTGAACCCGCGACCTACAACTCGTAAGTTGGGGCCGTTACTACTCGGCAACCACTCTCTCAACAATTTTATAGAAACTTAAATCTATGGGTACAATCATAGAGGTCTTATCGCTGACTGCGATATCTACTAGATAACCTTAGGATGGACTATAAGAGTTAAAACTGAAAAGGGGATAGTCTGCCATGTTCGTTTTATTTGTCAGAATATAGGTACTTACATAGTTTTAATTTAAACTATGCACCTGTATTGTGTTGTTAAAATAAAAATATTCGTGATCTACACTCTACTTGCAAGCATAACAATATGATTTATCTAAAAACCTGTCAAAATAAATGGGCACTGTCATATTTTTCACTAAGTGACATTGTCATTTTATTATTTTTTGTAACTACCCTGTATCATAGGTGCGTGTATAAACATGTATTTAAATATTTATTTCGTGCATGAATCGAACCCACGACACGCAGCGCAACAGTCAATTGCTCGACAACTGCGCCAACATTTCAATCTTTTATTTTAGTTACTATTTTTCTCAGCTCTGCACCAATTAATAGCAAAAAACATTGTATTCAAAGCCTTAATATTTCATAAATACTCCACGATAATTGAAATCGTGTCATAATTGACGCTCATTGTTCATAAAAGCTTCAGATACTTAAGTTACAAATTCAAGCTCTGGCACCTACTCAAAATTTTCAGTTACGAAGATAATAACAAAATAATTATCGACAATTATCGCCAAAATGTTGATCATCTGTGTGAATACGGTCATCACGGGCACTTTAACGATAACTGATATATTAATTGTAATGAATAATTGTATTAAATCCATTATTTTTGACATGTAATTTTGACTTAAGTAGGTATATCATTCAATTGTCATCATCATCAACATCAGCCTTTTTAATGTTCCAACTGCTAGGACTCAGGCCTCATCTCTAGGAGAGGGAATGGGACGTAATCCACCACGCGGACCCAGTTCGGGTTGGTGAATGTCACATGTCTTCGAATTTTGGTTCTAGGTTTCGTTTACTATGTTTCCTCACGATGTTTCCTTCACCGTTTTGAGAGCAGTGGTGATGATGGTCTGAATATATAGTGCCCAAATCATCAGCAACTCAAAAAACGGTTCATAATATTTTGTGTTTAATCAATTGAGCACTTACGAAATTAAAAGCATCATCAATACAACGTAATCTACTAATTATTGACAATACTATTAATCTACTAATTATTGACAATACTATTAGCTATTGCTAGCGGCTTCACCTGTGTCATTTCAGCTGAAAGTAGTCCAATGTTGGACAAAAGCCTCCCCAAGTGTCACCAAAAGGAATGGTCCTGTTCGTCTCGCACTTATCGGATTCCCGCGACTCTCACCAGGTCCACCTTGTGGGAGGCCTTCCAAAATTTTAGCAATCGGACCAGTACTTCCAAAGAAAAGTCTTTATTATATTAGTGTAGATAAGCGATGATGCGGCTGATGATGGAGCACGCTTGCTTAGATGCAACCACTTTTGATTTAAAGACCCCTAGGTTGTAACCATCAGGAAACTCAGACCCCGGCAGGAAATTCCACTCCTTAGCTGTACGAACAAAGAATCTATTCGTGCGCACCTACCGATGGCGCAACGCCTTACATCCAGTAGCCTGGGAATGGCTTCGCCCAAAAACGGAAGAAGTCATTGGACGAATTAAAAAAAAATCAGTCTCGAGCCTAAGGGCACCAGCCAGCCACCTTTACAGCACCTACTTTCTTCGTGATAATTATCGTTCCTATAACAGCATGTAGCTGGGCTCCTAACGGCTGATTTTATCATCAACACGGATATTATACTGAATGGGCCCGTCCGGGTTAAGTGGCTAATTATGACCGTCATTAACGCTCTGTTTATGCGATCGCCACTGCGATTAATGATCGAGCGTTGATCATTGTGGATGCGACCCTTTCTATTCATGACGTATCTATGTATTTACTAGTGGAGCAAAGCTGGGTTAGTTTTACTTATATGGTCATTACAAGTGTCTCCGAGTTTTACCTCAGAAACTGATAGATTTTGGAGTAATAAATTAATAATTATCAAGCATAAGTTCTCTTTTATATTATCTTGCTACGGAACTTTGTATACCTCAATGACTCCATTATCTGTAACTTTCAACAATACTCCCATATTATATGTGGAGGTGAAGGCTTGTAAATGACTCTTTGTGAGCTACCTTATCGCTTTATTCTGTACTAGCTTTTGCCCGTGGCTTGGCCCGCATACATAAAATATAGCCTATGTCACTCAGGAATAAAGCAGACGGACTAAAATGGTCAAAATTTTGCATAAGAATTTAGTAGAAATGGTGGTTTAGACTTTCTTAGATCTAGTTCAAATAGTTAGGTAGTAAATTTAGAATAGTTTGAAAATACGTGAGATGCTTGTTTTCAGCTAAATTCTCTACGTCAAATACTGGAACAGTTTCTGGGTGGTGGGTTGGGTTCATTTGCTCCCGTCCTCCCTTTTAATTACACTTTGTAAATAATTATTACTCTTGCAGCGTTATACTGTATTAAAACTGAATATAGACAAAAATGTCCCAAAAAAATCGAACAAACCAATTCCTACCTTATTTTTTTAGCATTATTTTTTTTTATTATTTTCTATTATTTTGATAGGCTCAAGTCTAAAAATAAAGCACGCTTACTTATGAGCCAACCGAATGTACAAGCTTCACCACAATTTTTTTTACACAGGCTGGTTTGTACACGGAATACCATGTGAAACGGTACTCGTAATGCTCCCACTGTTGGGACTCAGGCCTTCTCTCTAGGAAAGCGAATGGGTCGTAATCCACCTCGCGGGCCCTGTGCGGATGGGTGAATGTCTTTGAATTTTTTGACTCTAGGACATCCGCTTTCCCCACGATGATTTTCTTCACCGTTTTGAGAGTAATGGTGATGAAATAATTTAAAAGTTATATTTACTAAAAAAAAATTTTGAGTAAGTGTATTGAAAAAGAATTACTACTATTATAGCAATGAAAAATTTAAAACAACGACCAAATAAAATTATCTCTTCAGCTCAAGCGTCCAATAAAAACGTACTCGTATTAAAAAACATTAAGTTCAAATGTCACGATGTAGCCCATTCATTTACCTTTTTGTCCTATATCCAATTATGTTCTAATATACATAATCTCAGCGCTTTTGGCCCGAGGATTATCCCAAGCCGTCGGCCATTTTACATAAGTCTTGAAAAGAAAATTGGGTGTTTCAAATTTTGATACCGACTTCGGACCAGCCTATTCCAGCGTTGTTTTTTTGAGTAAAGTTTAATGATTTTTTATGAGCAACGCTAAAGTATCAGGCGTTGTAAGATTTTTTGTTCGCTGCATCAAGTTGAGTTTGCAATTTATTTAGTTTTGCAGTGTAGTTTTTTTTAGTTCGACAAGTTTTTAATTAAATTTTAAAGTGTTAATCTTAAAGTTTGTTGCAAAGAATCTGTTGAAAGGATAGAAATACCTAGTTGTTTAAAACTGAAGACTAGTATATTCTCAGAAAAGAACAACCGTTGAACAAAAAAAAAGTCCTTTAGGATCCTTCAGGAAATGTATTTTCATTATTTTTTTTATTTTTTTCTGCATTAGTTTTACCTAAATTTATATTTTGGCTTCAAAAAAAACCTAGATTACAACTACAAGTTGTTCTGTGTACCTGTGTTTCCAAAATATCTAAACAAAGACGTGTAATAACATAAAGCTAGAACTGCATTAGACGGACGCATACGCGTAACACGCCGATTTGTACGTAGAACAACGTCTTTTGGCGTCGCGTGGCGAGGATCAACTGTAGCTCTCATCTAGTTTCCGATGCGCCCAGATTGGCGTGTGTGGCAAACGTGAGCGCAGTGTACTTCTAAGAGTATGTAGTTCTTCGTAAGAGTAGTTGTATGTGAATAGTATAATTATCATACAATTTGATTGTATATCCAATTTCTTTCCTTATTTAAACTTTGTTCTGGACAGGGTCCAAGTACACTTGTTAAATTATTTTTAAGATTTGTGATATGGAACTAAACAATTGAATACATTCAGATTCAGATTCAGATTTATTTGAAATACTGCTCTTAAAATTATTGTTTTATCAAGTATACCCATGGGGTGTACAATCTTTGAGATATTATTTACACGTCAAAAGAAAAGAATTGAATACGTAGTATCTCCGGGCGTTTTTAATAAATTATAGTCTTTAACATAGGTACACAACACACACAAACATACCAATTAAATGCAGATTTGTTTAGATTCTTATCAAAATACACTAAAATATTATATCCCATCACAAAGCATGACTTTTGCAGTCTGCAAAACTCAACAGAAACCCTGCAGTAGTAAGATGTAGTTTCGTTGCGATAAGATTGTCTGTGTCGGCTCCAACTGTGTATATAAAGCGCAGTAACACCTGCTTGCGCGACAAGCGAAGCCTGTGACGTCATACGAGGTGTATCGAGCTTTGGAATATACTGAGATTTATCTGAGACCTAGATAGATACACTTAGTTAGAAAGTATCTGAGATAAGCCTCTTTTCTTCACTCAATAATTAAAGTTTACTTATTGTAATGCCTTGATAACACGTACCGAGTAAAAGGGCAGGACAGTAAAATGTTGCTCGGCCGAGACAGTGATGTAAGCGAGTTGTAGAGATCATATCTCGCCCGAGCACTCGGCGCTGTGTTTAATAAGATAAGATTCAGCTTGGTGATAGACAGATGGACGGCGGAGTGATAGCAATAGGATTTTTTTTTTCGGTGGGTAAATCATGTAATGACATCCAGTGTCAGACTTTTACTGACTAAAAACCCACTCCAGTTCCTTCATTGCCTTTCATACTTGGGGCTAAGCTACCTTTCGGAACTAACCCTGGCCCCAGTAGGCTTGGACCCGGCTGGGTCCCTGGTGCTGATAGCAATAGGGTTCCGTTTTTACCCTTTGAGTACTGAACCCTAAAAAGTTTATTAAGATGACGACCACAGACCTCATCCCAAGGGTCTCCCGAACCTAATAAATAAAGGTTTTTTCTTCGAAAAGCATATGGCTCGCACAAGGATTATATTGAAGTGATATTCTAAGTTAAATGAATGCTTCATTGGTCTAATGATCATACGTCCTGGATTTGATTCCCTGTTTGGGTATAAAAATAATAATAATAATAAAGCCTTTTTATTTCATATCCTTGCTAACTAGAAATAAAAAAAAAATTATAAAATCTTAAATTTATAATATTTTTTTTATTTTTTTTTTATTTATCTAATGGATAGGAACCCCTTCTTGGGTATAGGCCTCCTCCAGCGTATTCCATTCTTCTCTATTTACGGCTTCTCCTATCCAATTTTTTCCCGCTATTGCTGTTTTGTCATCAGCCCAGCGTTTCCTTGGTCTCATCATCATCATCATCATCATATCAGCCGAAAGACGTCCACTGCTGGACATAGGCCTCCCCCAAGCGTCGCCACAACGACCGGTCCTGTGCGTCACGCATCCATCGGATTCCCGTGACCCTGACCAGGTCGTCGGTCCACCTTGTTGGAGGCCTTCCAACGCTGCGTCTTCCGGTACGTGGTCGCCACTCCAGAACCTTTCGTCCCCATCGACCATCTGTTCTGCGTGCAATGTGCCCTGCCCATTGCCACTTAAGTTTGGCGACTCTTCGAGCTACGTCGGCAACCTTGGTTCTCCTGCGGATATCTTCATTTCTGATGCGATCACGCAGATCCTTGGTCTAGTTCTATTTATTTATTTGTATGTATGTTTGGGTATAGTTCTATTTATTTATTTACCTAACGATTCATGTACATACATAAAATAAGAGACCAGAAGAAGGAATACAGAAAAAAACATACAAAGGTGATGCATATTGCTATAGAAATCTCTTCCAAAAAAAAAAAAAAAAATAGAGATGTAGGTACTCGTAGACACCGTGTACTAGGAAAAGGAAAATACATATTTTCAATTTAGTCATAATACTTTATTTGTGAAATAATATCACATATAATGAAAGATCATCATAATCATCAAATCAGCGGAAAATCGTCTATAGCCATACAATAGTTTCCCCCAAGTGTCGCCACAACAAATACTTCTGCGTCTCGCATCCATCGCATTCTCGTGACTCACAACTATATCACTAAAGATATAACCATCATAATTAAATACATACACATAGATCATACATTTTATTAAATTTTCCATCAGGAATTTCCCCGGAAGTGCCCGGTTGATGAAATCTGTTGAAACCTTTTGGGAAATATAGGGGAGGTATTATTTAATGTCAAAAGTTGTTTTGTTCTCATACTCGTGTCGCCCATCTCATTGTTCAGGATTGTTCAAGGTCAATAATAACCACTTCCGGACGGATTAGAAAACATTAATCCGAGTACGGCTTTTAAGTTTGTGTTGCTAGATACTGAAATAATATATCGCTTTCTATAATAGTCTGTATCTCTTAATTATTTTTAGATGGGAAAATGATCCAATAACATCTCCGCACCCTTAGGCGGAGCGGGAGATAGTTTCAGACTTTTACTGGCTTCGACCCTGCTGGGCCCCTACGGTTTGCTGAAGTCTGTATCTCTCCTATCCAATTCAATAAAAATGATGATTGTCCAATTTCTGTTTTTGGATACGTAAATTTTATTTATTTTATTTATTTATTTATAGTACTGCCACATCACCTACATTTAACATTGTTGAAAAACAATTGCATTACTATGGTCTGATGTACGTGACAATGAGGGCGTACATAGCATTTACAATTTTACAGCTCATATGAATATATAAACAACACAAAATATACAATAAAATTAAAATTCATGTCAAAATTAATTATAATATAAATGTCGCAATTTATTTAATACAATATAATTTAATTTAATTTAATATGATTTAATTTAATGTCAATTAATTCAATGTACTTAATTATAATAGAACTTAATCTTTAAAAAACAATAATCTAATCAAACAATTTACATTCAAAAGCCGAGAATGCCTTTGACTTTTTTCTTAAAGTCACGTGGTTTATCGTGGAACACGTCTAGATCAGGCATTTTCAGAACAAGAGAATGGTACTCGTATTGAATGGTACTCGTATTTTAGTTTCTTAAAAAATACTACTTTTTGCCTTTGGCTTCGCTCTTGTCGACTAAGTACCTACGCTACCCTGCCCTACCCTATCTACTTCCCTACTATACTTCCTATTTATTTTGCATTTAACCCATCCCTGTATGACAGCTGTATGATAACGAACAGCAATTGAATTTTATATATATAGATTTTTATATGTATCTATACTATTTCTGACTATCATTTCGTTTAAACCCATTCACAATAAATGGACTGACAAGCGAACATTGAAATAGTAAGAAATAGAGAGAGATACACAGCAAGAATATTTACTACGTGACTGCAAATAAAAAGTTTCAGTATATCGTACTCGTTGTTAAAAACTTTGTATCTACCTATGAAATACTCGTTTCCTAGCATCAAAACTGTTAGTAAAATGTTTATAAGTTATAGCTCAAAACGCTACGAATCTCGGTGAAAATGTACTAAAATGTTATTTAGGTACTTGAATATATGAAAAAAGATAGTGTTGAGTTGTTGTTGTTGAGTTTTTTTTAAGAAATCTTTTTTCTGTAAACAACAGCATTAAAATTGACTTTCGTAAAATCAGCAATTAGCATCTCAAATTTTGGTAGGTTTTTTTTAGAATCGAAAATCGTCTAATAATTTTTCTTGCTCTCGAGTGGAGCGAGTAGGCGTGTCAGATGTTTGTTAACTAAAACCACAACTGTGTCCTTCCAAAGATGTTAAAATTCACATACATTTGTTACCCATCAGAGGCATTAATTTTTTTTTTATGACACTCGAACTGTATAAATAGATATCTTGAATCCTGTTCTCAATTCTAATGAGCTATTTTTTTTATATCTGTTTTGTTTTTCCGTCAAATCGCAATTAGTACCATTAACGCAAAACAATTAGTTATTATTGCTCAGAAAAAATATAGTTTGAGAGCATTGACACGAAAAAAAGCGAATTAAATTAGTAGCCACCATGCAAATGGCATGCTACGTAACTAACAGTATTAGATTTAGAAGAAGGCTAAAACCAGATTGAACGGATTATTCAATAGTCATACAAGTCTGTACCTACGTAATTCTATTTATAGAAACGCCTAACATACGGCAATTGTTTCAGACCTATATTTAAATAGAGGCGTACTTCGTTCTAATTTGAATTGCTATTAAAGTTATATGAAGCGTAAAATACTATCTCATTTATGATTGATCGATCTAGCTTTTGGTAAAGGCCTCACTGCGTAGAGAAATATAAAATTATCCCAAAGGATCATAGTCCTGAAATACGCAGGTATTATATTTCGAAGGTTTTTGACATAAATATTTCTCTATCTACACTTAATATTATAAGGACGTAAAGTTTGTCTTTTTGTTTGTAGGAGGTAATCTCTGAAAGCACTGGTATGATTGTTAAAATTACTTCACCGATAGAACGCTGCTTTATTCCTGAGTGACACAGAATAAATTTTATGTACTTGGGAGAAGCTGCAGGCAAAGCTGCGGGCTAAAGCTAGCTCTAAATAAGGAGCTAAGTTTGTTTTCCTATTCCTTAAGAATATTCAAAGGATGAACACTAGTTTTTAAAAGAAAAAAGCCTTGTATAGACTAATAGGTAACTAAATTAAAATTTAAACTAATAAATTTTCAAACAATTCAAGGGTACGGCAAAATAGTTCACACATACACACAAACAAACACTGCATTATAAAGAGGTTAAATTTGTTTTTTTTTTTGTTTGTACTCGTAGGAAGTAATATCTGAAAGTTCTGGTTGAGAGCAGTGGTGGCCGAGTGGTAATGGCCCCGACTTACGAGTTGTAGGTCGCGGGTTCAAACCCAGCAAGGCGCATTACTTTGTGTAATTTATTTCATCACCACTGCTCTCAAAACGGTGACGGAAAACATCGTGAGGAAACCGGTATGTCTTAGAACCAAAAATTCGAAGACATGTGACATTCACCAACCCGCACTGGGCCCGCGTGGTGGATTACGGCCCATTCCCCCTCTCCTGGTGTGGAGGCCTGCACCCAGCAGTGGAAACATTAAAAGGCTGATGACGATGATGACGATGACTGGTCCGATTGCTAAAACTGTTATTACCGATAGAAAGCTGCTTTATTCCTGAGTTATAGGATGTATTTTAAGTACGCGGTCGAAGCCGCGGGCAAAAGCTTCAACTTACAAACAAAACAAACTTTACCTCTTTATAATATTAGAGTAGAAAACCATTTACACAATCCAAAGCCAGTTGAAATTTTAAACGAATATATTCTAGAACATGTTCTAAAAACAACATGTAAAAGAATTCACGTTCAAAAGTCTGTAGTAATTTAAAACCTTGATAGACAGACAGTCTGCCAGTTCGAGTCATTAGTGTTTCTGGCACTTCTCCGCCGAAAATAGAAGAAGTTCTGCCAAATTCTTTATGTACCAGTCAGGCATGGGCCACATGAATGTAATCCAATGTTCCAACAGAGATCACCTTAGTAGCAGCTGAGTATGGTTCCGCGGATTGTATTGCGGCCACATGAATGTAATTCACGCGTGAGGTACTTTTTAGGTACATTTATTTGATGTTTTATGAGTAATGGTTAAATAATAAAATATTACAGAACAACCGCCATCTTGATATCAATATGGCGGGTGTAACTTAATTTTGAAATAATTTAATTCTGAAGGATGAATAGATATTTTAGAGCTAGGTAGTGAATAGAACATTTTAGGTACATTTTAACCGTAATTGCTTTAACTTATTTCGTTGAGGTACACCCGCCATTTTGACTCTCACCGCCCAATACGTTTGCAAATGACTGATTTGGCTGCAATCGAAACTGCTTCCTACAAGATGGACCGATGACCTAGTAAGAGTTGCGGGAATCCGATGGATGTGAGACGCACAGGACCGTTTATTGTGGCGACACTTGAGGGAGACCTATGTCCAACAACGGGCTTTTTCGGCTGAAATGATGATGATGAATCGAAACTGCGATTGGAAAAACGCGCCCGCCATCCAAGGACGTTGAATGCCATAACAAAATGTGGATTAAATCAGCTCTCTTTACGGATTAAAACTAGTAATACACCTCGGTTGGGGCGCTGGATTCCATTCGTGTGGCCCAAGCTTTAGTAAATGAAGTTCGAAGAGGGGTTCGCTTTCTTGAAAGCAAAGAGTAGGTACTTGAAGTGAAATCTTGATAGACTTAGTTCATACATAAAAGAAACCTTGTATATTTTCTTTGTATATTTCTATTGAAAGATGTAAAGATACTTATATATTCTCAAAAGTAGGTTGGAAAAATAATTCAATAAGTGTTGTTGCTACCAAATTTTATCTTTACCGGTGAAGTCTTATTCACATCTCTGGATAAAAATGGGTTACCTTGTTTGATTATAAAAAATCTTACCTACCGTCTTTGTAAAATAAAGTGCGTATTTTTTCTGAACAATTGAACGCGAATAAAAATATTTAAATCATAATTGTTGCAAGGTTTTTTATGAAAAAATTAGCTTTTGCCCGCGGTTCGCTCGCGTTAAATTCGGGGTAACGTGGTTCCCCTGGGAAGTGGGGGGTTAGAAAGAAACAAAAAGTAGCCTATGTCACTCTCTATCTCTTCAACTACTTCCACTTAAAAATCACGTCAATTCGTCGGACAAACAGACACACTTTCCTTTTTATAATATTAGTATGGTTAGGTGTGTGTATATTCGGTTGGGATGATACCTGATTATGTTTTTGTTATGTCACGAATTCTGGGACCTGGGTAATTACTTTAAACCCTTTGTTAAGGTTCATAATAAATAAATAAAAAACCCAAATAAAAGCCTGTTTTTGCTGTCTTTCGGTTCAATGAAAACACGAGACAATACATTTGACATAGGTTTGTCAAATGTCTTGTCTTGTAGATGGCTACGTACCTACACTACGACGTACTTACCTTGTGTAGGTGGTTTCTACTTTTGACAAGATATTTTTCTACCCTGTATATTCTAGACAGCATTTATAACTAAATTTCTCATCATAATAACCTGTCCGCCTTTTGCCAACCAACGAAACTAAACTCATAAATCTATGTTAGTTTCCACAGAATTTATAACTCATCCAAAAATGGCGTGACGTCAAGAACCATTACCAAATGAAAAGAGCACAAATTATTCAGTGTAATTCATTTTAGGTGTTGCATCTCGACACCCATTTTGATTATTTTTCATACAACCGCTCTTAACTGATTATGACGTTATTACACATTTTTTATTAGATATTTTGGAAACACAGTATGTTGTGGATATTATCTAGGTTTCTATTGAAATCATTTTCTAAATTTGTGTAAAACTAATCAAGTAAAGACCTCTGAAAATCTCCTATTTTCTATGAACTTTGACACTTCATAATTTGCCTCGACATCCTGACTCTGCCTTCTCTCTTAGAATGCATTTTGTATGTTCGTAAAAACTTAGGACTCTTTAAAATTAGAAGCGATATTCACAACAAAAATACACGTAGTAAACACGAAATTGTATTACCCAAATGCAGATTGGCTAGGACCAGCAAGTCATTCCTAGTAAACAGCATACGCTTTTACAACAAGCTGCCAAAGGTGGTAACAGAACTTAGCGAGGGAAAGTTCAAAACTCATATTAAGCGTGTCCTAACCAAAAAAGCATATTACAAGGTTAAAGACTATGTCGAAGACACGCTTGTTTGGCAATGACTGCCTCTGCACATGTGGCCCCCTGGTAAATCATTAATATTGTGTCTATTGACTGCGCCACCTTTGTTTTAATTTATATATATTTATTTTTCCTTTTTTTAACGCATTGCTTTTGCAATATTTTATTTTTTTTATTTTTATTATTTAGACTTTAACTGCATTAAATTTGTTAGTAATTTATTATGTTAACAGTTGTAATTATTTAAAATTTTCCTGCTTTTTTATGTAGCCTCTTTTTGGAATGTCAATGTGAGAACACTGTGTAATCCACAAACACTTAGATAACTTTCTATTACGACTTACTTTTTTTATTTTATTATGATTAATTTTGTGCTTTTGTGTACAGTGTTGACTGGTCTACACTGTTCTTACATAAATCAATGAATATTGTAATAAACACATTTTTTAAAAGAGTAACCATGGAGTTTCTTGCCGGTTCTTCTCCATAGGAAACGACCAATTTGGAACCGTGCACTAGCTTCTGACGTTTTATAAGTGCCCATGTAGGCCTATGTAAAATAAAATATTTTGACTTTGACTTTACCTAAAAATTAAGAAAGTCATAAAAGTAAAACTATAGAAGCTTTGCAAATTTTATTAAAATTTTAAATGACGACAACTTTTTTCAAAAACTTTTAAGGGTTAAAAAAAACAGCTATTTCCTGGAGCAAGTTTTGTGAAATATATGAGTAAATCTTGGAATTACCGAATACTAACAGAGTTTTGAGGCGTCATATTTCTTTTTTTACGTTGCCTTTTCGTCAAAGATTGCTTTGGATTTCTTTTTTTGCGTTGCCTTTTTGTCAAACATCGCGTTGGATTGCATTAGATGAAGAAACAAGCTTTTAAACGATTTTCGATGTTTACGATAGGCGAGTGGAAAAGGACCTCTTAATTTACTTTGTGACAGTCAAGGAAGTTAAATTAATCGTAAATAAAATTTAGGAACAAGCAGACAGATATGCTAATGAGTATTCGAATTTAGTGCCGTTATAAGTCGGTTTTGCATAATAAATATTAAATTATGATAAGGTAGTTAAATA
This sequence comes from Mythimna lalbum, assembly GCA_949319445.1. NCBI lineage: Eukaryota > Metazoa > Arthropoda > Insecta > Lepidoptera > Noctuidae > Mythimna > Mythimna lalbum. The sequence goes on along the minus strand of OX439356.1, from coordinate 2,971,841 downwards.
ATGGATAATAAATTATGTATTAAGGATTTACCTGACATGTCAGCTATGATTTGTGCGAATATAGATAGTTTATTAGGTTAGTCAGTGGTGGCCGAGTGTAGGTTGCTGATTTTAACCCAGTCAGGCGCATTACTTTGTGTAATTTATTTCACTGCTCTTAAAACAGTGAAGGAAAACAACGTGAGGAAACTGGCGGATATCCTAGAACTAAAAATTTGAAGACATTTGACATTCACCAATCCATACTGGGCGTGTGGATTACGGGCCATTCCCTCTCCTAGAAAGGAGGCCTGAGTCCCAGCAACAGGAACATTAAAAAGGCTGATGATGATGATGAGGTAAACAATAGATAATGTATTAAGGATTTACCAAACAATATGTCAGCTATGATTTGTGCAAATGGTGATTTATTAGGTGGTTTAGCCTTTTCCCAACTAGTTTGGAGTCGGCTTGCAACTCGATGCGGCTGAATACCCACGTTATTCATGGAACAAGCCTATTTGACCTTCTAAATTCAGTTATTGGGCAACACGATAGTCATAGTCATAGTAATTTATTTGTAAGAGATTTTTACAAATATACAGAAAAACATACAGTCAAATTACATTACAGTTAATAGATGATTATATTGCAATGTCAAATAAATATAAAATGTCAAACAAATAATAGAAAACACAAGAAAAAACAAATCACAAATAAAAATAAGTCATAATAAAAGTCACAAAAATTATCAATCCAAATTAATAGTCACGTCAAAATCACAAATTCATCGAAACAATAAAATATTTGCTCGATAAACTATTTTTTCGAACGAGCTATTAGATACTATTTGGATAGACTAATAGTTGGACTTTCTGGCGTCTGACCTCTAAAGATTGTCAAAGATCTACTTACACGATTAACAACCGGGGCCAACGGCTTTACATGCTTTCTAAGGCATGAGGTGTCAGCAACATGCTAAAGAAACTTATAAAAGTACGTCTTTACAAAAGAAAAAAATAATGAACTATAAACTTCATTCATTATCTAAACAATGCGTTCAACTTGTTAATTAAACAGCATGCAACAAAAGAGAGCCGAACAAAAAAGGCCAACACTCAACCACATATTTGTTGACGCTATCAAATTTCAGTTGCTCAAACAATGCAGGAGACGTATCCCATCGTATTGTGTGGCTCTCAACAACAGACGAAGCGAGATCAGCTCACAACAAAGGCGGTAACTCGATACTGGAGGTTCACCACCCTTGCTACGTGCTTACTACTGAGATTACTCTCACAGTGTGATCTAATATATGTAGTTTTTATACGTATCTTTGTGAAATAGTTTCATTCAAGAGCAGTGAATGGATATAAGGATGGAATAGGTAAAGAAGGTTTATGATAGGATTGTGTGAAAGATAGTTTGGCTGGAAAAAAGGTGACTGAATTAGAGTTGTATGGAATTTGGCATTCACCGTGAATTTGCAGTAATCCTTTAGCCCGCAATACATGTTGGCCGAACGTTGCCTAGTGAAGACCGATACCAACATCTGGACAGTATATTAGCTTTATCTTGAAATTTCTTGCTATCGCTCGGTGTCGCCGACAGGCGCCAACGTGCATAGACCTCGTTTGGCGTAGCTTGTCATAACTCGCAGCCGCTCGCGATCACTTGCCTCACTGCGGAGCGGTGTCGGTTTTTCTGCACAAATCAAAGGCGCTTGCGCGCGCTCGCCAAACATGTAGGAATCTCCTCAACACTCGGCTATGTTAGCCATTTGTATTGGTTTCCTTCAAGCTTGCCAAACGTGTAGAAAGAAGCGCTTGCCTTGTGTCAATTTGCCTATATTTGCCTAGCCTCGCATTGGTCTAAGCTCGGCCAACATTTATTGCAGCCTTTAAGATTTGTGACACAAGTGAATGGTAGTACATAATATAATATTCCACCCAACTAACGTAACGTACAATAATAACCAATTAGGGGTTATCCTTGGGTGCACAAACATAGCGTATACAGGGATAATCGTCGGTTGCTATCACGTTCTATTAAAAGTGTCTAAAGGGTCTCTGCGAGTTGGTTTCGGCTCCTCGTACGCCTTCCAAAGGACCAGAACATCAGGGTTCTGAGACATAAAAATAATAATAATATTTATTTCACAAAATAATGAAGCCCTGACTCCAGAGCTAGGTATGAATACCTGTGTTTCAGGAGTCAGTGTCTTCTTCCTACAATAAAGTAATGTACATTACACCTCACGGACACTTCTGCCGCGCTCTTCGGTAAACACACGTCTAATATTATGTAATGTCTTAGAATTTTCCTCCCGAAAATTCCACCAGACCTCAATCTGATCGAAGTCAGTATTTATTTACACGTGATCTTCAACCCAGCACTTACCTCGAACACATAAGTAAACGCTGATAGTTTGCTGAACCCTCGAGGGAGTACTACCGTAAATATATACACAAGTATTATTCATCCTGTATTTTAACGCCGGCGTACCAGCATCGATGAGACTCTAGGGTACAACATTTTCTTCAAGAAAAATAAATGCGGAACTTCCTTGTTAGGGTAAATTTTATTTGATGCGTAAAATGTTTTTCTGCATAATGCGCAGCGCTGTACTGGGTTATATTTTTGTACCTCGCTTTTTCGATAAAGGAATTTTTTACGTTCAGACGCCGGAAAGACTGATCATCAGTCTATCCAAGGATTATGGTGTTGCCCAGTAGCTAGCTTATGGAGATCTGATAGGCAGTGGCTCCATGTAAAGGCACGGGTGTTCAGCCGCATCCGGTTAGTCTATGACTGACTGTAAGCTGGCTGTGAAAAGGTTAGAAGATGATGATTTGCAAGCATCTTAAAATGCACTGAAACCTTCACATTTGTATCCATGTGAAGTTTTAAGTGTATTGTAAAGACATTAAAGACCTCATAGGGGACATTGACACCTCCCAAACCGCCAAGAAATATATATAGGTATATATATTAGTAGCAGGTTATTGTTGCTAGAATAGCTAGATGAGCCACACAAACCACGATCTGGAAGTTCCAGGACCATCTTTTTGACCACAACCTCCCACCAAATAATATCAAGTAGCTGGCGATTCGTACACAATTCGGACACACTGTCCGGATTGACACATTTTTATATTAATAGTTTTTTTTCTATTTAATATAAGAAGAATATAAGAAGTCAGATAAAAAGTTTTGAAATATAATAGTGAAAAATAAAGTTACCAAAACTATTTTGGCTGATTTAAAGCGGCAATTTGAGGTAATTTTCTTTGTATTATAATTTAAGACCTTTCGCTGCGTTTTCCAGTACGCGGACGCCACTCTTTTGGTCCCATCAATCATAAGCTTCTATGCGCAATTTGCCCTGCCCACTGTCACTACAGTTTGGCGATCCTTCGAGCTATATTGGTTTTCCTGCGGATATCTGCATTCCTGATGCGTTCACGCAAATAAACTCCGAGCATAGCCCTTTCCATTGCCCTTGCAGCACTATAAGTCCGAATGTATTGTGTCTGAATCACCTACAACTTATAATTTCAGCTAAACAATTTCAGAAAGCTGCAGAAACAAGTGCACAATATTGTTTCTTCTGTGTTATTCATTACGGTCAGTCCAGCGCTGTTTGTAACGCTAAACGGACCATTGTTCGCCATTACGTACACCTGTTCACACAGTGGCGCACGATTATATACCCTTTATGTAGTATTAAGTGGAGTTTAAGTTGTGACAATAGCACAGGAGTCGTTTATAGAGCAGGTAAAAGTGTTAACATGTATTTTTGACCAGGTTGTTTTTGTTTTAATGTTTCTAAAAAGCCGAAGTAGCCTGAAAAATCCCCGAACTTAAGTGGTGGCACTTAAGTCCGGTGATTTTTCAGGCTACATTTCAGGCTACGGGTAAGGCTAATTGCTCCTAGATGAGATATCAATGAGGCCCAATGGTTCTAGAATGGTGACCGCGCACATTGGTGGACCGATAATCTGGTCAGGGTTGCGGTAATCCGATGGATACGTGGCACACAGGACCGGTCGTTGGGGCGACGCTTTGGGTAGGCCTATGTCCAACAGTGGATATATTTCGGCTTATTTATGATGATGATGATGAATGTTTCTGGATCAATTCACGTTTTTATTTCGAACTTGTCATTGAAAGTGCATATCGGGGTTTTATCATTATTATCGTTCAGAGCGAGAAGGGCCACTTCCTACTGCGAAGCAGTAATGCATGTAAAAGAAATGACTGCAATCGTGAGGGAACAATATCTTTACGCCCCAGTTGCCGTTGACGACAAGCAATGGGTAGCTTACCGTCCGGCTGTCCATTAAGGATCACGCCCAAGTCGTCGACGGTGCATTTTCGACGACCTCAAAGAGATATCATCAAAACAGTACAGTAGGATGTCCACTAGAATCACAGAAATGTTTGTGTTATGAGCAAGATCATTTATTTGTTCAGACACAGAACAAAATGGTCGTGCTCATTACACGAACATTTGTCCTGGGTGGGAATTGAACCCACGACCTCAAGCATAGCTGTCAGAGCCACTAACTACTAGACTAACAAGCCAATGTAATAAATGTATATCTTCTAGACTTCTAGGCTAGCGTGGTCTATCGACCATGACCCTTACCATCTGGTAAGATAGTAGGAGGGATGAGGAGTGAATGACCAAATGCGTGTCAAAAATAATAATTAAAAAACAATACTAATGATGAAACAATTACAAAGCTAGCTCGTAAACCGAAGTTAATGACAGTACATTAAAAAATGATCGCATTTTAAACGAAACAATAAATTAAATGAGTCTGAAAACTGTGTTTTGCACATTTGTTGTGAAATGTTGACACAGGAGCCAAAGTCCCTGGAGAAAGACTGTCGTTTGTTTGGTCCTCAAGTTATGTTGTAAGGTCTCTAAAGGTGAGTATAGACTACAACATTTTGTGGAGCATTTCTGTGTAATGTAACATTCTTACGAACGGTACAATACAGGCAAAAGCTCAGTTTCCTAAGCATTTCCATGTAATGTAACGTTCCTGCGAATGCTCGGCGTTATGTTCTCACAGCGAGTGTGCATTTACCAACATTTCGTTGTACCTTGCGTTAATTTTTTTTTTTAAATGTCACCCTGCAACCGCGCATCGCCCTCACTCGTGGCTCGACGAAATGTTACACCAATACGCTCGACGAATTGTTATACCAATATGTTCGTTGGTTTGTAACAAAGAGGCGAGCGTGCTCGACGTTTCGTTCGTAAAAGGATGATACACTAGAACATATTATAGAGCGGCTCGTTGTTCTGTTACAAACCTTTATAGTGAAAACCGAAAGCAGTCATTAGATAAAGTGAAACACATTAGAATCAAATTTTACAGGTTTCGGTCCTTTTCAAATGCTTTGAAACGTTTGGTTTGGTATAGTTAGCTCACTTCTAAACAAATTCCATGTGAATACTAAGGTCAAAACTGGGCAAGCGTGACTCGGAATCGCGCTCTCTGTACAAATGTACCTATGAAAACAAAGGGATATGAAGATTTTTTCCTATATTTGTGCTGTAAGACTTTGGTTCATGTTAAATTTCAGGATCGTAGGTAACCTGGAAGTAGTGAAATACACGTTTTTGCGACATAAACGGCCGTATTTTTTTCGTAAACTAAGAAGTTTTTTTTACAGCTTCAAAGGACCGCAGATCGGATTATAAATCAAAATTCAACTCGGTACTTCCACGCGTTCCCGATATAAAGTGTCTTGACAAACAGACAGAGACAGATGGACTACAAAGTGATCCTTATGGGTTCCATTTTTTCCTTTTGATAGAGGTACGGAATCCTAGAAATTTGACTTATTCGCTGATGACATAAAAATCCCTAGTCTAAAACTATAAAAAACATACAGACTCCGTCAAGGAATTCCACTCCTAAGATGTCCGGACCATGAATTTGTCCTAAAACGTTTTATGCTCTTGGGTGGGATGGTGCTGATCCTAAGAGAAAGAAACGCAAACGCCAGCAGGGGATTCCACTCCTTAGCTGTCATCATTCATTATCATCATTTCCTAATACGTCCACTGCTGGACTTAGACCTCCCCCAAGCGTCACCACAATGACCAGTCCTGTGCGTCGAACATCTGTTCTGCATGTTATGTGCCCTGCCCATTGCCACTTAAGTTTGGCGATTTTTCGAGCTATGAGGTATGTCGTAACCTTGGTTCTTCTGCGGATTTCTACATTTCTGATGTGATCACGCAAGGAAACTCCGAGCATAGGCTTTTCCATCGGCCTTTTTGGCAATGGAAGCTGTACAATGGGTAAATATATTCCTCAAACGTTATTTTTCTATCACAGTCTCTAACTACGTCCATCGTCATTATTTCATTCAAAATACGTCCACTACTTAACGCAGGCCTCCCTCAAGAGTCGTTACATTGACCGACACTGAACTCGTAGGTCGTTCGATTTATATTAATCGTGTATAAATCTGGCCATAGTCATTTATTACAACCACCTCCGGGAGGGGGACTTGTCAGCCTCAGTGCCGAACTTAAGTTATTACACTCCCACTATAATTCGGTTCTAAAGTTTCCTCATTCTCTATTTTATTACATTAAGAAAAGCCGCGCTCAGCATTCTTATAGCCTGTAAAGTCCAGGCTTTATTTGCGGCCAACGACAAGCGACCAAAATTTCATACAAAGTAGAATTTCATACTTTGTCAGGTTAGTTTTTAACTGAATACACTAAGGCTGCCCACTGTATATATATACTTTGACAATGTTTACATGCCCATCTACATCTACACTAATATTATAAAAAGGTAAAGTTTGCTTTTTGTTTGTAGGAGGTAATCTCTGGAAGTACTGGTTCGATTGCTAAAATTTTTCACCGATAGAAAGCTGCTTTATTCCTGAGTGACATAAGGTATACTTTAAGTACGCGGGCTAAGCCTTGGGCAAATAATAGTTTATATAAAACACATTTGTGTTTTAGTTACCTTTTTGTATGTGTAATGGTGTCATCATTATCATCATTTCAGTTGAAATACGTCCACAGTTAGACATAGGCCTCCCCAATTGTCACCACAATGAACGGTTCTGTGAGCCTCGTCTTTGTCAGATTCCGGCTACCCTTACCAAGTAGAAGGGCTATACATGGTTATTTGTAAAACATTAGCAACCTCTTAGGATTATGTTAAGAACATCATAAACAACACTTTTGTACCATGACTTTAAAAAAAATATCATATTTTAGTTCATCAGATTTTCATACAATAATTAAAATATTTAAATTTAACGTTCTGAATGTTACGAAGTCTATGCTGGCGTATCAATTTTCTAGTGTGATGAGTACACGGAAATGGTGCGAATGCTTGCTAGGTAGGTGTGATAGCAATGTTTCGGAAACCGTTTCCTATTATTACAAGAACATTGCATGGGAGCCGTAAGTAGATACGGCAAAATACAGAGTTGAAATATGTTAGATAGAACAACGAAATCTTGAAGGCTTTTTTTTGGTAAATGTATTATTTTTTCCAAAAAGTTATAGAATAAAAGTTGTTGTTATGTTAGTAACATAGTCGATATAGAGAGATTGCTAGTGTTTTACAAATTACCCTGTATATAAAAAATACTATTCCAAGATATACATAAGAATCATCAAAATCTGTTAACAATTATTAGGAATCTTAGCAAAGGTGACACCGGACTTCATGCGCCGTTTAACTTTATCAAACGACCGCGTACCGGTAGACGCAGTGATGGAACGCTTCCTACAAGGTAGACCAATCAGACCGATCATTGGTCTGTATGTGACCAGTTAAACGGCGCATGAATTTCTGTCTCACCCTTTCTAAGATTCCCAATAATTGTTAACAGATTTTGATGACTCTCATGTATATCTCGGAATAATATTTTTTCTGAGGTGATCCGGTTTTGCATTTGTTGAAGATCTGATAAGAAACTTTGAAAATAGACTATAGAATGTCACATGTCTGTTGTCTTTAAGTCATTAATTTATATATACGAGTATTAGAGTGTTTCATATTTTGTCACTTTTCGAATTTCATCCGACTTTGCTCGAAATCTTAATACCACTCATGTACAGTGTTCATATACCAAATATCACCAAAATCTGTTAATATTTAGAGGTCACACAACGCCAATAAAGTCTTTTCATAGCATAGCCGGCCTTATAATGTCCCCACTGTTGGGACTCAGGCCTCCTCTCTAGGAGAGGGAATGAGTCGTAATCCACCACGCGGGCCCAGTGCTGGTTGGTGGATGTCACATATCTTAAAATTTTTGGTTCTAGGACAAGCCGGTTTCCTCACGATGTTTCCTTCACCGTTTTGAGAGCAGTGGTGATGAAATAAATTACACAAAGTAATGCGCCTGGCTGGGTTTGAACCCGCGACCTACAACTCGTAAGTCAGGGCCGTTATCACTCGGCCACCACTGCTCAGTTTTTTCATATTGCATGAAAAAGATTTCTGATATAATATATGAACACTGTGCAATGTGCATGAGTGGTATCAAGATTTCGAGCACAGTCAAATGAAAATAAACAATCGACAAAATATGAAACACCCTATCTAACGAATATACAAAAATATTAATGCTCTTTTTTAAGCCACAACACTTCATTTTCTTACCACTTCTGTGTGTGTTTCTATCCAGTATAAACAAACAGAAACACATTAGCACCTTGAACACACGCTTTTGTATTGTGGTGTAGGTACCAAGGGTACCTAACTCTTTTGTTGACTGTTCCCATTAAAGACCTCTAACTTTTTTCAAACTGGGTTCAGAATTTTCTTTTTCTTTGTGTGTTTTTGCGCAAGCGTAATACGACAACCGCTGAAGAAACTTTGATGGGGTTATCACGTTTGAAAGCTTGTGGCCTATTAAAATTGTGGTTTGTATCTTTATGCTGTCAGGTGGAAGGTTAAATCTGGCGTTAAAAATTTTGACTGGCCTATTGGTGTAGTGGATAGTGACCCTGATTGCTATTCCGGAGGTCGTGGGTTCGATTCCCACCCAGGACAAATGTTTGCGTGATGAGCATGATCATTGGTTCTGTGTCTGGATGTAATTTATATATAATACGAGTATGTGTGTATTTAGAAATATATAAGTATGTTTATCAGTTGTCTAGTACTCATAACACAAGCTCTGCTTAGCTTGGGACTAGACGGCGTTGTGTGACGGTTGTGAAATGCTATTATTATTATTAATTGTACGTTTATTGGTACAATAACGCTAACATGGTTTGTGGTGTCAAATAAGACACATTTACATTTAGAAACTTATAAAACATTCAAGCATGCTTGAAACTAGCTCAAACGGTCAAAAAATGGAACCTAATAGTCCACCTTTAATTTTTGAGGAGGAAAGTCTTGAAATAACTGAGTGTCAGATTTTACTAACTAAAACTACGCCAGTGTTCCTTCAGTTGCCTTTAGCGTTCCAGCACATTTTTAGCAAAATTTTGCAAAAAAACAGGCCGACTATGTATTTTGTTCCTATATTATTTGAGTTACTTTTAGCTGTTATGTTTCTTCGAGCCGGATCATCTTTAATGGCAGACATTCCATTTAGAGATAGAAAAAATTATGTTTTAATTTCTCTCCAAATAAACAACTTAGATATTTTCAGTGAAAAATTCGTGTTGCCTAAATGCTTCCGAAAGAATGCTTAATACCAAACTGTATATCTTTTTTTACGACGTCACATAAATAATATCCGAGCTTCCAAACTAGTTATTTTCCAGCCTGAATGTATGGTACGGTACACATATCGCAAGAACGGTTTAATTAGGAGCAATTATTCGCTGCAATAATTTATGTAATTGCTACGAGTCTTGTCTCGAACAGTTCGCGGTAGCTTTCAGTTTTGGTATATAGTCCTATATCTCACGGCTATATTTTACGCACCCTAGGATAATATTTTGCAAGTTTATTCACCGTGTGATTGAAGAGAAAACTACTTTCTAAATGTGTTTTCGTGAAAGGGTAGTTAGGTTCAGTTTTGAAAATGAAAACTGTCTTAAAATGAACTTGATAAGTTGTCGAACGGTCGTCAGCTGCCGGTAACTTGTATTGCTTCACATTATATCCAAAATTCTACTGTTTATTTCCAAACCAAACCAGAAAGAGGTCATCATGATCATCATCATCATTTCAGCCGATACACGTCCACTGCTGGACATAGGCCTCCCCCAAGCGTCGCCACAACGAACGCTCCTGCGCGTCTCGCATCCATCGGCTTTCCGCAACCTTCACCAGGTCATCAGACCACCTTGTTGGAGGCCTTCCAACGTTGCGTCTTCCGGTACGAGGTCGCCATTCCATAACATTTCGGCCCCAACGGCCATCTGTTCTGTAGAAAGAGGTAGGAAGAAGATATTAGCCGTATAAACATCTACGTAGTCAGCAAATCAGACAATTTCACGAGTTACCCCCATCTAAAAGCCATTGCGGTCTTGTTGAGCTTTGACAAGTTCGAGTCGATCTTAAATCGGTATATCACCAGACCGAACTAACCAACTGTCAGCATAGTTTAAGACCCACCAAATCTAGTTACAAATTACATTAACTTAGTTGACTTTTTTATCTTAGAGATAGACAAAAATAAGCAGATTGATATGGCCTACTTTGATTTAAAAAATGGGTTTAAAAGAATCTAATGCCAGAACTGTATCAACTTTTCTCTAACCGTCCTTAGGACTTCAACAATTTGTATCACAGGCCCCAGTAACCAGATTTCAAACTGGCTCATAAGTTATTTCAGTTCATTGTTCTGGTGTAAGTATAGGTGTACCCTCTGGTTAATACAGTTCACAAATATGGCAAAGACCTGCCAAAGCTCATCAAGACAGCGTGGTAACTAAGTTTGGCTGACGATCTAAAGCTATTTTTGGGTATTTATTGCGTACTAGACTGTGTGACGCTGCAGAGGGGTATAATCTATTATACGTTATTTAATCACCATCATCGTCTTTGTTTCCTCCCAACTAGCTTGGGGTATGCTTCCAGTCTAAGCAGATGCGGCTGAATACCCTAGTTTTACATGGAACAACTGCCTATCAGACCTTCACAATACAGTTACTGGGCATCACGGTACTTTTTGGACTCATTAATGGTCAGATCTTCAGGTGTCTGATTAACTGTTAAGACTGTCAAAGGTCTACGAATAAAAACCGGGACCAACGACTTTATTTATTTCATAGGCGAACTTAATACAACAAGGCATTCTCTCCTAGTCAACCTTTGGATGGTAGGTGGTGTGGTGTGTGTCATCATCTTCTTGCCCTTGTCCCGTTTTATTTGGGGTTGGTGCAAAAATTTTTTCTTCCATCCTGCCCTGTCACTCGTTACGCTATCAGTAACTCCCTTTTCTTTCATATCACTTCTTACACAATTCATCCATCTTTTCTTTGGCCTCCCTCTCCCCCTCCATCCATCCACATGTAAACTCATAACTCATAAACTTATATACATATGGTGGTAAAATGAAGTAAAGTAAGTCATTCAAAGTACAAGACTCAAGTTGACTCGACCTCAAGAGCCCGTTCAGCACAACTATCACTTGTCGGTGTCCCTCTAGAGAGCGTCAAAGAAATTGAAGATCTGGGACTGACACCGGATATGAATTGATTTTAAATCAGCACATTAACTATATCGTACAGGCAATAAGTGGAATTTTCTGCAGAACCTGTATTTCCTGATGGCTACAACCCGGGAATCCTTAAGTCAAGAGTGTATAGGTTACTTCTAGGTCAGCGCGTTCCATCGTCGACCGCATTATCGCTTTGCATCAGGTGAGATAGTGGTTACCGCGAACCATAGATATAAGAGGTATATTTTTAGAATGAACCTATCAATAAAAAACTGAAAATTATCCTCCTTCTATTTACAAAAAGCTCAAGATATTTACTGTGTCTCAGTGTTGCACTGTTGCCCGTGCTTAGTCACCAATACTTCTCACATTGGCTGCACTAAATGATCTCTTGGATTCTAATCCAACAAGCGATTCGTTTGCGGGTGAATGGAAAATTATTTCATTGGCATGTTAGAAATACTGTGAGAGCAATTAGTGTACATGTTGTTTATAGTTAATTTTAATGGTATTTGTTTGTCCATTACCCTTTGGGTGACTTTAGGTCTTCTTATGAGGCCCATTGTAAGCGACCACGTTTCGAAGCCATATGTCATCACCGGCAACATGCACTGGTTATAGACTTTCGTCTTGAAACACTGTGATATATTGGACGAGAAGGCACCGCGCAGCTTCCTGAATGCTGCCCGGCCGAGTCGAAAATAAAATATAAATAAGGTAGCCAAGTAAATTTTCAGAGAATGTACAGATTTTACTTGTCCATCAACAAAATAGCCATTGCTGGCAATCACAACTTATTTCAAAAACAAACGAGGTATCAATACAGTTTCATATTGTCATAGAATACGTGACGTCACTAAATTCAATATGGCGGACGCTATCAGCCATTTTACGCAATACGACAATATACCAAACAAGATCGAATTGTTTTTGAGGCCTTACAGGAACATTATTTTATTTGGTGTTTATTTTATTGTAACCGTACAGCGGTTGAGTTGAGTTATTGAGATCGAGCACGTACCTACCGACTGAATTTGGATAAAGTATTTTTATATGTTCGAAGTGTAGTCTTGGGGAAATATTAAGCTACTGTTTGTTTCGTGTTTTGTGGCTTGGTTTATATCTTCTATACTATACAGAGGAAGAAACTGACTGACTGATATTAAATACTCAGTCGATACTATTGAATCTAGGAACGTATTTTTTTTGTGATGTAGGCGAGCACTAGGAAGCGGTTTTTAAAAATTCAATAGCTATTGTAGGGGATGAAAAGGGGAAAATTTGTTTGTATACTTAAAATCTAGCTCAAATAGTAACCTTAGCAAGTGCTGGGGCCAGTGTTAGTTTCGAGAGGTAGCTCAGCCCCGGTACGAAAGGCAAGAAGGAACAGGAGTGGGTTTTTAGTCGGTAAAACTCTGACGCTATCTCCCGCTCCGCCCAAGAGCGGAGATGTCATTGGATGATTTCCCACTGCGAAAAAAAAGACCTTTAAGGTGGTGCATCACGACTAACATTTTCACTGTTTTTCATACAACCGCTCATAACTGATTATAACGTTATTACACACTTTTCATTAGATATTTTGGAAACACAGTATCTTATGGATATTATCTAGGTTTATAAAGAAACCAATTTGTAAATTTGTGTAAAACTAATCCAGTAAAAACCTCTGAAAATGTCCTATTTTGTATGAACTTTGACACTTCATAATTTGCCTAAAAATCAAAAAAGTAATCCTCTAGAGACCTTGCAAATTTTATTAAGATTCTAAATGATGACAACTTTTTCCAAAAACTTTTAAGGGTTTAAAAAAAAACAGCTATTTCCTGGAGCAAGATTTGTGAAATTTTCGAGTAAATCTCGGAATTACCGAATCCTAGCAGAGTTTCCAGGCGTTATCTCTCTTTTTTTGCGTTGCCTTTTCGTCAAACATCGCATTGAATTGCATTAAATGAAGTAACAAGCTTTTAAACCATTTTCGATGTTTACGATAAGCGAGTGGAGAAGGACCCTCTTAAGTATCACGCATTTAAACCTTCGACAGAGTCCATTATACTACTGTGCAAATAGATTCAAAAAAGTAGTCGCCACTGGCCACAAATGGCTTGTGGCCGCTTCTAGCTTCCCTAGCTTGTTTGTGGCTGTGGCATGTGGCCCCTGTGTTGTGCGGCGACACTTAAAACCTTTTTTCATCCGCTGCAGAATAATAAAGCGATATAAGCATCTCTTTTATTATATGCTTCCCAAGCATCTTTTGATTCCATTCACTTTTCATCATCTGTTTATGGTCCTTCTAAATCCTGAAAACTAGTATAATGTATTCGATTTTCTACCTTATTATTTTGAAATATGGTTGATATTTAACTGTGGTAGAATGAAGGGTGTAAACGCACAACCTTTTGATCTTCGAAAATCCTTAACCGTAAGACTATAAAGACCTGTATGTAATTTACGTATTTCCTTCGCTTTGATATAATTTTTCACGCTCATATAATATACACTCGAAAATAAATTAGATGGTTGTTCTTGGTAAAGTGAGTTACAAATCTTAAAGATAAGAAAATTCGCACATGCAGTGAATTATTTATTTTTGAATACGCTTACTCGAAAACCCGCTCGTATCCCACCGTTTTTAGGTATTCAATAGACTGTTGTTCGCACTAGTGCAGAAAAGTGCACGGTATTGAAAAAAAACGTTTGATACACGTGCAAATTTGTCACTGGAGCCCTCGGCTCTACTCGTCTAAGGTTCGTGCGATATCCGCCTCGGTCGCAATGACAAACTTTCTGCACTTTTATCAAATTGTATCATAGAGACTCTTCATAATTTTGTGAGTACCTACCACCGGTCGTCCGATCGTCCTAAATGAAAGTAATTTAGGTAAAAATGGAGGCAGCAGACCAAGTCAGAAGGGAAATGTTTTTTCAGCATCAAAACTGGCAATCTGCCAGTTCCGTCCCTCACTTAAATGAAGTAGTTTACTACTAAATTAACCTTCCAAGAACTACCACTATAAAAATCACAAACAAACTGTGTGGGGTATCTCAGACCCGTACTAATAAATCTGAAAATTTATTCATTTACAAACATATTAACATTTTTTTTTAAATAATAATGCAATAAAACCGTGCAAAATAATCAACACTATACCTTTTTTAAATTAAATAACATGAAATAGTTATCGTTTAGAAACTAAAACTTGAACTGTTGGTTAGCCTAACTTACACGATGAAAGAAGTATTAAAAAAAAAAAAACAACAAAAAAAAAAGCCACCATTATATGATACGAATTTAATTTTACAGTAAAAGTGAGCATGCTCTGAGCACATTTTATCATCGTTTGTTATTATCTTTTGACCTTGTATCGAACTTTTGTCATATCTTTAAAAAAAATAGCCATATCCAGTGATCATTGGAATCACCTCACTTTCATTAACCACATAGTTATCACTTTCATAGTTAAAATCTTTATATTTAAGTACAATGCCCTATATTTTACCGGTTTAAACAATAATAACAAATAAGTTCAAATAAATACAAATGTTTATGAAATGCTGACTCTCACAAATTCTATTTATCCCAATCCACTAGTGGGGTTTAATACTTTGTAACAGCTGTTAATTTGCATTCGGCAAAATATACTAAAATTTTATGTGTTTTTTGCCCAACTAAATGTTGTTCATCACCATCATCATTTAGTTGGGCAAAAAACACATAAAATATAAAGCAGAATAAACAAAAAATACGGCAAGCAAAAGTATAAGTAAAAAAAAATACATTTTACAATAACTACATACTTTTTAGACGGCAACGTC
Source organism: Mythimna lalbum (assembly GCA_949319445.1). Lineage (NCBI taxonomy): Eukaryota > Metazoa > Arthropoda > Insecta > Lepidoptera > Noctuidae > Mythimna > Mythimna lalbum. The sequence goes on along the minus strand of OX439356.1, from coordinate 2,956,418 downwards.
CCGAAATACGTGGGGTTTCTGTAACCCGAACGCGCTTTGAGAGCGTATATTTTCTGCGTCGGTGACGTGAATACTAAACCAGTGTCACTAAGCAGTTTGGCAACATCGCGCAACTCTTGCTACTAAAAGCGTCGACATAGCCGCGCAAATTTTAACACAATTACTACACTTCTTGTATTACCGGGGTCTATTAAACCCCACGTGGTGCATGAAAGTTTAAATACATTACGTGAACTATAACCCCGACTTGCTCTCACTACACGAATTCATTATTTGATGATATTTCTGTTCCCTCTAGATTATAAAGGCACACACACATTCACAGTATTTTCATTACGGAAAAAGCTTCTCCGTGGAACATATGCTTACCTAGTAGACAACTACACAGCATTATTTATTTATTATATGCAGTATGTACATATCACGGTTTTCCTTTTGACATGTTTTCGCTGAGAGCAACCCCTCAAGTTGTGGAAGGAACGTGGAGTAAACATGTTGGTGCCCTGCTCTTGAATGATTATGAGTGAACTACAATATCATGCTACAGGGTGTTTTTTTTTTTACAAATATTTGTACCAAAAAAAAATGGAAAATTTTTGTACAACTGATTATGGAGGAGTTCCAAGGCAATGTACTCGTGGGGGTGATCGGAGGCAACGATTTCTCGGACCGGGACTTGGTACAGGTCATGATCTGAAGTGAACAGGAGTGACAGGTACTCCCCTCCTTTTGCGAAGCAGTAATGCTAGAGAAAGAGGAGGCTGCACGCGTGAGGGAACGAACGTCTTCATGCTCTAGCTACCGAAATTCCGACCCCGATTACCAACCACGGTGGACGCGGGTTTGCGAACGTTGAGCAATGGGTAGCTCACCGTCCGGCCGTCAGGTAATACCCCGGACACAGCCCAGTTTTCAATAGCGGGTAGTGATCCACGCGCTCCTTAAAGAGATGTCTGCAAACCATAGAGGCCTGGCAGGGCCGATGCCCATAAGCTTCACTTCTCTAAATAAATGTGAAATAAAAAGAATTCGAATTTCTTGAGTTTACTGTTTGCTTTATAACCTCAACGGCAAATCGATGAATGTACGAAAATATTACTTAACTTTCTTATTTCACTTTCTTTCATTATCATCATCAGCTCTTTTAATGTTCCTACTGCTGGGACTCAGGCCTCCTCCCTAGGAGAGGGAATGAGCCGTAATCCACCACGCGGGCCGAGTGCGGGTTGGTGGAAGTCACATATTTTAGAATTTTTGGTTCTAGGAAATGCCGGTTTACTCACGATGTTTTGTTTAGAGAAATATAAATATCAGGCTCACGTTTTTCCTCTACAATGATTTTTTATCTATTAAAACGCTAGTCATTTTTTGACAACAGCCCGTAGCTGTCCTTATTTATCATACCAATATTTTCCTTTTTGGAAGAAAATGCGGAATTCCTTTCCATGTCATCTACAGGCATCTCCGGTATAACTGACCGATCCGAGGTTCATTGTCCGTCCCTTTTACTTCAGGGTTCCGTATATAAAGGCGGGAAACGACGTCATTATTCTGTAGGTCATTTGTTCTTTCTGGGTTTTATTTATTTTTTCTTTACTTTATCTTGTTTTTAGAATGGTATTGTGATGGGTCTGTACTCGTCATTGGCTGTCATTTTCTTTAAGTAATTTGAGAGTAAGTGTATTGGCTTAAATAGATCTTATGTTCTAGATATCTATTTGATCTTCTTTGTAGAAATAAAGGAAATAACAGTAAAGCTAAGTGATTGAGTCTCAAACATGTTTGTTCCTATGTTAAAGATGTGAGTCCTATGTTAACCTATTTTCTTTTAGAGCAATATCCCAGAGGCCCAAGACATTACTTATTTTTTTATTAACAAAAGCGTGGGACTAGGTTGTGCTAGTTTGCCTTTGTTAGCGTAGGCTGAATGACTGATGGCCGATTTACCACATGCTACAGTTACGTAAAAATTATAACTAAAAGACCTACTTTTCTTGTGTTAAGTTTTTATTATTTATTTCATGTGATTACAATTATATAGATAGAATTGCAATGAATGTCATTTGAATGTTTGTGGTGATCGAAAGGTATTTAGCCTGAAATAAATTTTGACTGGTCTGTTGATCTAGTGGTTAATCACACCGCTTGGAGGACACGGTGGAGCACACGATAGAGGTATGCCCCGTTTGGGCAGAGCGCCGCTATGTCCTCGTGGGGTGATCGGCGGCAGCGACAGGCACTAGGTATTAGGCTATTAAACTTTTTTTATGGTTAGCGGCCCTGACTGCTACGCAGGTGGAGGACAAATTGGGAGTGGGAGTAGATCTTACAAAAATTCACCCTTCGCGGGAGTCGATTCCGTACCACGCAGCGCAGCAGCCGATCGCTTAACTACTGCGCCTACTGTGCTGTCAAACAAGACGGTAACGGGTTTGGTGAAATTAAATTGTGCAAATCCGATGCACACTTACCGAAATGTAAATGATACATAATCGACAGGCTAGCAACTCGACGTCAATTTAGCAGAAAGCTGACTATTACCAAAAGGCTGTAATTCATGTCAAGTTCCTAGTTTAGGTACATATTCCAGATTTGTATATAACTTTAGTTTTAGTATATGCAAAACCCCAAACACGTGTCTACTAGTTTTATGTAAACAATCTATGTACAAAACTTCATAAGAGTATCATGAAAAATCATAAAGTTACAAGCTTGTTATTATTGGTTGGTTGTCTTCACAAATACATAGTCACCGAGCCATCCGAGCGACTGAGGGGAGATAATAATAACTTTTACTTTTTTTTTTTACTATGGGCCATAGACTCAATCCATAAAATCTTTAAAATAATAAACTAATACATATGAATAATATCTACTTATTAATTAAATTATTGTTATTATTTTTATTGTGCTCTCGCAACCAGCAGTGCGCTGGCACCTAATGTCCGCTATGACCTGCCCTGATCTGTGTTGTTCTTAGTATCGGTGATGTCCAACGACGTTTAAATTTTTGAGAAAAAAAAAATGGAATCGAATGAACAGAATGTTACTGATTCTTAAAAAACCATATTCAAAATCAAAATCAAAATCAAAAACGTTTATTTCAAATAGACCAATTACAGGCACTTTTGAATTGTCAAAATGTCGTTCAGTCAAACAAACAAGTGAAGCTAAATTGCACGTTCAGGTTTTGCATATACTAAAAATGTCGTATAATTACAGAGCAACTCAATATTCGTCTAATTATTACCTGCTGATGTCCATTTAGTTAGCAATCTCCTTTGTATTGGCGTGTCAGTTTACACTGACAGGATCGTAATTACCTACTAGTTTACTGTTGACAGTAGCAATTTAGTAACCTATGTGCCTAGAACAAGCCATAGGTGCATGGAGGACATCCCAAGCATACTCACAAAACGTTAATTATGCGTACAGTTAATGAGTGGAATTCCATGCCGGAGTCTATTTCCTGACAGTTATAATCAGGAGATCTTTAAGTCAAGAGTGAATATGTTACTCAGGCAAGCGTGCTCCCTATGCGTCATTTTCCATCAGTTGAGATAATAGTCAAGCACGAGCCAATCAACCGTGAAAAAAAAATCTGTCTGCCGAGCCTTTTTTATTTATTTATCTATTATAACTTCATGCAACATAAAAGTACAAAGGCGAACTTAATGCCGTAGGCATTTTCTAGCAGTCTACCTAGAGTGGTAAAAAGAAAACATGGCAGGTGCATGAAAAAAAATAAAATAAAACATTATTTAGAAAAAAAGGCTCAAAATTATGTACAATTACAAAATAATCATATGCACAAAATAAACATACATATTTAATTTAATATAAAATATACCTATAAAAATATTTTGCCCATTTTTCCTATCTATGCTGGCGAAGGCTTCTAGAATAACTGGATGCAGCAGCCCAGTATTTTACATGACGTGACTGCTCATCTAACCGCCATAACTCAATAATTGGGTAATACGATAACCCTTGGTAAGACTACCGTCGAATTTCCTGGCTTCTGACTATTCGTAACTACTATTATATGTCTTCAGGTGACCACTGAGACTAGCGAGTTTTTTTATGGTGGGAAATCATCTAATGACTACTCGCGCTCTAAGGCAGAGCAGGAAGACTTGTCAGAATTTTACCGACTCCAAACCTATATTCCTTCAGTTGCATTCTAGTCCAAGGATAAGATAGCCAAGTTTCGACTGCTTCATTTCGATTCTCTTGCGTCGAACGCCTCGACTCAACCACGCCTTGGCTCGTTCTTGTTTAGTTCGAAGTACCTAAAATTTAGGAGCTATGGTGTCCCCGTCGTTACGATCCCATTAAGAATTGTGGATTCAAAACCTAGGAAGGCACTTTATTTTGTGCAATAATTTAGTTCATCACTACATCTGTCAAAAGATGAAGAAAAAAAAAAAGTTTCAGGATTAAAAAATCAAAAACATGTGACATCTACTAACCCGCACTGGGCCTGCGTTACGAACCATTCCCTCTCCAAAAGAGGAGGTCTGAGTCCCAGTAGAGGGAACATTATAAGGCCGATTATGCTTATACACCTAACATTATGGTTGACTTACTGCCCATTTATACATAACAGGTTTATGAAGTCGCAGAATTCTGTTTGACTTTGTTTATACTAAGAACTTTGTACAATGTATAATGAAGTGTATATTGGCGGTTATACGGGCTTAGTTCTGTTGCTAAAGTATAAGGCTACAGTCACAAAGTCAGCGGGCGTGAAGCGATGAGTGTGGCAGTGCGAGTGGCGGCGCATTTTAATGCATTAACTAGCCTCGAAGGCAACGAGGCAACTCAGCAGTGTCCATGCGTCTTATTTGGCGTAGTATTTTATTAGTATTAGATTACTAGCTTTTGCCCGCGGCTTCACCCGCGTACATAATCCCAGTATAAAAAGTATCCTATGTGTTATTCTGGGATATGGTCTACTCGTGTACCAAGTTTCATCGAGATCCGTTCAGTAGTTTTTGCGTGAAAGAGTAACAAACTTCCGCACATCCATCCATACATCCATCCAGACATACAAACTTTCGCATTTATAATATTAGTAAGATTACACAAAATCTAACATTAGGAAGAAAATATGAAAAAGATTTTTTAATTCTTTATTGTACACTATAACAACTTACGAAATAAGTGGATAACAAAGTTCATGTACATACACGAGCTTAACTCAAAGATGAGTTTTCTTCCAGCAAACAAGAAAAAATTCGCCGTTGTTTAAACATTTTATTCGCGAGTAAAGCCCAAATCTCTCCTAATACAACACAACGACATAGTAGTGCCGAGCGATCTGCCTGCTAAATTTGATACCGAGTCGGTATTGCTGCACCATTCACGACACCGCAGCCGCCCTCATACCGCTGTCGCCCCCGCACTGTAGCCCGCTTACTTTAAGACCGAGGCTTTAGGCTTTATTGTGTGAAACCGTCTGAGAAGAACTGTTAACATAAAATGTGAGTATAATGTTTTAAATAATGTGTCGTTGTTTCTTAAACATGTATTCTGTAGAGACGTGTGAGACGCAACCTCGCCGAAATAAAACAAACGCAGAGAATGAAAATTACTTTATTTATATAAACTGTGTGTGAGTACGTAGACATTACACGTACAGTTCATAATGGTACACAAGCGGACTTTTATATTTATTTATATTGACTGATAAACATTTTTTTCTTCAGTTATACTGAAGAAAAAAATGTGGTGAAGGTAATTGGCGTTTATGCCTTTAACCGTTTTATAGCATAAGCATAATAATGATTAATATCAGCCTTATAATGGAACTCAGGCCTCCTTAGGAGAAAGAATGGGCCATAATCCATCACACGTGCCCAGTGCGGGTTGGTGGACGTCACATGTCTTCGAATTTTTAGTTCTAGTACATGCCGGTTTCTTTACAATGTTTTCCTTCGCCGTTTTGAGGGCAGTGGTGATGAAACAAATTACCCAAAGTAATGCGCCTGGCTGGGTTTGAACCTGTGACCTACAACTCGTAAGTTGGCCGTGACATTACCGTTCGGCCACCACTGCTCTATCATGAATCACAAACAAAGAATATTAGCTATTCTTGTACAGTTTTACGAACTTAACGTAGATAAAGTCGCAGGCAACAGCTAGTCTTAAATAAGCGAAAAATAAACCTGAGCTGAAAACCAAGATACTACAGTAACGGTAATCGACAATACAATGTACAGGACTTTCAGATTATTTCACGTTTCATTTGGCTGTTCGCTTCGACGGTCCTTTTGCGCTTCGGGTCGCTTCGGACGCTACCGAAATATTTATTGTCATTGTTTTCTTTGCCTTTGTGGTAAATTCTGCAAATTGAATATTAACAGACATACGAGAGAGTTTGCGGATGTTTTTTTAATAAGGTTTACGGATAATAGTACATTATGATATAATTGTGTAATGTTAATGATTACCGTCGAGGCGGTATTTAGAGAGTCGAGAACTCACGTGTATCATACGACGTTTTTCAACAAACTTGTGAAGAAAATAACTGTAAAACTAGTAAACTTTTGTGGCGGTAAAAATCTGTTTTCACATGTGTGGCCATTTTTTTTGTCTTGGGGAGTATTTCCGAGATTTACTCGAATATTTCACAAAACTTGCTCAAGGAAATAGCTGTTCTTTTTAAACCCTTAAAAGTATTTGAAAAAAGTGGTCGTCATTAATCTTAATAAAATTTCTTCTACAGTTTTATTTTTTTGACTTTTATAATTTTTAAGTAAATTATGAAGTGTCAAAGTTCATGCAAAATAGCCGATTTTCAGAGGTTTTTACTGGATTAGTGTTACACAAATTTAGAAATTGGTTTTATTAGAAGCCTAGATAATATCCACAACATACTGTGTTTCCAATATATTTAATGAAGAATTTGTAATAACGTCATTCGGGTAAGAGCGGCTGTATAAAAAACAGTGAAAATGTATGTCGAGTTTCATCCCTTTAATAAGGTTTACGGATGAATGAAATATAAATATTATCCTGTAATTGTCTCTCTGAAAGCAGAATGTGAAAGGAACGAGATGGAACGGTAGTAATCAATCACCTTGATGTCTGTAATACTACCAATCATAATTCCGATGTGAGAAAAGTATAGTGATATTATGTTCTGCGTAGTTTTATCTATCTCTTACACCGAAATTATAATGATTAAAACTGGGCTCGCCATAATTATGGCGATAAGTCCCCTCTTTGAGGTGTGGCTGGAAAGACCTCACGGCGTCCTCACCTTCCGCGTGACGTTAATCCTCACCGACACGTTCTGTTCTGCAGGTTCCTGCACTAGATTCATGCGAAAGTGACTCCCGGGTGTCACCATTGTGTGGACCGCCCGGAAGACACGGTGGAGAATCGCCCGTGAAAGTAGAGAATTATTTCAAGGGAGCCAATTCCCGAAAATATATGGAGTGATAATATATGGCGTGATTCCATTGTTGCGATCATAAAAAAAATGGAGACTTCAATCCAGCCAGCATTTTTACATTTAATAGTAAGAGGATCTTTGGATCTTTATCTAAAATTCCAAGATCTACTTTTTTCTTTAGCTAGACTTGCTTTTTTAGTGTCTAAAACCCACCTGTGTTTCTTAAGTTATTCTTTCCATTTGAAGACCATGCCAACTCTTTTAAACACTCCTGCAAAGCTTCAGGATCCATTGGAAGTACATTTAAGCATCCCGAACTCACTATTAGGCTATTACGAAACACAAATGCTCCCAAATGTAAGGTATGCTTTCAATTTGTAAGCTATTCGAGTTTCAATGCAATTTGTTATAGAAAAGACGGGTTGTACATTCCGACGTCTTGGAGTCGACGGAAGTAAGTTTTGTTTTTTAGCTAACCAGTATTTTATTTATTAGGTACAAGCTTTTATTTAGTTTCACCTGTCCCGATGATTGTTTGTAATCAAATCTTGCAAAGTAATTTTGATTCACTTCTCGGCTACCGATTGAAGTGAAATTTTGATGCATGAGTTAATCAGATGACAATGCAAGTGGCTATAGGAACTTTGTAGTTAAACGACACAACTTCATCGAGTTTGGGCCCGTAGGTATATCCCATATTATAAAAGCTTACTATGAAAAAAACCTTAACCTTTATATACAGTAGTGGTATATATTTATTATTTTACTAACAGATTACAGTTAATTCATGAATCCCCAAGCGACCACCGGTGGCCGCGCATCTATTGTCTTACTATTGTGTCTCTAATTGACGGTATCTGAAGGGTTAAATACGAGTTCTATATCCGGTGACATAAACCAGCGATAAAATTGACTGAGTTTTTTCTTTTTGGTGTATAAAAGTCTCTCCGCTCATAGATGGAGCGGTGTTAGACTCTTACTAACTAAAAAACCCACCCCGTACATCTTGCCTTTTGTATCGCGGCCGAGCTTCCTTTCGGAAACAGACCCTAGCTCCAGTAGGCTTCAACTCAGTTGGGCCTCTAGGGTTGCTGACAACTCCTTGAGGCGTGCGTTAATATGTTGAGTCTATTGACTATCCCGCAGTAGTGGCCCAATGGCTAAACAGTGATCAGTGATGGCCTAGTTGTTGAGCAGTGGTGGCCAAGTAGTAACAGCCTTCACTTACGAGTGAAGGTCGCGGTTATTACTTTGTGTTTAGATTACTTTTTATTACGACCTACGACTTTTTTTATTTATTTATTATGATTAATTTTGTGCTTTTGTGTACAGACTAGTCTACACTGTTCTTACATAAAACCCCCGCCGCCCGCCCATCATCGGACTACCAGACGTACGGCGATGCGCCACCGGTACATGGTGGACATCCCGTCTACACGCACAAAACGTTTTGGAAACACATTCATTGTGCGTGCAGCTAAGGAATGGAATTCCTTGCCGGAGTCTGTGTTTCCTGATAGCTACAACCCAGGAATTCTTAAGTCGAGAGTGAACAGGTTTCTTCTAGGTAAGCGCGTTCCATCGTCGACCGCATCGTCGCTTTCCATCAGGTGAGATAGCGGTCAAGCGCAAACCTATCAATAATAATAATAATAAAAAAAAAAGTCAATCAATATTGTAATAAAAACATTTTATAAGTTTTCTACCAAACATTGGATCAATGATGTCTGAATCATCTTTATTTTTATTTCGCTTTTGAGTACAATATACACCGGTCTACACTGTTCTTACGTAATATCTATTACTACTGTAATATGGTAATCTTGTATGCCCAACTTCGAAAACATGTGACATTCACCAATCCGCACTGGGCCCGCGTGGTGGATTACGGCCCATTCCCTCTTCTAGAGAGGAGGCCTGAGTCCCAGCTGTGGGAACATTAAAAAGGCTGATGATGTATGCACAACCATTTTTTTTTAAAGAGTAACCATGGAATTTCTTGCCGGTTCTTCTCCATAGGAAACAACCAATTTGGAACCGTGCACTAGCTTCTGACGTTTTATAAGTGTCCATGTAGGCCTATGTGAAATAAAATATTTTGACTTTGACTTTGTGTAATTTAATTTCATCACCACTGCTCTCGAAACGGTGAACGAAAACATCGTGAGGAAAAAGGCATGTTCTAAAACCAAAAATTCAAAGATATGTGACCTCCACTCCACTAAACCACGCTGGGTCCGCGGATGAATGGAAATTGATAATTATGGCCCATTCTCTCTCCAAGACAGGAGGCTTGAGTCTAACAATAGTAACATAAGGCTGATTATACTTATGCTAGCTAATATGTAGTTTCACCCGATTCTTTGGCTACCATTTCGCTCCTTTTGAATGTAGCGTGATTTTATGGTCTCTCTCAGCAAATAGGTTATCTAAAAGTAAATTGATTTTTCAATTCTTTCTACTATGTAGCTCCTCAGATATTCGTGTTCAAACAAAAACTTCAGCTTTATAAATATTTAGATAAAATTAAGTTTTTATGTAGGTACTTAATATTTTAGTAGTCTTTTGTTTTGTAGATTTTTTTGAAAGTTTCGGTATTTTAGGCACCTAAACTATTCTAGATGTTAAGACCTGCTTTTACGAGACAACTGCTTGGGAAACAAAATGTTTTACTATTTAAATATAAAACATTTAGGTATTTATTCTTAAAACAAAGTAGGTACATACTCGTCTCGTTCAATTAATTTTAAATTCAATCTAGAAAGCTTTCTAATACTCTAACTGTCCCAGCACACGGGCTTCAAAAAAACGCCGCCAGAAAAAAACGCTAGAACCGGCCACAAAAAAGCTAGAAGCCGCCACGAAAAAACGCTTGAAGCCGCTAAAAGCTTCTCCGGCCACAAGCTGTCGCGCGCTTCAGCACCGAGCCACAAAAAAAGGCCGCCTCAAAAAGAAGCTTGAAGTGGCGTTGTGTTGAGGTCCGTGTGCGGGGACAGTTAGACTCTAAAATGTCATTGAATAGAGTCTATGATTGAATACAACATCGAACCTAAGATTTTCTGGCCGTGATAATAATAACATTTATTTTTTATACTTAAAAAAAACTGTCCCGTACTAGGAATTAATTTTATTTATTTAATACTGTATGCACACAAGAGTTCAATGGCGAACTTAATGCCTTAGGGATTTTCTTCATACTAATATGTAAAACTCACATATACAAAACACTGCCATGCTACATGCCATTTGACTGGCCTGTTGGTCTAGTGGTTAGTGGCCTTGACTGCTATGCCGGAGGTTGTGGGTTCGTTTCCCACCCAGGACAAATGTTTGTGTGACGAGCATAATCATTTGTTTTGTGTCTAGGTGTAATTTATCTATAATTTGTATGTATTTAGAAATATACAAGTACTTTTATCAGTTGTCTAATACTCATAACACAAGCTCTGCTTAGCTTGGGACTAGACGACGAAGAGTGATAGTTGTGGAATATTATATGTTAAACTATTATTATTATTATACAAATATTTATTTCGTGCGGGAAGCGAATCCGCGAAGCGCAACGCAGCAACCAATCGCTCAAGCAAGAAAATGTCGGGAAAGATCCTCTAAAAACTATGTCGGTGTTGTAATAATTAACTACTGCAGTGCAGCGCAATTTTTAACTTTATCATTAGTCTATGTACGTAATTAGTTATTCAAGCTTCCGTTATAAGCAAAAAAGCAAGGATCTCAAACAAATTGTTGTCCAGAAAATTCTCTTCCAATTTTTGTTCAGAGATATCTTAGAACTAACTAGTTGAGATTATAGGAATATTTAAATGTATGTTGTTGATTTATAATGCCTTTTCATTCACATGCTAATTTTCCAGGCAAAAGGTAAAATGGCCTAAAAATATCATAAAAATAAATCCCTATTTTATTATTACAAACTTTTATTTAGTTTCACCTGTCCCGATGTTTCTCTGTAATCAAATCTTGTAAATTAAATTGGACCCATTTCCCGGTTACCGATTGAGCTGAAATTCTACATACATGTGTAAATTAGATGACAATGCCAAATTATTAAGACAAAGAGCTGATCTGATGATGGAACCGGAAAGTGGCCATAGGAACTTGGTAGTTAAACGACGCAACCTCATCAAATTTGGGCTCGTATGGTTCGCCTTGACGAGTATTAATTTTATTGGTATATCGAGCTATAAAAGCTTGCTGTGAAAAAAATATTTTTCAGCTTGTTGTAATTTCATGTTTGCTTTTAAAATTTTAAAACAAAGATCAACCGTTTCCTCATATTGTCAACTGATTGCGAACACAAATAATGATACGTTAAGTTGCTCTTACAGCCCGTTCATGAGCTTGTCGTTGTGAGCTGTAGCTAAGCGCGGGACGGCGAGCGGTAAGATCAAAAGTATGAAACTGTTTGAAGCACGTCACGAGACGCCGCTCATAACGGCAGCGCGCCCACTTACCGATGCTGTTCGCCGCACCTTTGGCTGCTAAGCCTGAAGTTTTGTACAAGCTATTAGCATAAAATATATAGGTACAGAAGTCAATTTACACACAAAGCGCGCTCGAGCAACGCACAAATAGACACGATATCTCGGAGTGCCTCGGCCCGCTCGTCGAACATTTCCGGCTCAAACGCTCATTAGTGTGCGTCCACAGAGCGTAGGTATAAAAAGTGAAATATTATACATACATGAGATTGTCTTCTGTACCTATCTATTTTATGCCATTAGCGTTCCTCGCCCGCTCCACTCTATCAAATAATCCCACAGAGCTATCAGCCATCCTTACTTCCTTACTAATATTATAAAAGCGAAATTGAGTTTGTCTGTTTGTTTGTTTGTTACGTCTTCACGCCTCAATGCCAAAACCGATTTTGATGAAACTTGGTACACGGATAGACCATGTCCTGGAATAAGACATAGGATACTTTTTATCCCGGAAGTATGTTCCCTTGGGATAATTTTCTGCTATCACGCGGGCGAAGCCGCTGGGAGCAGCCAGTATCTATATACTTTAGTAGTTCATAATTATAATGAGCTAGTATTCTCAGTACTCCAGACTTCAGTTACCAAACACTTTAATCCTATCGTCATAATACCTATCATCAAAGTATGAGTAACTAATCACGTGCAGATACTACGGGTCTTAGTCCCCTGTTACTAAGTCGATTAAATTGGGATTATATACTCGTATGTCTGCTCTGTCTGTCGTTCATGGTTTGTGTAAAAATATTATGGTATATGGTCAATGGTATAAAAGACCATCTGAGACACTAATCTGCATGGTTCTCATATGATTTGACCATTACATGTTCTTTACTGTCATCATCTTCCTGCCCTTATCCCGTTTTATTTGGGGTCGGCGCAACACGTTTTTTTCTTCCATTCGGTCCTGTCGTTCGTCACGCTGTCACTAACACCCTTTTCATTCATATCACTTCTCACACAATCCATCCATCTTTTCTTTGGTCTCCCTCTACATGTTTTTTACTGTATGGACTTTAAAAGAGACTTTGACCTCTGAGTTTGGTTCGGTGTTTCTTCTCAGGGTAGTCAGCTAGGAAACACCGGCCTCATCTCGTTACTGACTAAAAACAATATTGACGTGTAAAAGTGTTTTTTGAAAACCTATTTACAAAACAAAGATCATTTATATACAGGGTTATTTGTGAAACACCGGCAACCTCTCAGGCTACTAACGTCGTAAACAACAACTTTAGTTCTATGACTTTTAAACATTTATTTTATTTTAGTTAAACAGATTATCATACAAAAATAAAAATATTTAAATTGAACGTTCCAAATATTCAGAGTTGAAATGTGTTAGATAGAACAACGAAATCTTGAAGGTTTGTTTTTGGTAAATGAATTATGTTTTGTAACAAGTCGTAAAACAAAAATTGTTGTTTATAATGTTAGTAATACAGTCCTGCAAGGTTGTTAGTGTTTTACAAACGTCGATACGTCACAATGAAGTCACGGGCATAATACGGTATCGTTTGCTTGTGTTAAATCACTCTGCGGGTTTGGCGATATAGGTCAGCAGATTAGGATGGCATGCGATCTTTCTTATAATATTCTTCTTGGCAGCCTATTTACTTTTCTTCGGATGATGTTTCGTCGTGCGCAGATGGCGTGTCGGATGTGTTATGGCGGGGATGTTACGTAACAAAATCTGGCAAAGCTCACCCTTGCTATGGCGACCAGTGCAGTCACGCTAACGCACGCGGCATACTAGGCATGGGTCGACGCTAGTATGCAAGATGTAAATGACGGGATACATAAGAAGAAAGCCTACACCAAGGAACGTCCATCAAAAAGGTGACGTGGGGGCGGGCAAAAAACATTACAGGCGCATTATTGTGTGTGATTCATTTCATCACTACTGCTCTCAAAACGGTGAAGGAAAACATCGTGAGGAAACCAGCATGTCCTAGAATCAAAAATTCGATGACATTTGTCAACCCGCACTGGGCCCGCGTGGTGGATTACGGCCCATTCTCTCTCCTAAAGAGAGGAGGCCTGAGTCCCCAGCAATAGGAACATTAAAAAGGCTGACTATGCTATTCCATATCTTCTTCTTCCTGCCCCTATCCTGTTTTATTTGGGGTCGGCGCAACACGTTTTTTTCTTCCATTCTGTCCTGTCACTCGTCACGCTATCATCAACTCCCTTTCCTTACATATCACTTCTCACACAATCCATCCATCTTTTTTTTGGCCTCCCTCTGCCCCTCTATACATCCACATTTAAACTCATAATTTTTTTACCAAGGACAAACGATTCCCTTTCAACTTTTCAGTCACTGGCGCCACTTTCAAACTTCCCTAATATACTGATTTCTCACTTTATCCATTCGCGTCAGACCACACATCCATGTTAACATCCATATCTATGCTATTCCTTATGCAGGCTAAAAAACCCCAACTGCTGTGATCAGTAAATCTGTCATACTCGTTTAGCTTCATCATATCAGCCGAAAGACGTCCACTGCTGGACATAGGCCTCCCCCAAGCGTCGCCACAACGACCGGTCCTGTGCGTCACGCATCCATCGGATTCCCGCGACCCCGACCAGGTCGTCGGTCCACCTTGTTGGAGGCCTTCCAACGCTGCGTCTTCCGGTACGTGTTCGCCACTCCAGACCCTTTCGTCCCCATCGACCATCTGTTCTGCGTGCAATGTGCCCTGCCCATTGCCACTTAAGTTTGGCGACTCTTCGAGCTACGTCGGCAACCTTGGTTCTCCTGCTCGTTAAGCTTATTAAGTAATATTTATTTTTATAATCTATATACGGAAAGAGAAACAACATAACCCGACAACACAACTTTGAGTACAAAGGTGCAGCTTATATCAAAAGAAATTTCTACAAACAGAGCCTGCGAAAAGAGAAATAAAAGAAACGAGGACAATATTTTATATAGGTAGTGCTACTTAAGTGTGTGCCGCATAGTAAGTACCCCATAATGGTGTACTACCGAAACCACATAGCGTTTTAGATAAATGGAGACATTTATATAAAAAAATATTGTAATAGTAGCCCATATTGTCCCACTGCTGCGCAAAGACCTCCCTCCACTTCTTCCAACGATCACGGTTCCTAGTTTTCTCATTCCAATTCTTAAAGAAGCCCGACGACCTGGATCGTCCCACCATCTCCTTCGTGGACTGCCTCGGCCCCGGAACAACACGCTGCATGCACAGCAACGCAGAGCAACAGCAACATAAAAAATATTTTATGTTTTTTTTTAAACCTAACAGTCTATCAATCCCATACATCATCATTGCTGTTGGAATCACAGAAAAGATGCAAAAGATTAGAAAGGAAATACTTTCCGATTTGTACCACGACGAGTGTCGCCGCTTGTCTCACTCCCTCAGGCAATAAACCAATACGAACGCGCATCACGCAACTAACAGACCACGCACACTTAGATCGCAAGTTTGCTGTTGGTAGTTGATCTATGAGCATTGCCCTACTCTGTGGCACGCCTGCCCACAGGGTCATTCTAACCTCTTTCATCTGTTTTGTGGTAGGGATATTCAAAATGTGTGAAGTAAGCTGGAAGAGTTGTCGTGGTTTTAGCTTTATAACGCAAAGAGCAGCTGAAAAAGCACAGGTGGGACTTAGCCAAAGTCTGCTACTCCTTATGGTGATGCATTTCGACACACATTTTTAATTAGATATTTTGGAAACACAGTATCTTGTGGATATTATTTAGGCTTCTAATGAAATCAATTTCTAAATTTGTGTTAAACTAATCTAGTAAAGACCACTGAAAATCTCCTATTTTGTACAAACTTTGACACTTCATAATTTGCCTAAAACTTAAAAAAGTAAAAAAAGTAAAAGTATAGAAGCCTTGCAAATTTTATTAAGATTCTAAATGTTCACCCCTTTTTTCAAAAATTTTTAAGGGTTAAAAAAAACAGCTATTTCCTGGAGCAAGTTTTGTGAAATATTGTTGGTTCATGACATACAGTCTGGTGACAAGTAGATAGATGGACAGTTGAGTTTTAGGAATAGGGTCCCGTTTCTACGCTTTGAGTATGGCACATTAAATGTAAAAAACTAGAACTACACTGCATACATGTGTGCCACACACGCCAATCTCCATAGAAACTGGACATGTAGATTCACACTAGATCCACGCCACACCACGCCACGCGACATCATTCTCAAGTCTAGCGTGTTACACGTGTGTGTCGGTCTAGTTTAATATTAATCGGTATTTAGGGTTTTATTATTACGTCTAGCCTATTCTATCCCAAAGCTGTCAAAATAGATTTAAGTACATAAAATAATGAATGATATTTTAGCCTTTATTTTGACGTATATCAAACATCCGTAAAACAACTTTACCTCTAGGGATTTAGAAATGGCAATGAAGAACAAGCATCAACACTTAACCCTTCAGATACCGTCAATTAGAGACACAATAGTAAGACAATAGATGCGCGGCCACCGGGTGTCGCTTGGGGATTCATGAATTAAGGGGATGCATCTCGACACTTTTTTCTCACTTTTCTTTTCACTTTTTTTTTTTAGTTTTTACTGTCTTTCATAATGGAAGAAAAAAACGTGTTGCGCCGACCCCAAATGAAACGGAATAAGGGCAGGAAAATGATACAACTGCTCTTGCCTGATTATGACGTTATTACACATTTTTCATTCGATATTTTTGAAACATATCTTGTGGATATTATCTAGGCTTTCATTGAAATCAGTTTCTAATTTTGTGTAACACTATTCCAGTAAAAACCTCTGAATATCTGCTATTTTAGCATGAACTTTGACACTTCATAATTAACTCAAAAATTTAAAAAAGTCAAAAAAGTAAAACTACTGAAGTCTTGCAAATTTTATTAAAATTTTAAATGACGACAATTTATTAAAAAAAAAACCTGCGATTTCTTGGAAGATTTTTTGTAAAATATTCGAGTAAATCACGGAATTACCGAATACTAACAGAGTTTTCAGGCTTTATCTCTCTTTTTTTGCATTGCCTTTTCGTCAAACATCGTTGGATTGCGTTCGATGAAGTAACAAGCTTTTAATCCATACTCGATGTTGACGATAGGCGAGTGGCAAAGGAGCCTCTTAAAGGCTTGTGATCTCGTGTGAGGCATGTTTTAAGCAAACTTTCAGTAAGCCTTTCCACGCGTAAACTTACCTAAAATAGCGCCTAGGAATATATTTGAAGCCTGTAGATATTTTAGAAGGTCAAATTACTTCATAAGAAACAATATTCATGCCGCTTTGTCGTTTTCTGGGTGATATCAAAGGTTTATATTTTACAAGCTTTTATTTAACAATAATATTTTTTTTTCGAAGTCAAAGTCAAAAGATTTTATTTCACATAGGCCTACATGGGCACTTATAAAACGTCAGAAGCTAGTGCACGGTTCCAAGTTGGTCGTTTCCTATGGAGAAGAATCGGCAAGAAACTCCACGGTTACTCTTTAAAATAAAATGGTTGTTCATACAATATTTCCATATTACAATAGTAATAGATATTATGTAAGAGCAGTGTTAACCGGTTTATATTGTTCTCAAAAAAAGCACAATAAAAATAATGATAATTCAGACATCATTGATCCAATGGTTGGTAGAAATCTTATAACCTACGTTTTCTATCGTATTCCATCAACGCTCATTTGATGCCTATAGGGTAGTCAAAAGTGAATGTCCAAACTTGCTCTGTGCAATGAAGAATATAGGAATATACAATAATTAATGATCTTTTTTATTATTTAAGATGCAAATATTATTGTCACACGGACTAGCTGTATGACAAAAAGTTCATTTTATCGTATTTCACGCAACTAATAACATCATTTTCATACAATAATAAAAATATTTAAATTGAATGTTCTAAATGTTTCGAAGTCTATGCTGGCGTATCAATTTTCTAGTGGGAGATGTAGATGAGAGAAGACGAGTACACGAAAATGGTGCGAATGCTTGCTAGGTAGGTGTGATGGCAATGTTTCGGAAGCCTGCTTACTATAACTACAAGAACAGTGTGCAGGAGGCATAAGTAGGTACAGCAAAATACAGAATTGAAATGTGTTAGATAAAACAACTAAATCTTGAAGGTTTGTTTTTGGTAAATAATATTATATTTTGTAAAAAGTCATAGAGCATTTTTATTTTTATTTTAGTTCGTATAAACTAGTGCTTGACTGCGATCCCACCTGATGGTAAGCAGTGATGTATAATCTCTGATGGTGAGGCGCACTAGTTTATTAAAAGCCTATTTATTCACTCTAGCCTTGAAGATACCCAAATTATAATTGGACGGGAAGTCCACAGCAGGCAAATTGTTCCATTCCTTCGACGTGCGTGGTATAAACGACGAAAAGTTGTTGTTTATGATGTATTAAATAAATAAACAAGAGAGAAAAACGCATACCATAACTTTATCAACGTAACGAGATAACCTCATTGTGTTTAAGTTCTTTGCAATAGTTTTGATCAGTACTGTACCAAACGCTAGATAAAAGCTTGCTTGAAAAAATGTCTTTGTGAAAAAAATATGTATAAATTATGTGACGAATGATATGAAAGAAAAGGGCACCAGTGATAGCGTGACGGGTGACAGGATAGAATGGAGGAAAAAACGTGTTGTGGCGACCCCTAGTAACAAGGGCAGGAAGATGATGATTTGGTATTTATTACTACTCAAAATATATTTACTTAGTAAAATTTCTGGTAAGAAAAGGTATATGAATAATGTGAAGAGTGAAATGAAAGGAAAGTGAGGCTGTGATAGCTTGATGTTTGACAGGATAGGATTATTTTTTATGGTAGGGAAAATCATCCAATGACAACCCCCGCTCTTGGGCGGAGCGGGAGATAGTGTCAGACTCCTACTGACTAAAAAAACCCACTCTATTTCTTCTTGCCTTTTGTACCGGGCCGAGCATAACCCTGGCCCCAGTAGACTTCGACCCGGCTGGGTCCCTGCTGTTGCTGACAACTCCTTGAGGCGCGCGGGAACAGTGCGCGCCGTCAACGACTTGGACTCGGTCTGGACAGTTACCGAATGGTAGGACAGCGAGCTACCTATTGCTCGCCGTCCGCAAACCCATTTTAACAACGATATTGAGGTGGAAGCAATATTCCGTCACAACCCAATTATACATTACATTTGACCTCTAGAAGATTTTATCAAAAATAACACAGGGAAGTATTTTATGTAACAAAAAGATAAAATAAATAACATATACACCTAGAGCCTTACAAAGATATCATTACGTTATTGGAAACGTGGAGAGATACCTTATACTTTGTGAAAGAGAATCCATGTCGTATTAATGAAATACTCGGTAGACTGCCACCGTTGCTTACGGCAATGAAAAATTGTATGTTTTTATTTTTTATATCTGACATGTTTAATAATAATAAACCTTTATTTCAGGTAAGATACCCATAGATTGACACATACAAATACCTAGAAACAGGTAAGTAATATATGATATAATTACTAAATCTCTAATATTTACTTGATATAACCACTGAATCTATAATTTTATTTGATATAACGATCAGTTAGTTTAATTAACGATTGTATACTAAGCAGGGTTATTTTTAAAACACTGGCAACCTCTCAGGACTATATTACTAACATCATAAACAACTTTTGTTCTATGTCAAATAACCCTGTACAATAAACGTTGATATAATTTTATTATAACTAATTTTTGTAAACATAACATTCATTGAGTATAAAATCGATAGATATATAACTTAGAAGATATAACACTTCAATACTCTAATATGATGATAAACGCCTAGTTAAAAACACATAACAAAGTTGCATATACACACTTTAAAATGTTGTTATTGATAAGTTGTGGTATGAAAGTACAAATATTATTGTCAGTTGGTCACTTTGTGTACATAAACTTGCTTTTTAATTTTGGTCCTAGTAACCTGAACAGATATGCAAGCAGGCAGGCAGCATGCAAGCAGGCATGCAGCGCATGCTGCATTGATAAAACCAATTAAATTTGCTGTAGTAAGGTTTTTAACAATTTATCCGCCTTGGAAGAAAATATTGTTCAGGTAGGAAAGGAGACGGGAGCGACTTCTAAGTATTAAGCTAGTCCCAAATTACCATGAAAGGAAAAACTGACTGACTGACATACCAACACACAGAGCACCGAAACTACTGGAGCCAGGAGCGTGAAATTGCACAAGGCTTCCTAATGACAAAGGCGACCACAAAAGAAATTATTTTTCTAAAACTCTACCCTTAATGGGTAAAACGGGATTCTAAAGTTTGTATGCAAAACCTCTCTTACACGCAAAGGTGGGTTTAAGCTAGTATATTGTAAAGCTAAAGAGCATTTTGGTTTGAACGCGTAAATCTAGGGAACTACTAGATTGAATTATAAAATATTTTAGTGTCAAGTTAGGTTAGGTTATATGTAGGTATATCATTACGTTATAACTCAAGAGCAGTGCAGTAACCCACAGAAAAGATGAAAGAATAGAAACATATAAAGGAAATACTTTCCCATTTGTACTACAACGAGGGTCGCCGCTTGTCTCCCACCCTTTAACTCTACTACAGGTAATAAACCAATACAAACGCGCATTACAACAGACCCCGCACACTGTCTTATATGGCAAGCTTGCTATTGGTAGTTGAACTATGAGCATTGCCATACTTTGTGGCATGCCTGTCCTGCCCACAAGGACATTTTATACTCTTTCATCTGTTTTGTGGGAGACAGCTAATACTTAAATATTATGTCTAGTTATTCTAATAGAAAAAACATGAAATGAGCCGACGTTTAAGTAATCATCATAATATTTTAGGGAATTTTCAAGTTAAATATTAAAGTAAAATTTGTTATTATAATTGGCTTACGTGGGTAATCACAAAATGATTCTAAATTTAGAGTAAGTACCGTTGTACACGGATGAAATATGACCTTAATCATGGCACCTAGAAATCGGAAATTACTAAATACGTAAGTACTTTTGCCTCACGCAGGTGAAAGCTGATAACACTTATTATATTACTAGCTGCTGCCCGCGACGTCGTCTGCGGGAAGACTCTACAGCACCAAAAATACCTAAGATGCCAGTGTCGCTATAGCATTATAAGTAAACAATTTTTAAAATAGCATTGAAATATATGTATTTTTTTTATTGCAAGCGACGCAAGAGAAGAGAGTTATATGGGAATCCTGCTGAGTTCTGTCAGAAGATGTGACTGAAGGAAAAAGAGAAAATAATGCAGGAATATATTCCAGGACACAAAAGAGTAAAAATACGTACAAAGGTATTATGCCTCACAACACTTCCCCATAAACTACGTTGGTAGTTATGCTGCCAGGAGCCAAAATGTAAAGAGAGTCATGACTGGTGTCGTGGGAGCAAGCGACGTACAGTTGCCCGTGTGAGAAGCAACTCGTCCTGAGGTCGACACCCGCTGCCCTCAGTGTCTGCCCTTGCGACTTATTGATGGTCATCGCAAAGCAAATAATCACGGGGAACTGTACGCGCTGCGAACTGGAACTTGAAGTTATGAGGTGTGAGGAGAATTCGTGGTATAAATTTCCGCCTCAATGGTGTGTCTGTGGAGCAAGATGACTTTAAAGTGGGTCCCGTTACACAACTTCGGAGGAGATAGGTTCCGAAGAAGCATAATTATATTATTACAGATGGTTAATTACACGTATTTTTTTGAACTAAGTGCATTCACAACCATGTAAACTCACTTATACAGGACACCCAGACTCGAAAAACTTATCTGTAGGTACGCCATACAAATATTTTTTTCGTGCAGGAATCGACCCTGCAACATGCAGCGCAGTAGTCACTTACTCAACCACTTCAAGATTTACAAAGTGACACTTATGGGTGGGTACTTATAACAATACTGATAAAATCCATATAACATATTATTGTATCCTTGTATATATTGGCAAATAAATTATATCTATCTCTATTTGTCGGGATTAATCTAGCCCGGGATCGTAGGTAGACCATAGTCTATCCACGATCCGTATAAATCCGTTCATCCGTTGAGGCGTAAATCATTTATTACCAAATATTCCAATATTCAGTTATACAACACAATCACACTAATACTGGTATTAGTGTGATTGTGCAAAGTAAATAGTGTGTTTGTAATCGTAATATTTTCTTCTTTCACGCGGGCGTTGTTGCTGGAAGCAGTTTTTTTAGGTGGGAAACCATCCAATGACTTCTCTTGCTGAAGGGTGGAGCGAGAGGGCGTATCAGACTTTTACTGACTAAAACTCACTCCCCTGTTCCCTCTTTGCTTCCGTTCTAGGGCCCTGGGGTTCCTTCGCACAAGCCACGGCCCCAATTGGGTTCACCTTGCTTGGCCCCTAGTGGAACACTGCGCGCCGTCGACTACTCGGGCTCGGTCCGGACGGTTACCGATTTTCATTTGCCTTGCAACGTGTTTACGTGTTCAATCCGACAATCAAATTGTTAAAGGTTTAGAGGTATAAGAAATAGAGTATAAAATCCCGCAAACCTCCGTTGAGTCTATTTTGGGCAACTGCCTGATAGTTGATTTCGGGCTGTTGTATATGTTGTCGGTGTGTTGTTGTGATTAGAACATGGTAATCGCGATGCAGAACTTAAGATTATAGTTGCTATGTGGCTTCATAGATGTCGCTTCAATCTTTTGGTTTAATTAAGTCCAACTAAGCTTAAGATCTAATTTTTTATTGGGAAACTTTCAGTGGCAGTCTTCTTTTTTCTTCTTGTTCTTCTCGAATCGATGGTTTCCGATTAGATTTTAGATTCCTAGTAGATTTACCACGTGTAAGACCCGTTCCGGAACTTGCCGCTGTAAGTGGTAGCTAAACGCAAGGCGGCGCGTACCGTTCCCGCGTACCTCAAGGAGTTGTCAGCAACCGTAGGGGCCCAGCAGAATCGAAACGTACTGGGGCCAAAGGGTCCGTTTCCGAATGCGAGGCTCGGCCCCGGTATGAAAGGCAACGAAGGAATAGGGTGGGTGTTTTAGTCAGTAAAATTCTGACACTATCTCCAGCTGCACCCAAGGGCGGGTTTTGTCATTGAATGATTTTTCTACTTAAAAAACATCCCTATCACAAGGAACTAAAACACAACAGACATATGCATATATACCAATCCCTTCTCAGAACGCAGGTGTAATGTTATGTTGAGTACTATAATAAAGAAAATTGCCTGCAATTTAGGAGTCTCGTTCCTATTTTCAGGCGAAATATGTAGAATATTCTAGAAGCCAGGCATTCTAACGATGAACTGAGTCGACTAGCAAGCCTTCAATTGTAAGTTTCAATGTTACATAGATACGTGAGAAAATAACGATGTATTCGAGAACGTAGCAACAGATGTTCACTCTGTTAAAATAATGGTATCTGCCTACTTATCGGATTTACAAAAATATTATTTATTTAGATAAGGGAACTTTTGTAAAGGCACGTCCGTTGATAAGTATCTATATACACGTTTCTGAGTTTCCAAATGTGGATATGTTTACAATAATGTAGTTTAAAAATTATACACCAATATGTAAGGTAGCTTCGGCTTTTTCTTGATATTGGAACAATATGCTTAATTTCATTTTGTGCATTTATTTGTAAAACATTTAAAAAAGCTGGTCAATAGTCACACATTGAAAGTTTTGCATAAACATACCTGTGTAAATATTCGTAGTTTGATTCCTGAATCGAGTCCCGAAAATTTCTGTTATTTTGTGATGTAAGGTTTTAAGATTTATCCTTTGCTCTATGTTCTTTGAGACCTTGTTTTTGTCAAATCTTAAGACTCTAGGTCAACGAAAAGTACCCAATAGATTTTGATTTCCTTGCAAATGCTAAAACATGCACCACACAAAAAAGTACATAAGAGTGAGTTTAGTCAGTAAAAGCCTGACACGCCCTCTCGTTCCACTCTAGAGCAAGAGAAATCATTGGAAAACTTCCTATCTAAAACAAAAATTCAATCAAAGCTATCCTACCCAAAACAATCAACTTTTGATCGCAGTCCAAATTCCAGACGTACATTTAACAGAGCAGATCTTAATACACCCATAAAATTTTATTTCACCGAAAAATAAATTGTCTAGACTGGACAATAGCACTTTAAAACTACAATAAGCCTAAATGTCTGCGGTTTCTTAAATGGTTTTTGGCATGCACTAAGAAAAACTGTAGCTTACTGAAATTGCAACTGCTGGATTGTAAATTTTAGGATGCTTATTTTTTGCTGCCAATATATTTTTATACACTGCACGAATGCTCCAAGAAGACAGTTATAAGAGAGGAGTGGCAGCGTGAAACTTGCCACCAACACCTGAAGTGATGACAACGACCACTCGTTCAAAAGTGACAAGGAAGAAGATATTTTTATTACATTGTACTTTTAAACAATAGAATATACCAATGGCAACAGCGACCTCTCTTACTGGACCCTGTTACAGGCCATGGTCTGAAGTGAGAAAGAATGGTGGTCGCCTCCTTCTGGAAAGCAGAAATGCTAGCGAAAGAAGCGGACGCAGGCTTTAAGGGGACTTCCTCGCACCCCAGATTCCGGCCTCAATTTCCAGCCAACATAGGCGTGGGCTTGCAAACAACGAGCAATGGGTAGTTTGCCACCCGGACGTCCAGTGACCGTACGGACCAAGTAGTCGACAGTGCGTATTGTTCCAAGCGAGTCTTAAGATGTCAGCAAAACTGTAGGAGCCCAGGGTCGAAGCCTACTGGGATCATGGGTTATGCGAGAGAGAACCCCAGGGCCCTGGAATGAAGGAAAAGAAGGAACAGATGTGGGTAACTACAGCAAGAGAAGTTCTTAAAAGATTCCTCCTCCTTCTCCTTAGTCGTTAACTCTTGACAGAGTGGTCGTGGTTGACGATATTGCATTTTCGTGGGCTAGTGAGGCTCCCGCGATACGTCTCCACTTGTCACGGTTTACGGTGTCTCGAGAACTTTGAACTATAGAGGTTTGATGATTTTCCACCTAAAAAAAGAATATTAAAACAATAAACAACCTACAAACTATCCTCCTCCTCCTTGCGTCGTATTTCTCAATGCTGAGGGCCGTGACCTCTCTGCTTCATCACTTTAACTCTATGATCTCTTTCCATCTGTTTCTGTTTCCTACAAACTATAAGCCATTATTAAATCTGAAACTAAATAATAAAAGTAATATGGTATCAAGTTTCATGAAAACTATCTCAGCTAGTTGGCGCCTCGTAAGCCTTTCAAAACGCGTGATGTTATATAGCATACTCGTATAACCTTCCACAGTAAACGGGCTAACTCTAAAATATATTTTTTTCAATTTGTAACATCTGTTTCTAAGAAAGTTAGTAAGTAACTTCAACAAAAAATATTTAAGTTTTATAATAAATTGCTGTACAGGGTTGTAGAGGTCAAATAGGACACTATCAAAAAAAAGAATGGGTTATTATAATTTCTGTCGATTAACATTCACTGGTACTCGACAGACTGAACTTAGGTCTCCCCAAGTGTCACTACAACGAACGGTCCTGTGCGTCTCGAACCCATCAAATTCCCGCAACCCTCACCAGGTCATCGGTCAACCATAGGGAGGCCCTAAAGCAAATGTTTTTTTTTTTATAATATATTAATTTATGTACATTATTTGGATATTTCTTTGTATACAACGTGTTGCGTTAAATGCGCAAAACCTGAAAATATTTTGATCAGAATAAGAAGCAGAATCAAACCACTTTTTTAATATAATATAGGTTACATTTTTCTTCAAAATCTTCATTAAAAATGTCGTCTTGTCTATTTATGAATAGGTCAAGCCATCAGGTACGTAAACCCACCAAAATAGGTAAACAAACACAAATGGTTGTAGTCCAATCAAATTTTCTCATACACGGGATAATAAAAGTTCTTATTTCAAAGCAGATATTAATTTTAAACAAAGTAAAACTGCACATAAAACCTTTAAATGTTTTTTTTAATTTAAAAATAATTTGGGGTGTCTGAGGTTTTGCGCATTTAATGTTGCACGTTGAATATTAAGTGCATAGCTGGTAATAGCATCACATTGGCTTTATTTGCTGTAATGGAGTTATTTACATAATTTTAAGTAAACAAATAAATGTTCCATTAAAAAAACTAGTAATCAGCTGCAAAATCTCTTATAGAAGGCTACTCACAAAAACGAACTGCTGAGCTTCTTGAGCTTAGCAGGACGAACATCTGTGCGATAGCCCGCGCCTTAACCGGCCACTGCAAATTAAACAGGCACCAATTTCACATGAAACTGAGTGACACTGATGTTTGCCGGTACTGTAATCAGGAGAGGGAGACGCCTAAGCACCTGTTGTGCGAATGTGGGCCCCTTATCCACAAACGGAGTATCCATCTGAGTCGACACATTATTCGCCCAGAGGAGATTAAAACTCTTAAAGCTAGGAGTATTCTAGACTTCCTGGAAGCCTCCCGGCTAAAAGAGTTACTCTAACAAGGTGGCGAGTCACAATAGATCTTTTAGGTCGCAGTGACTATATCTCCTACACTATGGGAGATGCATAGCCCCTTATCTTTAAAATAATAATAATAATAATCAACTGCATCTGGGTAAACAAACAGTCCACCTGACAAAGGAAAAGACGGGACAGATTAACGAAACTCATGGTAATCCAGTGCTGCTGCCATTAAAAAATTAAATAAAAGCACGGTGAAATTCTGTTAAAAATGTAACGTTGCGAATGTAGGCCCCGGGTCACGAAAGCATTAATAAATACCCTCTCCGGAAAGGGTATTAATTCATGTAAATTCAATGAAATGGGAACACATCTCGTTTTTAATAAAGAGCTTTTAAAAGTGATGGTATTGAGTTGGATAATAAATTTTTCAGATGATATTTTGCACGTAATGACATATGGCTCACGATGTGCCTCATCAGGAGGCCTAAAGTCACACAAAGAGCAGTCAAAAGGGCTATACTCAGAGTTTTTTTCCGTGTTCGAATCAGGAAGATATGTGCAGGAGAACTAAGGATTTTTTTTACATAGCACCGACATAGCACGAAAAATCGCCAAACTTAAGTAGCAATGAGCAGGGCACGTTGCTTGCAGAACTTTTTGGCCCCAATGGCCGTCTGGCCTTGTGAAGTTCTGATAAGGGTTGCAAGAATCCGATAGATACAAAACGCACAAGTTCACGTTCACTGTGGCTATACTTGAGGGAGGCCTATGTCCAACTGTGGACGTCTTTCGGCTGAAATGATGATGATGAAGAAGATGAGTAAAGCCGCTACTACACTTTTATTTTAGGGTAAACTATGCCGCATAGAACGCGTACGTAAATAATTCTCTTCTTCTCAGTAGTACATTCCTGTCGAAGCGGTCGTGGTCATGGATCGTCTGGTATGTTGGTTGTGGCTTTTGCGAGACTTCTCCATCTCTCTCTATTCCTAACACTGCGTGTACATTCAATGAGCGAACTCTTCGAAGATGATTTAATGAGGTCTGTCTATCTGGTAGATGATTGATCATGAGAACGTTGGCCATCTACTCTTCCTTGTACCACTAAATATTCCAAAGAACTTTTATCACGGATGATACCTATGTCCAAACATCTTAAAGATTTGCAGTTGCACAATCGACGAAAGTTTTTGTTTTTTTTCTGATGACTACTTTGGGGTCTGCATGTAAAGAGTCCATGGGTGATGCGAAAGACATCTCTGGGACTCTGGAACAAAGGCAACGAAGGAACAGAGTTTTTAGTCAGTAAAAGATCTGACACTATCTCCCGCTACACTCAGGGCGGGAGATGTCATTATGAAATTCCCACCAAAAAGTGTGTCAAGAATGAATAGTTACTTCTAGGAAAGCATGTTTCATCCTCGTCCACATCATAGCTTACCATCAAATGAGATGGTAGTGAAAAGCGAGCTTATTAATCATGAAAAAAAAAACAAATATATGTAATTAGATTTCCAGTAATACGCCAGTTTTAATTTACATTAAATGTTACTTAAATGAATGCGTATAAAATTCAACCTGCTGAATTTTCAACGAAAGCTTTAGCGTCAAGAGCGCAATATTTAAAACGTTCATTACTTTGTCTTTTCCTCTGTTAATGAAAACGGGCATAAAACACATTAAGGGAGGGGGAAACTTATCACTACCTACCTAAAGGCATCATAGGATCTTTTTTACGATGGGTAGTCCATATTAAAATTCTAAATGTGAATGTATCCCTGTATAATACACACTGGTGTCCGAATGGTAATGGTCCCGACTTACGAGTTGTAGATCGCGAGTTCGAACCCAGCCAGGTGCATTATAATAATAATAATAATAATATAGCCCTTTTATTCCGAACATTTACAATGTTATTTGTATTGTTATTATAAAATGTCCCTCAGTTCGGTGTGTCTTTTGACATAGGCCTCCTCCAACTGCTTCCTGTCTATTGCTACTCTGGTCCAGTAAGGTCCCAAGGCTAAGCGAAATTCATCTTCCCATCTTCTTGTTGGACGTCCCCGTTGTCTGCTTCCATCTCTTGGGTACCAGAGAGTTACTTGTTTGCTCCATTTTTCTGTCTTACTGCGTAGCATGTGACCCGTCCAACGCCATTTCAGTTGGTCCGTTCGGGTAAGTATTTCCGTAATTTTGGTTTTGTTCCTTATTTCTGCTGAGGTAATTCTATCCTTTAGCTTTATTCTCAACATGCTTCTCTCCATTGCCCGCTGACACTTGGCTAGTTTTTCTCTGTGGTTCTGAGTGAGGGACCAGGTCAGCCAGGTGCATTACTTTGTCTAATTTATTTCATCACCACTGTTCCAAAACGGTGAAGAAAAACATCGTGAAGAAACCGGCATATCTTAGAACCAAAAATTCGAAGACATGTGGCATTCACCAACCCGCACTGGGTCCGCGTGGTGGATTACGGTCCATTTCTTCTCCTAGAGAGGAGGTCTGAGTCCCAGCTGTAGGAAAATTAAAAAGGCTGATGATGATGATAATACACTATTACAATTGATTTTAATCGTACACTAACAACCATTTACTCAACTTTTTAGGTGGGAAAATCATCCAATAACCTCCTCCGCGCTTGGGCGGAGCGAGAAATAGTGTCAAACTTTTACTGTCTAAAAACCCACTCCTGTTCCTTCGTTGCATTTCGTATCGGGGCCGCTTCTTCTTTTCAGAAACAAATCTTTAGCCCCAGTCGACTTCAGTGTTGTGTTTGACATTTATGAGGGTAAAGTCGCTGCCAGCAGCTAGTTATTGAATAATTTCTCCCGCTTTAGGCATTGGCTCTGCAGACCTTATTAATACCGGCTACTTATGTTAGTTAAAACATTTCTTCTATACATATAATTATATAATAAATGTTTTGTAATCGAGTGGGGGACGAACTGGCGTCCACCGTGGGGCCACTTCGTCCGCACTCGAAAACAGTAGAAGATTTTAGTTGTGCGCGCATCACGTAAAATATACGAAATCGATGTAGATAACTTTAACACAATAATTTTGTGTGTAATTTGGTATATTACTTAGACTTTGTTTCATCGCAATCGGTTGACTATATCGAAAGATATACTACATTCATTGACTGTTAGGGCTTCTTCACACGTACCACAGCCACACCACCGCAACGATAAATGCTGTCAAGCTGTGGTTACGTGTGAATAGTGTCGCTGCAGCTTTTTCTAGTTGCGTTGTGGTACCGACAAAATGTCGATGTGGTTGCGTTGTCGCCAGTAGTTGCGATGTGGTTACGTGGTGTGCAGACATAGTTACGCACTGTCGTTCTGTCGACGCAACTTTGTGTTTACGATGTGGTCGGTATCACACACACAGTCGATAACGACTGCAAATTGTGGTACGTGTGAAGAAGCCCTTAGGCGGTACGAAGTAAGTAAGTCGCGTCGGTCAGCTAGTCTCTAAATAAATCTCTAACGTATATTTTAAATATTATTTCACAAAACTGATTGGATTACGTTTCTTCAATTGAAGAATCCTTTTTGATCAAAATGTTGTTGTATAGCACAAAATTCAAAGCAAGATTACAGTTTCAGAACTAGGTTATCTTTTAGAGTTTTATATTCAGCTTATCGCAATCCTCAAGAATATTTATAATAAAAGTTGCTTAGAAAATGTGGATAGAATATTCCAGGTAAATCTGAACCTTTAGTTATTTTTATATTTGGTACTCATTTTCTATAACAGCCTGGGGACTGGGGACCATCCCTTACACAAAAAGGCATCACAATAACATAAGCATTCATAGACAAAAAAAATGCCGGAAGCTAACCACAGACTGCATAATATTCATGCGATGCGCCAACCAGCCATTTTCACGTTGGCAACTCTATTGTTTCTGGTTTTTAATTAAGAACCTTCAGATGAAGCATCGTGGCCACAGACTTTATAGAATTGAAAAGAAAGAAAAAAAACGTATTTTTAAGAGCTTATTTGTCTTTGTTCGGAAGGAGGGTTTTGCTGTAGTTTATGGTTAGCTATGCTTGAGTGACTTTGGACTAGGGATTATGCATTCATGTTCAATGTAGTCTATGCTTTAATTTTGCACATCGGAGCACATTTTAGATGTGAAAACGTATATTTGATGATGTGTTAATAAATTGATAGTTAATATTGTAATATAGTACAGAAAGCCTACCACGGCCTCTTAACGCGATCCATTTGACGACCCAAACTGAACTGTGTGAGAGAGAGAAAGAGATGGAGCTGTATGAGTGTATAGTGTATAGCTCCAACACTTTTTCGCGATCGCACTTTTGACATTTTAACACTATCATAGGAAGGTCTCTTTTTTATGGTGGGCAAAAATCATCTAATGACAACTCCTGCTCTTGGGCGGAGCGGAAGATTGTGTCAGTCTCTAACTGACTAAAAACCCACCCGTTCCTTCTAGCCTTCATACTGGGGCTCGAGCCTCCTTTCGGATTACCCTGACCCCGGCTGGGCCCGTGCTGTTGCTGACAACTCCATGTGGCGCGCGGGAACAGTGCGCGCCGTCGACGTCTTGGGCATGGGAAGGTCTCTGGTGCTGTCTAATTATTATACAATGAAGTGTATTCACCTTAATTTAGACGGTAAAAATGGTGATATTGGACACATTCTAAAGGTACATACACGCTAGGGTATACCTACAGATTTGCCTGTACAATTGAGTTATACGGGCAAACCGGAGCATGTAAGTTGCACAGCTATACTGGTTTCCATACAAGCTTACCTGACAGGTATAACTGTGCAGGCAAACCTGTCAGGTATGCCCTAAAGTGTATGGCTACCTTTAATAAAGACAATTAGTTTCAATATAATTAAACAACTTATTAGTCTATATATAAGGCTAGATTGTAAAAGATTACGGTCTATCCTTTGCATTTAGTATAGGATGTGGGATAAAAGAAAGTTACAGGATGTCGGGTGCTCTAAATTGTAGTCATGAGCTTATCGGGAGAATACTAAGTGAGTGCTTAAGTTTACTACTCAGGCCCAATTTCTAAAATGAGTATTTGTTTGTGAGAATTCGAAGGTAAGAGTTTGATATTAACTATTTGCCAAACTATACTTTATGAGGTGTACAATAAAGTATATGTTTACTAATATTATAAAAACAAAAGTCAGTTTGTTTGTTTATTTGTTACGTCTTCACGCCTATATGGAAAAACCGATTTTAATGAATTTTAGTACAGAGATAGTTGGGACCCTGGAGACGGAAGGAAGGCAATTTTTTTTTTAAAGTGAGAAGTGAGTGCTTCCTTACGATATCTTTCTTCACCGTTTTGAGGGCAATGGTTAGGTGTATGTCACATATCTTCGAAATTTTGGTTCTAGGACATGCCGGTGTCCTCAGAATGTTTTCCTTCACCGTTTTGAGAGCAATGTTGATAAAATAAATGACTCAAAGTAATACACTTGACTGGTTTTAAACCCAACACCTACTACTCGTAAGTTGTGGACGTTACCATTAGGCCAACTCTGCTCTACGTCGTTCATAATTTGAAATACTCAGTTTAGAAATACAGTTGTAATATTAGGATAAAAATAACTAAGCTGCAAAATCATTCGAAGGAATCACCGCGACCCTGAAATGCAAACAGCAATCACTGAAAGAACCCAGACTGGTCAGTTAAAGTCTGACTTTCTCGCTCCACCCAGAGCAGGAGAACACATTTGATGACTGCTCACCCAAATAAAAACTACTAAGTAGATACTTAACGTTTCAACTTCAAAAATAAATTTATTTAATTAAGCCCAAAATAATTTGCTTTAAAATAAACTCCACGAGTGGCGATACTTACCCTGAGTGGTATTAAGTTCGCTTGTGTAGTTTTCCAGTTGTATATAGTTACTTAAACGTGTACTTAATTTGCTTAAATTGAACTTTTTTAGTTTTCCTTATAGTGTTATATACCCCGTTGTATCCTCAGGACCTTAACAAGGGTAGGTCATAGAAACAGGCAGAGGTGGAAACCTAGTTTTCTTTTCAAGACTCAGACTGAGAACTCTAAAACTCAGGTGGACTCTTTTTTTTCTGCTCAATGTTTAGCAACCTGTAGGTATACAGGTCTAGTAGCTACTACTAGAAGTAGTATTTGCGACGCGGCAAACTTTTACCACCTGACAGTCAATTCATGTAGTACATTATCTTTCAATATAGCCAACCAATTATGATGAAACCAAGTCTATGTCATACATGTCATACATGTCTACGGCCCATTCCCTCTTCTAGAGAGGAGGCCTGAGTCCCAGCAGTGGGAACATTAAAAAGGATGATGATGATGAAGTCTATGTAATATATAGCTACAACCCGGGAATCTTTAAGTCGAGAGTAAATAGGTTTCTTCTAGGTAAGCGCGTTTCATCGTTGACCGCATCATCGCTTTCTATCAGGTGAGATAGCGGTCAAGCGCAAACCTATCAAAAAAAAAAAAAAAAAGTTGTAAACAATTTTAATGTATAAAAATTGTATACATTAATTCCGTACATTTTACGAGACCATAGTGGTGACGAGCCCGCTCACTGTATACCAATTGTGGGCATTATAATGCAGATTATTTTTATTGGATTTTACAATAATACATTTTATAATAATAATCCTCTTTATAAAGAGCTGCATTTACACTGTAGTATTTAAATGACGAATTACACGAAAACATAAGGCATATGATCAACAATCAGATTTCCGGTTACTCGACATTCACTCAACGAGTGGACACCGGCGAGCAATTCAGCCATGAATTCAAATCCAACCAATCTAACTAGTTTGGCGAATGTTCTCATATATAGGAACCCTCGAACAAGTTAAATAGACTTGATATTTGAGTTCTCGGAATATTACTACCAACCTAACCATATTATGTGGTCTGTATTGACATAGGTCAAAAGTGAATGTGGATGCCGACGCCAATTTAGATGGAATTTGAATTATAATACAAAGAAAACTAATAAAAATAATATGTAAATGATCCTAAAACTTGGTTAAGCTCGAGTTGTTCGTGTCAGAAATCAGAAACATTTATTTCAAATAGACTAATTACAGGTACTTTTGAATTGTCAAAATGTCTGTCAGTCCAAAAAAAGTGAAGTTAAATTTCACGTGCCAAAGCGCAGACCTCTATGGGAAAGAACGTGCAAGAAACTCCAAGAACACTCCTAAATCGTAATCATTTTTTTTTTATCGTTAGCTAACATTTTGTTTAATTTCGCTGACAGTGCTGTACACTTCTGTAAGTGAAAAATTTTATTATCATCATCATTTCGGCCAACCATACCAGCGGAAAACCATAGCATTGTTTAATGTAGAAGCACTTTTTTTTTCCTATTTGTGAATGTGAGGTACCATGAAGCATTTTTATTGGGTTACGACTTTTTATTCTCTTTGTTTTTGACATTACGAGCATGGCAGTTAGGAGTTTGTCATGCTCACTTAAACGTCTCGCTGCTGGTGGCGCGTGTATTGGGTCATTCGGTTCCCTTGAAAATGGTTGAGCTGAGTGGGGCTGATGCACGCGTCATGCTCGTGAACGGGTGCCGTCAGTTGAGACTGGTCATCTCTTAACTGCCAATAGCTAAATTCAGTTTTTATCTTTTAATATATTTTTTATTTTAATTTTATTATCTACATTGTGCTCACATAATAGAAGCAACATGAAATAATGTAAACAAACATTATATGTAGCACATAATATGATTTAAAAGAGTGTTCATGGAGTTTCTTGCACGTTCTTCTCCATAGAGATCTACGCTTTGAAACGTGCAATTTAGCTTCACTTTTCTTGGACTGACCGACATTTGACTATTCAAAAGTGCCTACATTTGGTCTATTTGAAATAAATGATTTTGAATTTGAATTGGAATTTCGGCCAAGAGACGTCCACTGTTGGACATTGGCCTCTCCCAAGGGTCCCATATCTACCGGTCCTGTGTGTCTCGCATCCACCGCATTCCCGCAACCCTTACCAGGTCATCGGTCTACTTTGTAGGAAGGCTTCCAACGCTACGTCTTTCGGTACGTGGTCGCCACTTCAGAACCATTCGACCCCAATGGCCATTTGTTTTGCGAGCAATGTGCCCTGACATTGCCACTTAAGTTTGGCGATTCTTCGTGCTATATTATCGGTAACCTTGGTTCTCTTGCGGATATCGTCATTTCTGATTCGATTACGTAAGGAAACTTCGAGCATAGCCCTTTCCATTGCCCTTTGGATGACTTTAAGTATTTTGATGAGGCCCATGAGAGTGAATTTTGGAAAATCTTCTCTTTGTGCTCATTTATTCACTTATGCCAATATCCTCATATGGCATAAGTGAGCTAACCTAACTTTACACCAAAATACATTTTCTATTAGATCCAGCAGTTCTTGAGGCTAGCGTATATCTACTTTATAATATTATACTGGCTTCACATCCCCTCAGGGACATATTTTTTTAAAAATTCTTTTGTATAGGTCGGCTTCGTCATAAAACGAAACTTGTGCAAAATTTTACACTCTTAGGCCCTGTAATTTTGGCTGTGCGTTGATATGTCAGGCATTCAATTTCTTTTTTTATGTATATCTAAGATTAATTACACACATACATTGATGAGTTACTTTCTATTCCCTTCTATAAAAGGTCACATCAGAAGAGAAGAGAAACATTTTTCGTTTTTGGAGACGCTTAAAAATTGGATAATCTTTAACCGAAACACGTACGCAATGTCTCGTATATGGATATCAGCAGAAAAACCGCTCGAGGAAAAGAATGAGGGTGGGCAGGCAGGTCACGTGCCTCCTGGGTATGGGAACAACGCTCCATTTCCTGAAACTCAAAACTGATTGTTATTGGAGAAAATATTCAGATAGTGCTAAAAAGAACAATGAGCTACACGAAAAATGCACATTTTTTTTATAATTTCGACATAAATTGGTTTCGCTGTAAATGTTTGAGGCTACCGAAATTTCACAGTAACCAGGTATTTCATAAAATCACGTAATAAGCTTAGAAGATTTTTTAAACCCTATACAAGTTACGTAATTTGAAAATAGGTTTAGATTTAAAACGTTGTATTTTATGTTGTAGGTTTTTTTTTGTGGGAAAAAAAAAATAAAACATCAAACAATAGGTTTAGGTCTTAAAATTAGAGGTAGATTAGATTTTTTTGCCATTCGTGGTGTACAAAAATCACAAAGGCTAAAAGGAACGTTGTGGGTTTTTAGTCAGTAAGAGTCTGACACTATATCCCGCTCCGCCTAAGAGTTTCCCCGTCATAAAAAAAAAACATATTTTTAATGAAAGCAGACTTTTACTGACTAAAGCCCACTCCTAGAGCGATTCAGAACACCCTCTCCAGGTGAAAGATGTCATTTGATGATTTCCCAACTAAACAAAAATCTAACCACCAAAAATAAGTTTTATCACTACACCACAAGATACTTTTACACGCGAGATACAAGCCACAAACGAAAACCACGAAAACTGTCTAAGTAAACCAACCCTTATCAGGAGCCGTCGCATCTTAACACACTCACATCATCATCACACCAACAGTTCTAGTACAGTACGTTAAACTTCAACGATGATTTCCCAACTAAACAAAAATCTAACCACCAAAAGTAAGTTTTATCACCACGCCCCGAGATACTTTTACACACGAGATACAAGCCACAAACGAAAACCACGAAAACTGTCTAAGTAAACCAACCCTTATCAGGAGCCGTCGCATCTTAACACACTCACATCATCACCAAACCAACAGTTCCAGTACAGTACGTTAAACTTCAACGTACAACTCAGTACATGAGGATAAGAAAATTCAACAGTCATGTACCAATTAGAGCGTGTGACGTCACCAGACTGAATTCTCTCGACAAACATAGGACGCGAGTTCCAGGGCTGTTACTAATTGAGCTCTTTATTTAATTACTAGCTTTGCGGCTCGAATGAGAAGTTTTTGGCTGGTTTAAAGTACCCCGTCGTGTTCTAGGTGACAAAAACGCAATTATAGGTGTAATTGTGTTTAAAATTGTTAAAAGTTACATTTGAGATGGAGTCTTTCACGTAAGATCTTACTGTCATTAATAATGATGGTAACAGAAAGGGATAGGCTCGGAGTTTATTTACGTGGTCGCCTCAGGAATAAAGATATCCACAGGATAACCAGAATAGCCGATATAGCCTGAAGTTATATAGTGGTGGGGGCACATTCCTCGTAGAACATGGTCGATGCGGCCGAAAGGTTCTGAAGAGGCGACTGTACACTGGAAGACGCAGCATCGCAAGACCTCCTACAAGGTAGACCTACTTGGTGAGAGTCGTGGGAATGCGGTGGATGCAAGACGCATCGCTTGGCAGAGGCCATGCAATGTCCAACAGTCGTGTCTTTCGGCTAAAATGGTGATGACGATGATGATAGGTGTCGTCCAGGACATGATCTACCCAAAAGTCATTAGGCTCTTCGAGCATGAAGAAGTAACAAACACTCGCACACACGCACAGTCGCCTTTTTTAACGTGATTAAAACAAATATTTGTACAAGCTAACCACCGTACAGCCTATAACTAGTAATAAGCTACCTATAGCTACATGAAACCAAAACAGTGTGCTGTGGCACTGCGGCTCACCGTTCGACAATTTCCAATTAAAGAGCTGGTACCCCAACACGGACTGATTCACTCGCCAGATGTAAAGGGCGCTAGTTGTAGGGCTGTCTCGTAAATTGACCTCTTATGTAATTACAATTCCACGTTCTTAAACATTTTTTTCTTGGTTTTGATCGGCTTGCGCTTGCCAGCGATCTCACCTGATGGAAAGCAACGATGTGGTCAACGATAGTGTACGCTTGTCTAGAAGCAACCTATCCACTTTTGACAAAAAATCCCCCGGCTGTAGCTAAACCAATTTTGTAGATGTCCGTTTTTACTTTGCTGTCATCGAGATAGTGGTCAAATGCGAGTCTATCCATAATAAAAAAATATATATTGATAAACTGGTTACGTAAAAAAATATTTTTTCAAACTTATTCCTTTTAAATAACCCTGTATATTTGTAGAACACTATCAACCTCTTAGGACTATGTTAGGGATATCATAAACAACAACTTTTGTTTTACAACCTTTAAAAACTTATCATATTTTAGTTGATCAGATTTTCATACAAAAAAAAAAAAATGTTACAAAATCAATGCTGGCGTATCAATTTTCTAGTGTGATAAGTACACGAAAATGGTGCAAATGCTTGCTAGGTAGGTATGATGGCAATATTTCGGAAGCCTGCTTACTATTACTACGAAAACAGTGTGCAGGAAGCGTAGATAGGTACAGCAAAACACAGAGTTGAAATGTGTTAGATAGAACAACGAAATCTAGAAGGTTTGTTTTTGGTAAATGTATTATGTTTTGTAAAAAGTCATAGAACAAAAGTTGTTGTTTATGATGTTAGTAACACAGTTCTGAAAGGTTGCTAGTGTTTTACAAATAACCCTGTATAGTCGGTATGCTTGCATAACCAATCCTACCGAAGGCATTAAGCGTACAAAAACTTTGTAAGGGTCAAACCGAATTTAATTCCCTTTTAATCATATTTTCAGTTTTGAGCGAGAATTTGACGTGTTCCTATATCCTGCATTAATTTCGTGACCCTCCCGCATTTGGACCACTTAGGAAGGGTATCCCATTTATGTAAATGTGTGTACCTATAAATGCTTTTAAAGGTCGCCTTGAATAAGTTGTAAATTCTGATAGAAATCGAACTTTCTTTACAAGATTTGCCTTATTTACAAAAAAAATCTTTACTGTTTAGAACTGTTAAGCATATTTCTAGTTCATCTATTTATATAAAAATCAATGCCACTTTTCGTTGTTATTTTATAACTCAAGAATAAGCTCACCTATTCAAACCAAATTTTTAGGCTTTGTTCGGACTATTTAGTAGATGGTTTATGTGAAGTTTGGTAGGGTAGAGTAGGGTATAGTAGGGTAGAGTAGGGCAGAGTAGGGTAGAGTAGGGTAGAGTAGGGTATAGTAGGGTAGAGTAGGGAAAAGCGGGAGCGAAGCCGTGCGGGCAAAAGCTAGTATACTTATATAATTAGCTTAAAATTGGCCTGTTGGTCTAGTGGTTAGTGACTCTGACTGCTATGCCGGAGGTCGTGGTTTCGATTCCCACCCAGGAAAAATGTTTGTGTGATGAGCATGATCATTTGTTCTGTGTCATCTTGTGTTTATCATTTGTCTAGTACTCATAACACAAGGTCGGCTTAGCTTGGGACTAGACGGCGTTGTGTGGTAGTTGTGGAATATTATTATTCTATACTAGCTTGTGCCAGCGACTTCGTACGCGGATCCTGTTGCTTATGCCAGCGACAACGGAGTCGTCAAAATCAAAGATCTGAAACGTCTGGTGTCGAATTCTAAGAGCCTGGAAAACAACGTGATGCGCGAGACGATTCGAGACGTTCCAGATCTCTCCCTTCCACTTACGCGCGTGACAGTGTGTACACACCTTGGTGCCATAGACAAAAATAAACAGAAAGCTCCGAACTGCTAAGCTATCGAGAGTTATATGTGTTATTGTGAGTCAACCATAAAAGATAGACGTATGCTGTCGTGGGACATTTTTTATATAATTTTGAGGAGAACATTTCCGTTATACATGTTTTCTGTGTAGCTTTAACCATTAAGGCTGCAAACGCAACGGAAGCTTAAAAAATTGAGTAATTTCTCCCGTTTTCCCAACATTTCCCTTCACTGCTCTGCTCCTATTGATTGTAGCGTGATGAAAAGTATACTATAACCTGCCCAGGAGTATGAAGAATGATTGTACCAAGTTTCGTTCAAATCCATCGAGTAGTTTTTGTTTCTATAAAGAACATACAGACAGACAGACAGACAGACAGACAAAAATTTTACTGTTTGCATTTTTAGCATCAGTATCGATCACTAATCACCCCCTGATAGTTATTTTGGAAATATATTTCATGTACAGAATTGACCTCTCTACAGATTTATTATAAGTATAGATTTCCAATTGTAACGTTTTCGGCGTGTGTGTGTAGAAAATTATAAATTTAATAACGCCTTCTGGGAAATTTTCAGGCCTTTACGCGAGTAGTTATTTGATCACTCGACAAAAAAAAAACAATTTTCAGTTTTTTTTCATAACGTTTAAGTGTTTATATAAAAAAAAAAACTTATACCTAGAAACGTAGGCGATGCGTAGGTTTTAATATTCACGTAACCTTGAACATTTTCATAAATAGAGGTATACATTAAGTGGTTATATATCATAGAAAAATATAATGAACTAGCTGCTTATCAGCACAAGAGGGCAATAAACGTAAGGGAAATAGCTTTTTATTGCGCCAGTAATGGCTGGGTGGGCAATAAACTACCTTTGTGTTAATTGCGTTTGAATTTAAGCAATATCTATGCGTACATTGTCGGTTTGCGAAGCCTAACTACACTAGGAGTACTGTAAGTTACAGATAGATTTATTTACATTATATCCTTACTAATATTATAAGTGCGAAAGTAAGTTTGTTTGTTACGTCTTCACGCCTAAATGGAAAAACCGATTTTGATGAATTTTGGTGCAGAGATAATTGGGACCCTGGAGACGGACATAGGCTATTTTTTTTGTAATTTGAGAAAAGGGGAAGAAAGAGTAATGTATATTAATAAATGCGGGCAAATCCGCGGGTAAAAGCTAGTCTGTTTATAATTTGTCCTGCCTATCGTAGTGTTATTGTTATAGCTAGCCACTGCTAGTTAAAGGCATTTTTTCATTATTTCCAATGGTCATGGCGCCTTGCTTTCTCATTCCAATTCTCAAGGAAGCCATCCAGGTCGCCCCACCATCGTCTTCGTGCTCTGCCGCGGCCCCGCGTCACTGTGTCCAGGTACAAAGCCTATATTTTACGGGCCCATAGCCCACAACATAGTATAATAATCATTATACTTTTAATATTTCTACTTCTGAGGCACAGCCTTGGTTAGCGCTGTCAGATAAATGATAGCAAACACCAAGATATTTGATATACCCACAAAAATGTATTTATCAAATGGCGTATGTTTTTTTTTTTTTTTTAAATAAGTTAATATACAATTTTTCACATACATTTTTTCATCATTTTAAACTACGATTAGATAAGGCCGGTATTTCCTAGACTGACTTTCCCTGACTACCCTGGAAAGAAAAACTGCAACTAACTCATAAAACATGTTTTAAAGTCCATATAGTAAACATGTAATAGTCTTTAATCATATGAGGACCACCATCACAGATGGTCTTTTGTGGAAACAACTAGACAGATTTGTGTGAATATGTCTAATATTCGTAACACGACTTCATTGACTTTTCTGCTGCTCTTTCTTGAATCGATGGTTTCCGATTTACTTAAAGTTTTTGGGCCCAGTAGGTTACCACGTTTATAGCGGCATCAGTGGCGTTTTTTAGGTCCTCCAGATTGTCCTAATAAGTGGGCCATCGTCTGGTTAGAAGCACCGCACTCGCACTGGGTGTCACAATTGGTCTATAACTATCTATAGACAGATCTGTGAGAAAAACAACCCGAGAATCTTTAAGTCGAGAGTGAATAGGTTATTTCTCGGTAAGAGCGCTCCACCGTCAACCGCATTGTCGCTTTCCAGGTGAGATAGCGGTCAAGTGCGAACCTATCAAAAACTATTATTATTTTTATATCTAGCCTATTCTGTCCCACTGCTGGGCAAAGGCCCTCCACTCCTTCCAATCAACAATAAAAATTAAAAAATTGGAAGAAAAGTGTGTACTTTTACACATATATAACTTTGCAGTGGCAACCCTAGCTCCTGTATAGTCCGGGAGTCAGTTTTGAACTTGTTTCTGCTTATTCAGATTCGCGTTGAGCTGTAAAGCGACAGATTTTGTTAGGCATGCAGCGCCTAAGCGAACTGTACTCATTCAGCCACACGCCTTTGAACCTGTTATTACAATATTTTTTCAACACTCTGTTTTTTTATTGCAGTTTTGAATTGATCTAGTGATTTTATTTGGACTTTTAATTTTCATCTCTACATAGTGTAAAATAAACTCGCTGTCTTTGTTTATTTATGGGCTGATTCCTCGTGAACGGTCTATAATGCAGTTTTCCAAACTTAATTGTATTAAGTTTGGAAAACTTTGTAAAACACCACGGAGTTAGTATAGAAGTAAAACACTAACAACCTTGCAGGACTTATCACTAACATCCTAGACAATAACTTTTGTTCTATAAATTTTTCAAAACTTTTTTAATTTACCAAAAACGAACCTTCAAGATTTCTTTATTCTATCTAACGCATTTCAAATCTGTATTTTGCTATTTCAACCTACGTCTGTATGAAGCGTACCGCCACCTGATTGCTTGGCATAGACTTCGTAATATTTAAAGGGTTCAATTTAAGTAGTCCTGAGTAGTCCTGAGTTGAGCTTTGCGAACACTGACAAATGCTTACACTGATTGGACGGGTCCACTCAAATCTGTATGGTTCTTTCTTCAAAAGACCATTTCAGATTAATCGGCATGGTTCTCATGTGATTTGACCATTACATATTTACTGTATGGACTTTAAAAGAGACTTTGACCCCTGAGTTTGTTTCGGTGTTTCTTCTCAGGCTAGTCAGCTAGGAAACACCGGCCTCATCTAGCTTAAACAGATGAAAAAAAAAAATTGACGTGTAAAAGTGTTTTTTTAAACCTATTTGCAAAAAATAAATATCATTTATCATTTATCATCATTTAAATATTTTTATTTTTGTATGAAAATCTGATGAACTAAAATATAATACATTTTTAAAAGTCATGGAACAAAAGTTGTTACATAAGAACATAGTCCTGAGAGGTTGTCGGTGTGTTACAAATAACCCTGTATAATAAAGAAGTAAAGTTTGTTTTTTGTCTTTATGTATTTTTTGGTTTGTAGGAGGTAACCTCTGAAAGTACTGGTCCGATTGCTAAAATTTTTCACCGTTAGAAAGCTGCTTTATTCCTAAGTGGCACAGGCTATATCTTATGTACGTGGGCCAAGCCGTTGGCAAAAGCTAGTCACTAATATTTTTCTATTGTGGCGGCGACCTCTTGTGCAATGTTCTTGACCGGAGCGAGGACGAATGCCAGGTAGTCACTTCCTTCTGTGGAGTGGTGATGCTAGCGAAGGAGACGGCCGCAGGCGTAATGAAATGGTCTTTCTCCTCTTCAGCCGCCGAGAATCAGACCCCAACTACCAGCCATGGTAGGCATAGCCTTGGGTACGATGAGCAATAGGTAGCTCATCGTCCGTCCGTCTGGTAATCGTCTAGACTGAGGACAAATCACCGATAACTCGTAGTGTTTCACATGTTCCACAAAGAGATGTCAGCAAACGGCAGGGCCGATGGCATCTAGGGCTGTGAGGATTCTAGAACACAAAGAAGAACTGACGGAAACAGGTGTAGTTTTAATAAGTAAATGTCTGACACGCCCTCTCAAGAGAAGTCATTTGATGATGTACCACCTTAAAAACTATATTATTTCTACTAGTGCACACCTCCGCCAGTTTCTGAGGACAGGGTTATCCGAAAGGAAAGCTCGAGCTCGGTAAAAGGTAAGAAGTAACGGGATCGGTTTTTGTAAGAGTCTGACACTTTCTCCTGCTGCTGTTTTAGAATGTCATAGATGATTTTTAACCACAACAAAAAAAAATACCTCTGCATGTCTTATGTTCTATTCCAAGACATAGTCCAGTGTGCCTTTTCGGTTAACCGTTTGAGCGTAGAGAAGTAAAAAATAAATAAAACATTCACACAACA
The DNA here is from genome assembly GCA_949319445.1 of Mythimna lalbum. Classification (NCBI taxonomy): domain Eukaryota; kingdom Metazoa; phylum Arthropoda; class Insecta; order Lepidoptera; family Noctuidae; genus Mythimna; species Mythimna lalbum. The sequence continues at coordinate 2,913,214 of OX439356.1, read as the reverse complement.
TACATCCACATATATGCATGTTACACGCATACGTACAAACTGTCTCGTGACGGTGGTTGGACTGCAATATGCATCACGCAAATTAATATTTTGTATCCATTTTGATCCGGATTTCCATAAACCGGTTTTTAGATGATTCATTGACAGTATGGTAACAAATAACAAAACCCGAGCAGTGGTGGCCGAGTGGTAATGGCCCCGACTTACGAGTTGTAGGTCGCGGGTTCGAACCCAGCCAGGCGCATTACTTTGTGTAATTTATTTCATCACCCAGTGGTGATGAAATAAATTAAAACGGTGAAGGAAAACATCGTGAGGAAACCGGCATGTCTTAGAACCAAAAATTCGACGACATGTGACATTCACCAACCCGCACTGGGCCTGCGTGGTGGATTATGGCCCATTCCCTCTCCTAGAAAGGAGGCCTGAGTCCCAGCAGTGGGAACATTAAAAGGCTGATGATGATGGTAACAAATTGATAATGTTATTGCTACCAGGGCGGCGTTAGCGGCTTGTGTATGACTGTTTCATTTTTAGGATTTTGTTATCTTTCTGTATATAAACAGACAGACAGACGTCTGTCTGTTTGTCATTCAAGATCGAATTGAAATTAAAAATATATACTCAAATTAGCGGTCCCTTGGAGCAGTGAAAGAACCAAACTTCTGAATTAACGAAAAAAAAAATACGGCCGTTTATGTTGAAAAAAAAAGTACATTTCAACACTCTCAAGGGAATCAAAATTCAAACGGCAAACAAGCAAACCTCTCGTTTTTTTTTAATTGTTATAAACTAGTGCTTGACTGCGATCCCACCTGATGGTAAGCAATGATGCAATCTCTGATGGTTAGGCGCATTAGTTTATTAAATTGTAATTGCATTACATCGTTGTATTCTATACTATCTTGCTACCAAACTTTGTAACAATTACTTAATTAACTGTAACTTCCCACAATACTCCCATACTATATGTGGAGGCTTGTAAATGGCTCATCATGATCTATCTTGTCGTTTATCTTGTATTATTAGCTGTAAGCCACCCAAACAAAATAAAATAAAATAAAATAAAAATAAAATAAAAGACCTAGAACCCTGAAATTTGGCATAAAGCAAGGTCGTATAGCACAAATATAAAAATAAATCCAAAAACTGAAAATTTGTAGTCACATTAAAAACTTTATTTTATTCGGAAAAATCTTCGTGACTTGATTCGGGAATTGAACCATTTACAAAAGTTTGGAAACCTCAGTGTGCGAGTCCGAGTCGCACTTTTCCAGCTTTTTTTTTGACATATTACTGTGTCAAGGATGCGTTCAGAAATATGTGAACTCGCATGCATCAGATACTTTTGCACTACATAAATATGCAATAACGATACAACAGCTTGTCAGTCTGTCACGTACAAACCGGTTGACCTATTTCCCTCAATCGACTTCAAAGGTTAACGTTTCTAATACATCTAGTAGGTATGTTATATAGATACACAGTTCTATGCTATGTTATAAAAATTGTGTGCGTTTTCTACTTATACTCCCTTACTAATATGGACGGAACGAGTCCGTCTCAGTCCGTATTTTTATTTAAAATTATTTATTCTGACTGGCCTGTGGGTCTAGTGGTTAGTGGCCCTGACTGCTATGCCAGAGGTCGTGGGTTCGATTCCCACCCAGGACAAATGTTTATGTGATGAGCATGGTCATTTGTTCTGTGTCTGGGTGTATTTATCCATATTATGTATGCATTTATAAATATATAAATATGTTTATCAGTTGTCTAGTACCCATAACACAAGCTCTGCTTAGCTTGGGACTAGACGACGTTGTGTGATAGTTGTGGAATATAATTATATTATTATTAGTTAATCGCACACGCCTAATGTGCTACTTACATTAGGCGTGCGCGATCCTCGGGCGTGTGAGTAGCGCGGGCGCCGCGCGCACGTCGCGTTTTACTGCCCTGCGGCGTGTTTGGAGAGTACACGCAGCATGCACGCGGCGTGCACGTGGCGCTTGAGTCGCGTTCTTGCCCCTTCAGCCACGCGCTCGCTGTACATACGTCACACGGCGGCAACACGCGACGCTTACGCAGCGCTCTCGCGTCGCTCACACGCTCGAGGAACACGTACGCCTAATGTGGGGGAGGCCTAACAGGTGCTTTGATAGGCTACCTAGGGAAGGCATCAAGTGCGCATTGTGAACGGTTACAAACCGAGAGTATTAGCATAGCACCTGGTTCATAAATTGGCATATTGAATACTCAAAAATTAAAATTAGTATGTATTGTCAAGTTTAAAGCATCTTAAAATAGCACCTATGTTATGAGAAGCCTTATAATGTTCCCACTGCTGGGACTCAGGCCTCCTCTCTAGGAGAGGAGCGAGGTGAAAAGCTACTTAGCACAAAATGGATAATCAAAAAACTAAAATAAAATTCAAAAATGTCTTACACTCAGTACTTTAAACATCATTTATTCGAGTCAGAAGCCATGTTATGCGCAAAGGTTGTACAGACGGCATAAAATGTTCATTTCATTACTTTACTCACCAGACTTTAGGCACTATCTATCCTCAGCCTTTTTAATGTTCCCAGTGTTGGGACTCAGGCCTCCTCTCTAGCAGAGAGAAGGCACTAAGCAAGCAATACTGACATTGACAGGCCTGTTGGTCTAGTGGTTAGTGGCTCTGCCTGCTATGCCGGAGGTCGTGGGTTTCATTCCCACCCAGGACAAGAGTTTATGTGGTGAACATGTTCATTTGTTCTGTGTCTGGGTGTAATTTATCTATAATATGTATGTATTTAGAAATATGCAAGTATGTTTATCAGTTCTCTAGTAGGTACTCATAACACAAGCTCTGCTTAGCTTGGGATTAGACGGCGTTGTGTCATAGTTGTGGAATATGTTATATATTATGTTATATCTGTTTGTTCCTATTTGCCTTGCATTCCAGGACCCTGGGTTTCCCTTTCGGAAGCCAACACATGGCCCTAGTCCCAAGACTAGACGGCGTTGAGTGATAGTTGCGGAATATGTATGTATTATTACATAATGTATGGCGCTTAATTGGTCTTTGATAATCAAACAATTGACTATCAGAGATTTTATTGAATTTTTAATTCAAAACGAATAGTGTTTCCATGTGAAAAATAACTTATCATAACACAAATATTGGTCTCTTTTAAACGAATGGCTGGTTTTAAAAGGCTCACTTTCCGACGAGCAGGAAAAATAATACATAACCATAACGCACGGGCGATATGAAAAACTTATTCATGAAATAAAAATAAATGGCCAGACACAAGGTGCAAAGAGTAGAAAAAACACGGCGTTTGTTCGAATAAATTTCAATTAAAAATATTGCAGTGTGCTGCAGACAAATTGCGAAATTATATTGTTTGGCTAGATTTGTTTTATTTATTTTTTCTTTTTTTGCGTTGCAGCGTTGGTTTTTAGCTCTCCGATGTGCGATTCAGTTTGTAACTAGCCAGTTATATTTATTAATTTTTTGTGAGTATTTTTTATTATTTATATATTTTTTTTAGTAAGACCTCTACATTTAATGGAACTATAATCTAAAAAGTAAAATGACTTGGAAATTTTGTATGATATTTAATCGTTTAAAAAATACTTATATTCGATACTTTTAATGAGGTTCTTCTACTAGCAAATAATGATTAAGATCTACTAATCAACCTTGATTATAGAACCAGTGTTGTCTACATCAGATTTCATTTTATTCTAATAATTAACAATTCCGTTTATCTTAGACGGACTAGTTATTCCCCTAACGATTTTTTTTGTAATGTCGAAAGGTTAAATACATACTTATTTTTGGAAAATTATAGTGTTTGGCTAGATATTTAAAAACTCCAAACATAGATTTGATAAAGCTCATAAATAAAATAAAAACCCTTAACTATCATACGTATGCACAATATTGTGATACATAAGAAAAAATTAAATTTAAACTTAAACACACAATTGGGTCTTCTAGCATTCTACAATCTCTTCCAGACAACCTGGAATGGACCGTAATTGCTAAGACATAAAATAGGGCTGTCTTTGACGAATATTATACGTAATAAAATACCTTGTTGAAGTTGTCTGAAGTATATTGTTGTGCGTAATGACGTCTATCGTTGACTTTAGACGTCTTCAAGAAGGCTTACTTCATGAGTAAGTAGCTTTTTGTCTTCGAGCCCATAACACGTTGCGACGTCGCGTCGTAAAAATCTGCGACGGCGAACGTCGCGGACTTTTTCGAAGCGCTGCCGCAACGTACAGATCTGCGATGCGTTGACGCGCGACTTTATGTCCATACTTTGAACGGGCTGCACGCGTTTTATTAAAATGGCAGACCTAATTTCGCGCGAACTCTGATACGATGCATTTTTTGCGTTGCGTTGTCTCAACGTACAACGGTGCGACGTAGTTTGGTCGATGCGATGCAAAAACGCAAAGTTGTGACCTCGCCCTAGACTGCGATGTGTTGCAACGAAGAAGCCTGCGATGCGAATTGCTGCAATACGTTTTTCGTATTTCGTGCGGCAAGCATCGGTTCAGGCGGATTAAAATGTGCGATGCATTAATTCGCAGGTTTTTGCGATTCGCCGCGTGTACTTGCACATTTTTACGATGCGACAATGTCACATGGCAGTTGAACTTTGAACATATTTATTTTCAGCTAAACGAAACATTTTAATCAGATTTTAGTTTTAATGACCAAGTTTACTTACCCAGGTCCGTCCCTTTAGTTGTTATGTAGATGTTGTCTAGCTTGCAGCGGGATTTAGTTTAGTTATGCAAACTGCGTCGGAACTGTATTTTTCTATTCAGTCTAGCTATACAAATTTTGTGCAATCGTATTTTTCTTTACAATACGTTTTTATTGCAGTTTTTCCACATGAAAAACTCTGGCATATTTTTTCTAACCATAACATAAACAATCTATGGAAATAAAATTGTTTGCTTGTTTTAAAAAAGAAACCTTCTAGATAGAGGTAGGTACTGGTGCCAGCTAGGAATTGATTCCATTTTTTTTTAAATTAGTTGCTTGACTGTGATACCACCTAACGATAAAAAGTGATGCAATCGATTGATGATGAATTTAATTTATTAGGAACCTATTCAGGCTCTTAATAAACTAGAGCGATTCTCTAGCCTTGAATTTTTTTTATGTTTGAATTTTACGTAAATTTTGTTAAAAACATTAGAAAGAAAAAAAACATTCAAACAACAGCCGAACGTATAACCTCCTCCTTTTTGGGAAGTCGGTAAAAAACAGGAATAATTTTACTTTTTGAAACTAGAAACATTCTCTTACCATAGACATGCATGCAGGAAATTAAGCACGAACACATCACCAACACTTCAAACTAAATGTTCTTCCAGTTTTCGCGTAAATTCTACAGTAATGAACAAAAGAAGCAAGTTTGAGTGCACGCACCGCCACTGTGAGCAGACTTGAGCCAACCGAAATTGCTGAAATTACGGTTAAAAGCATCATCAACCTCCTAATATAGAGGGTTAAGTTAGACGAGGTAGCGAGTTGGTAAAAGAAATATTTTAAATTATATTTTCGAAAATCCGCTTTTAGGGACGCAATTTACTATTTTCCACACTAGTGCGAAAAAGTGCGTGAGCTCGCCCTCTCTACAATTTATTGTCCTCATCGTATCAAGCTGGGCGCTATGTGAACTCCACATATTGCAGGTCAACCACCGTTTATTTATTTCTACTTGAGTGTTGGTACACGTGTAAATTTGTCACTTGGTTCTATAACACCCTATATCTATGGCTCGGGCAAATTTTGCCTCAGTTGCAAACTAGCAATGAATAACTATCTGAACTTGTATAATTTATGTATAGTATTTCTTAGTAAATCGAGTATTTTGATTAAGATCTATTTAAACTAGATTCATCTAGTTTCGGCTTCAGTTGCTGTTTTTAAATGAATTTACGTTTGTTCGAACTATTGGCTGCATATCAGTAGTCAAAAAAACCGGTTCAGTGCACCGGGAGTTACCGCAAAAACTTACCTACTTTTTTCATTGCTCCAAGGAATAGCAGCCCTGAATTTTTGGTATTAATTTCAATTCATACATAATTTCAGTTCCCGAGGAAAATGGTTTTGACAAACGGATAAACATACGAACCATAAGGTGGTCGCACAAGAGTTTAGTTAATGCCGATTTATGTACAAAATTCTATAAACCAGTAAAATCTGTTGTCTTTGAGAGCGAGAGGGAATGTTACACTATTACTGACTCGAACCTACCTGTGTTCCTTCAGTTGCCGGCTGCGATAACTCTTACAAACAGTCACTCAGGTCTAGTTAACATTTCAATCAGATATTATTGATCAATAGTGTGGTTACAACATATACGCAATTTAAACCAAACGCAAATCAATTTTCAATATGAATAGAAATAATAATTGAAATATTTACTCAAGTGTCAATAATAGCAATCATGGTTTATTTTACCAACTAGGGCAGAAAGCGGTAATTTATTAATAACAAAGAATTAATGTGCATAGAAATGATAATTGTTCCACCAGTTTTTTTTCGGCACTTTCAGAACGTGTGCAAATTTTGTACCAATAATTTTATAAACAACTAGCTTTTGCCCGCAGCTTCGCCCGCGTATATAAAATATAGCCTATTTCACTCAAGAATGAATCAGCTTTCTATCGGTAAAAAATTTTAGCAATCGGACCAGTACTTTCAGAGATTACCTCCTACAAAAAAAAAAAAAACACAAACTATAAGGTAGGTTGGGATAAGACTTATTTAGCTTTATTTTTAATGCCAGCCACATTGCTGGGCAAGGAGGATATAATGACGCGGCACACAATATGACTAACATTAAAAGTAAAACTAAATAAGTGGTATAATTTATATTTATACCTTCTTACCCCAACGTTCAGTGCGTTTCACTTAAGAAGTTCCTTTGGCGTAATGTTGGCTCCCCTGTCTGTCTACACAAAAAAGATGGGAAAAAAAGAAAAATTTGCCTACTCTACCAAAATTGTTCCCCGAAATGCGAAACGAAATGGATTTTAAAGGTATTTGCAACACTTTTTGGAGAATTATGAGGGCAATGGGATTTTATTTAAAAAAAGCAGGTCTAAAAGGAAGTCGTTAACAGAGAGGTACGATATTGTGGCGTAGCGTTTTCGGTATTTGAAAAAATTGCAGGACAATCGGAATGGAGCCCAGCGTCCTAAACTTTATACAAAATTAGTTAAAAAAAAAAAACAAAAAAAGGCAATTGTTAAAAGTTATGAAGTGTCAGTTAATCTCCCTAATATTAAGTAATCTAATTGCTAACAATATTGCAACACTGTTTTTCCGTATTGCCAACATTACGGCAAAGGAACTTCTTAAGTGAAACGCACTGTACTTTACCTTTTTATTACATTAGTGTAGACATAAAAGAAATCTCTTATGAATTTATGGTTGTTGAAATTGAACCTTAGAACTTAAAGGGCAACTGAAGAACACAGGTGGGATTTAGTCAGTCATCTGACAAGCCTTCTCATTGCACTTTAAAGTGAGAGACGTCATTGGATGATTTCCAATCTCAAAAAAGCCAATTCTAGTCCAATGCAAATAGTGTGGCTTTTTCAGTCACTAGTTCAGTTCAAGTTGGGTATTTATCTTAAAAAAAAAAACAATCGCTTAAAAACTAATTTTCAGGACCCTTTATCCTGAAAATTAGTTTTTGAGCGATGGTTATTTTCTATTGTATTATTTTATAAAGGAAACTATTACGTTAGAAACCTACTTTAATCTTACTTTTTTACTACCTTTTTTTAATCTATTTTGTTACTACCTACGTCACTGTAATGGAGGTAAACTGTTTTTCTTACGGTACTTTTTAAAAATATATAAACTAGTGCTTGACTGCGGTCCCGCCTGATGGTAAGGAGTGATTCCATCGTTAATGATGAAACGCACTATTTTTTTAAGAGCCTATTCACTTTAGCCTTCACCTTAATTATAATAGGACGGTGAGACTGTACTCGTAGCAGGCAATTTGTACTAAAATATGCATTTTTTCGTTAAAAAAATCTAATAACATCCCCCGCTCTTGGGCGGAGGGGGAGATAGTGACAGACTTATACTGACTAAAAATCCACTCCTGTTCCTTAGTTGCTTTTCGTACGGGGGCTGAGCTGCCTTTTGTAGCTAACCCGGCCCCAGTAGGCTTCGACCCAGCTAGGCAACTGCTGTTGCTAACAACTCCTTGAGGCGCGCGAGAACAGTGCGCGCCGTCGACGACTTGGGCTCGGTCCGGCCAGTTACAGGACGGTCGGACAGCGAGCTACCCTCTGCTCACCGTCCGCAAGCCCGTGCCTACGGTGGCCGGAAATCGGGATCGGAATCCCAGCGGCGGCTGGGAATCCCGGCGGTGGCTGGTACTAAAATATGCTAGAAAATAACACGATAGCTGCATGATTAATTCATGAATTTTTACTCGCTAACTCTTCAACATGACACCATCGCTAAGTAGGAAACCTCTAGGGCCGTACAACTAGCGTTTAACTAGCAGAACTTCAGGATAGTTTTGAAAACTTAAATTGCTAAGTTACGTGGATTGGAGCTGAAGTTATTTTCAGCTTATGCTTAATACCTGTGGGGTTTATCAACTTGCTAAATTATGTGAGAATATTCGAGTCGCGTGCGTTCGTTAATACGGTTGTTTTTTTTTAACGAGTGTTTGAAAACATTCCGCTATTAAAATTCTTTTGTTGCTGATTGCAAATTAACTTAAAGCATTTTTTATACACTTTTTGATCGCTATATCTTTATACCAAATACTACGTTTAATTATGTTCTATTATTTAATATATCCTTTTTGTTTTACTTATTTGACTTTAAACCAATACTAAAATCCTTAATTCCAGTCTTCAGATACGATACGATTATTATAGATTCGAGTATTAGATTTTTTTAGTGAAAAAAAAAACAAATATCGTCATCATCATCATAATTTCAGCTGAAAGACGTCCACTGTTGGACATAGGCCTCCTTCAAGTATCACCACAATAAACGGTCCTGTGCCTCTCGCATCCATCAGATTCCCGCGACTCTCATCAGATTATCTTCGACCCTCATCAGAGATCGGTCCGTCTTGTGAGAAGCTTTCCAACGCTGCGGCATCCTAAATGAATTTATTTAACAGTATATAAACCAAACATAAAAGCATATAAGTTAATTGAATCATAAGCATACATTTCCAGCTGAAGCCATGACAAGCCACGTAAGCTCCCATACCTCCATACATTCCACAATCAATAAGCAGCTAGCAGAAAATAAATCCCATGATTAACTGATGCGGTAACACCTGTAAATTAATTGAAACCTTTTAACCTTACTGAAAGGGTTCCAGACTTACGTGAACTACCAGCTAATGGAACCGCTTTTATTGAATTAGCACTAAAATGCGTGAAGGGATCGCCGAGTACAACGCATCATACCAGGACCGTGCTAGGAACATATCAAGTAAAGAAATAATAATATTCCGCAATCTTAACACAACGTCGTCAAGTCGCAAACCAACTAAGCAGAGCTTGTGTTATGAGTACTAGACAACTGATAAACATAACTATATATTTATAAATATCTAAATACATACGCGTTATAGACAAATTACACCCAGACACAGAAAAAATGATCGTACTCATTCACACAAACATTTGCTTTGGGTGGGAATCGAAACCACGATCTCCAGCATAGCAGTGAGGGCCTCTAACCACTAGACCAACAAGCCCTCTGTAATATATTACATCATCTCATACACATTTATTACGGTTATCATACACGGCTATAAGCCGCTCATGATCATACCAAAAATGAACGTGTAGATTGCGTAACATACGGTTTATTAAGTCCACAAGAATTTATTAACAGCGCTTTTCATACGCATTCATTACGGTTACCATACGCGGTTAAAAACCATACCGATGCTCACCGTTCCACCACCTTCACGTATCTGTTTAGTATGCATGCTTATTTTCCCGAGGCACACGACGTTTCCATGGCATACGGCGCCCAGGGTTATCCGAAAGGAACTTGAGCCGGTATGAAGGCTAGAAGGAATGGGGTGGGTTTTTAGTCAGTAAGAGTCTGACACTATCTTCTGCTCCGGCCAAGAGCGGGGGTTGTCATTGGATGATTTATCCCACCAAAAAAAAAGCACACGGCGCGTAGTCGGCCGGTTAAGAAATTTTCTAGTGGACACAGTCTCATACTTTACAAAAACAAAGAATATTTTTATGTCACACGTTCCTAGTACGATCATGGTATGATACGGTAGAATTGGCCGACTCCTTTATTCCTTACCATTTTATCGGTAACACACGCAAATTCCATTTTCTGGTACATTAGACAAATCAGTCAATCTGGAACCCCAATTCTGGTATTGGTCGAGAATGTAAGATTATTTTTTTTCATTTCTTTAAGAAATGCCTTCTAAATGGATTATTTGAGAAGTCTTTGTTAAATATCTAGAAAGTAAACATGACGGTTAGTTTTTTTTTCATTGCTTTTTTATGTAGGATCATGAATTAATAGAATAAAGATAATTTAGTATGTCTAGAATTCAAGACGCTTCGCTGGTTCATTTATGTAGCTTCCATCCATTAGAGATTGGTTTTCACACTCAGTCCATGATGGATCATTTTTCGTGGGTTATGGCGGCCATCATTTCATCAGGGATGTGCCCTAACAGGCGTTGCACAGAGGAGGTTCCGGAGTAGTTTTTGTATGGTGATCATCGGGGTGGTTTTAGTGAGGTAAAAATCCTACACTCCACAAACTTATCTCCAAAGTCTGGTTGCCTTTACAAGGTTTCCTTTCGAAAACAAAAAAAGGTTTCGTTCTAACCAGTCCACCTCCTTGCAGAAGCATATTAGCCTTTCAAGCTTGTGTAGAAGCTTCTAGGGTTTAATTCTTAAGACAAAGTGTTAATGGGTTTTCTATATGCGTTTTTCCCGCAGCAGTCTGGATTAGTACTCAGTTGGTGGCAACAGGCTCACTGATTATGTAGTTTAAAAGCAGGTTGGTGAAGTCAATTGTATGTTTGGAGGTGTGTGAAACAGAGTGTAAAATCACGAAAACCTCCGTTAAAAAGGGAGGTTCCGACCAGACGGAAATTTATGTCTGGTTTGGGCAATTGCCCGATAGCTGATGTCGGGCAGTTATATATGTTCGAATTGCGCGGAAAACTCTAATTGCGCGATGCAGAATTTTGCAGATAAGTTCATTTGTGGCGTCATAGATGTCACTACATATGAAAGTGTCGCCGATGTCAATAATACGCCAGTTTGACAATGGAACGTAAGCGGATATATCACACCACTTGACAGAGTCTAGGTTGTGTTCATGCAAGTCCAGCAGTTTAAAGTTTTAACCGCACAGACGTGGTCCCCTTTTACCTGTCGGCAACCGTCTGGACAACACTGCACTAGAAACTGTCTCATGGCTCGTTGTGAAGTGAATACCTAAAGTTTACATCTTAATAAAGCTAGAACTACACTGCGCACATGTGCGACACCCACAAAGATCTGGGCGCGTCGGTCTCTATACATTTTATATAGGAACTAGACTTGTTGAGCTATACTTGATCAACGCCACGCGACGCCTCGCAACGTCGTCCTACGTACAAATCAAGCGTGTTACACTTGTGCGTTGGTCTAATGTAATTCTAGGTTCAGGATGTTTAATATCTTGTGGATTTAATAGGCTCTTAATAAACTAGTGCGCTTCACCAACAGAGATTGCATCACTGCTTACCATCAGGTGGGATCGCAGTCAAGCACTAGTTTATATCAATAAAAAAAAAAATTCATCACGCATGCGGAAAATACACGTCCCGTGTGCATATTTCACGCATTACAGTAAATACTTGTATGAAATGGACATTTGCGAGGGTTACAAGTGCGGAGGAGGCCTATGTCCAACAGTGGACGTCTTTCGCCTGATATGATGATGATGACGAGTGTGGAGCGATCCCGTATGCTTGATCATCGCATGATATTAAAAACACCCTAAATCAGTTGCGTAGTCTAGAATAGTTCATTTATTGCTCGTTACCAATTCATCGTCCATCAAATAGAGATTTGGAAAGGATTTACACTGTGAGCGGCTCTCTGTACCAAAAAGTATATAAATTCTCAGTCAGCCTAATATTTTTTGTGACCCAAAATTTGTTCGTTTTTGAACCGAACAAAGCTATCGGCTTTAAATATTTTTGAATTTTGTCGTATGGTTCGGCGCAGTAGCTCAACGATTGGCCTTTGCAGTACGGTTCGCTACTCACACAAAACCAAATATTTGAATGGCCTAGATTTTATAGTTCCAAATCCAGATCAGTGATCGTGAGATTTCTGAATTTTCAATAGTTTAGTGGAAAGTCTAGGAATAAATTGTCAAAAAGTGTGGTAAGAATCGTATGATGAAAAAGGGAAAAAAACCCGTTAAAAATAGGGTTATGTACATAAGTGAGGCATTTTCAATTATAATAACAATATATTTTGATACAAAATAGAGAGAGTGTTTATCATTGCGACCAAGGCAGAACTCGCCTGAGCTATAGGCGAGGGTGTTATAGAGTCGAGTGCTGCAATGACAAAATTCAACGTGTATCAAACGACGTTTTTCAATACACTTACGCAGATTTATTTTCTTTCACAGAATATGACTGGCCTGCTGGTCTAGTGGTTAGTGACCCTGACTGCTATGCTTAAGGTCGTGGGTTCGATTCCCACCCAAGACAAATGTTTGTGTGATGAGCATGATCATTTGTTCTGTGTCTGGGTGTAATTTATCTATAAAAGTATGTTTATCAGTTGTCTAGTACCCATAACACAAGCTCTGCTTAGCTTGGGACTAGACGGCGTTGTGTGGTAGTTGTGAAAAAAATATATAAATAAACGGGGGTTGACGCGCGACTCGTGGGGGTCGCTTAGTGCCAAGCCAAATACGATAAATGTTATAAATTGTGGCGGGGTGAGCTCGTGCACTTTTCCGTACAAGGGCGAAAAACAGTAAATTACAAGCGAGCAAGAAAATAAAAGCAATTTGTCGAGCAAATATTTGGATACTTTAGACACAAAGAAGGAAAAAAAACTGTGCGAAGCCTAAATGGCGCTTTACTCAGCAAGTCAGCCTGTGTTATCTAAATACAAACCCTAACGTAACATAAGCGTAATCCTTTGTAGTTTAAGTAACAAATGTGAGCATAATTTTTAGATTTACAAAAGCAAACAAATTGCTGATGCCTAAACTTTTGTCTAGACAGAGACAAGAGTAATCGATTCAAATCGGTTTGTCTGGGAGAACTGTTATGAAGTCACAACCCTATTTCATAGAAACACAATAATACAGAGAAATAGGGTTGTAAACCGTATTAATTTGATTATTGTACGATATATTGAAATAGTTACGAACAATTATCGATGATATAATTTACCTTGTTAGTATCGTAAATTAGTTTATTAATATTGAGTCTAAGTATCAATCACCTACATACTGTGGTTTTAGTTTGAAACTAGTGGAGGAGAGGGATCTTTTTTTTATTTTTTGTTTAAACACAGGAAACACTTGTGACTCACGGATGCCCCTCAAGTTGAAGGGTAAAATCTACAAGTCCGTGATAAGGCCTGTCATACTGTATGGATCCTAATGTTGGGCTGTGAAAAAGACGGTTAAAAAAAGATTGCACGTAGCGGAGATGAGAATGTTAAGATGGATGTGAATGGATAAAGTGAGAAATGAGTATATTAGGGGAAGTTTGAAAGTGGCGCCAGTGACTGAAAAGTTGAAAGGGAATCGTTTGTCTTGGTATGGTCATGTGAAAGGGAGAGATGAAACACATATTGCTAAAAAAGTTATGAGTTTAAATGTGGATGGATGGAAGGGGAGAGAGAGGCTAAAGAAAAGATGGATGGATTGTGTGAGAAGTGATATGAATGAAAAGGGAGTTAGTGATAGCGTGACGAACGACAGGACAGAATGGAAGAAAAAACGTGTTGCGCCGACCCCAAATAAAACGGGATAAAGGCAAGAAGAAGAAGTTTAATCATATCCTTATACAATTTTATGATTATTACTAGCTGACCCATCGAACTTTCGTACTGCCTAACAATTCTTTTAATAGACCAGTGCTGAAGCCGTTGTTAATGGTAAAAAGTGAAATAAAATCATAGTAGGATGAAACCTATTGGAAAAGGAAGAGAATACAACAAAAACGAATGGAAAAATAAATTACGGGCGATCTGAGGCCGGGAAAAGGATGGGTGTGCGTTTTTAAGGGTAAAAACAGTTTATCTCGATTTCCGACAAAACTACAAGTCCTATGAAAAAAAATAAAAGTGCAAAGTTGTAGATAATAAAAAGGTCTACAACTTTTATATTTACACTTATTTCACATAACCTCAAAATGTATGTAAAAAATTCAAATAACTAAGTTTTTGGTTTTTTGTTTTTATCTTTTACAAAAAAATATTTTTTATTCACGAAATTAAATGGAAACTTACCTTTTTATGTCCTCAAATTCATGTCAGCAAAATTGACGGGTTCAGTTAGGATTCATGCCTGCCAGGGCTGCGGATTGTTCGAAGGAGTTTCCTAAGCCCTCGCATATAGGGCAACTGAAGGAACACTGTAGGTTTTAGTCAGTATAAATCTGTGATACTTTTTCCCACTCTACCTAAAGCATGAGAGTCAGAGTCAATAAAAGATTTAAAACATAAAAAAGCTAGTCAGTAAAATCAACAGACCTTCTCACTAAAATGAGAGAACTCATTTGATAATTTACCTGCTCCTCAAGAAGTTGTCAGCAACGGGAGGGGCCCAGCTGGGTCGAAGCCTACTGGGGTCAAGGTTATCTGAAAAGAAGCTCGAGCCCCGGTATGAAGAAGCTAGAAGGAACGGGGTGGGTTTTTAGTCAGTAAGAGTCTGACACTATCTCCCGCTCCACCCCAGAAAGGGGATTGTCATAAGATGATTTTTGCCCACCGAAAAAAAAAATAGATTTACCTGCTGAAAAACAAGGTTCAAAATTTCCCATGGGTAAAAGTGATGACGTTACGAATCCATCGTTAGTGCACATCTTGTATACTACACAAACAATAAAACACACGCCAAACCTCTACAAAACAAACAAAATCACAGTTAGAGAAACTCTTGTGTACATTTCGTGACCTCATAACACAAAATGTTTTACCGCAGAACGATTGAAGTGAATGTGTGGTAGCACTGTGTTTCAATTTGGGAAGTTATAATTGGCCGCGAGTTCATCTCATACAATTGGCATGGAGATCGATCTGCCTCTGGCTGAAAGCTGGCAATGTTTTTGGAAACTAGTCTTGATTTCGTTTATGAATTATTTGAAGGTTTTAAAAAACCAGGCATTTGCGAGTCGGACTTGTGACTTTGTATATTCAGTTCTTGAATTGAGTGGCGAAGATTTTTCCTTATAGGAAAAAAAAATTTTTTGACGGAACTGTTTTCATAATAAGAAAGAAAGAAAGAAAAATAATTTATTTGGTACAGCTCAAAGCCCAAACACAAATACCAAAAGCAAAAAAAATAAATAAAAAATACAGTTGTTGTGTGCCTTATGGCTGCACCAAAATAGGTCCAGTTCAGCATAATTGCCAGACAATTAGTGCCTGCCGCTTGTTTTCAACTGAACCTGAATTACATATACATACAAATATAAAACACATTTATACGTCGGCACCTAGGGTCGCTCGTCCAAGGGGATGGTGAGGTAGACCGGGACGTAACACATCGGATCAACGCAGGATGGATGAAATGGCGACAGGTCACGGGAACCATTTGTGACCCACGGATGCCCCTCAAGTTAAAGGGTAAAATCTACAAGTCCGTGATAAGGCCTGTCGTACTGTATGGATCAGAATGTTGGGCTGTGAAAAAGATGGATGGAAAAAGATTACATGTAGCAGAGATGAGAATGATAAGATGGATGTGTGGTGTGACAAGAATGGATAAAGTGAGAAATAAGTATATTAGGGGTAGTTTGAAAGTGGCGCCAGTGACTGAAAAGTTGAAAGGAAATCGTTTGTCTTGGTATGGTCATGTGAAAAGGAGGGACGAAACGCATGTTGCTAAAAAAGTTATGAGTTTACATGTGGATGGACGGCGGGGGAGAGAGAGGCTAAAGAAAAGATGGATGGATTGTGTGAGAAGTGATATGAAAGAAAAGGGAGTTAGTGATAGCGTGACGAGTGACAGGACAGAATGGAAGAAAAAAACGTGTTGCGCCGACCCCAAATAAAACGGGACAAGGGCAGGAAGATGATGATGATGACGTCAAAATACTCATCCACATTGCTGTAATCTGAAAATGTGCCCAAAAGATTGGCAGCATTTCCACGTTCAATGGTAATGCTAAATTCTTTGTGGAAAGAACGAGCCAGACCAAGTCACGCAAAATGTCGATTAGTCGATGAGAAATATCCTTGAAAAGGAGAAGCGTCAATTAATTTGATAATTTGTATGAATTGGGATATTGAAGACCACACAAAAGTAGCATTAGTTATTACTCCATAATTTTTCGCCTCATTAATTTTCACGTAAGGAAATATCTTTTGGTAAAAAAAAACATGGCGTTTCTTCGGACTACATCGGTAGTCTTTCTTCTCCTGCAGACGCAGGCTGTAGTTCAACTGTAAAAGCTACTTTTACGTTTATAACATTAGTAAAGATAATTCTAAGACAGGAAGTTACTAACAGACTGATATCAATCACTGAACATAGTCTTCCAATAATGGCAGTTATTTTCGTTAGAAATACGATACGACATATTAGATTTCCAAACTAACAACCCATAGTTACGTTGTGACTGAAACCTATCTGTTCAAAGTTAGGAGATCAACTATGAGATCAAATGAACTGTTACGAGTAGGGTGGTTACGAATATTAAAGGTCAATATTACATGAATTATTATTATATACTAGCTTTTGCCTGCGGTTTCGCTCCCACTCTGCCCTACTATACCATATTCTACCCTATTCTACCCTGTACCCCTAGCCATGTTGATAACCTGCAATAGCTAACGCTTGTAGAAAGCTTCAAATGTACGGGAATAACGTTGTCTCAACGCTCAGTCACGTGATCAGAACAAAAGAATTGGCGGCAAGGTCAACTTGAAGCGTTCGACGCAAGCGAAATGGTTGTAACTTGGCTAGGGGGGCTGTTCTACCCTACTCTGCCCTACTCTACCCTACTCTAAACTACTCTACCCTACTCTACGCTACACTACCCTACACTACCCTACAGTACCGTACTCTACCCTACACTACCCTAATTTTCGTTTTTTTTTCTTCCTCGCAATAACAAGCACAACAAAAAAATAGAATTAGCGAAATAGGTTCAGCTGTTCTTGAGATTTGCGTTTAGCAACACATTTAACGGTTTTCCTTTAGGCACTGCGAAAACGAAGACACTTTTTGTTCCAGTTACTGACACAGAACACTTTTTGATCGTCATGAGTATTTTTTAAATGGAAACAACTGGACACAAAAAATGTTTACGTATGCGAAGGGAGTGGATGATTTCATACTGGTTCTATAGAAATCAAATATTCATCGGTAACTTGTATCTGACACAAGACGCACGTTTGTGCCTTGCCTTAATATTGGATAGTACAGTTTATCTCGTTAGAGTTTGTCTCTAATTTAGGATTTATAGTTCAAAGTTCATGTGTTGTGTATCATACCTCGTGTGCCGCTGTAGTCTATTCAGAAAGGCTCTAAGTAGGGGTTTTTGAAAATTCAATCTTTAAAAGGAGGAAAAGGGGGAGTACAACTTGTAATGACTGTTATCAATAGTTTTTTCCCTCACGCGGAAGGGAGGGGGGTGTTATTATTACGTGATTGCGCGTTTTTACGTAAATCACGAAAAAAAAAACACTTTCCATGGATTTTTCTAGCAAAAACAAAGATGAAACCAAAATTTTTGGTCAACAAAATTTCGTACAAATATGTATACAAAACGACAATTAAGCGTTTTTCAAGGTCATTCAGGTTGTACAGACGTAATAATATGCACAATCGGCGCTCGAGGGGTTAATGACCATCAATGCCTTATAACAAGATATCTCAAAACTTAAGACCATCTTAAATTAAAAACAATTAATGACAATCGCTTCATCTTCCTTTTCTTCGAAGCAGAACAAAACAATCCAGTCCTTTCACAGATAATCCTTAACCTTGATTCTCAGCATTGATCAATAACTTGGCACAGATCCATCAGTCTTCAAGGCTGTGTCAGTTACGATGGATGACCAATGCCAATGAGATGTTTAGACAATGAAAATGCTGAGTCGAGACGGTTTGTCTGTCGGAGATAAAAAGTCCGGTATAAGTTAATGTGTTACTATTGTGACTTAAATTGACTGGCAGTTTTTGTGAGAGTAAAAGTAATTTATGAGCTACTACTTATCATATAAAGTCATTGATAAAATTGCCACTGGTCTCAAAACGGTGAAGGAAACCGGCCTGTCCTAGAACCAAAAATTCGCCTATGTGGTGGATTACAGCCTATTTCATCTCTTAGACAGGAGGCCTGAGTCCCAACAGTGGGGGAAATATTATAAGAATTTTTTTTTTTTTTGTCGACGGGGAAAATCATCTTTGACGAAACCCGCTCTTGGGTGGAGCGGGAGACAGTGTCAGACTCTTACTGACTAAAAACCCCGCGCCGTTCCTTCTAGCCTTCATACCGGGGCGCGAGCTCCCTTTCGGACAACCCTGTCCCCAGTAGGCTTCGACCCAGCTGGGCCCCTCCTGGTGCTGACAACTCCTTGAGGCGCGCGGGAACAGTGCGTGCCGTCGACGTCTTGGACTCGGTCCATTACCGGGTGATCGGACAGCGAGCTACCCATGGCTCGCCGTCCGCGAGCCCGCGTCTACGGTGGCCGGAAATCGGGATCGGAATCCCGGCGACGGCGGCGAGGGCGCCGTTGCCTGATGCGGTCGGCCTCCTCCTTTGCTAGCATTACTGCTTCGCAGAAGGAGGCGACCGCCTGCCATTCCTCCTCGCTCCGGACCATGGCTTCGACCAGGGCCCGGTGCGAGAGGTCTCCGCCGCCGATCGCCCCCACGAGGGCACGGCGATGCTCCGCCCAGGCAGGGCACACCTCGACGGTGTGCTCCACCGTGTCCTCCGGGCGTTGCGCACAGTGGCGACACCCAGGCGTCTCTTCCGCTTGAATCCGATGCAGGAACCTCCCGAACTTGCCATGTCCGGTGAGGACCTGCGTCATGCGGAAGGTAAGGACGCCGTGAGGTCTTTCCAGCCACGCCTCAAAGAGGGGACTTACCGCCATAATCGTGGCGTACCCAATATTATAAGGATTACTATGCTATGCTTTTCATAAAAAGTTACATAAAATTAGAGACATATCTTATGTTCTACATTGTGGAAATATCCTTATTTTTTTGTGTTCACGGAAGTTATACTTATAAATTGGAATTTATTAATTTTTTTGTTTGACTTTTTATACGCACTTTTTTAATATTTATATAACAGAAAAGTAGGTAATTGTATATTGATTGTTCTTTTATCGAACGTTGCAGAAATTCTAACACTAACCTAAAGGTGAGAAAACCATTATTCTAACAATTAAATGTCATTGGCCAACCAACAATAAAAAAATAATTTTTATTTGTCAAAAGTGGAGACAGATTCTTTTTTAAAATTTCTAAATTAATCCTAAATTACTGTCAATTGGTTTTAAATTACCCAATTTTCTGAAATCAGAAACTTAGTCAAATTCACCAGTAATACACACCACAACAACAACAAAATACAAGCAATACACAATAAACCAATACACAATAAATCAATTACACTTTTGAATTGTCAAAATGTCGGTCAGTCAAAAAAGTGAAGCTGAATTGCACGTTCCAATGCGTAGATCTCTATGGAGAAGAACATGGAAGAAACTCCATGGACACTCTTTTAAATCATATTATGAGTTACATAAATCTTGGTTACATATTTATTTTTGCTGGGTGATGGATATGTAAGTATGGCCCAATTTGCAACCTTACTCTATTCTGTGAAATAAGACTTCTATTGTATATTATTTTGGGATATACGCTATTGTATATTATTTGGGATTTTTTAACAAAAATCTTCTTTTGATGTGATTTGATTGACATTTCACCTTTGAGAAAAGGTAGCCAGTTGGTTATTGATTTTATTAAGGGGTAAAATTGGAAAATGGGCGGCTAACGTTCGGATTCGAGTATTTATAAATTGTAAACTATAGAAACAAGAATACAATAAAGTGATTAATTGAATTAAGTACACGTTTTAGATATTCATAAATCGATATCATTCTGTATAACTATCGCACTATTTGTGTGATATTAATTTGTTTCTAAGCTTTCAGACAATCTACTTTTGAATTATTGATACATTCCTGATTAAATTTTGAAACGAGTCATGTCAATTTATTATAAAGGTAATCTATTCTCTCTAGCTTTAGACATAATAAAAAAAAATTTGGGTACACTTTGTAATAAAACTACAATATATTTAATATTTTGCTGTATATAATATTTATGCTGAAAATTAAATTTTAATATTGATGCTGAATTATTATAATGAACTTATATACCAACTGTTCTAATTAAATTAATTCATTCAAACTATCCATATTTTGAATTTATGAGGCATTTAATTAAATTAATTATTAATTAATAATCTTGTTGCCTTGTATTGTGCACAATTACAAAAAAAAACTGAAATTTTAACGAAAAAAAAATTGTACTACAGTTATGCTTATTTAAAAAAAAAAAACATTTCATTTACCTTTTTGTTTGGTTTTTAATTTATCTAAGTAGGTAATATTATTTTACATTGAAACAATTATTTATTAAAATTATTTGAATTTATCTCAAAAAATTAATGTTGTGCACACCTTCGTCTATGAAACTCTTTTGTCTAATACAGAAATGATTGGAGTTATAGCATTTGTATTAAATTTTTTATAAAAAATATTGTGATTGTAATTCGCTCCACGATGTTTCTGTTCTCATCTGCTTAACATAAAACCTTTTGCGTTTTTTTTGCCATCACCTTTCTTTGAACTCCATATTAAAAATGAATTTTATATGCGCCTGGGATTAACCGATGGGAGGAAAAAAAATCCGTGTTACATGGTACAGTGGAGAATAAACGGCCCGAAAATTCGGTGTCATTTCAGATTGCTACTGGAATGTCCCATTGAAATTCGAATTGTCCTGAAAATCATTTGTCGTTTTTCTGCCTGCGGAAATTGTTGGGGAATATTACAGTTTGAGGTTCGGTGTCATTTTTTTTTTTTGATGAGTAAAAATCATCCAAATGACATCCCCCTCACCCTTGGGTTTTGGTGTCTCAAATATATATTTTTTAATTGTTATAAGCTAGTGATTGACTGCGATCTCACCTGATGGTAAGTAGTGATGCATTCGTTGGTACCGTATTTGTTTGATTGGTTAGTAAAGCCTTTGTTATTAAATACTTTACATTTGAAAAAGTCACTGAACCGTCGAAAAATATTCAACTTTTTATATTACTACAGATTTAATCTTAAATTTATTGTAAAAAACTTTGTTTACATTAATAAGTTAGTCGCTATTTACAATTTTCTTAAAAAAATGATGATTTCTTTTAGTTATCTAATAATCAGCCTTGTAATGTTCTCACTGCTAGGACTCAGGCTTTAGGAAAAAGACTAGGCCGTTATCTACCACGTGGACCTAGTGCGGGGTTTTTTATGGTGGGGAAAATCATCCAAAGACAATCCCCGCTCTTGAGTGGCGCGAGATAGGTGTCAAGCCTACCCCGTCCCTTCTAGCCTTCATACCAGGGCTCGAGCTCCCTTTCGGAAAACCCTGGCCTCAGTAGGCTTCGACCCGGCTGGGCCCCTGCTGTTGACATAGTGCGAGTTAGTAGATATCATTGACACTTTTTATTCTAAGACATCACATATCTCCACATGACGTTTTCCTTAACAAGTTTGAAAGCAGTGGTGATGAAATATATTACACAAATACCTACCCTAATAGGATAACATTAGCTAATTTAAGATAAGCCAAAAATGAAGTAGAATTATTTATATCTCAATATAAAGCCCCGTTATCAGCATCACGAAATAATATATCACTGTCTCACACACCCATGAGACGGTGTTTCGCGATTGCTTCCTCATTACAGAGTAATGAGTTTTTACGTACCATGTATACGTACACTGGAGCCCAACCTGTATTCACCGACCACTGGTGGTTTCCAAAAGCTAAAATATGATTAGTCAAATGTTTACGCGTACGCGCGGGAATTAAATAATTTGTTTCTGCTAAGCCCGTTTCATCATCGGATCACCGGCGATGCACCACCGGTAAGTGGTGGATGTCCCACTTATACGCCCAAAACATTTTAGAAAAACATTAATTGTGCGTACAGCGTAAGGAGTGGGATTCCCTTCCAAAGTCAGTGTTTACTGAAAGTTGTAAGCTTCAAGACAAGAGTGAGTAGGTTACTTCTAGGTAAGCGTGCTTCATTGTCGACCACATTATTGCCTACGATCAGATGAGATAGTGGTAATAGATGAATGTATTTAATATCAAGGCGTGTTACATTTAATATTAAACCTTCAGATACCGTCAATTAGAGACACAATAGTAAGACAATAGATGCGCGGCCACCGGTGGTCGCTTGGGGATTCATGAATTAATGAACCAACATGCCTTCTGTCACTTATGATAGATTATAAGTTTATTTTTTACTAACCCTGGTAAATTTTTTCTTCACTTCCAAAAATCAAAGAGGTCGTAAACCAAAAAGGTTGAGAGCCACTGATCAAACAGTACTACAACTTGCTTTAATATTAATACAACATTTCCCCAGGACTATGTGGACACAGATCGGTAATTACTCCAAATCGAGTTAAGAGAATCCCAAATACCTCGAAATGGAATTATAAATATTAGGCCCAAAGCATGTTATTGCGATGTTCCACTGAAATCTCATTACCTTTATATTAATTTACATTTTAAGATGAAAGGGAAATATGTGACTGTGATTATGGATGGCTAATTTTGTATTAGATGTGACAGATGACATTTTGAAGAGCGTGAAGATGTATGCTGTAGGGAGTAAACAACCTTGAGATGCTAATTTGTTCTATTACAATCTTGAATTACGTTTGCACGATTACAGACTATCCCCCTTTAATGGAGTGACTTTGTTGTGATGCAAATAATTATGTGTATTATTTTGTTACTATAATATTTTTAATCTATGGGAATAACTTATCCTGAAATAAATGATTATTATTATTATTATTATTTATCTCCTTCTGCGTGGCAGTAATGATAGTAAACAAACACAAAGCAAACAAACATAAAGGAACTGACTTCGTTACGCTCCTGCCGCCGCCACAGAAGTCACATGGCGATTCCCAGACACCATAGTCGCGGGTTAGCGGACGATGAGCAATGAATAGCTTGTCGTCTGCCCGTCCAATAAGGACTAAGCTCGAGTTGACGAGGGCACGTAGCATTTGATGCGCCTCAAAGAGATGTCAGCGAAACCTTAGGGTCCTTAAGGTAAGGCCGATGCCCACTGGGGAATTTTTGAAAAGGAAACCTGTTGTCCTAGTGAAGTGTAGAATATAATAGGTATGCTCTCTTATTTTAGTAAGTAAGTACACTCCTTTATATGTATGCTGAGTTAGCAATATACCTCATATGCGACGATTCCATGTATCATGTATTGCACTCAATAAATAGTACTTAACACATGTGGTTGTTTGCTTGAGACCACCTCCTTAGGAACCCCAACATTACACTAGAATCCAAAGGGCAACTCAAAGGTGTGGTTTTAGTCAGTAAAACACTGATCTGAAAATCTCTTTCCCGCTCAACCCTAAAGCACGAGCAGAAATTGAATGATTTTCTTCCTCAAAAAAGCCTTCCCCTTTTAACTATAAAAAATAAACCTATAAAAATACTTAACTAACAATAATTACAATTAAAAAAAAACCATAAGCCAATTACAACTAAAAACAAATTTTTTAACATTAAAAAATAAACCTATAAAAATACATACCTAACAATAATTACAGTAAAAATATAGAGTAATAATAAAAACCATACGCTAACTACAACTAACTAACATCAAATTAGATATACCTAACTACCTAGTTTCAAACAATTAAACATAATAATTTATTTCAGCACAAAACTTCAAATGAGATAAACTGTATTTATAATGTAACACTCTCTTAAACGGTAATAAATAAAAAAGTGTACCTTATTTTTTATTTATTGCCGTTTAAGAGGTTGTGATGTGTCCTTATATTAATCATACTATAATATTGTAAAGGCAAAAGTTTGTATGTGTGTAAAACTTAGCAGACGGATAGACCATATCCTGGAATAGCACATAGTAATACTTTTCTTCTTGGAAATATATTTCTTTAGGTTAATTTTCTAGTATCACGCAGGCGAAGCCGTTGGTAGCAGCTAGTATCAAATAATGAGTACATATGTATAAAAAAAGAAAAGAAGAAAAAAAAAGTCGTCAGCCCACTTATTTATTCGGGCGAATGTCATTCGCGTTTTTAGCTTTCAACGGATCACGAGGATCACTTATTTAAAAAAAATATTTGTGTTCCTGGCCGGTTTTTTTTTTCGGAAACCGTCAACAAAAAAAGTTAAGTGATATTGTTGTTTTCCAGAAAGATTAAAAAGTAGAGAACTTTTTTCCATGTATGTGATCACATTTTTTATTTTGTTTTTTTTTTTTTTTTTTAATCTCCGCGGAGCACTTTATAAATACAAAAATTTTATAAAGTGCCAAGCTTTGAAAAGCAAAGAAATAATTCAAACTTCTCTGTTTCTTCATTTGTCCTTTTGCATTTTAGGTTCACGGTAAATTTTTTGAAACGTTCTCGCAGCCTTAGTAGGTAGGCATCGGCCCTACAGAGCCCTCTTCAGTTTTCCTGACATTTCATATAACATTCTCATAAAAAATCTCGACCAATAAAATATAATATCGGAAATCCGATGGATGCGGGACGCACAGGATCGATCATTATAGGGACACTTGGGGGAGGCCCATGTCCAACAGTGGACGTCTGTCGGCTGAAATGATGATGATTTTTTCCTTTATTTTTTTCTGTTTTCGTTCTTCCTTTCTTTTTATCTGATTTTGGCCGCTCTTAAACTGTAGTACTAAAGTACATTAGCTCACACCAAACATTACTCTCTAAAGTTAAATTAAGCACAAGCTAGCCATTTATTTATTGCTAGCCACTGCTTCGGATCACTAACTCTTCTAGATTCCCGATTTCCATTCGGTTTCGATTTTCCACTTGAACAGAACTGTGATTGGATTTTCTCTTAGAAAAAAGGCCCCACGGTTGATGTGTTGTCTCACAGGTTTACGGAAAGCTTGTCTAGCGGTAAAAGAGAAAAAATATCCTACATGTTTGAGACTAGCAACTGTCAGTGGCTTTACCCACACGAAAATAGGAAAGTATTGTGAGAAAACATACTCTCAGAATAAAAAGTTGAGTTGCTGAAATTAATATTCACTGACAATTCGGACACACATTAGTACCAAATGTCAGATAAAAAGTTTTAAAATATATTATTTAGGGAAAAGCGTTACCAAAACTATTTTAGGGTGGATTTAAAATATGGTATAAAAATATTACTAACCGAAGTTGCCATTCTTCAGTTAATATTTTTTTATACTATATTTTTCAAACATTTTTTATCTGACTGTATTAAACAGTTTCAATAAATTTGGTGGTGTCCAAATTGTTCATGAATAATGTATCGACTTTTCGGACACTGTGTCCACAAGTCAAAAACTTGGGACTCAATGTGCTATTCTCCTCCTCCTTGCGTCGTTTATCCTCAATGCTGAGGGTCGTGACCTCGACGAATAATCTTTTTATGGACTATATTTCGCCATGTTGTCCTGTCTTCGGCGATGTGGATGGCGTCGCAGACTGTGGTCTCCAGTGTATCACGGATTTGGTCTGACCAACGTAATGGACTCCTGCCCCTGGGTCTTTTCCCATCAATTTTTCCTGTCAGAAGCAACTTTTCGAAGTTATCACCTCTCTTTCTGGCAATATGGCCAAAGAAATCAAAGATTCTTCTTTGGCATATTGTGGTGAGTCTCATGGGTGCTCTGAGTTCGGCTAATATGGAATCGTTGGTCCGGTGCTCTGACCAGTGGATTCCAAGCATTTTCCTCCAACACCACATCTCAAAAGCGTCAATGCGGCAACGGTCAGCTTTTTTAAGGGTCCAGGTCTCTGCGCCGTACAGGAAAATGGAGAAAATGAGGGTGGTGACGAGCTTTTTTTTGGTCTTACACGAGATGTGCTATTCTAGCATATGCCAAATTTTATAAAACTTAGTTCAGCCGTTTGCGTATTAATGATTAACAAATTATATACACAACAGACACCCGTGTCACACACTAACTTACATATCTATAATTTTAGTGTAGACGGACGGTAAGCAACGTGTAGCTTGCCGTCTACAACACCCGACCCCGGATGGACGACACGTTGTATCTATCTACCCACGCCTCTCACCAGTCAAGAAAGTAAAGGGTTGACGGGGCTCACTAGTACCGATGTCTATTTAGTTTGCGGGGTTATTCAGAGAGGAATTTATTTGTCAATTTTCATTTAAAAAAAGAAGGTAATCTCTAAAACTTCCCAGATTTTATTCACTGGTAAAATAACACATTTTTCCCCCAGTGATACCAATTATATCAGCCGAGATATCTTTGTGTTTGTTTAGGAAGTTGGCGAGAAATATTTCCTAAAATAGAATTATTTGGATCCTTACTTATAAGATAATTTTCTTTATATATACATTCAGACATTCATTGAATTTCTTTTCCCAATAAGACAAAGTGTATCATAATCTATCTTAATCATATTTAGGAAGTGCGGGCTCAAAAAGTGATCGATTATAACCCAAACAATAACTTGATTGATGGCGTGCCAGTATTTTTATATAATAAACGCAATTGCCAGAATAAAAATGGCGTTTGATCCACAAATGACAGAGCTATTGACACAACAAAATAGATTGAATGCCATTTTGTAGGCTTTTGTTTGATGAAGGGATAGATATTTGCGTACTTGACGGTAGCCCAGAGTATAATTTAAGTAACAGCAGGGGCCCAGCTGGGTCGAAGCCTACTGCGGCCAGGGTTATCTGAAAGGAAGCTCGAGCCCCGGTATGGAGAGGCTGAAGGAACGGGGTGGGTTTTTAGTCAGTAAGAGTCTAACACTATCTCCCGCTCCATCCATGAGCGGGTTTTTGTCACCGAAGGAAAAAAAGGGTAATTCAAAAATAAAGTAGTTATTAGTAACAAAAAAACGAAAAAAAGTATGAATAATCAGCAAACAAAAAAAATTATAATCTACAAATTGCAAACATTGTTTCGAAAATAAGTTATATCATGAATAAGAAATACTATAACAAAAGGACGTTTCCAAAGAAACAGACAATAATATAAATTTCAATAAACCTGCCCATAACTACAAATTCCTTTAGGTAGAAACTATAATAATGTACAAACTGCGAACTTGAAATATCATGAATAAGAAACACTAAAACAAAACGAGGACGCCTCTAACAAAATGAAGTATAATTTAAGCATTTAATATCCGTAGTCTAATATTATAAAAAGGGAAAAACATTTTTTTTATATGTTTTTTTATATTTGTTTGTAGTGAATAAACTCAACTACTTCTGAACCGATTCTAAAAAATCTTTCACTAGTAGAATGCTACTTTATCACT
Source organism: Mythimna lalbum (assembly GCA_949319445.1). Classification (NCBI taxonomy): domain Eukaryota; kingdom Metazoa; phylum Arthropoda; class Insecta; order Lepidoptera; family Noctuidae; genus Mythimna; species Mythimna lalbum. Next base: position 2,885,344 of record OX439356.1, on the reverse strand, counting down.
GAGTGTAAAGGCAGAACTATATTGCGCAGACGTGGGCCATGTACGTCTATCTGGGCGCATCGGTCTCCATACATTTTATACGGCAACTAGAGATACATTAATGCCACGCGATACCACGCGATACCACGCGATGTCACGCGATACCACGCGATGCCACGCGATGCCACGCGATGCCACGCGATGCCACGCGATGCCACGCGATGCCACGCGATGCCAAACGATGCCACGCGACGCTGTTCTATGTATCAGGCGCGGTCCACATATGCAGCGGTCTAATATAGTTCTAGCTTCATTGGTTACTAGCTTTTTCCTGCGGCTTTGCTCGCGTAAATAAAATATAGCCTGTGTCACTCAGGAAAAAAAACAGGTTTCTATCGGTGAAATAGTTTCAACAATCAGACCAGTACTTTCAGAAATTACCTCCTACAAACAAAAAAAAAACAAACTTTACCTCTTTATAATATCATAGCATATTATATATTTTCTACTTTTCAGCGGACGAAGCTGGTAGACACTGGTATAGGTAATATAAATTTCAATAAATCTACCTAAAACGCTCCTTTATGTTGAAACTACGTTTAAAATCAATGTCAACCAGACACCCAAAACGATCACAACCACGATACAGGAGAATTTATATAAGAAAAAAAAAAGAAATACAGAATCCCAAAGACATATTTTAGGACTAAAATAGGGTCGCCTAGGTAAAGAAAAATTCCTAATCTCATACTGGCCGGTATCACAATTCAATTTGAATGTTCTTATTTCACGTTGACTGTTTTCTAAAGCCACAGCTGTCTCAAAGGTGTATGGAAGAACTATTAAAGGTACAGGATGAGTTAGGATGAAGTTGGTATTGTAGTCTGTTCGAGTATAATGGAGGATTTTGGTAAAATTTTTGTATTACTTTTGGGATCAAGGTGCGTAGCCTTTTTTCTAGTGTTGGTGTCGGCATCCAGTCTAACTGGGTGGGCAAGTACCTAACTAATATTCAAAACCCAGTCATCATCATCATCATCATTTCAGCCGATACACGTCCACTGCTGGACATAGGCCTCCCCCAAGCGTCGCCACAACGAACGCTCCTGCGCGTCTCGCATCCATCGGCTTCCCGCAACCTTCACCAGGTCATCAGACCACCTTGTTGGAGGCCTTCCAACGTTGCGTCTTCCGGTACGCGGTCGCCACTCCAGAACCTTTCGGCCCCAACGGCCATCTGTTCTGCGAGCAATGTGCCCTGCCCATTGCCACTTAAGTTTGGCAATTCTTTGCGCTATGTCGGCAACCTTAGTTCTCCTGCGGATGTCTTCATTTTTGATTCGATCACGCAAGGTAACCCCGAGCATAGCCCTTTCCATTGCCCTTTGGGTGACTTTAAGCCTTCTGATGAGGCCCATTGTGAGCGACCACGTTTCGGAGCCATATGTCATCAGCATTTTTTTTAATGTGCTTTAATTATTTAAACCATTTTTATCTTATCAAATATGAATGAATTTTTGAAATATATTCATCAGCAGCGAAGTTATAAAGCTGCAAAGCTACTAATAAGAAACTTCAGCACGCCCATACGGCAGATGATTTTTCATTTGTCTCAAAATTAAGACAAAAAATTAAAAAAAAAATTGGTTAAAATAGTCATAATAATGTCGTTGAAAGTCGACGAGAATATTATGACTATTTTAACCAATTTTTTTTTTTGTTTACTTTGTTTGTATTGTCTCGTTGGCTTTTCCACCAATTTTGATATTGTTGATATTCTATATTTGTATTTTAATTATTTATTAATAAACTAGTTAGATAGCAAACATAATTTTCATGCATATTCTCTATACTTATACAGGATACCCCTTGAACTGGCATCAATTTCCTAGTTTCTGACTATACGTATTGCCTATAAAAGATTTACATAATACCTGGAACCAATAGTACAGCGTGCTTTCCGAGGCATAAAGAAATGTAGGTATGTTAAAATGGCCACCCATTTACAAACCAACCTAGCCAAATATTGCTTAACCTAGAATATCAAGCCGTATAGCTGTTGTTATTCAGGTTATGTTTTCATCTATGTAGTATTTAATATGACCTTTAAATAATATAGGTCACATACGCATAAGGATTCGGGCTTACATTCGAAGGAAACTTCGTATACTGTAATCGATTCTTCGGTTGCTATGGCAACGGTACAAAAAGCTCCATTAATGTACAACAACAATCGGTAACAAATCAATTTGATTGAATCGAGTAAAGGAATCAAGGAACTAACTTACAAGGAATATAAGAAGTTATTCTACTATATAGGAATATTGTACTAGGATTGTTAAATTATGCATTAAATGATAAAGTTCTATGATCAACTGAGAGATGAAGATTCATTAGAAAATTAAATGCAAATCACACGCGCGCACTGTGACGGTAATGTATAAACTTAGCTATGAAAGCAGTTCGATTTCCGAATTGACTTACGAAGATTTTTTGGATCGAAAAAAGAAGTTTTTTTGTGACGTCACTACAAATTTATAGTTTTCAGAATTTTTCCTATACTTATGGTATGAGACCTTGCTTCATGCCAAATTTCAGGATTCTAGATCAACGGAATAGGGTATTTCCTTATGAATTTTGATTTCCTTGAGTGTTTATATATACGTTTTTGCGACACAAACCTAAGTACCTATCTTTTTTTTTCTCGTTAATTTACATGTTTGATTTTTTTAGAGCTTCAAGAGCCCGCATGAGTATAGGGTTTTAATTTGACCTCGACAACTCTACGCGTTCCCGAGATAAAGGGTCTTTACAGACAGATAGACGGACATCAAAGTGATGCTATAAGGGTTCCGTTTTTCTCTTTTGAGCTACAGAACGGAACCCTAAAAATAATTGAGAATGTCGACTCGATAATTTCACCTTTGATTATGAACGCCAAATATTTGACAGTCAAATACTTAAAATCTTCAAGCTTAATCAGCAAGAACGAATGGAAAAATAGGAAAGAGATGACTTGAAAAACTGGCGTCTCGTTATGATCTCCGTGATCTATTTCCAGCCAGTTCGTCCGATGGAAGGTAATCGACCTAATTTTTCGTTTCTAAATCACAAAAAGGGATCACTATTATGTAGGTATGACTGTGAATGACAGCTTCGTTATGGCTGCTTTTTAATCTTAGCTTTTATATCTATTTCATTTAGGATGATTTTTTATTGGCACTTAATCTTGTGTGTATTGAAGAGTAACTTGATGATGATACTTAAAATATTATTATTATTTAAACCGTGAAAAAAAAACGGTTTTGTGGTTCAAACTTATGTCTCTTTGAACTATTGTTTTGTTAATAAAAATATTAAGAAAACAATAAACAACAAAAAAATAACTTGGATACTTTTTTTGATTTTTGTAATGTTTAGCAGCAAATTTATCGGGTCAGCCTTCTCGGTAAGTTTTTCTGAAATAGTCAATACTACAATAATTCTCATGTTCATTTTACCGAAATCGGATCTGTTTCAATGATTCTAAATACATATTGTTAAGTTGCGCAGATACTTGAGATACAAAACAACACCAATTTTACATCACAATATTCACTAGGAATCAATTTGTGAATAATTAAAACAGTGTCTGTTTTAATTGCTCACAACTGTTTTAACTTCATTAGAAGAAATTCCTTTAAAAACTTCTTGAAAAATTTGTTATCAATGTAGGTGAAATATAAACTGACCTACTTCATATGTAATAAGTTTAGTTGATGTGTCTGAATGAAGGCTAGCAGCATAGATTTAAATAAAAACGATATATTTTTGACAATGAAAAAAAAACAGGTGAAAGATGTGAAAGTTGGTTATTAATACAGAATTTTTAAAGCTGATAAAAAGGTGTTTGTTTCTGCCATCCCCTATAACTTTTCCATCCCACAACTTTGGGGGCTCGTCCGGGATAGGAAGAGCTATATTCTTGGCAGAAATAGCAGGGTACGGTCGAGAATACTTAAGATTGAATCTCGGCTGGGGCCGCCATTGCTGCTCGCCGTGAAAAGTTGAAAGTCGGATTTATTCCAAAGACCTATGTTTAATGTTTTTGATTTCAAATCTAAGAAGATGCAAGACGATAAGGCGACGCTTGGCGTCGTGAGCGGTTATGCCGCAGACGGAATAGCTAAATTTAGTGGAGATGACAAGACGTATTCCTCTTCAAAATGGGCACAAGATGTAGACGACAACGCTGAAATATTCAGTTGGACACCCCAACAGAAGCTGGTTGTTGCACGAAGATCATTAACAGGCACGGCTGAACTCTGGTTGCGGTCGGAAAAAACATTCAAGTCGTTCGATGAACTAAAAGCGGCATTGCAAAAAGAGTTTCCCGACTCATTGAATGTCAAAGAGATGCACGAGTTGATGAGTTCCCGTAAGAAAAGGCGCGAGGAGACCTGCTACCAGTATATGCTGATCATGAAAGAGTTGGGTAAGCGGGCAAAATTTCCAGATTATGTGACAATTCAGTACGTGGTGGATGGGATTCAAGATTTAGAAATGAACAAGGCGATACTCTACGGCGTAACCACATACTCAGCACTAAAGGAAAAGCTGGCAATTTATGAAAGTATAAAAATCAAGTCGAGGATTCGTGCGAATTTACCAAAACAGAAGCAAGAGAGTACAAGTGGTGGTGATCGTGGACAAAAGCAGGTCAATGCACCTAAAAAACATTGCTTCAAGTGTGGTGATTCATCTCATCTATCAAATTCATGCCCGAATGGAGTAAAGTGCTTCAAGTGCGATACGTTTGGCCATATTGCACCAGATTGTAAGTTGAGCAACATTCAAAAGCATGATTTGCAACCGAAAAGTGGACAGCGCCACCAGTCCATGTGTGTGAAGTTCGTTCCGAAACTGGAAAATAATACCAAAGATAGCGTTGATGACGATCAAGATTCCGAACGTCAGATTGAAGTGTCAAACGTCAAAATTGAAGATGACAGAGACAGTCAGTCGGTGTTGAATGTCAACAATCCAAATCAAAACAAACTCCAAAACTCAGTGAAAATAATTGAATTATGCGGACAAAAAGTTGAAACTCTAATTGATAGTGGAAGTGATTTAAACTTAATAACAGTAGATCTATTTTTCCAATTAAATGTATCCTCATATACCAGTGACAAGTTGTTGTTAACTGGACTTGGATCGTCCAAAGTATATACGTTAGGAAAGTTTAATGTTATCATATGTATGGACGGATATAAGTTAGATGTATTATTTCATGTTATACCTGCAGATTCAATGCCTTATAAAGTCTTACTGGGTCAACCTTTTTTAATAAGTACGACTGTGTTGTTTAACAATGGATGTGTTAGTTTAATTTCAAAAGGGGAGGGTGAAATGTTGAGATGTCTAATCTCAGATGCACAGCAGCAACAACTGGTGAGTTATATTCCAGATGAGAACGTGCGCTCAGTGGTTATGCAAATGGTGGAAGACTATAAGCCCATGCAGGTGAAGGAGGCTCCAATTGAAATGAAGATAATTCTGAAGGATGACATACCGGTTTCTCAAAGACCACTGACAGATTTGTTAAAGAAGACCAATCCTTATCATTTTGGTGAAGAACAGCAGATAGCTTTTAACCAGTTGAAAGAGAAGTTGACACAAGGACCGGTGCTGAAAATTTTTAAACCAGGTTTGAAGACAGAACTGCACACTGATGTCTCCCAACAAGCGTATGCAGCAGTGCTCATGCAACAAGATCCCGATGACAAGTGTTTGCATCCAGTGTATTACATGAGCAAGAAAACTACAGACGCAGAGAAAAAATATAGCAGTTACGAGTTGGAAGCTTTGGCTGTGATAGAAGGAGTTAAAAAATTCAGGAAATATTTATGTGGAATCCCATTTAAGATTGTCACAGACTGTGCAGCATTCCAAATGACCTTAAAGAAGAAAGATTTAGTAACAAGAGTGGCAAGGTGGGTCCTCTTTTTACAGGAATATGATTACACAGTTGAACATAGGTCTGGCAGCAGAATGAGACATGTAGATGCTTTAAGTCGCAGTGCTTATGTCAATATTGTTACAAGAGGAGTTCATGATCAATTGAGAAAGGCTCAACAGTGTGATGAAGGAATAGTTGCTATTCTACAGGTTATAAAACAGAAGCCTTATATGGATTATTATGAACATAATGGACTGCTGTATAAAGGTGAAGATGGTAAGATAGTAGTACCCAAAGGAATGGAAATGCAAATACTAAGGAAAGTACATGAAAATGGTCACTTCGGTAGAAAGAAAATGATGGAACTCATTGAAAAAGATTTTTATATTATAAATGTCACTAGAAAAATAGAAGAAGTTGTTGTCAGTTGTATACCATGTCTATTAGCACTGAAAAAAGAAGGAAAGCAAGAAGGATTCTTGAACAGCATAGAGAAAGAAAGTATACCTCCTAGCACTTTACATTGTGATCATATTGGTCCTCTGTCAGAAACTAAGAAGCAATATAATTATATTCTGACTATTGTGGATGCTTTCTCAAAGTTTGTGTGGTTATTTCCAACAAAAACTACTAACTCAACAGAGCTGATTAATAAATTAAGAATTCACCAACAAACATTTGGGAACCCGAGCAGAATGATAACTGATAAAGGAGCCGCTTTCACTAGTAATGATTTTGCAGAATATTGTCAAGCTGAAGGCATACAGCACATTACAGTTACCACTGGTGTACCTCGTGGTAATGGGCAGGTGGAGAGAGTACAGAGAGTTTTAATTTCCATACTTACCAAGTTGTGCCTAGAAGATGAGAAGCAATGGTACCGTCATGTGAGCCAGGTGCAAAGATCACTGAATTGTACTTTTCAGCGTAGTATAGGGACAACCCCTTTTGAGTTATTGATTGGTACGAAAATGAGACTTAAAGAAGATATGGGAATAATTAGCATGCTACAGGAGGAGGAAAGGGAAGAGTATGTACAGGAACGAGAAAAGCTAAGAGAACATGCTAAAATACAAATACTTAAAATACAAGAAGAAAATAGAACTAATTTTAACAGGAAAAGGAAAGAGAGTATAAAGTATGCTGTGGGAGATTTAGTAGCTATTAGAAGAACACAATTTGGGAAGACTTTAAAGATAAGGGCGAAGTATTTGGGACCATACAAGGTGGTGAAGATACTTGGAAAAGATAGATATGAAGTGGAAAAGGCTGAAGTTGCTGCTGAGGGTCCAATCAGAACGTCGACTGCAGCAGATTATATGAAGAGATGGCCAGAGGTAAGCTATTAGGATTGCTGCCTAATGGGTACTTTGTTTTAGATGTTTCTCAACATTTCAATGTTAAGTTTTGTTTATTTTATTTAAAGGTACAGGCATTTGATCTCAGGTGTTCTATGTCATTAATTTAAAAGATGTCAGATGATATGATGTTTTTATTGGTTTATTTCTATAACTGTTATGATGTGAACTATCTAATATTTGGGTGTGTGTTTTTTTTATGATAATATGTTAGTAAACTTATCTTAGTCTGAGGCCAGACTCAGGCAGGAAGGCCGAGTTGTAGGTGAAATATAAACTGACCTACTTCATATGTAATAAGTTTAGTTGATGTGTCTGAATGAAGGCTAGCAGCATAGATTTAAATAAAAACGATATATTTTTGACAATGAAAAAAAAACAGGTGAAAGATGTGAAAGTTGGTTATTAATACAGAATTTTTAAAGCTGATAAAAAGGTGTTTGTTTCTGCCATCCCCTATAACTTTTCCATCCCACATCAATAACCAACAGATTGTTGTTATAAATTGCTTGCCTTCTAAATTCAAAACATTACTGGCTGATTTCACTCTATCTTTGGTTATCCAATGCAATAAAAAACAACAGCCAGTAAAAACTCCAAGGATTACAAATGTCGCATTACGAAAGCCTAAGAAACACGGATGTCGAATCTTTATTATTTCTCAAAAACACTTTTTGATGCCAAAATAGATTAGGCCGCCATTTTCAGATAGAGATCGGGTTGTTTTCCGAAGAGAAAATTTAAATAATGACGTGATTTTACTTGAAGAGCGGAAAAGTTACATTAAAATTATGCAGATTGAAGTATATTTCTTTCTGTAACGACCTATTAATGTGTCGGTTTAAGTTCTGGAATCTTTAGAAGGTACGAAATAGGATTCACGTTGCTTTTATGGAATACTTTGTCTTAAATTACTTACCATGGACTATGGAGATGTTACTGGTTGGTGTTGTTGTTGGTTTTATAAACCGTTTTGTAAACCAGATTAATTTTCAAATAAACTAGCTGTTACTAAGGGTTTCTCCCACGTGTACTTAAATAGACAATTTTTCTAAGGATACGTCTTTTTGCGCAACTACTCGTTGACTATTTGCCGAAATCGCGCGCTTTTCTCATTGAGTCGATGCGTGCTTTTTTGACGTCGACTCAATGACCGAAGCATTGAGTTCCATTAAGTTCCCGCGTGGTCAGGGGACCAGGTCATCGGTCCACCTTGTTGGAGGCCTTCCAACGCTGCGTCTTCTTAGAGATTCTTATATTAGTTAACAATAATCAAAATCTCTTAATCAACTTTGATTATTGAACCCGTGTTGACTATAAATCATTTTATTTTACCCTAATAATTAACCAAGTCGTCTTGACTTTTTAAACATACTATAACACAAATTAGTGATGTGAATGAAAAACTTTACTACTCACTCCACGAACAAATAATTTAATGTTCAAATTTAAAAATTCAAATTCTGTTTTTATGTTTATTCTTATTACTTTTTATTCTATATTTTAATTATTATAATGATCTGTTAAGACGTATAAATTAGTGCATGTAGTGCTTTTCTTTAAGTGATGGGGCACTTAGACGTAAGATTGTATTGTTTTTCTTTATAACTAGCTTTTGCCCGCACGGCTTCGCTCCCGCTCTTCCCTACTCTACCCTACTATACCCTACTCTACTCTACCCTACTCTACCTTACTCTACCCTACACTACTCCACACTACTCAACTCTACACTACTCTACTCTACACTATTCAACACTACTCTACGCTACTCTACCCTACTCTACACTACTCTACCCTACTCTACCCTATCAAACTTCACATAAACCATCTATTAAATAGTCCGAACAAAGTCTAAAAATTTAGTTTGGATAGGTGAGCCCGTTCTTGAGTTATAAAATAACAACGAAAAGTGGCATTGATTTTTATATATATGGATAGTGCACTCATTGTTGAAGAGCCAAATAAATAAATAAAAATAAATAAACAAATAACGAAAGAAATCAGCACGTCCAAGAAACAAACATGGTAATATATGCGACACCCGCCAACTCCCACCGGGCCCACGTGTGGAATTCCTCTATCACCTCTCTTCCTTCCAGCAGCGGGAACTTCAAAGGATGATTATGTCTAAGCACCTCTTTTACAACACCCTTACCGGATTAACATCAAAGTTTGTCAATTAGTTAAAGTAGTTACTTTACCACCATAGTAACAATAAAGCTATCCTGTTCTGTTCCTGATTTCGGTGTGATACAAAATTTCATATTTAAAAATATGAGTAATAATATGCATATACAAATGAAAAAACAATCAATAAAGGCACATTACATTATTTTATTTTTAATATTTTGTCAGTTTAGGTTACTAGATACTTATAATTTAAATTATAATCATATTATTTATTTTCACGCAAATTACAATGCAGGTAGCATTTTTTTTTTCAATTATACAGATCGAACATACCGCCTTCACGTAAAAGCGTTCTCAAAAAAGTACCAGTTCTCTTGTGGTTGCTGACTACATTTCATCAGTTTCGACCCACCAGTTTTTACTATCTCGTCTCCTAGAGATGAGACCTGATTCCCAGCAATAAGATCATTGAGAGCTGATAATAATCTTTTGCATCATCTGTTTATGTTTTATGCAACGACACATCTAGCGCTTGGTGTACTTTTTAGCTTTTAATGCCTCGTGGTTCATACCATTTTCAGTTCTCTTCCTTCTTCTATAGCCTAGCCATCATCAACATCTTCCTGCTCATGTCCTGTTATTAGCGGTTGGCGCAACACGACTTTTTCTTTCATTCTCCCCTGTCCCTCGTCATGCTATCACTAACTTTCTTTTCTTTCATATTATATATTCTTAAGCCTTCCTCTCCCATTCCATAGCCAAGCGTGTCCTGCCTTATTCCATTACTATTACTTGACCCGGGACACAAAAGACATTTATCTTTTAAAATATTTATAACATTAAATTTACTCTCGAGTATCAACCTCCTAAAGCCCACTATGATAGTCCGACCACGCAGTTAGGGTCCGATAGTAAACATCACACGTTAGTTTTATTTGCTGCCATTTCGATGACACAGGTAGCTCGTAGTGAATGTTAAACATGCTCTTTTATAGAGGTCGCTCTTTTAATATTATATCCAAAAAGTAATGTTGAATTTAGAACTGGTACTGGTTACTGGTTTCCATCACCTCTGGAAGAGGTCCAGTTAAGTCATGTAGTTGAAAACTCTATACTTTTGACTAGCTGACTCGGAAAACGTTGTTCTGCCATTTAAGTAAATTATATCAAAGAATATTTGAAGATGGCGTTGTGTGATAGTTGCGGAATATTATTAATTTTATTATTTAGGTTAGGGATTTAATATTGAATATATTTTTTTTACATTTCTTTTAGTCATCACTGTTAGATGTAGGCCTCCCCCAATGTTGTGGCAACAATGACTAATCCTGTACTGCTCTCTCGCGACTTACGTTTTATTTATTATTGACTGATAACTTGAGTGAAATAACAAGCAATACGTTATTTCATATTTTTTATAATATAATTATATGCAATAGTAATTGCACGTAAAATTACTTTTTCATTTCAATTTATGCGATGCCCTCTTTATTGGTAATAAAACAACAATAAAAAAGTAAAATGGTCATAATAATATTAAACGATGCATGCAGCTTGAAATCTGTGACCAGTATGAAGCATTAATTTCATTATTTTTTAATATTAATTTAAAATGATCCGATGCTCATAAAATGTCATGCAATTATTTCCTTTATGAATAATTTAACTTATTGGAACTGTAGGCCGGAACAGACTTTAAAGGATTGTCTGAAAGAATTTCCGCAGTTAATTTTTTTGAGGTGGCAACACTGAATAACGAATACCTCATCCCGCTCTAGGTCCATATGGGCCCAACAGGCCGTAGGAGCCCAGCAGGGCCGAAGTGTACTGGGGCCTTGAACCGGTTTCTAAAAGGAAGGTCCAACCCCGGTATGAAGGGCTAAGAAGGAACGGGGTGGGTTTTTTAGTCAGTAAAAGTCTGACACTATCTCCAGCTCCGCCCAAAGGCGGAAGATGTCATTGGATGATTTTTACCTTCCGAAAAAAAAAATCCGTTCTAAGTTGAACAAGAGGGAGTGTCAGGTTTTTACGGACTAAAACCCACGTGTGTTCCCCTTTTCCACCACTAGTGGGCCGCGTGGAAGACCATTGTCATTAATTGGAGCAATACTTACAGGATAGCGAGCTAAAACTCATTCAACCATTTTTTTTTCGAAAAATCTATGACAAACGCATCATTCTTCACAATAAACAGAATATTATGAGGACTACAAGACAGTAAGAACGAAACCGAAAACTTGATTCGAGGTTACTTATGCCAAATCACACGTACCAAGTAAACGGGCGAGACAGTGTTCTCGGCCGAATACTCGGTACGTATAAACAAAGCGCGAAGTGCTCGGCCGAGCGCTTACCTATACAACTCACTTACATCACTGTCTCGGCCGAGCAACATAATTACTGTCTCGCCCTATTACTCGATACGTGTGATCAAGGCATTAAAGATATACGGAACAATATGTAAAGTCTCGCAAACCGGTGTTGAAAAGGTCAAAAATTCTCCGACCAGACAGTTGTGTCTGGTCCGGACAACTGCTTTATCGTTGATTTTGGGCTGTTGCATGATTTGTATGCTATGTATGTTCTTATCGCGTCGATAATCCTAATACCACAATACCGTTGTTTTTTAGTTCCCATGTGGAGTTATAGATGTCGCTACTAGTATGTTTTCGCGACAAAGAACAAAATGAAAACCAAATTTTAAAGAAAATCACTGAACAGGGTAAATTCTGTAGCTACTAAGATTTCCAGCTGTAGCAGTTACTAAGAATAATGGATTGGAAAATCGCAATTTAGGGTACTTAGCGCCATAATGTACGGTTTAGGTACTTACTTCATCTGTATTCATAACTTATGGCTGGCATTTCAGTTAAACAGTTATATAAAGAACTGTTTTATACCTGGGTTAGAAGATTTTAATGTACCTTAATTAGCTCGCTTTCCGACCGTCCGCTAACTGTCCGTACCGAGCCCAAGTCGTCGAAGGCGCGCACTGTTCCCGCGCGCCTCAAGTAGGCGTTGTCAGCAACCGTAGCGGCCCTGTATGAAAGTCAAGAAGAAACGGTGTCGGTTTTTTAGTCAGTAAGAGTCTGACACTATCTCCCGCTCTTCACGGTTGCCCTTTCAGAAATTCGTGTGGGAAATATGTGTCGTCATACGGAGGAATAGGCACGCCCTAATGACGGTGGTAAGTCTCCTCTTTGAGGAGTGGCTAGAGCGTTAACACGACGTCCTCACCTTCCACATGAAGCAGGTTCTCAACGGACATAGTAAAATCAGAAGGTTCCTACACCGGATTCGTGCGAAAGTAACGCCTGGGTATGGCCATTGTGTGGACCGCCCGAAGGCCATAGTTTGAAGCGAAGAGGAATAGCAGGCGATTGCCCTGCAAGCACTACTGCTTCGCAGAAGGCGGTGGCCACATGTGTGAGGAAACGGCCCTCACGCCCCAGCCGCTGAGATCCGGATCCCAATTTCCAGCCACGGTAGGCATAGGTTTGTGGACGGTGAGCAATGGATAGCTCGCTGTCTGACCGTCCGGTAACCGTCCGAACCGAGCCCAAGTCATCGATGGAGCGTAGTGTTCCATGCGACTCAAGGATAAGAGATGTCAGAAAATCGTTAGGGTCCAGTAGGGTCGAAGCCTGCTGGGCCATGCGTTCGCCAAACGAGTAGGTTATAGTCAGCAAAAGTCTAATACGCCCTCCCGCTATACCCAAGAGCGAAAGAAGTTATTGGATGATTTCCCACATAAAAACAAAATAATGATACAACATAATTATAATAACGACTGAAAATGACATCTATTTTGGCAAAAAAAGGAATGGGAGAGATGTAATTAATATTTAATTTTGTAATTACCCAAATGTTACTTTGTAATTATCATTTCAAAAGCCGCCATGTTAGAATATTAGATAAATATGTTAATTATAAATAATATCTAATTAATGCTTAGAACAAACAGAATACACAAAAACATATTTCATATTTATGATATATTATTTTGTTTGGCTTTGAAAAGCAGGAAAACCACATTTTAATTAATTCTCTGCAAGTACGAGTAAACTGGGAAGCGACTGGTAACGCCATCTGTTATGGGATAGGCGAACTATAGACGTTTGATTCTTCATAGTAACATAAACGAAAAGCTGCAGACATTTTTTTAGTTGGCTACTTATAGAATAGAATTGAATAGTGGCATTTATTCGGAGCAAGCTTTTTTTGTTGTTTTTATTATTATTTTATGTTGTGTTATAAAATAATAATAAAAACAACAAAAAAAAGTAAAGAAATACAATACAGTTGCATTGAACGTGCCCGAATCGAAAGGGTCACCAACTCAGCAATTGCTGGGCGTCAAACACCCAGCGCTGATTTTCAGCGAACAGTGACGCACTTACCTATATAATTTATCCCATTTCTGACCTTCCAGTCTTTCAGTGGATGTCTTTCAGATGAAATATTGATAGGCAAAGGTTTTTCCCAATATTTCCCGAACCCTTCAAAGAAATAATTAATTTGTTTTTTTTTTCTTCTTCTTACCGACTTCCCGGTTACCGATTGAGCTGAAATTTTACATGCATGTGTAAATCAGATGACGATGCAAAATTATTATGATATGGAGCTAATGTTATGATGGAACCGGAAAGTGGCAATAGGAACTTGGTAATTAAACGACACAACCCCATCGAGTTTGAGCTTGTTTGATTCGTCTTATCTAGTATTAATTATATAGGTAAACAGAGCTATAAAAGCATGCTATGAAAAAATGATTTTCATTAAAAGCTTATTTTTCTTTATCTAGATAACTCACAGTCATACACAAAGACGTTAGAAAGAAAGTGTTTCACAGTACAGTGTTCTAAGAGCTATCATTTTGGTTCTGAATTGAAGTAGAATAGTTCTTGGAGCTTTCAGAAGATAATCAGTTTAACTGCTTTATTGTTATTCTGTTCTTAGACGCAAGATTATAGATAAGGAAATGATATGGGTTCCAAAGTTTCCATAGACTAACATACCTTTTTCTTTCGTGAGGAAAACGGCATGTCCTAGAACCAAAAATTCGAAGAGATGTGAAATCCACCAACGCGCCCTGGGCCCGCATGGTGAATTACGGCCCATTCCTTCTCCTAGAGAGAAAGCCTAAGTCCTAACAGTGGGGACATTATAAAGCCGACTATGCTATGCTTAAAAAATTTTAGGGCACCACAAATAAGAAACTAGCTGCTCCCAGCGGTTTCACCCGCGTGATAGCAGAAATTTATCCCAAGGGAGCATACTTCCGGGATAAAAAGTATCCTATGTCCTATTCCAGGACATGGTCCATCCATGTACCAAGTTTCATCAAAATCGGTTTTGCCTTTTAGGCTGGTTGGTGTTTTTTATTTCACTTAATAATGTAGTACGGAACCTTTCGTTTACGAGTCCGACTCACAGTTGGCCGGTTTTTTGTTTTAAGTAGTTAGTAACATCAAAATAGTCTAATTGAAACAAACCAATAACTTTGATACGTCGACCACTCTAAGTTTCTTGTATCGACAATAAACTTGACAAATAATATTTATTTGCAACTAAAACTTCAAAGATTGAATTTGTTTGGCCACAGGCATGCCAAGTATATGAAAGAGCGGGTAGGTGGAAGTTCACAAGGCGTTGTTAATATCCTTAACTTGTATTTCACTTTGGCTTTGATACATCAAAACCGAATGATACGAGTATGCTCTTTGAAATTGAAAACGTAAAGGTACGTTCTCGTACATTCAAGATAATAATATCGTGTGTATTGTAATTGAAGAACTGGTATGTGGTTATCAGGTACTGTTTTGTTAAAATTTCAGTGGTATTTTTTTTTTTTTTTTTGTCGACGGGTAAAATCATCTTTGACGAAACCCGCTCTTGGGTGGAGCGGGAGACAGTGTCAGACTCTTACTGACTAAAAACCCCGCGCCGTTCCTTCTAGCCTTCATACCGGGGCACGAGTTCCCTTTCGGACAACCCTGTCCCCAGTAGGCTTCGACCCAGCTGGGCCCCTCCTGCTGCTGACAACTCCTTGAGGCGCGCGGGAACAGTGCGCGCCGTCGACGTCTTGGACTCGGTCCATTACCGGACGATCGGACAGCGAGCTACCCATGGCTCGCCGTCCGCGAGCCCGCGTCTACGGTGGCCGGAAATCGGGATCGGAATCCCGGCGACGGCGGCGAGGGCGCCGTTGCCTGATGTGGTCGGCCTCCTCCTTTGCAAGCATTACTGCTTCGCAGAAGGAGGCGACCGCCTGCCATTCCTCCTCGCTCCGGACCATGGCTTCGAATTTCAGTGGTATAGGAAGTAAAACGTAATCTTGAGGTCAAAGTCCGACCGTATCACCCGAAAGGTGAAGCATACGGTAGAGGTGAGCCCTGCTTGGGCAGAGTACCGCCATGTCTTCGTGGGGGCGATCGGCGCCGGGCCATACAGGCCATGGTCTGGAGCAAGGAGCAATGGCAGGCGGTCGTCTCCTTCAGCAAAGCAGTAATACTAGCAAAGAAGGTAGCCGCACGCACACACGCGGGGGAACGGCCCTCACGACCGAAAGAACGGTCACCGCAGGCGCGGGCTTGCGGACGGCAAGCAATAGGTAGCTCGTCTTTCGGTAACTGTGCGGACCTAGCTCGAGTCATCGATGGCATATACGTGTTCCACGCGCGCCCCAAAGAGTTATCAACAAACCGTAGGGGCCTAGCAGAGACAAAGCCTACTGGGGCCAAAGGTTTTTTTCTCAAAGGAAAACTCGGCTCTGGTGTAAAAGCCAACAAGGAACAGGAGTGGGTTTTTAGTCAATAAAAGTCTGACACACCTTTCACTCCGCCCAAGAGCGGGAGATGTCATTGGATGATTTTCTTACAAAAAAAATAAACCGTCCCGACCGAGCCCGAGTCGTCGACGTCGCGGCCTGTGGAACTCAGGGCTTGGCCATGGGTTGATTTGTATATGTAGGCCATTTAGATTTTACTGTTTATTTTTTGGTATGGGTTTCGTCAGTAAGGAACTCATTACTCAACCTTCACAGTTGGTCCGTCCGTCATCTGCTTAACAGGCAGGCGGGCTGGGTCTTATGAACGAAGCAGATAGGTGAATTCTGTCTATTTCAATTGCCACTCTGCGTTTTTACATTTCTATTAAATAAAATTTAAATTATGTTTATAATTGTACGGAACCACTCCTATATTTGCTCTCAGTGTATTTACGATAAAACTACTTCCAATTCTCAATTGGGCAGCTTTAGTCAAGTTTACAAAAATTTGAAATGCGTACAAATTGGTTCGTTTCAAACAGTTTTGTTCGTCAAATATCTCAGATACCTAAAGATTTCACGAACGAAATCCATTATGCGAATTTATCAACTTCAGAGAAGATGCTCAATTTATAATCTTGATTTAATTCACTGCCATCAGCGGAGACAGGTTGTCAATACCGTTCGTTCGTCAGTAATGAGGTTATCTCGCTAAGAATGGGTTAACCATATTGTGGCTCTCTTGCTTTATCATCATAATCTTCCTTCCCTTATCCCGTTTGTTTGTTTTTTTGGGATCGGAGCAACACGTTTTTTTTTTTCCATTCTTTCCTGTCACTCGTCACGCTATCACTAACTCCCTTTTCATTCATATGAGTTCTCACACAATCCATCCATCTTTTCTTTGACCTCCCTCTCCCTCTTCATGCATTCACATGTAAATTCATAACTCTTTTAGCAACATGTGGCTCTCTTGCGTACAGACCCAAAAATGTAAAGTGATTTATCTCCACTTTCTATAGATCAAACACTACACTATCCTAAATTGATTCTAACAAAAACTTTGCCGTATTCTTGCTAAGTTTGCTTTTATTAAGGCACGAAAACAGAAATTCGGTGAAGTTCGAGCTGGGCTACGTAGTGGAGGGTTCTGTAGCCGGAATGAAAATTTACACGTCTATCTTTGCACAGTATTGATTATTTTGACTGGGTAATTAGGTAGTGGCTATATCATTAGTAATTTACAAAAACATCGTGAGTAACAAAGCTTTTTTTTTATTGATAAAAACTAGTGCTCGACTGCGATCCCGCCTGATGGTTAGCAATGATACAATCATTGATGGTCGCACTAGTTTACTATTTTTCATCACCATCATCATCATTTCAGCCGAAAGATGTCCACTGATGGACATGGGCCTCCCCAAGTGTTACCGTAACGACCTGTCTTCACATCCATCCTATACCTGCTCACCAATTCATCGGCCCACTTTGTTGGGGGCCTTAATTATTTCATTTTCAATCAGTAAATAATACTTTTCCTTGAAACTAAATCGATAGCTCTCAAAAATTGTAGACCGTCTATACAATTACAATGGTTTCGTTTTTACCCCTTATCTAAGGAACTCTTAAAACGCTAAGTATATTTGTTCAGAAATATTTTCCGAACTAAAAATTCGGGTCGGGATAAATATACCTAGTTTATTGTGTTGGATTCGGTCAAACGATATGTCCCTTGTCTTATAAGAGTTATGACACAATCGATCTGAGTTTCGGTAAAGGTCCTAGCTGTAAGATATTGGAGAAATGTGATCATACTCTGTCATGTGTTTTTTGAACGCAAGCTAAAAGAGTAAAGCGATATCTCGTGATGTCGGGGTGTGTTTGACAATTTATTGAGTTAGCTTAAGCGGCTTTGTTTTGTGGTATTACATGGCTTTGTTTTTGAGTATGTTTGTGTAGAATTCTAATGTTTTAGCAACGTGAAGGGTAACGCCCGTAGGCTATGTGAAGAGTTTCTGGATTGTTCGAAAGAGTAACCCTGAAATGCAGAGAGCAACTGAAGGAATATTGATAGGTTTTAGTCAGTAAAAGTCTGATTCTCTTTCTCCTAGTACTTGTCTACGTCATAAAAGGAACCTTGTGCAAAATTTTACGTTCCTAGTCTCAGTAGTTTGGGCTGTGCATTGATATGTCAGTCAGTCAGTTTCTCCTTTTAATCAACTTCAAAAAAGGTGGTTCTTAATTTAATTGACCTAATTCTGTGAGAAAAAAAATTAAAGGTTTTATGTGCAGTTTTAGTTTGTTTAAAATTCGTATCTGCATTGAAATAAGAATTTATTTTATTTTATTATCCCACGTGTGAGAAAATTTGATTGGACTACAACAATTTGTGTTTGTTTACCTATTTGGGCAGGTTTGTGCACGTGATGGCACGATCTATTTTTATTGATCTTTTTTTGAAAAATGTAATTTATATTAAATAGTGGTTCAATTGATTCTGCTCGTTATTCTGATCAAATTATTTTCAGGTTTTGCGCATTTAACGTTACACGTTGTATATGTAGATTTACGATGTTCTTCCAAAAAAGGGTCGACATTTCAAATCCTTCTTGAATAATTAATACAAGTAGCTCACATTTTCTGAACATCAGTTTTGACGTAAAACATCAAGAATTGTGTCTAACTTGACATTGAACTGTACAAAAAAATTCAGTCTGTTGAAATATTCCATTTCTTAATTCAGCAGTCACAGACCATTTTTTCGTTCATATCTCAGTAAATGTTGAAAATCACTGAGTCCATTAAGATAACGAGCTAAGATACTATGAACCCTCAGACTTTATTGCTCTCATAATATTTCAGAATTCACATTTAAACAAACATTTTTTACAAGAAAATATTTTAAAGACTTTATTGAATCGAAAATCTGCATTTAAAGCAGTTAAATATTTTTTACTCGATTCTATTCGATTGACTTTAGATTTTTATAATATTTAAATTCTTTTATATTTTTTAACTGTGTCCCGAATACTGGACTTTTTTTCCTTGGTATTTACATAAATTTTAGTCATATGCGTTTAAAGATATTTTTTTATTAAGCATTGCCAAACATCGTGGCAATGCCGCCAGCCTTTTGGGCACACTTCCAGTCGACAGTGATGTGGAGAAGTTTTATGACGTCATATTTAGCTAGACCTTTAGTGTATATATTATTTTTAATTATTTAAGTTTATTTTATAATTTAATTTGTTTAATTATAGTCCAAATATATATTTTTTTAATTTAAATAATTATCTCACGAAAACCTTTTCTATTAATTCCAGGAGTCACAAGCCTTCGAGACGTGATGCTCCTAGTCCAGCCTTCTACAGTCATCAGGGGTGGAACAGCCGCGCTGATCTGTTCGCGAGACATGCAGGGTGCGCCACTGTACTCCGTCAAATGGTACCGGGGCAACCATGAGTTCTACAGGTATACTCCAATGGAGGATCCTGACACGAGGGTGTTTGGACTGCCTGGGATTTATGTGGATGTGAGTATACATATTTCGCGTGACTAAATAAATATTAGCGAGTAAATAAATGTTAATGATTAAATAATTGTAAATATTATTGACTAAATTATTGTTAGTGACCAAAATAAAAGGTAAGTTGGACTTAGACGAAGATTGTAAAAATAATAAGAGCTTGTGACTAAAATAATAACAGCTGCTCGGTTTGATCTTCTAAAATCGGGTAGTAATTTATGACTTTATTCATTACAAACGAAAATCTAAAAATTTAAGGTTTTTTATAATATTAGTATAAAATAGACAAATCAGGTACATCCGATTAGACAAGTACTTATTCAAGCCTATTTTATAATCGACAATTTTATGTCGATTAAAAAAAAAAGCTGATTGACTAAGATTGTGAAGAATATGAAATTAGCGATTGCTTTTGTCATTAATAATGGTTTTTTTTTTTGGCATTATAAAAACACAATTTAATTTTTATAATTAAAAATATTAACATAAAAAATTATAATTTTTTTCTTGTTTTTAGGATAACACGCAATTGACAAAAAAAGTACTAAGGCCAAAATTTTATTCATGAGATAAAAGTTAATTTTGTTCAAAGGTATTTTACACAGTTTTTCCGGGCGTCTAATGGATTTTATCTTCCTTATATACTATCTCAGCTCCAAAAGTAACCCTATATAAAGTAACAACTTTTCAAAAAAAAATCTTTTCGATTTTCCCCCTATTTTTTAAATTTCTGATACCTTACCCAAGAGTAACATTAAGATAATTTGGGTTTTCCCTACCTTACAATATGTTTTTCCTGCTCTGCTATTGGCTGGAATAGATTAAAGACTCCATTACACGGATGGATAGGACTCGATCAGAGATCTAATTCTTTGAGTCACCTGCAATAAACAAAGAAAACGATCCCTGTTTGGTTGATTGGGTTGGCTCAGAATGGTTTTAGTGTTCCTACAATTAGCTAAAGTTATTGATGTTGATGTTGTATAGGATTTTTTTTTTCTTTTACACACAGCGTCTACATCTCTATTTTCTCCAATTTTCCTTTCGCGGTTATGCTGGAAGAGATTTCTTTAGAAATAAACATCTCCTTTGTACTATTTTTCTGTTTCCTTCTTCTGTTCTTTTATTATTGTGTGTACATAAAATGTTAAATAAATAAATAATAATAGCATAGCATAGTCAGCCTTATAATGTTCCCACTGCTGGGACTGAGGCCTCCTCTCTAGGAGAGGGTATGGGCCGTAATCCACCACGCGGGCCCGGTGCGGCTTGGTGAATGTCACATGTCTTCGAATTTTTTGGTTCTAGGACATGCCGGTTTCCTCACGATGTTTTCCTTCACCGTTTTGAGAGCAGTGGTGATGAAATAAAATACACAAAGTAATGCGCCTGGCTGGGTTTGAACCCACGACCCACAACTCGTAAGTCGGAGCCGTTACCACTCGGCCACCACTGCTCTCCAAATAATAATATGCCACAACTATCACAAATTGCCTTCTAGTCTTAAGCTAAGCAGTGCTTGTGTTATGAGTACTAGATAACTGATAAAAAATACTTATATATTTCTAAATAAAATAAATTTCACCCAAACAAAGAAAAAAATATCATGCTCATCACACAAACATTTGTCCTGGGTGGAAATCAGACCCACGACCTCTGGCATAGCAGTCATGGCCACTAACCGCTAGACCAATAAGCCAGTTTACTACTTAATTTCAACTATTCAAGTATTAATAAAATATCAGACAAAAAGTGCAAACAGTTTTCTGCAATTTTGCGATTTCCTCATAATTGCAGTAACTTACTAAAAATAACATTTTCCACTTACTATAGTTAGCCCATATTGTCCCACTACTGGGCAAAAACCTCCCCTCACTCCTACCAATGATCGGGGTTCCTCACTTTCTCATATTTATATTTCACTACAAGACAAAAAAAATACAGATGTTTAATCCCCTCAGGTTTTGCTCTGTTGAAATAATGAGCTTTACTCCTCGAATTTGTTTTTATGTGCGGTTTAGCTCTTGTTCACTTGTGGAATAACGAACAAAAGTAATAGATAACAAGGCAAAGCAGCATTAAATAATATATTTAGCTGTATACCTACCCTTTTTATAGTATCACAGACACAAGTCAATACACACTACACCACCAATACACTACTATACTAGTCTATTAAGATTTAAGTATTCCAACAAATCATAGTTTTTTAAATTCGTTTAACACCAAAAAGTTCATCAGGGCTGTCATAGTAATAAATTTATTGTAGTTCTGTAAATCACTGAAACATATTACATCTGTATTATTGAGTTTTTTATTTTATGTTTACCCCTGAAGCGCCAGGAAGTATAATTATTGTGTAATTACTCCATTTTTTAAGTAAAATCATTTTTTTTGTGACTGAAATAAAAATACCGAAATAACCAAAAATAATTTTTTTTCCGGTTTTTTCCAAGAAAAACGAAAATATACAAACCAAGATTTTCGGCCAAATAAATTGCGTAAACCCGTATGTATATCAAGATCATTCAAGTTGTAATGTACAACCGTATGTACAATCGGCGCTCAAGGGGAAGAATTTATAATTATCACTTCTCTAAAAAAGGTCAACTCAGGTGGCTAATTTTAATTCTGCACCAACAAGAAATATATAAGCAGAGCATGAAAACATGACTAAAATTGAAAATGGAAACAACAAAGTAGATACCCAAAATTTTATGGCCAATGTACCACAGCTTATTGAGCAAACGTTCCAAAATTTAAACAAAGTCGAGCACTTTCCCGTTTGAATACGGTCAGCGAAAAAGTAAAGTACAAAAAGGCTGGCAGGCGACAAAAATCTAGTACACACATTGTGTAGCTATTTGAAAACATTCCGAATTTCGCTACCGACGGTACTAGGATGGTCTCACTTTGCTAGATTGAATCGATAAAGACTGGATCGGGATTGAAAACGATTTTCGAGGTGCGATCCAACGCCTGTATAGTACTGTCTTCTTTTCATTACAGCAGAATAAGGTTTTTCACATCTCTTTTATTGTAGAGGTGTTTAAAGCGAATATCTGTTGGTAGTCGATACTTTAAAATCCATTCCAGATATTTACTGCACGAGCTGCATTGTATTAGACGTTTTCTATTTTTATCTTGAACCGAAAATCGACGCTTCTAACGGTAATTGTGACTGCGATCCGGAAAATGTTACAAAGTGATACTTCTTGTTTAATGGACTTGAAATAATTGGATCTTTGGTTGTAAATGGCACAGGACAATTTGATGAGTCCTTCAACGATCTAAAGCCGCTGTGTAGAGAATTCGTTCTCATTCATGATCTAAAGCAACTCTAAATAACGCTGATATTTGAAACGTAATCTGGTATTTCATCAACTTTATTAATTTTACTTCATAGCGTTTTAAGAAGCTACAAAAACATTATCTAAATTTAGTTACAGTATGACTAGAATAAATCCCTAAGAAATTTCACTTCGCAACTTTTTACAAACGCTTTTAGAGGATCGCAGAAATTATAATCTCATTAATAAAAAGCAAAATATTTTTGACAGGCGGCCAATAAACCCTGACCTCTCTCCTATAAACGAGTTCAAATCAACTGGAAAATTAAATTACTGTGTTGAAAATTAAAGAGAATTTATTTCACAGATTTACTAACAGACTAAAAAGTTGAATCAAATATTCATCTTTATAAATTAACTTAGAGTAGTCCTGGATTATCTAGTCTACTGTAAGTAATCTAGACTAGAAATAAATTAAGACAAAGTTTACTACCAAAAACTGGAACTCCTGTCACAATAAATATTCCGGAATTTATTCGTCATAGGTACTTATTATTCTCACTGGCGGCAGATTAATAAGTTATTCTTTGGAGTCAGGCTTTAAATATAATCAGGGTCTTTCTTAAAATTCGAATACGTGTTTCCTGTTTCGCCATGGATTTGCCATTAGGGATATAAAAAAAATATAATACTTTGTTGTAAATCATGAAATTGGCGATGTTATCGCTGACAGCGATACTATCATATTTTAATCATAGCGATAGCGATACAATCATATCAGATTGAAAGATCTAAAAACCAAAGAGGGGTGCCAGTGGTAATATTATGGCTAATAGATAAAAAAAATATTTTTTTATACACTAGTATACAATACGAGAGATAAAATTTAGAACGAAAATGCCTGTTTACAAAATCTATTGAAAACCCTTTTAGAACACATATTGCTTCTTCCCTTTTGTTTCGGGGTTAAGTGAAAATTAACAAATAACTTTTCCCGATCGAAATGAGAGGGAGTACTAGATTTTTACTGACTGTTTCTCATTGCGTTGCAAGGTTGTGATAACTACCCCGTAGCCATAAAGCTTCTTACCTGCACTCATTAGTATTTATACAATGTGTTGTTTTTGATATCCCAGAATTCAAGGTATATATTCTATAAGAAGAAATAATACTAGAAGTCCTAGAATATGTGGTCCAAAAATGCGTGGTTTCGAAGATATCATCAATCATAATTAATTCAGGTCAAAAATTTACACCCATATGACAAATCTTAGAGTTTGTGACATTGCCAGTCATCGATGAAAATAAATTAATAACGTTACATATTAACACTGTCATATTTAACGTAAAAGTGTTTTACATAAATTTTAGAAAAGACAACAAAGAATTAAGATAACTGAAAAAATAATTCATATATGCCAGTTGATTCTTTGATATGGTCTCATTCATACGCTAGAGTTATGGGATGTCAAAAAAAAAAACCATTTTATAAAAGTTTTTTCCACCAAATTTTCAGATGAACAGATCGAATGGCACGCAAGTACTGCTACGAAGACTGGATCTGACGCTAGCTGGTAACTTCAGCTGCGAGGTGACCGCAGACTCCCCGTCCTTCGCCACGCAGATTGCTACCAAGTTCATCGATGTTATTGGTGAGTTTAGCTTAACTTTATTCGGAAACTTCGTTTTAGGATTTCACAGATGGAAAGGACTTATTGAAAATCATTAAGAAGATGAAGAAAAATTTCAAGATTGATGTAGGAGGTAGAAATAACAGCTTAAAGTTGTAGGGGTTACACAAACCAAAACCTACTCTTACCTACAAAACTTTCTCCTACCAGTAACTAGTAGGAGTAGGTTATGGTTTGTGTAACCCCTACACTACTACTACTCAAGCTGTACCTTGTAAAAACTTATAATTTATATATTTTTTTCTGTTCATTTTTATTTTTTTGTACTTCAAGCTGGTTTCAACGTGTTGCGCCGACTCCAAGTAATATGGGATAAGGGCAGGAAGAAGAGAAACTGGTTTCAACTTTACGACTAAAGCGAGTATTTTGCGTACGGATGGGACAAATGTGACATTTTCATATTTTACAATATTATTATTATTTGGTAGGAAATACTTAACATATCTCATCCGTGCCAAACTAAGCCAGCGTGAGGCCTGATAGCCAATTTTAACAATCCTGATGTTTTACCACAACGAATTAAAATTCCTCTAACCATAAAAAGATAGTCTGATAGATTAATTATTAGTAAAAAAAAAATTTGGTTGACCACTGAAAAAGATAAATGATTTTATTTTTTTATTTTTATTTAATTCTAAACCGAGATCAGCGTATTTCAAATATTAAAACATCAATATATTCAGTTAAATTGCGAGAATCCGATGGATGTGAGACGCACAGGACCGTTCATTGTGGTGACACTCGGGGGAGGCCTACGTCCAACAGTGGACATCTTTCGGCTGAAATGATGATGATAATAATTCGGTTAAAGTTCGATTAAACGTATATTCAATTCTACGCATGACTATCTTATCAAACAAAATATGATTATCTTTGTAGGGTTAATTTAGATTTTAAAGAGGCTTCATTTTGTGCTTACATTGTATACATAATGTAAGCACTACTACTATATATGACCGATCCTGTGCATCTCGCATCCACCGCATATCCGCGACGAATTCCTGTCCTACATACCTCTACTAAACGAGTAACATTTTTTATCAAATATGTCTTTCTGACAATTAATGGTGCATTAAGTACTAATTTTGCAACAGAAAAAAAAATACAATGAAGCCTCCTTTCGACACAACTACGTATGGCTGCGTTAAATGCTACCACGAGCCACGATGTATCCACTCAATTTATCCCAGTAACCGAGCTAGTTTATGGGCACGGTAACAGGTGGAGCAATTTGTAGCTATTTCAAAACGACACACTTTATAGGTTATTATTTATCAAATAGACTTTTCCTGGATAGTGTACTTTATTTCTGCAGGGCATAGAGAGAACGTATTAGTATTTATTGGGTCACAGAATCTTGTATCAGATATGAGATTTTTTTCTAGTTTAGTTAGTACTACTACCTACCTTGTACTACCTACCTACATTTGTCACTTACAAATAAAGTAGGTTTCTATACGTGAAACCACCATGAAACCACGTGACCACTACTTTCAAAGATTACAAATAAAAAATAACTTTTCACTTTATAATATTAATATTATTTAGTGAAGACTAAATGTTACGTTGTACAAAGAAAAAGGGGAAACACTCCCCTCCCCCCCCGGATTAGTGTCATTCACTAGACCACGACAGATTTTTCCTCCTCTTAGTGTCGCCGCACATGGGCCACACGCCACAGTCACAAACGCCACCATGTGAAGCTAGAAGCATCGTTTCAGCCACAAGCCACTTGTGGCATAGTTTCAGCCACAAGCCATTTGTGCCATTGTGGCCAGTAGCTGCTACTTTTTTTAACTCATGTGCGCAGTAGTATAATGGACTCTGGTTTAAATGCACAAATAGAGTGTGGCACCGTCTTGTATAAAGAAAGAAAGAAAAGAAAGAAAGAAAACATGTTTATTCTGCCCGTATAGACACACAAATAATTTTCAAAAAACAAAAAATAAACAAATTAAAACAAAAATTAGTTGCCCTATGAGATCACGTGTGAACCGGGCTTAACTTGCTTGAACCATAGACAACTCAGCTGTCTGGGTTGTCTATTAAAACAATATTTTTTTATAGTCTATGCGACACCGGCCGCCACGTGCCTGACAGAGACAAACACCAAAATTATAAACAAAAATAAAAGAAAAGCAAAAATAAAACAGATACAATATAAATACATTCAAATTTGTGCGTCGCATCAAGGCAAGAATAGGCCGTTGCTCAGCTTATACTGTGACGCTGGACGAATCCAGCAATCTACAGTGCTGATTTTCAGCAACCACCGTGAGTGACAAATTGGCGTCCCTTCCGAAAGTAAACAATTATCCAATACAGGTTAGTATACATTCTTTTAAGATTGAGTACATACATTAAATAACACAAACATAAACTAAACATGGCCATAATGAAAACAATCCCAAACACACTTGACAATACAAAATTTTAACCAATTAATACACTGATGCACGAAATATTGCAATTACTTTGTATCGACGTTTGGTGGCCAGGATGGTCCACAAAAAACAAGCAGCGGCGTTTTTTAGTGTATGGCGGCTTCCGGCGTCAACCGTGGGCGGCGAGTCCATAAAATGTATGAAATCTACAGGAAATATGCCGGTGGTGGTTTTGTGGCTGCAATTATAAAGTATACATCCACCCTAATTAAACAAGTTGTTCTGTTTAAATTGTCACTAAAAAGCTAGATTAAACTTTTTGCCAAGATTTAATAGAGATCAATTTAAACTTTCATAACACTGAAAACGATTTTAGTCAATTAACTGTCATGAAAAGATAACTCGCTATAACTAGCTAAGTTACTCAAACGTTAAATTATTATAACTGATATAATTTTATAGTCTTTATTAAAACGGACCTTTAACCCAACTTCGTAATCTCAATTCGTAGTTCGGATATATCTGAATGATGAAATAAAAAAGTTTTAATTAAGAGGGAAGCTATCAAAACTGTGTCCCTTAAGTGGCCTGTTAACTGGGACGTGAAGGACATTGTTGGGTAACAACAATTGAGTGGTTAAGAGCGTCCAGTTCGAGATACGTTTTCATATAGCCGCTCTTACGTGATTAGGGTGGTTTTTTTTTGGTTTGTGGCACTAATTGTAATTTAAAAAATATATTTTGAAAACACTAATATCTTGTGGATATTATCTAGGTTTTTATTGAAATGCAAATATAAATTTTTATTTATTTATTTTTATTTATTTTATAATTTATGTACACACAAAATAGCAGAGGAGATAACATATAATAAAACTATGTACAAAGGTACTGCTTATTTCACAAAGAAATTTCTTCCAGCAGACCTGCGAAAAGGAAAGATTAAAAGAGATGTAGACAGTAGTGTGCAGAAAAGAAAGAAGAGTTATTGAAAAACCTAATCAAACTAATAAATACTTATATAACTAAATATCCATACTTAATACTAAAAATAAATACATAATATATATATATATATATGATAATCACACAAGAGAGGAAAGATAGTGCTCTTTTACTTTAGTCTTAAAGAGTGAAATAGTTTTTAAATCACGAATGCTAGGCGGAAGAGAGTTCCACAACCTTACTGCGTGGACAGAGAAGGAGTAGGAATAATAGCTGGATTTATGAGGAGGGGATTTAAGTAGGGATCTTAAGTGAGATCTGCACGGTGCGTCGCTAGGGCGAGCGTAAGTAAAACGGTCGCGCAGGTAGGAGGGATAAGAGGGGTTGTGTAGGATGTTGAAAAGGAGACATAAAATCCGAGTGTTCCTGCGAAGACGGATAGGGAGCCACTTGAGTTCCTTGCGAAGATGAGAGACATGGTCATACTTTCGTAGACCAAAAACAAACCGAATGCATAAGTTTTGCAGTCGCTCAAGCTTGTTTAACAGCTCCTCAGTAGCATCCAAGTAGCAGGCGTCGGCATAATCAATAATCGGCTGAATA
Source organism: Mythimna lalbum (assembly GCA_949319445.1). Taxonomy (NCBI): domain Eukaryota; kingdom Metazoa; phylum Arthropoda; class Insecta; order Lepidoptera; family Noctuidae; genus Mythimna; species Mythimna lalbum. The sequence continues at coordinate 2,856,731 of OX439356.1, read as the reverse complement.
AGTGTTTGAGCCAAAGAGATTTTCGTTTTCAAAGGCAAGAGACCCTGGAGGCATTTGAGTGAATGGAAGGAGAAATTTACCTTCCGACTGACTTCATTGACCTGCGCACGCCACGAAAGATTGGAGTCTATAACGACACCCAGATCTTTTGCAGTTTCAGTGTAGTCAATACAGACACCATCGAGAACTAAAGGCTGCAGGGACGAATTTTTGTGAAAGTAATCTCTGAAAGTCACGTGAATTTTGGCCCTTCATAATGTAAATAAAAAATGGCAAAAAATTTTTTAGAAACCTCACAAATTGAATCAAGATTCTTTATGTATGATTTTTTTTTCCAAAAACTTTTACAGTGTAAACAAAATCACGTATTTAACAATAATAAAAAAAACAATAGATGTGTACTACATAGGAACTAAACAGATAACATTCTACAGACGTCTCCAATTGATTAGAACATTACAACAGTCACATAGGCCTACATGGGCACTTTTAAAATGTCAGAACCTAGTACACGGTTCCAATTGGCCGGTTTCTATTGAGAAGAACTGGCAAGAAAATCCATGACCCAAAAACAACACCCATATCATCGGACGATTTTCTCTTTAAAATGAAGCTTTGTTCTTAAAGATTTAGGTGGATATTACATGTCTTTAAATATTTGGTTTTAGGACATATCAGTTTCCTCACGATGTTTTCCTACACCATTTTGCGAGCAAGAAAAGCCTGGAAAAGAAGTACATTCAAAGTCAAATATTGTAACAATAAAAAAGGCTTTTTACACAAAAGGTTCCATTCAACATTAGGGAACATATCAGCAACAAAGATAACAAAATACTCATTCGAATTGAATAGTGAATGCTGAGTACTACTCGTATCATTTTAGCTTTCGTAGCTTTTCAATGTGATTGAATAATCGAAATTAATGTTGTATTCCGACAATTTAGTGTTCTGTTTTCGATGTTGCAGCTTTATTTTTATATGCTGATAGTTTTTATTTATTCTTATTTTTAATGTGTTTATTTATACATCTCAGAACCGGGTCCTGGACCTTTGGAAAGCTTATGAGGGGCCGAACTTCGACCCTCTCTCTCGCTAAAGGGCTTCTGCGAGTTGGTTTCGGCCGCTTGAGCCAACTATGACTACTTTCTTTTAATTATTTATAAGCTCGCATTTTACCATCAAACGAAAAAAAATCAGCCTCACCATACAAACTGTCCAATCAAGTTTTTAATTTTGTATGGTGAGACCGATTTTCTTTTTCGTTTCTTGAAAAAAAAATCTTGTGGAAGGTTGTTCAGTTAAGTCTACTGAGTAAGCTTTTAAAGTTTGAGGAGGGCTGTCCCTTACACTCTTTATATACCTATAAAAAAAATCCTCTAAATCTACACTTTAGAGGATTTTTCCGATATTACTTTGAATGATATTCTGTGGCTTTTTTTCATTATTCACGTAGGTAATTTCTAGTCGATATTGTGATGTAAAATTTGTGTAGTTTTACACAAAAGACAATGTAAAATCCTTGAAATAGGCGCGATATAATGGAGCTGAGCATGTTTAGTAGTATTGAGTATCTTTGAAGCTTGCCAAGAAGGCTGACTCGATACATTTGCTGCCAAATATTACAAAAATATTAGAATGTATTATAGCTATATTCTAGTGAAAATCAAAGTTACTGTTCTGTGATTTTAATTTAAAAAATAAATACTTTCTAAACTTTACACCGGCTAAATTTACCCGTTTTTTTAAATAAATTAATATGAACTAGAATTAGCACAACGAGCAGTGGGTGGCCGAAATAGTAATGGCCCCTACTTATAAGTTTTAGGTTGTGTAATTTAATTTATCACCACTGCTCTTACAACGTCTAGGAAAAGATCGTGAGGAAACCGGAATGTCCTAGAACCAAAAATTCGAAGACATGTGATATTCACCATCCCGAATTAGGCTTGCGTTGTGCATTACAATCCATCCCCTCTCCCTAGAATGAGGAGGCTTGAGCTTCAGTAGTGAGACCATTAAAAAGGGTGATTATACTATGCTATACTATAAAGTATAAATAATATACTTACAAAGCGTTTTGGGAGTACAACATTCATTGTGTGTACAACTAAGGAGTGGAATTCCCTGCCGGAGTCTGTGTTTCCTGATAGCTATAACCTAGGGGTCTTTAAGTCAAGAGTGAATAGATTCCTTCTAGGCAAGCGTGTTCCATCGTCGGCCATATCATCAGGTGAGATAGTGGTCAAACGTGAGCCTATACATTATAAAAAAAGTAATATACTATAAAGAATAACTAAATATTTAAAATTATTTTATTTTTCATTTTAGGGTTTTTTTTTGTTAGTGGCCACTTCCATTTTCATTAAAAAAAATATAAGGTGCATATAATGTACAAAACACTGGCCTTTTTTGATTTGATAAGGTATTTAAATATCTCGACGTGGGTATTAAATCAACCTCCAATCGGTCAAGACGTGAAAGTTGCATAGTTACTAAATTAATAGGAAATATGTTCATGATGAAAATTAAAAACAATATCTGCCTCATTGGTTCCAAAACAAACCATCTTAATAATTGAATGAAAAGTTAACTAAACTCAGTTATTTCTAGCGGACATTTGGTTCTCAGTTTTATGCCGTTCAGTAAAAGTTTTACAGTGTCATAACAATTTTATTTTTCCGTCCATAATTGAGTAATCGCTGCAACATTTTGGAACAAATCGAGTTTGTGATTTTCAATTTGACTTTATGAACAAGCTTTTAATGAAAATATTTTATTTTTTATATAAGTATACCGAGACCTCATCATCAGCCTTTTAATGTTCCCACTGCTGGGACTCAGGCCTCCTTTCTAGGAGAGGGAATGGGCCATAATCCACCACGCAGGCCCAATGCGGGTTGGTGAATGTCACATGTCGTCGAATTTTTGGTTCTAAGACATGCCGGTTTCCTCACGATGTTTTCCTTCACCGTTTTGAGAGCAGTGGTGATGAAATAAATTACACAAAGTAATGCGCCTGGCTGGGTTCGAACCCGCGACCTACAACTCGTAAGTCGGGGCCATTACCACTCGGCCACCACTGCTCTCTACCGAGACCTATACGAGTATAATTAATACTCGTTAACATGAATCATACGAGCCCAAACTCGATGGGGTTGTGTCGTTTAACTACCAAGTTCTTATAGTCATCTTCCGGTTCCATCAGGTACCTACACTATTGTGTAAATACATAATTATTCTTACCAAAATTGCACTATGAATCACGCGGAGTCCGTTGAACCCCTAGCACCTCTATACGGCACGATTGATGGACGCCGCGGCTAGTGAAACATGAAAACTGTAGGGGCGGATGGGCTGTTTGGAAGACGCGAATTAACTCACTTGGGGTCTAATGACCCCCGCGTGACTAATTAAAAGTTAAAAGGTTACGGTTCTGTGTAGTTTTATGAGGTCTATGTCCAACCGTGGACGTCTTTGCGGTTGAAATGATTATGATGACGTATTTGTTTCTACGCTGTTTGTAGGTACATGTTTGTACTAGATTAACATTTGTATTTTTTTTTTGGATGAGGCGCACTATTTAATTATTCATAGTCATAGTAGTTTATTGGTAAGAGATTGTTACAAGTCATATAAAGATATTTATAATATTGTTTTGACGCTACATAACGTCGAAAGCTGCTGCTAATTCAGCCGTAGATTGTGTATCATCAGCTTCCACAATCGCCTTTAATTCGTCAATGTCGACCAAAGTCTTCGGACGACCGCGAGGTTCATTTTTCAGGTCGAAATTTCCAACCAATAACAGGTGGTGCGTTGGTTTGAAGTGTTAGCTCCGTAAACGTCGTTGATGTTGTGTACCGCTTGTGCCGCGTTGCTGCCACGACGGTACTCATATTCCATAATTACTCGAATTTTTAACGTATCTATGATGACGAAAAAGATAGAAATGCGATGAAAATGTAACACTAATCAATAAACAAATGACTACTTTTGGAAAAAAAATCCATGTTTTTAAAAAAATAATTTGCAATTAGAATTCTTAGCCAAACAAAAATTATTTTGATTTGAAATGGCCAGTACTGCAGAACGGCAATTTCATAGGTAAAGACCTATTAGTTAACAAATGATACAAATGATTACATAACAATGTCAGATAATATAAAATAAAAAACAAGAAAACAAATATACAAGAAAACAAAAATTTAGAGCCTATTCACTCTAGTCTTAAAAACACCCAGATTATAATCGGAAGAAAAAACCAATTTCTTTCTTTCTAAATATAGCCATGACCATCGAATCTAAGAGAAAAATGTCCTTGTTTATTATTTGACAGCTAGAAAGACCAAAACAAATTCAATTTCCCCCACAGCTGCATCGCCACTAACCCCAACAATTTCGGAAGGTCCTAATTCCATTTCGTGAAGTGTTTGGCTATAACAGTTTCAGTATTGTTATTTTATGGGACATAAACTCCACGATATCAGTATCGTTATCGTCGACCGATCTTGTATTTATTAGGGATTGAATAGGCTAAGTTTCGACATATCCTGTAGTTTGTAATGAGATAGTTTGTTCATAGTTGTTGTGTTCCTGTATTAGGTACTTTAAATTTACTGGGCATTAGGGTTTTTTGAATCGGGTTTGGTTAGTAACAAAGTTTTTGGTTTATGAAATGGCTGTTGCTATTACACTAGGCTAGTGAAATTCTATTAGCGATAAAATCGTAAATGAGACCCTGATTTTCGGTGTAATGTTATTTTGCTCATGAAAAGGTTGAATAAAAAATGCTATTATTATAGATACATAAATCTATAATAATAGCATTTTTTTTTCTCACTGCTGGGCCAAGATCATCTCCCACAGCCTTCCAAAGTTCTTTTGATATTGCATTCTGTGATATCCAGAACTACTCTTCATCATCACACCAGCGTGAAGAAAGAACGTCTTAGAATTACGGAAAAGTTTGAAAAACCGACCGTGGTCCTAAAATGCAAGAGGCAAGTGAAAAGGAGATGCGAGAGGTTTGCTGGGAGAAAGCTCCTTGCTGAGTTAAGCTCGCCTTTGTATATGAACTGTCTGTATCTTTATATGTAATATTATGTCTTTTTGTACAATAAAGAATTAAGAATACAGGTGTATTTTAGGCAGTAAAAATCTGACACGCCCAATCATTCCACTCCAAGGCGTGAGAAGTCTTTTTTTTTCACCTCAAAAAAATTGGGTCTTAGATTAGGGTGCCCGATGGCAGCCCGCAAGCACCAACTGCGTGATGATCTTTTCTTCTCCTTGCATCGTATTCCTCAATACTGAGGGTTGTTACCTCCTTGCTTCATCGCTTTAACTTTTAAGATATTTCTCCATCTATTTTTGTCTCTGGCGATGTGAAAGACATTGTATACCGTAGAGTCAAGAGCGGTGCGGATCTGGTCGGACCAACGTATTGAGCTGCGCCCGCGAGGACTTTTCCCATCCACCACACCGGTCACAATGAGCCTTTCGAGGCTGCCACCGTCTTTACTAGCAATATGACCGAATTCTTGCTGAGTCTTGCAAAGACACTCGGACGACAGCCGTGAGGAGATTTTGAGTGATGATCTTACCCTCGTCTAAATGTGATTAGAAGACAACCCAAATACGATCTTCTTTAAGATAAGCAGTCTAGTTCCAAATACAGTATAACGACCTTAATGCTAAGTTAAATTCACAAAAAGGTCTATTGACTATACCCGTATCTATCTCGTAGTTGAGACGAAGATTAGAGAAATCTCGCCAGTGTAATTTGGATCCATTTCAAGCTTAAGAAAATTCGGGAAATCAGTAGTTCTCACTCGCCAATAAAACCTTAAATTCTTGACAACTTACAATATGTTTTATTTTTATCTTAAAAAAGGTGAAAGAGACTGTTTTCTGCATAATTTAAGGGCTTTATCAGTGGGCGAAACTGAACAACCTCCCACAAGATATTAGAAAAAAAACGCAGCCTTTTCATACAAAATTATGAAATACAATCAATTTCATAATTTTGTATGAAAAGGCTGAGTTGGTTTGTTTCCTTTTATGACTAGCTCTAAGGGAGCATTTCCCAAAATTCACTCCATAAGGGGGGGACTACAAGCACTGAAAGTGGATTTTCAAAAATTTACCTTTCTAAGGGGATGAAACTACTTTCACGCAGGCGAAACCACTATCAAATGCTAGTCAAACAATATAAGACATCGCGGAGTTGCAATATTTTTGTTCCAACCATTTTGTGCGCGACTCCTTTATATCCCATTTACGAAAACACATCGCGTCCTTATTTTCAAATTATGTTGTATAGGAAGGAAGATATATCTTCGATCTTGTTTTATTAGTAAATAAAATCCTGCTGTAGAAACAGAGGAACACAAACAAATTGGTACGAATACATTTTCATGTTGATTCTTCATATTTTGTGACTGATATAGTTTTTGTAGGCATATCTGATCCAGGATTTGTGCTGTTCGCGTTTTATTTTATCAAAGGTAATATATGATGTAGAAAAAGTATGGGTAACTGTAAGTAGGTATATTGTTTTATTTTGACATCATTTAATTATGAGCATGTAAGTTAATTGTGGCGGCACTTGGGGGAGGCCTATGTCCAACAGTGGACGTCTTTCGGCTGAAATGATGATGATAATAATGTAAGTTCTCTCGATCTGGGTGGAGCAAGAGGGTGAGTTAGACTTTTTTTTTCTGTATTTTAGTCCCGGAGATACGATTAGATCGCGATTTAGAATAAGGCGATTTTTTCAAACTGTTGTATAATACGTTCTAGTTACGCGGAGGACTCCCAAAAAGAATGTTGTAGTTTAGTTCCTTTATGGCGAAATAGATGTCGCTACATTTGTAATAGCCAATTTCTCCAAACTGTTTTTTTTGTCTAGCTTATACTGTCCCACAGCTGGGCAAAGGCGTTCCTCCAATCTTTCCATTGTTACCGGCCTTACACAACAACACAACGAGATTTAAATCAAGGACTGTGTAAAAAATAAACTCATTTCGATTGCATCACTACTTACTATCTGGTAGGATGGCAGTCAAGCACTAATAACAGTTTATATCAATAAAAAATACCTATACTGTGCCACAACTTCACCTATCGGGATGTCGGCTTTCATCTCACCAAAACCTTGAGGAAAGTAGCTCAATATATAAAGATGTAGGCTGTCTGCTAGGTTGGTAGTGGGGTAGCCTCTCCAGGATGCAGCAGACGGACTCAAGTATCGTCACTCGTTTACACGCTTCTCCGAACGCTGCCTGCACCTAAACGTGTGGAGTGAATTTAGTATTCTGAATGTTCGGTGAAAATATCTTTATATACTGTATATACCTATTAAAATTCTTCTGTACGTGGTACATGCGTTTATCACCTAAATCCACATAAATGGCTTCACTGATTGAGAAGTTTTCTGTATACATTTGTACGTTAGATGATTTGAAAATACAATCGTTCTAATTTTTTTTTTGGTGTAATGAGGTTGGCGATTAATGGCCCCGACTTACGAGATGTAGATCGCGGGTTCGAACCCAGCCACCACTACTCTCAAAACGGTGAAGAAAAACATCGTGAAGAAACCGGCATGTCCTAGTAACAGAATTCGAAGACATGTGACATTCCAACCAACCTGCACTGGGCCCGCAAGGTGGATTACAGCCTATGCTCTCTCCTAGAGAAGAGGCTTGAGCCCCAACAGTGGGAACATTAATAAGGCTGGTAATGATGATGAGGGTGGCGGAGATCTGTTGGATTCGAGACTCTCAGGACTGATCGTTGTGGTGGCGCTTAAGAGAGGCCTATGTCCAGCAGACGTTTTTCAGCTAAAATGATGATAATGACTTAAAAATTAAATAAAACTATCATAGAATGCGTTTGTATTCTGTAAACACCACAACACTTACCACAGTCGTGTGTCTGATATTTTGTTAAAACGTGGACATTGGAGAGGGTTACATGTTTGTGCTTCTAATTTTAACAATTTCTTGTACTTTCTCTAATCCTTTCTCTAAGGCTTGTCCTGAAACTAAAAAGGTTGAAGACATGAGACATCCGGATAGCCCGATGTCACATGTTTACGGTTTTGTTGGTTTCGCTGATATCTTTTGAGGCGCGCATGAAATACGCATCGACGATGCAAGCCGTTCATTAAATGATTTTTATTTTGCAAATAGGTTTAAAAAGTACTTTTAGAAGCGTGTCTAAAAAATTAAACGACTTGGGTAATTATTAAGGCAAAATTAAATCGGAAATAGTCAACACTGGTTCAATAATTAAGTTTTTAAGAGTTCTTGATCATTGTTTACTAATAGTAAAACCTTATAAAAAGTATCAAATATAAATATTTTTTAAATGATTAAATATTTTACAAAATTCCCAAGTCATTTGACTTTTAAGACAGACTATACACGTCAATTTTTTTTTCGTCAGCTTAAACTAGATGAAGCCGGTGTTTCCTAGCTGACTACTCCGAGAAAAAAACACTGAAACAAGCTCAGAGGTTTACTATTCAAGAAACTTTTCATACGTTACAATATATAGTCATTTCTGTAAGATACAAGTTAAATAGCGGAAAACATATTAGTGTCTTAATTTAATTCCCATCAATTCTAACATTATACAAGCATTAACGCAATTATATGCTTTTGAAAACCCATTTGTGCAGATTATTAGTTTAGTAACAAGATAGCGTTGCCAATTAAATCATTTAATCAGCCCTTGAAGCTGGTTAATGAAATTTGAATAGTATGTTTTCCTGGTATAACATGCAAGGGTGATTATATAATATAATAGTCCTTTACTTATGAAATATTTGGGTTATTACCACAAACTTTGAGATGTGATATCCTCAGATTGTCTAGGAATTATTAGTTTAAATAAACTTTATATATAAGAAGTGAGTATATATTATTATTATTCTTTATTGTACGCAAACAATTTATACACACAGTTTGTAAAAGTACAGTTGATGTACATTTATTTTATTAACCCCCGACAAAAAAGAGGGGTGTTATAAGTTTAGGGTGTCTGTGTGTCTGTGTGTCTGTGTGTCTGTCTGTGGCATCATAGCGCTTAAACGAATGGACCGATTTGGATGCGGTTTTTTTTATTAGAAAGCTGACGTTACCGAGATGGTTCTTAGATACAATTCATGAAGATCTGATCAGACGTTCAAGGTCAGCAGCACATTTGTTGGCTGTGGCTGGGATCTTAAACGCTTTACGGATGTATACTTTACTAATAAATACTTATGTGTGACCTAATGTTTGAAATACTCGTATACATTTTTCATGTTTTCATGATGACGAGGACCTGATGCTAGAACTGGGAGATAGCTGATGGAACCCTGGAATTCTTAGTAGTACAGCCGTCGAGTTTGGGCTCATTAGATTTGTCTTAACCAGTTCCAAACATTTTTCATGATGACAAGGACCTGATGCTAGAACTGGGAGGTAGCTGATGGAACCTTGGGATGCCTTCTAGTAAACCCGTCGTGTTTGGGCTCATTAGATTCGTCTTAACCAGTTTTAAATACTTTTCATGATGACCAGGACCTGATGCTAGAACTGGGAGATAGCTGATGGAACCCTGGAATTCTTTCTTGTAAACCCGTCGAGTTTGGGCTCATTAGATTTGTCTTAACCAGTTCCAAACATTTTTCATGATGACGAGGACCTGATGCTAGAACTGGGAGGTAGCTGATGGAACCTTGGGATGCCAACTAGTAAACCCATCGAGTTTGGGCTCATTAGATTCGTCTTGACCAGTTTCCAACATTTTTCATGATTATGAAAACTTGATGCTAGAACTAGGAGGTAGCTAATGGAACCCTGGAATGCCTACTAGTAAACTCGTCGAGTTTGGGCTCATTAGATTCGGTTTAACCAGTTTTAAATATTCTTCATGATGACGAGGACCTGATGCTATAACTGGGAGATAGCTGATGGAACCCTGGAATTCTTACTAGTAAACCCGTCGAGTTTGGGCTCATTAGATTTGTCTTAACCAGTTCCAAACATTTTTCATGATGACGAGGACCTGATGCTAGAACTAGGAGGTAGCTGATGGAACCTTGGGATGCCTACTAGTAAACCCGTCGTGTTTGGGCTCACCAGATTTGTCTTAACAAGTTTCAAACATTTTTCATGATTATGAAAACTTGATGCTAGAACTAGGAGGTACCTAGCTGATAAAACCCTGAAATGCCTACTAGTAAACTCGTCGAGTTTATGCTCATTAGATTCGTCTTAACCAGTTCTAAACATTTTTCATGATGACGAGGACACGATGCTAGAACTGGGAGGTAGCTGATCGAACTCTGGAATCAATATTATAAAATAGGAATGAAATTTAATTTAATGAAATTAATTAATTATTATTATTTAGAGGGAATTAATTTTCTAATTGTCTTGTCAATCAAGTTTTGAATATGAATGTCAAAGTTGTTTCAAGATAAACCTTAATAAAAAGTACATCTAGCCAGTTTGCAAGTTAGTAGTATTAGTGTGGCCTTCATGATTGTTACAATATAGAAAAGATAATATCACAATAATGGATTCCTCGATTAATTTAAAAAATTTAAAATAAAACTAAAATTAAAAATTTTAAAAAACCCCCGACGCAAAAAAAAACTATAAAAAGTAAAAAAATAAGTTAGTAAATTACTCTTTCAACCTTTTAACGTCATTAAAGCAATCTATAAATATTTAAAAGATGAGTGTCACTAAGTCGGGGGACCGCAATTGTCATTTTTAATTCGTTTAAGTAAAATAATAATTTTCATATTGCGGTCCCCCGACTTAGTGACACTCATCTTTTAAATATTTATAGATTGCTTTAATGACGTTAAAAGGTTGAAAGAGTAATTTACTAACTTATTTTTTTACTTTTTATAGTTTTTTTTTGCGTCGGGGGTTTTTTTTTGAAATTAGTTATTCATTTGGTTATATATTTCTGTAATACTGCCAGATTTAAAAAATGAAAACCGTAATTTATAAAATATAAAATAGTAAATTTTGATGTACCTACGGCTACTGGCCACATCTAGATTAAAATGACGAAAAAAAAAATTGCCGTGTAAAAGGGTTTTTTAAACCTATTTGCAAAGATAAATATCATTTATCATTTTGTAGGACATAAAAAACCTTAGACAGGATATGAATCGTCAAATATTGTGGTAATACGACCAGTCATTCGGACACATTGCCAGTTTACAGCGATGTGGAGGAGATTTTATGAAATTTTGGAGGGTATGCGGAACAGAGAGTAAAGTCCCGCAAACCTCCTTTGAAAAGGGAGGATCCTCCGTCCAGACAGGGTGTTATAGTCTGGTGGGCGACTGCCCGATAGTTGATGTCGGGCTGTCCTATATGTTCAAATCGCGCGGAGAACTCTGATTGCGCGATGCAGGATTTCGTGTTTTCTTCGTAGTTCTTATGTGGCGTCATAGATGTCGCTACAAAATCTTTTTTTTTTTCTATTTATTGAATGTGGGGTTTCTATCGTATCCTCTTAGTTCTAGTTACACTTACTAAATAATTACTTTGAGTAAGAAAGAATCATCAAAATTTATTACCAACGAAACATTAATAAAACTGAATTGTGCAGCTATTCTAGAATAAAAATGTATGCACTAGAATTGACCTTCAGGTCATTTATTCATTTTGTTGACAATAATAATGTATACGATGGTAAACAGAATTGATATTCCGGTCTAAGCGCGGACGTTGAAATCAAGTGGGTCCCGCAGGACCGTAATATTCATAGCTGATGTACATACATGTATTTCAGGATTCTCATCTCCATTTGAATAAGTATTTTATTTTGTTAGGATTCATTTTAGTATCCACGTTTTTCTTCGTACAAATCCCTACAGATTTAGAAGAGAACTGGATGGTATCTGTGATGTTAAGATGTCGAATTCTTGTGGGGTTTAAAGTCTTTTCTTAAGAATGTTTGATTTTGTTTTGACCAGTTTTTTTTTTTAGGAAATTCATCCCATATTGTCTTTTTTGCTCTAGGTAACGATAGGGCTGTTAGACTTTTAGTAATTAAAACCCACCTGTAACCTTTAGTTGCCTTTTGCAGTCAGGTCCATTTCAGGTGTCCATTTCAGAAATTCCCCGTGGCCCTAACGGGCATATGCGGGTTTTTCATTTTTGCGGAAGTGATTTCATTTTTGCGGAAGTCATAAAAAACCATAATACTATTTGAAGTCAGTACTTTTTTTACGACTAATATACTAATTTACTTTATTTATTTAAACTAGGAAGAACATGAAAAACAAAAATACTTAACTAATTAAAACTATATATATACACACACAATAATTCTTACCTAAAATATGGCGTAAAAAAAATTCCTCCGCGTTGCTGTCGACTGGAAGTGTGCCTAAAAGACTGGCAGCATCACGTTGTATGGCAATGCTTAATCTTTTTTCTTTCTTTCTTTGTCCAAAGCCTGCGTGTACATTGATACACATATAACAGAAAATTACCCGATGATATTCTTCAAATATTTCCAGCATTGCCGCCTGTTGCACCTGTACTGAAGGCAGACAAGGATCGCTACCAGCCTGGAGAGGTGCTGCAAGCCAACTGCACGTCATCACCTGCAAGGCCTGCCGCCAACCTCACCATCTACATTAATGAGGAGCCTGTAAGTATCATTTACATTAGCTTCATATAACTGCCAACCTAACTAAGGACTGTGGGCATCAGAAGTTTTAGCGACCCTCAGCGAAGAGGATGGTATGCTGGTGATCTGTATCTGTGTTTTTAAGGCTGCTAATTTCTTAACGGCTCACTTAGAGCAGGGTGATAGAGTCATCGGGAGTGATTAGATAATGACTGGGACGGTGTATCATTCTTCGATGATCTCAAATATTTGGCATATCGTCCCTTAGCTAACAACACCGCTTAAGTCAATTTTAACCCGTGAGAAGGCGCGCTATGAGCAATTTGCTCACACAAAAATTTAAAGCCAAATTTTTTCATGATACCGACGCCCTAACGTCTCAAGCATCTAGGTACCTTCCTAACTATTTATCCTCTCCCCGTGACGCAACTCTCGTGCCGGTTAGTTCTGTTGCGGCCGCGCAGTTAAGCGTTTGTGGAGGCCGCGTACCATCGGGCGGTAATTTGCTCATCACGCGCCCATCCGTGTAAGTATTTATTTTTCTAATTAAAAAAGTATAATTGTATTTTCTAGACTAAATTATTTTATTTATTTATATTAAATTGGTTAATTATTACGTAAATACTCTATAGTAATATTTTAATAGTAATATTTTTTGTTTTTAGCTACAAAACACATGTAAAATGGGCGACCGACGTCAAGCACTTTGTTCGTGACTGGAAGAGGATTCTGGTGATGAAGCATTGGATGCGGATCTTGAGAATGTAGGAAAACATTGTGATAACACCATAGAAAGCGATATTTCCATCCTTTGCAGACCTCATAATAATAGCATCTCATGCAACAGATACAGAAGAAGGAGCCCAGCTGGGTCGATGTCTACTGGGGCCAGGGTTATCTGAATGGAAACTCGAGCCCTAGTATGAAGGCTAGAAGGAACGGGGTGGGGTTTTTAGTCAGTAAGAGTCTGACACTATCTCCCGCTCCACCTAAGAGCGGGTTTGGTCATAAGATGATTTTCCCCATCGATAAAAAAAAAATCCTAAAAGAAGTGGCGCTTGAGCTGGTAAAACCACATATTTCACGCCGAATTTGCATGAAGAACATATCGTCAGATCACAAGTTTCTAAGGAAGCGATTTGTGTCGGCTCTTAGTCTTATTTCATTTCGCGGATTCTGTTCTATACGTCCTAGATGTAGGAATAGACGGTCAAAAAAAGCTTGCACTTTGTGCAAGCAATTACTCTGCACAGAACATATCACATATATGTATTTAATGTGTTTCAAGAGGCACATTTATCCAGATCTCAAAAAAGACTATTTTTTTTAAGTTTTTGATATGTAAGATTTTTTATTGTGATTTATATGAAGACTGTCAAAATTATAAAATAATAATAAGTTGTTTTGTTATTTGTTTTGAAAGTTATATTTATGTTTAATAGTTTTAATAAAAATACTTATTTTCTCACTTATTAAACCTTATAGCGCGGCAACCCTAGAGCGTTATTTCTGTGCCGTCCGCTAGAGCGCGTTTCAGTGGATTGACATAACGAGTGTGACACATTCGAGCGGCTACGGCGCGCGCTAAGATAAAAATGGTTGTATCTCTTTTAGTTTAAACTTCTTGAGTCTATGAATAAAACCTAGATACGAGTGTGAGAGTCTTAATTCGTTCCCCACCGACGCTATAAGTGGCTGCCCAACGTGTGTAGGTGTTTCGTGTTGTGTATTACGGAGTGCAGATCGCGAAATAACTTGCAACGATCACAAAAGTGACCGTAGGGGACTATTATCGAACCTAAGAGTGTGTTCTTCTTCTTTATCCTGTGTCTTCAGTGGCCAAAATGCCAAAAACACGGTCAGAAGAAAACTCGGACTCCAGTGGCGCCGCGGGCGCGGCCGCCATGAACATTACAATGTCTCAAGAAACTCTCGCTAGCTTTATAGCATCGATACAACAAACTCAGAACGACTTTTGCCAGCAGCTGATCCGAGAAGTACGCTCATCGACGCCGCATAACATCTCAGAGGCCCAAGCCCATCAAGCATCGTTTGTTTTTGGCGCGAACGGAAACTTCGCGAAATGTACCTCCCGTTATGGCGGACGCGCGGACGAGTCGTTAGATAATTTTTTGGACGCCGTGATTACTTACAAAGACTGCGTAAATGTATCTGACGTGAATGCTCTCCGCGGCTTTTCGATGTTACTTGAGGGACCTGCTGCAATTTGGTGGCAAGGCGTGAAGCAATCAACCAGCACGTGGTCGGAAGCCGTCACTAGAATAAAATGCGCCTTCGGTGAACACGACCCGCCACATCGCCTTTACCGGAAACTCTTTAGTCTTAATCATCAAGAAGATGAAAACACAGACTTGTTTATTGCTAAGGTACGTGCAATATTAGCCAAGTTCCCAAAGGACGACCTCTCAGAGAAAGTCCAATTGGATATGGCGTACGGTCTACTTAACACGCGCATTAGGAAACGCGTGACGAGAGAATGCGTGAATAACTTCGACGAGCTGCTCTACAAGTCTCGACAGGTCGAAGATTCGGTAAGAGAAGTGCATAACAACAAGCACACAGCGTCGAATGCATCGTCATCGTCACCGTGGGATATACCTACAGTCGCTAACGCGTCGAGTACCGCAGACCGCGCGTCGGTCGAGTTGTCCGCCGGCGCCAGCGGCGGTGTCGTCGCCAAGTCAAAAAAGCCGTTTTGTTCGTACTGCAAACGTTTAGGACACGGTAAAGAAACGTGTGAGAAGCTTAAACGTGTTAGTGATAAGAGTGATAAAAGCGTCAATAAAGAAAAATCGGAAAGTGAAGTGAAATGTTACGGTTGCGGTGCCGCGAACGTAATAAAATCAAAGTGTAAAAACTGTTCACCACAAGGCCAGTCGTCGTTTTATTCCTTGAACATTTCGTCGCATGACGGGATACTAAGTACGTCCGTTTCCCGCGCATTCGCGCGGTCGCGCGGCTGTAGGTATCGTCGGCGCGGCTCGGCCGCCGGCGCCGTCCCTGCCCCCGTCGCCGCGCAGCAGTCGTCGTTAGTCAACCCGTCAATGCCAATGTCGACGCAAGGTAACCCTACACTTGCTGTAGGGGATTTTTGTAACGATAATGTTTGTAACCTAAGTACTTGTGAGGTTAACTCAAACAATAATTGTTTATCGTATGACAGAAAGATTAGTAATGTAAACATTTCGGAGCATAGTTTTAATGATGACAAATGTTTTGATTACAATAATGCTGTTAATGTAAACACAAGTTTGCCTAGTTTTTACGATTGTTATGGTTTCAATAGTTGTGAGTATGTCAATAATGTTAATGACTGTGCATCTTTTCGTCGCCCCGTGTTAAATATAAGCATTCTAGGGTTTTGTGGTACGGCTTTAGTAGATTCTGCAGCTAAAACTTGTATTGCCGGCCATACGCTCTACGCTCTCCTATTAAGGCTAGGACACCAGTTATTGCCGTCAACACAAATTGTTAGGTTAGCGGATGGTGTTAATAGGGAGATGAATGTACTTACCGCGGAGGTACAGGTGACACTCCAACATAAAACTAGAGCCATTAAGTTTGTTATTTTTCCTGAGGCAGACAGTAATGAGAGTTTGTTAGGCATAGACTTTCTTACTATCTTCAATCTTGTTTTTAATTTTGGTAACAGCAGCTGGCACTTTGCTGAAAATGATGAGCATAAATTCGAAATACAGTTTGAAGGTGTGTCACCTGTGTCTTCGTGTGCCGCTGTAGAAGTGCTCCGGGATGACGAGGCGACCTCGCTTAGCGATAGTCAGCGCGAAGTTCTGGCACAGCTCC
Organism: Mythimna lalbum; assembly: GCA_949319445.1. Classification (NCBI taxonomy): domain Eukaryota; kingdom Metazoa; phylum Arthropoda; class Insecta; order Lepidoptera; family Noctuidae; genus Mythimna; species Mythimna lalbum. Next base: position 2,840,249 of record OX439356.1, on the reverse strand, counting down.
TTGTCTCAAATCAAGATATCTTCGAGCCAGGGGGAGAAGCGACTCCTTTTGCCGAACACATAATTGATACCGGCGACCACCCCCCCGTTGCCGTCCCGCCGTATAGGTTGACCCCTGCTAAGAAAGAGGTCATGCGGATTGAGTTGGACAAGATGTTGGCTGATGACATTGTGGAGGAATGTGAGTCTGCGTGGGGTTCTCCGGCACTTCTCGTTCCAAAGAAAAACGGAAAGGTACGTTTCTGTGTAGACTATAGGAAGCTCAATGCGGTTACTAAGACCGATGTCTATCCCATGCCTTTGATAGACGAGCTTATTCAATCAACGAAACGGCACTCTTTCATGAGTACCATTGATATGCGAAGTGGATTTTGGCAGGTTCGCGTACGTGATCAGGACCGAGATAAAACAGCCTTTTTAACGCCTTTCGGTTCATTCCGCTTTAAGCGTATGCCGTTCGGTCTCAAGAACGCGCCATCAACCTTCCAGCGTCTGATAGATAGACTTCGTATGGGCGCTTCGTTGAAGGACGTGACCCTTCTAGCATATCAAGATGACCTGCTAATAATATCTGAAGGTAGCTTCGAGAAGCATATTGCTGACTTGCACATTGTGTTTGAAAGGTTACGCATGTTCAAGTTACGCGCGAACAGAGAAAAATGTGTCTTTGCACGGGATAAAGTAAAATATCTTGGCCATGTCATTACCCAAGATGGTGTTTTACCAGATGATGACAAGGTTAGTGCAGTTCTTGAGATGAAGACACCCTCGTCGTTGCGTCACCTGAGAACCTTTTTACAAACTTGCTCTTGGTTCAGGAAGTTTATTCCAAGCTTTTCTGCAATTGCTGAGCCGTTAACACGCTTACTGAAGAAGAATCAGGTATGGTCTTGGGGTAAAGACCAAGACAGTGCCTTTCAGGAGCTGAAGAAGCGCTTAATTCATGAATCCCCAAGCGACACCCGGTGGCCGCGCATCTATTGTCTTACTATTGTGTCTCTAATTGACGGTATCTGAAGGGTTAACTTCGGCACCGATTCTTATCCAAGCGGATTACAGCAAGCCGTTCGTGTTAAGGACAGACGCCAGCAATTACGCCATTGGAGCGGTCTTGCTACAAGGTGAAGGTAAAGATGAACGTCCGATAGAATATGCCAGCCGTCTTCTCATTCCAGCTGAAAGAAATTACAGTACTACAGAGCGTGAAGCTCTTGCTGTTGTTTGGGCTGTCGAACGTTTCAGAGGTTACATCGAAGGACATGAGGTTATAATAGGCAGCGATCATCAGCCGTTAAAGTGGCTTCTTACCTTAAAGTCACCGTCCGGTAGACTCGTTCGTTGGGCTTTGCAGCTACAGTGCTGTAACATTCAATTTCAGTATACGCCTGGAAAGGCTAATGTTATAGCTGATACGCTCAGTCGCCCAACCTGTAAAGAAGATAATAAGGATCAATGCGGGGTTTGCTCTGTTGTCGTGGACTTACCTGCCAGGAGTGCTCCGGATCTACGGCGCGCGCAGCTTGATGACCTGGAACTAAAGAAAATCATTAGTGAACTAGAAGATACATCTGATGCTCAGTCTATAGGTGCTAAGCGGTGGTCCGAAAGAGGGTATTTCATGCAGCACGGTGTCTTATACAGGTATAATCCCGATGTCGATACTGAAGAGGCACAGCTGGTTGTTCCGGCTTCACTGCGCCTGGAAATTCTAAAAGAATGTCATGACTCTGATTTAGGTGGTCATCATGGGGTTGATAGAACGTACAATCGAGTCGCTCAAGGTTTCTATTTCCCAGGTATGTATAGAGCTATAACAGAGTATGTCAAAACATGTACGACTTGTCAACGGTATAAGTCTTCAAACAAAAAGCCATCGGGGCTGTTACAGACCCCCGTTTTGAGCCAAAGAGGAGAAGTGCTAGCAATTGACCTGTTTGGTCCGCTTCCCGTAGGGGACAATGGGGAACGGTGGGTACTGTTGGTGGAAGATACAGCAACTCGTTGGGCTGAATTGTATGCTCTGAAGGAGGCAACTTCAGAGATGTGTGCACGCACTTTGATTGAGGAGTATTTTCTCCGCTATGGACTTCCTCGACGCATTGTATCAGACAATGGCGTCCAGTTTGTGTCCGCCGTCATGCAACAATGCATGTTCGTTTTAGGTATTAGTCAAGAATTGTTGCCTTTGTATCATCCGTCAGCTAATCCAGCTGAGCGTAAAAATAGGGACTTAAAGTTTCAGTTGTCACGTTTAGTTGAAGCAGATCACTCGTCATGGCCGCATCACCTACCTGCGATAAGGTTCGCCATGAATTCAGCTGTTTGTCAGACTACTGGTGTATCTCCAGCATATCTAACGTTCGCTAGAGAGCTTCGCTCACCAGTCGACGTTCAACACGACATTCGGTCGATACTTGATAAGGACAATTTCGTTCCTCAAATTACACCCTATTTGAAAAGTTTTGTTAACGCCTTTACCGCTGTTAGGGAAAGAGTAGAAACACAGCAGGATCGACGTAAGGAATGTGCTGATAAGACTAAAACCCCTGCCGAAGTCTTCGAGGTCGGAGATCAGGTTCTTTTAAAATCACATGTTCTTAGCAATGCTGCAAAGAACATAACAGCTAAGTTTGTTCCAAAGAAAGATGGTCCCTATGTGATTGTAAAAAGGGTTAGTCCTACAGCCTACGTTATCGCGAGTTTAGATAACCCTGAAAACGTATTAGGCAAGTATCATGTGTCAGATCTTACGCGGTTTCATAACAGGGAGAGTTCGCCTCCTCGTCCCGTGATTCCTAAACGTCAGAGAGGGCGTCCTCGAAAGCATGTTTGTCCTGTTTGTTAAGTTTAAGTTTAGTATTTAAGTGTTCCTTTGTGCGAGTTCACGAGCGAGGACGTTCTCTGGAACTCGAGGGGGAGTGTATAGCGCGGCAACCCTAGAGCGTTATTTCTGTGCCGTCCGCTAGAGCGCGTTTCAGTGGATTGACATAACGAGTGTGACACATTCGAGCGGCTACGGCGCGCGCTAAGATAAAAATGGTTGTATCTCTTTTAGTTTAAACTTCTTGAGTCTATGAATAAAACCTAGATACGAGTGTGAGAGTCTTAATTCGTTCCCCACCGACGCTATAACCTTGTTTTATTCATATAAATTCATTATAAGTCAATAAGTACTTTAAAAGTAGAAATATGAGCATTTAAAGTAGTGTGAGTAATTTGCTCACGCGCGCCTCTCCATGTAACAAACAGAGGCGCGCCTTCTCAGGGGTTAACAACTTTACAGGAGACGAAAAAAACTGTGCGGCGTTGATAGGCCGGCCGAGATGCACGCTGTCATTATTTTTCGAATTACGGCTTCGGATTGGCTGAAATCCATATCATATGACCAATGGTTAGACGTGCAATGAGCAGCTTCATCTAAAGACATTCAAATGTGAAAACCGCCAATTTTCAACTTGAGCGGTGTTGTAAGCTAAGGGACGATATGTGTCATGTTAATATGTTCTTTGAGATAAGAAGAGGTTTCAAGAACTGTGTACCTACAGGCGCTTACCTGCCTACCTGCCTGGTGTTACATTAAAACAAACCAACAATACCTACTTACCTCTCTGAAATTACTGGTAAGCTTAAAAAAAAAACATCATTCAAATGTTGAATTTAATTCATTAAACCCCAAGCGAACGTCGGCGTTCACGCACCCATTGTCTTTCTATTGTGTCTCCAATTATCACGATTGAAGAGTTAAACAACTGTTCACCTTATTTTTGCTCAAAAATTTCACAAAAAAGCTCACAGATTCGTGTCTCAAGTGGAGTTACTCGTGCTTGCACTGGACCGAGCGCTCCAAGATATCGTGTCCGTGAGAAGTGTCTATATATGCGTTGCTCAAGCAAATCGATAAAAGTCAATCTAACTTCTGTACATAAGTGTTATGTGTCTCAAGAGTAGCAAAGCGATTTCCACTCACGCAAGCGTGAGCTTGTAGATGAAGAGCAATTCTTCACAAGCCAACGTCTGTTGGGATAGGAAGAGGTAGGACGTCTGGTTAGGGTCAAGCCTGAATCGATGGTGCGTTGAGAAATTGGCAAAACTGAAGGGTTCCAGTAAGGACATTGACTGCACCGAGAACCCCCCTTAAAAAAAGCAGAACAGACTAAACATTAAACAGATCATAAAATTGCAAAGTTATTTGAACATAAACAGTTTCGTTTTATAAAAGTTTAATGGTTATAAACGAGCTAATTTGTCGATGTAATACTTTTGTAATTAGATTACTTTGTAGGCCACCTGTAACTTAGACATTTGCTACTTATTTGAACACGACCTCTAAAAGCAGATGTTTCTTCATAACTGTTATATTTTTAAGAAGTTTTTTTTTTAACTTAGTTACTCGTTAGATTAGTTTTATTACTGATTTTTTTTTCGCGGAATAGTGTTGCTATAGGCCATTGGTTCTTAATTTTATATAGCAAACCCTGCGTGAAAGAGTTCAACCGTCGAATCCGCCTCGCCTGGGCAGAGCGTTCGGAAAGCTGCACGGTATTACTGTGGACGTCTTTTAGCTGAAATGGTAATGATGATGATGAACCTCTGCGTGGACAGCTTCGACACTTTCATTGGTTTACACATACTCTGTACCGAAACAACTGATGATCGTGAGACTTCAAATTGATCGAAATCGAAACCTGCAATCTTTAAAAGTGGATAAGGGAAGTTTCAGGACATACAGTTTCTTAGCAATAGGTTGTAGCTTGTACAATATTTTTTTTTACTTTTTAGACAATACATAATACACCACATAACCAACACAAATACATCACGCTAGAGAGGTTATCTTTCTATTATTTCTTCTTTTTATCTTATTATTGTTTTTTCTATTGAATGAATGATTCAAAGTGAATTATTATTGGAAAGTGTTTTCAAAACATTGATAATGTAATTTAGAAACACACACACACTTAAGATTCATTAGGGCACGCAAGCCCCAACCACGATGACAACGTACGTACTTTGCTCTTAATTCATGAATCCCCAAGCGACCACCGGTGGCCGCGCATCTATTGTCTTACTATTGTGTTTCTAATTGACGGTATCTGAAGGGCTAATTTTGGAGAATACAGAAGTTGCATTTTAATAAGGCACATTCCAAATTGTTATTTTTTTTATTGATTTGTCAATACAGCCCTTGACATCAACGTAATAGTCGAAGAATACTGAACATAGAAATGACTGAAATAGTTATCTGAGTAAACAAATATACTAATGTTAAATTCTATCTCATTCCAGCTCCGTGCAACAGAGACGAGCTTCCACCCCTCAGAGAGCGGCCTCCTGTGGACTAGCGTCAAGGTGGATGTCAAAGTGACTCCTGAGCTTTTCCTCAGCGGAAGACTGAGGGTGGCCTGCCTGTCCACCGTGTATGACGTGTACAGGAGCTCCGCCAATCTGGACTTCTTTACGCCGGATACGGATCCAAGACCTGAGAGGAGTACGTTTTATTTAACTGAATTTCCAACTGTACTAGATATAGGTATCACAAATCGTACGCCATTACTTTATGTTGACACTCTGCAACTCTTATTTAGTAGACCAACGTTCCTAATTCTCCCAACCCAGCCTGGTGGTTCTTACCTATTGTCGCGCAAAAAACGCCGCCGCAAAAAACAACTGAAGCGCGCGAGACCGAAGAAGCTTGAAGCGGCTTCAAGCTTCAAGCCGGCCAGAATCTGTCGCGCGCTTTGCGGCGGCTTCTAGCTTTTTTTGTAGCCGCTTCTAGCGTTTTTTTGTGGCGACGTTTTTTGAGGCTCGTGTGCGGGGACAGTTATATCTACAGTGCGTTTCACTTAAGACGTTCCTTTGGCGTAATGTTGGCTCCCCTGTCTGTCTACACAAAAAAGAAGGGAAAAAAGGAACAAGTTGCCTACTCTACCAAAATTATTCCCCGAAATGCGCAACGAAATCGATTTTAACGGTAGTTGCAGCACTTTTTGGAGAATTATGAGGGGAATGGGACTTTATTTAAAACAAGCAGGTCTAAAAGGACGTTGTTATAGAAAGATACGATATTGCGGCATGGCGTTTTCGGTATTTGAAGGAATTGCAAGGCAATCGGAATGCTGTTGCTGGCATGCTGGCGGTTGCTGGGCTCCAGCGTCCTATACTTTATTTAAAAATAGTAAAAAGAAAAACAAAAAAAAACGCAATTGTTAAAAGTAACGAAATAGAAGGTAATCTCCCTAATATTAAGTAATTTAATTGCTAAAAATATTGCAACACTGTTTTTCCGTATTGCCAACATTACGGCAAAGGAACGTCTTAAGTGAAACGCACTGTATTTACTAAATGAACGCACTAACCACAGACTGCTAACGCTTGGTGTTGCGTCAACATTTCCTGTGCCAGTCATCTGACATAAAACATCGAAACTCTTAAACAACTAGCGCCATCTCTGATATTTTTTGAAAACTAAATTAAATACGAAAACACCGTCCAGATGTTTAATTTTCTAACAACAATATTTAGCATAGCATAGTCGGCCTTATAATGTTCTCACTGTTGGGACTCAGGCCTCCTCTCTAGTAGAGAGATCCGGCCGTAATCCGCCTCGCGAGCCCAGTGCGGGTTGGTGGATGGCACATGTCTTCGAATTTTGGTTCTAGGACATGCCGGTTTCCTCACGATATATTTCCTTCACCGTTTTGACAGCAGTGGTGATGAAATAAATTACACAAAGTAATGCGCCTAGCTGAGTTTAAACCCGCGACCTACAATTCGTAAGTAAAGGCCGTTACCACTCGGCCACCACTGCTCATGTGTGTGCAAAACAATGTTTCCCTTATGTTGATCTAATAAAATGACATCAAGTTTCTGCGAACATGAATCCGACCAACGCGCAACTTCACAAATAGTACTCAATGGTCCTTATATTTTGTGACTATTAAATTTGGTCGGATTTATATATAATCACTTTTGATAAGTTAGGAATGTCTGTTTCCCTCATCAAGTGAGTAACTTGTTATTATTCATTACATTATTAAACTAATTGGTTCTTGAATGCATAGAATAAAAGTGTTTTTTTATACATAATCATCTGCAGCCCACCTTTGCCCACTGCTGAGCATAAGCTTCTCTTTTCTTGCGCTAATTCCCACGTTTCTTTGCCGGTCTCATCCAGATTCGACTCACGATGGCTCGATGGCGATCTGTCCATCTCGCTGACTGACGACTATCACCTCTACTTCAGATCCTGGGACGGCATTGAATCACCATCCCACTCCACTTATCATCATTGCACCATGCTAAGTGTCCTGCTAGCTCCATATGAGTTCCTTTATTTGTTTTCCTGTGTCGTTAGCTTACGGTTATACATACAAGTTATAGTATTTTGAAATTGACAATTCAAATGTTGATAGCATAGTCGGCCTTATAATGTTCCTACTGTTGGGACTCAGGCCTCCTCTCTAGGAGAGGGAACGGGCTTTAATCTTTCACGCGGGTCCAGTGCGGGTTGGTGGAGGTCACATGTCTTCGAATTTTTGGTTCTAGGACATGCCGTTTTTCTCAAATGTTGATATTTATAAAATTTTCATAAATGTTTAATAGTTGGATGTAAAGAAGTAATTAACAATGTTTACAACACTTGAAGTATTGCAGATGCATTGTCTTCAGACGCTTTGCTGTATTCAGATGTCCACCACATCTACATTGAAATATTGGAGTTTTTACAAAATCAATTAAGAGGGTCCTTCTCCACTCACTTATCGTAAACATCGAAAATGGTTTAAAAGCTTGTTACTTCATTTAATGCAATCCAACGCGATGTTTGACGAAAAGGCAACGCAAAAAAAGAGAGATAACGCCTGGAAACTCTGTTAGTATTCGGTAATTCCGTGATTTACTCGAAAATTTCACAAAACTTGCTCCAGGAACTAGCTGTTTTTTTTAAACCCTTAAAAGTTTTTGGAAAAAGTTGTCATTATTTAGAATCTTAATAAAATGTGCAAGGTCTCTAGAGGATTACTTTTTTGACTTTTTTAATTTTTAGGCAAATTATGAAGTGTCAAAGTTCATACAAAATAGGACATTTTCAGAGGTTTTTACTTGATTAGTTTTACACAAATTTAGAAATTGGTTTCTTTAGAAACCTAGATAATATCCACAAGATACTGTGTTTCCAAAATATATTATTTTATGATTAAGTTATGAGCGGTTGTATGAAAAACAGTGAAAATGTGAGTCGTGATGCACCACCTTAAACCTTTACCGGAAGAAACCTTCTAAGAAATAATATCATTTTTCTACAAGATAGAATAGATTAAACTTTATTGTACACCAAAAAGCACCCATCAGCAGAATTTCCAGAGCTTACCTCAATTAAAATTTCAATGTCTAGATAGATACAAAATAAGATGACGCCCATGGACTTATTTTAATGGGGTTAAGTAAAAAATGTTAATTATGAAAACTGTTATAAAAACATGCAAGAGATAAGGGTTGCGTTAGTCAGTTCTGTTTTTTTTTTTTTTTTTAATAAAGGAATGTCTCCTATATGTAAAACGAGCAATTTTTGGACTTAAGGTAGCTTCCCTCCAGTGCTTAACTTATTTTTCCACACTGTATATTAGATCCTATATCACTCAGTGATAACCTAGCATTTTAATGTAGTTAGAATTTTTTAAATCAGTCCAGTAGTTTTTGATTTAATTCACTATAAACAAAAATAGAAATCTTATCTCTATATTTTATTAAACCCCAAGCAAACGCCAGCGTTCGCTCTGTCATTGTCTTCCTATTGTGTCTCTCATTGCCGGTATTCGAAAGGATAGAGAAAATTATAACATATACTATGTAAAATATTATATTACCTAACAGATTATTTTTTCTCATTCCAGTCACTCTCAACAGTGCATCCAAGTGCTTCCAAAGTTGGATCCTCCTCCTCCTGCTATTCCTCCTACCAGTGGTGATGGGCCAAGACTACATAGCACCCATACTCGACTACGAAGACTATGAAGAAAAGTTCCAAGACCCTGTAGCTTTCACGTCACTAGTTGGCGGTTAAAAAGGAACAATTAAAAATACGAATTTAGTGTGATATAAATAATTTAACACAATATTTAAATTAAGCATTACACTGTTTTTTGTAAGAATTTTTATTCGCTTTTGGGAAATTTATTATTGTAATAATATGTTCATTGTTATTTCCGTTGAACTCAAAGACAGGAAACTTTAGAGGAAAGAATTATTCTGTCTTGATGTCATTAAAATGCAATTAAAAGTGCTTGATTCTGAAACAGAGTGCTGCATCTTTAGCATCCACAATTTTGTTTAGAGTAAAAAAGCCTATTTTTGTCATTGAGTTCAAATGTGAAAAAAAAATTGATTTTGGATAATAATTTGTTTTAAAAAACCTTGTTTAAGAATAAAAAAACTTTAACGTTTCAGCTTGCTCTACATGGTTAAATTAATTTTAAATAGTTTTTGTCTTAGCAGTTTTTTTTTTTTAATTAGCCCGTAATTATGAATACTTAGGTTCTAATCTTTATTTCGATCCAAATCATTGGGACACCACACATCTTAATTTATCAGTCTCACAATTTTGTCATTTTATTAAGAAGCATTTAAATCATTATGCTTTTCAATAGTTGTTAGATTCGCTAGTTTAAATGAGATATTTGCAGATTTTTCTTTAAATGTAATATTTATACTATATTCTTTATTGTATACCATCATCTTCCTAAACTTTTTCCAGTAATGGCTTCCAGTCTAGCTGGATGCGGCTCAAATCCAGTATTTTACATGAAGAAATTACTTATCAGACCTCCATAAAACAGGAAATATACAATAGATACCAGACTCACAAAGGAAGGTCAGACTGTCTGGCATCGAACTACTGTAACCGTAAAGACTGTCACTGGGACCAACGGCTTCACGTGGCAGTAATGTCCTGGATAAACTTAGAAAAGTACATATGAATTCAAAACATTGATACTTGCCCGGTTCTCAATACAAAATCCACATGCATGAGAATCCTTAACTACTGAGTCAACACGTCATTATTTTTTGTGGTCTCTCTACTCAGGCTTACACTCTTGACAGCGTGGTCGTGGTCATGTCTTGGTCGAGTCCTGCAACACCACCTCTCTCGCGATCCAACGCCATGCAACCTGTATTTTCACTTACGCTGCAGTGTGTCATCGGTTTGATGAGGTCGAGATGAGAACGTGCATGAGTACTTTTGCCCTCGAATTTCCTTTGCACCACCAAACGTTCCATCGAATCCTCATTACGGGTGATATGCCCAAAGAACTTGAGGATTCATATTTGCACAGACGACGATAATCTCTTTTTTTTTTTGTTGTATACCAAAACAAATTATAATCTACAGTGATAGCAGAGTGCATGAACATAGGCAAACTAAAGCTAAATTCGAAATTGTGTTTTCTTCCAGCACACCATTGAGCTAGTAGAAATGGTCATAGCTAGATCAATTACTTCATCATGTAGATCAAGCTAAAACCAATCTTACACAAGGTTTCTTTAAAGATTATATTTACTCTCACTTTATTTCTATTTGCTTTGCACTTGACATGGGAGATTTGCTTTTATTCTTATGATTGTAACTTTGTACATTCCATTCTCTATGTAATAATATTCTACAGTTATATTACTTCATGTAAATATCGCCATTTAATCTAATGTACACAGTTATAAGATATTGTGATAACTTAAGGGTTACCAAGCCCCTTAGAGTAAGTGTAACTGGGAAAATTAAATTTTCATGGTTCTTAAATATATGTACAGTTTCCAATAAAACTGCCTGTATGAATTTGTTTTATATTTTGTAGACAGGAAATTATTATATATTCAGTTGTATATTTTGAAAGTCTAGAATATGTTTTAACATTGAGTTTTCCTGGTCAATTGTTTAAGTTGAGATTGCCAGTGTTTATCTAATGCCTCAGAAACATTAAGGATAGCCACTTGTAGCCACTTCTACAGCTGGTGGCTGCTACTTTTTTTAATTGCAGTATCATAATAGACGCTGACGAAGAAGGTTTAAATGCGCGAGTGGTATGTGATGGCGTTTAGAGGCCAAGGGCCATAAGAGGCAAGCAGCGGCGATTTGTAGCATGTGGCGACCACTGGCGTCAACCATGTACGGTGAACTCATATAAAATTTATGAAACGTACAGGAAATATGGCACGAAGTGGCGGTTTGTGGTTGTAGCCAGTGGGCCTTTGTGCGGTGACCATAATGTTTTTGACGTTTTATTTTGCTACTTCTTCAACTTTTACTTGTTTTACTCTTGTATTGCTCCTGAGCTAATTTGTTTCTTTATTCTGAAACTATTTACAACAGCATCGTTTTAGTGAATCAGTTTTTAATTCGGGAATGCCATGTGAAGTTATAAGTAGGGCAAATTCACACTCACTAGTAATTGAGTTCAGGTTCAACTGATTTCCATATCCAGTTAAATATACTAAGCTGTCCTATATACTGGTATGCCTATAAACTTTCTTAAATATAATTTGCATTTTTCATTGCATTCATATGTTTTTTTAAATGAGTATTTTTTTAAATTTAAAATAATCAATATCTAATGTTATTTTAGAATTAAATATTATACCTACTTTGATAAATCTTGATTACATCACCGATGAGTTTGTGTGTGCATAGATACCGATACACTACCAATATATTGCGTCAATTACCGTATTACTTGCTTGCAATTAGTATTGCTAATTTCTACACTATCTATGTAAATACCATTTAAGTAAAACTGTGCTTGAATTATCATCATCATCAGCCTTTTTAATGTTCCCACTACTGGTATTTAGGCCTCCTCTCTAGGAGACGGAATAGGCCGTAATCCACCACGCAGCTCACTGCGGTTTGGTGAATGTCACATGTCTTCGAATTTTTAGTTCTAGGACATGCCGGTTTCCTCACGATGTTTTCCTTCACCGTTTTGAGAGCAGTGGTAATGAAATAAATCACACAAAGTAATGCGCCTGGAAAGGTTTGAACCCACGACCTACAACTCGTAAGTAGGAGCCATTACCACCCGGCCACCACTGCTTTCTCCTCTCCTCAATTATGATTGTAACACAATTTCCTTATCGGGGTCTTTGAGGGTTTGCATTAGGCCAATAATATATTATAAATAGGAAATATTATGTCCATAAACGAATGAAAATATGATCCAGTAAAACGACCTTGTAAATAGTTTCAGAAGAAATGAGCTGTCAGATGAAAGAATTCTATAACACCCATACAATACTGGCTCATCGCATTCTACTTACTAATTCCATGGCTAGAATTATTCAGAACTGTTACATGTGACAGAAAGATTGAAAAAATATTGTGTGACAGTACACGTGTGACTACACACTGAAGTAAATTTAGTGATAACAAATGAAATGACGATAAGGGTTCAGTGAACTGTTTGTTTGGTTTATAAGTCACTCGAGTAGACGCCAAGTTGGCTGTTTTGGATTCAGTTCCTAGTTAACTGAAGGCTGTAGCATTGTTCAAGACCGTTACCACAGCTCTAGCACTCAAAGGACAACTGGAAGAATATGGATTAGTTTTATTCAGTATAAGTCTTGCTTAGAGATGTGCCATTGCCGGAAATTTTGCTTGAAGTGGGAATATTGGTGGGAATATTGCTAGATTGCCGGCAACGGCATATCTCTAGTCTTGCTCAAGCTAGAGCAAGAGAGTCTCTTGCTCTAACCTGAGCGGAACAAGTTAGGTACCGGGTCAAATGGGGTGAATAAAGACAAAACTTTAACCCTTCAGATACCGTCAATTAGAGACACAATAGTAAGACAATAGATGCGCGGCCACCGGTGGTCGCTTGGGGATTCATGAATTAAAGGGTATTTTCTCGATATTTCAATATTTATTGCAGCATTTAACTATATCAATTTATAAATGAATTGTTATTCTAAAAAATCGATGCTTTGTTAGAGTGAAAAACCAAACCAAAGTTGTGTATTTATTCACCCCATTTTACTTGGTATTTGATGATTTTTTAACCTTAAAAGTTAGAATATTATTATAACTTCTCCGTGTCTAGGTGATGCCAAAAGAAAATGTCAGACTGTTACTGACTAAAACGAACCCTTTTCCGTCAGTTGCAAGGAAGAGTCAGAATTTTACTGACTCATACGAAACCATTCTAACAGCAGGGGCCCAGCTGGGTTGAAGCCTACTGGGGCCAGGGTTATCCAAAAGGGAGCTCCAGCCTCGGTATGAAAGCTAGAAGGAACGGGGTGGGTTTTTATTCAGTAAGAGTCTAACACTATCTCCCGCTCCGCACAAGAGCAAGGGTTGTCATTAGATGATTTTCCCCACCATAAAAAAGATGAAACCATTCTCTACAGTTGCCTTTTGCGCCAGGGTTGCAGTAACCCTTTCAAGTACTCCAGCAACCCTGATAAATACCTACAGTATGTTCACTCTTTGAAGGTTTGTTAACAAATTGAAAGTCATCCTGTATCTACATCACTATCTAGTAATAAGTATCTTTATAAATCTATTAAATCATGGGGACAAGGAACGTTTACTCTAAAAAACAAACACTTTTTTCAAGATGTAAGCTTAACCAACAGACATAATAAATAAGTTAATCTTAACATCGAAAATAGTGACAAATAGATAACAATAACAATTTGTAAATATTACCAATTCAAGTTATATTTATTTATTTTGTTAACAATTACATTGCAACTGGACGTATGAATTGTACAACAAAATGGATAAACGATATTTTTTTGTTATAGGTTATAAAAATACACACAAAATATTCTTAAGTACAAAATATAACGGGTTGTTTTTCATCATAATGTATAGTCAATCATATTGTCAATCAGTAACATTAATATAAGAATGATTATGTATTGTATGACGTGTTTACAGTAGTACGGAGTCATTCCTTATAAATCTATGTTCTAATGCTAACGTTTGTAATAAATGTTTCACTTGGATTGATAAACCTATAAAAGGCGCCAGATAACCGTGGAGTAAAGTTACATGACCTTTTCCCAATATCTCTGCGTAGGTAGTGAATTACATTTCATTACTAGTTAATGTAAAAGGTTACGCTACATGTCGATTCAAGACAGTTGTGGTTCTGTCTTTAATTCCGTTTTTTAAATTAAGAATGTCAACAAATGTAAGAGGGTCAATGGCCGTTATTCCACGGTTATCTCTCACCTACCTTTTTTTTTTTTTTTTTTTTTATTATTGATAGGCTCGCGTTTGACCACCATCTCACCTGATGGTAAGCGATGATGTGGCCGACGATGGAGCACGCTTGCCTAGAAGTAACCTATTCACTCTTGACTTAAAGACCCCCAAGTTGTAGCTATCAGGAAATACAGACTCCGGCAGGGAATTCCACTCCTTGGCTGTACGCACAATAAATGTGTTCCCAAAACGCTTTGTGCGTATGGGTGGGATGTCAACCATGTACCGGTGACGCAACGCCGTACGTCTTGTGGTCCGATGATGGAACGGACTTGGCGGAATCAGATTGTGCAATTCCAGTGCACACTCCCCGAAATGTAAACGATAGAAAACCGACAGACTAGCAACTCGACGGCGATGCTCAAGGCTTTGGAGCTTCGACTCCACGAGTGCATCATTGCCGATGATCCTCTTGGCTCGCCTCTCAATCGACTCAAGCGCATTAAGCTGGTATTTGGCAGATCCATCCCAAAGATGAGAACAGTACTCCATACACGATCGAACTTGGGCTTGATAAAGATTGAGCAGCTGTTCCGGCGTGAAGTACCGTCTCACCTTTGCCAAGATCCCCAATTTTTTGGCAGCCAGTTGAGCCTTCGCCTCAATGTATGAGCCGAAATTGAGAGTAGATGATAACGTAACCCCAAGAAGCTCAAGGTGGTCGGTTATCGGCACGGTCACACCACGGAAAGATGGAGCCGGGTAGAATTGACTCCGTTTAGCAGAAAAAAGACACGCCTGGGTTTTAGATGCATTAAACTGGACCAGATTGGCGTCGCCCCAATCGGAGACTGCCTTCAAGGACGAGTTCAAGCGTTCAACCATTGCCTCTCGGAATGACTGGATCTGTGACCCACTAGCTTGTGCGTTAGACACATATCTCTCAGCAACAGTGCTGTCGTCTGCATACCCAAAGATACCGGGCTTAAGTAAGTCATTTATGTGCAGCAAAAACAGTGTTGCCGAGAGCACTGACCCCTGAGGAACCCCGGCATTAATATCCATTTGATCGGACGAGCAACCATCAATAACCACTCGGATGGATCGATCCCTCAAGAAGTCCGCAATCCAATCACACAGACCAGTGGATAGACCGAAGGAAGGAAGCTTAGCAATAAGGCTTTCGTGCCAGACCCTATCAAAAGCCTTCGAGATATCAAGGGAGACGGCAAGCGCTTCCCCATGCTTCTCGATGGCCTCGCTCCAGATGTGAATGGCATACGCTAGAAGATCCCCAGTAGACCGGTTGTGGCGAAAACCGTATTGCCGGTCACTGAGGATGTCGTTAGCTTCAAGGTATGCCAAAAGCTTCCTGTTAAGCACCCGTTCCATACTCTTACAGAGGACGGACGTGACAGATATGGGTCGGTAGTTTGCCGGTTCAGCTCGACTGCCCTTCTTGGGCACAGGCTGCACGTTAGCTTCCTTCCAAGCAGTCGGCACTTTTCCAGTCTCATATGAGAGGCGAAATAGGCGTGTCAAGATCGGAGTCAATTCAGGCGCACAAGTTTTGAGCACGATCGCTGGTATCCCATCAGGACCGCTGGCTTTGTTCACGTCTAGGTTACGAAGCACCCTGCGGACGTCCTTCTGATGGATGCGAATATCTGCCATAGTCGCCTCGCATCGCTCAGGAAGGGCAGGTGGTTGCGCGTCACCAGAATCAAGACGTGAAGATTCCGCAAAAAGAGAGGCAAATAAATTAGCTTTCTCCTCAGCGGTGTGGGCCAGCGACCCATCGGGTTTCAACAGCGGTGGTAGTGAGGGACGGCAGAAGTTCGATTCAACCGACTTAGCCAGGGACCAAAACGCTTTACTACCTGCGGGGTATGAAGCAAGTTTGTTCCCAATTCGGCTTATGTGATCGAACCGAGACCTCCGCAACACCTTCTTGCAGGACTTGGCAGCCCTGTTGAAGGCCTTCTTCTTTTGAGCCACGTCGTTTGCTACCTTAACCATAAGTGTCTAAACACACTATGCCGAACGTACGCGACCGAAGTCCCGCGGCTGATTTTACGTTCCAACGTATTTGGCTGATATGACACACCATAAGTGCCGAACTTACGCGGCAGAAATTCAGTTGCGCAATTTTGTGTGTATATTCAGTGTTTCGAGCGCTATCGTGGCGTCGTGTCGTGTTATCTAAACAGCCGGACAGACAAATGCAAAATAAAGTGATCCTGTTAGAGTTCCGTTATTACTTTTGAGGTGCAAAATCCGAAAAATGGCCTATTTTAATGACACAACAAAGCACGTGCATCTCGTGCGCAGACTGAGGCGAAATAAACACTACGGGCGGGCACGCGGGGCGCAGGCGGGGGCCTGCCTGCCTCCCGCTGCTTCCCGCTCCCGATCTCAGTCGGCAATTGAACCGAACTTCGGTCGCGTATAATGTGTGTTCTACAGAATACGTTGCCGCCGAATTTCCGCTGAACTTACGCCCGACTGAAGTTCGGCTGTACCCTATAACGCAACGTAATTTCGGCACAATGTGTCGCCAGTAATTCAAATAGCATTGCAGGCGTAATCATGCCGAACTTTCGTCGCGTATCCTCGGTATAGTGTGTTTAGACACTAATTCTTGCTAGATAGGTTGCTAATTTTTTTAGTACATTTTATTTCAGGCCCAAGAATAACCATAATACTCGCTAGATGGGGCTAAACAAAATGTTTAGTTTATTCTATTTTAAGCGTGTAAAGCATTGTTAAGTCAAGAAAATGATATTTGCTAAAATTAGACATTCCATTTGATTGAATTTATTCAAATTAAATGGATAAAGAGAAAAATAAGTACATTAGAGGCAGATAGAAAGTGACGCCAGTGACTGAAAAGTTCAAGGGGGTTCATTTTTGTCTTAGTATGGTCATGTAAAGAGGAGGGATGAAACACACATTATTAAAAGAGTTTTGAGTATACATGTGGATGGAGAGACCAAAGAAAAGATGCATGGAATGTGTGAGGAGTGATATGAAAGAAAAGGGAGTTAGTGATAGCATGACGGGTGATAGAACCGAATGGAAGAAAAAACAAGTAATGACACAATGGCAGGAAGATGATGATGATGAACTTACTTCTAAACTAACATCCATCTAGCGAGAAGATGGCAACTTTGAATTCCGTAACTTACACCTCCATTTCGCTCCGATTTTCGTCTATTTCTTGAAACTGTCAAATAAAAGTATAAAGATGCATATACTGAAATGTGACGTCATCGCCATTAGATTACGTGTATGTGTGATATGCCCACCACGCCCCCCTTCTTTCTCAAACCAATTTTTGGAATGTGTTTATTATTAGAGATTAGAGAGGCTGTTTATTATTCATTGTGTTCATTTTTAATATATAATATTATATTATATTTGTTGTTTAGTAAAAATATTGTCAAAAGCAAGCCCGGTCAAATACAAATACCCAACTCTTACGTCATAATCGCTTGTATTCTTCATAATATAACTCACTGCTTCTTGCAATTATATTAATTATTACCTAAGTAATCCTTGCATTATTCTGATAATTTTTGTAATTAAAATGTTACACAAAGCACGAATTGTTTACTAATTTGATAATGTTGATAATTTGTCCAAATAATTTGTATTTTACATCAAAGAAAACTGTAAATAAAGATATTTTTTTTTCTATAAAATATTTTGTGGTTTAATTTTTTGTAGTGTCTGAGTTTATTTCTATGCCACGTTGGTCAAAATAAAATTAAACTATCCATACTAACGAAAATAGATTGTTCGAAAGAGATGATTGGACAATTTCTCAAAAGAAAACTCATGGTCAGAAGACGCAAACGGCAAGTAAAAGAAGATAGGTGTAGTTTTAATTAATAAAAGTCAGACACGCTCTCCCACTCTAACCTAGAACGGGAGTCATTTGATGGTTTCTCAACCTGAAAAAAATCACTGCCAAAACTGATCCATGATAAGTAAGACAATAGTTAATGATATATTAATAATGTTGGAGTTTCACTGATAATATGTGACTCACAAAATGATAAATTTGTAGGTAAAAATCTGAGCTCGTCTAGTGCCTTTTCCCGCTCTTGTGCTGAGTGAGAGGTCGTATCATAACTTTATTGACCCCCTCTTTCTTTGCCTTGCGTTCCAGGCCCCTGAGTTTTCCTTTCAGCAGCGAACCCATGACCTCAGCAGGCTTCAATCCTACTGGTTCGCTATTATGCTGACATCTCCTTGAGGCGCGTATGGGCTACATGCCTTCGATGATTCAGTCTGGGCGGCTACCGGGTGGCCGGTCAGCGAGCTACCCATTGCTCGCCGTCCGCAAGGCCATGCTTACGGTGGCCGGAAATCGGGGTAGAGATCCCGGCAGCTAGGGCGTGAGGGCCGTGCATATGGACCATGGCCTATACCAGGGCTCAGCGTGAGAAGCCGTGGCAGCCGATGGCCCTCACGAGGACACGATGGTGTTTCGCACAAACAGGGCACACCTCTGCCGTATTCTCCACCGAATCAACAAAAAACCGAGCTAGATCCTATCAACGCACTAAAAACATTAGGGTTTATAACTACTATCATAAAAACTGTTCCTAAATGTGGCATGGCTCGTTAGTTTAAGAGCCTGCAATCATGACTGTTGAGAAGGAAGGGTTCTGGATTCGATCTCCAGGTCGGATATAATTTTATGGGTTCTACCATCAGAAAACTTTCTGTAGCGGTTCTTTTAAAACCTCATTCCAGCAAGGCAAGACGAGAGACGTTATGATGCCATGGTAAAATTTAACGAAAAAGAATGCAATGTTAATTTCTTTCAGTTCATCCAAATGAACTTGGAAGAACATTTCCAACAAAGATGGTGAGGTACTGTAACGACCAATATTCCGCCATATAGGAATTTTTCATCCCCATCGACCATCTGTTCTGCGTGGAATGTGTCCTGCCCATTGCCACCGATTGTTCACAAGATCGCCAAAATACAGACAAGCCATAGTGATGTACAGATCAGCGATTTGGCGTCCAGCCCAAACCTTTAAACCTAGAACGGTGAAATCTTTGAATAGAGATTTCTTTTATGATAAAAAGAAAGAATAAAAATAAGTAAGTTTTTTTAAATTCACCCCCTTAGGGAATGAGACGGTTCCAAAGTTCGTACGGAGATATACTTTCACGCGGGCAAAACCGCTAGCAGGAGCTAGTTATTGTTAGTTTGTAGAAGACACTCTCTATAAGTCGGCTATCCATTCATGAAAAATGTGTCTATATAGGTCTATTAAAGACTTAGAAACCATTAAACTGCCGTAGCCCATCAGAAAGGCATAAATGCGATGATAGTTTCAGATTATTAATAAAATGCAATTGCAATTATATTATTTTTGGAGGTATGCGGAACAGAGATTAAAGTCCCACATACCTCCGTTGGAAAGGGAGGATCCTCCGACTAGACAAGTGTTATAGTCTGGTGGGCTACTGCCCGATACTTGATTTCGGACTGTCGTATATATACAAATCGTGTGGAGAACTTTGATTGCACGATGCAGAATTTCGTATTTTCATCGTAGTTATTATATGGCGTCATAAATGTCGCTACATATTTTTCAACAAACGAACCAATTACCAAACCAAAGCACACACTGAATATCCGCTAGCACACATTGTATATCCTATAGTTTTATATAAAGCCACTCCAAAGCTACAGAAACGCGCCGAAATATATCAGTAGCCCAAGCTACTAGCAAAAGTGAAAGCGCACGAAAAAGCTAGTCTACCACGAAGAAAGAGAAATATTACCTACTTACCGAAATCCGGTCAGACAAAGACGTAGAACAATCGTTACATCTGATCTAATCTAATCCCAGGTGCAATCTAAAATCCAATCAGCCTGGTTCCAGTTCAATATGTCGCTGCTGGATTTAACGTAATTCTTCCACGGAGGCTACTTTGTCTTGCAATGGATATATATTTGTCGTTAATTTTGTTGCAGGACACTGTCATGATGGCTGGTTTAGGTGGTGCATCATGACTCACATTTTCACTGTTTTTCATACAACCGCTCATAACTGATTATGACGTTATTACACATTTTTAATTAGGTAGATATTTTGGAAACACAGTATCTTGTGGATATTATCTAGGTTTCTATAGAAACCAATTTCTAAACTTGTGTAAAACTAATCCAGTAAAAACCTATGAAAATCTCCTATTTTGTATGAACTTTGACACTTCATAATTTGCCTAAAAATTAAAAAAGTCAAAAAAGTAAACCTCTAGAGACCTTGTAAATTTTATTAAGATTCTAAATGACGACTACATTTTCCAAAAACTTTTAAGGGTTCAAAAAAAAACAGCTATTTCCTGGAGTTTTGTAAAATTTTCGAGTAGGTAAATCTCGGAATCACCGAATACTAACAGAGTTTTCAGGCGTTATCTCTCTTTTTTTTGCGTTGCCTTTTCGTCAAACATCGCGTTGGATTGCATTAAATGAAGTAACAAGCTTTTAAACCATTTTCGATGTTTACGATAGGCGAGTGGAAAAGGACCCTCTTAAGGCAACCGCCTCTCATACGTGAGGCTGTAGGCTTGAAACCGAGCAAGTAGGTACCAATCTGGTTAGCTGATGTCTCTTGTCTTCGAATTTTTTATTCTAAGAAATGCAGGATTTTTCATAATGTTTCCCATCACCATTTTTGCAGCAATACACTGCATAGTAATGCGCCCATCGACGATAATTTTAGGGTATTTACCAACGCATGCTTAAAATTACTCTGTGCTTAAGGTTGCCGCATAAACATCTGTTACTTTGCCGTCACGTAATTGATCAGTCACTGACTGTATGACCATAACTGACATGTGGCAGTCGTGATGTGACTGACGTGAAAATTTTACAAAACTGTAACTACTTTTTGACATGACTGGTCCAGTAACGATATGAACGTGACTGTGTGTGACCTTTCAAAACGATTTTCTACTTTGATTTTCAAACGCAGCAGAATGGTGTTTCTAATTCTGTATCGACGTTTCTAGAGAAAACAATTAAGCAAATAAGAATATTTTGTTCAGCAATAGAAGCAATTTTTAAAGAAGTGTGAAGAGTTGGGGCATATTAAATTAGTGGCTTCAAGTAGCAAATAAATTGAATGTTACTAGCTTCATCATGGTTTTCAGCGAGCAAACTCAACTACTACGAAGTTACGTGCCGTATTTTATCCATCCGCAAAAATTTCCTTAGGATTTATTCTGAATGATGTCATGCTTCGAGATTTCAACTTACAGAGTGACCACCAGACACTGTTACTTAAATGGATGCAATATCGATAATTGTATTTAATGCCAACATTGAAAACATGTTTCGGTAAATCACCGACACTGCACACTGAATAAGCACCTCCATACACAATAGGCATCACAGACAGTCCCCTGTGCAGATTATGCTTGGATGGGGAGGAGACGATTGCGCATTTGTTCCTGGACTGCACAGGTGTCACTGAAATACGCACAAGAACTAAAGGATCCCCGAACTCCCTTACTGAAAACCTGAGAGACCTAAACTGTTTTTGGAGAAAGGTGGGCTAGAATAAGCCTATCTAAGGTTATGGCCGCCACGGTCCACGTACAATGGTCCGCATAGAACTAAGTGCGGAAACCATACTCAGACAGAACATAACAGGAGGGGCCCAGCTGGGTCGAAGTCTACTGAAACCAGGGTTATCCGAAAGGAACTGGAGCCCCGGTATATAGGCTAGAAGAACGGGGTGGGTTTTTAGTAAGAGTCTGACACTATCTCCCGCTCCACTTAAGAGCGGGGGTTGTCATTGGATGATATTTGCCACCGAAAAAAAAAAAACACATCGAACATATAGTGCGCGCGTATCTCGTTTTTCTAAACGGTGGTATTGCTTACGTTTGAAAAGGCGAGACATGTCAACATCGCCTATTGCCAAAAGGCAGTTAGTATTTTTTATATTTATGACTCAACAGTTTGTACATCGTAAACTTTGAAGACAATCTTTCGTATCGGATGATGATGATGGTCCCTTCTCAGAGATATTCTTGTAATTTGGCGAATTAAATATTTGTATACTAGTCTAATATATGGTCTAATATAATAATATATAGTCTAATATATATGGCATACCCGGATATATCCGTTTATTAACCCCAGGTAAAGAATAAGGCGGCCTTCTTTTGCCACCAAAAGATTCATATTACAGAAAAAGGTTCAACGAATATAAAAAAATAAACGCAACCTAATTGTCTTCTATGAATGAGTGGAGAATTATAAGCACACTGCAATTAGAACGCGCTAGAAAAATCAAATTAAAACCTCTAATGAACAAACATAGCGGGAGGCGGTTGCCGGTTAGTAGCACAGAGTAGTTGACGAAACAGATGCTGCGGAAATAGATAGTATGTGGGTGATTGTTGATATAAAGATTACATAAAGTAAGCGTGCTCCATCATCAATCACATTAGGTGGGATAGTGGTCAAACGGGAGCTTATCAACAATGATAAAAAAAGATGGATGAAAAATCGACAGTGGACCTAATGGCGTTTTTTTTTTTTTCTCTACGGGAAAATCATCATTGACGAAACCCGCTCTTGGGTGGAGCGGGAGACAGTGTCAGAGTCTTACTGACTAAAAACCCCGCGCCGTTCCTTCTAGCCTTCATACCGGGGCTCTAGTTTCCTTTCGGATAACCCCGACCCCGGTAGGCTTCGACCCAGATGGGCCCCTCCTGTTGCTGACAACTCCTTGAGGCGCGCGGGAACAGTGCGCGCCGTCGACGCCTTGGCTCGGTCCGGACAGTTACCGGACGATCGGACAGCGAGCTACCCATGGCTCGCCGTCCGCGAGCCCGCGTCTACGGTGGCTGGAAATCGGGATCGGAATCCCGGCGGCGGCGGCGGGGGCGCCGTTGCCTGATGCGGTCTGCCTCCTCCTTTGCTAGCATTACTGCTTCGCAGAAGGAGGCGACCGCCTGCCACTCCTCCTCGCTCCGGACCATGGCCTGAAACAAGGCCCGGCGCGAGAGGTCTCCGCCGCCGATCGCCCCCACGAGGACACGGCGTTGCTCCGCCCAAGCAGGGCACACCTCAACTGTGTGCTCCACCGTGTCCTCCGGGCGTTCCGCACAGTGGCGGCACCCGGGCGTCTCTTCCGCTCGAATCCGATGCAGGAACCTCCCGAACTTGCCATGTCCGGTGAGGACCTGCGTCATGCGGAAGGTAAAGACGCCGTGAGGTCTTTCCAGCCACGCCTCAAAGAGGGGACTTACCACCATAATTGTGGCGTGCCCAGCACTGGGTTGCGATAGTCGCTGACGCCATTTCACCGTGAGATCCCGCCGAAGCTCTGTCCGCCATACCTCGACCTGTCGCGGTAGTGGACTTTCACCCCCCCCATCCGTATTGCCATGACCCTCTGGCAGGCGTTCAGTATGGACGCCGGTCGCTTTGCCAGCGACGGCGCCCACACCGGCGCCCCGTAGAGGGCCATGGACCGAACGATCCCCGCGTAGAGCCTCCGGCAGGAGGCGTCTGGACCCCCAAGGTTGGGCAGGAGCCGCTTGAGAGCAGCCCCGGCCCGGTTGAGTTTGGGAGCCAAACGTCGGAAGTGTTCTCCGAAATTCCATCGGCTGTCGAGAACGAGTCCCAGGTACTTCATCGTCGACCCGACGCCGATGCGAACTCCTCCTACCGTAAGTTGGGAGTCTGATGGTGGCGTATTCCGAGGGCCGTGGAAAAACATGGCCTCGGATTTGTGCAGCGCCACCTCGAGTCCCAACTCCTGGATCCTACGGACCTAATGGCGTGAATGTGGTGTTGCTTACTGGGCCTTATTCATTCAATGAAGTATTTATCATTGGCTCAAACGAAGAAAATGTAAGGTTCCTCGGAGATGAATATAAGACGAGTGATTTACAACCTAAAAAGAGAGGTTCAATGCACACTTCAGTAAAAAATTACAGCAAGTGGAGTATTTTTTTTTTTTTTGTCAACCACCTCATGGCAATTTACTGTGAGATTTGTTGATCAAAATATGACTTGATCATTCACATGGCTCAAATTTCATCCAAAATTTAGCACCAGCTGTAATTCAAAGAAAAAATATGGATACTTTCGTTTTACGAGTATTCTGGTGGCTAATCTCTAAAAAGCAAGCTTTTAAAATTTGTGTAACATTCTATCAGTGAAATATTTTTATGATTGAAGCAATAAATTGTCAAGCGTGCGAGTGAGAAAGAGAGAGAGTAGAACTATATATATATAACTTATATAGCTCCATCCGTTTAACTCAAACGGTTCAACACCTACTTACACATATTAGGTGCTCCTTCATTAAACAAAATATTTCTTCTTTTCTTTTTCTTGTTTATTAATTTAAGTATAAAGATAGCTTTAACGGTTTTAACAAAATCGACTCGTAAAGCAATCCGAGCAGGCAAATGATAAATGATAAATGATAAGCCAGACAAAAGAAAAAAAGTCTTTATGATTAAATCCCTCTGTTCCGGCTTACTCTGTGCAACGTTATTCAGAGTGTTCCCGTCGCATAGTTAGTCTCCGCAGCTTCCGCCAGGGGCGCCCGCTGCCGCGCGCCACAAAGCTTCCGAAGAATTTTATTCTGCTTCAACTCCGCGCCAATTATTTACTATGCCGCGATGCGCATTGATTCTCTTTGTTTGCTATGCTAATGAAGGAAGCAGGTGGTATTTTTACTAGCAAAAACAAAATATTTTTCTTCCCTAATACAAGTGAAAGCATCCAAACGGGTTAAAAAGGGAGTGTTATCAATAATATCTATGGCAATAAAGTTTTTGCTTTTGAGCTGTTTTGATTTGTGAAAGGATAGAAAACCGTAATAATTATTACCCAATAAACGTATAGTCAAAATTACTTAAGTTTGCTTTTATAAGTATTGAATAGAAGAACAGAATAAAAAATCGGGACAGCCACAGTTCAACGAAAAAAAATGAGATGTGATTAAATAATTTTAATTTAAAAAACTGAACAAATAAAATTTATTCAATATAACTAGATGTGTTGTCTATCCAAAGATGCTGCTATGAAGATAAGTAAAGCTTCATCGACGTTACGTATTTTTTCTTACCAATAAATAAAATACAAGTGCCATATTTTGTAGCCATTTGTGTTTAGTAACGTTTGATTGAGAGCAGAGGTGGCCGAGTGCTAACGGCCCCGACTTACGAGTTGTAGGTAGCGGGTTTGAACCCAACCAGGCGCTTTACTTTGTGTAATTTATCTCCACTGCTCTCAAAACGGTGAAGGAAAACATCGTCAGGAAACCGGCATGTCCTAGAACCAAATTCGAAGACGTGACATCCACCAACCCGCACTGGGCCCGCGTGGTTGATTACGGCCCCTTTCCTCTCCTAGAGAGGAGGCCTGAGTCCCAGTTGTGGGAAAATTAAAAAGGCTGGTGATGATGGTGATGATGAACGTTTGATTTCTATTAGATATGAGGAACAATAATGATTTGAATGACTAAAACAGAAACTTTAAGCATAATAATTTAAGATTTTGAACATCGACGAAGGACTTAGTTATTGCTAAACTATTGTAATTTGTAAAAGAAATATGAAAAACACTACTACTAGTATAAATATGTTATGCATTACTATTTTACTAGCTTTTGCCAGCGGCTTCGTCCGCGTAAAATTAATAAGGTTTCTTCAAACAAGTTTTGAAGTCTTGAATTTTTCAAAATTCATTCCTTATAATATGTGCTTATATTAATTTTTTGGTTAAAACCAAACAGCTATCCGCAGATATCCGCAGGAGAACCAAGGTTGCCGACGTAGCTCGAGGAGTCGCCAAACTTAAGTGGGCAGGGCACATTGCACGCAGAACAGATGGTCGATGGGGACGAAAGGTCCTGGAGTGGCGACCACGTACCGGAAGACGCAGCGTTGGAAGGCCTCCAACAAGGTGGACCGACGACCTGGTCAGGGTCGTGGGAATCCGATGGATACGTGACGCACAGCACCGGTCGTTGTGGCGACGCTTGGGGGAGGCCTATGTCCAGCAGTGGACGTCTTTCGGCTGATATGATGATGATGATGATGATGATGATGAAAACCAAACAGCATGTCACTGAGAACAATGCAATATAGCCCTATGCCCTTTATGATGTAGTTAAAGTGCAAATGGTCAGCCAAGACTAAAACTAATAATTTGTCTGCACAGGAGCATATTCCCGACCGCCTCGTGGAGTCTGCCGCATGCGATCGCACTCGCGCTCCTTATCTCGCTCTAGTAAATGACGTTTCTAAGTTACAAAAAAGGATAGAACCATAAGGAAGTGCGATTTGGTACAGCCTGATGTATCTCAACCCTTAATATCCATTTGAATTGAATGTAATTTAAACGGTAACTGAATTGATACTGGTTGCTATCAATTTCAATCACCAAATAATTTAAAACGACAACAGAAATGAAATACAAATAACCCATCTACATAAGCAAGCAATTGCTCGAGACGTAGATAAATATATTGCACGGAACCCTCAACATTATAGTGCAAATCGTTCGGTTGTATACTGAAGAATCCCGTTTTTCCCGTGATTGAGGAGCCCCGGATCGGGGCGGGATTGAGCCGGGATTTACCGCGGGAATCAAGTCGGCAAGAAAATGTTTTCGTTCTGCATAGTGCAGTAAGTTCCCAGGTATTCTCAAGCTAAGGATTTACAATTGACAGGATTGAAATTGTTTATTATTATCCCCTTTGTGTGCCTGCTTTGTTATTTTATAAAACTGTTTCTTTGGAAATGCATTTCTTGAAACACTTTGTTGTTTAACTGTCCTACATTGTAGCTTAGGTTTTAATAATTTTATCTAGCGTTGTGTTTTCTTGAGTCTTTTAAATTATTGTTTTAATGTTTCGTCGATTTTTTTTGGTAATTCGAATGTGTCTACAATCTACATTAAAGGAATTTATGTCATGATTTTTTGATGAAGTTATGAAGAGAGAGTTGATATATTTTTTTGCAAAATCAATATCAGCAAAAAATCAACACTAATATTATAATAAAGAGGTAAAGTTTGTTTTTATGTTTTTTTGTTTGAGGGACGTACGTAACCTCTGGAAGTACTGGTCCGATTGCTAAAATTTTTTCACCGATAGAATATTTTATATACGCGGGCAAAGGTGCAGGCATAAGCTTGAAAACTTATAATAATAATGATTATTTTGCCAAAAAAAATTATAGCAATTTTCAGATATATGGTGGTACGGTATCTAGTATGTAATTACAAAAAAAATATAATAATAACGCATCTGTAGTGAAACTACGCAGTCTGTATTTTCACTATCAGAGCAATTCCATAAATTAAATACCGTAGTCATATGCAACCAAAAATAAAAAAATAAATCAAGCATGCAATCTCCTTCTTTGTGTGAGAAAGTCAATATGCAATTTAAGAAGAAGTGTAACGCAGGTGAATAAGTAAGTCATTATCATCAGCCTTTTTAATGTTCCCACTTCTGGGACTCAAGCCTCCTCTCTAGGAAAGGGAATGGGCCGTAATCCACCACGCGGGCCCAGTGCGGGTTGGAGGATGTCACATGTCTTCGAATGTTTGGTTTTAGGACATGCCGGTTTCCGCACGATGTTTTCCTTCACCGTTTTGAGGGCAGTGGTGATGAAATAAATTACACAAAGTAATGCGCCTGGCTGCGTTCGAACCTGCGACCTACAACTCGTAAGTCGGGGCCATTATCACTCGGCCACCACAGACGTCGGAATAAGTAAGTACATACATTAAAACAAGTAAAAGAACTCTGTCATTCTCAATCGCAATCCCAAGACTAACATGTTCTAAATGCTCTATTCCTTCGCTTTTGATAACGATCGAATGAAAAGAGTAGCTACCTCCGTCCTCTGTTACTATGAACATCAATTTGCTTTTGGCAACCAGGTACTAGCGGCTTTGCAAAGCGAGCAAATACCACAAATCCTCGAGGCTTAGATAAAAGTACCCCACAGTATTGCAGTTCGAGCAATATTAGATGCTTATCTTACTATTAGAAACGGTGAATCCGAGCCTTTGTGTGTATAGAATCGGCTTTTTTATGACAATATTAGAATGCCACATGTGATCGATGTTCGCAGTCAATTTATTTGTGTTAAAATTTAGTTCCATTTTTACAACTAGATGGTGATGTTAATTCAGACCTTCTTTCTACATCGCGATAGAATAGAATAGAATGAATTATTGTACACCAAAATAGTAACAATGTCACAGAAACTTAAATCTATGGGTACAATGGCGGTCTTATCGCTGACAGCGATATCTTCCAGACAACCTTGAGATGGAATATAAGAACTTAAACTAAAAAATAGGGTAGTCTGACAAAATGAATTAAAGGAAATAAAATAATAATATTTAATAATACACGAATACATATATAAATATAGAGAGAAAGTTTATGTTCTTTGAAGAGGTTTTTAAAAGAACCAAGCTACTGGGCTTGCCTAACTGAGATCGGCAAAGTATTCCATAATCGCACCGCCTGGACCGTAAATGATTTATCGCAGAATTTGGTAGAATGCGAGGGCATCGAGAGTTAATAATGTTAAGATTTTCCGTCAATAATCTTTAACTGTGAACGAGTGTAATATTTTTGAGATTGAGGTTGGGTATGGAGATCACGTCAAGATCCGATACAAATAGACCACTAGCAAGGTATCCGGTGTTTTGATCATCCGAGATCCGCGAAGCAGTATTCAATCGAAATTTATGCTATACTTTTCATATTTTACGGTTTACATCCATCACACAATTAGAAACTGCTGGGATAAAAATACTAGCAATCCGTTCCGACTTTGGACGAATACAAAAATCTTTTTCGTAGCTCTTTGAAACTGTATTTAAATCTGCTGTGCAGTTTATTAAGCGGATAAATAGCGCAAAAAGTGATGTCTATGGTTTTATACAATGTGAGGCGCTGAGCGGTGAAGCAGTGAGCCTGCTGGCCGGAGCCTACCGACGTGGGATCTGGAAGCAACAGTCCTTGTACGCATGCACAATTTGCGCATGGAGATGCAACGTCACCGCATTGGGGCACTATAGCGATATGGCTACAGCGACTGTAACAATACTAAATGCAAAGGAGGTGGCCGCACGCGTGAGGGAATGGACGTCCTGATACTACAGCCGCGACGAGCCCGAGACGCCGATGGGGCGTTGTGTTCCACGCTCGTCTCAAAGAGAGGTCAGGACGCACCGTCGACGACTTAGGCTTCATCGGGGCTTTATTTTCACTAACCTCATTTCCTTGATTTAATTATAATCTTTTTTATGACAGTATTAGAATGCCACATGTGATCGATGTTCGCAGTCAATTTTTTCGACTGGCCTGTTGGTCTAGTGGTTAGTGGCCCTGACTGCTAAGCTAGAGATCGTGGGTTCGATTCCCACCCAGGACAAATGTTTATGTGATGAGCATGATCATTTGTTCTGTGTCTGGGTGTAATTTATCTATATATGTTATGTATGTATTTAGAAATATATAAGTATGTTTATCAGTTGTCTAGTACCCATAACACAAGCTCTGCTTAGCTTGGGACTAGACAGCGTTGTGTGATAGTTGTGGAATATTATTATTATTATTATTTTTATATATTTATTTATCTCAGGACCCTGAGGTCCTGGACCTTTGGAAGGCGTACGAGGAGCCGAAACCAACTCGCAGAGGCCCTTTTAGATGCTTTAATATTATTATTATTATTATTATGGACCACACACTAAAAGCTAGAGTTCAACGCCATCTAACGAGAAAATGATCAAGTTTGAGTTCGTAGTTTTCATCTTAATGCCAGTATTTTTCCCAGAAGAAACTGGTTACTGGAAAAGAAAGAAGGTCTTCGCTCATCAGTGGGACATAAATGGGCTTACTAATAAACTAACTGGTTATCTGACCTCCACAATCCAGACACTAAAATACAGTAAAACTGATATTAACTTATATGATTCATAAGCCACATAATACTACAAAGACTTCAGTAGCTTAGAACAATCCCACACAATTTAACATTCACAACCTCCAAAAACATGCTTCTGAAAACCAACCTTATTTACATAAGATTACACAACAAACCGAAAACTGCATACAAATGAAAGAATGAACTTTGGATAAACGTAGGCGTTCGCTATTTCAAGATGCACTAATATAGTGACATTTACATGGGCCACACAGGAAAGTTAGTACCAGCGGATTTTACACTTTACCACAGAGCTACGGAGCAACTTGAGAACCCATTTCTCGTAATCGTCTTCTACGAGACATCGTAGGAGACACGCCCGAGTGGTGCGAGGACAACTTCACAACACTCGGGCTCAAATACTTTGAAAGAATAGAAAACCGTCGATTCGAGGAGAAGAAGAAAAACCGCTCTGGGTTTTTCCACTCTTCCTTTTTTTCGTCTTGGTGATATTTCTCTGAAATACTCTTCCTCTGGATGTCAAGATGGTGACTAGCCGGTTTTCCGATATAAATATCGATTAATAAATGTTCGGTGAATCGTTCAGTCCACAGAACACAGGAATCATTCTTCTGTTCTGTGGTTCAGTTGAAGTAGCGTTTGGCGATAAAAGGTTGTTTTGCAATAAATTCTATTCGATCAAACGTTCAGTTAACTTTCCGTTAATCGACCATGTGACTCTCGAAGTATCGTTACGGACCCAATGTTGGCGTGGTCGCCGTTGAACGTCCAACGTAATCACCCGTGGACTGTCCTAATTGTATATTTAAAAAGCACTGTCCTTCGAAACTGTTCTGACCTCACTATTTCTGCCCTTGAGTCATATCAGCATCAGTGAGACATTTGAGTGAGCATAACAAACTCTCAACTACAGTAATAATCAGCAGGGTCGAAGCCTACTGGGACCAAGGGTCTAGTTTCGAAAGGGAGGCTTGGTTCCGGTATGAAAGGCAACGAAGGAACGGGGTGGGTTTTTTAGTCAGTAAGAGTCTGGCACTATCGATGTAATTTAGATGATTTCTACCCACCGAAAAAAAACAACACAATAATAATGATAGTGCCTAAAGCCTTGGCCTCGAGGCATCTCGTTGGTCTATGCACACTACCCTCAATTAACAATGCAAATGTAGCAAGTGTGAAAGCTGCTCTGAATTTCATACAGAGAATACAATATGGTAATCGGGTTTGAACACGAGAAAAACGTCATGGTACGGGATAAGGCTCGTTAAGATCTTCAGGGCAAGATTCTCCTTGTATCTCATTTGCACGGAGTTTTGTCTTCGTTAGTATCTGCGTTGGCTTTAGTTGTTGTATTTTTTTTTGTCTGTATGTAACGCAAAGATACAGGAAGCGGATTTAATGCTCTAAGCAGTTTCTTCCAATTAATCTATATTGTAGAGGAGAGATATGGCAAGTACATAAAAAGTATCTTTCAGACAATAAGACGTATAGATTTTAACTTATATTTACTTACTTTATATAACATGTACGGTTATTATATTTATATAGGTACAGTAAAAGAAAGGAGTTTTGTATCTCCGATGACGTCAGTTGTGTTTTTAAAGAGTATAAGGTTCAGGGGTGGTAGTATTCCAGAAGTGAAAGGTTTCAATAAAGGTTGATAGATTTTATTTATTAGCTGCCTAGTCTTGTCATGTGAGAGTTTACAGTGTTTGGGCATAAAATATATAGGAACAAAAGTCAATCTACATACAAAGCGCTTGAGCAACGCACACATAGACACCGCTCACGGACACGATATCTCGGTAGCGTCTAGGCCGTCTCAGCCAACTCGTCGAACAGGTCCGGCTCAAACGCTCATTAGTGTGCGTCCACCGAGCGTAGGTATAAAAAGTGAAGTACATACATGAGATTGTCTTCTATACCTATATATCTATTTTGTGGTTTGGGCGTATTTAAATTTTAGGTAGGGAATAAATTTCATTATTTAACTTGCCATTGCTTCAGCAGTTGTTATTGTTTCGTTTTGTTTTCTGACTAAGTACCTAATTTATTGTTGTACTAGCTTTTGCAAGCGGCTTCACCCGCGTAGATAATCACAGGATAAAAAGTATCCTATGTGTTATTCTGGGATATGGTCTACTCGTGTACCAAGTTTCATCGAGATCCGTTCAGTAGTTTTTGCGTGAAAGAATAACAAACATCCATACATCCATCCATACATACAAAATTTCGCATTTATAAAATTAGTAGGACCTATAAATGTAGCAACATTTATACATCTTTTAGCTAAATTTTACCAGTACGTGGTAGTCACTCAAGAACTCCTCGTTCCCGTTGACCATCCGTTCTGTGAACAGTGCCCTGAACAATAAATTTCGATCAGATGACTGCTCAAACAAAATGCGCGACAACCCGTAAAAATCATGAAATAAACATTTAAAAAATTCATGAATAAACATACATACAGAAAAGTGACCAACCAATAAAACATACATAAAATAAATACAAAAGCCTACAATATGTTTTCAATAAAATTTACAATCAATTTTTTATTCACTATTTATTACAATTGCTGTTCGACCAAAGCAAATGTTTTACGTTTGTTAAAAAAAAAATGAAATCACATATACTGTGGATTTTTTATTTTTATATTTGTAATCTGCGGAGAACAGAAACTGTTAAGATTTTTAAAAATCTTGTTACGCCAGCTCCTGTTTTTTATACAAAATTCAAGCCCACTGGTAACGTAACTTTATTTATTACTAGCTACCCGCCCCGGCTTCGCTCGGGTAACAGTATTTCTCTACTATTTAATGGATGTTATTATACTTATAAAGCTTTCTCTTGAATCACTCTATCTATTAAAAAAAAACCGCATCAAAATCCGTTGCGTAGTTTTAAAGATTTAAGCGTACAAAGGGATATAGGGACAGAAAAAGCGACTTTGTTGTATACTATGTAGTGATTATTTACTAGCTGCCAGCAGCTTCTCCCGCCTGAAAGTAGTTTTCTCAATACTTTTTTTTTTCAGTGGGCAAAAATCATCTTATGACAACCCCCGCTCTTGGGTGGAGCGCGAGATAGTGTCAGACTCTTACCGATTAAAAACCCCACCCCGTTCCTTCTAGCCTTCATACCGTTGCTCGAGTTCCTTTCGGATAACCCTGGCCCCGATGCCCTGGCCTGATCCCTGATGGCCTGGATCCGATGGATGCGAGACGCACAGGATCGATCATTGTGGCGACACTTAGGGGAGGCCTATATCCAACAGTGGACATCTGTCGGCTGAAATGATGATGATGAACCCTTGCCCCATTAGGCTTCGACCCATCTGGGCCCTTCTCTCCATACAAACTTTGGACTCCCGTTTCTTCCACTTAGGCGGTGAATTTTGGAAAATCCTCTCTTAGTGCTAAGCTACGTCATAAAATGAAACCTTGTGCATTATTATATAGCGTACCAATGTCGCCATTCTCTTGGCTACATCTCTTGGGTACCAGTCGACAGCGATGCAGAGGAGTTTTTCGATGTTTTTAGTAGTTTTAGGGTCTTTATTTTAATTTTGTATTAGTGTTGCATTTCTAATTCCGTTTCCATGTACTAAGTTATTTATTAGTCCAAAATATCATCATCATTTCAGCCGATAT
The DNA here is from genome assembly GCA_949319445.1 of Mythimna lalbum. Classification (NCBI taxonomy): domain Eukaryota; kingdom Metazoa; phylum Arthropoda; class Insecta; order Lepidoptera; family Noctuidae; genus Mythimna; species Mythimna lalbum. The sequence continues at coordinate 2,806,416 of OX439356.1, read as the reverse complement.
ATGTCCACTGTTGGACATAGACCTCCCCCAAGTGTCGCCACAACGAACAATCCTGTGCGAGATGGATGCGAGACCTTCGTTAGAGGCCTTCCAATGCTGCGTCTTCCAGTACGCGGTCACCACTCCAGAACCTTTCGGTCCCAACGACCATCTGTTTTGCGAGCAATGTGCCCTGCCCATTGCCACTTAAGTTTGGCAATCCTTTGTGCTGAGTCGACAACTTTAGTTCTCCTGCGGAAATCTTCATTTTTGATTCGAGCACGCAGGGAAACCCCGAGCATAGCCCTGTCCAAAATAAAACTATTATTTAAAATAAGAACATTGCTATACTCTTTCATTCCTATTCCAGTAATCTCCAAAACTTGTTTGCTGATACCAGAACCTGGTCCATGTCGTGATAAGATCAGTATGTGGTACTACAATCCGGGGTCAAAAGACTGTCAGAGGTTCGACTGGGGAGGCTGTCAAGGCAACGGCAATAGGTTTGATAACATTTCAACTTGCCTGAGCACTTGTTTGAGCAAAGAAGGAGTCAGTAAGTTTACTTTAAATTAACATTGATTACACAAATATCACTATCAAATCACTATCTGTATGAAAACCAAGCGTGCAATTTTTTGAGTACCTATTATGTAATACGAATATTTTGTTTTTCTCAAATTTGGTATTATCAGGTATTACAAAGGGTATTTAGATTAGAAATAATATTTTTTAAATTAATTACGCACAATAATATAACTGACGTCTGACTAGCGCTATACACCGATGCAGACTGAGCGCAAAAGTGCCCACTTACGATTTTTGTACGTAAGCTAGGCACGCATTTTGGCACGTTCTCACTTTTGGGAGAGCCCAGTAGTAACGGCCTTGACTTACGAGTTTGTAGGTGGCGGGTTCAAACCCAGCCAGACGCATTGGGTACTTTGTGTAGGTATTGATGTCATCACTACTGCACTCGACATATCCTAAAACCAAAATTTTGAAGGCATGTGACGTAATTACTAATCCGCGCTGGGCCGGCGTGGTTGATTACGGCCCATTCCCTCTCCTAGAGAGGAAACCTGAGAACCAGCAATGGCTCAGTACGGGTTGGATGTCACATGGCTTCAAATTATTACACCCTTTTTGCCTTAAGAATTGTTTTAACTTTTATTTCATAGGCATAATGGCATTAAAAGCAAAAAAGTGGTTACAATACGAACTATTTACTGCAGCCGCCATTTGTCATGCCACCAGCGTAATAAAAGGCAAAATCGGTTGAACGGACAGTAATAAAATATATATATACTAGCTTTTGCCCGCGCGGCTTCGCTCCCGCTCTTCCCTACTCCACCCTACTATACCCAACTCTACCCTACTCTACCCTACTCTATCCTAGTCTATCCTACTCTACCCTACTCTATCCTACTCTACCCTACTCTACCCTACTCTATCCTACTCTAACCAACTCTACCCTACTCTATCCTACTCTACCCTACTCTACCCTACTCTACCCTACTCTACCCTGCTCTAGCCTACTCTACAGTATCCTATGACTGTCACATAGATCTAAGCTACCTACCCACCAATTTTCAGCCATATCGGTGCAGCCATTCTTGAGTTATAAATAGTGTAACTAACACGACTTTCTTTTATATATATAGATAATTTCGGACAGAGTAAAACAATTACTTGCTGTTGCGAATAAAAAATACAATCATAGTGTTAAATCGTATACTATGGTACCTACATAACCCTTCACCACTTTGCCGGATTTTTGTTTCATACAAAAGCTCATTTGCTTCTACAATACCACTGTCATTATTCTAGAAAATCGCCCAAGATACTGCAGCTTGACTTTCGACTATGGATTCTGTTTCGGATCAACAAAAAGATGGTACTATGACTCAAAGTGGAAGGTTTGCAAATCAACAATATACTCTGGCTGTGGTGGAAACAAGAATAACTTCTATAATAAAGAACAGGTAAGTTTAAAAGAAAAAGGTATTTTAAATATTTATAAATCTAACAAATCAACACGATTCACAAACTTCCAACAAGTGTTCGTGTCTAATTACTCAAATTTTTGCAGTGCGACCAAATCTGTCGCTTCGGTAATGCTCCGATCCAGCTTGGAGGTCGTGACAGCGAAGGTAAATCGAAGGTGCTTATAATCAACCCAGATGCCGATGTGATTCGGCATCATCAAAATCGCAGCCGTCGAGCTGTCTAAGGAAGATAATATCTCTTCTCCATATTTTAAGTACATTTGAAAGGAACTTTCTCTACTCCTCTTGACTCAGTCACTTTTACAATGTTTAACATATTTCGCACAATCTTAATATGTACCGTATCTCTGCCATCGTAACATAACTCCTCCCTCTAGTGGTAGAATGTTTCGTCAGCGTTATTAGCATTCTTTACTATTTTTTTTACTGTATAATATCTTATCCTCATCAATTATAATAATAAAGTAATTAACTCACTTTTTCTCAACAAAAATATGCTAAAACCAAAACTAGAAAGAGCTCAGTTAAGCAGGTGTACAAAGCAAATTAATTACTTTTTAGTGAAACCGTCATTGGTGTTAATTTTACACACTTTTAAATATAAAACTCCCACAAAAACATACCACTCCTCCGATGTCCTCCTATAATAAAATTGTCAAGTGGTTTGCTGTTAGTTGAATTGAGTGAAAAAATGTAAATGAATATAAGTATTTATTAAGTATATTTTCGATTATTCATTTAAATATACATAAACTACATTTTTAAATATTTCAATATTGTATAAAAATAGAAGCCCAACTGCATCGAGAATGGCCCAAATAACCAGCAAACAGGGTTTCAGAGAAAAAACTCAACTATACGAATTGTCTCCAGAAATAACCATCTCTAAAAACAGCCTTTCATCCAGCCGCCTAACGAAAGAGCCTCCCGAGGTGGTAGTCGAAAGTGGTGACTTTTAAGCCATTGGCTGACATGATTATCAGTGCAAATAATCGCCGAGTCTACGAGTGATATATTTTATTATTATTATTTTATAGCAATCAAATGAAAATAACTTCTACAAAATTACAAAAAGAAAAAAAAAGTAAAACAGTTAAAATTATATTTTATTTGGTATAAAATCACAAATTAACAAAATCAATCACCATTAACAATACAAAATTTTTCTAATATAAAGATATGTTTTAAAGTACATGCTGAACCCAGTCCGTAAACAATTATTTTTTACACATAAGGGTCTGTGCACACCATGTTTTTTAAACGAACCGTTGACGCGCATATTTTGTAGCAATACAGACGCGATACACACGCAAGTCAGACGCAGCCTGTAGACCTTTAGTAGGATAAAAGCGCGCCGTCTATGCACGTTTCTAAAACGCGTGTCAACGGTGCGTTTAAAAAACGTGGTGTTCACAGCAAGCCCTTATATCAAGCGTAAGAAAAACTGTATCACAACTTCTAACCTAACGCTTTGTTTTTTCGGCTCACTTCCAGTTTCTTGAACGAAACTTATCGCTAAATTAATTTGAAAAACCAGATTATGTAAAAACAAGCTTTTAAAAAATGGTACGTGGTATTGGATTTATTGTAACATTCTTTTATTTCATATTTTTCTCTCTATAACTAGTTCGCCATATCAGAATTTAAATAAACTAACTTAGCTAAGCATACAGTGTCATCCAAAATTCAATGATATATAATAACAATGAATCTTTGGTTTGGTCAAATCTTGCAATATTAGCTAATTAATTATTAATAATTAAGCTTGTCGTGCGTCTCATTGAACCATTTCTGTATTTAACACTTTGATAGAGGCACTTATTTTTATACTATTTCCATTCTTGCAGTACGGGGCATTAAAGACCTCGTTTGAAATGTATCATTACGGCAGTAAGGGGCTTATTAAATCCTGTAACGTTTATAAAGAAAACATAACATTTTATTTCCTCAGTGTGGTACGAGGTCATAATGACCCCGTATTAAAGTAGATACTCCATTGCATTCTGTTTTATTAAGGCATCTGAGATATATTCAATTTTTCTCTGAGCTAAACCAAATTGAAGTTACGGTGTCCGTACGGCAGAAAAAACTATACCGCATCGCAAAAATAAAAACTCACGAGGCGCAATGGACCTCGTCCCACACTAAACGTAACACTTGCTTGTCAATTTATTTATTTATTTTAAATTATGTAAATAACACCATTACAGCAATTAACGCCAATGCAATGCTATCACCAGCTATACATATACAATCAAAAAAATAACCAAATAATTCAATTTGTCAAATTTTCGTTCCGGTAACTGGGCGTAGATAATAATTCAAAAACAAAACTTCAAGTCTTAATAAACATAAATTAAAATATAATATTTGTCTAAATCCTCTATCCTTAGTTATCACATCACATTCCGAATAAGTTCAGAAAAACTATTGAACACCATTTCCGATCTGAAACAAAATAATTTTCGATATTAGAGATAATTAGCACAAAATATACAGGTACAGAAGTCAATCTTCATACAAAGCGCGCTCGAGCAACGCTCAAGGACATGATATCTCAGTAGCATCTCGGCCCACTCGTCGAACAGTTCCGGCTCAAACGCTCATTAGTATGCGTCCACCGAGCGTAGGTACAAAAAGTGAAGTACATACATGAGATTGTCTTCTGTACCTTTTTTATTTTATGTACAAGTAAATTAAAATCGGTCGCTGTCAACGGGTTTTTTCTGCTGTCATCATAAATCATATTTATATGATGGCTGGCTATAAATTATGTAAACTAACTTTTTTTGTAAAAATAACGGATCATTTTTTATGAGTTTTATGTTATAGATCCCCCGTCGAACTCCTAGAGTAGGCCACGCCTCCAATTCCTTTGTTCTAACCATATGACTGAGCGTTGAGATGACGCCAGAACAAAAAAATCGGAGGCGTGGCCAACTCGAGGCGTTCGACGCAAGAGAATCAAAACAAAAAGGTCGTAACTTGGCTAGGCTTGTTGATATAACACATTATAATGCTTTGCCTGAGAGTATGTTTTCATGGGAAAATTTCTAATTTTTACGTGGGCGAAGCCGCTGGTAAAGGCTTGTTACTTGTAAGTGGAAGACACTGGTACTCAGTCTCTAGACTAACTAACCTACTACTACTAGTACTAGTATTTTTATTAGTAAGTGGAAGACACTGAATATCAGTGTCTATCACATAAAAAAAAAAAATCGAAATTATGGTAAGTTTAAAAAAATTTACATAAATATTATACACACTCACACCTATACTTTACCATAAAAGAAAATTCTCAGACAATTAGAACCAAACCTATAAGTCGCTCCTTGGAAAAGTAAACCAAAAAGAAACAATTTCGATTAAAATTAAGTAAAAGCCCTACCTCCCGTTGCTGCAAGACTTCATGAGATTGAGCACATAGTTGGGGCATGCATCAGGATCCATCATGCGCGCATTGAATAGAGTGCCCTGGCACAAACAGTACAATATCTCCGGAAGCGGCACGTTAGATGGCAGCACTTTCTTCTCGTAAAGTATAGTTGAATACAGCTGGAAAATTTAAACGTATTGCATCAATATACATTCTTGATTGAGGTAAATATATCCTACAGATATAATGTATTTAAGTGAGTCATCATTTTAGGCTTTCAGTAATATTGTTCCTATTTTTTAGGGTTTCGTATCTCACTTGTCAAAAACCCTTATAGGATCACTTCGTTGTCTGTCTGTCTGTCTGTCAGTCAATACCCTTTTACTGAGGAACGTGTAAAGATATTAAGCTGAAATTAATATAAAATACTCAAATCTGCTACCCCTTGGAGCAGTGAAAAAATCAAACTTCTAAGTTAACGTAAGCTAAAGATAAGGCAGTGTATATTTCGTTTATTGACACTCGCAAAAAAATTTATCTAGAGTCCTGTAATTTGGCAAGATCTTAAAGCACAAGTAAAGGAAGACGACTGAAAACCATAAATTTACAGTTATATCATAAAAATATTACTTGTTTGATTTGGGAATCGAATTATTTACATAGGTAAGTTTATTCGGAACTCTTGGTGCGCGAGTCCAACTCGCACTTAGTCAGTTTTTGGTGTAGAATTTAAATTTGAACTAATACAGTAAAATGAAACTAAATGAAGTAGTAAACCAAATTTAAAAGTACAGGGACCGACTGTCTTTGGTCCTCTATAATTTGGTTTCTGTGTTCTCGGACCAAAGTAAGACTTATTTCATTTCAGTATGGGTGTAAGCCAAATCACTCACTCAATGACTAGAATTTTATAATAGTATTATTTAAAGAAATGTCCTCACTTTAAATGCTGCTGTCAACGACGCTATAGATAGCCCTATACTAGGGCTGAAGAGGAACGATATTCCAGCGGCATAGCCTGCCGGTAGCGCGTACAGTGCTGAGTCGACTCCTTGTCTACGACACAAGTAACACATCACCGCCTGCAATGAAAAGCAAAATTATTACATCAGGTTAACAAACGAAGTTAGGTTATTTTTTTTTTCCAAAGTTTGTATGGAGAAACCTATTTTTACGCGGGTGAAGCCGCTGAAAGAAGCTAGTTTAATATAAATGGTGACAAACGCGGCGACTTTGCACACACCTAGGACAAAGCCACCGCATTGCATTGAATTTGCATAAACCCACAAGACGCCTTGTAAGTGAATGGGGGAGTATCATCAATATTGTTCCCGCACACGAGCCTCAAAAAAAAAAAACGCTAGAGCCAGCCACAAAAAAAAAAGCTCGAAGCCGCCGCAAAAAACAGCTGAAGCGCGCGACAGCTTGTTGCCGGAGAAGCTTGAAGCGGCTTCAAGCGTTTCTTTTTTGTGACACCGCTGCACACGAGCCACAAAAAAAGGCCGCCACAAAAAGAAGCTTGAAGTGGCGTTTTGTTTAGACCCGTGTGCGAGGACAATTTTATTATAGTGAATGTCTAAATTAATTTCAGTAAATTACACAAACTAAATTAGTCGTACTCTGTAAATACCGATATAACTGCTGAAGAACAGCGCCAACTTGAAGTGTTTCCCTCTTATAGAAGATATCGCCTTCATCGGTGTCCGGATTTTGGGTAAGATCAGCCTTGCTAAGGATATGCCCAGACCCACTCCGAAGTATGAAGCAAAACCCTGAAAAAAAAAAGAAAATTTATTGAGCTTATTTTTTTCCTGTAACATAGTCTTGAAAAATAGCTGATTGAGATAATCCGTAGTCGATACGAACGAAGAAAAGTTAGTATCTGACACCAGTGTCAATCGGTAGGAGTATACAGGGTTTTTTGTAAAACACTAGCAACCTCTCAGAACTATATTATTGACATCACAAACAACAACTTTTCTTCTATGACTTTAAAAACAAATCATATTTTGGTAAATCAGATTTTCATACAAATGGCGGGGGTGCTTGATGCGCTTGCGTCCCATCATACGGACGTAGGTAGGTATGGCGAAGTACAGAGCTGAAATGTGTTAGATAGAACAACAAAATCTTGAAGGATTGGAAAAAAATTTGGTAAATGTATTGTTTTGTAAAAAATCATACCTAGAACAAAGGTTGTTTGTTAATGCCGTTAGTAATATCGAAAAAAGTTATCTGCAATTTTGTGATTTTCTATCATCTTTATTGAATTAGTAAAAATAAGCAGTTATTTAGTAGGTAATTTTGTTTTTCAAAAATATTATTAAAAAGTAAACTATTATTTTTTCGTTTTTGACACTTGAAAGGTTTCTCATGTCTTAGAATATTAAATATTTGTTAAGTTACTGCAATTATCAGAAAATCGCAAAGTTGCAGATAACTTTTTTTACTCTGCACCCGTCGATATAGTCCTGTAAGGTTGTTAGTGTTTTACAAATAAGCCTGTATACTGCTGAGTTTTGTGACGATTTTCAAAGGCGTAGTCCTAGTCGTAGACAGATAAAGTAAAAAATGAGCGCATTTGAACGATATTAGAATGATAGAAGTTTGAAAATGGCGCCAATGACTGAAAATTTCAAAGAGAATTGTTTATCATCATGTAAAGATGAAAGATGAATCTCATGTAATAAAAGAGCAATAATTAATGTAGATGGATGAACAAAGGTGGAGGTCAAAGAAAAGATGGATAGATGGATGGATGGATGATGGATGGATGGAAAGTGAGGAGTGATATGGAGAAACCGAGAATTGGTGATAGCGTGACTGCTAATAGGATAGAATGAAAGAAAAAAAACATGATGTGCCAACCCCAAGTAATATGGGACAAGCAGGAAGATGATGATGATGCTCACCTTAACTATATATTTTCCACATTTCCCTTCATGAGGACATACATTCTGGGATTCGTCAGTTTTTCTTCTCACCTTTTCTGGAGTGAATAACCTGAAAAATATAAATATGCAAAAAAAAAGTTATTTTTGAGTTCAGTGATGGATATTTTTGCAGACTGAATATGAATTGTAAAATAAAAGTTGAAATACTGATAGAAAATAAACGAAATATGGAACTGAATTTACTGCCTAATAGGTAACAGAAACTGGAAAAAAATGTGTGTAAATGGTTCGGACGTAGCAGGAAATAAAGCAAATAAATCACCTAAAACCATGGAAACAAAATCGTTCCATTAAATCGGATTATAAAATGAAATATTGGATGTGTTGCATTTGAAAAGATGGTTTTAAAAATGATGCTAGCTATTGAAAATGTTTATTAATAATATAATATTCCACAACTATTACACAACGCCGTCGAGCCCCAAGCTAAGCAGAGCTTGTGTTATGGGTACTAGATAACTGATAAATATACTTATATATTTATAAATACATACATATTTTAGATAATTTACACCCAGACACAGAACAAATGATCATGCTCATCACATAAACGGGAATCGAACCCACGATGTATGGCATAGCAGTCAGGGCCTCTAACCACTAGACCAACAGGGCAATAACTGGCTAATACTAATATATCAGATAAAAAAAAAACTCAACGCTCAGTCACGTGGTCAGAACAAAAGAATCGAGGGCGTGGCCCACGGAGTAAGTATAAAGCGTGGCCAACTCGAGGCGTTCGACTCAAGAGAAACGGTTGTAACTTGGCTAAGGGGACTGGTCCACTCAAATTTGTGTGGTTCTTTCTTTGTAATATTATCTGAGACACTAATGTTTGTTTACTGTATGGACTTTTAAAGAGACTTTGACCCCTGAGTTTGTTTCGGTGTTTCTTCTCAGGGTAGTCAGCATGGAAACACTGGTAATTGACGTGTAAAAGTGTTTTTTAAAACCTATTTGTAAAATAAATATAATTGATCATTTAAATCGTCAATTTTTATGTTCTAAATATTTTTCTCTCGAATAACAGAACATTTATTTAATAATTCTGTTTTTGTCTTGTCTTGTTTGTATTCTATAGGTGGCCAGTCAGTAGACCTTGTTATAGAAAAACATTAAGCGCACTGATTAAATACAATGAACTGTATCCGATAGGCATAATGAACGCATTAATGAATGAATTCATTATAATATGAAGAGAGTTCATTGTTTTATTACTTTGTACTACAATTAATAGAATTTGATACTTTGTGGTAATAAAAATTATTGTAGGTTTTTAAAATTATTCTGACTCATATATTTTAACTATATTTAATTAGATATAGGTAAGTTTCATTGAAAATTTAAACTGTTATAGATATTATCAATATTGATTATATTTTTTTGTTGACAATAACAAGACGATCATTGGTCTCGTCAAATCGTTATTTCAAAGTCTTGAGCAACGACGCCGAGTTGCTACCGGGTCGGTTTTCTACCGGGTGCATTTCGAAGTTTTTTTTTTCATACAATAAATTAGTAATAAATAAAACATATTTTTAAATATAAATTATATTATGTAAATATTAAAAAATAAACGGAAAAATAATGTATTGATATAAAAAAATTAAGTACGTTATTATTTTATAATAATATAATTATTTTCGAATATGCCAGACGCCAGAAGCGCAGGACCGGTCAACAAGCGGTCCTGTGCATTTTGCATCATTCGAATACCCGCATCCCTCACCAAGCCAACAATTCCACCTCGTGAGAGGCTTGCCCACAGGAGAAAAAGTTACATTATTCATTAATATTCTGGCCGCTATTATCTATAAAAGTGTCTTACCAAAACAACGGGGTTCTCTCCTTCTTGTCACCTTCAAGTCTCATAAGATAGAAGAGTAAGGAGCTCCCCAGCATGAACATCAACGTCTGCTGTGACTTTGTGACTGACAGATATCCAGCTCTTTGCAAAACATTGAGGTAGTACTCGATCACCTGAAATGTCAAAGAGAAAAATATTAATATCTAGTTCGTAAAAAAACAAATCTTTTTATAAAAAAAAATAACCGTCTTCACTAAAAAAAAAAAAACACTAAAACGATCAAAATTATGAAAATACCAAAACAACTATATAGCTGCCTATAATATTTGAGGAGTTCCCTTGATTTCTCCAAGATTCCATCATCAGATCACGACTTAGTGACTATGGGATTATTTGGGCAAGCGACGAAGCTATGCCCGAACAAAAAAAAAATACAAACATCCGAATTAAGAACTTTCTTCTTTTTTTAAAATCGGTTAAAAATGTCTAGTCGACTCTTCACATGACCCTCACATGATAACAAACCACAATGTTGTCAGCGGTTTGCGCACTTTTCTGGTAACAACATAAGGTCGACTGGCAGATAATGCCTAAGGCATTAAGTCCGCTTTTGCACATCTCTGTGCATAAAGCTTTAAATAAATAAATAAACAGTGTGAATGAAATCATTTAATTTTTATATCAGCAAACAGTTGGTCGACTCTTCGCGTGACCAGTGGGCTGGATTTTTCTTCGGTCAACGCATCAGCATTGCCATCTGATCACTGGGCACTTTTCTCATTGACATCGATGTGGACGATTTTTTTTACGTTTACCGTTTACGAGTTACCCTTTTTACCCGTTTATACATATTATTATTTTATGTTTGTATATACCTATTAATTTATAATATTTAATAGTTAAGATGTATATAATTATGGAAATATGTGTATGATTATAATGGATAAATTAAAAAAAAATGCCCAATTATTTCTACTTACATGCGTGTGTTCGTAATTATTATTGTCAGTTCACATAATTATAAATTATAACAATGAATTTATTTATTCGTTTAGTTGTTTATAAGTATCTAGCCTTGTACATAGACTATAAATAGTCAAGTCAAATTAAAACAAAAAATAGGGACAAGGTACCTTGGCAATTCAAATATAAAAAAAAAAGGAAAAATGTTTGGTAGGACCTCAATGATTAGACTGGATACTGTAGTGATGGACAAATCCTTACTAATATTATAAAAGCGAAAGTGAGTTTGTTTGTTACGTCTTCACGCCTAAATGGCAAAACCGATTTTGATGAAACTTAGTACACGGATAGACCATGTCCTGGAATAGGTCATAGGATACTTTTTATCCCGGAAGTATGTTCCCTTGGGATAATTTTCTGCTATCACGCGGGTGAAGCCGCTGGGAGCAGCTAGTGAAACATAAGAAGAAATAAATACCATTTATTTTATCATAAAAAGGAATGTGTGAAACTATAAATATACAAAATATATGTATCCAATGGACATCTTTGCAAAGTTCTGTCGCTTTTACACACATGACTTGATATTTGCTGAAGCGTGAAAAAGAGCATAACGATCGAGAAAATATCATATATTTTTCTCCATGAGAGATTCTAACGTCTATTCTTAAAACCTACTCGTGTATCCACGGAATTTAGTTTTGGACCCCTTCGTGTATGAGGCCACAAAAGTTTTCGAACTCATGGACTTATATCCGCAAGTCTCTATATTATTTGGAGGTTTCTATATTATACGAGTACTTATGTATAATAACGAGTATTAAAATGTTATACATTGTCACATTTTCTGTCTATCTTAACTTCTAATATTTAAGAAATAAGCGTACTACAAATTGTGTTTATTATTATTATTTATTACTGTCTTTTGCCCGGGCGGCTCCGCTCCCGCTCTTCCCTACTCTACCCTACTCTACCCTACTCTACCCTACTCTACCCTACTCTACCCTACTCTACCCTACTCTACCCTACTCTACCCTACTCTACCCTACTCTACCCTACTCTACCCTACTCTACCCTACTCTACCCTACTCTACCCTACTCTACCCTACTCTACCCTACTCTACTCTACTCTACCCTACTCTACCCTACTCTACCGTATCCTATGTCCGTCACCTGGCTCTAAGCTACCTACCCACCAATTTTCAGCCATTTCTGTACAGCCATTCTTGAGTTATAAGTGTTGTAACAAACACGACTTTCTTTTATTTATTTATTTATTAAAACTTCATGCAACATAACAGTACAAAGGCGGACTTAATGCTTTAGATTAGATTAATTGTATCATCGAATAAGTAATTTGGTCAATTTAATTTAAGAATTTTCTGTGACTAAACAGACCATAGGTTTTACGAAATCGGAAGTTTTATAAATTGAAGTTTGTTTTGAAAAGGGGTTTTACTATCTTTTTTTGCATGAAATTAATGTATCATCATTATCATCATTTCAGCCGTCCAACACTGCGTCTTTTTTCTGCTTTTTTGGTAGGGATAAAATCTAATTGTAACTACCTGCCTACCCACTTGAATTCAATTAAAATAGAATAGAATAAACTTTATTGTACACCAAAATAGTAAAAAAAAATAGTAGTAATAAAATTGAACTTACCAAATTACAAAACAGGTTGATGACCAGTCCTCTCCTGCTGGGCGGCTCCAGGTATATAAAAAGACCACTCAGTGCAAAAGGTATGTACAGGTACGTGGAATGGTTGAACTTGACACCAAGCAAATTTCTGGAAGAGTTAACGCGTCAGTTTGAGAAGTAGACTTTGAGAAGACCAGGTGATATTTGGACAGAAATGTAAGGGCTTCTCCATGCCTAGAAGCATAGATCACAAAAGAGTCTTTAGTCAACTGGACCCACTCGCTACTGGTTCTGCAGATTTTGACCATAAAATTTAATTTTTGTGTTTATATTTGAAATAACTTGATGATTGTACTAAACATGTAGTATTTAAAATATGATAGGTTGGGTCCAGTTGACCAAAAACTCCACTAAGCACGTGATAGCAGTCTCTGGCGTATAAGGATATCCTCTTTCTCAGTTTCAACCACCTCCATTAAAACATTTTTAGATAAGTGTCATCAAAAAAATATTATAAAGGCGTTTGTGAGCGTACCTGTGTTTGTTTGTTACTTCTTCTCGCTCAAACGGTTCAACAGATTTTGATTAAACTTAGTACACGGATAGACCATATATCGGAATAGCACATAGGACACTTTTTACAAGGAGCGAAGTGTAGTTTTGTAATAAAGGAGATTGTCTGAGAAGATTTTAGGATGCCTGGCAGGCGTAAATGATTAATTTCTACACTATCCTGTGAATAAGCTGTTTTATTGTACACTGCTGTTTCCATAAAGCCAATTTCCACATACCTTACCTAATCAAACAACTAATATTGGGTGCGAGCGATGTGACGAGCACTCCTAACATCGTCGACCTCACGTAGTATTCACCCATCTTGATCCATTGGTCTTTTCTTAACATCTTTTTACCTCGCATCAAGATTTGTGCCTGAAAATAATAAAAAATACACGAATGGTAAAAAAAACTGGTGAAGGTTGCAGGAAACAGTCATCGATTTTGCTAATAGTACTGTGACGTGAGCACGGGTGAGGTTAAATAATGGGTCGTGGGAATCCGCTGGATACTAGACGCAGAGCAGAAATGGTCAAAATGGCGATACTTGGAGGAGGCCAGTGTCCAGCAGTGGACCGCTTTCAGCTGCGGCCATTGACACCTGAACGTTTTAAAAAATCCAGCTGTTATCAACTTATTGGACATTTATATTCCAGCTATGATGATGATGATTTCAGCTAAAAGACGTCCATTACTGTATATAGACCTCTCTCAAACATCAACATATCTACAGTTATAATTACCGGCACGGATCTTGAGCACAGGCTTCCAGTTGCGCAGAAGTCAAATATTTGGTCTCTTTAGGCCACCAAGACCAAGTGAGATGCGGGGGCGGGGAGCGTCAGTGATTGGCTTGCTGCGCTATCACGCCATAGACATCACTCACGATTCGTTCCCTGCGCTTGCTGCATGTATCTAACAACAACGTCGATTGGCTCGCCAATGTATGAAATGCGTAAAGCGATCCCCACTCTGACGCCGAGCGCTCAAGATCCGTGCCAATATCTATACCGTTCTTTTTTTTTTTTCTTTACCAATATTCATTTAGCAAAATAAACTTTTACTTACGAGGTAAATAATGGAGTAGAACTTCGCGCTGCCGATAATAGCACCTTTGTACAAAGCAGGACAGGCCCCAAAGCAGCTTTCATTCCAAGGATGTAAGATGAGGCTACAGTCCACGTCGCGACAGGCAGCTTCGAACATTTGCTTGCTTACAACCGCCATCTTGGATTAGTGGGACTTCTTAGAAGAGAATCTGCATGAAGAGCTATAAGAAGAGAAATAACTTTGTTTAATACTAACTGCGGGAAAAAATACAAAAAACTGGTTGAACGAGCACTACTCTGAAAATTAAATTAAACCTAATACTAAGCATTTTATTTCAATTAATCTAATCATTTTTTTTTTTTTCAAATTTTTTATCATCGTTTCTCATCTCTAAAATTCAACAATAATTCAATTTCATTCGCCTACTGGCTGTGGGTGAATGGGAGTCGGGTCTTTGGCTACAGGCTTTACCGTCACCTAACATAGGTACTATGCTGAGTGACACCATCTTCCGGATCGCTACATGCCTGCGTCTGGGTGCTCCTAGTGGTGCTCCACATCGATGTCAGTGCGGCGAAGCAGTCGATCGCCTCGGACACCATGGCCTATCTTGCAGTAGAAGCGCTGGTCGGATAGCACGGCATGCCAGTATTAATGACATCATCCGTCGAGCTCTTGTCACCGCCGGGGTGCCAGCTGTCTTAGAACCCAATGGCTTGGCACGTGACGATGGGAAGAGACCAGATGGGATGACTATAATGCCTTGGAAATTGGGTAGGCCTTTGGTGTGGGATGCAACATGTGTCGACACCCTTGCGCCATCCCATCTTCTGAGTACCGCGGGCTGTGCTGGAGCGGCTGCTGTAGGTGTAGAAAACCTCAAACGGCGTAAATATAATAACCTCATTGGAAGTTATATATTTGAGCCGTTTGGGGTTGAAACACTAGGGCCATGGGGTCCGAGCGCTCATCGAGTTTTTAAGGATATCAGCAAACGTTTGGTCGACTCTTCGCGTGACCAGAGGGCTGGCCTTTTCTTCGGTCAACGAATCAGCATTGCCATCCAGCGTGGCAATGCTGCCAGCGTTCTGGGCACTTTTCCCATTGACATCGATGTGGACGAATTTTTTGATGCCCTTTGAGTTTTCCCCGTTTTTGTGCCTTTTTTACTCGTTTGTACATATTATTATTTTAAGTTTGTATATACCTATTAATTTATAATATTTAATAGTTAAGATGTATATAATTATAAAATAAACGTTATGTACTGTAAAAAAAAAAAAATTTCATTCGTATGACTGTAGTCTTAAATATTATTAAAAGTTTGTTGTATATAAGAAAACTACACAGTTATTAGAGAGATTCTAGATCACCTTAGAAGAGACTCGTGCAAGTGCAATATATACGAAGCTAGATAAATAAACTGCAAGAAATGTTGTGACTCGCTGTGAAGGTGTTTAGACTCGCAGGAAGCGTTCGACTGTTTCAAGTGCACTCACTTGCTACGTCATCTACACCTGCAATTGACAACCTGACAGTCTGTGTGTCATTACTAGCAGAAATTGTATTTCTGGTAGAAACGCGGCCAAAATTTATAAAATTGTTAGCGCCTACAAAAAATGTCATAGCAAACAGTAGACCGAATAAAACATTGCTAAGATAAATTTTCCTGAAGTGATCTTCCCGTCCGATTATAAAGGTGTTGAGTAGCATAGCATAGCATCGTCATCATCATTTCAGCCAATATACGTTCAGTGTTGGACATAGGCCTCCCCTAAGTGTCACCACAATAAACGATTCTGTGCGTCTCGAATCCATCGGTTTCCCGCGACTTTCACCAGGTCATCGGTCCACCTTGTTGGAGGCCTTCCAACGCTGAGTCTTCCGGTACGTGGTATATTATTCATTAAAAGAAAACAGCATCACAATCTCGTTTCTTCGCCCTCATAACGAAGTTCTTTGTAAAAAAACCCTTTTGTAGAAAATTGCAAAAAACTTTTTTTTGTTAAAAAGAGTTTTTTCTTTTCAGTTAAAATTTCAATTTAGGCTAAACTACACGTATTCTGTGTTATGTCATATTCAACGTCCCGTGGACTCATAACGAGACCAATACAATTTCATAAACAACCCCGCCGGGATCCGAATCTGTGACCTTCGCAGCATACGTTACGAGAAACTTAACCTCTCTGACCTTACGGTCAAGAACGTTAACTTGTGCACTTGTGGTTATATCGTGGTTTAGAGTTGGATTAAGTATAAATAGGGTAACAGAGGGAGTTAAGGGGGGTAAAGGGTAAGGTGCACAATACAGTATAATTATTGAAATAAGTAAATAAAAATAATACTTAAACGATATATCTTTTACGTCTATTTTGATGCGTGTGTAACACGAAAATTAAAAAAAAAACGCTTTAGGTATTTATATTATAAAGAAAGGATCGGTCAACGTGGCTAAGCTTGAGGGTTGCCTATGTCCAAGAGTGGACGTCTTTCAGCTGAAATAATGATGATGATAATAATATCTGCAGTACTATCCGAGACAAGACGACAACAACGTAGGCATAAAATGTGAAGTGAAGGGACTTATGTACCTGCCGATTTATTTTGAAGTGGCTAGTTATAATACGGTGGTCCGACCAGATCCGCACCGCTCTTGACTCTACGATGTACAATGCATTTCACATCGCCAGAGACAGGAACAGATGGAAAGAGATCGTACGGGTTAAAGTGATGAAGCAGGGAGGTCACGACCCTCAGCATTGAGGAATACGACGCAAGGAGGAGGAGTTATAATACAAAAAAATAGGTACAGAAGTGATTGGTTAATCAAGTGCAGGCGTTCTCGCATGATTTCGCGCCATTCGGTTAAACACCAAACGAACGGCGTCCGCATAGAATCTATGCGAACGCCGTTCGTTTGGCCTATCTATGCCATAGATTATTAAATATTACGCGTTCTATTTGTAATAAATTTATTCAAAAACGTAAATCAAACTTTTTCAAGTAACAAAATAAGGTTAAACTCTTCCTCTCATCATAATCATCAAAATCAGTTCAATGCTTTTATCGTAGAAGCATACCTAATGGACAGACAGGCAGTCAGAGAAGTCAATACAGAAGAATAACATAAAGTATGAAATTTGGATAAAACGAAGTCGCTTTTTATGTCTCTCTCCGTATAACATGTAAGACAATGACGTTACCTGTCTTGTCACTTAACACGCAACTTCTCCGCAGTTTCAGGCGTTTGGCGAAAAAGCTAATAGAAAAGTCATTTGTCTAAGCATGCAGTGTCGTGGTAGCAACAACCTTGCTATTTAAGGGTGCAATGGCGCTCAGTTACATATTTAGTTTTATCAATATTTTAATAAAAACATTAGTTAGATTAATGTGCGCAATAACAAGTTTTATGAGCGGCCAAATTGGTCTGGTGAGTTAATAGCATGCATTAAAGACAGATAAGATATGTATTCACCCTTAATTTGAGACACCTAAATACATTAAAAGGTCAACTTAAAAATCTATCTATATAAGGTTATTTGTAAAACACTAACAATCATGCAAGGCTGTATTACTAAAATCATAAACAACAACTTTTGTTCTATGACTTTTTACAAAACATAATTGATTTACCAAAAACAAAACCTTCAAGATTTCGTTGTTCTAACACGTTTTAACTCTGTATTTTGCTATACCTACCTAAGTCTGTATGACGCAATAGACTTCGTAATATTTAGAACGTTCAATTTAAATATTTATATTTTTGTATGAAAATCTGATCAACTAAAATATGATAATTTTTTAAAATTCATAGAACAAAAGTTGTTGTCTATGATGTTAGTAACATAATCCTGAAAGGTTGCCAGACAAAGAAGATTAACTATATAAATTAAAAAAAAATTAAGATTGTCTTTACATATTTTTTACCACCGCAAACGAAAAGATTTGGTCGCCACAAGAGCGTTGAGCATCGTTAGCAAACGCGGTAGGGTATTATATGGAACTACAGTTCAATAAAATGAGACATGTATTGTATGTTTTCTCATTGTAATTATTCGGACTAATAACTAAACATTCATTTAGCTAGTAGTCAAAGACAAAAAAAGTCTTCTTATAAACATTGTCATTTGTTTCTCTAATTAAAATCCAATATAGTTTTCTACTAGAGACTAGTCCTTATAACTTTAATAATTCAGTTTTTATGCGTGTTATTTTTTTTTAATGGGTTTATTACTTTTATAAATACAATATTTTCGTCAATTTTAGCTTGAGGAGGCGTAAGTTTCTTAGCTGGCTACCCTGACAGAAAACACTTAAACGAAGACAGAGATCCAAATCTGTTTTAAAGTCTATACAGCATTATAAATTCACACCACTCTGTATACAATGCAAGTTCGACAAATCGGTAGAAGCATGAATATATAATATTACAGTTGGTCAACGTTTCAACGAACTTTGATTGAGTTACTGATGTTCACCGAAATCTTCGTAGAATTGCCAGCAGGCTATAACGACCGAGTTGTGGTGTATACAGCCACGTCTCAATAGTTACTTATTTTCTTATGTAAAAAGGGAGTCCATCATTTAATATCGAGATCTTTACATTCTTAAGGCCTGACCCCAAGAAAAGAGGCATAAAACAGTGACTTTCTGTCGCCTACTACTCGGTAACGGCCAGGTTATATGTTTATTATAGATTCATAAACAACATTATCAACATTTGATTTTTTCGTGCGATTAATACTTTTGTTTAAAAAAAATATTTAGCAATTCCGCAAGTTTTCCTTACTCGTTCGAAACGGCTTGGATCTTTAGAAAAAAAATTCAAGTGAAAATAGCATAATAATAATATGTAAATCAAACAATATTTCGCAAAGAAATTGGATTTAAAGGTCAGTCGTGCAGTATTCGGGTGGCGCTAGCCGCAATTAAATACACAAATACGCGTACTGCTGCCTAGGCGGGTACGGGAGTTGTGTCCATTTAATTTCAGCCATCTGGTTCAAGGGACTCTAAGCTTTTTCCGACCGTGGAGTCGATCTTAGTTACCTGTTATTGATTGTAGATAAGTGTGAAAGTAATTAAAAAATATTATTGTTTGTAGAGAAATCTACTCGTAATATGGAAAGCTGGAAGAGATTTCTTTACAAATAAACATCACCTTTGTACTATGCTTTTGTCTCCTTCTTCTGTTCTTTTATTATTGTGTGTACATTAATTGTTAAACAAGCTTTTAATGATAATATTTTTATCATAGCAAGCTTTTATAGCCCGGTATACCTATACATTTATACAATTAATACTCGTCAAGACAAATCGTACGAGCTCAAATTCTATGGGGTTGTATCCTTTAACTACCAAGTTCCTATAGCCACTTGCCGGTTCCATCATCAGATCAGCTCTTTGTCATGATAATTTTCCATTGTCATTTGCACATGCATGCAAAATTTCAGCTCTATCGGTAACCGGGAAGTGGGTCAAATTTAATTTACAAGATTTGATTACAGACCAACATCGGGAGAGGTGAAACTAAATAAAAGCTTGTAATAAGTAAATAAATATCTTCTTAGTTTTCTTACCCTTATTCCGTATTATTTGGGGTCGGTGCAATACGTTTTCTTCTTTATTTCTGTCCTGTCAACCGTTTTGCTATCACTAACTCCTTTTTCTTTCATATCATTCATCACACAATCCATTCAAATGGTATTCATCTTTGGATGGATTCAGTGGGATCTTTGGTATCTCTCTCCCACTCCATTCAGCCAAACGTATACTCTTAACTTGTTTAGTAATATGCGATTCATCTTTCCTCTTCATATGACCATACAAAGACAAATGATTCCATCGCATAATTTTAATAAAAGCATATTTAATCTTGTTTTGAAAAAGCCTAAATTCTACTACTAGGTATACTAACACCTATTACATAGTGCAGCATTATCATGTTGCTTAATTCGTTTAGCTAAATAAAAACTTTTTCGTTCGCGTTAGTTTACCTTTTTCTAATATTATTTTTTTTGATTTGAACTTAGAATAGGAAAATTTTGAGGTTTGACAAGGAAAAATTTTATTTGTGATTCGGCGACGAAATTTTCTGAGAAAAAGTGCTTGATGAACACGAATTAAAAAGCAAATGTGATTATAAGTAATGATCTAACTGCGAAATGTTTTGCGAAACTCGGTAGTAAATAAAAAAACCGATTTGTGTTTGTGAATATAAAGAACCGATTATTTATCAATCGGTTCTTCGAGTATTCTCGGAGTATTCTTGGAGCATTCTGGACATAGAGATAGAAATTCACAGAAGTAGACAGTACAGCCCACTGCAATTTATAAGTGCGTGCGCCAACTGGCGCATGACGATACTAGAGAAAACCCCGGTGGACATCGTGACGTCACTCCACGTGAAGTTTTCATGATCCCTATTTTTCCTTATTCTATAGCAGTAGTAGCAAGTAATATTTGAGTAGTTTTTTTTACGCCATCTGTTTTATATGTATAATCACAGCAATTCGTGTAAAAAGGTTGCGGAATGAACCGATTTCTTTGATAGCTTACGAGTCCGCGTCTGAGGTCCCGTGATTGCAATCCCGTACCTATAGGCACATCTTCCAAATTATAAATTTTTATTTTTTTTATATATCCATCTCGCCACCTTACTTAAACCCTATTTTTATATATATAAAGTCGCCGAATTTTTTTTATTTCCTTTTATAATTTCTTCTATGTTGTTTTTTTAAAAATGCAAAATTATACGTGTATAAGTGGTGATTTTTCTTTTTTTTAACGCTACAAAAATGGCTCTCCGGCAAACAGAAGTAAGTGTTTTTACTTAATAACATTTAAAATTTAAACGATTCTACATAAAGATTTTTTTTTTTTGGCTTATTGAGAATGGTCACTCCCTCTGGGAGCTAATTATTCTTAAGCTTATTGGTTTCAGGACGTGGATTCTTCCATTCAAGAAGGGTATTATAGGATTTATACCACCAGTACAGATGTTTGAAGCTGTTTTTTTCCATGACATATTATTTTTTCATGAAATGTAATGATTTTTAATGAAAAATAATTTTGTGAACTATAAAACACATAACTGCCTTTTATTTTATCCACTTATCGCAGCAAATATAACGATAGGTTTCCTGATTTTTATTCCATATCCTTAGCTAGCGGTAGTTAGAACCCGTAGGGTATATATGGTGACATGTGAATGTATAGGCTTCGGTTTTCAAGGTAAGCTTAGTATGAACGGTTATTTAGCCGATATTTTTGCTTTCTAGCTTGGCGTTTGCTGACTGCTGGTTGCTGGATTATTTTTGTCCAGTTGTTCATGCCGTGCCTATTTTTTCGCTAGGATTTAATTGACTTTAGTCTGTTCTTTCATTCGTTATTAGGTCTATATTAGTTACATCATGTCAGAAGAGGGGTTCCCTATTGGTGAGACACCATGTCGTGATAGTCCCATCATTTCGCGACCACAACCTCCTCCTATTCCGCCAAGAGCTTCTCGCGCTACTTCACAAAGTATCGTTCCTTCACCAGTAAGATCTGATGAATGCCTACAATTTACCAGGCAGTTCTCTCTTACTAAGTGGAAGATTAGTTTCGATGGAAAGACCTGCGTTCGGGAATTTTTCACGAGTATAGAAGAATGCAGGGAGGCCGACAATTTGTCTGAGGGATATTTAGTCAAGCGATTCCATGAAGTTTTGTCAGGTGTCGCACTTCAATATTTTAGATCGATCCGTCGCCAGGGTCTTTCCTTCTTAGAAATCAAAGAAGTTTTTTTTAATACGTTTGGTACGACAGATTATGAATTTAAGACCAGCCAGGAGATCCGTAACCTTAAGCAGAGACCGGATCAATTGATTAGAGAATTTATTATCGAAGTGTCTTATTTAAATGCAAAACTGTATAAGCCCATTGAAGAACCGGAATTGTTGCAAATCATTACTCACAATATGTTGCCAAAATATACTCCTTGCTTATCCATCCAAAAATTTCATGACATCAATAATTTAATCGAAGTCGTTACTCATTTCGAGTCCTTTCTAGAACCTCCAAAGGCGGTAGCCAGTCTCGATTGTGTTGCCGACCAGTCGACTTCTCAGGCTTTTAACTCGTCAAAACCCAGGCCGAACAAAACTTCCCATCGACCAAAAACTAGTAAGCCTCGGTTTTGTCCTAGTTGTAGTCAGTCTAAGCTTTGTTTAAAGTGTAATAAAGTTGGTCATTCTTACCGCTCTTGTCCAGAGATCTCAGGCATAATTTGTTTTAAGTGTCGTACTCCTGGATTTATTACTAGAGAATGTCCGAAATGTAATCCAAAAAAATGTATAGATCACTGGCGATACGCTTCTTTCCGTAAAGTATCCCCAGTGTTTACTTCAGATTCATTTGATAACCGACCGTTTATAGAAGTATTATTATGCGGTAAAGTTGTTAAAGCATTACTTGACTCTGGTGCTCAGATGTCACTTATTAGCGATAATTTTATTCAGCAACTTGGTATTTCTTTGACATCAAAAAAAGCTTGTCCCCGTGTTATATCGGCTAATAATTCACCGATTGATATTCTTGGTTCTGTATATCTTCCAGTTAAATTTAATGGTAAAACTTTTATTCATCAGTTTTTAGTGGCAAGTTCGATGTCATCTTCTGTTATTTTAGGTATCGAATTTTGGAATAAATTCGGTTTGACGTCTATTTTTAGTCAGGCTTTTGATAAAAATATTGATGGTAATATGTTTATTCCTACTGTTCAGCACTCTCCCCCTCAAGTTTCCTCTATTTCTGAGGTTCGTTATATTCATCCTCGTAATATCCTATCGCCGGACCAAGAGTCTTGTCTTCAACAAGTTATTAAAGAGTATGAAGTTATCTCTTCGGAAAAAGTTGGTCTTGGAAAAACCTCTTGGCTGTCCCATAAAATTAATACTACGGGAGACCCTATACGTCAAAGATATTATCCCTTATCCCCAGTCAAGTTGAAGATTCTCAATGAAGAGATTGACAAAATGTTAGACATGGGTGTTATTCGTCCTTCTCGTTCTCCATGGGCTAGTCCTGTGGTAATGGTGACAAAAAAGGATGGTTCCGTTCGGTTTTGTGTTGACAGTAGAAAACTGAATAGTGTGACAATCAGAGATTCTTATCCTCTTCCCCGTATTCACGATATCCTCGACAACCTTCGTGGTGCTAGATATATTAGCTCATTAGATTTTAGAAGTGCGTTCTGGCAGATACCTTTAGCTGATAGAGAAAGTTGTGAGAAAACAGCATTTATTGTCCCACAACGTGGTCTTTTTGAGTTTGTTAGGATGCCTTTCGGTCTAACGAACGCTGCCTCGGAGATGCAACGCCTTACTGATATGATCGTTAATTTCGAATTTACTTCTACCAGCGACGACTGTGTTTTTGGTTACGTCGACGATTTGATAATCGTTAGTAAAGATTTCCTTAGTCATATGGCGCTGCTCAGGAAGGTGCTCGCTCGACTTAAAGAAGCAGGTTTATCTATAAACTTGAAAAAATGCGAGTTTTGCAAAAGCGAACTAAAATATTTGGGTTATATAGTTAATGAAAAGGGTCTTCAAACCGATCCCGGCAAACTTGATGCTATTAAAGATTATCCTACTCCCACTTCAGCTAAGTCATTACGCGGTTTCATTGGTATGTGTTCCTACTATAGACGTTTCGTTAAAGGGTTTTCTTCTATAATTGCTCCGCTTACTGCCCTTATTGGCAAGAGAAAAGGTAATGATCCAATAAGTTGGAATGAAGCGGCCGATCAGGCTTTCACTAAGTTAAAACAAGCGCTTATCGATACGCCTGTCATGGCATGTCCTGATTTCTCGAAGCCGTTCATCCTGCAGTGCGATGCGTCAGCTGTTGGTCTTGGTTCGGTACTGACACAAAAGATAGACGACGTTGAACACCCGATCGCCTATTATTCGCGTTTATTCTCTCAAACCGAACGCAATTATAGTACTACTGAACGTGAACTCTTGTCAGTTTTGGATTCTATTAAACATTTTCGATGTTATTTAGATGGGATGAAGTTTTCAGTCATAACAGACCATATGGCTCTTAAGTGGCTCCTCACTCTTAACAACCCATCTGGTCGTTTAGCTCGTTGGGCTACTATTATCTCCCAATATACTTTTGATATTGTGCATCGTAAAGGTTCGCAACATATAGTCCCCGATGTTTTATCCAGGATCCATGCTAATCCTGTGTCGTTTGACCAGGGTCCTGAACATACTAATGACCGTTGGTATAAGAAGATTTATATAGGTGCTCGAGACTCGCCACAAATGTTCCCAGCATACGCTATAAACAATGGTATCCTTATGAGACGCATGCCTGTTTCTAATCCTTTATCTTCTGAACCATGGCGTGTGGTGTTACCAGCTGAAAAGGTTCCAGACGCTATTTGGGAAATTCACAATAGTTTTCCTTCGATACATCCCGGTGTTACTAAAACGTATCTAAAACTTAGGGAGTTGTTCTACTGGCCAAATATGTTCCGTGACGTCACTTCGACGTTAAGTCAATGCGAGGTTTGTAAAGCCTATAAAATTTCGAACACGCAACCTCGCGGTCAGATGTGCTACCCTAAAGAGGTTTCCTTGCCCTTACAGATGATTTCTATCGATATAATTGGTCCATTGCCCTGTGCTTATTATGGTTATAAATATATCCTTTCTATGGTTGATGTATTTTCGAAGTATGTATGGCTAGTTTCTCTGAAAAAGATTGACGCTCTTTCTGTTATAAAAGCGTTAGAGTCTGAGATTTTCTTTAATTTTGGGGTTCCGCGTACTATTCTTTGCGACAACGCTACAGTTTTTCGTAGTAATCAATTCCTTAATTTTCTCAGATCTTTCCATATTCAATCACCTACTTTTACGCCATATTATACACCCCAAGCAAATACGGTTGAGCGATACAACCAAAGTGTTATTACGTGTTTAGGTATTTTGGTTGGTGAGAACCAAAGAAGTTGGGCTAAAATGTTACCTAAAGTTAAGCTTTACCTCAATTCTTGTGTTAATCTAGCTACTGGCTTTACGCCTAACTTTCTTATGTTTGGTAGAGAGGTCCTTATGGATAGCGGTCGTGTATATAGTCAGACTCGAAGCTCTAATTTGGCAGACAGTCGGGCTCGACATGCTTCAAACCTATCTTCTCTCAACGAAGTTTATGCAAAGGTTGCTGATAATCTGTCTTTAGCTTTCCTCCGTAACTCTCGCGCATATAATTCTAATCGATCAGCTATCACTCTGAATGTTGGCGATACTGTATGGAGAAGGAACTTTTCCAAGTCTTCTGGAAATGATTTTTTTTCTGGGAAGCTTGCTCCACGTTTTATTAAGTGCCGCGTGATAAGAGTAATTTCTAGGACCACCTATTTGCTACAGGATTGTGATTCAGTCCACTCCGGACAATATCATATCAAAGATATCTTAAAATAAATTGGATTAAATTCTTTTTATTCCATTTTATCATTAACATTTGCTTTGTAAAACTTTTTCCTCTTTGGTTTATGGCATATTTCTTTGCATAAGTTCTTTAATTAAGTTAAAAACTTTTTAAGTTATCCGTTAATAATGACATTTATTTATTTTTATGTTATGTCAACCTGCGTTCTTAGGTTGCCAGCGTAATTAGGTTGTTTTATTTCTTTTGTTTAACACAAATGATTTGTCATTCAACAATCAATTTGAATTTTTTCTTTGACTTAATTGACTTAAGTTAACTTTTTCAAACTTAGTTGTTTGTTTTTTTTGTCCAATTTTTTTCGTTTCTTTAACTAAGGTTGGACTTTACGTGTTGACGTTATTTATTTTTTGGGAATTCCCGGGTTTTTTCCTTAATGTTGTTAGGTAATAGTTTAGTCTTATGTTAAGTTAGGCTAGCTTTAATTAGATGTATGATCCCCGGATTTTTTTTCTTGTTGTTGCTAGGTAATAGTTAAGTCTTATGTTAATTTAGGCTAGCTTTACTTAGATATATAGTTCCCTTATTGTTCTTCATAGTTGTTAGGATGTGGTAGGTTAGTGTTTGACTCTAATTGGACAGTGTACATTTTGATTTTTGAGTTCGTTATTTTCTTTCATATTCTTCATAGTCGTAATTGAGATGTCGTGAGTTTGCGTGGATAACGTGTAGATGTGGAGGCCTCCGTGTTTATTCAGTATCTATTGCACTTCGATATCGTATGATTCAGAAATGATTCCTGCTGTTGTCTTTGTCTGTTCCAGTTTATTTTTTTTTTTCTCACTCGTACTTTCGTCCTTTTTTTCTTAGAAAGGGGGTATTGCAGCATTATCATGTTGCTTAATTCGTTTAGCTAAATAAAAACTTTTTCGTTCGCGTTAGTTTACCTTTTTCTAATATTATTTTTTTTGATTTGAACTTAGAATAGGAAAATTTTGAGGTTTGACAAGGAAAAATTTTATTTGTGATTCGGCGACGAAATTTTCTGAGAAAAAGTGCTTGATGAACACGAATTAAAAAGCAAATGTGATTATAAGTAATGATCTAACTGCGAAATGTTTTGCGAAACTCGGTAGTAAATAAAAAAACCGATTTGTGTTTGTGAATATAAAGAACCGATTATTTATCAATCGGTTCTTCGAGTATTCTCGGAGTATTCTTGGAGCATTCTGGACATAGAGATAGAAATTCACAGAAGTAGACAGTACAGCCCACTGCAATTTATAAGTGCGTGCGCCAACTGGCGCATGACGATACTAGAGAAAACCCCGGTGGACATCGTGACGTCACTCCACGTGAAGTTTTCATGATCCCTATTTTTCCTTATTCTATAGCAGTAGTAGCAAGTAATATTTGAGTAGTTTTTTTTACGCCATCTGTTTTATATGTATAATCACAGCAATTCGTGTAAAAAGGTTGCGGAATGAACCGATTTCTTTGATAGCTTACGAGTCCGCGTCTGAGGTCCCGTGATTGCAATCCCGTACCTATAGGCACATCTTCCAAATTATAAATTTTTATTTTTTTTATATATCCATCTCGCCACCTTACTTAAACCCTATTTTTATATATATAAAGTCGCCGAATTTTTTTTATTTCCTTTTATAATTTCTTCTATGTTGTTTTTTTAAAAATGCAAAATTATACGTGTATAAGTGGTGATTTTTCTTTTTTTTAACGCTACAATAGTTATTGTAATAAAAAAGAACTACAACTAATAGTGCACGACAAGACATTGCAATATTGCGTATAGCACAGTGTTGCGTGCGCAATCATGTGTCAATTTCCTGCAGTTTTCTACGCGAGGTTAGCTACGTAGGGATAATAGCAACTTTGAATGAGGCATGCAATAGATTACACGGCTTAAAATATGTGTATTGTGTACCACCTACCATCTTCTTTTTATACTGCTAGCTTTTGCCCATGGCTTCACCCGCTTAGTTAAAATATAACCTATGTCACTCAGAAATAAAGCAGTTTGGTATTGATGAAAAAATTTTAGGAATTGGACCAGTACTTTCAGAGATTACCTCCTACAAACAAAAAAAAACTTTACCTCTTTATAAAATGAATTTCATCACCAATGCTCTCATAACGAAGATGAAGGAAAACATCGTGAAGAAACCGGCATGTCCTAGAACCAAAAATTCGAAGACATGTGGCATCCGCCAACCCGCACTGAGCCCGCATGGTGGATTACGGCCCATTCCCTCTCCTAGAGAGGAGGTCCGAGTCCCAACAGTGAGAACATTATAAGGCCAACTATGCTATGCTATGATATGTTTCTTTATTTTATAAAAATCAGCTTTCAAAACACTTAGAGCACTAAAAGATGGCGGCCTTTCCTTTTGACCATTTCATCTAACAAAAATCTCAACTGGAGTAAATACATCAATGAGTTTTTATTAGGCCGTTGGCACACCAGCGACTTTCGTTCGACCGCACGCTACGTTCATTTATTTAGTTTTATTGTCCATTTTTATATGCGACTCAGGGAGATTACGCCCATAGAACACGGAACGCTGCATTGCTACTGGCAAGACACGCCATAACTATTGAAAATTTACATAAATGATAACAAGACCTTTAATATACCAGAAAGTCGTCTTTACCAGCAAAGTTATTAGCATTTGTTTATATCCCAAAATGTCACTCAATTTATGGAAATATCATCCAGGCTTAGAATGAATAAATGACGATCAAAATGAAAGATACACTCCGTGTAGTGTTTTCTAGTAGCAATTTTTATGAATGTTTGATTCATTCATGAATTTACTAATTATGAGAAATTTTCGTTGTCAATTTTGGGACTTCGTTTTTTTTTATTTTTTACGACAAAAATATTATCCGTCAAGCAGTGGCCACTGAAGCAATGCTCTGTGTGATTATACCATTTATACCGTTTTGATGCTATCTTTTATTTGATATTTAATAACATGTTAATTCTGATGGCTATTTTAATGTCTAATTTACAGAATAAATCCTATAATTACGAATTTATGAAAGTTTTAATACGTATGTCATGGATGAAGACGGATAGAAATATAAATAATTTTCATTACTCATACTCTGAAAGTGGATCTAAACTTGCCTGTAGAGCGGGCTGAAAAGTATCACACTTTTCATCCCTAGGGAGTTTTACTTTCAACTAACAGCTGACAAATTATTTAAAAAAAAAACTAGGTCTATCTTCTTGTTTTCGTAATGAAAAGCACAATGCTGCGTGCTGGGTTGCAGGCAGAATAATGTGACTTTTAGGCCATAATCTTTACTTGTACCTTTATTTTTTTTACTTTAATCTTTTTCTTGCAAAACAACATTTTTATATACAAAAATAGAGGAGAGTCTCTAATCGCCTCGATGTTTTTTTTTTTCTTTTTGTATCTTGGTCAGCGATATTTTCGTCAAATGTAAAGCGATTATGATGATGTTTTTTTTTGTTTAGCAAAATGTTTCAGCAGAGTGATCAGCAATGGTTGGTGAACAACTTCCGAGATAGACCATGGAACACTTGGACATGATAGCAAATCTTCTGGGATTGCTGCAATCGCATTCTGTTTATTGTTAACAACATTTTATAATATCATATCATGCCCAGTACGCTCTGAAGGTACCTCCATGTGTTTTAACACTGGTATGTGTACTTTTATTTCATGACCTAGCTGTTGCCCGCGACTTCATCTACGTCAGGTTCGTAAGAGACAACAGTAAATAATAATTCTGTGCTTGTTTCATGAATTAGGTTTAAATTCCATGATATTCAAGTTATCTCTTAAACATCAAAATGTAACTTGATTATTATTTTTGTGTTGGTTAGGTAGGTAAGTTATAATTTGTGTTGCGTGTTGCGCCGACCCCAAATAAAAATAAGAAAAGGGCAGGAAAATGATGAGATGATGAGGTAAGTTATGATTTAAATAAACAATGTGTAAATTTAGTAATTATTTTTAGTGGGTATTTTTTCATGATTTATTCTTCATTCGGCCTACTAAGTTTTGTCCCCGCATAAAAAAATCCTGGTTCTATCTCGTCAATTTAAAATGCGGATATCTAAATATTTAAAATAATAATTTATTCGGCCAAAGTCCATAGTGCGATTGACAAATAATAATACCAAACGGAACTACGGAGAATGATTATATTGACAATTCAGCAATTATTGCAAAACCATCATCAGATGACATTGAATCTAATTGTCATAAAATCGGTGCAATATACATTATTATCTAATTATCATCAGCATCATTTCAGCCGAAAGACTTCTACTGTTGGATATAGGCCTCCCCCTCTGTCTGACACTCTCTCTCTAATTCCGCCAAGTTCATTTCATCATCAGACCACAAGACGTACGGCGTTGTGCCACCGGTACATGGTAGAAATCCCACTCATACGCACAAAGCGTTTTGGGAACACATTTATTGTGCGTACAGCCAAGGAGTGGAATTCTCTGTGGGGAGTCTGTGTTTCCTGATAACTACAAGTTAGGGGTCTTGAAGTAAGAGTGAATAGGTTACTTCTAGGCAAGCGTGCTCCATCGTCAACCACATCATCGCTTACCATCAGGTGAGATGGTGGTCAAACGGGAGCCTATCAATAATAAAATAAAAAAATAATATAGTAAAATAGTGAACGACACTAATAGATTAAAGAATCAGATTTTTTAAATTCTATTGTATTACATACCAAAACATAGAGAACTCTGTACATTGCAAAATTATTATAATCTGACGGAGTTGAAAAATATCCAGTGACAATAAAAACAAATTCATATAAAACAGTTTTTTTTCGTACAGTCAAACAAACTATTACATGGTATAGAAACATGAAGACAAAAGAGTTATTCGCTCAATCAGTATTTATACAACAGTTTTTAAACAAATATCGGGCAATTGCCCAGACCTGACACAACACCCGGTTATAAAATCCTCTATTTTCTTTAGATTGTGGTATTACAGTCTGTCACATACCTCCTTTAGCTAACTTTGTACTAATTCTGAATAAATATAGGTAACCACATTCTACGCGTTAAAATGTACCAATTCTATCTACCTATTGGTAGTTTGTGGGCATAGACAAGTGTCCAGATAACCTAATTGATAAGGCGAGCACCAATTCACTAAGTGGTTAGATAGACTGTTCAACGATGCTTGAATTTATTCATTACCAATATATTAGTTTGATAGCTAAAAAATACACGCTGCTGCGTCCATCAATACCCAGCAGCTGTACGTTTTGAGGCTACATCATACCACGAAGGTTGAGGAGATCGTGGAGTATGTACGAGTCAGGATGAACTGAACTTTGAGAGTTGAGCAGTGCTTGGGCAGTGCATCGCCGTGCCCTTTTGGGTACGACCGGCGGCGGAGAACTCTCGCGCCGGGACTTGGTTCAGGCCATGGTCCGGAGCGAGGAGTGGCAGGTGGTCGCCTTCTTCTGCGAAGCAGTAATGCTAGCAAAGGAGGGGGCTGACCGCTATCGCCACCGCCGGGATTCCGATACCGAATTCCGGCCACCGTAGGCGCGGGCTTGCGGACGGCGAGCAATGGGTAGCGCACTGTCCAATCGTCCGGTAACTGCCCGGACCGAGCCCAAGTCGTCGTTATAGTTTAATAATAATTAGGTATACTATCTTTCTCTGTATTAGTTTATTATTTTGTAAGATTATTTTTGTATTTTATCTATGGGCATTAGTTGCCTGATTTTTTTCTGGTGGATTTGCGCATGTGATAAATATGCCTAAAAAACCTAGTACTGGTGGAAGGTCAGTGTACAATCAGTGAGAATGTTGAACTCATTATTTGAAAAACTAAGTAATCTTACTGTAGCATTGATCGCGGTGTATGCAGTCCAGTCTAACTGACGATACCATTGCGCCCACGTATCAATCAAGCGCAATTACTCTGATAGTGTATAATATACACTCTTGCGCTCGCTCTATATTTCTTCATTATTTAAGGAATTTATACAGGAATTCAAGGTGTGGCACTCTGAATTGAAAGCAGTGATGCAAAATCTATAATACGTATTATAGATTTACCCCATGTGGTATCGATAGCATATCGATGTCGATACCATAAAACACACTGTTTTTTGAAGGGTTTTTTATATTAATTTATTTTACAATATTTGTACGCACGATAATAAACGAAGTAAGGCAGGAAACAGAAGAATAGAACAAAGGTAACGCTTATTTCTAACGAAATCTCTTCCAGCATACCTGCGAAAGGAAAATTGGAGAAAAAAGAGATGTAGACACTGTGTGTAAAAGTAAAAAGAAAATGATTACAACAATAAAATAATATAACATAAAAAAAAACAAGAAATACCTACTATCATAGCTATATACATACACTTAGTAAAATAAATATTACAAAAATCCATACCAAATAAAATATACTAATATGCAACTATGACGAAGTGTTCTTTCCATAGATATAAGAAAGTTATTTATATTTCTATGGTTCTTTCTTTTTAACGTTGTTTAACTTCTGTCTATATGTATGTAATATAGTCTATGTCACTCAAGAATAAAACAGCTTACTATTGGTGAAAAAAATATAGCAATTAGTAGTAGTATCTTTATTCATAACAACATAAATTGTGTCAAACAGATTGATATTATAAATCTGTCCTTAAAAATAGATTAAATTAACCCTTCAGATACCGTCAATTAGAGACACAATAGTAAGACAATAGATGCGCGGCCACCGGTGGTCGCTTGGGGATTCATGAATTAAATTCTAAAATAGATAAAATAATTACATTGCATTGTCATAATTATCACATATACAATAATAATGATAAAAAAATCTCATAAATTAAATCATTAATGTCAAAATTATTCTAAATGCAACCAAAAACTCAAAATACATTATACAAATTAGAGGTCACCGACCATAACTTCCAGAGATTACCTCCAGCAAAAAATAAAAAAAAAACAAACTTTAATTCTTTATTATATGAGTGTTGTGTACCTGTTCAAAAGCTAGCTTTTTGCCAGAAAAAGAATTGCGAAACCGATTGCAACTTCACTCACTGGGTCCATTTTTATTTTCAAACCATCCACTCAATAGGGTAGTTCCCAAGGTCAAAATAACTACATTTTATTTAGTCCATATTTTAGATTATAAAAAATATTGGACACGTATTTTTTCTTTTTTCGATTAACCCTTCAGATACCGTCAATTAGAGACACAATAGTAAGACAATAGATGCGCGGCCACCGGTGGTCGCTTGGGGATTCATGAATTAAATAAAAAAAATGACAAAGATATAGCCCATTAAAGTTACGTGTGACGTCGAAAAAATGCAGCACGGTATGACGTTACACGTAACTTTAATGGGCTATATCTTTGTCATTTTTGGTTTAATTTACAAATCAAAAAAATACGTGTGCCTTATTTTTGAATAACTTAAAAGCCGGACTAATTAAATTTTTACGGCAACTAGCCTAACTGTGTATAACAACACACAAAACTGTCAAATTGGTCAAACCGTTTAGGAGGAGTAATTAATAAATCTAGAGATATAAAAAGAAAAAGCACTCACTATTGCACTTCGTTAGTGCGTAAGTATACCCTATTCACCGTAAGATTAGATATCGTTTGCTTACTGGTAAAACCAGATAAATGCTTTTTTTTTACGAAACCGAATAAAAAATGCCGTCAAATATAAAGTTCGTTGGGGTAAGATCGGCACCGGGGTAAGAACGTATAAATATAAATTATACCACTTATTTATCTTTATTTTTCATGCTACTCTCATTGCATGCCGCGTCATTTTGTTCCACCTTGCCCAGCAATGTGGCTGGCATTAAAATAATGCTAAATAAGTGGTATAATTTATTTATACGCTCTTACCCCATTGCCGATCTTACCCCAACTCACCTTATTTCTTACACTCTATCTACTGGTAAAACCGAATAAATGCAATAGTCCAATAGTTGCAGAGATACCTAGTGAATTTATAAAAATGATATTTACTCACTTGTTGAAAAAAATATACCAGTATAACCTGATCTTATGCCTCAAATCCGTTTCAGTTTAAGAGTTAAAGAACAATAAATACGGTTTAAGCTTTTTATATTTTATGATGTAAATAGTAAAACGATAAAAAATAATGTGAGAAAAGGTCATAAACGCATTTATTATTATATTTGTTAGTTTAAACAATATTAAAGTTATTTATTCGTAAATCGATAGCTATAATATAACAATAATATTCTACAACTATCACACAAAGTCTCAGTGCTAAGCAGAGCTTGTGTTATGGGTAATAGACAACTGATAAACATACTTATATATTTCTAAATACATACATATTATAGATAAATTACACCCAGACACAGAACAAATTATCATGCTTATCACATAAACATTTGTCTTAGGTGGAAATCGAACCCACGTCCTCCAGCATAGCAGTCAGGGCCACTAACCACTAGACCAACAGGCCTGTCAACTGCATTTACGTATTTCTTTTTTTACTGATATTTAAAGATAACTTGTTTACTGTCAGTTCAACCGATTTTAACTTCTATTTCGTAGGCATAAGGATGGCATTAAAAGCAAAAAAGTAGTTACAATACCAACTATGTACTGCAGTTGCCATTTATCATTCTTGCAATGCAATAAAAATCAAAATCGGTTGAATGGACAGTAATAAAAAGTTTTCATAAATGTCATTAAACATTTTAAAAGTTAAGTCGATATTACAAAGGGATGCCAATTAGTGTATTTGGTAATCTAACAATAGATCCATTCATTAACTATTTGGCACAGCTGTAAAATGCATCGATAATGTGCTAACACATTGGACCGTAACGGTAGAATGTCTGACCTTTACCGCAAAATAGATAGGTACAGAAGACAATCTCATGTATGTACTTCACTTTTTATACCTACGATCGGTGGACGTACACTAATGAGCGTTTGAGCTGAAACAGTTCGATGAGCAGGCCGAGGCACTTCGAGATATCGTGTCCGTGAGCGGTGTCTGTGTGCGTTGCTCGAGCGTGCTTTGTATGTAGTTTGACTTCTGTACCTATATATTTTGTGCTAAAACTCTCCTGACTTCCTTTAGTTACCTTATGTGTTCCAGGGCCGTAGTAACTCTTTTGAAGACTCTTAAAAAAGTGGTCATATAATCATTTTGTAGCCCTGACTTTTTATAAAATATACATGTGATAAAACTGTTTTGTGTATTATGTTAAGATGAGTGTAGGCTACAACATTTTCTGGAACATTTCTGTGTAATGTAACGTTCTTACGAATGGTACAATACAGGCAAAAGCTCAGTTTCCAAAGCATTTCCATGTAATGTAACTTTCCTGCGAATGCTCGTCGTTATGTTACGGGTAAATGCTCACAGCGAGTGTGCATTTACCAACATTTCGTTGTACCTTGCGTTCATTTTTTTTTAAATGTCACCCCACAACCGCGCATCGCCCGCACTCGTGGCTTGACGAAATGTTACACCAATACGCTCGACGAAATTTTACACAAATATGCTCGTTGGTTTGTAACAAAGAGGCGAGCGTGCTCGACGTTTAGTTCGTAAAAGGATGATACACTAGAACATATCATAGAGCGCCTCGTTGTTCTGTTACAAGTAAATGTTGTAGTATATACTCACCTTTACAGTCAATGTTAATAGGTAAATTCGTCAAAATTTCTTTTGACTGGCTCCAACCAACGATTGTTTCAAGTAAAATAAAAAAAAACTAACCTCATTTTTGAGTAAACGTTAGTAATATGTTTTAAGAAAGGTTTAACTAATAATAGACAAAATAGTTTTCATGAAAAATATTGGTGAAATTTTGTTCCACCCTAATTTTTTCAATATTGTATCTTAGGATATAGATACATTATACTTTTTTCTATGTAGAACCTACACATCCAACTAATATTATAAATGCGAAAGTTTGTATGTATGGATGGGATGGATGTATGGATGTTTGTTACTCTTTCACGCAAAAACTACTGAACGGATCTCGATGAAACTTAGTACACGAGTAGAACATATCCCAGAATAACACATAGGATACTTTTTATCCTGGGATTATGTACGCGGGTGAAGCCGCGGGCAAAAGCTAGTATCTAATAAAGACAGGTCCTCTTTACCAGTACACAATAAAACGCAGGAAATTACATAATGTTGACATCGCCTTTATCTTTATAAGTCCATCGGCATCAGCCGTAATACGAAATCGTTCTAAGCCTTAGATTACCCAGGCATTACGCGCCAGTGTTCAACCACCCTAAAACGTTAATTAGAACCGTATACCAATTAACGTAAGGTTGATTATTGCTTTTCATGAAACTGGTTCGAGGCCGAATGGGTCACGGTAGAGTGACGTAATAACTCAATATTTACTTTGGAAGAACAATGTTTTATGGGCTGTTACACAATGTGACATTTGTACTAAATATTGGAGCAGTACTTATTTGTTTGTTGTTACAATGGGGCGATGTAATTATTATAAACTAAATTCTTATTTTTGTAAAGTGTCATCGACATCATCGACGGCGCCCACTGTTCCCGTGCGCCTCGATTTTTCAGTCGAGTCTTCAGCAATGGCAGGGACCCAGCTGGGTCGAGTGGTCCAGTGGGTGAGTATTGTGTTGCCTAGTGACTGGGTTGTGGAGGTCTGATGGATGACTGTTCCGACCGAGCGACTGGTCGGTTAGACTAGAAACCCACCCCAAACTAGTTGGGAAACAGATAGAGAGATGATGACTCTTTTTTAAATCGACTCAATTCGTTTGAATATTTTTCTTTTTATTGAATTGTTTTATAATGGAAAATAAAAACAAAAAAAAAAGATAATTGAAAAATAATCCATATGCCAGTTGATTCTTTGATATGGTCTCATTCATAGCCTAGAGTTATGCGATATTTTAGAGGGATTTGGAACAGAGTGTAAAGTTAGAGTTTAGAGGTTGCTGAGTGTGATGACGTTTTGCATGATGCGGTTGCTTCACCGTATAATTCACCGGGCAAGCCGTTGGGGTCGCCAGTTTAGAGGGATTTGGAACAGAGAGTAAAGTCCCACAAACCTCCTTTGCATAGGGAGGATCCTCCGGCCAGACAGGTGTTATGGTCTAGTGAGCGATTGCCCGATAGATGATTTCGGGCTGTCGTATATATTCAAATCGCGTGGAGAACTTTGATTGCGCGATGCAGGATTTCGTATTTTGTTCATAGTTCTTATGTGGCGTCATAGATGTCGCTACAATATAAAAAACACGTTGTATAAAAACATAATTATTGTTTTTATACTATTCTTTTTTACTAAAGAAACAATTTCAAATAGCTAGTTATAGTTACAGGGAATGTGTTTTCCCTGCTCATCGGACCGACATGTTATCTATTGTTAGTGTTAGCGGCTGTTTTGGGAAAACAATAGACGGTTTTATATAGTTAAATATAGTAGATTTACTCTATAAACGGCAAATGTTTATCAGCAAACGTTCGATAGATGTGCTGGGTATTTCTGGGTACTACATAATCTGTAAGAAGGCCTCCCAAAGTGGCCCGATGAACTGGTGAGGGTCGCGGGAAATCATCGGATGCAAGAAGCACACAACCGATCGTTATGGCGACACTTGGGGAGGCCTATGTCCAACAGTGGACGTCTTTCGGCTAAAATAATGATGATGATGATTTTTTTTAATTATAGTATGGTATTATTATTATAGTGTAGATAAATAAGAAAAAAACAATGAAAATCTCGTCTATTGTTCAAAAAATGCAAAGACAATAAAATAAATTATAAATACATTGATAAAAAAATATTAAATTAAATTAAAAACAAATAAATTAAAAAAAAGATTAACCAAGAAAAAAATATAATATTGCGATGTAGAATCCAAATTGAATAGGGGTTTTCTTTTTTTTTCGTTGGAAAAATCATCTTATGACTTCCCCCTCTCTTGGGCGGAGCGGGAGATAGTGTCAGACTTTTACTGAAAAAAAACCACTCCTGTTCCTTCGTTGCCTATCATACCGTAAGTCTCAAGGGAAACTCGGATCCTGGAACACAAGGCGGAAAAGGAACAAAGGGTGGTTTTAATCAGTAAGACCCTCCCACACCGCCCTAAGGCAGAAGAATTGATTCGATGATTAGCCAACCTTAAAAAACGCCAATGAAAGTCTGTATGATTTCTCACCTTAAAAAAAGTTAATAAAAGTCTGAAACGTCCTCTCGTTCCACCCTCGAGCGGAATAAGTCACTGGATGATAACGCAATAAAAAAAAAACTGTGTTGGTTTTCAGTCTAACTGGATACAGAAGAGACTTGTCCCTTACACCCTGTATAACACATATGCATTATTTTAATTCTTTATCTGTCTGTCCGTCAGTTATAATCTCCGAAACAACTGAACTAATTGATAGGAGTTTCATAGACGAATAACTGATGTTACAAGAAGTGCTAGCAACTTTTTATTTCCCCGCGGGAACGAGACATGCTCATAAAATACAGTAGTGTCCTTAAACTCCGAGCAAATGAAGTCGAGGGTAACAGCTAGTTTTATCAATAAGAGAGTGAGATCTATGGATAAAAATCAGGTTCCATCGATCACTGATAATGCAGTTCAATATTTAATGGTCTCTATAAAAAAAGCGATCTGGCTGTTTGACAACGATTACAGTGCATATTATAATACCTAACTGATTAGTGACCTAAAATATTCCAGACTATATATTTTAATTAAATAGGATTATTTATAATCTTATCGTTATTTAATCTTTAGAAAAAATCAAGTAAACAACCTATATCTTGGCGATAAATAAATAATATTGATTACGCCAATACATATTATACTTTATCACGTGGAATTAAAAATAATAAATGTACAAATGGATAGAAAAAGAACACATCGGGCATCAAAATATCATCCATATCAGTGTCAATGGGAAAAGTGTCCAGTACGCTTTATTCTTTTTATGGTGGGAAAATCATCTAATGACGACCCCCGCTGTTGGGCGAAGCGGGAGATAGTATCAGAGTCTTACTGACTAAAAACCCAACCTGTCCCTTCAAGCCTTCATACCGCAGCTCGAGCTATCTTTCGAAACTAACCCTGGCCCCGATAGGCTTCGACCCAGCTGGGCCCCTGCTAGTGTCCAGTACGCTGGCAGTATTGCCACATTGGATCGTAATACTAATTCGTTGACCGAAGAAAAGCCTAGCCGTTCACACGAAGAGTCGACCAGATGTTTGGTGAGAACGTTTGGACACAAAATATATAGGTACAGAAGTCAATCTACATAAAAATCGCGCTCGAGCAACGCACACATAGACACAGCTCACGGCCACGATATCTCGGAGTGCCTCGGCCCGCTCGTCGAACAATCGGCTCAAACGCTCATTAGTGTGCGTCCACCGAGCGTAGGTGTAAAAAGTGAAGTACATACAGGAGATTGTCTTCTGTACATATCTATTTTGTGGCGTGGACCCCATGGCTCTATATAGTGTTTCTACTACAAACAGCTCAAACGTATAACTTCCGATAAGGTTACACAGTTTGAAGTTTTCTGTTCTGAGGGTATTTCTCCAAGGTTATCCGACTGATTCATATGGCCATTTACTTTGAAGTGAATCGTCATTATTATTAAATTATATTTTTATTTAAATTAAATTATGTAGATATGTAATATAATTTTTATGTCTTCGTCTAAGTATGTATAGGTTTTGACACTTATTTTTGTACGATCACGTGTAACAGAGCTGAAAGTGAAATTGAAATTTAGGAACTATGAGTCAGTCAAATAACCTTGAAGAAAGACCTATTTTTTTTTTATTGCTGGGATAACCATCCAATGACAACTCCCGCTCTTGGGCGGAGCGGGAAATAGCGTCAAACTCTTACTGACTAAAAACCCACCCCGTCATTTAGTGCCTTCATACCGGGGCTCGAGCTACTCTTTCGAAACTAACCCTGGCCCAGTAGGCTTTGACCAAACTGGGCCCCTGCTGTTGCTGACAACTCCTCGTGACGCGCAGGAACAGTGCGGGCCGTCGAGGACTTGGGTTCGGTCCGGATAGTTACTGGACGGTCGGACAGCCAGCTACCCATGGCTCGCCGTCCGCAAGCCCGCGCCTTCGGTGGCCGTAAATCGGGATCAGGAACGCCGGCGGTGGCGAGAGCGCCGTTGCCTGATGCGGTCGGCCTCCTCCTTTGTTCTGCAGCTTACCTGATTAAACTATGCAATATTATATACCTAGTCTACTATTTTAGGAAACTACGTTTTTAATTATGCCGGTTTCATGCCTATTG
Source organism: Mythimna lalbum (assembly GCA_949319445.1). Taxonomy (NCBI): domain Eukaryota; kingdom Metazoa; phylum Arthropoda; class Insecta; order Lepidoptera; family Noctuidae; genus Mythimna; species Mythimna lalbum. Next base: position 2,766,298 of record OX439356.1, on the reverse strand, counting down.
TTATCTATTTTTAATTTTAAGGTCATTATATTTTAAACCCATTTTATGGTTATTCTATTTTAAATATTCCCATAGATACTCATTGTTTTAAAACAAAAAAAAAATTGTAATTTAATAATTAATAATTCATGATTATTCTACAATTCAAAACATGACTTACAACTTCAATTCAATTCCCAAAAAAAAAAAAATTGATCACGTTTCAAATATAAACAGGTATTAAATATTTCAAAATAACTTAAGAGGCGGTTGCAGCCTGAATATTTTGTAAAAACTGGCCCGGGTCGATAGGTGGTGAGGGAGAGGGAGGCCAAAGAAAAGATGGATGGATTGTGTGAAGAGTGATATGAAAGAAAAGGAAGTTAGTGATAGCATGACGGGTGGCAGGATAGAATGGAAGAAAAAAACGTGTTGCGGGTCAAGGGCAGGAAAATGATAATAGTCCGGGTCGCTGTCGAATTTGCGGCCCCTTACGGCAATTTTATTTTTATAAAAAAATATTTAGGTCTGGCGAAAAGCGAAAAAAAAAAACCTTGAATAGATTTTTGTTTGTTGTTTAAATATTTTTTAACCTAGGCTTTATAATTTTATATAATTTTCGTAACCTCATATGTATACAAATTTGAAATCGTAAATTAGTATTTAGAGTCGTGGTGTTTTTTATATCAAGATAATTTACATCAGGTTTTGATTTTTACTCTAGGGATAGTCATTATCAAGTCATGGTCAGTAGGTATTAATAAAATCATTTTTCATGCTATTCTCTTTAATATTTGTGGATTTCCAGAGGTTCAAAAAAGACTACAATTAGTGCAACCTCACCTTAATATTATGTGTAATAGGGTAGTTTCCAGGGTCGAAATAACTACATTTAATTTAGTCCGTATTTTATATTATAAAAAAAATATTGGACACGTATTTTTTCTTTTTTCGATTTAACAAAAAATAATAAAGATATAGCCCATTAAAGTTACGAGTGACGTCACCCCGTGCGTAAAAATGCAGCACGGCGGCGTGACGTTACACGTAACTTTAATGGGCTATATGTTTGTAATTTTTCGTTTAATTTACAAATACAAAAATACGTGTCCCTTATTTTTGAATAATCTAAAGGACGGACTAATTAAATTTTTTACGGCAACTAGCCTATTACGAATATTTATGACCTACGTAGGTACAAGGCAAATATGTACGTAGCATACCTAAAAACATATGCACTTTCGACATTACTTCCTACACATCATTTTTCAAGTCATACTTAAAATATATCAAACTTATACTTACAATAAGTAAACTCATAAAAGTGTTAATGAGGCTTAGAAGAATATTCCGCAGTTATTTTTTAAAAATAACAACAATATTTCTAAAAATAACTTTGATGTTTTCTAACAATAGGTTAATAGTATATAGGAAGAGCAGTGGTGGCCGAGTGGTAACGGCCTCGACTTACGAGTTTGTAAGTCGCAGGTTCAAACCCAGCTAAGCGCATTACTTTGTGTAATTTATTCCATCACCACTGCTCTCAAAACGGTGAAGGAAAACATCGTGAGGAAACCGGCATGTCCTAGAACCAAAAATTCCAAGACATGTGACATTCACCAATTCGCACTGGGCCCGCGTGGTGGATTACGGCCCATTCCTTCTCCTAGAGAGGAGGCCTGAGTCCCAGGATTTCCGTTATTTACGTAAAACACGGCAATTTTCTAGGTCACGTGCTGTGTGGTCAGGCGCTTGAGAGGAATAAAAAAAAAAGGATTCACAAAAATGCGCGGGTTGTCTAAAAAATCGACTTCCCAATGAATGACTGTTGGATTTCTTGTCCTTCTCTATAAGAAGGACCAGAAACTACCAAACATCTTCAGAAGTAACGTACGTAAAAACCAGATTATTATTTGGTGATTTTTGTTAAGATTATATTAAAAAATTGTAGAAAAAATATATACAAATCAAACATGTTACTTTTTTTTTTTCGCTTTAGTTTTTTTTTATTTTTCCGTATATTTATTTAAATCTACTAAACATGTTACTATATTAATATTAATAATGTAATTTTATATGCAAATAAGCTTAATCTGCGGTTTGTCATAATTATGATACTTTTTTAATACTGTGACGTAAGGGACATAATATGTATTACTAAAATGTAAAATATATTATATTTTACATTTTAGTAATATAACAAAACTCTTACGTCAATCTTCGTGAGGTACATTTTTTTTACAACTATCACACAACGCCATCTAGTCTCAAACTAAGCAGACCTTATGTTGAGTACTAGACAAACATACATATATATATTTCTAAATACATACATATTATAGATAAATTACTCCCAGATACAGAACAAATGATACTGCTCATTACACAAACATTTGTCCTGGGTGGGAATCGAACCCACGACTACCGGCATAGCAGTTAGGTCCACTAACCATTAGACCAACAGGTCATTTGAAGAGTTAAATGTCCCTTAGCATAGTATAGCATAATGTTCCTACTGTTGGGATTCAGGCCTACTTTCTAGGAAAGGGAATAGGCCGTAATCCACCACGCGGGCCCAGTGCTGGTTGGTGGATGTAACATGTCTTCGAATTTTTGGTTCTAGGACTTGCCGGTTTCCTCACGATGTTTTCCTTCGCCGTTTTGAGAGCAGTGGTAATGGTGGTGGTAAGTGGTGGTGGTGGTTACATCAATTCTTATTAGAGCTATCGTTATTATATCAACATAATTGTTAATGATGCCTTTAGTATCGTTATGAAATGTACATTATAATAGTACAATTATGTGATTCATAGGTTAAATTTTAATTGTCTGTTCATAATGATGTTATGTATGATTATGCCTATGTTAAAACTCCATTGTGCTATGATATTTTTAGTATTTTTATGCATAGAATGACTTTTAATTACGAGATTGAAAATTTTGTATACATGTTTGTACTCCTTGATATTGAAAATAAATTATTGCTCGTATTTTTTTGTAGATAATAACTTATAAGCATCGCATAAATATTCCTTTAATGTTCCCACGGTTGGGACTCAGGCCTCCTTTCTTGTAGAGGGAATGAGCCGTTAGCCGTAAATCATCACGCAGGTCGGCAGGTCTAGATACAGATTTATTTATTTGTAAACATAGTTTCTATTCTCCTCCTCGGTCAAATCCATCCAAGGTTATCTGTAAAAAATCGCTTTTAGCGATAAGACCGCCCATTGTGACACCCTAATAATTTTAAGTTTGTGTATTTTTTTATTTTTGGTGTACAATAAAGAATTTATCTATCTATCTATCTAGTTTATTGACGTGTAAAAGTGTTTTTAAACCTATTTGCAAAAATAAATATCATTAATAACTAGTGATTCTAGTGAATACATCCGCCTATAAGTCAACCAATCCGCACGGATATAATTGATATCTTTCAAATTCTACTAGTTTGGTATTTGTTTTGATTCTGTCTTGCCTGCTAGTCAGATAGGTAACACCGGCCTCATCTCGTTTAAATTGACGAAAAAAAATTGAACATACCAATCGGCGATGCCTACAGATATACATTTCCTATCACGGTTTAGGAAATGTATAGATTTCCTAAAAAAAGTGTTATTTAAAAAATATTTTATACATATCCTATGGATTTTAGGAATTGTACACATTTCCTAGGAATTTTATACAATGACGGATTACATACATTTAACATATATACAATGTGTAACTTAACAGCATTATTTATTTATTTAATACTTTATGCACACATAAATACTGAGGTTGACTTATGCCTTATGCATTAAGTGATTTAAGCATTATTACAGTTACAGTTTTTTTTGTTTTTTTTTTTAACCCTTCAGATACCGTCAATTAGAGACACAATAGTAAGACAATAGATGCGCGGCCACCGGTGGTCGCTTGGGGATTCATGAATTAATAAGTCTAATCATAATAATTTAAGCCTTCAAACACTTCTGTGTGAAATTAGTTGTCTTAATTGCACGCAAATATGAATCGACTCACTACACTGGTATTGGTATCTAGTATTGATACGCACGCACACATATGTAAACAAACTAGTGACGTAATCAAGATTTAAAAAGTAGATTACTGTTTAGATTATCATCATCAGCCGATTTTAATTTTTTTTTTCAGATTGTGCATTTTATTAAGTACATGTTAAAATCTCTTCATGTGTACTCGAGTATCGTTATGTCGTGATTGCGCATTTTTACGTAAAATCAACAAAAAAAAAAAGAAAAACCTAACTCACTGACTCATAACCAGCCCAAAATAACGTAGTTTTTTTTAGGTGGGCAAATCATCCAATGACAGCCTCACTCTTGGGCGGAGCGGGAGATAGTTTCAGACTTTTACTGACTAAAAACCAGCTCCTGTTCCTGCGTTGCCTTTCGTACCGGGACCAAACTTTCCTTTCAGAAACAAATCTTTGACCCTGCTGGGCCCCCATGGTTTGCTGACAACTTCTTGAAGCAAGCGTGGCATAATACGCGCCGTCGATGTCTTGGGCTCGGTCCAGACGCTTGCAAGCCCGCGTGGCGAAGCTAGTTATTTAATTTATTTATTTATTTATTTATTTATTCAGGTTAACCAACAACTGTTTACACTACACACATTTCTGATTTAATGACTAGAGTAACATTTTCAAGTGTAACAATTAATTACCGGTTAACACCACATGCACAAAAAATGGCTTTATTTTTTTTTAATTAAAATATTGAAAATAGAAGTTAGTATTATACAAAATAAAAACAATTGAAAGCATTAATAAAGAAAATTACCGTAACACACAAAAAATTAAAAAAATTAATCTAGCTTATCTTGAACATAATCTAGATAATATTAATCCGTAAGTGTTTATGAGATAAATTTATTGTCTCAACTCATTAATTACAATTTTAATGACTGTCAAAGATAAGACATTTAGCATTATTTCAATTTATTATAGACAGCCTTGGATAAACATAATCTGGGTTATCATTGTGTTATCAACACATCATTGTTATTATCTTCAATTTTGGTTATATGTTAACTATGGTGGGTCTCTGCTTTGAGTATTTGGAAGTGATATGACGAATCCTACTTTTACTTTTTTTTTAAAGTAAATCATTAATTGACAACTTTACTGCTGCGCAAACATTTACTGATAAAAATCCACCTGTGTGTCTTCAGTACCTTTATAATTTAGTTATCCGAAAGGGAGCTCGAGCCCGGGTATGAAGGCTAAAAGGAACGGGGTGGGTTTTTAGTCAGTAAGAATCTGACACTATCTCCCACTCCGCCCAAGAGCGGGGGTTGTCATTGGATGATTTTCCCCACCATAAAAAAGGGCCACTGTTATTACCAAATTTTACTTGAATGCCATATTTTTACAAGTTTTCAGGCTAAAGTACTAACTTCACAAATAATCCACTTCTATTTTTAGTGTACAAAAGAATAAAATACTTATTAAGGCTACATACACTGGCAGTGCTTAAAGTGTTTAAAGTTTCACAAAAAGAAATACCGGACGGTGAGCTTCCTATTGTCCGTAGTCCGCAAACCCTGGTTAGCCTGTGCTAATAGTGGTCGGGGATCGCGAACGACTTCCTTTGTCAGTACAGTTAGTGTAAGTGAAATCTTCGTTCTTCATAGTCTGTAAATATCGAAAAGAAGAACGCCTTTCCGTTATTCCCCATAATATATTATGGGGAATAACATAGATACCTATAGATATCGATGAGTTAAGTGGGACTGGGCTGGACATACCGATTGACCGGTGGGCCGGTAAAACCCAAAGTCCTCTGAAACCGCACAACGGGGTTTTGGCAGACCAAAAAGGAGATGAGGAGACATCTTCCTTATGAATCAAGAGCAATCACATGGTAGCCGAGTGGTAACGGCCCCCCGACTTAAAAGTTGTAGGTCCCGGGTTTAAATCCAACCAAGCGCATTACTTTGTGTAATTTCACCACCACTGCTCTCAAAACAGTGAGGAAACCGGCATTCCTAGACCCAAAAATTCGAAGACATGCGACATTCACCAACCCGCACTGAGCTCACTTAGTGGATTACGATCCATTCCCTCACCTAGAGAGGAGGTCCCAGCAGTGGGAACATTAAAAAGAAAGGCTAATGATGATGGTAACGTCGTGAGGAAACTAGCATGTCTTAGAACCAAAATTCGAAGACGTGACATCCACCAGCCCGCGTTGAGCAAGCGTGGTGAATTACGGCAAATTCCCTCTCCTAGAGAGGAGGCCTGAGTCCAAGTAGTGGGAACTTTAAAAGGCTATGGCAATATTGGCAAGAAGTGGCTCAGAGCCGGGAACAATGGAAGAAATGAAGGGAAGCCTTTGCCCAGCCGTAGGACAGTATAGGCTAGATATAACAATAACAAAGAAACATATCTTTACTCCAAAAAACGCCTGTACAGACTTTTGCGAACTAATTAAATTCAATGAAACCCTTCTTTTTTATTAAAAATTCTTTTCCCTTAAAGTTTTTTCATTTTGCCCGATTTTTATGCGTAAAATATTTTAAGTACTCGTCCTTTAATAAAAAATATGTAAAAAATTACGCAAACAAAAATGATCGAAAATAATTTCAACTGTTGAACGCACTTTTTTAATTCATTTTGCCTGATACGTAGAGTGCGCTGATTTTTATATAGCTTTCATAACAAATTGTTGCCAAAACGGCTTTTTGGTCGAGCTATTAAAAATATACCAGTGTTCATAATTTATTACATATATAAATAATACATAAAAAAAAACTTAAATACTAAATAAACTATTTAAACTAAAACCTAACTATGTACATAAATATGATACAAAAAGACAAGCACGCTCAGGCGTCAAAGTACTCCTCCACATCGCTGTCATCCGGAAATGTGCCCAGAAGACTGGCAGCATTGCCACGTTGAATGGCAATGCTAATTGTGTTCATAATTGTATTGCTTTATATAAAATAAGTTGCAATATTTTGTTATACAATTACGTGCAACGATAATAATAATAATGTACTTATATTTTAAAATAAAATATATTTATTAATCAATAAAATCATAATTATATAATTACTTAAAAATATCAAAACCAATCAATATTATGGATTAATAGGTACAAATACTAACTGATAATAATAAAATGTGCAAGCGGGTAGAAAACTTCTTTTTAAGAGTTTCCGCTATATTGTAAATACATAGTTAAAAACTTTAATTTTGACCTTTGACTTTAAGTTTACCAAAGTTGATTTTATGTTAAGAATTTAAAAAAAAGAAAATAAGCCAGCACAGTTTCTTTCATGCCTTTTCTTTATTTTTTACAGATTTAAAAAATTACCGCAAAATTATAAACAAAATTGGCCTTGACCAAGAAAGAGTACGTAGAGATCAAGGATACAGTTCAAATTGCACAATACAAATAGCTTATAATCTTATAGTATACACACAGTGACATATATGCAAAAGAAACATCCAGTATAAACTAACCTCGCATTCTAAAGACTCTCCCTTCCATAAGAGGTCAGCATATATTGGAATTGAATTCATAGATTCTTATTGTGACTATGTTTTATGGATATGCATCGTATGACGTCTCTTAGTGCATTAAATCACTCAAACATAATGCATAGATAAGGTTTGTGTTGATTGATTGAATTAATGTAATTCTTAAAGAAGCTATTGCCAAAAGAAAAAGGACTTTATGCGTAACGTATTTTGGTTTCATTTCATCTTGTCTTTTTAAATACAGTGTGTACAAACTAAAACAAATAAACACAATACCCGTAACATTACGCCTGCCTTACGCTTTGGGCAATACAGGCGTGATGATATAAATAAATAAATATACCTAATAATAATAATATGAGCCTCAAACAACATCTAAGGAGGCTCTCGTTAGGCAGCTGGATCAAGGGTCTGATCCAGAAAGCAGTACTCCTGGACACGGCGCGCATTGTTAGGAGATTCTCTCAGGAGCCCTGACCACCAGTAGCTTGGACCCTGTTCCCGATGCCGGTGGGCTACTATTTTTTATGTTTTTAAATGTTCTTTTTAAAGTGTTTTTTTTTTTTTAAGGAATATTTAAAAATATAACAGATATGAAATTAAATAAATGGAATAATATGAAAAAATAAAATGATGAGAAAATTATAAAACAAATAATTTAAAAAAAAACTTACCACCATGCACAAAAAAAAATCCAATCTTACAAGAAAAAAATCACTTTAAAAAAATTCATCAAATAAAAGCACAGTACGATTCACTTCAATTCAAATATCGAACCGAAGAATAATTAATCGTCGCGATCGCACTTTGGTCGCGATACGGCGCGCGCGCTTAGTGCGTGCAGTCGCTTTGTTGTGTTGCCAACGACAGGCTAATTTGTGCCATAGAGCAAGACTACAGACAGAAGCGGCATTGCTTTGCTTCGTGGATTTTCCCAGTAGGATATGATGGATGGAAAATTGAAAACTTAAATTTGTTTGACTTTTCCTTGTTTAGTTAATAATCTGTGCAAGAGCAGCTACTAGATCGTACTTATACATCTACACTTATATTCCTTACTAATATTATAAAAGCGAAAGTGAGTTTGTTTGTTTGTTACGTCTTCACGCCTAAATGGCAAAACCGATTTTGATGAAACTTGGTACACGGATAGACCATGTCCTGGAATAGGACATAGGATAATTTTCTGCTATCACGCGGGCGAAGCCGCTGTGAGCAGCTAGTATTAATATAATAAGAAGAGGTAAAGTTTGTTTTTTTGTTTGTAGGAGGTAATCTCTGGAAGTACTGATCCGATTGCAAAAATTTTTCACCGATAGAAAGCTGCTTTTTCCTGAGTGACACAGGCTATATTTTATGTACGCGGCTGATATATTATATACGGCAAAAGCTATTATATAATATAAGTGAAAGTTTGTATGTGTGTGTTTGTAACTCCTTCACGCTAAAACAGCTAAACAGATTTGGACAACATTTGGTGTACGAGTAGCCCATGTTCTGGAACAAGGCAAAAGATTTTTATCCGTTAGGATTATTTTCTAAATTCACGCAAGTGAAGCAGCAGGCAAAGCTAGTATTGAAATAAATAGAATGATATATTTTATTATATGTGTCGTGTAAGAACATTTTATTGTCATAGAATCACAAATAAACGTTTTTATTTCTTTTTAAATTATATATTTTTGCGGCAATATACATTTTTGGGCTATAAAACATAACAATATGACCACAAGATATTTAAAAAAAAAATTATATTGATAGATCATCCAATAATTTCTTCCACTTTTGGGTGGAGCAAAAGGATGTATCAGACTTTACTGATTAAATAATTATACACAATATGTGTCTTTTATTTGATAGTGGCCCTAGAACAAAAAGGGGTTCTAGGAGCGAGCAAGCTAGTGAGCTTAAGATTCAATTATTTGTTATGGTGTTGTCTTACTATCCATATTATTCTAACTTTTCGAAGTACATAATACAGCCCTACGTATTCCGATCTCTACGTATTCCGATAATAAGACATGCAACAAATACATGCACAGGCATAGTTTTTCAATCATTAAAAGCCGTGAAGGATAAACACGTTGCATGTTTTGATAAACAAAACCGAAGAAAAGCAACAAACAGTAATTAACACTACAGGTCAAAAATATTTGAATATGTTAAACATTGTTTTGTTGAAAGTGTATTGAACCGAATGTTCTTATTACAGGAATAATTTGATAGGTTACTATCGTTCAATGTCCACATGAACAACACCTACATCACTACCTCAAAATAATGTTGGGTATTCACATTGCTTTTATAATTAAGAAGAAAAGAAAAAAACAAAATTTTACTTGTGCCTCACACAACCTACAAAAAATAAAATACCGTCATAATTTTTTCATTACCATCCGAATTAATTGTAGTTCTTTATTATTTACTCGCTTTTTCTATGGCTTTTTATAGTGGGCTACAATATTTTTAACAAATTAAATAATACGAAAACAAAGAAAACTTTAAAAATTATGATAAGCAATATATAATAATAATCCTTACTAATATTATAAAAGCGAAAGTGAGTTTGTTTGTTTGTTACGTCTTCACGCCTAAATGGCAAAACCGATTTTGATGAAACTTGGTACACGGGTTGACCATATCCTGGAATAGGACATAGGATACTTTTTACCCCGGAAGTATATTAGGATACTTTTTATCCCGGAAGTATGTTCCCTTGGGATAATTTTCTGCCATCACGCGGGTGAAGCCGCTAGTTTTTAAATAATAGTGAAAAAATAAAAACATAAAAGTAAAAAGTCACCTCTGTACTCGTTTACTCTGTGTTCATGCTCAATAGTTAAATGATTTGTGAACGATAATATTGATGGATTGCCTTTAATATTTCTTCTATTATAATATTATACCTAAAGCGATTATTAAAATTTCAAAGGATTTGTTTTTGTGTTAAATAAGTTTATTTTTGATGACCCTGGTTTTTAAGCATTTTGTGGTATTCTCTTGCATTGATTAAGTTTATCCAATAAATGACAGATTTGATTGAACCAAATAATAAGAACTTGTAGTCGTGAATTTTAAATATTTTTCAGTTTAAAGAAAAAAAAAAGTTTTGTATCTGTTTCACTCTTTCACTTGATTGTAGTAGCGCAGTGGTTGAACGATTGGATGCTGCGTTGCGAGTTTGGGGCATGATAACCGTACGGAAAAAATATTTGAATGGCATACCTATAGGTATTTCGGTTTTAGGTGTCTTATGTCTGTGAAGGTACCCGTGATACAGGAATAATTCCTAGTGTGGGTGGTGGTTTTTTTTTTTATAGTTTATCCTACAGTTGGAATCATCAAACTTTTAGGCATCCGTACTAATATTATAAAAGCGAAAGTGAATTTGTTTGTTTGTTTGTTACGTCTTCACGCCCAAATGGCAAAGCCGATTTTGATGAATATTGGTACAGAGATAGTTGGGACCCTGGAGACAGATATAGGCTGATTTTTTTAAAGTGTGAAAAGGGGTACAAAGAGGGAAGTCAAGTAAAAATATTATTATTAAATTAAAGTATATTAATAAACGCGGGCGAAACCGTGGGTAAAAGCTAAAGCCAAAGGTATTTTTATAAAATTAATTAAAATGAGGTGATTTCAGTCCGAAACAATGCAGGATATAGGAAAACTTAATCAAATTAGAAATTGAATAAGGATAATATTTCAACATCCTTATTTATTACCTCTTATATTTTTTTTTTTTGAAACCCTGTAAAATAATGATATAACGATTTCCTGGTCAGTTAAATAATTAGTTTCCTCTTAGATATCCTTATCATGTGGCACAATTTTGTATACATAGAACTCACATCATCATCATCTTCCTGCCCTTGTTCCGTTTTATTTGGGTTCGGCGCAACACGTTTTTTTCTTCCATATACATAGAACTCACAAGTTATAGAAACCTGCATAGTCTAAGACTAGCCTGTTGTTCCAGTGGTTAAGTTGCCCTGATTGCTCTGCCGGAGGTCGTGGTTTCGATTCCCACCCAGGACACCCCTAGCCAAGTTGCTAATCTGCAATAGTTAACGCTAGTAGAAAGCTTCAAATGTACGAGAACGACGTCATCTCAACGCTCAGTCACGTGGTCAGAACAAAAGAATTGGCGGCAAGCTCAATTCAAAGCGTTCGTATCCACACGGGCCACAAAAAAAAGTCGCCACAAAAAAGCTAGAAGCGGCTTTAAACTTGATCGCTTACCATCATCAGCCGCATCAGCTGATGGTAAGAGATGATGTGGGCGACATTGGAGCACGTTTGTCTACAAGACCTATTCACTCTCAATATTGTGATCGAAATGGTTCAGTCGACTTTCGAGTTGATGACAGATTTCTTGATTATAATAATTGTAACTCAAAATAAGTGGCAAGCATGCTCAACTTCATGATTATTTATTTATTTTAACGAGAACTTAGGGTTGACACTACACCACTATGAATGTCTTTCGAAAAGTTTTTTTTTTTCATCTTATAATTTTTATGTTTCATAAAAAGAATAAAATAATTTTTGATGAATGTCTAGTTAAGTTTATTGTTTATCACAATACCAAGCAATACAAAGCAAATTATTATTCTAATACTTCAAATAATTGAACAATTTCATTGTAAGTCCAACGATTTAAGTTCGAACAATCTACCCGTTAAGTTATATAATATATATTTTTTCTCTAAATTATTTCCACCATTTGTGCAGCGCACGTCAACACATTCATTTATCATATTATTGTTATTCATTATCTGAAACTAAATAAACATTCTAATCGTAATTAATATCAACTAAAACAATAAAAATTAAAACAGAATATCAGAGTCAAATTAATTAAATTAAAGTGTTTTCATTAAATTACACAGTTAATTAAAAATAAATTTATTTATTTCACACTATTGTCAGTGTCCATATATTATTTTAGTGTTTAAAACTTAAAATAACGTTAATATAATGTTCAAATGTATAAATTAATTAGTTAATCAGTCAATCTACACTAATACTAGTATTATAAAGAGGTAATTTTTTGTTTTATTTTATTTTAGGAATTTATTTTTTGTGAAGGATATAATCTCTGAAAATACTGGGCCAATTACGAAATTTCTTTCATCCAGAGAAAGCCGCTTTATTCCTGAGCGACATAAACTATATGTTATGTATGCGGACAAAACCTCAGGCAAATTTTAGTTAGTTAACCCTTCAGATACCGTCAATTAGAGACACAATAGTAAGACAATAGATGCGCGGCCACCGGTGGTCGCTTGGGGATTCATGAATTAAAAAAAAAAAAAACAAAAAAAAAAAATAGTTAATAGCAAACGTGGCAACCCTAAATTCCTGTTAACCGCTAAGCACTGTAAAATGTTTGAAGGGAACCCTCTTCAACAGGGACCCCCAACGTGATAAATTTTAAAAGATTTTTCGAACACATTAATAATGATTAATCTCAGGGGTATTGGGCCAAGTAGCTTAGATTATGAGGTCATGAGTAAATATTTAAAATGGACATAATTTGTTTCTTCAGGGAGAAGTTTGATGAATAAACTCAACAAAAATCGGTTCAATATGTATGGATCGATTTCAAAGATGATTTTTGCCCACCGTAAAAAAATAAAATAAAAAAATCCTACAAGGGTTCTGTTTTTTCCTTTCGGGGTACGAAAACATAAAAAAAAAACACGCAAGAAAAACCAATCTAAATAATAAACAACCCAACAAAATAACAACTTGTAGTTACCAGTTTAAAATAGTAGCTAAGTGCATGAGGAGTGATAGGATCCTGAGCTTCCAAGCTGACCTAGTTCTGGAGGCGTTGGTCTGACACGATGAATGGCGCCACTTACTTAGTATAAATTGCTATAGTGACCAGGTACTTACGTATACGGCTACTTACGACCTGAACGGTACATGTTTCAGGGTTTCCTTCGAAAGTTATGATCGTTTTATACTTTATTTATTTACACACCTGAGACTGGGGTTTGTGGCTAAATTATAGCTACAGAGGTAGATCGATCGTTAAAAATCGTTTTTTTTAATAATATTCCACAACCATAACACAACGCCGTCTAGTCCCAAGCTAAGCAGAGCTTGTGTTATGGGTACTAGACAACTGATAAACATACTTATATATTTCTAAATACATATTATAGATAAATTACACCCAGACACAGAACAAATGATTATGCTCATCACACAAACCTTGTCCTGGGTGGGAATCGAACCCATGACCTCCGGCATATCAGTCAGGGTCACTAACCACTAGACCAACAGGCCAGTCTAAAAATCGTTCAATGGTATAGTGTCAGACTACATATTCTTTGAAGCGAACATGAAACGCGCTGTTGACGACTCGGCCTCAGTCCGGACGGCTGGACGGCGAGCTATCCGTTGCTCGTAGCCCGCAAGCCGACGCCTACCATGTGGACTGTGGACTAATCTTACCATCACGTAGTTTACCGTCCGGCCGCCTGGCAATCGTTCCGATCGAGTCCAAGTCATCGGTGGCACGCAGTGTTCCATGCGCGCCTCATAGAAGTGTCAACGACATAATACACGCATGCAGGTTTTAGTTAATTCAAGTCTGACTCAACCTCTCGTTCTGCCTTAGAGCGGGAGCGGGGCTAAGTCATTGGATGATTTCCCACCATAAAAAAAATACTAGTTTAGTCGGAAGATCTTCTCTTTTCAACGGGACTTCACACCCTGTTCCGCATACCTCTCAACTAACAACGTAACATTTAAAAATGTGTTTTTAATATCTGGCGGATTTCATCACGCATGCGGGTTTGCTCCGCCTGCAGAAAATGGACATTTGCGGGGTAACGCGTGCGGAACAATTCCGCATGCGTGATAAAACGGCACGATATTAAAAACACCTTAAATAATCCTGTACATTTATCGATAACTTCAACCCTACCCAATGGAACGTCTACATTTGTTTAGATCGTCGATATACATAAATTTGGTTTTAGTTATCAATAAGTAGATATTATATTTGCAATGTTATCTAAATAAGTTTTATTTTGAGTAGTCAGCTGTACCTAATGATAATAATACGATGCTATCGCTGTTTAGTTACAAGAATAACAAACGATAACAACAAATATAGGTAAAATTACTTTATGTATTTTTTTCACCAATATAAAAATAAATATATACTTTATTTTATTTTTTTTGATTTGGAAAACCATCAAATAACTTCTCTCGCTCTGAGTGCAGTAAGAGGGAGTGTCATTGACTATAACCTACCTGTTTTCCTTCAGTTGCCCTTTGCGATCCAGTGTCATGGTAACTCTTCAATCTTCTTCTTCAATCCTGCAGCCGAGCATAAACGTACACTGACCTGTCATTTCACTGAAGTCATTTAAAATGGTATTATTTTATGTCAATCAAATATACAGTTAGCGACAATACTAGGAATCTCTAATCATTTATTTATGTATTTATCATATTTACAGCTATCTTTACAGGCCTTGACCTAATGCGACAGTGCACTATTACCTATACTAAAAAATCTAAAAATACATTTATAATATCTAAAAAATATTTGCAATCTCTTAAAAATAAAACTCGTGTATTTTTTTAATTGAAAATGACTGCAAGTATCTTCCAACACTTGTTGATTCAGGTTAGTTTAGGTACTTTTAAATTGTCTTGCAAGGAATGCTTCTTTTTTTCAGTTTTTATGAATACTTATTGACGTGTGGGCTAGGCTACGTAGTGTCTACCGTTTCATTTTGATAATTTTGTCCTGACTGAGTAAAGAATAGCTCGAAGCTCGAAGAGTCGCCAAACTTAAGTGGCAATGGGCAGGGCACATTGCACGCAGAACAGATGGTCGATGGGGACGAAAGGTTCTGGAGTGGCGACCACGTACCGGAAGACGCAGCGTTGGAAGGCCTCCAACAAGGTGGACCGACGACCTGGTCAGGGTCGCGGGAATCCGATGGATGCGTGACGCACAGGACCGGTCGTTGTGGCGACGCTTGGGGGAGGCCTATGTCCAGCAGTGGACGTCTTTCGGCTGATATGATGATGATGATGATGAGTAAAGAATAAAATAAAATAATAATATCATTAAAAAACAATATAATTTAGGTAATAAATAATAATAAAATTTGGGTGTCTTCAAAGCTAAAATATTAAACCAGTACGCTTAACCATCAGAGATTACATCACTGCTTACGATCAGGTGGGATCGCAGTCAAGCACTAGTTTATATCATACTAGCGACCCGCCCCAGCTTCGCTCGGGTGCAATTCTGATACTAAATACACCACAAAAAAACTGTACACATATAAACCTTCCTCTTGAATTACTCTATCTATTAATAAAAACCGCATCAAAATCCGTATCGTAGTTTTAAAGATTTAAGCGTACATAGGGATATAGGGACAGAAAAAGCGACTTTGTTTTTAACCGACTTCTAAAAAAGGAGGAGGTTCTCAATTCGGATGTTTGTAAGTTTTTTTATGTTTGTTCGCGCATAACTTCGCAGCTTGCCAACCGATTTGAAAAAATATTTTTTTGTTGGAAAGGGAAAAAATATTTATACTTCCTATATTAATACTTCCCAAATGGTCCCATAGTCACCAAGTTGGGATCTGATGATGGAATCTTGGCGAAATCGAGGGAACTCCTCGAATTCAATTCAATTTTTTAGTGAAGTCGGTTATTTTTATACTATTTAGTGATAAAAAAAAGAAATAATTAGAAAACTGACGATAGAATAAATGATTCGACTCTAGCTAAAACTTTAAATCAGTTTACCATCACGGAAATACGATATACGTAGTTAGGCAAGTATCTCAGTTTCCTTGAATACTCTAAACTCTAATAACTTGGAGTTCCCCCACGAACGTAAGTATAGGTAACTACTTAAACAACAATTTGCGTATTGATTAGAGAATTGCACTATGAATAGATAATGTACCTCCTGTCGTTTGGTATCGATTTGGAAGTTAGTTTTGAATAGTCAAACAGGAGGGGAACAAGATTTCAGTTGTGACTATCTTTTATTTTTGGTGGGGAAAATCATCCAATGACAACCTCCGCTCTTGGGCGGAGTGGGAGTTTGTGTCAGACTTAAGAGTGGGTGGAGTGGAGAGGGGTGGATTTTTTAGTTAGTAAGCTAACTAAAAATGTTCCCGGTTCCTTCTTGCCTTTCATACCGGGACCGAGTTTCCTTTTCGGAGTTAAACTCTAGCCCCAGTAGGCTTCGACTCAGCTGGGCCTAGAGATGTGCCGTTGCCGGCAATATTGCCGTGAAGTGGGAATATTGGTGGGAATATTGCTGGGAATATTGCTGGGAATATTGCTGGGAATATTGCTGGGAATATTGCTGGGAATATTGCTGGGAATATTGCTGGGAATATTGCTGGGAATATTGCTGGGAATATTGCCCGATGTATGAATATTGGTGGCAATATTCCCAGATTGCCTGCAACGGCACATCTCTAGCTGAGTTCGCTTTTGAAAGGAAAACCTGGCCCTGGTATGAAAGGCAATGAAGGAACTAGGAGTGGGTTTTAGTCTGTTAAAGTCTGACACACCCTACCGCATCATCCTGGGTAAGAAAGAAGGTTGTAGAGGTGAGAGAAGTTATTTGATGATTTGCCTGCTGCGGTGTTACCGTCCAATTATAATTTAGGTATTCAAGGCTAGAGTGAATAGGGTCTTATATGACTAGTGCGCCTCACCATGAACGTTTACATCACTGCTTACCATCAGGTAGGATCGCAGTCCAGCATTAATTTATATAATTAGGATTTACTTTATAAAAAGCGTGCTCTGTCATTTTTTTTTTCGTGGTTGGTACATCATTAATGGTACACTATCGGGAGATAGTGTCAGACTTTTACTGACTAAAAACCCACTCCTGTTCCTACGTGGCCTTTCGATCCAGGGGCTGAGCTACCTTTTGGACTAACGCTGACCCCAGTACGCTTTGATCCAGCTGGGTCCCTGCTGCTGCTGACAGCTCCCCTGTCAATTACATTTTTGTTGTGTATGCTTTTTTAAATTACTTAACTTGTCTTCAATTCAATGTCATACACCAAATTAAACTTAAATGTATTACAACTTTATAATAATCTGTCACAAACACTGTTAAGTTTATACAATATTATAATTAATAACACTTGTTAATAGATTTAATGAATACTGTATTAAAATTGAATTAATTGCTTATTAATTTTTTGGAATCACATTACGCTAGTCTCACACTTTTATTATTTAAAAAATCTTTGTCTATGACGCATTGTAATGATAAAATTAATAAACAGTCTTAAAATCACAAAATACGCACAATGGTTTTCCCACTTTTTTATGAAAATTTACTTACTTTTTTATGAGAACAACTGATAGGTTTTTTTTTATTTTTTTGGTGGGAAAATAACAATAATAGATTTACTGTATTAAAAGTTAATTAGTTCCTCATTTATTATTTGACATCACGTTACCCGAATCTCACACTTTTATTATTCGCAAATCCTTTGTCTATGACACATTGAAATAAAAATAACACTCTTAAAATCACGAGACACGCACAATTATTTTCCCACTCTTTTATGAAAGTATACTTTATCATATCATAGATAGAAAGCAACTGATAGTAACAGATTAATAAAGTAGAATCAATAATGTCAGTTGCCTAGCGACCAATCAAACAACTGCTTGCTTTTAGTACGAGATAATCATCATATCAGCCGAAAGACGTCCACTGCTGGACATAGGCCTCCCCCAAGCGTCGCCACAACGACCGGTCCTGTGCGTCCTGTGATACTTCAAATAAGCAATATCATCGGTGATTGTACTAAAATCAATTTAGCTATGTAATTGTTCAACTACGAGTAATCACTGCTGACCGTAAATTGTTCTTAATTCAAACGTTTATATTGGTCTTGATTGTACTTTATGCCTGTCATCGGTATATATATATTATATGTCATGGTCATAAAGTGCTTCAGAATCTTAGATTAAATCAAAACAGTGGAAGATAGGTGACTCACTTCTATCGTGTGGACCGCTGAAATCAAGCCCCTGTGGTTTAATTTCGCTCAGTCGCAATCGGCGAGTGTATAAACGGGCGTGTTAAGCAATATTTTTTTTTCTTTTAAATGGGATAAAGGTTATCAAAATATGTGCAAAACGCCTCGAGTTGGCCACGCCTTCGATTCCTTTATTATGACGTCATCTCAGGCAAAGGAGGCATAACAAAGGAGGCGTGGCCAACTCGAGGCGTTAGACACAATAGAATTGAAACGCTAGAGCCAAGTTACAACCGTACCGTTAGGTCTATCTGACTAGGTTTGCTACTGTGATCACATTGATCATAGATGTATAAGTTTTGGTGCAAGTAGTCGTGCATGGTGCATGTAGTCGAGCATAGAGTCCAATGAAATGTTAGCGCCTAACATATCTTTCCTTATAATATATCAATGTTCGGAGCACGTAGTTTTTAGATATTATCCTTGTCCTACGTCTCTAATTAACCCTTCAGATACCGTCAATTAGAGACACAATAGTAAGACAATAGATGCGCGGCCACCGGTGGTCGCTTGGGGATTCATGAAAAGAAGAAGAAAAGAGAATTAAGAGAAAAGTTCATTTACTTGATAATACCGACTTCTAATAAATAAGTAGGAGGTGCTCAATTCGGATGATAGTATTTTTTTATGTTTGTTTGCGTATAACTTCGTCGCTTGCCAACCGATTCGAAAAATTATTTTTTTGTTGGAAATGGTATACTTCCTAAATGGTCTCTTAGTCACCAAGTTGTGATCTGATGATGAAATCTTGGCAAATACTAGGGAACTCCTCAAATTCAATTAAATTTTTTAGTGAAGTCGGTTATTTTTTTTATTAGGTTTATTGTTTGTAGAAGTTAATCTTTGAAAGTACTAGTCCAATCGCCAAAATTTATTTTTTCACTGATACAAAGCTGCTTCATTCCTTAGTGGCATAGGCTATAATTATTTTATGTACCCGTGTGAAGCCTCAGGCAAAAGGTAGTCATTTATACTTACCTGCAACTGAAATCATAACATTAACAATCTCTGAAACCAACGTCCAACAAAAAGTCTCCTCGAAAACAGCTGTAATAAAAAATCACTTAACTCATAACTCAATTGATCACCAAGAGCCACTATAAGTTGGCTAAAATGAGCGTTACAAAGATCTTCCCACAAACAGCATTCGGACATAAGCACTGCAATAAAAATTATATACGTGGCCATTTAGAGATGAAACTGTGCATCCTTGGCTTAAGGCCAATACAATTATATAGTCGGTAAGTGGACTAGGCTAAATAGAGCTGGTAGATTATTCCTGGACGATGAGTTTGCAGTTTAGAGGATTTAACACCAGATTAATTTCTTTTCAGTGGTGTCATGTTTTACCTCATCTATGGTATGACATAGCATAATCAGTTTTATTTACTGCTGGGATTCAGACCTCTTCTCTTATAAGTTGTAGCCGCGAATCGCGTGTCAACCACCGTGTCTTTCTTTCCTCGTAAGTGCATTGAAAAACGTCGTTTAATAGACGTGGAGTCACTGCAGTACTCGATTCCATAAACCCTCACCTGCGGCTCGGATGTATTCCACTTCGGTCGTATGACAAACTCTCACCACTTATATCAAAATGTATTTCATTATCAATTCAGAAAATCAAGAGTTAGACAACTAATAGAAACAGATTTACGGCTTTATATTATTATTTTAGCCCATACATATTGTCATTATCATTTCAGCCGACAGACGTCCACTGTTGGACATAGGCCTCCCCTAAGTGTCGCCACAACGATCGATCCTGTGCTTCTCGCATCCATCGGATTCCCGTAACATATTGTGCTTGTGGATAAAAAACAAAGCCGATTTCCACTCTTATCGAAGAACAAAACCTGGAAGAATTGAAGATTTTTTTACGCCAAAAATCCACCCGATCAGATATGGGCTTAGTTTCCTCTTGATTTTCATAATGCCTCCCGTTCTACCCTATCCAAAGCGATAAATACGGACCCACAGTAAGATTATATTGGACTCAAGCCAATTTTAATTTCGCATAGAGTGTTGCACGTATATTTGGACGAGATATTGCCATGTTCACTTGTAAATATTCACGTTTGAGTTCAATTTTACTCCTTATATCTAAGAGATTATGCGGGTAAATTGAGAATGTTAAGAAATTGGAGAGATGTGTGAAGGTGAATGCGTTTTTTATTCGGTCGGGTTACGTAGATCGGGAATATAAATTGTGAGTGCATTCAGAATAGGAACGTTGGCTTTTGCAACTTTTGGAATGAAAAGAAGGACTCTGATATCTATGCTGACGCGGAAATGGAGTGGCCAGCGCGTGGTTCAAGGATTATCTGTTTTATATTATTTGTATAGCTGGATCGGAAAATTATTATATATTTACTCTTTTGTAAACACATCCTTCCATCCTTGTTTTTCAAAGGATAGGACTATCCATTTGTGCTGGTAAAAGTTTTTTTTTTTCGGTGAGCGAAAATCATCTAATGACAACCCCCGCTCTTGGGTGGAGCAAGAGATAGTGTCAGATTCTTACTGATTAAAAACCCACCCCATTCCTTCTAGCCTTCATACCGGGGCACGAGCTCGCTTTCGGATAACCCTGGGCCCAGTAGGCTTCGACCCAGCTAGGCCCCTCCTGCTGCTGACAACTCCATGAGGCACGCGGGAACAGTGCTCCCCGTCGACGTCTCAGGCTCGATCCATTACCGGACGATCGGACAACGAGCTACCCACGATCGGAATCCAGGCGGCGGTGGCGAGGGCGCCGTAGCCTGATCCGGTCGGCCTCCTCCTTACTAGCATTACTGCTTCGCAGAAGGAGGCGACCACCTGCCATTCCTCCTCGCTCCTGACCATGGCCTCGACCAGGGCTCGGTGCGAGAAGTCTCCGCCGCCGATCGCCCCCATGAGGGCACGGCGATGCTCCGCCCGAAGGTAAGGACGCCGTGAAGTCTTTCCAGCCACGCCTCAAAGAGGAGACTTACCGCCATCGCTATAAGCTGGTAAAAAAGCGACATGCACTCTTGCTTCACCCTAAAACACGAAGGGAGGCGTTAATTGCGTTCCCACCTCAAAAAAAAAAACACTTTCATTATTAATGCTTATCCTGATATTGGTTACAGTTAAGGGGTAATAGTTGTACACTACCAATGCTAAAGTATCTATATTTTATTTGTAGAAGTGGGTCATTTCGTAGCTTAAAATATAAAGTATTGAATAAACTAACACTTTACTTTTAACACTGACACTTTAGCCACAAAATGGATAGGGACAGAAGACAATCTCATGTATGTACTTCACTTTTTATACCTACGCTCGGTGGACGGTTTGAGCCGGAACTGTTCGACGAGCGAGCCGAGGCACTCCGAGATATCATGTCCGTAAGCGGTGTCTATGAGCACGCTTTGTAGAATGACTTCTGTACCTATATATTTTATACTTTAGCACTGATAGACTAACTGCACTTTTGGTCTTTTTCTAAGCCGGTGGTCATTATCTAAGCTCTAAAATCCAATACATCTTCAACATGATTTTTGCAGCGAATCTCCTAATATGTTTACACCCTTTTTTCACATCGGAAAATGAGTTTGTCTTTCTCTGAACCCACGGTGGTGATCGGTTACAAAAGAAGTGCATACAAATGGACGCAGAATGGAAACTTGATTGTTTGTGGTTTGTCAACACGTTATAAACATTACACACGCAAGTCAATTAGGAAGAGATTTTTCATCAGAAAAAATCGATTTTAAAACTTTTGTAGGATTTGTTCCACTCTATTTAGGTGATTCTTTTAGACCCAATGAATTAGAGCTTTGGCTCTGAAGGTGAAAACTCAAAAAATAATTTATCTCGCTCTCGGTGGAACTAGAGTATGTCAGCCTTTTCCTCACTAAAATCCATTCGTATCTTTTCAGTTGACTTTTGAGTTCCAGGGCCGTAGTAACTCTTGCGAACAATCTGGCAACTCTGGTAGTCATCAGTTCTCGTTAGGACCCAGGCCATTGCCTGGTCACGACTTCGGTTTTAAAAGTGCGCGGTGCGGCAAGCGGGGCGGCATCTGGAGCGCGCGCGTTTTCGCCATGAGCGGCGTCACGTGGCATTCTTCAAACATTTTCATACTTATGATCGCTCGCCGCCCTGCGCTTAGCTACAGGTCATAGGAGTAAGGTCATGAACAGATCTTAACAGACCCTGTCAAACAATTGGAACAGGCTTTGCGTTGTCGGTCAACAAATTAATTTTTATTCATAACACGGACTTGTTTGTCTGATGACTCGAGACGGTGCATCATTTCAACTAAACTTGAAAATTCAAAACAAGAGCTGTGTGTGTGTATTCCACTAAATGGTCTTGACTATCATTCACCATATTGAAAAGAAAATGGACGTCATAATCACAAGCAATAGAGCTATTGTTTGTAGTGAAGATTGTGATGATTTAGTCTGCTTTTGTAAGAATCTATGACATGCTTTGGTATTGAATTCTATATCTGTTTAGTTCGTCATGTATTTTGTATTTGTTAAAACTGGTATAGCAAGACATTAAAATTTATTCGTTCTCAAATTGTTACCCCCACACTAAGAAATTACTTCTGTATCGTGAGTTCGTTCACAAACATGTAAAGTTACATACTTACACGAAACATCCCGTTCTCTGTCTCTGTGTCTGTGTGTGTGTGTGTAGGGATTTTTTGCACTACTAATACAGGTAGATTTGCCGTTTTTTCTCTATCGATACGTCCAACATTTTTTTTGTTATGATATCCCCTCTCTGTCGGGCAAAACAAAAAAACAAAACAAAAAACGGCAAATCTACCTGTATTAGTAGTACAAAAAATCCCTAACTAGGACTTAGGGATTTTTCGAATTGGGGCACCCAATTGTGCCCTTGTTCTACCAAAGGTGCGATTTATTTAGCATGATTATAGAACCTTCGATTCGGAATACAGCTACATGAGAGCTGGTGCTGGTGGTGAGAGCAGTGGTGACCGAGTGGTAGCGGCCTCGACTTACGATTAGTAGGTCGCGGGTTCAAACCCAGTCAAGCGCATTACTTTGTGAAATTTATTTTATCACCACTGCTCTCAAAAATGGTGAAGAAAGAAAGAAAAGAAAGAAAGAAAAGAAAGAAAGAAAGAAAAGAAAGAAAAGAAAGAAAGAAAAGAAAGAAAAGAAAGAAAAGAAAGAAAAGAAAGAAAGAAAGAAAGAAAAATAATTTATTTGGTACAGCACAAGGCCCAAACACAAATACAAGAAATAAAAATAAAGTGGTTGTGTGCCTCATGGCTGCACCAAAATGGGTCCAGTTCAGCATGATTGCCAGACAACTAGTACCTGACGCTGGTGAAGGAAAACAGCATGTCCTCGGTACCTATCTATTTTGTGGTAATGGAGCCAACAAAAAAAGGCTTACTACAACAGCCTACTGTTACATTTGACATATTATTCACAATAAATCATTCAGCCAATTCATGTACGACATAATTTGGAATGACAAATCCAATTTCTCCCAAAAACAAAGCAATAAATCTTTGCTTGCGGCGTTAACAACTACTATTCCTATTAAGTGTAAAGGCGACCGCCCACTGCAGTGCTTGACGTGGTCGGAGTTGTGTATTTTTTTGCCGTAGAAAATCATCTAATAGACATTATTTTTTTTAATAAATTGTGATTCATTTATTGTGATTTTGATTTATTTACCGTAATTTACTAATATAGGTTCTGGAGTGAGGATCGTATCGGAAGACGCAGCGTTGGAAAGCCCGATGACCTGGTAAAGGTTGCAAGAATTCGATGGATGCAAGACGCACAGGATCGTTCATTGTGGCGACCCTTAGGGGAGGAATATGTCCAACAGTTTTACGACTGTCAGCTGAAATGATGATGATGACGATGATTGTCATTTTAATTCTAGATTTGATTAATTTATTGTGATTTTAATTTAAGATTTGATTTATTTATTGTGATTTTAATTTAAGATTTGATTTATTTATTGTGATTTTAATTTAAGATTTGATTTATTTCTTATAATTTTTTACTGTTTTTATATTGATTTTAATTTAATTTTATCCTGTTTTTAATTGTAAAATTCCTAAATATTTTTTTATGTAGGTACTGGCTATGGAATCTGTCTGACAATAAATGATTTTTAATTTGTTAATTTATTAATCAACAATCTTTAGATAAATTAATACTTCTACTAAAAGTGTACACTCATTCATTGAAAAGTAGGTCAAATTCATAACGTTCATTGCAATGAATAGATGTGTTGATGTCTGATTATTGAGGTAGGTGTCAAGTAGATCAGAGGCCCTATCACGAAATCTAAACACGAACTATTTTACGACCTAGCCTGAATTGTTAAAGGGATGGAGCTATATAGGGCGTATAACTCCATCCCTCTTTCTCTCTCACATGGTTAGCATTTTAACACGACGTCATGGTAAAGCCCACAGAAAAGATTAGAACGTTATAAAGGAAATATTTTCCGATTTTTACTACAACGAGTGTCGCCGCTTTTCTCCCACCCTTTGACTCAACTACAGGCAATAAACCAATGCGAACGCGCATTACGTAATTAGCAGACCACGCACACTTAGATCGCAAGTTTGCTATTGGATGTGTCAATTATGAGCATGATCATATTTTGAGGCACACCTGCCCCGCCCAAAAGGCTATTCTAACCTCTTCATTTCATTTTTTCATCATTCATCTTTTCTGTGGTAAAGAGTGTCAGAATGGTCTATCATTGATTAATTTCATAATTGTTGATTTTGATAAGTTTTGGTAATCTACTAATATAACGTCGTCATTATGCCGTTCCAATGGTCAACTACTGACACTTCATTGAAAAAAAAAAATGGCGTACAATGGTAATCTCTTACATAATCGCAAATGATGTTTTACGTATGCGGTAGTCTGCTAAAATTTTGACAGTTCCTTTGACCATTTTTGGCTACTAATTTAACTGTATTGTATACTGTACTGTATACTTCACTACATAATATAAAACAGTAACTTTTTCTGTACGCTTAAATCTTTAAAACTACGCAACGGATTTTTATGCGGTTTTTTTTAATAGATAGAGTGATTCAAGAGGAAGTTTTATATGTATACCTAATAACATCCATTAAATAGTGGAAAAACGCCCGAGCAAAGCCGGGGCGGGTCGCTAGTGGGTCATAAACAAGATTATATTAATACAAATTGCAATGACTGTCCAAAGGTTAGTTTAACACTCCATAAATAACATCTTCATATTTGATGGAAGCACTGGGTCTTGCTATAGTTCGCATGCTTAAGTCAAGAAGTTAACAGATGTTTTTTGTTGGGTCTCGGGGTGCCACAGCCCGAGTACTTGAACTTCCATGCTGATCCCGTGACGTCACACAGCATTCCAACATTTCCAACGCCGTCGCCGTCCGTCGATCGTCCTTAGCGTAGACAGGGCAGTGATCGCCATCAAATGTCTGACGTATGCGGTTGTCTGCTAAAATTTTGACAGTTACTTTGACCAGTGACCTATCATTCATTGCTTTTACAAGACAACTCGATATTGTCATTCTACCACAACACTATTACGAGACTATACCGATCAATGATCGATCATTATGAATTAGCAGATTACGAACTTTTGACAAAGTGACAATGGTCCGAGTTGAAATGACGAATTTATAAAAAATATTGGGCCCCAGGTCATGAATAACATGAACTTAATGTTATTCATGACCTGGGAATAACATTAAGTGAAATAAAGTAATAAGACAATTGAATAATAAACTACAGAGCCCTCTAAAATATCATGAAAATGTATTTGATCTAAGTGCTGCTATAAAATTGAATCACTGTATTTCTCGGAGGCCATGACGTCATTTCAAAGACTACATTTAGACGTCATAAAACTCAATCAATACAACCATTAATACATTTGTCGAGTCGGCAATCTATTTTATTGATGTCAATTCAAACAATTTCCCTCCTTATTCATAGGAGTTTGAGTTTGAAATGCCTTAGCGATCCAATCTAATAAGATTGATTGTTCTTGTGTAAGTTCAATCAAAATTACGCAAAATAGAGAGCCGTTCTATTTCCTAGTAGATAAAATGAATGGAAGAAAAATAAAGTAATGTTTATTGCGTTGGTGAAATTGAGGATGTTGGTTGGCAACAGTGTCTTTTCTTTTGTTTTAATTTATGACTAACTGCTACCAGCAGTTTTGCTTGCGTGAAAGTAAAAATTATCCGAAAAGTATATATATAATATTTTAGGACAATTATTAAATAAATTAAATTTAAAAATAAACTTAGCTAACTATCAAATAATTGGGTATTGTGTGTTGTATTGTATCATTGTTGTTGTTGTACCTACAGTATACACCAAAGGTAGCAAACAAAAAATTTACAAACAAAAAAATATATATATCGACGCTTGAAAAGGAAAGATTATCAAGTGATATTGAGTAAACATTACAAGAGTAATGTTTAAAAAATAAAATATTAAAATTTAAAGACCAGGTCTTCCTGTTCGATTTTAATTTAAGTCTCTTTTAGGCAGTCGCCTCCTTCTGCGAAGCATTAATCCTAGCCAAAGGAGGCCGCACGCCTGAGGCGACGGCACTCACGCAACAGCCACCGCCGGGATTCTGATCCCGATCTCCGGCCACCAAAGGCGCGGGCTCGCGGACGCCGAGCAATGAGTAGCTCGCCGTCCGACCGTCCGGTAACCGTCCGGACCGAGCCTAAGACGTCGGTTCCACGCGCGCCTCATGGAGTTGTCTGCTGACATCTCCTTTAACTACAACCGTAGGGGCCCAGCAGGATCGCGAAGCCTACTGGGGCCAAGGATTTGTTTCTCAAAGGAACATTCAGGCCCGGTACGAAAGTAAACGAAGGAACAGGAATGGGTTTTTAGGCAATAATAAACTGACATTATCTCCCGCTCCGTCCAAGAACGGGGGATGTTATTGTATGATTTTCCCACCTAAAAAAAGTGTCTTCAAGGCTAGAGTGAATTAGCTAGTGAGCTTCAATATCAAAGATTGCATCACTACTTACTTACCAACAGGTGGGATCGCAGTCAAGCTCTACTTTAAATTATTAAAAAAAAGGCTTCACAATCTGTTTCGTTTTCAATTAGAGTCAATGATTAAGGGCCAAGCGCTCGAGAAGTGCCATAAAACAGTGACTTTCTGAAGCCTTCTCCTCAGTAACGGCCAGGTTAATAAGTTTGAAAAAAATACAAGTATATGTTTATTTATAGATTATGACCAACATTATCAAATATTACATTCAACAATTCACATTCGCAATTTTTCTCTACTCCTTCGATCTTTAGAAACATTTTTACAAATTAAAATTGGTGGTTAAATATTCTTCAAAGTGAACATAGCATATGTAAATCAATCAATATTTCGCGGGGTTCGGTCCGGGCGCAGCTGGCCGCAAATAAATGCACAGATAGTTCTACTGTCGCCTAGGCGGGTACGAGATTTGTGACCATTTAATTTCGGTCTTATATTCAAGGGACTAAAGCCTTAATTATAAAAACAGCGACGAAAAGCGCATCGTTTTATTCTAAGTAAGTTTATTATAGAACTTTTGTAAGCGGTATATTAACATTAGAGATAATACTCCATTCTGGTTTCGCTTTATCCCTATATATTATTTCCTCTCACTTAGTAATAAACACTTGAAGAACCTGCAATAAACCTGCTACCACGTCATACAATATCAATAAACAACATCATAATCTCAATTAAACTTCGGACCAACAGCCCTTCATAAACCCAATACAGTATCACCGCAGGCAGTCCGATTCACGCTCTGAGGGTAACATAAACCTTTTATATACGAGTTACGATATTGCTTCGCCACACCTCTGCTGTGGCTAAATATTGGGTAGGGTTTCATAGAACGTAGTGCTGGTCGTACATCCTCGTTAGCTCTCTAAAGGATACCTGTGATTTCTCACTACAGGCTCTACTAGGACATAAGTATTTGTTCGAGCACTTGGCTCTGAAAAGACTGCAAAATTTGGACTGGTTTGTAAGGAAAAGTCTGACACTATCTCCCGCTCCACCCAAGAGCGGGTTTTGTCATAAAATGACTTCCCCGTCGACAAATAAAAAAGTGCAAAATTTGCAGTGATCACTTTTATGATTTTGGTCTTTTCTTTAAAGTTAAATAATATGTAATAATTATTCGCCAGATATAATTATACTTCATTAACTAACTCATTTAGGTCACAGTAATGAGAATAGTTATATTAATTACTAGCTTTTGCCCGCAGTTTCGTCAAAACAGCTCATGGTTGCGCTAAAAAGGGTCGACTTCAGAGTTTCAGACAAACGACTATTTAATAATGTATTCTGGTGTAAGCACAAAAAACCAAATGCTACCAAGTTCTACATAGAATATGCTAACTCATTATCTCAATACTCAAGTCATAAAAGTCACAGAAATAACCAAGGCTATCACTATTTTCAAACTCTACGAATAGTATGAAAATAGTGATAGCCTTGGTTACAACGTGACGGGATAAAAGTTTTTCACACTGCTTTCCCTTTAATTAGACGGAACATCAAAGAGAATCAAAGCAGTCCTTAGAAATAGGGGCAATGATTGTACAGGGTTCTAGAGTTGTGTCTAGGGTTGCCCACCACACTTTAGAATAACGTACCATACTTTATTTTTGGTAAATATACTTTATACTTTTGCATAAAAATAAAGTACCTATAAATACTCTATTTAACACGCTTTTATTAGCTTCACCTGTATGTTTGCTTGCTTGTTTTTTTGTTTGCTTGTAACCAACGCCTTTGAGCTCGAGTTTTGGCGATCAGATTTTCTTTAAACTTTGCATACCCATCAAATACCGAGTACAATACAATAAATCGATTAAAATATTCGATTATCCTTATAGATTCGCCAGGACTAAAATAAATATTTTAAAAAAATTAATTAAAATTTTAATTATTTGAAAAACTATTCACTAAAAAGTGAAAAAAAAGGCGCTTTGTGCCATATTTTTCGTAAATCGAGCGCCCCGCGCTTTTTTCACCATAATATTTTCCATTCATTATTATTATTTAGCGTGTTTTTTAGTTTTTTTTTTTAACTATATTTTTTAATCTTTACTGAGATGTGTAAAAAGCGATACTAATAGGAATAATTACGAGTTGAAAACTTGAAACACAAACACGTTTTTCTTGAAATAAAATAAAGTTGAGTAGGAAATGTGTTCCTTGTTCGTTTTAGGCATGCTGATGATGACGTGGTGGTTGTTTTACCCATGGCATAGTATGTTAGGATACCCTTTATAGCTGTGGGTGCAAGCTGCATGTTTCGATAATGATAACGTCACGAAGTAGTCATGAAGTATTCAAGTCGCGCAGAGAACTGCAGCATTAGTTTTTATGTGACGCCATAGATGTCACTACTAGAATAAAGAAACCTGAAAAACAAATTTTTAATGAAAATATTTTTTTCATTACTCATGCTCTGAAAGTAGGTCTGAAGTTGCCTGAGGAGCGGGCTGAAAAGTATCACACTTTTCATCCCTAGGGAGTTTTACTTTCACCTAACAGCTGTTAAATTATTAAAAAAAAAAACTAAGTCTATCTTCTTGTATTCGTAATGAAAAGCACAATGCTTACCTCGGGGTTAAAGTTACTTTCACCCCTAGTGTAACAATGTACTATTTCATAGCAAGTTTTTATAGCTCGGTATACCTGTATGATTAATACTCGTCAATACAAATCATACGAGCCCAAACTCGATGGGGTTGTGTCGTTTAACTACAAACCTGGATTACAAGCCACTAGCCCCCTCACCAAGTTTCTCTTGCGTCAAATGTCTTGAGTTAGCTACGCCCCAACTTGGCTAGGGGTACTCTGCCCCCGATAGTAAAAAAGATGCTTCTAACATTTTTTCCAGATTTTACTTTTAAACTTTGCCGGAATCAGGAAAAAAAAGCGCATCTGCCTGTATTTTTAATATTTTGCTAACAATCTCCAGTGCGGTTTTGACACAAGGAAAAAAGGCCCGATTTCCCGTTTCATTCATTAAAACCTTTTTTTATCCGTTTTTACTTATTGTTAGATACGTCTTTTTAACTATCAGGGGCAGTACTGGTATGTGAGTGGAGAACCACAGAATCAAAATAACGGAACCGTAATTTTATCAAAATATTTACACCTACGTTTAATCCCAACAGATTATTCCACACCGCTCCGATTATCTAAATACCTTTGAAGTGAATTAAAAGGCAGTGAAAGGCACATCATTTAAGACAAATCTTTGTACGAGTGAAATCGCCCGTTTTATACACACAGGAATTTTCCAGAGTTGTGGTTTTTTGCGTTAGCATAAAGCGCGGTACAAACGCGGCGTTTTTTCCGCACCAGTGCGTTGGTATACATTTATTTTCAGATGAAGTAGTTATTAAGGTTGTAATGGAAGGCTTTGGGGTTATTCAAAAGAGTTACCATTACCCTGAAACCTAAGCATAAGCATAGTCATCCTATAATGTTCCCACAGCTTTTTTTTTTGGTGTGTAAAAATCATCCAAATGACATACCCCACCCTTGGGTGGAGCAGGAGATAGTCTCAGACTCTTATTGATTAAAAAACCCACCCCATTCCTTTTTGCCTTTCATATCGGTGCTGAGCTACCTTTCGGAGCTAACCCTGGCCCCAGTAGGAGTCTACCCAGCAGGGTCTCTGCTGTTGATGAAAACTCCTTGAGGCGCACGGAAGCAGTGCGCACCGTCGACGGCTTGGGCTCGGTCTGGACAGTAACCGGACGGTCGGACAGTGAGTTACCCGTGAGTAAGCCCGCGCCTACGGTGGCCGGAAATCTCAAAAAAGTTACTGTGTCCCTAAAACGTAAGCCTAAGCAAAATCATCCTATAATGTTCCCAATGGTGGGACTCAAGCTTCCTCTCCAAAAAGTCTGACACTGCCTCTTGCTCTACCCAGACCAGAAGAAGATTTTTAATAATTTCTCACCTAAGAAAAGTGATTGTAATAGAACTTCGTCAACGCCTTGAAAAAGTTTCTGCAAATAACTGCAGAAACTTTTTCAAAGAATTGAAGAATTTTAGAATAGGGTAGTTTCTAGGTCAAAATAATTATATTTATTTTATAAAAAAAAATTAACCGTATTTTAGATTATAAAAAAAATATTGGATACGTGTTTTTTCTTTTTTCGATTAAACAAAATATAGCAAAGATATAGCCCATTAAAGTTACGTGTGACGTCACCCAGTTCGAAAAAATACAGCACGACGTACTGTAAATG
Source organism: Mythimna lalbum (assembly GCA_949319445.1). Lineage (NCBI taxonomy): Eukaryota > Metazoa > Arthropoda > Insecta > Lepidoptera > Noctuidae > Mythimna > Mythimna lalbum. The sequence continues at coordinate 2,734,451 of OX439356.1, read as the reverse complement.
CAATGTAGGTACTGAACTTCGAAGTACTGTAAAAACGTTTCATTATAAAAACAATTCATTATATTTTTTATCGTACCAGCAGGCCTAGACAAAGGTTTTTAGGCACACTATTTGTTCCAACTGGTGCGGAAAAGTACGTCAGCTCATCTCTGCTACAATTTATTACATTTAGGTTTCGTATCAGACGCGTAACGCACAGGATTGTTTATTGTGGTGACATTTGGAGGAGGCCTATGGGTATGTCCAACAGTGAACGTCTTTTGGCTGAAATAATAATGATCGTATGCGCAGCCTGGGCGCCGCGGAGCCCCCAAAAGTCACTCTATTAATTTTAAGATGCTCATGTAGTTTTTATTTTTGGTGTACAATAAAGAATCTATCTTGCATGATCTAAAATACTGATTATTATTTATTTACGATCTGAATGCATGTTAACGAGGAATATTTTATAGGCAACCAAAGCCCTTTACTCCAATGAGAACACTTCAGTGTTATGACTTACGGCCAAACCGCACACCCCTCATGAAATATGCGTTTGAAATACGCGCCCTTCACAAATACTACTGAATATTAAATTGTGTAAGTTTTACAAGAGAATAATAGACTAGCTCTTGCCTGCGGTTTTACTCATTTAGTAGGAAAACTTCTACATTATTTACATTTGAATTTAGATCATCGTTTATTATCAAACCAAATTCTGTTTAAATAAGTTTATCCTGTAATGGGCATCGTGATGGAGTTACAAACAACACAGACACACTTATAATTAACTACTAACTAAAAGTTTAAATCAGAGTTTTAACTTCTCTGGTTAGTATTTTTTTTTATCGAATTATATCCTTACTAATATGATAAATGCGAAAGTGGGTTTGATTTTTTTAATTGTTTGTTTGTTACGTCTTCACGCCTAAATAGCAGAACCGATTTTGATGAATTTTGGTACAGACATAGTTGGGACCCTGGAGACGGACATAGGCTAATTTAAAAAAAAATAGCAAAGGGGGAGAAAAGGGGAGAGGAATTAAAGTGTATTAATAAACGCGGGTGAAGCCGCGGGTATAAGCTAGTAATCGATAAAAAGAAAGTACTATTTGTGGAGGCTTGTAATTTGCGATTTAATAATATTACGTACCTGTTTATATATATTTTTTCTATTTATCTGTAAGCCTTTTGTCTGGGGAACCTTAAGTCAAAATTGAATAGGTTACTTCTAAGTAAGCGTCTCCTTCATCACCAACATCATACAGTCAAATGAGTTGTGGTCAAGCCTATCAAAATAAAAATAAAAATGTTTGATCTACGTTCATGTGTGATGGGTTTTTAGTCACTAAAGTGTGACACTCCCTTTCGCCCCACTCAGGACATGAGTTGTTGGAGCCTAGCCGTGTTTGGGCTTATTAGAATTGTCCTGAGATGCCCTTTGGCTATAAGGTACAATCCAACTGATATGATGATGAAGCCGGAAGGTGGAAGGTAGACACGGGAACTCCATAACAAAACAATGTATCCCAGCAGTGTTTGAGTTAATTGGTTTCGACATGAGAAATATGTACTCCGGTTATACATGTATCGCAACGAATAAAGTGTTTAATATAAATAATTTTAAAAACAAAAAGAAAACCACTGACTTCACTAAAAAAAACCCTAAAACAATGAAAATAACTTTAACTTTGGAAGTCGGTGTTAAATAAGAAAGAAATAATATTGAGAAACACCGACTTCCAAAATTAGAAAGTCGGTTATTTGTTAGTTTTTATTAATGATTTCCGTACTGAAATAAAATGGTAGGACCTCTGTACTTTAAGATACAAACAAACAAACGTTTTTATCTCTTAACAATATTTGTTAAGAGAGTAGGAACAGGTGATAAAACCAACAGTTTATGAAGGTAAGATCTGTTGCGGTTCATGATTTAAATCTTGCATGAATAAACGGTGATCCTCTGTTGTGATGAATCAGTATTTAAAATTCGAACATAAACTGTTGAAGTTTAGATTGCTGGGCTCGAAATTTAAATGCTTGCGCATTCTGTTGTTTTGATTTAAATTAGTTTGGAATATTGAATATTCTAATCGGGGCTCTTATTAGCCGATGGACTTGACATATTTATTACCTCTTTTTCCCTATATTATTTACCCTTACCCTTGAACGATTAGTCTACGTAAATATGTAAGCCTTACGGTGAGAAATCTGACGTACGTCTGCCCATTCCAGGCCTAAACGACCTGTTATTTGACATTTTGAGGTTATGATTTACAAAATTTTCGAAAAAATTCTAATATTTCAGAAAAAATATGCTGTTACTACTCGTATACAAAGTATTTGCATAATATTTACAATCACTATGTTCTCTATCGATAAGTATAAATTTCGTGCTAGTAATCGCTTAGGTAAAAAAAAATATGCAGCAGTAAACGCAAATAGACATTTTTTTTTATAATCTATTATTCAAACGTAAAACAATAAACGAAAAAAAATGTTTATACAGAATTGTAGTCCATGAATCAAAGTATTGCATTATATTTTTTTTTCAGAATTTCATGATGCACTTTTAAGGTACTTTATGCAAGTTGAAAATATGCTTTCAAAACGTCATCGGCTTATAGTTTAACTTCTCATCTTTTACATCTTTTCTTGTAATGCCAACAGCATGTATCGCATTGCCTAATTAACTTTATAATGTTTCCTCATTACTTCCCTCCGAGAGAGAGGGCCCATAATCCACCACGCGGGTTGATGGATATCGTAATGCATAGCATAGTATGATCAGGTTTTTAATGCTCTTACTGCTAGAACCAAGCCTTCTCTCTAGGAGAGGGAATGAGCCATAATTCACCACGCGGGAACAGTACGGGTTGGTGAATGTCAAATGTTTTCGAATTTTTGGTTTTAGGATATGCAGGTTTCCTCTCTAAGTTTTCCAAGGGAATAAAAATTCATAGAGTACTTTCAGTTGACCTCAAAAATTTTAAACTTATAAGTTACATCATAAAACAAAAAACATTTTTTTGTATAAATTATTTTAAAATGCAAGTTCACTAGCTGCTCCAGCTGAATTAGGATTCTCCCAAATATTTTTATCTCTACTACAAAGAGTTCTACCAAGTGAAGCATGAAGTCCTGGAGTATTGCCAAAGGTACCACATTTAGCAGTAGATTGGCGATCCAGTGTAGTGTTATGAGTAGGTACATAGACGGTTTCTGATGCTATTTAGAAAATAGATAGATGGAATCTGTCTAAAAAGTCAAAGACTTGGGATTATTTTAAATTCTTGTAAAGGGACTTGAAAAGGGACTTTTTGTTACAGTAAGACCATGCCAGCTCCATCGTAACCTAATGCAAGGAAAGCTACCTTTAATTTTATCAACTATTAGGGCTCTAAAACCTTACTTTCTAATTTACAAACAGTGACGGCTGCGTTAGAGGGGTGAGGACAGTATACACTGAATAAAACCAACATCAATAATTTTTTTTTAACAATTAAAACTGATGAACCGAATGATTATAATTATTAACTTTGTTAGAACTAACCAGGTCGTTTGACTTTTTAGAGAGACTATACCTAATATAGTAAAGAATAACTTTGGCCCATAAATCTATACACCCCTATTTTTTAATTCATGTAAAAAAAAAAACGAAATCCCAAAATGGTCCACGAAAATTGGTCATAACTGGTAAATTCATAATCAATTGTATGGATTCATTACGAAAAATTAAAAATACGATTACAGAAAATACTACGCGCAGTGTTTTTCCATTTTGATCGTCATTTATTCATTAATAATGAATAGTCTGTACTCTATTACCATAAATTGAGTGACATTTTAGGACATAAACAAACGCTTATAACTTTGCTATTTATAAATATTATTTATTGAGACTTTAGTTAAATAATAACATGACTTTTTCCAATAAGCCCTTTAAGTATTTGTACTAATTTAAAAATTTATCTATCGTTATTCTACTGTTTTTAAATTTAAATGTATGTGTGAGGTCCAAATAAACGTTTTTATTTCTTTCTTTCTTTCATAAACAATATGTAAAAGTATAAACTGACTGACATATCAACTCACAGCCGAAACTACAGGGACTAAAAATTAATTACATAGTTTCCTCGTATAGTATCTAATTAAGGGAAGATTTCTCAAAATTGACCCCTAAAAAAAAATTGGTTCAAAAACCGTAGCCCAGGATCCCAGCAGATTCAAAGCCTGCTGGGGCCATGAGTTCGCTGTTGAAAGGAAACCCCGTGGCTCTGGAATGCAAGGCAACAAAGAAACATGGGGTTTTTTAGACAATAAAAGTCCGACACGAAGACCAGGAGAAGTTATTCGATGATTTTACATCAAAAACAAAAGTGTTGTGATGTTTTAGACCCTACGTTATAAAAGATTGAAGTTATTTTTGATCTGCCCTCCGGCCTTTGATTTTATAACACCAACACAAAAATACAGATCCGTATTGGCAGTTCATTCAGTAATTTACAGTTACTGAAAAATTTTATATAAAATTCTCTCAAAAGCATTATGGTTAATAAAATTCTCATTGAGATTTCGTCAAGCGACCGACAGCAAACGCGTTCTTAGAAATAATCTGTGAGAACAAGGAAGTTTCATTATTGAAATGGTTCGAAAACAAAAGCTGGTATTTCTAGAGAATCATTTGAAGTTGAAGATAACGGAACTGTTCAATATGGAGACCTTCATCTAAAATTTTGACTTCAAGTTCTATATCTTTATTGTGGATCATAGGTGTGTACGTAATACAATTCTTAAAAAATAAAATTGATAAGCTACGTCCTGTTCTTAGGGTGTTCAATATTCATATATTATATACCTATACATTATTTTGAACAAATCTAATATCTATCACTTATAATAATAAATAATAATAATAATAATATTCCACAACTATCATACAACGCCATCTAGTCCCATGCTAAGCAGAGCTTGTGTTACGGGTACTAGATAACTGATAAACATACTTATATATTTCTAAATACATACATTTTATAGATAAATTACACCCAGACACAGAACAAATGATAATGCTCATCACATAAACATTTGTCCTGGGTGGGAATCGAACCCACGACCTCCGGCATAGCAGTCAGGGCCACTAACTTATATCTATTATAAAGAGGTAAAGCTTGTTTTTTTGTTAGTAGGAGGTAAAATCTGAGTACTGACCATCTAGCCAAGTTACAACTGTTTCTCTTGCGTCGAACGCCTCGACTTGGCCACTTCCCGGATTCTTTTGTTCAGTCCACGTGACTGCGCGTTGAGATGACGTCATTCATTCAACGCTAGTAGAATACTTGAAGTTTTCTACTGGCGTTAACGATTGCAGATTATCAACTTGGCTTGGGGTCCGATAGCTACAATTTTTGGTCGATAGAAAACTTCTTTATTCTTGAACGATATGGTTTATTTTACGTACGCGGCCGAAGCTGCAGGCAAAAGCTAGTTCACATTAAAAAAATAGAAAAGTTAAAACCAAACGAAAGGAATTAAGGTAGATAGGTACACACTAGTGGGCAATTGAACACATCATGACTGAGGGTTCTATAATGGAGTAGTGATTTGTTCAATAATACGTCTTATACAACCTTATTTTTAGTGTATGTGAAACCTGAAACACCGGTCTATTATGTAAAGAATCTTTGTACAAAATTTCAAAACTGTGTTATGAAAAATCACAAAGTTGTAAGCTTGTTATGTCAGCATGAAAACAAGGTCACCGACCCACCCAGGCGACCGAGGGATTGTTTTGACTTACACCCAGCTGTTTGATGACCTGACCGTGTTGTCGTGAGCGTAGCGACATCTATGACGCCACATAAGAACTACGAAGACGATACGAAATCCTGCATCGCGCAATCAATGTTCTCCGCGCGATTTGAACATTTACGACAGCCCGACATCAGCTATGGGGCAGTCCCACTATAACACCTACCTGATCGGAGGATCCTCCTATTCCAACGGAGGTATGTGGGGCTTAACTCTCTGTCCCGCATACCTCCAAGCCGTGTTGTGCTGAGTGTTGGTGGTGTACAACTTGTGACCTTTTGAAATATTTTTGGGAAAAAATATAACACGCTTAAAACTACGGAATGGAATCCATTCATTTACTGATTTTGAACAAACTATATTGAGGTTTCACATAATTATACCAAAAATAAAGATATGCGCTAAGATGTAGATAAGCGCTAACTACTTTACAACATTATTTTTGCCATAACAGATCTTGGAGATTCTTTTTATTTATTTTTTTCATTTCGGTAATTATATTAATGGACATTATTTACCCGTCTTTAGTAACTTACTCACATACCATGACAAAATCTATTTTAAAACTAGCCAGCTACTCAGACCAAACTACAGTCAATTTTCCTACTGTAAAATGAGTTCTTAACAAAACGTTTTACAAGCACTCTTACTGAAAATAGTCTCGGAATTGAGAAAAGGCCGAGCATATGTCGCGAGCCATTGGCATCCTTCCACTGGTTTTGCTACTGCGAAGCCGTGGATGCGCTACCTTCCTGACTTCGGGAAACTTCGGGGTTTTTCGGCAGTTTGTTGTACATTGCCGGATCTTGAGATTTTTTATTTTGTCATTGGATGAATGATTCGTGCTTGGCTACCACGTATTTAGTTTTGCCTACTGGGGCCAGGGTTATCCGAAAGGAACTCGAGCCCCGGTATGAAGGCTATAAGGAACAGGGTGGGGTTTTTAGTCAGTAATCGTCTGACACTATCTCCCGCTCCAACCAAGAGCGGGGGTTGTCATGAGATGATTTTTGCCAACCGAAAAAAAAACGTATTTAGTTTTTTTTTTTATATACAATACTATAGTGTTTAGAAATGACTACCGTGTACATGTTACAAAGTACACATTTACTTATGTTGATCAAAGTTGTGTTGTTAAGCTAAACACTTTTTTTTCAGTCTGGTTTCGTTTTGGCTATGGAAAGGCAGGCAATGAAATAATATAAAGTAACTTTTCTTTAGAGCTACGTTCTTTTTAGCATTATTTGAACTTTAGAATGCATATAACATTATGAAATACATGTTGTTGCATTCAGATCTGGCGAATGCGCCGCTCGCGAGCCGCTCGCGAGTCGCTTGCGAACTGCGCATTTGCCAGATTTGGACGTACAATTACAGTGGTTGGTTAGATTTCAAAATCAAGCATATGTTGCATAATCATTTCAGTCGATACACGTCCACTGCTGTACATAGGCCTCCATCAAGCGTCGCCACAACGAACGTTCCTGTGCGTCTCGCATCCATCGACTTCCCGCAACCTTCACCAGGTCATCAGACCACCTTGTTGGAGGCCTTCCAACGTTGCGTCTTCCGGTACGCTTGCTACTCCAGAACCCAGAAAAATGTCGTATGCTATGATAGATGCGTGACGCACAGGACCGGTCGTTGTGGCGACGCTTGGGGCAGGCCTATGTCCAGCAATATATGTACGTCTTTCGGATTTTTTTATTTATCAGCTAATTTTATATTATATTTAATTCTGGAAATGCTAAGAGTGGTAGTGATCCAGCCCGTAAAATCTACCCACGCATTTTTCTATCATGACAGCAAAACCGACGCATTATTATTTCCTAATATGCCAATAAGAGTTACCCAATAACAGTTGACGGTATTTAGCTCAAAATTAATTATGGATTCTCACCCATCGACATTCATTGAATGGAACGTCCAGATAGCAACGCATTTCATGTGACATTTCATTATGAATTTGCATTTGGAAATAATTTGGACTAAACACAAACGTCCTCATTGACGCCGCAGAACGTAAATCAAAAACTATTATGACATAAATTGTATTTACTTTGCTAATAAGTATAAAGTTGATGATTTATGTATTGTCGGATTTTGTTAATTAACCTTTGATAATTTATTTTATATAATACTAGCTTTTGCCCGCGCGGTTTCGCTCCCGCTCTTCCCTAGTCCACCCTACTAAATCCTAATCTACTCTACTCAACCTGCTCTACCCTACTCTACACTACACTACACTACTCTACCCTATTCTACACTACACTACCCTACCCTACCCTACTCTACACTACTCTACCCTACCAAACTTCACATAAACCATCTACTAAATAGTCCGAACAAGCCTAAAAATTTGGTTTGGATAGGTGAGCCCGTTCTTGAGTTATAAAATAACAACGAAAAGTGGCATTGATTTATATATATATAGATTCCACAACTATATCACGCAACGCCGTCTAGTCCCAAGCTAAGCAGAGCTAGACAACTGATAGTGCTGTGTCTGTTCTGTACCGAATAAAAGTATTTCTATTCTATTCTTGATAAACATACTTATATATTTCTAAATACATAGATATTATAGATACGAGTCAATTACACCCAGACACAGGACAAATGATCATGCTCATCACACAAATATTTGTCTTGGTTGGGAATAGAACCCACGACTTCCAGCATAGCAGTCAGGGTCACTAACTACTAGACTAACAGGCCAGTCTTATAATATTTACACATGATATATTATAAAGAGGTAAAGTTTTTTTTTTTTTGTTTCCAGGAGGTAATCTTTGAAAGTTGGCACTGGTCCGATTGCTAAAATTTTTAACACCGATTGAAAGCTCATATAATATTCCTAAGTAACTAAGGCTATATTTTATGTTGACCGGTGCAGCCGCGAGCAAAAAATAATAATTTCGTCACTTACCATCAGGTGAGATGGTGGTCAAACGCAAGCCTATCAATAATAATAATAAAAAAAATTGTAATCTGAATAATGTGTCTCATAGTTTATTTTCGTAATTAATTGTAGTTTATTTTTAGGATTTACTAAATTTTATATTCGCTATATCATCAGATACAACCTAGATTTTCTCAGACTACAATGTTTTATTCAAGATCTTCTAAATTCGCTCAAGCAGCAATGTACGACGAACAAAAAATATTTCCCAAACTAAAAATCCGCTACTCACCACAGTACTGGTTGGGTCAAGCAGTAGCCAAATCGATTTGAAGTGCATGCCTTGGGGCCAGATTTACTCGTATGTAGCCATTGTGCCAATACTGTTTAGCTTACCTAAGAATTGTTCAAGCTACTTTTAAAAATAAACTCGGTATCCTTTGTGGCCAGACAATTTGGTCTAGTTTTTGGTTCCTTTGTTCTTTTCAATTTCACATTTTTATGCTTGTTTTCTTCTTTTGAAGACTATGTTGTTTGTATTTTTCTATAGTCTGTTATTTATTTTGAATTTTATTTACAGCATCGTTTGGTCTGGTAGTTTGGAGGCTGTAGGGTTACTTGAAGGACTCATCGCGGCTCTGAAACATAAAGAGCAACTGAAGGAACGTGGGTCAGTACAAGTTGGACACTCCCTCTCGCTTTACCAAGAGGGGGAGAAATTATTTGATGATATTATATTAGTACACATGTGATGAATAAAAAACAGAAGGAGACATGGTAAGTCCGGGAGTTACCTGCACCTGATTCATGCGAAAGAAACGCCCCGGTGTCACCATTGTATAGACCGCTCGAGGACATGGTGGAGCATGCGGTTGAAGGTGTGCCACACTTGGGCAGATCACCACCGTGTCCTCGTGGGAGCGAACGGCGGCAACGACCTCTCACGTCGGACCATGGTCTGTACGGGCTTGCCTCGGAACGCGAAGGAATCGGGTGGTCAGAGTTCTTCACATCTCCGTCGCCGGTCTTCCAGCCATCTAGAGCATGGGCTTGCGGATGATGAGCAATGGGTAGCTATCCGTCCGGTCGTCCGGTAACCGTCCAGACCGAACCCAAATAGTCAACGGCGGGTAGTGTTCCAAGCACCCTAAAATAAATGTCAGCAAACCGTAGGGGCTCAGCAAGGTCGAAGACTACTGGAGCCTGAGGTTCACTTCAGAAAGAAAAAACCCGGGGTTCTAGACGCAAGGCAAAAAAAGAAAAAAGAACATACGTAGAAGTAGGTTTTAGTCAGACACTACCCTAGAGGGAGAAGGCATTGGATGCTTTCACACCTTAAAAAATACACCATCTTTACCACGGTCGTTCTTGGCGACCGATGGCGACATCGACCTCTTCAGGCGTCCAGTGAGTGACAATCTTCACTCACCTTTCCAGATGCATACGCGCGTGCGTACGGGTGACGTTGATCAAGTCTACACCCAATTTAGCCTGGCTATTTTATCCCCTGAGCATGTCACTAGTGAAGAAATAAAACTGCGTACTCATGCTAACACTTTTCTCTTCACACACTTAGAATGTTGGCGATAAACATATCTACAATAACCTCATCTTTTCGGAGTACCTCTCACGTACGAAACTTAAATAAATCTACCCCGAAAGCACCTGAAAAAAGGCTTTACTGTACCTATTTTCATTCCCATATCAACATGGAAATATGGCATTATAATGTCGCAAAATACCCAAACCTTCTCGCACATTCCGTTTTTGTCACACAATGGAAAAAAGGTTGGCATTAAGGCATAACTTAATGGTGTGAGACGCTGGGTATTAGAAAAATGTGTTCGGCGCAAAATCGCTGAACTGAATGAATATTCAGTCACAATATCGCGACAATGCAGCCTTGTATCTCACTCTTACGTGGATGTATTGTGGAGGAGTGAAAGAGAAAGATGTCGGTCTGTTAATGCGTTTAAAAAAACGGATTAAGACTCAATATTACTTCTAATCTTGTTTGTATGTTTGTTGGAGAGCATCTCCGAAACAATTGCGTTGAATGTGTTATTTTATTTTTGTGAGTAGTTTAAGTTTGCGGTAAAAAAAAAATGGTTATCTGGACTCGCTCGCAACTTCTCTGTTTCCGAAAATAAAATCAAGAGATTTATGAACGTCCAATGCATCTCTAACCTTATTTTTTGGTCTAGCCAATGTAGACACGTCCGTAAAATTAACAACAATAGTTAAATGAATCTTTAAGAATTTTGAAAGAAATTTAAAATAAGTTAATTTAGTTAAAGATTTCAAATATTTTATTTTATTAATATTATAAAGCCGAAAGTTTGTGAGTGTGTTTGTTACTTCTTCACGCTCGAACGGTTGAACGGATTAAGATGAAATTTGGCACACAAGTAGACCATGTCCTGGAATAGTACACTGGATATGGTTTATCCTGGGAAAATGTTTCCTTGGGACAATTTTCTACTGTCACGCGGGCGAAGCCGCTGGCAAACAGTAAGATTTGCAATAAATTGCAAGTATTGTATCATCGCATCTCTTTCGTTACCTCTATGTAGTACCACAGTCTTGCTTTTAGTGACAACATAATAGCATTATCAACCTTGTAATGTTCCCACTGTTGGGACATAGACCTCCTCTCTAAGAGAGGGAATGGGCCGAAATCCACGCAACGCTTATTTTCCCTATCCATTGATGTTATATTTTGTTTCTTAGCTAGTTTTAAGTTTGCGTCTTTTTTCGCGTAATAATAAACCGTTTTTCTTTCTTTCGGGGCCAGTGTGGGTTGGTGGGGGTCACATGTCTTTTAATTGTTGGCTCTTGGACATGCCGGTTCCCTCACGCTGGTTTCCTTCACCGTTTTGAGCAGTAGAGAGAATTAAATTAGACAAAGTAATGCACCTGGCTGGGTTTGAACCCGTGACCTATATCTCTTAAGTGGGAGCTGTTACCACTCGGCCACCACTGCTTTAGGTGATGTCACGTCCTTAATATTATGATTTATATTCAACAAGGAAGGCATTGTTAGGTTCCCCGAGAGTATGACGTCATAGCATTAATCGGGTCCTATCAATCATTGTGCTGAATGCCGGAGCTCCGATGCATCAATACTGTGCTGATAGGTCCGCCATAATGAAAATTGAGTGCAATTTTGACCGTTTGACTTCGAATTTTATCGTTTTATTTCGTATTGACAAAGAGGCTGATAGATCTCTTTGTGATTTTTCCATAGGTGGACATTTATTGAAAATTGAAGAGAAAGGAAATACCATTTTACTGTTTTCTGAGAAAAATGACATACCCACGTTGGTAGCTTGGCTGCCTGCGCTATCACTGGGCAAGAATATGGGTATATATACACAGACATTCAATAGTTACACTTTTCTGTGAAAGATTTTAATATAAACCAGATTTTAAGTAACATAACCTTTCGTCTATGGCACCATGTAGGATTACATTGCACACACGTGGGCCACATACGCCGATCCGGTCTCCATTGTGGAAACTAGACTTGCAGAGTAACTTTAAATCCACGCCACGCGACGCCACGCCATGCCACGCAATGCCATGCGACGCCACGTTACGTACAAGTCAGTCGTGATCCACATGAGGGTCGATCTAGTTTAGTTCTCGCTTTATACAGCAGCCAGAAATCATCTATTGGGCAGTTGTCTGGATCAGACAAAACTTCTGTCCGTTCGGTGGATCCTCCCTTTTCAATGGAGGTTTACGGGACTTTACACTTTGTTCAGCATACCTCTAAAAGCTTTTGCTCTCAGGCCTCACTAGAAAGAAAGAAAAAAAACATGTTTATGCTTGCAACTATCTCAATCAGATATTATAAGTAACGAAAAGATAATACGTGGTCGTAAAACTGTTATTATAATTGGATCTATTAAATTACATAGGAAACCGTAAAATTATATAACATTCTATTCTAGTTAAAAAATCCTTATTTGTCTGTTGCGTATTATAATACTAGTTTCTTTCAGCGGCTTTGCTTACGTGAAAGTACAAAATTATCCTAAGAAAACATACTCCCGAGATAAAAAGTATAGTCATGAGTGTTAGCAGCTACTCCAATGAAACTCACTTTGTTCGGAAATACTTTTATTTGTGCTGACTGACTTCTTACCAAGTTGACAATCCAATGCCCGCTCGAGCTGGCGTGCTACCCCGCAAAACAAATCAAAAATAGGGGACGGATGTAGCACGCCGTCTCGGTGGAAATGCTAGACTATATATTGAATTAATTACATATTGAATAGAAGAACAATTCTTAAAAAAATATTAATCTCGAAGAAAATTATTTTAATTCATGAATCCCCAAGCGACCACCGGTGGCCGCGCATCTATTGTCTTACTATTGTGTTTCTAATTGACGCTATCTGAAGGGTGCCATATAAAATGCAAGAAGTAATTAATGCGTGACTGATGACTAACCGTAAGATCAATACTTAATAAATCGATTCGATTGTAAACACATGACATTTAAACTAGCGCCATCTAGTGAAATAAGACGACAGCTACTTCAATTGTCAAAACGAATGTCGTCACATCCCAATACACAGATAACTGACTTAAATATTACCTAAACAAAGTCAACTAATCTATATAAATAATTGAATTCCAACATCAGGAAAGTGAGGACCCCGTGACGTCTTTCCAACCATTCCTCATAGGAGGGACTTACCACCAAAACTATAGTGCGCTCAAAGGATCTAATAGCTAAGTCAGTAGATGACGTTACTGAATAGTGGGATAAACTTATTATGCTAACATAAGTATTTAATTTTATCATCAACACACTAAAAAAGAGAAGACAATTTTTTTTTTATTATTGATAGGACTGCATCGTCAAGCACATTTAACCTATTCAATATCGACTTAAAGATTCCCGAGTTATAGCCATCAGGAAACACAGTTTCCGGCAAGTAAGTTAAGTAGCACATTGGATATATTTTTAAAAACGTTATTTTTGAAATGTTTTTTAGAATACCTACGAGGTGTTCATTAGTAATGAACTGAAGAGATTAGCAATAGAACTTTGCGCAAAAAGGAAAAAAAAATGTTTGATTTTGAACCTAAAAAACCGTCACCGTCACACATAATTAGTCATTAATCCAAAAGTAATGATTGTTAAGGTTTATAAAAAACAATATTAGAATAATCATACCTTGCTTAGTTGCAGCCAAGATGCACTTCAATTAAATATGACGATTACTTGCAGAAATAAATGTTTTAATATGTGCTACAAACTCACGAACGTTGTTGGATAATTAATAATGTGGGTCTAGAGTAAACTTTGAGCTGATGCAGTTTTTGTAGCAGTTACTGATTTAGTATTTGTAGAAAAGATGCAACACATTCTTAAGGTGGTGCATCATGACTCACATTTTCACTGTTTTTCATACATCCGCTCATAACTGATTATGACGTTATTACACATTTTTCATTAGATATTTTGGAAACACAGTATCTTGTGGATATTATCTAGGTTTCTAAAGAAACCAATTTCTAAATTTGTGTAAAACTAATCCAGTAAAAACCTCTGAAAATGTCCTATTTTGTATGAACTTTGACACTTCATAATTTGCCTAAAAATTAAAAAAAGTAAAAAAAGTAATCCTCTAGAGACCTTGCAAATTTTATTAAGATTCTAAATGATACCAATTTTTTCCAAAAACTTTTAAGGGGTTTAAAATAATAGCTATTTCCTGGAGCAAGTTTTGTGAAATTTTCGAGTAAATCTCGGAATTACCGAATACTAACAGAGTTTCCAGGCGTTATCTCTCTTTTTTTGCGTTGCCTTTTCGTCAAACATCGCGTTGGATTGCATTAAATGAAGTAACAAGCTTTTAAACCATTTTCGATATTTACGATAAGCGAGTGGAGAAGGACCCTCTTAATTCAACCCTTACATAACTTTGTTTTTTTTTTAAATAACCTCATTGTGAAAATCGAGTTTTGAGCATTACGTTGTATGGTCCCAGTGTGCGCCGTACGCCTGGTGGTCCGGTGATGGAACGTTTATATCTCTATTCTTTAGTGTACACGCAACCTCTCTAACACCTTATGATAAGCAGTGATGCAATCGTTGAGGGTGAGGCGCACTAGTTTATTAGGAGTCTATTCTCTTTAACCCTTCAGATACCGTCAATTAGAGACACAATAGTAAGACAATAGATGCGCGGCCACCGGTGGTCGCTTGGGGATTCATGAATCAATTCATGAATGAATTCAATTCATCAATTCATGAATGTTAACCTTGAAGACACCTAAGTGATAATCGGTTATCGTAGAGTATACCTTTTATGAATGAGACAGTAATTTCATTGTGAGGAAACTAAGAAGATGATTATAAATGCACAACAAAACTTCGAATCATATGCAAAGCTTTAGCTAGATTTTTATGATACAGCACGATTTTCAGGGACCTTTAAAATTTAACCTCAAAGAATAAGTCTCTATTTTATTCTCAAAGGAGCTCAAAACATTTATTAATTCTATTTAAAGCAGCCGTCTGTTGTAATAAAGCCTTCTAGCCATAATTGCATCGCTTGGCATCCGGCCTGGTGACCACGGAATGATGTTATTAGCGCATAGGTTTAGCTCCAGCCTAGCATTTGGCTTGCTATTTGGCGACTGTTGGGCCTTAAATAATCTTGTTTTCATTACTGATTCTAAAGTAGGTAGAGAATATAGGATTTAGATACAATGTCTTCGCCAAAATATGCAGCAGAAATAGTCGCAAAAATAGCGCTTTAGTCTGACGTAAGTAGTTTTATGTTCTTAAGAGGCCGCTTTTCCACTTGTTACTTCATCTAACGTAATCCAACGCGATGTTTGACGAAAAGGCAACGCGAAAAAGTGAGAAAAAGCTGAATGCTAACAGAGTTTTCAGTGACTCTGTTAGCATTCAGTAATTTACTTGAATATTTTACAAAACTTGTTCCTTGTTTTTTGAAACCCTAAGTTTTTAGATAAAATTGACGTTATTTAGAATTTTGATAAGCAAGCCTTCTATTGTTATACTTTAAAAAAAAAAGAGTAAATAGTGAAGTGTCTTGAAAATAACAGATAGAGGTCTTTACTGGATTAGTTTTACACAAATTTATAAATTAATTTCAAGAGAGGTCTAGATAATATTCACAAGGTACTGTGTTTCCAAAATATGTAATTACGTCATAATCGCGTAAGAACGGTTGTATGAAATACAGTGAAAATGTATGTCCCTTTGAATGAAGAACGCACCTTGATGAACCGTCTACTAATAACAATATAAATACCTATTCAATAATATCTATATTACTTCCTTTCTTGCGGTGAGCAATATTTTACTAACACTTGTACACATTTATGTCCTTTAGTTGCCCTATGCATTCTAGAATGACGTTTTTTTTTTTTTGAAATACCCCGCAGCCCCCTCGGGTATCGACTGTGCTGCGTCTCAATGTATTTGCTGATATATTTTTGAGGCGCGCACGGAACACGACAACACTCGGAATCGGTCTATACTGGACGGGTGGACGGTGAGCTATTCTTTGCTCGTCGGTGACCTTGCAACTTCTTATGGTCGGAGAGGAGGATAGCAATTTCGTCACATTTCCACACCTTTCTTTTGCTAGCATTACTGCTTTGCAGAAGGAACCGATCGCATCCAATTTCCTCTCAAATTTCTTGCTTAGCCTAGTATTTAACCACGGCATTACCGTTCCCTGACGTTGTCGTTAGATCCCTACGTGAACAGAGCTTGTGAGGCCAGATAGAAGGTGAATACGTAACTACTTACCTACCTGTACCTATCTGTAGAGAAAAAGAAGAAGTAGATTTAATGCTTACTGATTGATTTAGAAAACGGTTTGCAATGTAATAATTTGATACAGAAAACAAAATGCGGATTTTTTAAAAGAGTTATCGCAGCTCTAGAACGCAAAAGGCAACTGAAAGAGCACATGTGTGTTTTTGTCAGTAAAAATCTAACACTCTCTCACTTCATCTGGATAGGTAGAAACTATTGAAAAAAAAGATGATTGAGCAGCATTTTGCCCACGAATGTAATAAATACAAGTACAATCATCTCAATTTTATTCTTATAAAGAAAAATATTTTGGAACCTAACAAATCAAATTTTATCAGCAACCTACATACATATTTCATTTATCTTCACATCTCCAACTTAGCCTTACCTATAACATCTCAACAGTATTCAGAAAAAATCCCGTCTCACTTGCGCCCATGTGCGGGAATGATAAAAATATCACTTCTTGTTTAACGTAACTGTATTCGCAATATGTTCCCGGCTATATTGCTTTTTACTTGTCCCTTTTTAGAGATGTAGAGGTAGCCATCTTAGTGGAGACGGGGGTGCGGAGCTTGACTTCAGAAAAACTGGATAAGTAAAACGAAATTTCTTATTTAAAAAAATAATATTGCGCTTTGAATTCTTCTGGGGCCGAGCGGGAGGTAGTGTCAGACTCTTACTGACTAAAACCCATCCTGTTTCTTCAAGCCTTCATATCGGGGCTTGAGCTATCTTTCAAAACTAACCCTGGCCCTAATAGGCTTCGGCCCAGCTGTACCCCTGCTGTTGCTGACAACTACTTGAAGCGCGCAGAAATAGTGCCCGCTGTCGACGACTTGGGCTTGGTCCGGACAGTTACCGGACGGTCGGACAGCGAGCTACCCGCAGCTCGCCGTCCGCAAGCCCGCGTCTACGGTGGCCGAAAATTGGGATCAAAATCCAGCCGGCAGCGAGAGCGCCGTTGCCTGATGCGGTCGGCCTCTTCCTTTCCTAGCATTACTGCTTCGCAGAAGGAGGCGATCGCATACCTCTCCTCCTCGCTCCGGACAATGGCCTGAACCAAGGCCTGGCGCAAGAGGTCTCCGTCACTCACGAAGGTACGGTGATGTTCCGCCCAGCCGAAGCGGGCATCGGCCCTGCTGGACTCCTATGGTTTTGCTGACATCTCTTTTGGACGCCCGTCAAATACTACGCGCCGTCGACGGTTTGGGTTCAGTCATTTTAAAACCGCCAAGATGGCGAACCGCCTATTGCTCGTCGTTCATAAGTAAGCCCGTATCTACGTTGGGCGCAGTAATGGCATGAGATTTTCTTCATTAGTGATATGCTTCTCTTAAAATCGCTTTGGCGATAATTGATTCGGTCTATTAATTTATTTACTGCAAATTATTTACTTATGTGTTATTTATGATTCTTGTTTTTTTTTTTTGTATCATTTTGTTGTTTTACTTGTAGGTTTTTTTTTGTTATATGATTTTTAATATTGATTTTAATTATTTTTTAACTTTGAATTAATTTTTGGACCTGTACCTGTATAATATATTGATAATTTTTAATGACAATAATAATGTTACTGATGAGAATAATTATAACTTATAGAGGCGAACGTGAATTGGAGCAGAAGTCCAATTTCTTTCGGAAGTTCCGCATTCGTAGATTCTGCTTCAAACTTCCGTAACAGCCCTAATTCTATCCTTTTCTATTGTATGGTGTCTCACAAAAAGAATATGGTACACTGATGTCGTTTCAAGAAGTGTTTTTTTATTATTCAGGTTTTGGCGTATTAATATTTTGGTGCGGTATCGTTAGTAATAGGCTAGAACTACATTAGACCGACGCAAACGTGTAACACGCCTGATTTGTACGAAGAACGCCGTCGCGTGACGAGTATCAAGTGTAGCTCTGCAAGTCTAGTTTCCATATAAAATGTATGTAGACTGACGTGCCCAGATCGGCGTGGTACACGTGTTAGCAGTTACCTATACACTTCCATAAAGTATAATTCTGTGTTAACACACTATTTATCCATGTACATACTTTTTATTATTGATAGGCTTGCGTTTGACCACCATCTCACCTGATGGTAAGCGACGATGTGGTCGACGATGGAACACTCTTGACTAGAAGTAACCTCACTCTTGATTTAAAGACCCCTAAGTTGTAGTAATTGTTGATTTTGACAAGTTTTGGTAATCTACTAATATAATGGCGTCATTATGACGTTCCAATAGTCAACCACTGACATATGGCATAGAATGGTAATCTCGTACATAATGACAAATGAATATCTGACGTATGCGGTAGTCTGCAAAAATTTTGTCAGCTCCTTTGATCCTGTCCCGTGTGACCTACCTACACCATTTCAACGTCATTACGCAGCTAGTGCTTTTGATAAGCTCGATATTGTCATTCTATCACAATTCTATTACAAGATCATCAACCGAATAGTGATCGATCAGTATGAATTAGTAGATTACAAACTTTTAACAAAATGACAATGGGATCGTGTTGGAATGACGAGTTTATAAAAACAGCAGGGCCCCTGAAATTAAAATACTAAGCGTTTTGGAAAACCAGAGTCTATATCTCCTCATAGCTACAACCTGGGGGTCTTAAAATCAAGAGTGAATAGATTCTTCTAGACAAACGTAGTCATTCGACGACTACAGCGTAGCTTTCCATCAAGTGAGATAGTGGTTAAAAGTGAGCCTATTAATAATAATAATAAAAAAGCTGAACCACTGAGATTTGACTGAGATTATCTTTTAAAATGGTTAGAAAGATTTAGAAATTCACTTTGAAAAAAAAAACTAAAGCAAGTGGGAGTCGGATTCGTGCCCTGAGGATTCCGTACAAACTTGCTGTAAATAGTTCAATTCCGAAATGGAGTCTTGGAAGATTTTTCCGAGTCGTCAAAAAAAAGAAAATGTGACGTAACAATTTTACAGTTTTTTTTTTATTGTTGATAGGTCTTTAGAATTTATTCCTATACTTATGCTATAAGTTTGCTTTATGCATTTTCAAGATTCTGGGTCAACGGCAAGTACCCTATGAATTTTTATTTCTTCGAGAGTGTCAAAATGTACGTTTTTTGCCACGAAGTTTAAGAATTAACTTACAAGTTTCATTTTTTTACAGCTTCAAAAGTCCATAAAATTTCAACTCAATATCTCTTACCTAGGCGTTCCCGAAATAAAGATTCTTAACAGATAGACAGACAGGCAGGCGGACGGATAACAAAATAATCCTCTAAAGGTTCCGTTTTTTCCTTTTGAGATACGGAACCCTAAAAAGTCTAAATATTCGGCTAACGCTATCTCAACTTAGTAACCGTGTAGTATAAAGACACTTACAGTATAAATGCGAATCACACGAGGAGTACCGTACATTAATACGCACTCCAAGCATCATTGACATCTCCTATAAAACATAACCGAATAGAAAACGCCTAGGTTTCTCTCTACATTCATTTTTGTAACAGAAATAAAACAACAAGATAAAGTTTGAAGGTCAAAGCTAGACATGGCTAATCATACAATGTGACAGACAAGCAAAAACTTTAATCTCCTCAACTTGTTTACCTCAGAAAAATGGAAAACAAACAAACAACATACTATCAAGAATAACAATTTTTAATTCAGAATTTATCGAGCAAAGCATTTCATTAATTACTACGACTGCTCACTTTTATGGCGGACAAACAAACAAGGAATAAATAGATACAGAAGGTCAACTCGAAAGAGTAACCGACGTCTTGGAATGCGAACAGAAGCTGAATGAGCACCGGTAAGTTTTAAGTTAGTTGAAATCTGATAATCCGTCTCGCATCGGATCTGGGCAATGAGCACGCCATAAATTATGGTGGTGAGACGGGTTTCTTTGAGGTAAGTCTCTTCTTTCTTCACTGGACATAGTAAGTTCGGGAGGCATCTGATTCACGTGGAAGAAATGTCCAGGTGTCACTATTGTGTGGACCACCTGGGGGATATGGTGGAGCATACGGTAGAATTGTACCCCGCTTGGGCAGACCACTGCCGTGTCCTCGTGAGGGCGAACAGACATCCTAACGATCCTGCTGCTGAGACCCCGACTATCAGCCACCGTAGGCGTGGGCATGCAGATGGCGAACAATGGGTAGCTCAACGTCTGGCCATCCGGTAACGGCCCAGACCGAATCCAAGTTGTCGAAGACCGGACTCATCAGGGCCGAAGCCTACTGGTGCTATGTGTCGACTTCTGAAAGTATTACTCGTGTCCAGGAACACGAGTACCAAACCCAAAATGATTCATACTCAAAGGATAACTGAAGGAATATATGTGCGATTTTAGTCAGTGAAAGTCTGACATGTCCTCCAGCTCCGCTCTAGAGTGGGAGAAGTCATTAAAAGATTTGCCTTCACAAAAAATGACTGTATGCGTGCACCAAAATAATCCCACATAGCCTTCTGTGTCTACTTATTCTGTGAAAACAAGTGTCAACTGTTTGCAAAGGGGATACTTTTAAAATAAAGATGTCGTCGTATTTGTGTTGGGGTAACAATGATAACAATAATTAAATGGAAACACTCTCTGTTCTTCTGTAAAGACTCGTTTGTGGCTTCTGTGGGATTATTGTGATGCTCAGACACTTGATAATTGCAGTTTCTGTTCATCGTTTCACTGTTTGAGGGAGATCGTTGACTATGTACGATAGGTAACTATATTTTGTGTACTGTGACCACTCATCATCATCATCATTTCATCCGAAGGACGTCCACTGTTACACGTAGGCCGCCTCAAGAAACGCACAGTCCTGTGCGTCTCGCAACCACCGCATCCCGACGGCTCTCACTAGGTCATCGGTCGACGTTGTGACCACTAATATTTTTTTTTTTTTTCATCTAAGAAAGATTAAAAATCGCCGCTATTTTTCATTTTAATTTTTAGGGACCTAATGATGCATGATGAAGCATCATTGGACGTTTACGTAACAGCATTGCCGTGACCGAATACTGAACTAGGAAGGATTTTAACTAGTTTTGCCTTCAACACGTTAAAAAGAAGCTGAATGAGCTGCTTCTCTGCTATCTCCATTCAATCTGTCCAAGTTATCTTTTTATGGTCGTATGTTTAGCTGTATTTAATGTACTGCAGCACATTCTAACTTCTAGCCATATTAAGAGACATTGCAAGTACGATTGCATTCCAGAGACAATCTATGAATGCGCCACCTGCAAATATGTGCTTGTAATTATTATTATTTTG
This sequence comes from Mythimna lalbum, assembly GCA_949319445.1. Lineage (NCBI taxonomy): Eukaryota > Metazoa > Arthropoda > Insecta > Lepidoptera > Noctuidae > Mythimna > Mythimna lalbum. Next base: position 2,712,696 of record OX439356.1, on the reverse strand, counting down.
AAGATAAGGGGCTATGCATCTCCCGTAGTGTAGGGGATGTAGTCAGTGCGTCCTAAAAGATCTATTGTGACTCGCCACCTTGTTATAGTAACTCTTTTAGCCTGGAGGCTTCCAGGAAGTCTAGAATACCCCTAGCTTTAACAGTTTTAATCTCCCCCTGGCGAATAATGTGTCGACCCAGATGGATACTTTGTTTGTGGATAAGGGGCCCGCATTCACACAAAAGGTGCTTAGGCGTCTTCCTATCCTGATTACAGTACCGGCAAACATCATTGTCACTCAGTTGTAATTATTACTTGGACCAATTTTCCAAAAGATTAACACAACTTTGCAAAAAACAACTACGTAATACAAACCTTGTCAGCTTTTGTGTTTTATACTCTCAAGTCAATACACTCGGAATCTTACCCGCAGATCAACAAAACTCTTCAGAAACTCAAAGCCAAGCAAAAATCGCATGACTTCGAACTGACTTGTTTTGCAAGTATATTCTCGCAATTTAAATTTGTAATAAGCTCCGCATGGTAAAGGAAAACATCCTGGGGAAACTCTTGTTAATAATACATTGTTGGACCAGTTACAGTAACGCCATCTGTTGCCTTGGTTGTGAACTTTAAGTGCTACGTAGCGCGAACGTAATTATGTTTGTCCAAATTCATTATTGTTTTGGAAGAGTATTTGGTTGTTTGATTCCACTGGACTACAAAATTTAATTTTCTGTGCGCCTTTTTAATAAATGCTGTGTTTTAATTAGAGTTTTTTTTTATTTATTTGACGAAATGTTTGGGGTTCTTCTGGGTCTGAGTGTCTTGTGTATAAGTTTATAATTATGTTTGCAAGTGAACAAATCCACGACATAGAAAAACTACCAGTAGTACACGTAACTAGATAGTACTATATAGATTAGTGTTCGGAAGATCTCTCGACAAGCTTTAAAATGTCTACTAGCTACTGCCAGTGGCTTCGCCCTCATGATAATAGAAAATTATCCCAAGAAATCATACTTTCGGAATAACTGACTTTCCAAAATTCTTCGCTTGAAGGGATGAAACGGGAGGTCAAAGTTTGCATAGAAAAACCTACTTTTACGCAAGTGAAACCGTTGGCAGACGCTAGTGTATATATAATTATATTTTACTGAGTACAAGAAGTAAAAGTGCTGAAGTACTGAAACCACATATTTCTAACTTGTACAGAAACAAACTTGTGCCAATATTCTACCTTTTTGGAGTATCCTAGTTTTTAGGTCCAGCTACAAATTGCTAGCCCGTATTGTCGTAAGTTCTTGCCTTAGATCGCTGAAACAAAAGAGATGTGTCAAAAGTACGTTGCATTTAATTTCTTTACAAAATCTAATCAGACTGGTTTCTGTGAAAACATGACGTGGTTTCATGTCACATTTCTCTGAAGTTAAGAAACTTACACCGCTTATAATTTACTAGCTTTTGCCCGCAGCTTCACTCACATACATGTAATAATAGCCTATGTCACTCAGAAACAAAGCAGCTTTCTATCGATGAAAATATTTTATCAATTGGACCAGCACTTTCAGAGATTAATTTAAACAAACTTTATATTAGCGAAGGTCTACCTTTTCTTTACGTGGAAAATCATTCAATGACTTCTGACGCTCTTGGGTGGAGCCGGAGGGCGTGTCAGATTTTTACTGACTAAAACCCAATTGTGCTTCTTCTTTGCCTTCATTCCAGGAACATGGGTAGTACAAAAGAGAACCCCATGGATCCGGTAGTCATGGCGACTAAAAACCGTTTTCCAATTTTTTACAGCCTACTCTTTTTTGGTGGAAAAATCATCCTATGACATCCCCCGCTCTTAGGAGGAGCGGGAGATAGTGTCAGTCTTTTACTGAATAAAAACCCACTCCATGTTCCTTCGTTGCCTTTCGTACCGGGACCGAATCTTCTTTTCAGAAACAAATCCTCTTAATCAATTGGCCCCAGTAGGATTCGACCCTGCTGCACCCCTGCGATTTGCTGACATCTCTTTGAGGCGTGCTTAAAAAACTTATAAAAAATTATCCAGCTGCTGCTCTGTCATTAAATCTATAATAATATAGAAAACAAAGTCGTATGAGTTACACCAATTAAAATTAAGAACGGCTGGACCGATTTTGATGATCTTTGCTTTTTTAGATTCGTCTTTGCTTCAAATAGCAGAATAACTATCGAATTATCGGAAAAAAAATACAAAAAGAAAATTCTAAATGTCCAAATTTCTCGAAAAATTACAGCAACTGTCAAATATCAGGTCTCAATTTATTCCATCATTCAGTGAATACATTCATTGACTGCCGGTACGGGTCAGTTTGTTTGTTTATATGTTACGATTTAACTCAAAAACGACTTGACTGAATTTAAATCGTAACACACAAACAAACAAAAACTCAAATCTGTCTTTCAATCACAAACAAACCAAAAACAAATCTATCCTCTTTATAATATTAGTATTGATTTAACTCAAAAATTACTTGACCGAATTCAAAAATTCTTTTACCATTAGAAAGCTACATCTTCATTGAATAACATAGGCTATTTATTTTGTACCTTCATGTGGGCCAAGCCGCTGGCGCAAGCTAGTTGTATACAACATTATTTTTAGTACTGTATGCGAAACCAGAATATAGTTTGTTCAGAATCAGTAAATGAACCTGTCCAATATTTTTTACAGCATGTTATATTTTTTCCCAAAAATATTTAAAAAAAATCACAAGTTTGACACAACTAAGTACAACACAGTTCACGGCAAGTCATAGCGGGTAGTAGGTGCCAGTGCACAGTCGGGTGCGAGAGCAAAACCATCCCTCAGGCGTCCGGATGGCCCGGTGACCATGTATTTGTGTGGACAACCAGGTAATAAACAAGAAACAAACTTTGTGCATTTTTAAGATACAGTTATGAAATTTTGTACATACATTTTTTACATAAAAATACTAGATACGTGTTTCGGGTTTCGCATATTATAAAACTAATGTCGGTCAGACTGTAGGTATTAAATGACAAAAACAACTCTGCCCCGTTGGTAAAAAAGACGCATCTAAAATTTTTTCCAGATTTTAGTTTTAAACATTGCTGGAATCAGGAAAAAAAAGCGCATCTGTCTGTATTTTTATTATTTTGCACTGGAGAGTGTTAACTTTCCAGTGCGATATTACACAAAGAAAAAAGGCCCGATTTCCCGTTACATTCATTAAAACCTTTTTTTATCCGTTTTTACTGATTGTTAGATACGTCTTTTTAACTATCAGGGCCAGAACTAATGACACGACTTTTCCACATATGGCAATTTGCTGTAAACGCAATTCAGCATTTAAGATGAATATCCTCCACACAAAAAACCGATGACATTGGGTCCCAGCTTAGTTTCCAAAGTAAACATATCTCCAGTTTCTACGATCCAAGGTCTAAGGAACCTTCCGGAAGGCCAACTGGACCCCTATAATCGTGGGAAGACAGTATATTTGGTTTGCCACGCGAACGACTCGGGGTAGGTCGCCATTAGAAGGGTGGGAACACTTTCATATTTACCCAGCCCTTCGGGACGTTCGTGTTAAGGACGGGTCGTTTTCAGGTGCAGGAAAATTTGTGGCCTTTAGAAATAATAGAAGTACAAAACATAAATATACTGGTACCTCTAAAATATTCTTTAGTTAAATATGTGATTTTTATTTATTTATTAAAAACACACACTATTTTTACAGGATGGGTGGTGTGGTACAGCATGAGTGGCGTTGTCCTCATGACTTGCTTAAAATAGTCTTGCGTCGTGCTGGTACTTGTTATTTAATTTTCAACCGATTTAAAAAAAAGAAGGTTCTATGTTCGGCTGAATGTATTTTTTTTTTGTTTTTATTTTTTGTTATTTCACTGAAACTATTTCCATAATAATCAATTAAATGAGAAATCTCATCCTTTTTCGCATCGCGGGCTTGCGGACGGCGAGCTATAGGTAGCTCGCTGACCGATCGTCCGGTAACAGTCTGGGCCGAGCTTCAAGGAGTTGTCAGCAACGGTAGGAGCCTAGCAGGGTCGAAGCCTGCTCGAGCCAAGGGTCTGCTCTAAACGGAAGGCTCGACCCAGGTATGAAAGGCAACGTAGAAATGGGGTGAATTTTTAAGTCAGTAAAAGTCTGACACTATCTCCCGGTCCGTCCGTAGGCGGGGGATGTCATCTGAATGATTTTTACCCACAGAAAGAAATCCTTGATCGCGTTTCTTGCCATAATTCATACAAATATTATAAAGTAACTTTGTTTGTCTCTCTACTACACTTTCACGGACAAACTGCTGAACCGATTTTGATAAAATTTGTTGCGGAGTAAGCTTGAACTCCAAGTAAAGACATAGGATACTTATTATCTAGCTTCAAATTTAAATTCACGTTCGATTTTATCAATATTCACACGGATAAAGTCGCTGGCTGAAGCTTCAGCATGATTATAAAAATCTTCTCAATTTTTTTTGTTCGTATCAAAAGCCACAGCTTTAACGGACCGTTCCAACACCGTCCCGTAACCGAAGAATCACCCGTTAAGTGCTCACTTAAGTTGAGTCGTGTTAAATTACGGACAAGAAAAAAAATAAACTCCTCGATTGCGATCTAAGTGTTCTATCTCCATTTTCATTACAGCATAATGATTTTAAGTAGACCCTTGCTTCCAAGTTGCTTGATTTTAACCTGAGATTAAGATTTAAGATAAGATTTGAATCTTTTAAAAGTAGGTTATTCTCTATGCTTTCCGATATTGCGTCAGTATTTTTCGTTAAACGTTTTGTGAGCACCTGCTAGATTTAGAATAATCTGTTCGCGTGTGTAAGTGCTATGAATATTTGAGCAGGCGTTTAGAGCGTGATCATCGCTAGTTTGAATTTTGATGTTGTATTATTACTTATATGTTATGCGACCTACATAATATTATGATTCATTCTGTGACCCTGCATTTTAAAAACATTTTACTTAATACTTCGGGTACCAGAACAAAATGTTCAGAAACGTCACAAAGATTTCGCTTTTTGAGATGTGGAACAAAGTGTAAAGTACCGTAAACCTTCGTTGAAAAGGGAGGATCCTCCGACCAGACGAGTATTATGTCTAACTTGGATAGCTGCTCGATAGATGATTTCAGGCTGTTGTGCAGTCTATGTATACATATGGATTGAAATAAAGAATTGAGTATTGAGTATTGAGTATTTAATCACATGGAATTGCGTGATGCAGGATTTCGTAGCTTAGTTCTTATTTATCGCCATAGATGTCGCTATTAGCGTATTGATCGACGCGCGCCTCAAGATACAACAAACATAAGGGTTCAGCAGGGTCAAAGGATACTGAGAAAGTTTCCAAGAAAGACTTAAGAGTTTCGGCTTTAACAGGTGGAGGTAAGTACACCACACATACAGCAAGCCTTCTAGTACTTGATCCAACATCAATTTGCAAAGTGACCCACAAGTCCTCCAAACTTGTTTCCCAATCCTTGATACGAACTGAAGGTATATCTTTAGAAACAGCCAAAAGCACCCCACCACCATCCTTTTTAGAATTACTACTACTTTCTCGGTCCCGGCGATAAACCACGTATCTATCATCCATCATTTCACGATTAGAAATACTAGATTTAAGCCAAGTTTCAGTAAAAGCAATAACCTTATAATTGGAAGTCAGAATATTTTTAGAGAGTTTGTTTGTCTTAGTTCTAAGTCCTTGCACATTTTGATAGTATATGTCAAGCATTATAGATGTAAAAAACCACAAAATATTACCCAGGTACACTAACAGAACTTACTATACTAAAAGCTTAAGACTATCGATACTTATAATCACAATAGCTTGATGCTCCACTGCCTTCCGGACAAAAATTCGCCCATTGCGAACCCATACGAATCTGTACGACATTTCTCGAGCTTTTATACGAGTTGCGGCGTGAAGAGACTTAAGTGCCGGAGTCAGGTGTTCCGAAACATAGATAGGGCTTACAGGTCCTCCTATTCCAAGGTGATGTGTGCTGAGCTTCTTCTCTGGATTTTTGTGATTAAATTTGGTAACTGCTGCCAGGATATCATCACGGGAACGAGGACTACGCAGCTTAACAATTACTGGACGAGGTCGTGGGTTGTCGTTGCTAACTTTTGCTACTCTGACGGCATGCTGGATATCTTCTTTAATTAACGGACTATCAACAATGCTAGATAGTTGAATGACGGTGGTGACTAAATTCTCAGAACGACTTTCCGGGATACCATTTATTTCTATATTTGACTCACGCATATGTAGTTCAACTATATTCAGCCTGGAAGTGAGGTCCTTAATGGTGGATTTAAGATTATCATTATCACCTTTCAGCTCGGCAATAATCGCAGTTTCACTTTCAAGTTTAGACTTCATCTCTTCAAACTTAGTGTTAATGAATTCCAAAGAATTCCCAAATCCATCTATTTTGTCGTGAATATTCTTAAATTCGGTGGCTACAAGTCGTTTAATAGTTGAGTTCAAAGCCGCAGAAATTTCCTGTTGTAGAATTTCCCGTAGTTTGCCTTCAGTAACAAAGTTAGTGGGTTCCATATAAGGCTGTGGTGACGGTGGCTGCGATTTCGGTGGTGATTGTAGTTGCGTTTGTGGCGGCGACTTCTGCGATGACTTTGCCGACATTTTATGCGATGGTTTTTGTGGTAATTTCTGCAATGGTTTCTGGGGCGCTTTCTGCAGTGTTTTCAGCGGCGATTTCGTAGGCCTTCTGCGAACAGTGACGTTGGAATTTCCAGGTGCGTCTGCTTCTTGACTCCTACGATCCGAGCATGAAGTTGAACGTACAGGAGTATTAATGTTACCCGTCTTTGGCTCCTTACTGCAGCATTCAGGGCACTTCCATGTAGCTTTGTGGTTAGTGTCCATTAGCTCATAATTCTTATAAGATACATTTACACATACAAGGTCGTATTTTGCCTCGCAACTAAAGCAGCTAAGATAAGTATCGCTGCCCAAAATGCCACGACACCCGGCACATTCACCAATCGATGACATTGCAGTGCAGTTGTTAAAAAATAATGCCCAAAAAAGTAAACCAAAACGAGAAAAAATAGAATTTTAACAAAAAAAAAATTACAAAAAGTGGATTTTTCGTCAGTAGGATTAGAACTCAGGAATTATCGTTCAATGTGTGATTCTACAGCCTCTTAACGATTTCGGCTACTCAGACATATAGGTACAACGTGAAATAGAGTAACAGTAGTGCCATAAATACAAATTTGAACCAATGTATGGGTGGGTGGGTATGTTCAAAAATAATATTTGCACAATCACTTTGAGTAATTTTTGATACTTCCACTTTATTGTTATTAGTCACTTTACACACGTATTTTGCACTTTTTATTATGAAGTTTAGGAATTTAACAACAGTTTATCGACACTTCACAGTACTGAGCTTGATTGCACTGTTTAATTTAGTGATAGTTTAAGATGGTAATTGACTGTTTCTTCTTTGATTTCCACTTGATCAATTATGTAGATAACAGTTACATGGACACTTATTGTTTAAAAGTTGACTTTGATGCAACTTTGCAGTTGAATTTCGCGATTAATCATTTTTTGTTAATTATTAAACACAGAGCCGATGTTTATGTACTGGCAGCGCCATCTACCATTTTTCATTGTAAAATTTGAGAGAAGGAAAAGAAGGAACAGGAGTGGGTTTCAGTCAGTAAAAGTCTGACGCACCCTCCTGCCCCTACCAAGAGTAGGAAAAGTCATTGGATGATTTTCCACTTAATAAAACCTAAGTACATGTTGTATACTAGTTAAACAGAATTCCTAAAGACAACAGTTCATCAACGGATCGCCTAACAAAAACCAGGGAACTGAAGCCAAGTTCACAAGTTAGCAAAATCTGTATCACAAAGTGTCGCAGTTTGCAGTTCGACGGGCAATATTAAACGGGCCACACATTATCCGGGAGGAATATTCATGAGATAGCGACCGCATCGCAAACTAACGCACTGCTCTCGCCCACATATGTAAAATGTACGTGGAAAATGTAAACTGCTATTTATTGCGCGGTTTACTCACGAATTCGAAGACATGTGACATCCACCGACCCGCACTGGGCTTTTGTGGTCGATTACAGCCTATCTCCTAGAGAGGAGGTCTGAGTCCTGACAGTGGGAACATTATAAGGCCGACTATGCTATGCTTACTCATGAAAACCACCTAGTTTTCATTGGAGAAAAATACAGAAGAAGATCATCATCATCATCATAATTTTACCGGTATAGAGTACACTTCCCACCCATACGTACAAAATGTTTCATCTTCATCTTCCTACCCTTATCTTATCTTATTTGGAGTCAGCGCAGCACGTCTTTTTCTACCATTCTGACCTGTCACTCATGGTATCATTAACTTCCTTTTCATTCATATCACTCTTCACACAATTCATTCATCTTTTCTTTGCCTTCCTCTTCCTTTTCGCCTATCGGAGACCCATACGCCCATCATAGACTTTTTACATTCCTTCTCTTTACATGACCATAGCAAGACGAACACTTCCCCTTCAACTTTTCAGTCACTGGCGCCACTTTCAAACTTCCTCTAAAATACGTAGAAAATGTTCAGGGAACTCATTTATTTGAGCGTGATGTACACACAATAAATGTGTTCCCAAAATCAATTTGCAGTTTTAAGCATCGACGGCAATTTGCTAGGCTATCGGTTTTCTATCGTTTACATTTCGTAGAATGTGCGTCAAAACTACTCAATTTAATTCTACCAAGTCTGGTCCTACATCGGACCACTAGACGTCCGGCATTGCGCCACTGATACATGATAGACCTCCCCAAAATGTGTTCCCAAATGAACACATTTATTGTGCGTACAACTAGACGACTGGGATTCCCTGCCGGAGTTTGTGTCTCCTGATAGCCATAACCTAGAGGTCTTCAAGTCAAGAGCGAACCAGTTCTTACTAGGCAAACGTCGCCCGCATCATCGCTTACCAACTCAAAACTTGGAATCAATATCCAATATCGTCGCCCTTCACATATTTATATCCTTTTGATTTACGTGAGACCTCTTACTTATCTAATGAGAAAAAATCTCAAATTTATTCCAAAATACACCTAAAATCAACTTCCTCACAAATTCGTACTCTGGAATAAACGTCAACAAATACAACATTTGTATATTACATATTTTCGCGTGACAGAATTTCAAAGAAAAAGCTTTCAGCTGTCCACTTATACCACAAGAGACTTCCAAATACCCCACATACCCTAACTGTACTCTTAGGCTTATAATAAAGTCAATAAACCAAAGTGAAAAAGCCTAAACGAGCAGACGGGAATCAACAAAACCTTTAGTCGTCATAGAGGCTCATAAAAATATAGGAACTGTCCCGCCACCTTGCTTAAGTACCTAGAAAACTCAAAGTCAAAGAACTATTAAGACGTATGACATTGTGACAAGGTTGTCGCAGAAAATTCTTGAAAGTATTTCATCTTTGGTGATATGTCTAGTGATAAATAAGAGGTCTGACTTTGAGTGATGGTGGGCACATTTACGGGCCTGAAGCTCCCCACTCAGATTCATGTTTGCTTTGTAGAAAATGTCTTTTGCACTAATAAATTAAGATGGCGAATTATTGTGATGTTTTTGGGTAATTAATGTTTGGTTCTGTGAATAGTGTATTTTAGTTATGTAACTGTTGGGAGGAATGTTTGTTATTTGTGGGCTCTTAAGAGGCGGGGTAGGTTTGAAGAGATAGAGAATTAGTCTGAAATGTGCAATGTGCTGAAATATTACTGCAGTTATATATAAAATAAATTCTCTCCAGTTTCAGAGTTTAATCTTTTCAAAAGATAAAATTAGTATGACGTTGATGAATTGACTGTTTTATATAACGATTAATTTTGCACTGTCATAACTTTGAATTGACTTGGAATTTTAAATTCAAATAACACAGTTCAAATAAATTTCGGAAAAAGAATAACATAATTTTAAATATAAAATTTATGTCAACTTAAATTTTTTTGTCGATTTTCATGATAGCTCAATTCTTTTTATAAAACACTAGCTTTTGCCCGCATATTCGCCCACGTACATAAAATATAGCCTATATAACTCAAAATTAAAGTAGCTTTCTATCGGTGAACCAATTTTAGCAATCGGACCAGTACTTCTAGAGATTACCTCCTATAAACAAAAAAATCAAACTTTACCTTTGTATTACATTAGTGTAGACTAATTTGAAAAGTAAGGATCTAATATGACATCAACAGTTCTTAAAATCATTATATCGAACCTTTTCAGAAAAAACAGCGACAAACAGTGTAGAAAAGCGTTTTATCATTTATAATTTAAAAATATTTATGATATGCTGCTGCCCACGGTTTCGCCCCCGTGAAACTTTCTTCTTTTAATATATTTAAATTATTTCAAGTATATGTTTTTTTTTTCTTTTGAACCACCCTTATAGTAAAGCGAAGATAATATTTTAACTGTGCTTACTCTAATAGACCAGTACTTTAAGAGGAGGGTCCTTTTGAAACACCTAAATAGGCGTTTACAGTTTTCAAAATTTCTTAATATACACCACACTGAATTACCCAAAAAATAAAAATGAAGAACCTAAATAGATGTGCCAACAGATTCACCGCAAGATTTGCAAACCTATTCTTAATTAAGACAAAAAAACAAATTGTTCATATCTCACAAAAATGGATAAATTGACCTTTTCTATTTGTAAGATTTACTTAATTCTCTAATTAATTTTTTATAAAGAAAGACAGTTTACAAAATTTTAAAAAATACACTGCTTAATGCAGTGTATATTAAAAGATTTTAAAAACTATGACTGTATTTTAGGGGCTTTCTTCTTAATGAATAAAAAACCAATCTTAACATTTCTAAAATGATATTATCCTACAAAGATTGACTCAATGAAGCCATTATAGGAGTGTAATTTTACAATTAGGCTACAGATATTACAAGTCTTAACACTTTTCATCTTAATTTTTAAAGCATCAGCGCTTAGATCGCTCAGTTTCTTATAGTAAAAGAACAACTTAAAAATAAACACCCACTACATCATCTTAGCACTTAAATAAGGAGTTTTATAGCGTTAAAAACAGCGACATATACTCTCGCAAGTGGGCCAATGTATCCCATTTAGCTAAACGTTTACAGGGAACCACTCCGGCAAGATGGATCATGATGAATGATACTGAACACCAATTACTTGGAATTTTCTTCTCATCTAAGATCTTGTTTTCTTGGCAAGGTTTAAAATTAAGGTTCTTGTAATTGAGTTGCTAGAAATGTGTGCTGTGAAATTGTATATGATAGGAATTCTTTGAGAAGTTTAATAAGATGCAAAGATTTTTATAGTCATTTATTCAGTTAAATGCAAGTGACGGTTTAAATAATTCGTAAATAAAATATATACCCTCATAATTATTATGATATTAAAACTGTTCTAATATTCTTCAATTTTTATATATCTAATCCCAAACTAAGCAGAGCTTGAGTGCTATGGGTACTAGATAGCTGATAAACATAGTTATATAATTCCAAATTTGTACAACCGCTAACCATTAGATCAACAGGCAAGCCTAAACTGATTTACACCAGGATCTAAAACTCTTATTATGTATAATGTATGTATTTCAGTTCGCCGTCATCCTTGAACACGTCATATCTTCGATAAAATCAAGAGTAGCTTCAAAATATCGAAAGTGTCACTTGCCTAGGCATTTATATGTGAATATCGTTTATTTTGATCGAAATTCGTTGTCGTTTCGTAACGCAGTGTGACACTGGTCTCCATAAATATAGTGTGCACGATTTCCTAAAAAAACGTCATAAAACAGCAACATGCAAACAGTACTCCTTCTTAAATTCACCTTCCTTATTTAAATCATTTTACAAAGTACGAATATTATCCAAAAATAAAAACTCAAGAGTAGTGTTCCCCAAGGGACTACTAACTCTAGTCTTCCATGCAGCCCTTTAAGCGGTGTATCTCAGATACTCACGATTTTCCTTGAAGTTAACAAGTGAAGTTCAGCAGGTGATACCCGGGGAACACTTAGTGGAGCTATCAATCTTAAACTCTGGCACTGTGCGCTGTTTAAACGGCGAGAGGACAAAATGTTTTATTAACTAGCTTCTGCTAGCAGCGTCGTCCGCTTGAAAGTAGAAAATTATCCTAAAAGAACATACTCCCTCGGGATAACTGGTAATCCTCCGGACCGAGGATCCAAAGTCGTCGACGGCTCAAGAAGTTGTCAGAAACCGTACGGGCCCGGCAGGGTCGAGACCCACTGGGACCATGAGTGATGCGAACGAGATCCCCCGGGGTGGGAACCGGAGTGGGTTTTTAGTCAGTAAAAGTCTGACACGCCCTACTGCTCCACCCAAGGGCGGGAGATGTTATTCAGAAGATTATTCCACCTAAAAAAAACTCCGCCGGGACCTAAACATAACTTCTTTTCTTAGCAAATTTAATTTCCGTCAGCAGTCAAAATCCGTCTAGCCGTTTTGAGTGATAAAAAGCATTGAAAGGCATTTTATAAATAGCAAAATATTCTAACACCATACGTCAAATTATAAATAAATGATTATATAGGTACCTACTTACAATATTCGCACAACTTCTGCTTCAACATTCTTCATGCTGTGTCTATCGTAATGTACACTGAGTTTCTAAGGGCAAGTACTTTGTGAATGCAATGTGTAACAATAAAATTGTTGATAGGCCAATAAATAAACAATGTTATTTTGTCCAGGCCACGCATCTCAATCACCTCAGTGCAACGACATGAAGCGGATGCTAACTTCTCAGTTCGCGTGTTATTGCACCTAGCATGTTTGTACTTTAGCCAATAACAATTAAATAGCTCCTTTGTATCAAGTTTTGATGGAAACTGTCGATTACTTACATTATAAGAGAGATCAAACTCGTTGGCACTTTGTGAATAGATTAATTTTGATCTTGTATAAGTCTTGTTATTGAGGAAGATTATACAAGATTGAGTAAGTTTGTTGACATCTGTATTTAATTATTTTAATATAAACTTTTCTGTTGTTCAAGATTGGGTTTAATGAAACTATACGAGTATGCATGTATTATAATCATGATTTTTATGCATTCTTGCAGAGGTTCACTTTTGATCACTATCTCACCGGATGGAAAGCTATAAAAAATATGGTATTCACTCTTGATTATAGCTATCAGGAAATACAGACTCCGGCAGGAAATTCCACTCCTTAGCTATACGGTTTCCATTCCTTATCTATTATTATAGAGACGACATCATCATCATCATCATCTTAGCTGAAAGAAGTACCCTACTTGTCATAAGCCTCCCTAAGTGTCTAGTGCCACAACGACTGGTTCATCTTGCATTCATATAATTCGGATAAGAGGGATGAGATTGAAAAAAAAAAAAAAATGTATACATAGTTTACCATACAAAAATGCTGTAAGAATTGAGTGTAACGGTCTTATCGTTACTAGCGATATTAGCGAAATGACCGCCCATAGGTTACAGACAACCTTTCGATCGATTTTACAGTAAAAGAGAAAAGATACGGAGATAGTTGTAAACGAACTTAGCCTGCTGCTCCGGTCTTTTCAGGCCTGGACCATTCGTGCAAGACCTGTCCGCCAAGCCGTGTGAATATCTCCTGCTGCTCAAGTCTCTGCAAGCCTATACAGGCCTTTACTGGCCCCGCCATGACCGAACACTTCCATTCCAACAATAAACAAAACCTACAAATCCATCCAAAAAAAAAAGACATACACGTCAAAACCAAAGCATTATAAACCCACCTCAGTTCCACATTCAATCGGAAATACAACCCATTTGGTCCAACATCGGTACGATAAACACAATAAAATAAAGAAAATGTCCTAACAACTAACTACTGTGTGTTTTTGACGTAAAAGGGAAAGGGGATGGGGGGAGGGGCATCGTAAAGTTGTCAGCTCCAGAACGCAGTAAATATTGACCCACTGGGCTGCGATATGGGAACAACCATTTTAGTTTTGTGAATAACATAAATATGGGGTTTATTGGTTTAGCATACATACTTACAATATGATAATGTATCTATGAATAACTAGGTGTAGGTCTTTTTTTTGAGGAAAGAAACCATGCAATGATATCTCCCGCCATTGGGCGGAGCAGGAGGGCGTTTCAGGTTCCTAATTAATAAAACCTACTCCTGGTTCCTTCGTTGCCTTTCATTCCAGGGTCGGGTTTTCCTTTTAGAACGTAACCCATGGCCCCAGTAGGTTTCGGCCCTATTGGGCCCATACGGTTTTGCTGACACCTCTTTGTGGCGCGCATAGAACTTACTAGGCGATTGCCAAACTAACCACAATTATAAAAAAAACTATTGAGCCTAGTGGTAACGTCCTTGACTTACGAGTTGTAGGTCGCAGGTTCAAACCCAGTCAGACGCATTACTTTGTGTAATTTATTTCCATTACCGCTGCTCTCAAAACGGTAAACACACAATGTTTTCTACATTGTAAGGAAACCGGCATTTCCTAGGACCAAAAAATCGAAGACATGAGACAATCCATACGCAAATCATCCACAAATTTGCACTGGGCCCGCGTGCTAGATTATGACTCAATCTCTCTCCTAGAGAAGAGGCCTGAGTTCCAGCAGTGGGAACATTATAAGATTCGGCTTGGCTCGCGTTAAATTCGGGTTAACACGGTTCTCCTGGAAAGTGGAGGGTTAGAAAGAGACAAAAAGTAGCCTATGTCACTCTCCATCTTGTCAACTATCTCCAATTAAAAAATCACGTCAATTCGTCACACCGTTTTGCCGTGAAAGACGGACACACAGACACACAGACTTTCTCATTTATAATATTAGTATTAATTCATGAAACCCCAAGCAGACGCCGTCGGGGTTCGCTCTCTCATTGTCTTTCTATCATGTCTCTAATTACGATATTTAAAAGGTTAAGCCTAAACTCCTAAACGCAAAATCTTTAATACCATCTTACCGGCCTATGACCTCATTTTAATAAACGAATTCATGGAAGTAAATGCAAATTTTTGCCTCCACAAGAAATCTAATAACAGAATTATTGTTTAACCAGTACCCTGTCCTAAACATGTTTCAACATAGACTGTTTACTTAGGTATTTCGAAATGACATAACTTACCTTCGTGAAGCTACTATGAGTTCACGAAGTGAATTCATTTAAAACTAGCTTTTGCCTGCGGCTTCGCCTCCATAGATAACGCTTGCGTAATGAAATCTTCATGATATTAAATACACCCTAAAAACTGTTGAAACCGCCTTAGAGTGTTTTTAATATCGTGCATATTAAAAACATCCATAGGCGATTATAACAATTTTTAAAAAAAGATGATAGGCCAGACTAAACAGAAGGTGGAAAATTAAGTTTTAATCAAATAAAAGCAACAAGAAATATGTAACAAAGATTTATGTAACTCGTAATATAATTTAAAACAGTGTCCATGGAGTGTCTTGCTCTTGTTTCTCCATAGCTACGTTTTGAAACGTGCAATTTAGCTTCACTTGTTTGACTGACCGACATTTTGACAATTCAAAAGTGCCTGTGTTACCGCATTCGGGTCTCAAAACAATGCCGCTTCAAGCTTCTTTTTAAGGCGGCCCCTATCTCTATCTTTATGCTCATGTGCGGCGTGGCCGCCACAAAAAAAAAACGCTTGAAGCCGCTTCAAGCTTCTCCGGCCACAAGCTGTCACGCGCGTCAGCTTTTTTTTGCGGCGTCTTCTAGCTTTTTTTGTGGTCGCTTCTAGCGTTTTTTTGTGGCGGTGTTTTTTTGAGACCCATGTGCGGGTACTGTAATTGGTCTATTTGAAATAAACATTTCTGATTTCTGAAAATACTATCAACATCCGGCATCAAACACGTAAACATGGGGAAGTGAACGGGTCAATATCAATACAAATGAATAAATAATTACAGAACGTAAGCTAAGACCGTTATGTGCTCAAATGGGTTAGTACCTACAATTGTGATGACCTACATACACAACTCCCGGTGAAGCTAGACAGCAAGGCTTTACAACTAGATTTACAATTTAGATTTAGCGTCAGAGCAACCGTAACCGATTATTACAACGTGCTTGTATGCTACTAACATAAGTGTGGGATTGTGGCATTTTCGATGTAGAGTCATTTGGAGAAACTTTATTGGGCATTTCTCTTCTCAGTCGTGCACTCTTGACAGAGTGGTCGTGGTCATGTCTCGGTCGAATCCCGCATCACCGTCTATCTTGCAATACAGCGCCAAGCAGCGCCGTGTTTGGCGACTTGAGAGCCTTCATTTACGCTGCAGTGTGTCACCGTTTTGATGAGGTCCGTCCACATTTGTGCATAGTTATAAGTTACCAGTTATGCTCTCTACCAATATATACAATATTATAATATCTACCATCATCATCATAGGCACGCCATAAGTCCCCCGATAAGTCACGGCGGTAAGTCCCCTCTTTGAGCAACACGCCGTTGTCACCTTCTGCATGACGCAGGTCCTCACCATATATGACAAGTTCGAGTGGTTTCTGCATCGAATTCAGGTGGAAAAAAACGCCCGGGTGTCACCTTTGTGTGGACCACCCGGAGGATACGATGGAGCACCGCCGTGTCCTCGACGAGGACACTGCGGTGCCCTCTTGCACCGGACTCTAGTTCGGGCTATGGTCCGGATCTAGGAGGAATGGCTGGCTTTCGGCTCCTTCCGTGAAGCAGTTATGCTAGAGTAGCGAAGGAAGAGGCCGCACGCGTGAGTGAATGGACGTCCTCACGCTTCAGCCGCCAAGATTTCGACCTTACTACCTGTCTTAGTAGACGCGGGCTTGCAGATTTCAAGCAATGGGCAGCTCGTCGTCCAGCCGTTCGGTAATTAACAGGACCGAGCCCTGTCTTCAGTAGCGCGTAGTGATCCACGCGCTCCTCAAAGAGATGTCAGCAAACCGTAGAAGCTAAGCAGTTAAGACCGCGGGGAATTTCTAGCGAAAATTCATCGTTCCACCTTGTGGGACGCTTTTCAACACTGCCTCTTTCGGTACGTGGTCACCATTCCAGAATCTTACAGCTCCTTTAATCACCTGTGGAAATCAATCTGAAAACCTTTGACACTTTAGCATTAACTTGAGATTTTTTTAAACAGAGTTATTAGTAAAACACTGGCAACCTCTCAGGACTGTTTACTAGTAGCATCGTAGACAACAACTTTTAAAAATTTATCATTATTTTAGTTCATCAGATTTTCAAACAAAAAAAATAATTACATTGAACGTTCTAAAGTGTACGAAGGCTGCGAAGCAACCGATAGCACAATAGCGGAGGGAAGCGGTGATTGGGTGGCAAGGTATAGCAAAATACAGATTTGAAATATGTTATATATAGAACATCGAAATCTTGAAGATTTGTTTTTGGTAAATGGATTATGTTTTGTAAAAAGTCATAGAACAAAAGTTGTTGTTTATGATGTTCGTAATACAGTCCTGCAAGGGTGTTAGTGTTTTGCAAATAACCCTGTAGTTCTGATTTATGGGAGTATATCATATAATAATCATTAGGATTCTCACTGTTTACTCCTTTTTGTGAAACTTTCATGATACAAACCAATAGTAGGTTCCAACATTATTTTATATGATGTTAAACCATATTTACCTTATACTTGTATGATATAAAACAATATCTGGAAGTCGGTAATCTTGTACGAGAGATTTGTGTATACACACATATATTGTTTGTTTTTCTCTCACTAGAAGAATCCATGTTTTATTACGATTTCCTACTACTTTGTAACAATTCCAATTTTGTGATTGGAAAATTTATTTTTCTTTGGGAAATTGTCAAAATTCAAAATTCAAAATCATTTATTTCAAATAGACCAAATGTTGGCACTTTTGAATAGTCAAATGTCGGTCAGTCCAGGAAAAGTGAAGCTAAATTGCACGTTCCAAAGCGTAGATCTCTATGGAGAAGAACGTGCAAGAAACTCCATGGACACTCTTTTAAATCATATTATGTGTTACATATAATGTTTGTTTACATTATTTCATGTTGCTTCTATTATACCCTGCTCAAGAATTATAGACCCATCTCACTTCTGAGCCATGTCTACAAGCTGTTTTCCAGAGTCATCACGAATCGTCTCGCGCGCAGGTTCGATGATTTCCAGCCTCCCGAACAAGCCGGATTCCGAAAAGGCTTTAGCACCATAGACCACATACATACGCTACGGCAGGTTATACAGAAGACCGAGGAGTATAATCTGCCTCTCTGTCTAGCGTTTGTGGACTATGAGAAAGCCTTTGATTCGATCGAGACATGGGCTGTGCTACAGTCTCTCCAACGGTGCCAGATAGACTATCGGTACATCGAGGTGCTGAAGTGTTTGTACAAAAACGCCACCTTGTCAGTCCGACTTCAGGACCAGACCTTGAAACCTATCCTTCTGCAGCGGGGCGTGAGGCAGGGAGACGTCATTTCTCCGAAACTGTTCACGGCCGCAATGGAGGATGTCTTCAAGGTTCTGAACTGGAGTGGACTAGGCATCAATGTTAATGGCGAGTACATCACTCACCTTCGGTTTGCCGACGACATAGTAGTCATGGCCGAGACTACGGAGGAGCTCAGCACAATGCTCAATGACCTCAGTAGAGCTTCCGAAAGAGTGGGTCTTAAAATGAACATGGACAAAACTAAAGTCATGATAAACAACCATGTAGCACCCACTCCTATCAAGATCGGAGACTCTATACTCGAAGTAGTGGACGATTACGTCTACCTCGGACAGACAATCCAGTTGGGTAGAGCTAATTTCGAGAAAGAGGTCAACCGTCGAATCCGACTCGGCTGGGCGGCGTTCGGGAGACTGCGCGGTATCTTCTCGTCCAATATACCACAGTGTCTCAAGACGAAAGTCTATGACCAGTGCGTGTTGCCAGTGATGACATATGGTGCCGAAACGTGGTCGCTCACAATGGGCCTCATCAGAAGGCTCAAAGTCACCCAGAGGGCAATGGAAAGGGCTATGCTCGGAGTTTCCTTGCGGGATCGAATCAGAAATGAAGATATCCGCAGGAGAACCAAGGTTGCCGACATAGCCCGAAGAATCGCCAAACTTAAGTGGCAATGGGCAGGGCACATTGCTCGCAGAACAGATGGCCGTTGGGGCCGAAAGGTTCTGGAGTGGCGACCTCGTACTGGAAGACGCAGCGTCGGAAGGCCTCCTGCAAGGTGGACCGATGACCTGGTGAAGGTTGCGGGAAACCGATGGATGCGAGACGCGCAGGATCGATCATTGTAGCGACACTTAGGGGAGGCCTATGTCCAACAGTGGACGTCTGTCGGCTGAAATGATGATGATGATGATGATGTTGCTTCTATTATGTGAGCACAATGTAGATAAATTTTGTTTGTTGTATAATAGTTGTATAGTTTTGTATAATACTAGCGACCCGCTTCAGCGTTACAGAGGTGTTAGATATCTTTGAAATTCTCGACTTTTCTTACTTGTAGTTATAAGTAACCAGTTATACGCTCTTTAGCATAGCCTTCATCAACACGGGGCCAGGGTAATCCCAAAAGGGGCTCGAGCCCCAGTATGAAGGGTGAAGAGAACGTGGTAGGTTTTTAGTCAGTAAGAGTGGCACGAGTCATTGGATGATTTTGCCCATCTTAAAAAAATATCGTGAAGGGCACGCACTAACCACGGCGATAAGTCCCCTCTTGAGGAGTGGCTGGAACGGCAACAAGGCGTTCTCACCTTCTGCATGACGTAGGTCCTCACCGGAAATGGCAAGTTCAGGAAGTTCCTGCTTCGGATTAAGGCAGAAGAAATGCCCGTTGTGTGGACAGTTCGGAGGACACGGTGGAGGTGTTATAATTAAGATTTTAAATTCTCCCACTCTTGGGCAGATTGAGAGGGTATATCAGATTTTTACTGACTAAAACCCAGTCCGGTTTCTTCTTTGCTTTCATTCCAGGGCCTCGGGGTTTTCTTTTGCATAACATATATGGCCCCAGTAGGCTGCTGGTTCCTCACGATTCTACTATGATAATAATTAATTTATTAATACTAAAATCTTCGTCACGAATCATTCTGTTTATTGATAAAAACTTGTAAGAAAATTCGTTCAATGGTTTTTGAGTTTGCCACGTTCATACAAACAGAGACTCGCGGAAGGAAACTGTTTTAAAATATTTAAGATTTTTCAAAGCATATTTCCGTGCAAATTAATATGAAAGAAAGTTAAGAAAATAAAAATCAATAAAAATAACTACTTTATTCTACTTCTGGTTTAACATTCTGAACTTATAATCAACTTTGTATCCATTTCTCATAGCGTTAAGGTTCAAATCTCTTGTGATCTGCTTTATCCTGTCGAACACTTCCTGTATGGTGAGGTTTTTAAGGATTTTGGTCTTATGTCTTGGCAATTTTGCTGGCACATACTCCTTTTCACGGAGCGCCTGTTTTATATAGTCTGGCATATCTGAAAACAAATGTATACTAATGATGGGGTTTTAGGTAAATGCAATTTTAGGACTAGTTTTTCTCTCGGCTCTTCTTAACATGAAGGTAATGCTACCAGAACTGTGCGTTTTTATTATTATTATAAGCTAGCGCTTGACTGAGATTTGACTTCGCCTGACCTGATGGTAAGCAATAATTCAGTCGTTGATGGTGAATCGCACTAGTTCATTAAAAGCCTACCACTTTAAAAGAGACTTTGACCCCTTTTTTTTTTTTTTTTTTTCTCGACGGGGAAAATCATCTTTGACGAAACCCGCTCTTGGGTGGAGCGGGAGACAGTGTCAGACTCTTACTGACTAAAAACCCCGCGCCGTTCCTTCTAGCCTTCATACCGGGGCACGAGCTCCCTTTCGGACAACCCTGTCCCCAGTAGGCTTCGACCCAGCTGGGCCCCTCCTGCTGCTGACAACTCCTTGAGGCGCGCGGGAACAGTGCGCGCCGTCGACGCCTTAGACTCGGTCCATTACCGGACCATCGGACAGCGAGCTACCCATAGCTCGCCGTCCGCGAGCCTGCGTCTACGGTGGCCGGAAATCGGGATCGGAATCCCGGCGACGGCGGCGAGGGCGCCGTTGCCTGATGCGGTCGGCCTCCTCCTTTGCAAGCATTACTGCTTCGCAGAAGGAGGCGACCGCCTGCCATTCCTCCTCGCTCCGGACCATGGCCTCGACCAGGGCCCGGCGTGAGAGGTCTCCGCCGCCGATCGCCCCCACGAGGGCACGGCGATGCTCCGCCCAGGCAGGGCACACCTCGACGGTGTGCTCCACCGTGTCCTCCGGGCGTTGCGCACAGTGGCGACACCCGGGCGTCTCTTCCGCCTGAATCCGATGCAGAGACTTTGACCCCTGAGTTTGTTTCGGTGTTACTTCTCAGGGTAGTCAGCTAGGAAACACCGGCCTCATCTCGTTAAAACTGACTGAAAACAAAATTGCCGTGTAAAAGTGTTTTTTGAAAACCTATTTACAAAATAAAGATCATTTATCATTTAGCCTATTAGGTAGCTTTAAGGTAAGGCTTTGTAGGTAGCCTAAATTAAAATCTGACGGGAAGACCGCAGCAAGCAAATCGATTTACAGAAATTCAAAGAATTGGAATACATTCAGTAATATAGCTTTACTATCAGTAGATGTTTGAGTGACTATTTAACATTAACATCAGAAACATTTTACCTCTATAATGATGAATATTATCATCAGCCAAAAGACGTCCACTTTTGGACATAGGCCTCCTCCAAATGTCACTACAACGAACGGTCCTATGCGTCTCACATCCATCGGATTCCTGCGACTCTCACCTTTATTTTGCTACTTTATATATGAAACTGAAGCAAACTCTACAGCATAGCATAGTCGGGTCGGGGGGTCGGTAATGTTGCCATTGTTGGGACTCAGACCTCCTCTCTAGGAGAAGGAATGGGCCGTAATCTACCACGCGGGCCTAGCATATTGTAATAGCCATACTGCAAAACAGACAAAAAAGATACGAAGTTCCTTATTACTGAACTTTTATGTTTATCTTTATTGATTGTTTTGTTTTATTCTAATTAGTTCATGTTATTTTACTTTTATCTCGGTAGGCAGACTGCTACCGGCATTTAATTAATTCTGACTGATTTATATACTTTACTTTAAAAAAATAAATTAAAAAAAATATCTAGTTTCAAGTTTAATTCATGAATCCCCAAGCGACCACCGGTGGCCGCGCATCTATTGTCTTACTATTGTGTCTTTAATTGACGGTATCTGAAGGGTTAATATTTAGCATGTCCAGAACTAAATGTAAGTTAACGCAACTCCGGCCCCCAAGATACAGGCGCTGCCTAGTTTGGGGACCGCAGCTCAACTTAATGTTAATTTTACCGTTACTGTTAACATCCCCCTTAACATAAAGTACGACTAAAATGTTTTTGTAAGACCTTTACTGTAATACTATTGTTCACAAATTTAAAGATTGATTGTTTGATTGGTAATGTAATAGTTTTAAGGCATTCTTCATGTATTGGTAACAATGAACAATAAAACATTATTATTATTATTATTACTGAAATAATGTAGTAAGGTACATCTTTGCTGTTCACATGAACAATATAGTACAACGTGTAACGTTAAATGCGCAGAGCCTGAAAATAGTTTGTAGATCAGAATAACGAGCAGAATCAATTAAACCACTTTTTAATATAGGTTACATTTTTGAAAAAAATATTTAATAAAAATGTCGCCCTGTCTATTTATAAATAAGTCAAGCTATCACGTGCGCAAACCTGCCGAAATAGGTAAACAAACACAAATGGTTGTAGTCCATTCAAATTTTCTCATACACGAGATGAAAAAAGTTCTTATTTCAATGCAGATATTAATTTTAAACAAACTAAAACTGCACATAAAAGCTTATTTTTTTTTTTTAAATGATTTTTTCTCACTGTTTTAGGTCAATTAAATTAAAAATCATTTGGGGGGTCTGAGGTTTTGCGCATTTAACGTTACACGTTGTATAGGTAAGTCTAATAAAAAAAATAAACAAATGGTAAAATAGCTTCAAAAATAAAGATAATAACGTCAATACCTCCATGTACAGAGTCATACTGGTGTATCAAAGCGATCGTGGTCGCAATCAAACAGAGCCGACACAGCATCGCGCGTCGGAACACAGCACTACACTGAGTTGAAGTCACACTTCACTACTTTTTAATCCTTTTTCTTTCTTTTTACGAGTTCTTATTTTATGGCGCAGTGCGAGAAGTGGCGAGCAGTGCTAAAGTCTTTGGCTTACAAGTTGAAGGTTGTAAGGCAAAGAAGGAACTGGCTAGTCAGTAAAAGTCTGACACGCCTTCTTGCTCCGCCCTAGAGCGGGAGAAGGACGATGTCCAACCTAAAAAGAAAAAAATATTGCTAGTTAAAGACCCTGTTATTAAGTTTTTGGGATTTTGAAGTGGAATTTTTATCTTAAGTTATTCCCAATCGATTGATCTGATGTATTTTGGAAGACAATGTTAGCTGTATGTTGCAAATCTGCAATCGTTAAAGCTAGTAGAAAGCTTCAAATGTACGGGACTGACGTCATCACAACGCTCTGTCACGTGGTCAGAACAAAAGAATTGGCGGCAAGGCGGAAGGAAGCGTTCGACGCAAGCGAAACGGTTGTAACTTGGCTAGGGGCTCTATAATGTTGCCCAAAACCTGACATAAGACCCATCCGGTCGGAGAAATCTCCCTTTACTCTCTTCCCCTCCAACTAAGTTACACCGTTTCTTTTCTATTTACTTGTTCCTAACGCCTTGAATTTGCCACGCCTCCGATTCCTTTGTTCTGAAGTCATCTCTACCCTCAGTCACGTGGGCAGAACAAAGTAATCGCAAGCGTGGCCAACTCGAGGCGTTCGACACAAGAGAATCTAAATGAAACTTTGTAACTTGGCTAACGGAGCTGTTCCGCTTATCTCTAAAAACTATTTAAAATCCAAGTTTGAAGGGAATAAAGAGGTAAGCGTACAGTTTTATTCTGATTTAAGTCATCATCAATTCATCATCATAATCACTGGCCTGTTGGTCTAGTGGTTAGTGGCCCTGACTGCTATGCCGGAGGTCGTGGGTTCGATTCCCACCCAGGACAAATGTTTATGTGATGAGCAGTATCATTTGTTCTGTGTCTGGGTGTAATTTATCTATAAAATGTATGTATTTAGAAATATATAAGTATGTTTATCAGTTATCTAGTACCCGTAACACAAGCTCTGCTTAGCATGGGACTAGATGGCGTTGTGTGATAGTTGTGGAATATTATTATTATTTTTATTTATTATATTATAATCAGCCTTTTTAATATTCCCACTGCTGGGACTCAGACCTCCTCTCTAGGAGAGGGATTTAAGTCATACTACACTCTAATACTTTTATTGGAAACGTGCGTTAATGAAACTGGCGGCTATGGAGTTGCAAGAAAAAATTAGTAAAGTTTTCAAATAACAGTAATTTCACCTCGGATTAGCCTTGTTAGTTACGATATTCCCTCTACATAAAGTTAGTGATGATTTGAGACATAAATTCTAAGTTTTTAGTTGATTTTTAACCGCGTTTTATTCTTTACTGGGATGGTCAGTATTGGTGGGACGGCGTTGGCAACCACTCTGTTTTAATTAAACCATATATGGTGTGTTATTGTGTTGTTCTCTTAATATACATATGTACAAAACGTTACACACACACATGGGACACATTTATTTTATTTTTTAGGGAAGTTACTGGTGGTACATGCTTTACATTGAATGAACTTAAAAATTTGTAAATACTTTTTGGCCATTGCGGCAAATAAAATGTTTTTGCAGAACAGACGGCCCGATTTGGCAGACGGCCGCCTCCTTCTAAGAAGCAGTAATGTAGCAAAGGAGGAGGCCGCAAGCGTGAGGAAACGCCCCGCGTCCCAGCCGCCGATCCGATCCCGAGCAGGCGCGGGATAGCGGACGGCTAGCGATGGGTAGCTCGCCGTCCGGACCGAGCCCAAGTCGTCGACGGCGAGTAATGTTCATGATGTCAGCAAATCGTAGGGGCCCAGCAGGATCGAAGTCTACTGGGGCCATGGATTAAGTAAAAATGAACCCCAGGGCCCTGAAATGCAAGGCAAGAAGGAACATAGGAGTGGGTCATAGTCAGTAACCGTCTGATATCCCGCTCCAGAAGGAGAAGTCATTGGATTATTATATTATATGGAGATTTTTCACCTAAAAAAAACACCTCGTTGTCATTACACCAGTTCAAACAAACACAAACAGCAATCGAATTCTTCAGTAAGGTTAAAAACGCCTGGCTCTCAGTACACTCTCAACCTAAGCGGTGTGTTTGTGATCCACTTCTTTTGTTTTTCAAAACGTACTTTGTTTTAGAAACTGGCGTGTAGTGGTGGACATGTGCGTGAATTCCGGGAACGGGATTAAATGTCCGGGATAACTTTGTTGCGGGAATTGAAACTGCTAACTATTTTTGTTTGTTTGTAGTATAGTAGCGAGTGTAGTGTCAACCAGTATGGGTAAAAGTTTGGTGTAACCGCGTTTATTGAAGCCATTTATAATTTAATAAATAAAATTTTGTTGTGAGGCGCAAGAGTAATACTTTTTTTTTCATTTAAATTCAAAAAATGTCTAAGATGCGACACTAATTTAGCTACAAATACATTAAAAAGCTGTTACATTATTTGGGAATTGCTTAATACCTATTATCTTAATAATTATTTTATCTTCTTCACTTTAATTTTGTAAACTGTCATCATTATTCATCCGAAAGACATATGATAAATGTTCTTTTAAATAATAAAAAAAAAATCTTTCACTTTAACTAGATGACCGGTGTTTCCTAGTGACTTCTCAGGTAGACTCAGGGGTCAAAATCTCTATTAAAGTTCATACAGTAAAAGAACATGTAATCCTTATCCTTATCCTGTTAGGGGGCCGAGATACAGCTCGGACACTTCGACCCATGTGGATCTTTTGTGGTCCCCTAGATAGCTTACTCCTCCCCACCCTCGCTGAAAATCTCCTTCATAAGTTTCACAACGAGATGCGGGGATAAGAGCCTGTAATCCTCTGGTTTTGGATATCCTACCCCTAGAAGACTCATTCGCTTGTTAGCCAAAGCATCGCATGTGCACAGCAGGTGCTCCATGCGTTCTGTATGTTCCTCACACAACCTGCACATGGAAGTCGCGGCTAGACCCATTTTCATGAGCATGTCGTTGGTTCCAAAGTGCCCTGTAAAGGCACCCATCAGGTAGCGGATTTGCCCCCTGCTCATATTCCAGATACATTCCCGTGCCTTGAACGTAGAGCCCAGGAATTTCTTGGAGTGTCCCAGACCCGTAATAGACAGCCAGTGTGTTTTTTGGCTATGATCTGCATACTCCCTGAATGCGGCCTTCACGAGGCACGTCGAGATGCCTACACATGGTTCTGGTCCCACAAAGTCATTTTCGGAGCCCTCTCTTGCCAGTTCATCCGCCATTTCATTACCATGGATTCCCTTATGCCCTGGGACCCACATCAACTTTACCCTGTTACGCCTCCCAAGCCTGTTCAGGGCCCGGATGGCGTCCAGAATAAGTTTGGAGTCCACCTTGTAGGACGCCATGGCCTTGATTGCAGCTTGACTGTCACTTAGAATATAAATAGATTTATCTTTGGTTTGTCTTTCTATATTCTCTTGAGCACAGGTTATTATGGCATATGTTTCTGCTTGGAATACTGTTGCCATCTTCCCTAAGCTTCTACTACATTTGTAGCCTTTTGCGTATATTCCCGCTCCTGTACCGGATTCCATTTTGGATCCATCAGTGTACCATACCAGACTATCTTTTTCTGGTGGTTCAAGTCCCTTAGTCCAGTCTTCCATTGTTGGGATCTGGACCTTAAAGGACCTTTCGAATACAAACATGGTTTGCATTTTATCAGATATCATGCTTGTTACCCGATCCAGGTCCTCATTCCTATCGAATCTTGTATGGTTAGTCTTTGGCTTAGAGGCATCCCATAGTCCAGCAACAGCAAGACGATGCATTGCCTTCCTTGCCTCGAGTTCTACCATCATATGCAGGGGAGGGATGTTGAGATATCTCTCTATTGCTGCCGTAGGTGTTGTCCTAAAAGCACCCGTTATTCCAAGGCATACTGTTCTTTGTAGCTTGGTCAGTGGCGCTTTGCACGTGGCAAGTTTCGTTCTTGTCCACCACACTATGCTGCCGTAAGTGATAATTGGTAATATCATTGTTTGGTACAGCCATCGTAGCACTTTAGGTTTTAGCCCCCAAGTTCTACCATATGTGGAGCGACACATACCGAACACCCGCAGGGCCTTTGTCGTTATGTTTTCCACATGAGTTTTCCACCTGAGCTCCTTATCAAGAGTTACCCCTAGATATTTAACCTCGGTGGACCATGGCAACTTGATTCCATTGAGGGAAGGGTTTCCTAGATTTCCCAGTTGCCTTTTCCTCGTGAATGGGATAATGACTGCCTTGCCTGGATTGATAGAGAGATGGTTCTTTGTACACCAATCTTCTGTCATCCTCAGCGCTTGTTGTAACAATCCAGACACTATGTTCGGGAATTTACCATTAACCATTATAGCTATATCGTCTGCATAGCCTACTGTGTAGAATGGTCCGGTGTTGAGTTTGGTGAGTAGCGAGTCTACTACCAAGCACCACAGTAATGGTGACAGCACTCCGCCCTGCGGACAACCTCTTGTCGTTTTCGCGCTGAGTCGGTCTCCCATTATTTCCGATCTGACTATTCTGCTCTTTAGCATATAGTCGATCCAGTTACACGTGGTATCATTGATACCATGCTCCTTTGCAGCAATGCGTATGGACTCAAATGTTGTCTTGTCGAAGGCTCCCTCTATGTCGAGGAAAGCCCCCACGCAGATTTCTTGTCCCTCTAGCGCAGCCTCGGCCCGACTCGCGACATAATGTAATGCCGTTTCCGTGGACTTGCCGGGGCTATAGGCGCACTGTAGTCTATGTAGAGGGAATTTCTTAAGCGGTCCCTCTCTTAGGTACCTGTCTACCAGTTTCTCTAATGATTTCAAGAGAAAGGATGTAAGACTGATAGGCCTGTAAGCTTTAGCTTCTTCGTAGTTTGGTTTACCAGCCTTCGGTATGAAGGTGACTTTGGCCTCTCTCCATGTCTTGGGTACGTACCCAAAGGCTAGGCAGGCTCTGTAAAGCCTACTCAGCTGCGGTATTAGAACGGAGGCCCCTTCTTGCAATAACACTGGGTAGATGCCATCCGGGCCAGGGGATTTGAAAGGCTGGAAGCCTGCTATCGCAAACCTCAGCCTGTTCTCATCTACCACTTTCTTTGCTGTGAGCCAGTCATTCTTTGACGTGTGCTTACCAAGCTTGTCCCTTGTGACTGGCTCCTCTTCGTCGCTATCGCGCACTACACATCCTGGGAAGTGAGTCTTAAACATCACACTCAGAGTGTCCTGTCCAGTTTCCGTAAGGTGCCCATTCTGATCCTTCACGGATGATAGTGGGTTTGCCTTGGTCATGGACATTGCTTTGCACAACCTCATTCCATCTGGTAAGGCTTCAATGGAGGTGCAATGCTGTCGCCAAGCAGTTCTTTTGGCCTTGCGTACCGCCTTATTATACCTCGTTAGCATGCTAGAGTAATCAGAAAAATCTTTCCTGGCTTTTGCAGCATTGAAGGCCTGTCGTGTTTCCTGACGTATTTTAGCCAGTTCAGGAGTCCACCATGGTTCCTTTTTGCAAAGGGCCTTTTTCTCTGGGCAATTATCTTCCCATGCACCTATGGTGCCTGCCGTGATTCTGTCTGCTTCAAATTCTATATCAAGTATGGAATTAGCTTACCTTTAGGGCTCCCTAGGTTTACTTTGAGGTCCCTCCTGTACGAGTCCCAGTTTGTATGTCTTGGGTTTCTCCTTCGTCTAGTTTCGGCTTTGCCCGCCGTCCTAAACCTAAAGCATATATAATTATGGTCAGACAGAGAAACTTCGTCCGAGACATGCCAATTTTCAACATGAGCACTGGCTCCGTTAGAAGCCAGTCGATGACTTCAGCTCTTGCCGAAGTCCTGAAGGTGGGTTTATTCCCTGTATTAAGGATCTGTAGTGGGGAACTTACCACGAAGTCCAGCAAATCCTCCCCTCGTTTGTTGACATCTGTGCTGCCCCAAACGACGTGGTGTGCGTTCGCATCACAACCAAGTATCAGGTCAAGATTTCCTTGGCTGCCGTAGTCAACCAGTCTTCTAATTAGTGGTGATACTGGTTCCTTTTCTTCATATGGGAGATAGGCCGAGGCAAGGATAAGTTTCCTTTTCCCCGTCCCAGTCTCCACTTGGATCAGAGCTGTTGTGAGATCCCTGTAACAGAAAGTACGTAAGGGCATTGCCTCTATACCGCCCCTGATATAGATACAAGTCCTCGCGTCATTAGTTGGACAGTCATAGAGGACTGTGCCCCCTGTCCCACCTAAGCCTTTTATAGCCCCTTTATACAAATAAGGTTCCTGTATTAAGGCAATGTCAAATTTCCCCAATTTCAGTTGCCGAGCCAGAAGGGCAGTAGCGGCTCTGCAATGATGGAGATTAATTTGTACGCACCTTAGTCCCGCCATCTTGGTCTTCTGATGGGGTCGTGTTAGTAGGAGGGCCTTAAACTTGAGGCTCCTCCTCCATCTCCTGGCTCTCCTCATGGGCAGCTGGCGAGTTCATACCCAGGGCAACGAGGTCCCCGAGGATGTCATCGTCTAGGTCCTCAGTCACCCCGGCATGGGTCTCCAGCTGCGTCACGTCGCAAGCAGGGTCTTCTGGTGAGGCCTCCTCACGCTGTGGTGGCGGTCCGTCATCTGAGTGTCCCGCCTCCACCTCCGCGATGGGTGCCTCTCCCCTGTCTTCTTCCAGGAGCTTGAACGTATAACGCTCAATGCCTCCTGGAAGAGAGTAGCCCGAGGCCTTGATGACCCCAGCGGACACCCCGTCCATGAGAACGATCCGACGGATGCCGGTGTCCTCAATGAGGGTGCTCACGACCTTCCAGTCGTCCGTCCTCAGAGCAGGGTTGAGCCGCTGGAGCAATCTAATTGCCCGGGCAGGGTCCCTGAGCGTCAGGTTCCGGCTCTTCCATGCCATTTTGACTGGCCTTGGTAGGTCCCTGGCGTCAACAACCATCAGCTTCAGAGAGCCGAGTTCCACATTGTGGATGGCTTCCCGAAGCCAGTGAGCTGCATCGGAGTTACTGCAGGACACATGTACTGCACCTGCAACAACTCCGGGAGCAACCGCCAATACTGGTAGTGGATCCGGTGCCTCTTCCAGCTTCTCGATTATGAGCTCCTGGATGGGCCCCAAATCCCCAGCCTTCAAGTACTCCTCTGGGTACTTGACTGTGACAACAGCGAGTTTCACGGCCGCCACCGCATCCCTGAAGGATCCGGTCGAGGACGATTGCCCTTGGGTTTTCATCCTCTTGGCGTCCATGTCCCCGCTATCGCCGCTGAAAACAGCTCGCGGTCTCTTGGATGGTCCTCCCGTAGAAGTCCCTTCCAGAGCCGCTTGCTTCTTCAGCTTTTGGCGCTTCCTTTTTTGCGCCCCAGTTCGTCCAGCCGGGTACTGGCCTGCTTCGCTGAACGAAGTGGCTCCTGGCCCAGTGGACTTAAAAGCAGTCCCGCCCTTCGGTAGTCCCGCAGCGGTACCGGCCCTTGGCAGTGCCGCAGCAGTCCCGTCCATTGACGGTCCCGCCGCGGCCCCACCCCGAGACGTTCCCACTACAGTCCCGCCTTTTGACGGTCCCGCCTTTCTCAGTGCAGTCCCGGCTTGCGCCGGTCCCGTCTTATGGGGTGCAGTCCCAGCTTGCGCTGGTCCCGTCTTAGGTGGTGCGGTCCCGGCTTGCGCCGGTCCCGCCTTATGGGGTGCAGTCCCAGCTTTCGCCGGTCCCGCCTTGTGGTTTTTTTTAGATTTGTTATCCATAAAAACAACCGGAAAGAAGATTCGTCTCTCGACTGCCCCACCCGCCATGGAGTGCTCAAGTGGCGATGCTACGGTAGCACCAGGGATTGATCGAGAGATATAGCCCACTCCGATTAGTTACCCACGAGACCGCACAGCACCAACCCAACACCATTACCACTAACGATGTGAGCGAGCACTGCCGTCTGCGGGTCCCCAATGGGAGTGAGTTAACCTAGGGGCCGTCTGACCGGACCCCGACAGCCGATTGACTGTAGCCGGCTGAGCTACAGCCTCCCGTGTGAGGAGAAATCCGGGCCAAAGTGGAGTGTTGCCTCAGAGACGTTAAAACCGCCTACGCTCATCGGCTCAGCCACCAGGATCCCATCATCCTCCCGTACGGGTTCCCGCGCACGGCACAAACACGCGGGAGGTCATTACTATCCAACATCTGATCTTGTTCGATGGTGGACACCCAGGGGCATGACCTCACCACCCCTGTGTTAAGTCGTCCGGCAGTTTCAGTTGCGTCTAATTCTGAGGGAATTAGACCAATAACAGGGCGGCAACCACGTGAAGGATAACTACCGGACTTGCCTTGAGGATCTGTACGACCGTAGCGCTCTCCCTCAAGACCACGCCACCTTGTCCCTCTGAGGGAGGGAGCAAGGTAGGCCTGCATCTATACTACCAAGCAAAGCAAAAGCAAAGCGTGTCGTTGTGCAACCGCAAAAGCATACATACAGGCCCTCCCCAAAGAACATGTAATGGTCAAATCATATGAGCACCATGCAGATTAGTGTCTCAGATGGTCTTTTGAGGAAAGAACCGCGCAGATTTGAGTGCACCTGTCCAGTCAGTGCAAACATTTGTCAGTATTCGTGTAGCTCATCTGCGTGAAAATAGAAAATTGCCCAAAAAGAAATATACTTTCGGGAAATAAAGTATCCTATGCTATTCCAGGACATAGTTTGCCCGTGCGCCAAAATTCATCAAAATCTATCCAGTCGTTAAAGCGTGAAGAAGTCACAAACCTTCACACGCACATGTACAATCTTTTGCTCTTTTTTAGTCTGCTGTGATGGTTAGCAAGAATATTCGATAAGATAAGACGAAAATTATCGGCAAATCCCGACATTCAAAGCAAGATGAAACACATCACTACCCAGCACTAACTTCTTCACGAACACGGTTTGTTTTCAGCGTCTGTGTCGGCGAAATCTGATCTACACTTCAAAATTCTTTCTCCGAAAACAAGTACACGAATGTTTGTGTACTTCTGTTTCATAAACTTGTCCTTGAAGGTGGAATTTCGTTGAAAAGGTTTCACGTGTAAGATAATAAGGCCTTGAACAAATAATTAAGAAACAATTAACTTTGAGAATTATGTAAGATTATGACAAAGGAAGTTGTTATTAACATTGTAAATATTTTGAATTGGGCAGGTATTTCATTTTATATTGTAAGACTAAGAGCCTCGACGGTGTCGTAAGGGTTCAGTAGTTAAGGCGCTTGCCTTTCATGCTTGAGGTTGAGGATTCGTAACCGAGCCAGTACCAATCTAAATTTTTCAATTTATAAGCAACTAGCTTTTGCCCGCAGCTTCGCCTGCACAGGTGCATAATATATAGCCTATGTCACACAAGAATAAAACAGTTTTCTATCGTTGAAAAAATTTTCGCCGGATCTGTACACTCAGAGATTACCTCCTAAAAACAAAAAAGAAAAACATTTTTAACTTTTCCTCTTTATTATAATTGTGTAGATAATTTATTTACCTAGGACTTAATTGACACTATGCCTCGGAAAGCAAGTACAGTGCGTTTCACTTAAGAAGTCCCTTCGGCATAATGTTGGCTCCCGTCTGTCAACACAAAAACATAGGGAAAAAAGGAAAGAGCCTTAACTCTACCAAAATTATTCCCCGAAATGCGAAACGAAATCGATAATTGTAGTTGCAACACTTTTTGTAGAATTATGAGGGGAGTGGGATTTTATTTAAAAAAAAGCAGGTCTAAAAGGTAGTTGGAGAGAGGTACGATATTGTAGCGTGGCGTTTTTGGTATTTGAAAGAATTGTAGGACAATAAGAATGGAGCTCAGCGTCCTATACTTTATTAAAAAATAGATAAAAAAGAATAAAAAAGGCAATTGTTAAAAGTAACGAAGTATCAGTTAATCTTCCTAATATTAAGTAATTTAATTGCAAACAATATTGCAACACTGTTTTTCTGTATTGCCAAGATTACGGCAAAGGAACTTCTTAAGTGAAACGCACTGTAAAGCCGTTGGTTCTGGTTGTCATTAGTAGATCTTGGAAAGTCAATATAGGTAGATGCCAAAAAGTCAAACCATCAGTATATCCAAGTAGTATCGTGATGCCCAGTTTATGGGTTGTGGAAGTCTGATAGGCAGTCGCTCCGTGTAAAACACGGGTATTTAAGCTACATATGGTTAGACTGGAAACTGGCCCTCAGCTAGTTGGAAAAAGGCTTGGGAGGTGATGATGTACGAACACACGATGAGATCGGTGCTAGAATGAGGCAACTGAAATCCCTTAAAATCCTTTTAGTTTATTGGAAACATACAAACATACACGCTGGGGACTTTATTTTAGGATATATTTATTATAATATATTCCTCCGGCTTCGTCCACGTTCACATGGTAATTGGCACATTGACTTAAAACTGTTTTATGCGAGAGAGAAATAATTGAATTGAGTGCTTGCGGTATGAATCGCAAGCACAGAATTATTATTTGCTGATGTGTTTTACGAACTTGAGGCGGACGAAGTCGCAGGCCATAGCTAGTTTTAGAATAGGTACTTGTGCTGTTGTGCTGTGTCTGTTCTGTACCGAATAAAAGTATTACTATTCTATTCTATTCTACCTATAAGAAAAAAGTAAACATCTGTTGTATTTGTTTGAATAATTGTTACCCCTACAGACACAACCACCTCTTAAGACCAAATTGGTTTGGATTCAATTCAAAACGTTTAGGCTATATCCTGACGTAGGATATAACTTAGAGATCTTTATTTTAATATTAAATTCTCATGATAAAATGTAGACTTTATCCAAAAACCTGGACGCTGTTATAGGTTATTAATAATGACATAGCTTTGCTGTAGAGTTGAAAAATAAATTTTAAACTTATTTAGACCAAAGCGAGGAAAATAGAATATCATAAACACTACCTCACACGACCCCACTTTGCGTGCGACTGCTGATAAAGTTCTAAACACTGAAACTTTTCCTTTCAGGTCATGCAGGAAATAATTCTCATAACATTTCTGAGTAACGAGTACTTTATCGATTAAACTGGATTTATCGTCGGTAACTGCCGTAAACAAGCTATCGGAGTTATAAAGAAGTTTGTACACATCAAAGAGGCGATGTATTGGCCAAGTTTTTGCAGTTTGCAGATGGTATGTGCAATGTGCAGCGATAAGATTCTATATAGCTCATCACATTATGCGTGAGACTGCAGCTTTATGCTGAGCGTTCGGCCATTTTGTGCGGATGTAACGTATATCTTCCTTATTAATTTATTGATGTTATGGTAGGTTTAAGATTGCGTTTTTTTTCGCGTAAATAAACTGTTTTTCTTTCTTTCTGTATAAGAACGGCTAATGAATTTCGTGATCAAATTCGTCGTAAAGATTTCGCCTGCTTCTATGAACAAACGGTTGATTCAGCGTTGGTAGGTCTTCCATAAGATGGACAAAAATGACCTGATGAGGGTCACGGCGTACCACTGCAATGACCGGTCCTGTACGTCTCACATAGATGCACAGGACCGGTCGTTGCAGTTCAAATGATGATGACTTCTGTATCATCATTATTTCAGCTGGAGATAGGATTTTTCGTCAAGCTTTGCCACACTAATCCAGCCCTTTTGCGTTTTGTATTCAGTGGTTTTTTTAATGATTAGGTTCGCGTTTGACCACTATCTTACGTGATGGAAAACGATGATGTGGCCAACGATAGAGCAGGGCCTAAGATTCTTACGACTTTTATACACTTAACAGGTCTGTTTACCATTTATGAGGCCTGTTGTACCTTTTAATATACGGCCATATTTTTGGGAATATTACTCAAACCTAGAGTCTAGTGTCATCTGATATACGAGCAATATGGCAAGGTTTAGCATTTTTAGACTGTCTTTGTTCTCTCCTAAATATCTTTCTTTCCCGATTCGATCGCTACGGGAAACTCGAGTATTTTTATTTCAGCACAAAACATAGAAAAACAAACGAGTGTTCTCCTTTCCTTTGCACGAGAGAATAATAACGAACGGAGTGCATTGACACCGTCAAACGTCATGAGAACCTTTGTTATTGGCACAGAAGCGTACCATCGCAGTTAACAAACTTCGTGGAACGTCATTATGACAGATGTGTGGATCTGTGGATGTAGAACGCTGGCGTGATGCTTAGGGAAATGTTGAACGTGTCCGATATTTCGAACCAACATTTTTGATTCAATTTATTGTTTAATGGTGTCATGTAAGAGATGTGCCGTTGCGGCAATCTGGGAATATTGCTGGCAATATTGCCACCAATATTCATACATCGGGCAATATTCCCACCAATATTCCCACTTCACGGCAATATTGGCTGCAACGGGACATCTCTAGTCATGTATAGGTAATTCAATCGCCTTTGTTTTACCATAGACACGCTACCTACTTTTTATTTAATTTATTTGATATTAATGTTTTTTTTTTACAATAATTATTTTTTTTGTCAGAATAATTGATAAGAATATTATTTAGAGGAATGGTTTGTGTTTTTGTGTTTAATGAATAAACTGAAAAACTCTTGCAAAAAATTCTGAGTAACGAAGGCTATGTTTTATGTACGCGGGCGATGCCGCTGGCAAAAGCTAGAAAATCATAAAGAAAAAAAAAATACACTCGATGAAATCACTAACAAACAAAACAGAAAAAAACTGTTTGCTCAAAAAACTATTTAAATGTAAAAACCAGCATTCAATTACAATTACTAACTAAAAAAAGCAAATGGAAATACCAAATTAGTTTCTTTTCAATAAATTTCAATTTATTTAAAAACCCAGCACACAGTCAAACAATTTCTAAGAAGTTTTGAATTAATATCGTTCTTCTCATATTCCCCGGGGTACGTGTGGCCGTATATATTTCTCCTTTGAAGAGAGAAACATATTTCATATTTTGTACATCTCACAATCCACACGTAGAACATTATCTATTGAAGGAGAGCTATCGCTAAAGTGCCTTATGTAACATCTCCCTCAATCATTTGCTTTGCGACACAGAATCGATAAGTTACGTTGTAAATCATAGCTTCTATCCGGTATGATGGTCGTGTATGTGTTTGGAATTTGGGGATGTTAGTTTGTTGGTGTCCGGTTGGACTATTTTATTTTATGGTCTCACAACCTTACAAAACCGTTAAAAAAGAAAGGAACAGAGTGAGCAAGAAAAGATGCTACGCATTAAAAAAAGACTGTGACGGCGACTTCATCCTCGCAAATGTAGCTTAGCTTAGTCAGCCTTACTTGGTTGGACTCATGCTTCCTCTCTAGGAGATGGAATGGGCCGTGATCCACAACGCGGACCTAGTGCGGGTTGGTTCTAAGACATGCCGGTTTCCTTACGATGTTTTCCTTCACCGTTTTGAGAGCAGTGGTGATGAAATAAATTACACAAAGTAGGCGTCTAGCTGTGTTTGAACCCGTTTACAACTCGTAAGTCGGGGCCGATATCACTCGGCCGACACTGCTCCGCATATGTAGATTTTTTCTAAAATAAAAAACGGTGGCATTCAGTAGTCTAATGGAGATATGAGAATGTGTCGTAGGTGCATTCAGCAACATGCAAACACATACACAAAACACTCAGACTCGGAACAACTATCTGAAGGACATATAAATATTTGTTCCGTGCAGCAGTCAATCGCTTAACCATTGCGTCAACCGTGTCGTCAAATTATCCCAAGGGGACAAACTCTTGGGAAAACAGTGCTGTATGTGTGCCAAATTGCATCCAAATACGTACAGGCGTTCGAATATGAAAAAGTGTGTGATGAAGGCTAAACTTTGTATGTATGTGTGTGGATGTTTGTTAATACATCACGATCAAACGGTCTAATAGATTTGCAAGAATATATGCACGCGGGTAGGCCATGTCATGGAATAGCACATACGATGCTTTTATCTAGAGTATATGTTCCCTTTAAACAATTTTCTACTTTCAATTCAAGCCCAGTAGATCGTAATAAATATTAGAGTGAATTCTGATTATCGATTCAAACGTTATGTAATAAAACACAAGCGAAGTCTTTTTCCCTTAGCTTGGCATCCATGATCTATTCGGTAACCGAGTATTTCTTTGCTAAACAGGAATGCACTTTTTATCAATCCCTAGATCATCTTTTTATAAAGAGTTAAAGTTTGATTATTTTGTTTGTAGGAGGTCATCTTTGAAAGTACTGGTCCGATTCCTAAAATTTTTTCACCAATAGAAAGCTGCTTTATTCCTAAGTGACATAGGCTATTTTATGTATGCAGGCAAAGACGCGGCCAAAAGCTAGTGTGGTATTTTCATCTGTTACGAGCACCGCCATAACACCAAGAATAATCTGAACTATAAAGTTTAGTAACCAACCAAAACTTATCCCAAGCAAACCCAGAAACCCAAGCAACAGCTCACACACCTTACAGATCGCATGAATCATTAGTGTGTCATTGAACGGCTCGATTTCACTTGATTAATGTGCTTAGCAATTATTTACCCCCTGAGGTGATATGGCTGGGGTGGCCCGATATTTCGGCTAGTGGGATTGCGAGAGGTTGGCTTATATCACCTTGTGTATATGTATAGGGTGGTAGTTGATGTGGTAATTTAGGTGAGACTTCGGAATCAGGCACTATGTTAATTACATTTAAAGGAATATTCGTTTGTATGTAATCTCAAATTACTAATACATACAAACTCTGTAGCATGCATTTATGAGATAATTATATACTTTTGGAGGTATGCGGAACAGAGAGTAAAGTCCCGCAAACCTCATTTGAAAAGGGAGGATCCTCCGACCAGACAGGTGTTATAGTCTGGTGGGCGACTGCCTGATGGTTGATGTCGGGCTGTCGTATATGTTCAAATCGCGCGGAGAACTTTGATTGCGCGATGCAGGATTTCGTAGTTCTTATGTGGCGTCATAGATGTCGCCACATACTTTCTTGTATTTTTTTTACGTGGAAAATCATGAAATAATCTTGTCCACTCTGGGTGATGTTGGCAAAAGACAGGGTAGACGCTCTTTCATTTGCATACATCTGTCCTCAAATCTTTCCAGACGCTATTCTTTCGCGTCATCGTTAGGCCTCACGGTATGCGTCCAGATCATCACGCCGTCTTAGTCTGCCCCGATAGCACTCATGGCAGAGGAGTGAAAGAACACTATCTTTCTATTTCGACATAGTTGCAATTACTAATATATATTATTTCTAGGTATTATTTAGTATGTATTTTTGTGATACTCGTATTTATTTTACTATGGCTATGTTTATAACTATTGTAGTATATCTTGTTTGGCTTTTATATTATTTTATTTGTAACTATGTATTTTGTGAGTACTAATTTTCCTTTTACTTTTACACACGGTGTCTGCAATATCTATTTTCTTCTCCTCTCCTTTCGCAGGTATGCTGGAAGAGGTAACCTTTTAAATCAGCATCATCTTTGTACTATTCTTCTGTTTCCTTCTTCTTTTCTTTTATTTTCATGTGTGTACATAAATAGTTAAATAAATAAATTAATGATTACATGAGACCAATTAAATAGTTTAAACTCCGAAACAAAAAAGGCTAATTTAAAAAATAACCTACACAATAACAATCATCCAAAAAGAGCACAAATAAAATAAATACAACATAACAAAATAGTCAAAGAGCTGACGTACAGAAAGCCAACTGTATCCAATCTTGAGTTATTTAACAAAACACGGGTAGAAACGATCTGTCAAAGTCGTAGAGCCTATTCATGCCAAGATAAATACTCAGAGAACGTGATAAGAGGGAGGACTACAAACATTGTACTTCAAACCCACTATGTTTGCTCTGAAACATTTTTTGTCTCACTCTCTCTTGATTAATGCTTTGATACGTCAAAAACATTTATGTAGTCAGTTTTATGGGATGACAAACGGGAGGAGGGAATTTATATGATATAGTGTCACGATTGATGGGGGAAAGTATGAGAGCAAACTGTTGGGTTGTCAAGTTCGATTGGGTAAGTTTGATGGTGAAAAAAAAAATGGAACGGTTTCGCCTTGTTTCAGTTTTTGTGATATTATAATACCTGAGTTTTTGATATAGCACGTGGTTGATGTTTGTATGAACTGGGAAAGTCATTATTTGTATCAAAAAACTCGTTGTTACTTTATTTTTTATTAGGAACACCAACGACATATTTACAAGATATTTTCAAAGTCAAAGTCAAAAATTTATTGCAAAACACAATACAATAAATAATACATTTCTGGATGTCAGTTGAATGTTCTAGTTAATTGTAGTTCACGTTTAGCTAATCGTATAGAAGTTTAATTTTATGTGTGAATCATAGATCATACTACTGCTAGTACAATCTGACTATACCTATAAAAAATATTGGATATAAATTAAATTTGATAAGAAAATATAAATGTCATATTCAGATGATTTATGTCGGTTACTTACATTTTATATTTTGAATATTTAACCTTATCTTGGCAATAAAACAAATGAAATATTTCTGATTAAATGAATGCTTATGGTTACAAAAATCCACAACTCTTACTAATATTATAAAAACGAAAGTGAGTTTGTTTGTTACGTCTTCTCGCCTAAATAGCAAAAACGATTTTGTTGAAACTTGATACACGGATAGACCATGTCCTGGAATAGGACATAGGATACTTATTATCCCGGAAGTATGTTCCCTTGGGATAATTTTCTGCTATCACGCGGGCGAAGACGCTGGGAGCAGCTAGTAATATTATAAATATAAGTTCAATTACAAAAAGGAGACGATATATCAACCTAATCTTTCTTCAATCAAACCGCTGTATGTATCTATCTATCTAAAGTCTACTTCCAGTTTATCTATAAACTAAAGTTAAAGGGTATTTTCGGGAGAGATGGATATATAGTAGACAATGGGAACGATGCCCGATATTTTGTTTTGGCCTATTATAACATAATTATTTTTTGTCAATAGGCTAGTTGCCGTAAAAAATGTAATTATTCTGTCTTTTAGGTTACCAAAAAATAAGGGACACTTGTTATTTTTTGTTTAATCGAAAAAAGAAAAAATATGAGTCCAATATTTTTTATGAAAGTTATTTTTTTTCAATTTGTTCAGAATAATGCCTTAGAACTTAATAGGGCCGTCTCCCCCGAAATCACTCTAAGCTATAATCATGTCAGGGATTGAAAATTATGACAGAAACAAGTTAATACACGTTATATCAAGTAACTTTGAACTTAAGCCCGAAAAGTAGATAGCTGTCACGTTTATAGTCTGAGAAGTTAGATCAGTTTGTGTTATCGTGGCATAATGTATGTACTTCATGTACTTGGTACTATTGTTCGACAGTTTTGTAGGTGATTAGGAAGCTCACGATTATATTGGTAATTTATTAGTATTATACTGTAGCGACATCTATGACGCCACATAAGAATTACGAAATCCTGCATCGCGTAATCAAAGTTCTTCGCGCAATTAGAACATATAGAACAGATCGAAATCATCTATCCAGCAGTAGCCTACCAGACTATAACACCTGTCTGGTCGGAAGATCCTCCCTTTACAACGGAGGTATGTGGGACTTTACTCACGGTTCCACCAAATTATATTATTTTTAGTATATCCGAAACCTGAATATACAGGGTTATTGGTATAACACTAACAACCTTGAAGGACTGTATTATTAGCGTCATAAACAATCCTGCCAGGGCGTAGCATCGCCGTGCCCTCGTGGGGGCGATCGGCGGCGGAGACCTCTCGCGCCGGGCCCTGGTCGAGGCCATGGTCCGGAGCGAGGAGGAATGGCAGGCGGTCGCCTCCTTGCAAAGGAGGAGGCCGACCGCATCAGGCAACGGCGCCCTCGCCGCCGTCGGCGGGATTCCGATCCCGATTTCCGGCCACCGTAGACGCGGGCTCGCGGGCGGCGAGCCATGGGTAGATTTTTTTTTTTTTGTCAACGGGGAAAATCATCTTTGACGAAACCCGCTCTTGAGTGGATAGCTCGCTGTCCGATCGTCCGGTAATGGACCGAGTCCAAGACGTCGACGGCGCGCACTGTTCCCGCGCGCCTCAAGGAGTTGTCAGCAGCAGGAGGGGCCCAGCTGGGTCGAAGCCTACTGGGGACAGGGTTGTCCGAAAAGGAGCTCGTGCCCCGGTATGAAGGCTTGAAGGAACGGCGCGGGGTTTTTAGTCAGTAAGAGTCTGACACTGTCTCCCGCTCCACCCAAGAGCGGGTTTCGTCAAAGATGATTTTCCCCGTCGACAAAAAAAAAAGCGTCATAAACAATAAATTTTGTTCTATGAATAAACTGCACCCTATAATACCTTCCTCCAAAAATATAATGAATAGAACGGTTTCCTCGGACGCCGTGACTGAGTCAGTTCTAAGCAAAGGCAGTGTGACTTGTGAACATTTCTTTCTTATGCCTGACCGATTTGTCAACGTCACTGCTCATATTTTATCAACTTGGGGACAAAAGTAACTGTATTTTGATATCGGCAAGCCCGCCGACTAGTTTTCAAACGTGTGATGGATTGTCCGGGGTCGTATCCATTTTGTCTCTACGTTTTTTCCCCCTTTTTTCTTTGGGGAGGAAGTTTTTTACTGACGTATTGTAGTTGTAAGCAGTTGTGAGTTTATGCGGATTTATTTCCGCTTCTGTGCGGCTGGTTAAGCATTATTTATGTATGGGTTTGTGTAATATGTATGGAAATTTTGTTAGCTTAGTTTTAGGAGGCATTTGTTTTTTTTTTTTTGTTTTGGCAAACTTTGAATTGATTTGCATATTGTGCTAGATTACTAAGTCAGAGTGACGGAGAATATGTAACATTGTGTAAAACAAGTTTAAGCCAGTTAATTC
This sequence comes from Mythimna lalbum, assembly GCA_949319445.1. Taxonomy (NCBI): domain Eukaryota; kingdom Metazoa; phylum Arthropoda; class Insecta; order Lepidoptera; family Noctuidae; genus Mythimna; species Mythimna lalbum. Next base: position 2,670,540 of record OX439356.1, on the reverse strand, counting down.
ATGAATCCCCAAGCGACCACCGGTGGCCGCGCATCTATTGTCTTACTATTGTGTCTCTAATTGACGGTATCTGAAGGGTTAAACTCAGCCATAAAGTGGTGCTACTACTAGATCAATGTATCAGTCTTACTCAGTGAATTATAATCTCCTTTTGTCCTAGAATAATTTTGTTTTTTTTTTTTGTTGTTAACAAAGACCAAAAGTGACTGAAAAAAAAAATTAAGACTCGTAGCACATCTACATAATTCAGCTGTCGCTGTTTATAAATTAGTCAGTAAGGTTTTAGAGCCCTAGTATTAAATAAGAGTAAAGGTAGCTTTACTTGTATTAGGTTTCGATGGGGCTGGCGTGGTCTTACTGTAACCAAAAGTCCCTAAATTTATAAAAGAATAAAAAAATGTAGATCTGTATTGTTTATAATTAAAATTAACGAGCATTTATATAAAACTTGAAACTTTTGATTAGTTCGCATCAATGTTACTTTTCAGATACCAAGTTTAAAATGTTATAGTATATCACTGAACATATTTCAGCTCTTGCCGACCATCGGTCCAGAACTATTGGCCTCACTAAACACTTCCGTAATTGGTTTCTAGTTAGCAGTATCAACCACTTTTTTTTGAGTAGAGAAATCCTCCAATGACATCTCCACGCCGCGGTACGGGAAGTAGTGTCAGACTTTTATTGACTAAAAACCCACTCCTATTTCGTTGCCATTTTGGACAAGAGAGGAATCTTCCTTTCAGAAGCAGATCTTTGGGCCCAGTAGGCTTGGACCCTGTTGCCGTACATGCATCTATTTTATGAAAGTTAGAATTAAAAAGTAAATAATCGCAGAATACAAAATTCAAACCGATTCAAATTCAAGGCTACCCGCCAAGTTAACGACAGCAACAAACACCCTCCTAATATTATAATCAAAGTGATATTTTAATCTCATCCTTGTAAATTCCAATTAAGTAAAATAATGAGCCATTTGAAATTTCTAGGCGTCACTAAAGGTAATTTGGAGGGTCAGATAGGTGAGGAGAAGTTTCAGCTCCCATTTTGTAGTTGTTATGATGGCAATTATAATAATGGTCCAGGCCAAAGTTCTAAATAGATATCGTACCTTAAATCGTAGTGAGCTCCTGGACTAAATAGGGATACTTTATGCGGGTACTCAACTGAGCCTAACTAGGGTGAATGAACTTTTCAATGAGAATAGTTTTGGTTTTGATTGAGATTCTAGTTTATTGGCATGTGTGAAGTTGTCGCAATATGAATTTGTTTGTGGGTAGGAAATCATCTATTAATATTTTCCGTTCTGGGTAGAGCGAGTTTGTGTTCTTTTTTAGCGGTGGTGACCTCTAGCAACCGACGTGAGAGGAAACAGGAAGTGGTTTGCGGCCTTTTGCAAAGCAGTAATGCCGATGCCCACTAGGGTCAAATAAATTTCTAAAAGAGGTACCGTGATTCTAGAACGCAAAGGAAAATTGAAAGGTTCTGGTGGATTTTAATCAGTACAAGTCTAACAAGCCTTTTCGCCTTACCCTAGAGTGGAAGTCATTTAATGATTTCCCATATAGAAAACCCGTGTTTTATTTATTTATTTAACGGCTTTTCAACAATGAGTACGCTAATACATTGCAATTTGTACATTGATAAGTTAGGACTAAGCGCCTCATCACTTACAGAAAAGCACAGCATGCACTACATTACGCGCAGAAAATAACAATATTAACATATTAGATTTGTAACAGTAATACACAAAAAAAAGGTTGGAAACAAGAAAATGTAAATTGCTTACAATAATTTTAACGTGTGTGATTCTTCTACATTTCAGTGCTTTGGGCACTTTTTTTCTTTGATTGGATGATTTTTTTTTATAGCAAATAAATCTTTTTATACGCGTTTGCACATCATCCTTATCATAATTTCATTTGAAAGATATCATTGGTGGATATAGGTTTCCCCAAGTGTTATCATAACAATTGGTCTTATGCGGTGGTTTCGCATTTTGTAGGCCTTCCAACGCTGCATCTTCCGGTACGAGGTGCAACTCCAGAACCTTTGGACCCATTGACCATCTGTTCTGCGAATAATGTAAAAAAAAAGGCACCAACTTTTTTTTTTTTCCCGATGGGGAAAGTCATCTTATGACAAAACCCGCTCTTGGGCGGAGCGGGAGACAGTGTCAGACTCTTACTGACTAAAAACCCCGCGCCATTCCTTCTAGCCTTCATACCGGGGCACGAGCTCCCTTTCGGACAACCCTGTCCCCAGTAGGCTTCGGCCCAGCTGGGCCCCTCCTGCTGCTGACAACTCCTTGAGGCGCGCGGGAACAGTGCGCGCCGTCGACGTCTTGGACTCGGTCCATTACCGAATGTACCCTGGTGCCCATTGTCACTTAAGTTTGGCGGTTATTTGGGCATCTACGCGATTGTACATACTATTATTTTCAGTTTACTCACGAACAATTATATTTATTAATTGTATATATAGGGTTGTTTGTAAAACACTAACACCCTTGCAGGACTATATTGTTAACATCACAGACAACAAGTTTAGTACTATAACTTTTTACAAAACACAAAATATTTACCAAAAACCACCCTTTTAAGATTTCGTTGTTCTACGAGAATCTGACACATTTCAACTCTATATTTTGCTGTACCCACCTACGCTTCCCGTGCACGATTCCCACTCCACTCCGCTATTGTACTATAGCTTGTTTTGCATTGACTTTGCAATATTTAGAACGTTCAATATAAATATTTTTATTTTTGTATGAAAATTTTGATGAAAAAATGTATGATATGTTTTTTAAAGTCGTAGAACAAAAGTTGTTGTTTATGATGGTCTTAACATAGTCCTGAGAGGTTGCCACTGTTATACAAATAAGCCTGTATATTGCAAGTTGGGCATTAATAAAAATTACATTAAAACTCCAAAACTTAATTATATCCCTAAAACATAGAAATAAAATGATCAATATTTACTAAAAGATTCCAAGTCCAATCATCCAAGTTTTTATTAAGCTAATACAATAATCTACTCACGAAATAATTTTCTTGAAACCATCAAGAGAAATGAAAAAATAATTCAACGAAATACAAATGTAAATATTCTGCAGAACTTTAAAGTGAAAAAAAAAAACTAAAAAACATCTGTCTTTAATTTAGTTTCTTGCTAATCAATGTAATAACTGTGATACACATTACCGTTCGGGGCGGCTAGCAAATTGCTCCATAACCGCATAGCCGGGAATTGATGTCGCGAATTATGTTAATGTATTATGATAATGTCGGGGCACGATGGCCTTTGTTGGGACACACGAGCTGGGCGTTTGGCAAACGGTTACTGTCGGCTTTTGACTCCTACAACCCATGTTGTTAATTGTTGCAGCTACCGTTAAAATCGATTTCGTTTCACATTTCGGGGAACAATTTTGGTAGAGTAGGCAACTCTTTCCTTTTTTCCCTTCTTTTTGTCTCTCTACACTTTACACGTAACTGAGATATTTTTAATACATAACATGATTGAAAAGAGTGTCCATAGGGTTTGTAAATTCTTTTCTTTAGAAATCTACGATCTACGCTTTGGAATATGCAATTAGTATAATTTTTCTGACTGATTTAAATCTTATATATATACATCTTAATAAAAAATTATTACATAATATGTAAATAAAAAAAAACTTAAATACTAAATAAACTATTTAAACTAAAACCTAACCATGTACATAAATAAAAAACAAAAAAACAAAGCACGCTCAGGCGTCAAAGTACTCCTCCACATCGCTGTCATCCAGAAATGTGCCCAGAAGACTGGCAGCATTGCCACGTTGAATGGCAATGCTAATTCTTTGGGCAAAGAACGAGCCAGCCCTCTGGTCACGTAAAGTGTCGATCAGTCGGCTTGAAATATCAGTCTGACTGATTGACTTTTTGACATTTCATAAATGGTTTATCTACACTAATGTTTTTAGAGAGGAATAAGTTCTTTTTTGTTTTTATGTTTTGTTTGTTGGAGGTAATATTTGAAGTTACTGATCCGAATTATAAAATTGTTTTCACCGAGAGAAAGCTGCGTTATTCTTGATTGACTATATTTTACGTACGTGGGCCAAGATGCGGGTAAAGATTAGTTTGAAATAAAATGCTTTGAATTTTTAAATTGTTGTATATATCTATGTAGGTTAGTTATATAGCAAAGAAGAAAGCTTAAGGTGAAAGCTACGGGCCTGAGTGTCCCTATTCTACGATAAATGGTGCTGAGCTCAAGATTTACAAGTTATTTTTTTTTTCAGTATATGAGTGTCATACAAGCATTGACAGAGAGTGACTTCAGCTGCATATTGTGAAGGGAAACGACGGAAGAAACGCTGACACCTAAGGTATAGGACGCATGTCATTTCATTAGTTTCTTTGAAGCTGGTTGGTCTGCATCATGCTGATACACGAGATATGTTCGTGAATGGGCGCTGTCAATTGAGACTGGTCATCTCTTAACTATTTCTGGCTCATCAGTATATTATTATTATTTTTTTTTTTAGAAACAGTATATGTTCTGTTACTAAGATTTTCTAAATCATTAAATGTGCAAAAAATTTTTTGAGCGCGCTTCACGTGCATGAATTTTTCATAGAGATCTAAGCAGGATCATCTTTCTGACTAAACAATCAAGGACAACTTTCAAACAGTTGACATTTTAATGGGTGACGGATTGTGATTTAACAGTTTCATTTCAATCGATTATAATCTACCGAAAAATATTGCGTTAAATTGTAAGCAGGACTTTTCGACAGTTTACATTCTTAAACGATAGATTATAATCCAACGGAATTTACAATTTGACAGATATTTATGCAAAGAATACCAACAGCACACTAAGAAAAAAAATTCGCTCGCATAACCTTACGCCTGTGTGTCCCCTTGTTAAGAATGGCAGATGGTGACAATTGTACGCTACACACAGCTTCAGCTAATTCACTTTTCCGTCTAATTAATTCCATTATTATTACAATATAACAGATTATAAGGTGTCTGGCTCGTACAGTTTTTTGGGGTTCTGACCATTATCAGTGCCATTATTATATATTGAAGTGTTATGGTTTTTTGGTAGTAATTGTTCTTGAAATTATAATTGCTTTGTATTGTATATTCGATGGGAGAAAAGGTCCCGGAATCGATGTAGCATAAGTATAATCAGCTTTTTAATGCTCCCACTTCTGGGACTCAGACTTCCTCTACAGGAGAAGGAATGGGCCGTAATCAAACACGCGGCCTGCCCCCATGGTGTGGCCATAGGGGCGGGCTTGCGGATGGCGAGCAATGAGTAGCTCGCTGTCCGACCGAGCCCAAGTCATCGACGGCGCGTACTATTCCCGCGCGCCTCAAGGAACAGCTACAGCAGGGGCCCAGCTGGGTCGAAGTCTACAGGGGCCAGGGCTAATTTCTAGAGGTAGCTTAGCCCCGGTATCAAGGCTCGAAAGAACGGGGTGAGTTATTAGTCAGTAAGAGTCTGACACTATTTCTCGCTCCGCCCAAGAGTGGCGGTTGTCATTAGATGATTTTCCCACCATAAAAAAACCACGCGTGCCACTCAGATTGATGGATGTCACGCGTCTTCGAATTTTTGATTCTAGGACATGCCAGCTCCCTCGCGGTCGGTAATTTTCTTCGTCATTTTGAGAGCACGATGAAGAACATCACCGCGAGGGAGCAAACGTGAGTAATGTAATAAATTACTTAAAGTAATGTGCCCGGCTGGGTTTGAACTCACATACTAAAACTCGCAAGTCGGAGCCGTTACCACTGGGCCATCGATTTTGTAGTTTAATTTGCCTAAATGAAGGTAGTAGACATTCGATCGATATTGTATAGTATAAAAAAGTAGGCATAATTTCAGTGCAATAGAGATAAAAATAAATACTCAAATGGATGGATAGTCAAAGAAGTTATTAATTATTTTATAATATACAACGTGTAACGTTAAATGCGCAAAACCTGAAAATTGTTTGATCAGAATAACGAGCAGAATCAACTAACAACTTTTTAGTATAGGTTACATTTTTCAAAAAATTCTTCATTAAAAATGTGGCTTTGTCTATTTATTAATAGGTCAAGCCATCACGTGCGTAAACCCGCTTAAATAGGTAAACACACCCAAATGGTTGTAAACCAATCAAATTTACTCATATGCAGGATGATAAAAGTTCTTATTTCGATGTAGATACGAATTTTAAACAAATTAAAACTGCATCTAAAACCTTAAAAAAAATTTTTTTTTCTCACAGAATTAGTTCAATTGAATTAAGTTAGTACTAAGGTTTTGCGCATTTAATGTTACACGTTGTATAAAAACTCAAAAACTTATTTATTAACAAACTGACTCTTTAGTTAACATGCTGTAAGTGTACATACTTTTCAGTCCGCAATTTTAGCTTTTTATACAACCCCACCATAAAATCCTCTTTGAAAAAGCATTACCATTTTTCCAGCGTTTTCCAGAAATGTTTTTGGACCACTGAATTTCACTTTTAAAACCAGCTAATAAGTTTCAACAGAAAAACTCAATAAAAATACATACGCTTTTTACCAAGTAGCGTGGCTCGTAGCACCGGGCTACGAAGCTTCGCTACGAAATGACGTCACGGCTACAACTCGTAGCCTCGTAGTACCTTCGTAGCCATTTATGCGAGTACAAAAGCTTTGTTCCGAGATTTTTTTTCCGTTTTTTGAAGAGAGGATATGCGTCAAAAATATTTATACTTCTTGTTGTGGTAGCTCGGTTTTGTACGGAATAAAATGTTGGTTGTATTCATTTGTTGGTTTTAATTTGAAATGAAGGTGTTAAAAGTACCTATAATTTTTTTTGTGGTTTACTCTATGTGGAATTTGGTTTTTCAGCTGATCATCAAAAATTGTATAAGGTAGATGTGAATGGAAACACGGGATGGAGGCGTCCTAATAGCATTTTTTATTCGTAATGTTCCTTTATATGGCCAGATGGTACTTGTAACTGGCATGCATTCTGTTAATATCTCACCGTGATAACTTAGCAACAGTGGGATTAAAGGGAGCTGTTGAAGAATACCAGGTAGGTATACTGGTGGTCAGGATACCCTAAGGCGTTGGTTTTGGCTGTATAGCTCGTTGCTCGAAAGCTTGAGGAAGTGGTGATGACGTCACGAAGTAGTAGTAGCTGCACGAAGACTGCGCTGACGTTCTTTTGTCGAGGGTCACCAGTTTGGAGGTATGTGGAACAGAGAGTAAAGTCCCGCAAACCTCCTTTGAAAAGGGAGGATCCTCCGACCAGACAGGATGTTATAGTCTGGTGGGCGACTGCCCGATAGTTGTTGTCGGGCTGTCGTATATATTCAAATCGCGTGGAGAACTTTGATTGCGCGATGCAGGATTTTGTATTTTCTTCGTATTTCTTATGTGACGTCATAGATGTCGCTACAGGGTCAACAGCTCACTGTCACAAGTAATGTCTTGTGGCAGTGAAAATAAGTGGATAAATAAAATTCACTTCATATTCACTCCACAAATATTTTCTGGAATGAGATTTAAATGAAATAAGTCGGTAGATCAATGTACGCTATAAAAATTGTTAATGGGGCGATCGTAAGAATCGTAGCAGGTCGTATTTTGTAGTTTTTGCCTGAGGAAGGAAGCAGTAACAGCACAGCAGTTCATCACAAGAGACACTCTGGGAGTCAGGAGTCGCAGAGCGATTCCCAGCCACTGTGGACGCAGTTTTGCAGACGGTGAGCAAGGGGTAGCTTGCCGTTTGATAAAAATCTAACACGAGTTGACAGCGCGTTGTGATCCACGCGTGGATCTAAGAGATGTCGTCTCAACAGACAGGGCATATATGGATATATGAATACTAGCTTCTGTCAGCGACTTCGTCCACTTAAAAGTAGGTTTCTTCATACAAACTTTGGACCCCCGTCTCATCCCTTTAGTGTGTAGTGTGTTAGAAATTCCTCTCTTAGTGCTTCTCTACGTCATAAAAGGAAACCTATTGTAATATTTTACTGTCCCAGTACTTCCGGCTGTGCGTTGATATGTCAGTCAGTTAGTTTCTTCTTTCATATACATTTACTGGTATATAGATGACAAATGGATATTTCGTCATTTCTTCTTCTCAGTCGTACACTTCACAGAGTGGTTGTAGTCATGTCTCGGTCGAGTCCCGCACCACCGCCTCTCTCGCGATGCGACGCCATGCAGCTCTGTGTTTGGCGGCTTGGGAGCCTTCATTTACGCTGCAGTGTGTCACAGTTTTCATGAGGTCCGTCTACCTTGTTGGAAAGCGTCCACGAGATCTTTTGCCCTCGACTTTCCCTTGCACCACTAAACGTTCCATCGAGTCCTCGTTGCGGGTGATATGCCCGAAGAACTTAAGGTCTTCGTCTACACACTACATTAAAAATCTGATTATCAATACTTTTATTTATAAGTATACACCTCTGCCCGCCCCTTTAGTACCCAAAACCGAACAGAACCGTGTAATACCTTCACATTTTTCCTTGCACTCCCGGTTACCCACATGTCCAAAACACAGAAACCCTTTCTCATCGAAACCTCTTTGAAAACGCAAAGGCTAATTTTTCTACCCCATTAAAAACTGTTCACCGTAAAATGTTTAGACCATTCCCAAGTATAATGTACCCTTTTCTATACAACCTTTAGGGCAGTTGCAGACTAAAAGCTAAGCTGTATATGTTTAGTTAGCTTAACTCAGGTAATTTTGTACTAGCAGCAATTTATAAAGACGTCTACATCTTTAACAAAAATCCTGTTAGTTCGGGCACTTATATTCCCCATATTCTTTTACGCTGCAGAAACGTAGACCCTGCGGGAAGTGGAGAAGAAGAGGATAGATGCTATAGAGATGTGGTGCTGGAGAAGAATGCTCGGAGTATCGTGGACTGAATTCCGTACTAACAGGTCTATACTGCGAGAACTTTGCATTAAGCAGAGTTATACCATTTTTGGTGCAGTCTCGTATCCTCATCTTTTTGGTCACGTTTGCCGCCGAGGGGAGGTGGCTATTGAGCGACTTGTGGTCCAGGGAAAGGTTGAGGATACCAGGCCACGAGGAAGATCGCCTATGAGGTGGACTGACCAGATAAAAGCTGCAGTGAATGGGTCATCATCGCTACACGAATGCACGAAGAAGGCGGCCATCAGAAAGGTGTGACGGCGTGTTGTGAAGCTTGCCACCAACACCTGAAGTGATGACCACGACCACTCTGTCAAGAGTGATACCGACAGAGAAGAAGACGTCATTCGGCTAAAATGATGAATATGATGACGGTGGATTTTTGGAAATACCCTAAAAGTCGCCATAATGACCGCCATACGGTCCTGTACGACTCGCATCCATCGGATTCCCGCAACCCTCACCAGGTTATCGGTTCACTTTGTGGGAGGCCTTCCAATACTGCGTCTTCCGGTACGTGGTCACTACTCCAGAACTTTTCCTCCCCATCGGCCATCTGTTCTCGAGCAATGTGCTCTGCCCACTGCCACTTAAGTCTGGCGATTCTTCGGGTTATGTCGGTAACCTTGGTTCTTCTGCTGATATCTTCATTTCCGATGGAACGCCTGGCTAAGTTTGAATTTGCAACCTGCAACCGTTACCACTGGTGTTGTATTTATGTATTTTGTTGCAAATCTGTCGTTTTTAGATTTTTTAAACCACTCACGAAAGACCCAATAAAAGTCTTAGTCGTGAGAAAAGTGTTAGTACGAGTATATAAATAAATACTTTGTGTTCCGAATACAAGAATAAAAAATCGGCCAAGTGCAAGTTGGACTCGCTCACGAAAGATTCCGTACCGTCCGTAGCAAAGATCGGCAAAAAAAACACGTTTTTCGTACGAGAGCCCAACTTAATATTTTTTTTTTTATATATATAATATATAGGCTCACGTTTGACCACTATCTCACCCGATGAATAAACATTTTTTTTATTCTTTGTTATTATTGTTATAGCGGCCACAAAAATACATTTCTGTATTAATTACAACTATCTAGCTAGCACGGTTCATAAGGTATAGCCTGGTGACAGACGGACAGACAGACGGACAGACAGACGGACAACGGAGTCTTAGTAATTGGGTCCCGGGTACGAAACACTAAAAATAACCTCAGCTATACTTACATTCTAAGGTCAAATTAGCTTAACTCTTTGTCTGCAACCGGCTTTAGGGTAGGTATTTCATACGCTCCCCGTGTTAAAAGCATTAACTAAAATATATAAGGGTGGAATCCTATTAATGGCGATAAACACGCTTACAGCTAATTGATATCTGATGTTAAGCTTTTTAAAGGTATTAAGTAGTGGGTTTCACCCTTAAATTAGACGAGAATTTGTGTATTTAATTTTATGTATGTTGTTGGTAACGTCTAGTGACATTTTGGTTACAGTTTATATTGAAAATAGGCACGCCATAATCATGGCAGTAAGTCCCCTCTTTGAGGAGTGGTTGGAAAGATGTGACGGCTTCCTTACTTTCTGCATAACGCAGGTCCTAACCGGACATGATAAGTTCGGGAAGCACTTGATTCGAAGAAACGCCCAGGTCACTATTGTGTGGACCGCACAGAGTATATGGTGAAGCTGCGACCTATTTCGGCGGAGCATCGCAGTGTCCTTGTGGGGGTGATCGGCGGCAGCGACCTCTCATGCCAGGCGTTGGTACAGACCAAGGTGTGGACTGAGGAGGAATGGCAGGCGGTCGCTTTCTTCCGCGAAGCGATGGTAGCGAAGGAGGTGGCTGAAAAAAATACTAACTAGAATACCAACAACCAAACGGGTCAATTTTTAAGGTTAGGAACACTTGGTGAGGTCAGTCCCGCGCGCCTCAAGGAGTTGTCAGCAGTAGGACCCAGCTGGGTCGAAACCCACTGGGGCCAGGATTATCCGAAAGGAAACTCGAGCCCCGGTATGAAGTAACTAGAAGGAACGGGGTGGTGTTTTAGTCAGTAAGAGTCTGACACTATCTCCCTCTCCACCCAAGAGTGGGGGTTGTCATTAGATGATTTTTGCCCACCGTAAAAAAACAAAAAGGTCAGTGGCATGGGTGGCATACACAACGTAGTAGTTGAGCAATTGACTGTTGCACTGCGGGTTTTGGGTTCGATTCCTGCACGGAACAAATAATTGTGCGGCCTATAAATAGGTGTTTCGGTCTGAGTGTCCTGTGTGTGTGACTTTATAATTAAGTTAGTTGGTTCACCCATGATACAGGAGTAATTCCTAATGTAGGGTAAAGTTTCTTTTGGGTGATTTCATATAACGGGTGTAACAGGTTGTACACTTTTAACCAGCTATTTAATAATGTTTCATAAGGGAAGCATTTTTTTTTATAACTTAATTAACAACCCTTTAGCCTATTGTAAGTTGATATTGATTTAAGTTTAATAATAATCTTTATTGGCATAAAAAATAGGTATAATAAAATGAAGTCCCTAGCTCCCATGCTAGGTGAAATACCTGTGTTACAGGAACCAGTGTCCTCTCCCGTGTCTTAGATAGTACATTGTTACACTAGGGGTGAAAGTTACTTATTTCGTCCCGAGAAGAAGTTGGCGGCCGAGCGTAGCGAGGTCGCTAATTCGAGGGACTAAATAAGTAACTTTAACCCCGAGGTAAGCGTTGTGCTTTTCATTACGAATACAAGAAGATAGACCTAGTTTTTTTTAAATAATTTGACAGTTGTTAGGTGAAAGTAAAACTCCCTAGGGATAAAAAGTGTTGCACTTTTCAGCCCGCTCCTCAGGCAACTTCAGACCTACTTTCAGAGTATGAGTAGTGAAAAAGCTATTTACATTTTTATGCGGAAATATTATATTACATTTTTTTGAATAAAGGTATTTAAGGAAGAAAAAAAAAACTAAGGTAAACTAAACAAAAGCCATTTGTTTTGGTTTTTGTTTAGTTTACCTAGCAAAGAAAGTTTTTAAAAGCTTTTTAGGTTTAAGCAAGTACAGCAATGGCCGTAACGTAAATTGGAGTTCTTGTATGTTGCTAATTGAGTCCACATGTGCACAGCACAGTGCACACATGCGTACAAAACAGACAATGTCAGACAGTGCTCTGACCACTCAAATCTCAAACGAACGCGCGTGCTTTCGCGCTTTCGGTTAAACGTCAAGTGATTTATAGAGTACTAGCTGCTCCCAGCGGCTACGCCCGCGCGATAGCAGAAAATTATCCCAAGGGAACATAATTCCGGGATAAAAAGTATCTTATGTCCTATTCCAGGACATGGTCTATCCATGTACTAAGTTTCATCAAAATCGGTTTTGCCATTTAGGCGTGAAGACGTTACAAACAAACAAACTCACTTTCGCTTTTATAATATTAGTAAGGATGTATCCAAGAATGTAAATAAGAAATTTTTCATAAATTAGTCTGTAGTTCTCTACCCATCGAAAATAAACAACCTTTCCATTATTCCATATTTTATACCTACTGAAATGCCCAAAGCCGAAGAATTAAAACCCCCATTTTTACTGGAACATTCCAAAAATCATCTACGTTACGTGGTCCCCCAAACTTCTCAGTTCTTGGTCCCCCATAGTCCCCATGGGTGCCGTTAACATCACCTAAGCGATGTGACGTCACGGGAAACTGACTTGTGAATTACTTACCTTATTGTCATCGTTATGGAGTATAGCGCAACATCTTGTGCTTAATGAAATTTTCAGGTACTTAAGACAGCGACTGGGATTGCGTAAGGAAGCGCTTTTGTGCTGTGAGGATAATGACCGAATTGCTGTTGATGATAATTATTATGGTAGTGTTGTTGATAGTAAATGAGCAGAATATGTTTGTTAGAAGATTATGTTTTATTTTTATTTTTTACACACCGACGACTTTTTTGCTAGTTTAACACATTTTAAAAATTAGGAGTGAAAATGATTTTTGAATTTTTGTTTTCATTTTGTTTGCACTTTTATATTGGTAAGGTGGACCGATGACCTGGTGAAGGTTGCGGGAATCCAATGGATGCGGGACGCACAGGATCGATCATTGTGGCGACGCTTGGGGGAGGCCTATGTCCAACAGTGGACGACTGTCTGCATTGGTAGGTTTGGTATCATCTACGTAAGCACACACAAACACTAGTGACGCATTCAAGATTTATCAAAATGGGTAATAATATTTTTATCCTAAAATAATCAAGAATTACATTACAATAAAGAAATTACCTACTTTAAAAATTGCTGAAATCGATTCAATAACCATTATCTGTATATTTATCTCTCATAAATATCTGTACTTTGTGAGATGCATTTATTGTGTTGCTACTTGACTCAAATATCTGCACCAAGTGCCTTAAGGTTATAATGATTGTAGACGAGAAATCAGGTTTAGAAGATGGGCAAACTCACTGCCAGTCATGTAGACCGTATGATATAAATGTGTAATCTGATTACAGTCGAGGTAGTATTTAGACCCGAGCTGTGGCGAGAGTCTTAAAAGAACCGAGAACGGTAATCATTAATTACTTACGTTTATCATATGACATTTTTCAATTCTGTGTTCATATGCGCGTCCATTTTTTTTTATTTTTCCTAGTGGGGAACAACGCACGCCCATCCTGATACGATTATTGTAATAAAATTATTGCGGGGGAGAGGTTGAACAAAAAGGTTTTAACCCCATTATAGCACTAATGCGCAATGGTAATCAAAATGTCACAGTTTGGTAACAAGTGCCATTATATACTTAATTCATGAATCCCCAAGGGACCACCGGTGGCCGCGCATCTATTGTCTTACTATTGTGTCTCTAATTGACGGTATCTGAAGGGTTAAGTTAAGTGCAACAAGAGTCACTTTATGAGGAAGTCATCATCTTCCTGCCCTTATCCCGTTTTATTTGGGGTCGGCGCAACACGTTTTTTTCTTCCATTCTGTCCTGTCGCTCGTCACGCTATCACTAACTCCCTTTTCATTCATATCACTTCTCACACAATCCATCCATCTTTCTTTGGCCTCCCTCTCCCTCTCCATCCATCCACATGTAAATTCATAACTCTTTTAGCAACATGCGTTTCATCTCTCCTTTTGGAAGTGTATTGGAAATTTACATATATTACAGAGCAGCAGAGAGAGTTATCTTATACCTTTACTTTCATACAGAAATCAACGAAGTACTCCTTAAACTTATTATAAAACATATAGGGAATACCGTCTTTAACCATTTTGGGTCATTATAATTAGGATATCGGTATCCCTCATCACTAATTGGATTGCGAAGGTTCTAACAGAAATTCTATCGGAAAAATGGGTACGCAGTTGTGGTGCATAATGTGACGTCTGTTTTCAGATTTATTCCTATATTTTTGTTATAAGCTTTATGTAATTTTTTTAGGATTCTGGGTTAACGGGAAGTACTTTAGAATTTTGGTTCCCTTGAGCGTCGAAATATACGTATACTAGCTGCTCCCAGCGGCTTCGCCTGCGTGATAGCAGAAAATTATCCCAAGGGAACATACTGCCGGGATAAATAGTATCTTATGTCCTATTCCAGGACATGATCTATCCGTGTACCAATTTTTATCAAAATCGGTTTTGCCATTTAAGCGTGAAGACGTAACAAACAAATAAACAAACAAACTCACTTTCGCTTTTATAATATGAGTAAAGATTCGTTTCTAAGTATATGGTTTTAATTTCAACTCGATACGTTCTTGCGTTCCTGACATAAAGAGTCATAACAAACAACAAAGTGATCCTTTAAGGGTTTCGCTTTTTTCCTTTCGAAGTGCGGAACCCAGATTCTGAAGCAATGTGCATGGAAATATCTGTGTCAGTAGTATTTATGAATAAACCCTGAAATATAAAGCTATTGCTATCTTTTCTACCACCACAACAAAACAATAACACACAACAGTAGCTAACCGAACAATCTACAACAGATATTCCAAATTTAATTTCAGCGAATGGAATCTAAATATTAATGGGCACAATAGTCTATCTTCAAAACTAACCATTCACCCACATTTCGAGTAAACCAACAGTCGGATTCCGTTCATTCTTCAGTTACAACTGTCAGTTCACATTGACGCGGGTCGGCGCGACTGTACCAACTAAATCCGATTTTGCTTTGCGTATACTTCATGTTTAGTTCTTTTGTCGTTAAATGTCCTGTTGGGCTTTAGTTTTGTTCAATTTTCGAGTTTTTTACGATTGGGAAAAGAATCGGTTATGGGATTTGTAGTTTTTTTTTTACCGTGTAACACAATTTAAAGGATTTTTATGTAGTTTCCTAGCCTTGAGGCAAATGTTATCGCTAGCTTTTCTTGTAAATAAGAGACGATTAAAATGAACAAGCTCGTTCTAATTATTATTTTATTATTGTTTTTATTTTTTTTTGGTTTGTGTTGTTGCAATTGCAAATACAGTACCAGTATGGAGCCTCTACCCAGGATATGAGTCACCCCTTTTCTTGCCCAGTATGCACAACTACCTGCACCTTCCGCGACACATGCGAGGCTAAAGATAGAGTGCATGTGGCTAAATATTGGTCGGACCCGTGGGTCAGACCAAAGAGTCAGATCGAAACGAAAAAGAAGCCGGATGAGCAGACTGCCCAGTATTGTCGCATTACATACAGATTCATATCGATGTAATTATATTGTGTGTTTTCAATTTTAGGTTACTAACATAATTTTTAAGTATAACTAGTACCAACAATATGGATCTGTTGCTGTGTGTTGTATTCTGTTGTTTGTTGTTATGTATATTGTCCTGTGTTTTGTTGTTGGTTCTGTTCTGTTGTCGTTGTTGTTCACTTCTAGTTTATATGGATCTGAGCCAAATAAATTATTTATTATTATTGTTATTTCTAAATTCTTCAGACAATTTACTAGGAAAAGTTACAAAAACAGAACTTATTATCCTTGAGGGACAGTTCGTTCAGCGAAACTTGATCAGCCTTCTGAATAAATTCTGACTGGCTAAATTCTTCATGAATAAATAAGCTTTGAATTCTTTAAGAACATATCATAGAAATCAGTTCCTTTTAAGTAGTGTGTTTTTAGTCCCAAATAACCCAGTCCTACCAAATGACTCGTCCGTGTATAGACGCTATCACTTGATTACTGGTCATATTTAACTAGCAGTGGCTTATTAACCGACTTCGAAAAGGAGGAGGTTCTATGTTCGGCTGAATGTATGTTTTTTTTTTTTGTATGTATTTTCACCGATATTTCGGTCAATTGTCGACCGATTTGGAAAAAAAAAAATTTTGTTGAAAAGTTATCCTTCCAAGTTGGTCCCATAGAAATATTGTTATGATCTGATCATGAACTTCGAAGATATGGAACAGAACTCCTCATAGAATCATAGCAGAATTGTCGTAACAAGTAAAATTGCTTTGTTTATACGTGTAGTCGATGACTGACTGAAAGAAAAGGGGAAGGGGACAGGGGGAGGGGAAAGGGGGAGGGGGTAAATTCATGTAATATAACCGTATTTGGCATTATAAGAATCGTTATGAGATGCACTCTGGCTATAAGGTAATTTATGTTTAGCTGAAGGGTAGGTACTTTTTAGTCGGTGTTAAATAACGAAGAGACAAGATTAGGTATGTATTATAGAAACACCGACTTCCGAAATTGAAGTTATTTTGTACTTTTTGAAGTCGGTTTAATTTTTTTTGTAAAAAGTTTTTTATTTTTATTTTTAAATTTTGAACTGTTTTTTTTTTTACTTATTTTATTAACATAATTCTCACATTTCACAAACGATAAGAAATATGTAACCGAGATATTAGTAATATACCTATAACCTAACCTTATTTTAAAAGAGTGTCCATAGAGTTTCTTGCACATTCTTCTTCATAGAGATAGTACGTTTTGGAAATTGCAAAGTTCTGTCTGATGGACTTCCTGTCAATCCAAAAATGCCTGTAAATAGATTTTTTTAAATGAATTATTTTTATAAATTATTTATATTCCATTGCCATCGATGTGGACGAATTTTTGACGCCCTATAAGTTCCTTTTGTTTTTTACTCGTTTGTATTATTACTTCATATTATTACTTTAACCCTTCAGATACCGTCAATTAGAGAAACAATAGTAAGACAATAGATGCGCGGCCACCGGTGGTCGTTTGGGGATTCATGAATTAAATTTGTATATATACCTATTAGTTTATAATATTTAATAATTAAGATGTATATACTATTATTTTGATATTGATTTTAGATTTTGACACATATTAATTTTATCATGTCTTACGACTGCAGCTAATCATTAAATGTATTTGATTAAATATCAGAGTTAGTATATAAAAGCTGATCTGTGCATTGTTCAAAAGAGTAACTTAGTTACTGGCAATGTAACGAAAAGAGCTATTTTTTTAAATGATCTAGACTAATCCTTGAATGCGAACCCACCTTTGGTAAGTGGTGATGGAATCGTTGATGGTGAGGCGCACTTATTTTTTAAGAGCCTATTCACTCTAGCCTTAAGGCACCTAAATTATAACTAGACGGGAAGACCGAAGAATTGTTCTAGTTCTTCGATGTACGCGGTATAAACGACGAGGTAAAACGTTTAAAAACCACACGTGGGTACTATTTATTACGGTGGGCAAAAATCATCTTATGACAACCCCCGCTCTTGGGTGGAGCGGGAGATAGTGTCAGACTCTTACTGACTAAAAATCCCACCCCGTTCCTTCTAGCCTTCATACCGGGGCTCGAGTTCCTTTCGGATAACCCTGGCCCCAGTAGGCTTCGACCCAGCTGGGCACCTCCTGTTGCTGACAACTCCTTGAGGCGTTAGGAAACAGTGCGCGCCGTCGACGTACACGTGGGTACTTGGGTAGTAGGTAGGTTAGTCAATAACTCCTCATCCGCTTTGTGTGAAACGAGAGGAAGCAAACAGATTTTTACTGACCATCCTACACGTGGGTACTTGGGTTGTAGAAAGGTAAGTCAGTAAAAATCTGTTTGCTTCCTCTCGTTTCACCTAAAACGAATGAAGAGTTATTTGTTGATATCCCACCTTAAAAAAAGAAAGTATCTGTTACAGGATCACATATTTTATCCCACACCCTTTGCAACCCTCTGTAATTGTATTACATGGTTTATGGTAATCATTTCATTCAGGGGTTGACTCTTAAAGGTGAGAATAAAGTTAAGGTAGATTGTTATGGCTGTAGATATAAACGGTATATATTTATTTCAATTACTGTGGTTTACATTAAAGTTCACATCAGTACCTGCAGAAAATAGAATCAATATTATAACTGTTGTTAAAATTTGAAAAAACAGGTGAACGATCATAAATAAATGACCAAAAAACAAACAAAATGTAATAAAACGAATATAAGCTTGTAGTGACATCTATGGTGTCACGTAAGAACTAATCCTGCATCGCGCAGTTAAAGTTCTCCGCGCGATTTGAACATATAGTACAACCCGAAATCATCAGTTGCCCACCAACCATAACATCGTCTGGTCAGAGAATCTTTCCTTTTCAACGGAGGTTTGCGTGACTTTACACTCTGTTCGGCATACCTCCAAAAGCTAAAAGAAAACACTATTCATAAAATAACATTAAATTGTAGATTATAAATTATTTAACATATTCACAACACAGTTTCTATTAATGTTATCATCATCATTTCAACCGAAAGATATCTACTGTTGTAGGTAGGTCTCCCCCAGTGATGCACAACGATTGGTCCTGTGTGTCTCGCATCCATCCAATTTCTGCAACTCTCACCAGCCAACAATGAATGTCAAATATACGCTAAAACATAGTTTACGATTTTTAAAAACAAACGCACATTTGAATGGAATACGTCCGCTTCGGGACGCTGAGCAGTCGAACTAAATTGAGTGTGTTCACGGTGACAACGCTTGTTTGCCGCATATTGTGCAGCACGAGTCCGGACTTTAGAAGTGGCTAGTAACATAACAATACGTAAAAAAAAGCTTTGGGAGTACATTCATTGTGCGTATAGTATTACAACGTGTAACGTTAAATGCGCAAAACCTGAAAATAGTTTGATCAGAACAAGGAGCAGAATCAATTAAACCACTTTTTCTGATATTGGTTACATTTAAAAAAAAATCTTCATTAAAAAGGTTGCCTTGTTTATGAATAGGTCAATACACAAAATATGGTTGCAGTCCAATCAAATTTTCTCATACACGGGATAATAATAGTACTTATTTCAATGCAGCTATTAATTCATGAATCCCCAAGCGACCACCGGTGGCCGCGCATCTATTGTCTTACTATTGTGCCAAACCAAGTAAAACTGCACATACCTTTTTTTAACCCTTCAGATACCGTCAATTAGAGACACAATAGTAAGACAATGGATGCGCGGCCACCGGTGGTCGCTTGGGGATTCATGAATTAATGTTGTTTTTTTCACAGAATTAGGTCTTTTAAATTTAAAATCATTTGGGGTGTCTGAGATGTTGCGCATTTAACATTACACGTAAATATCTAACCTAAAATACACCAAAAACCAGAACTCCAAATATGGGCTGACCCAATTCCCTACAAACAAAGAGAAGGAATCTCTTAATCAAATTCGTCTTTATAACTTCATTGCTTAACCACAGTTATTGAAAATAAGGTGACGGTAAACAATACATGGGAATAACTACCGTGTCAATAGTAAATTTTGGACTGTTTAATTTTAAAGGGCGTTACAACTATCTCTCGTCAATCAAAAACTAATCTTACCTGCTGGAGATAGGGTTAAAATTGCTATAAGTTTATCTTGAAGTCGGGTCACAGTATACGTATTACGGATTCCAAGTCAAGCGAGTCTGTTGATAAGGGTTGGCCCAGGGGCGACGGTGTCCTATCGAGCTTTACCTCCTACTTAAGAAATTAGTGCAAGTGTCAGGAGGGCGCGAGTGGTAATTAAATTATAATGAAACCTGGCTTAGGGGTGGAGGAAGGGAAGTGAAAAATATTTAATTTTGTAAAAGATTAGGTTGTTTTGTCAGTCATTTGCAAAGACTGTGCTTGTATTAAGAGGTTTTTTATACCATTTTTTTTTCTTACATACGTTTTTATGAACTAGCAAAATTATGGATTTGACCATGACGAACGGACTTGTACTTCTCGCATTATTGGATTTCCGTGACTCTCACCGGGTCATCTATCCACTTCGTGGAAGGCCTTCCAATGCTGTGTCTTCCAGTCGCGGTTGCCACTCCAGCATCTTTCGGCCCAAATGGCCATCATAGATCCAACAGTGAACGCATTTTGGCTAAATTGATCATGATGATGTGACGATGTTTGAAAATGCCTGTCATCATCATTTGAGCCACATCTAAAATGTCCACTACTTTACTTTCAGAAGTGGCGCCACAACGACAGATCCTAATATGCATTTAGTATCCAGCAAATTCCCTCGGCCTTCACCACCATTCTATCTAATCTTCTTCTTAGTCAGGCACTCATGTCAGAGTGCTCGTGTCTGTTGATGAACAAGACTGCGGCGCGCCGCCGTGGTTTGCCTCCAAGGTTGTGGCATGTCGAGCGATGTCTTTCCATTTCTGGTGGTTGTTGGCATTACGCGCACACTACCACTGCTGTCGACTGCGTAGCCCTGGTAATGAGTTCGATCCAACGAGTCTGAGATCGACCGCGAGCTCGCTTAATTGCTTTCAACGCGACCATGAACCACAAGTTTTTCCATCAAATCCTCGTTTCTGGTGATGTGCCTAAAGAACTTCAGTGTTTGTAACTTCACAATCTAATAATAATAATTAAAAGCCTTATAGAAATGCAAAAACTCCAGGCAAAGTATTTATAAAATTTTCTCACAGGCAAAATTTTCCAAATCACCAAAATATTTAGGATTCACGAAACATTTCAATAGTGCATGCAGTGAAGATTTTGAAATTTGGCTTTAAAATTTTTATTATCAGGCATCTTGACCCATAGATATATATACCTTACAGACTAACATATATATAGAGTAAATACTACTTGTCGCTTGTCGTTTTATCATCATCATCATCATCAGCCTTTTTAATGTTCCCACTGCTGGGACTCAGACCTCCTCTCTAGCAGAGGGAATGGGCCGTAATCCACCACGCGGGCCCAGTGCGGGTTGGCGAATGTCACATGTCTTCGAATTTTTGGTTCTAGGACATGCCGGTTTCCTCATGATGTTTTCCTTTACCGTTTTGAGAGCAGTGGTGATGAAATAAATTACACAAAGTAATGCGCCTGACAGGGTTCGAACCCGCGACCTACAACTCGTAAGTCGGGGCCGTTACCCCTCGGCCACCGCTGCTCTCACACTCGCTCGTCGCTTTATCACTTTCACGATAAAACTAAAAACGCTCTTCCCTTACCACTCAAATACATATAATTGCAAGACCCAGTATTACAAATTGAGTTTACAAGATTGTATTAGGAACCAAATTAGATCATATTTCTTGAGTCAGTTTATATAACTGTTATCCTTTTATCCAATGCTGTATTACGACTGTTAAGTAATTTAGTTAAATCCTTTAAATCGATTTGATGAAGATTAGAATTATTTACAAGGTTTTGCTATTAATTTTCTTCGCCTGGAAGAAATTTAACGAAGTCAATTCTATGTTAAATAGTTTTATTTTTGATTATTAATGTAAAATTAAAATGTAAGCGATGTGCCCTCATCGCTCGAAGAATAGATGTTCGATGGGGACGAAATGTTCTGGAGTGACGACTATCTACCGGAAAGCACAACGTTAGAAGGCCTTCCACTAGGTGGATAGATGACCTGGTGAGGGTTGCTGGAATCCGATGGATGCAAGACGCTCTTTGGGCAGGACCGTTCTTTTTGGTGACTAATGGGGAGGCCTAGGTCTAACAGTGGACTTCTTTCAGCTGAAATGATGCATGACATCTCTATTTTAACACTAATAATTTTATTTAATACTACTAATTAGCTATTGTTGTTGAATTCATGGAATTCACAACAGCCTGCTTAAAATAATAATTACCTACATCACCAAAACTTCAATCTTCTCTCTCTCTATCTCCCTTTTTCTCTTCTCTCTTTTTTCTTTTTTCTCTTTTTTCTTTTTCTTCTTCTTTTCTTTTTTCTTCTTTTTTTTTCTTACTTAACAGTTGTAACACAACAACATTTTTTTTTGGTTTAAAATAAAGTTTTTTCATGTGTTTAATTTTGCACAACAGTTCTTTACAATAACAAATGCCAAGGAACGATTTTTGAACTCTTATCTCTAAAGAGGAGATGAATGTTTATTTGGAAATTCGTCATTATTTCATAAGCAATCCCACCCGTGGCTTGTTTTCAACAAAATGTCAATTACGATCAGGATGTCAACCAACTGATTAACCTTCAAAGTTAAAGTTTGCGAGGAGTTGGCAGTAGTATCGTCACACCGCTAATTTGTTTTCCTATTATCTGTTTGTACCGACTGTTTCGGAATATCTGTGTATTTACTTTTTTTATTTGGGTTTATATTACAGCATTAATTTTATTTAAAAATTTTATGTATATCTTTGTTTGAACAATAGAGGGGGAGAGGCCGCCCATGCTGGTGATCTAACACCGAGAGATACCTCAAGAAAGCTCAATTGCCAAAATCGACCACCCAGGAAAGACTGTCCTGGCTATGGTGTATTAAATATTAGTTTTGATTTATTTATTGATTTATTTACTGGTTTTATTTTAAATTTTATTTTATTTTATTCTGATTTTAAATATAATTATAATGTTGATCTGCTCTATTTTACAAGTTTTTTATTATTTGTTTTGTTTTAGGTCAATTTTAGTGTAGTTCACTACTATTTTATAAAAATAATGAAAAATACTTGCTATGGACTCAGTCTGAAAATATATTTTTTTTGTATATAACATTGCACTTATTGCTATTTATCTCTGCATCATCCAATGGTTAAAATGCTGAAGGCTTTGAGTTCACCTTTATCTGCAAAAGTAATTAGATACGAGTAAGATGATTACCAAAACAATATTAATACCTTTTAAAATCGCTTTCAAAACCGTTTAAACTAATTGTTAGCACATGATTACCTTACTCCTTCGTTTTAATTATCAGATTTGTTCGTTAATTATTTAGGAAGGGTTGTCGCGTCATGTTTGTCATACACCCTCGCCGAGGGTTGCAGGCAAATATCCCCGTAACCCCTTTTAAACGTTCATCGTAACTGTATTTAAAAATGATTTTGCTAAGCAACATTTTTAATGGTTTGTTTGTTGGGTCATCCTTGCGCTTTTTGTGCTGAGTTTGTTTAAAAGGTTCTGCCTATTATTTTCTCATTTAGATGTTTGGTTTACACTTCTTGTTAGGGTTCCGTAACTCAAAGAGAAAAGCGGTAGCACTTTACGTACACTATAGGATCACTTGGTTATCCGTCTGTCTGTCTTTCTGACTGTTAAGACCCTTTATGCTGGGAACGTGTGGAGGTATCGAGTTGAAATTAAAACCTTATACTCAAGTTTGCGTGGTGACTGAGTGGCAACGGCCCCGACTTACGAGTTGTAGGTCGTGGGTTCAAACGCAGCCAGGCTCATCACTTTGTGTAATTAATTTCATCACCACTGCCCTCAAAACGGTGAAGGAAAACATCGTGAGGAAACCGGCATGTCCTAGAACCAGAAATTCGAAGACATGTGACATTTACCAACCCGCACTGGGCCCACGTGGTGGATTACGGCCCATTCCCGTCTCCCAGAGAGGAGGCCTGAGTTCCACCAGTGGGAACATTATAAGGCCGACTATGCTATGCTATACAAAGGCGGGATGTATTAAAGGGATCAACAAACTGTGGTATTTGAGGAATAAAAGATCACTGCTCTTTAGACAAAATAATAATACAAAGCTATATCGTAAATGTTCTATTGTTACACGAAGTTATCTAACATCTAGCTGTGCATCAGTAATGTTAAACTTGACAACAAAATTTAATTTAAAAGGTAATTTTCACAAAGATCTAAATTGAATATTTAAGATAAACCAAATAAAATATAATACAATAAATAGGGTTCAAAAATTAGTGGTTTCTTTTTTATGTTGGCATCTCAACAACTTCTCTTGGAGCGAAAGGGCAAGACAGACATTTACTGACTAATAAAAAGCATTTTACACCTTCTAGGACCATGGATTTCCATTTTAGTAATTCCCCGTGGTTCTAGCAGGCGTCGGCACTGCTCTCGACAACTTGGGCTCGATGTGTGGACGGCGATTACGCATTGCTCATCGCAAGCTCGTGCCTACGCCGGAGATTGCTCTACGACCTTCGACGCCACGGTCGTCTCCCGTCGAGGCTGCTAGAGCGTAAGGATTTTCGTTTCACATTTGCGGCCTTCTCTTTCGCCAGAATTACTGCTTCGCCGCAAAAGGTAGCATAGCATAGCATGCATAGCAGATAATATGATGATGATGAATATAATAACAATTATTTTCATCATCATCATATGATGATATATCAGCCGAAAGACGTCCACTGCTGGACATAGACCTTCCCCAAGCGTCGCCGTTATTGTCCTGTGCGTTGCGCATGCAACGAATTCCCGCGAGCCTGACCAGGTCATCGGTCCACCTTGTTGGAGGCCTTCCAAACACGGACCGGAAGACAATTATTATGTAATTATAGTGTGTGGTCAGTAAATATCGTAACTATAAAAATCTCAGATATTCAATATTGCTACTGAAAACCATTTAAATCAGCAGAAAATTAAATAAAAGTTTTAAAACTAAATTGAGACACTCTAGTACTCTCTTTATTTAGAATTCGGAATAAAGTCACCTCATCTGAAACAGGCGTAAACCTCATTCATTTGAACTACATACAAATCTGCTCTACGTATACCATTGAGAAGCGAAAACGTTTAGTTGAAACGTTGCAAACGCCTGAATAAAATGCTAGAAAAACAACCGTAGATAGGACGCCAATGTGTAGAGATTGGGAAGAAGTATTGCTGAAAATAAAGCCTATAAACCTTTGACAAAAACCAACCATAGGCTTTGATTGGCAAGACAAACTCGTTTGTCGGCTATGAACAAAATCTAATCAAATAATCTTTATTGTGAATCATAGGTTATTTTTTTTAGTGTTGGTGAAACTATTTCTTCTTTTTTTATTGTTGATAGCCGCCATCTCACCTAATTGATGAAAGCGACGATGCGGTCGACGATGGAACGCGCTTACCTAGAAGAATCTTATTCACTCTCGACTTGAGGAGTCTTCCTCTTAAATCAACAGTCTAGGCAAGCGCGATCCATCGTCGACCACATCGTCGCTTTTCATCAGGTGGGATAATGGTCAAGCCGTCAAGCGTGAGCCAATGACGCAGCGTTGGAAGGCCTCCTACATGCTGGACCAACAAACTGGTGAAGGTTGCAGTAATCCGATGGATGCGGGACGCATAGGATCGTTCATAGTGGCCACACTTGGGGGAGGCCTATGTCCAACAATGGACGTCTATCGGCTGAAATGATGATGATGATGTAATAAACAGAAAAAAAACATCTTTATTTTTTGTGTACTTCACGCAAGTTGGCCTACCATTTTTGCTACCACACGGCCAGTGACAATCGACGCACAGATCCAGCGATAAGACATTGATGTATGGCGGCAATTGCTTTTTGCAAATTGCTCACACACACTCACACATCCCAGCGATTTATGTGCAACAATTATTTTTCACCCATATAAATGAGATTAAACGACATTAAGCTATGTTCGATAACAGAGTTTTGTGGTCATTGTTTAATGGAGGGTATTTGAAAAAAAATCGTTTTATTTGCTTTGTATCAGTTAAAATGTCGGTTTGTTTTGTAAAATATTGGAGTCGATCATTCTTTAGGAAACAAATGAAAGGGATTGGATAGTAATCAGCTTCCTAAATGAGCGTATTAGGTATGGACTTAAGTTGGATTAGATTCACCGTGTGTGCGTGTACAGCGTATACAACGTGTAACGTTAAATGCGCAAAACCTCAGACACTTAAAGGTTCTATGAGCAGTTTTAGTTTGTTTAAAATTCATATTATCTGCATTGAAATATTATTTATTATCCCGTGTATGAGAAAATTTGTTTGGATTACAACTATTTGTGTTTGTTTACCTATTTCAGCGGGTTTGCGCACGCGATGGCTTGATCTATTCATAAATAGACAGGTCGAAGTGTTTAATGAAGATTTTTTTTGAAAAATGTAACCTATATTAAAAAGTGGTTTAATTGATTCTGCTCGTTATTCTGATTAAACTTATTTCAGGTTTTGCGCATTTAACGTTAAACCTTGTATATATAACAGCAGATAGCCAATCAACTTAAAGGTATTTGGGCACCGACTTCACCGTGTAGAACAACGTGCTACTTGGCTACTGGCAGGTCGTTGGGCTACGTCCGATGTCCTTGACCGCAAGTCCGTTTAGTGAATTTACCGCTTAAGTTGGTGTTGCCGTCCAGCACAGCCAATGCCTGCTAGGGCCACGGCATTCCTTCAGAAAAAGATATGCTCATGTGAAACAAGACATACCTACTCAGTTAGGTCTTGGGTTCCAGTCCTGGAAGGTATATATGTAAGTGTTAGGCACGCCATAATTATGGCGGTTATCCTCCTTTTTGAGAAGTATCTAGAAAGACGTCATGGCGTTGCTGCAATTGTGGACGGTAGGCAATGGGTAGCTCGCCGCCCAGCCGTTCGGTAACCGTCCGGACGGAGCCCGAGTTGTCGATTGGGTGTATATTCCACGCGAGCCTTGAAGAGATTTTAGCAAAGGGAATCGTAGGGGCCCAGCAGGGTCAATGCCTACTGCAGAACTGTGTAGTCCAGGAACGAAGGCAAAGAAAGAAAGAAAAAAAAAACGTTTATTTTAAAAAACAAAGCGTTTTGGGAGCACATTTATTGTGCGTACAGCCAAGGAATGGAATTCTCTGCCGGAGTCTGCGTTTCTTGATAGCTACAACTTAGGGGTCTTTAAGTCAAGAATGAAAAAGTTACTTTTAGGCAAGCGTGTTCCATCGTCGACCACATCATCGCTTACCATCAGGTGAGATGGTGGTCAAACGCAAGCCTAACAATAATAAAAAAAAAATAACATAGGAGTGGGTTTTAGTCAGTAACAGTCTGACAAGCCCTGGCGCAGAAGAAATCATAAGATAATTAACCACCTCAAAAAAAAAAGATGTAGCCGAAATAGGTCTCGAAGACACTAAAGAGACCCCTTGGTTTTTTTCCTTGGTTTATTTTCACTTAACCAAAGAATAACTGTCTGATCTCTCCAACGTACACAAAATAGCCTTCGCAGTTTTACCGATTACCATTCAATTCCATTCCCAAATACTTCGCAGTCATCCATTTACCATTCCTTTATCGTCACCAGCAACGCTATACGAAACACTTAAAGAAAAACCGGAAGGAACCAAGCCATTGCTAAGATGTGAACAGATCCTCAGATAAACATCAATGTATGGCGGCAATTTCCTTTGAAGGGTGAACGGCAAAGGGGATGCCGCCCAAGTCGTTCCGTTTTATATGGAGCCGAATTCTCAGACAGTTAAATGCAGTAGTTTAGACAACTGACTCCTAGTGTTAGACAGAAAGGTCGGGTAAAGTGGTTGTAGAGCGTTGCTTTGTTTGTGAAATTGTAAAGGGTGATTCACATGGGCTGGGTGATTACTCGAATAAGTTACTGTGGCCCTGAAATGCTAAAGGAAACTAAAGGAGTAAGTCCATTAGGTGAAGGTCGACTGGCAGATAATGCCTAAGGCATTAAGTCCGCCTTTGTACAACTTTGTGCATAAAGATTTAAATAAATAAATAATGGTGGTCAAACGCGAGACTATCAATAATTATAATAACCACAATAATCAATAATGAGAGCTGTGGTGGCCGAGTAGTAATGGCCCCGACTTACGAGTTGTAGGTCGCCCAGGTTTTAAGTTTGAACCCAGGCAGGCGCATTACTTAGTGTAATTTATTTCATCACCACTGCTCTCAAAAGCGGTGAAGGAAAACATCGGGAGAAAGCCGGCATGTCCTAGATCCAAAAATTCGAAGACATGTGACATCCACCCTTACGGCCCATTCCCTCTCCTAGACAGGAGGCCTGAGTCCCAGCAGTGGGAACATTAAAAAGGCTGATGATGATGATGACAATAATCGATAAGCGCGTCGCACAATGATAGTCGATGTCGCCATCCCGCATGACGAGTACCTCGTGAAATCACAGAAAGATAAGCAAATCTAATATCTCGACTTAGCACACGAGTTTGTCGACATGTGAAATGCAGACTTGGCTGTCTTTGTGCCGATTGTCGTTACCGCCAATGACCTGATGGTCAAGTCTCGACGACCATCTATCGAAGCTGTCGTTGCGCGGATGGATCTAGGTCCTGATACAGAAGGCTGTACTTAATCCTTTTTTTTTTGGGTGGGCGAAAATCATCTAATGACAACCCCCGCTCTTGGGTAGAGCGGGAGATAGTGTCAGACTCTTACTGACTAGAAACCCACCCCGTTCCTTCTAGCCTCTTCATACCGGGGCTCGAGTTTCGTTTCGGATAACCCTAGACCCAGTAGGCAAGGCAAGGAAGGCTACTTGATATGGTCACACTGTGAGGAGGTTCCTGTCTTAGGAGCCCTGACCACCGATTAATTAGACTTTGCTACCGACACCATTTTTTTAAATTGTTATATGTATTTAAAAATATATTTAACCCTTCAGATACCGTCAATTAGAGACACAATAGTAAGACAATAGATGCGCGGCCACCGGGTGTCGCTTGGGGATTCATGAATTAAAAGCGTAATAAAGATGCACAGAAGAAAAAATGTTTGTCGATATAATATAGTAAGTCTGATACTACTTTTTTTCACTCCACCTAGAGTGGGAGAAATTATTTGATGAAATAACCAAAAAGATTGATTCACATTTGTGAACTTGGTTCACATTCATCACTTTTCAACAGGCAAAGCCGATGTTAAGCTTATCACTACAAATTCGTCCCATTGATTCTATTGGCTGTATTTCAGGGTGTGTGCATCAGAATTGAATAACTTAATTTCGCCGAGCTCGTTCCGTTATCGGATCACTAGACGTACAACGCCATTGGTGCATGGTGACTAATGTATACAGCTACCTGTAATTATAATACACTTTAATTATAATCATCATCATCATCATTTCAGCCGAAAGATTTTAACATTTTAGCAGTTGGATATAGGCCTCCCCCAAGTGTCGCCACAATGAACGGTCCTGTGCGTCTCGCATCCATCGGATTCCCGCAACCCTTACCAGGTCATCGGCCCACCTTTTTGGAAGCCTTCCAACGCTACTACTTATAATACCTGTACTAATACTAATTATAATACCTGTAATTATTTACACTTTCACACTTTTGCCCGCGGTTTCACCCACGTACATAAAATATAGCTTGTCTATCAGTAACGCAATTTTCCATCGATGAAAAAAATTTCGCAATCGGATTTTCACATTTTATAACCTCCTACAAACAAGAAAACAAAAAAAAAACAAACTACCTTTTTATTTTGTTAGTGTAGATAAATCCAAATAAGTTCCGGAGTTTCCTATTCACAACAAAGTTAATGAAAACAATAATAATAGATCTACTCGTATTCATTAATGTGAATTGGTAGCGAAACGGACTGCACACTGATGTATGCAGGTCGTTTCACTACCGTTTCGCTACCGATTTTACTAGAGCAAACACAATAATTATATAATTAAACACAATTAATTATAAATAATTAACAATGACTACTAAAAAGTAACACTGCCATGTACCTACAAGGTGTAACATTATGAAAATTTTAATTAGCTATCAACTTAATTGGATTTCATGGAACATGGTTCATTTTAAATTAATTTTGTTGCTTGTAAACAGGTGATTTAAATGTTAATAGTGGCCAAAGGGAAACCAATGAGTGGATGTGGGAAGTGGATAGTTTTACTGGATGTGGTATTCGTGAGAAGAAATATGGTCGTTTTCCTCCTCCTTAGTCGTTCACTCTTGACAGAGTGGTCGTGGTTGACGATGTTGCATTTTCGTTGGCGAGTGATGCTTCCGCGATGCGTTTCCACTTGTCCCGATTCACGGCGTCTCGAGAACTCTGGACTATGGAGGTTTGTGTTGCAGCTCTGATAAGGTCTGTCCAACGCGTAGGCGAGCGACCACGTGACCGCTTCCCCTCCACTTGTCCCTGGACAACGAGTCGCTCCATGGTCGTTTTATTAAGTACTAATTTTCAACCGTACACTCGAAATGAGGTTCAGTTGAAAACCAGCGTCAGGCCACTACCATGTAGTTGTCTGGCATTTTTGCTGAAATGGACCTATTTGGCGCCGCCGTTAGACACACATTGTTAGTTGTCTCTTTCTTTTTATATAATTAGTGTCTACATGTTGTTACTACATTGTGTGTATCTTCGAGTGTGTATGCGAAATAAAATAGTTTTCTTTTTTTCTTTCTTTCTTTACTATGATACAAGATTCAGTTCATTACACGGTACATGAAGCTGCTTTAATTTTTTTAAATAATAATGGATGTCTATTAAAAGTGAATAGAATTTTTATTCTTACTGAAATATACCTTTTTATTATGCAGTTAATAAATGGCGTTAAGTTTAAAGAGTGGCTAGAGGTTTCTACTCCTGATACAGGTGGAAGAAATACTCGGGTGTCACCACCCTTGCATACATGTGTTGCGTGCATGTGTGCAACAGTCCTTGCACACATGCACGATAAGCGCGTGGAGATGCAACGCCGGGGTGAAAATCCACTACCGCGACAGGTCGAGGTATGGCGGACAGAGCTCCGGCGGGATCTCACGGTGAAATGGCGTCAGCGACTATCGCAACCCAGTGCTGGGCACGCCACAATTATGACGGTAAGTCCCCTCTTTGAGGCGTGGCTGGAAAGACCTCACGGCGTCCTTACCTTCCGCATGACGCAGGTCCTTACCGGACATGGCAAGTTCGGGAGGTTCCTGCATCGGATTCGAGCGGAAGAGACGCCCGAGTGCCGCCACTGTGCGGAACGCCCGGAGGACACGGTGGAGCACACAGTAGAGGTGTGCCCTGCTTGGGCGGAGCAACGCCGTGCCCTCGTGGGGGCAATCGGCGGCGGAGACCTCTCGCGCCGGGCCTTGGTTGAGGCCATGATCCGGAGCGAGGAGGAATGCCAGGCGGTCGCCTCCTTCTGCGAAGCAGTAATGCTTGCAAAGGAGGAGGCCGACCGCATCAGGCAAAGGCCTCGCCACCGCCGTCGGGATTCCGATCCCGATTTCCGGCCACCGTAGACGGGGGCTCGCGGACGGCGAGCCATGGGTAGCTCGCTGTCCGATCGTCCGGTAATGGACCGAGTCCAAGACGTCGACGGCGCGCACTGTTCCCGCGCGCCTCAAGGAGTTGTCAGCAGCAGGAGGGGCCCAGCTGGGCCGAAGCCTACTGGGGACAGGGTTGTCCGAATGGGAGCTCGTGCCCCGTTATGAAGGCTAGAAGGAACGGGATGGGGTTTTTAGTCAGTAAGAGTCTGACACTATCTCCCGCTCCGCCCAAGAGCGGGTTTTGTCATAAGATGATTTTCCCCATCGGGAAAAAAAAAAAAAACCACCCAGAGAACGCGGTGGAAGCACACGGTGAAGGTGTGTCCCGTTCGGGCGGTGCACCGCGGTGTGTTCATGGGGGAGATAAAAAAAATCTTCTTTAGTGAATTGATATTTTCAAAATAGCATGAAGCATCGTGTCTCTTATAAATATTATTCGTTGTTAATTTTTAGTTCTTCAATATTCGTTTACAACCGCATTATATGTGCGTAGTAGCAGACTTGAGATCACCACGATATAGATGATTGAGCAAAGTATAATCTGACAAAATAACCAGTGTTTTAATTAGCGAGTTATTGACAAATCTTTTTGCAGTGACCAAAATAACCTTCTGTTTCTTGTGATGAGAAATCATCAAACAACTTCTCCCACTCTGGGTGAGCGACAGGGATTGTCTGACAAATACTAAAACGACACTTTGATACTTTTTTAGCCTGAACACGAGTAGATTGTTGTAGGATCTTTGCCACATATGAACTAAAAGACAAAATTCTACATCGCAGTTGCCCGAATCGAACCCAACCTGGCCTGGTCGAGGGATCCTCCCTTTTTAATGGAAGTTTACAGCATTTTACACGTATTCAAAATATCTCTAAAATAATATACTCTGAAATAATATAGGGATTTCCCGTCAGGAGCCAGTTGCCCGATGTAGAAGTGCTCACTTTAGAGGTATGCGGAACAGAGAGTAAAGTCCCATATACCTCATTTTTGAAAAGGAAGGATCCTCTGACCAGACAGCTGTTAAAAACTTGGTGGGCGACTGCCCGATAGTTGATTTCAGACTGTCGTATATATTCAAATCACGCGGAGAACTTTACTTGCGCGATGCAGGATTTCGTATTTTCTTCGTAGTTCTTATGTGGCGCCATAGATGTCGCTACACTACTTTATTAGTTAGTTAATCTATTGTATTTTTTAGATGTATTGTATTGCATCTAAACTAATTCAAGTACATAATGTTACGCAGTTTGGTGGGCTTACAAAATGTACAACACTTTGGTCTAAAATAAATTATTTATTTATGTAGATATTCCATTTAGATGATTTCCTACTTAAACGCGGGTAAAGCCACCGTCAGAACCTAGTTCGAAAATAATTTAAAAAACCTTCACCAGATGGGGACACTAGCTCAATACAAGCCCAAGGTTTGTTCATGTGATCCACTTTCAGATTTTCTATTATGATGCTTCAACTTTTCACACAGTATACAACATTATATTTTCTAGTTTATGCCAGTCCTGAATATAGTTTGTTCAGAATTAGTAATTGAATGGATTCCAACAGTTTTTACACCATATTATATTTTTTCCCAAAAATATTTAAAAGGTCATAAGTTGGACACCACCGACACTAAGTACCACACTGGTCACGGCAGATCAGAGTGGGCATTAAACACCACAAACGCAAACAGCTGTTTGCAAGTACAAAACAACCCCTCAGTCACCTGCATGGCTTGGTGACAATGTATTTTTGCTGACATAAGAAGTTTATAACTTGGCGATTGTTCATGATACAGTTATGAAATTTTGTACTAGATTAATTAAGTAGATTCTTTACATAAAAACACTAGACACGTGTTTCGGGTTTAGCATATACTAAAACTGATGGTGTAAAAATATTTACTTTTGATATTCTTAATGAATTTGTTTTACTTTTGACATTGGCATTAATTTATTTTGGTATTTGTGACGTATTTAATTGACCTATTTAATGAATTTATCTTGACATCTGTAATAATTTTTTTTTGACATTTGTAATGAATTCTTTTGGTATTTGTATCATTTTATTTTTGACATTTGATATTAATTTATTTTGACATTAATAGTGAATTTATTTTGACATTTATAATGAATATGGTTCTGACAATTGAAAGAATGTATTTTGACACTTAATGAATTTATGACATTTAATATTTTTAATTTTTATGTTATTAACATTTGTATTTCATTTAATCTGAATTGTATATCCGATGTAATTTTTTTTTATTATAACTTTATTGTCTTAAAATTGTTCTTCCCATATGAAATTGCTGTGCCCGACAGGGTCCATGTGCACTTGTTTAACTATTTTTAAGACCTTATGTAACACATGTGTTATAGCAATAAAGAATTGAATTGAATTGAATTGAATTAACTATCGTGTGGGTAAAGCCACCATCAGAATCTATTTGGAAAATAATGTAAAAAACCTCCACCAGATAGGGACACTAGTTCAAATGTATGCCCGATATGATTTGGTTTGTTCATGTGATCTGCTTTCAGATGTCAGATAGAACATATGGCGCTCGAGCTTTTTATATAGTCACTAGCTTTCCGCCCGCGGCTTCGCCCGCGTGGACTACAGTTTATATCGCGCGGGCAGAGACCCGTGCTCAGCAGTGGAATTATAGGTAGCCTATGTGTTATTCCAGTGTCTTTTTTACCTACCGATCTAAATCCGTTCAGTAGTTTTTGCGTGAAAGCGTAACAGACAGACAGAGAGACAGACAGACAGAGTTACTTTCGCATTTATAATATTAGTAGGGATTATCATTTTAGCCGTCCACTGTTGGACGTAGGCCTCTCCCAAGTTTCGCTACAATGGACGATGTTGTGTGTCTCGCATCAATCGGATTCCCACAAGCTTCGGCAGGTCATCGGTCTACATTGTAGGAACCCTTTCTACGCTGCGTCTTCCGGTTTGCGACATCTTACACAGTACATTTTTTTTTTATTATTGATAGGCTCGCGTTTGACCACCATCTCACCTGATGGTAAGCGATGAGAAAAACATATACTGAAGCAAGAGAAAAACAAACTCCAATTTTCCTGTCCACAGCAAAATTAAAACCCTTTCTAACATCCTTGCCCACCCGATCTTACAAAACCCGAATATGCGACTAAAGCAAAAAGCAATCTGGCTCCAACACGAGAATGACCGCAACCGTTGTCTACTACAGATTTGTGCTTAGATAAACAGTACTTTACATTCGGCCGGTTTACCACCACTCCGTAATGAGATAGCTGATTAAAACCCGACGAATAACGCTTAATTATTTTGTTTTGCAACGTATTATTTATTTTTTCACCAGCAAATTTCCAGTTTTGGCAGATCCCGTGTTTTCCGGACCGTTATTTTGGGGAAGGAAGGCAAATTGGGACAGTTCGTTAATTTAATTATCTGGTTATTAAATAAAACGGTCGACGAAGTTCTTGCTTTAATGTTTTTTTGGCGAAAGGAAGTTGGAAGCCAACCTGGAAGAAAAAGTCAATATAAGGTTAGGTGACCTCTCGATCACCAAGCAAACGTTTGCTCGTCTTTCTATTGTCTCTAATTATGGTATTCGAAAAGTTGACGTACAAAACAAAATAATGTCCTAACAATATCATGCTGGCGGCGACAGCTGCGGATCCCTTGGACGGCATTTAGGACTAACGTTTTAATTCTGGACGAGCTAAACATCAAACAGAGGTTATCGTCGACTGTGCAAGTACGAATCCTCAAATATTTTGGTCACGGTGTTCGCAACGAACACTCCATGGAGCGAGTAGTTATCCAGGGACAAGTGGAGGGGAAGCGGTCTCGTGGCCGCTCACCTACGCGTTGGATAGACCTTATCAGAGCTGCAACACAAACCTCCATAGTCCAGAGTTCTCGAGACGCCGTGAATCGGGACAAGTGGAGACGCATCGCGGAAGCCTCACTCGCCAACGAAAATGCAACATCGTCAACCACGACCACTCTGTTAAGAGTGAACGACTAAGAAGGAGGAATATCACTCTAGAAGGCAAATCCGCATCAACAAAATTGTACTGGTTATGCCAGGTTTTAAATTGCAAAAGGATAATTGAAATACAGCAGGGCCAAAGCCTACTGGGCCCTTGAATTGAGAAAAGGAAACCTGAGTCCTAGAAACTTAGGCAAAGGAGGAACATCATTAGGTGTGCTTATAGTCAATGAAATCTGACACACTCTACTGATAAGCCCAAGAGAGGAGAAGGTCGACCGCATCAGGCAACGGCGCTCTCACCGCGGCCAGGATTCCGATCCCGATTCCCGGCTACCGTAGACGCGGGCTTGCATGCGGCGAGCTATGGGTAGCTCGCAGTCTAAGCGTCCGGTAACGGTCCGGACCAAGCCCAAATTGTCGACGGCGCGCACTGTTCCCAAGGAATCAAGGAATTCAACAGCAGGGACTCAGCCGGGTCGAAGTCAGGGGGCCAGGGTTATCGAAAAGGGAGCTCGAGCCCTGGTATGAAGGACGAAGGAAAGGGGTAAGGTTTTTAGTCAGTAAGAGTCTAACACTATGTCCCGCTATGCCCAAGAGCGGGGGATGTCATTGGATGATTTTCCCCACAATAAAAAAGCCCAAGAGTGGAAAAAGACATTAGAAGAAATTACAACTTAAAAAAAAACACACCTTCGCTTACAACTCCCACTCACACGCCATAGAACCACGTCTCTTTTCGTATATCTTCTTCATTTATTCCCCACCATAAAAAAGCCCAAGAGTGGAAAAAGACATTAGAAGAAATGCCAACTAAAAAAAACACAACTTCGCTTACAACTCCCACTCACACGCCATAGAACCACGTCTCTTTTCTTATATCTTGTTCATTTATAATATTTTTGTAACTTTGCACCTAAATCAGAATGTTTCCCATCAACATGTATTTTTTCATTATTGTTTAAAATAATGTCTTTAGGGTGCGGGCCTGGCAATCCGTAACACAGGTGTCATAAAGTATTAGAGAGAAGTACATACTCCTATATCTCGCAAAAGGAATTTCGTACTCATTTATAATCGGCTATTTATATAAGCGAACCTGGGTGAAAAGAGGAACACATTTTAGAATAAAACAAGCTTTTAATGAAAATATTTTTTTCATAGCAAGTTTTTATAGCTTTTTTTTGTCGACGGGGAAAATCATCTTGACAAAACCCGCTCTTGGGTAGAGCGGGAGATAGTGTCAGACTCTTACTGACTAAAAACCCCGCGCCGTTTCTTCTAGCCTTCATACCGGGGCATGAGCTCCCTTTCGGACAACCCTCTCCCCAGTAGGCTCCGACCCAGCTGGGCCCCTCCTGCTGCTGACAACTCCTTGACGCGCGCGAGAACAGTGCGCGCCGTCGACGTCTTGGAAAGCTTTTATAGCTCGATATATATATATTACTACTTGTCAAGACGAATCATACGAGCCCAAACTCGATGGGGTTGTGTCGGATGTGTGTCCAGTTCCATCATCAGAGCAGCTCCATGTCACAATAATTTTGCATTGTCATCCGATTTATACATGTACGCAAAATTTCAGCTCAATCGGTAACCGGGAAGTGGGTCAAATTTAATTTACAAGATTTGAATACAGACAAACATCGGGACAGGTGAAACTAAATAAAAACTCGTAAAAAAGAATTAAAAGCCATCCCTGACCTGATACTGCACTCAAGGAAACGCAACGCATAACACTTTACTTGTACGTAAACCCATACCTTTACCTCCCACCAACAGATACGCACTCACAAAGAAACAACAGTAGATTAGCAGCTATCTCGAACATATCCAAAAGGTACATAAAATAGTTTTATCGCCGCACAGATAGGCAATGGGCGTTGGCCGGTAAGGTACACCTACCAAATATATTGCGTGTACCAACGCCCGGTTAAACCCAATATAAAATGGACAAAGATTATGAAATTGTTGGCAGATGGTGCTGGAAATTATTTTTCAATACACTTAGTCAAAAACTCGCTCTTACCCCACCTCTTTTAGGCACGCAATGGACTGTTTTTAGCACTAGTTAAAAAAAATTGTCAATCATATCAGGCCTACAAGAGGTTGCCCCATGAGTCATATGGTCATAAATGTATTGAAAAATGTCGTTTGAAATACGTGCAAAGTCACTACAAACCGGCCTAGTGCATGTCACTAGTCCGGTTCTAGAATCTTATTTTTTTAACATTTAATTTTGAAACCACAGAATTCTTACAGGTTTTTTGGTAATCTGTAGTAGATCAGTTTATTTATTTCTTCAAATAGGTTCAGTAGTTTCGGACTTATCTATTTTTAAATAATCCTTTAAACAAGCTATTTATTAAAAAAAATAATAGAATTAAATGGGTACCCTTAAGCAAAAAGTCCTCCGCAATTATTGCTACAATGACCCGTTTTGTGTGTCTCGCATCCATTGAATTTCAGTGACCCTCGCCAGACAAGAAGATTCGGTTACCGCATTGTCAAAACAAAAATATCCAATGATTAGACGTTCTTTAAAACATCTTTCTACTTTTATTCCATAGCCCTTACGTCGTCTTTGAAGTCACTACAAAGGCCATCAAGTGCCTCCATCTTTATTTCTGTCACAGAAAAAAATTGGTTTGAACTTAAACTAAAAAAAGAAACTTTAGTCTAAGAAGTAATAAATAACTGAGTTTATGTGAGGGTATAAAACTATGCCTTTGTCTGATTAATTACAAGTTTAAAGTTTCGTTAACTTTTTTGAATATTACGGAGGATTTATCTTGTCTTATTGAAAACATTCCCATCCAGGACAAATGTTTGTGTGATGAGCATAATCATTTGTTCTGTGTCTGGGTGTAATTTATCTATAATATGTATGAATTTAGAAATATATAAGTATGTTTATCAGTTGTCTAGTACCCATAACACAAGCTCTGCTTAGCTTGGGACTAGACGACTTTGTGTGATAGTTGTGGATTATATTATATTATTATTATTATATTTTTTACTTTAGTTTTTTTTTTCGGGTTTTCTTTTGGGCTTCGATCCAAATAGCAGGTGTATTTAGTTATACAGTTACTAGGGTGTTCAGCTCTTCTTACAAATTATTCATACTCAGGTGCAGAAAAAATTAAACGCTCGTTAGGTACTAAAAGAGTTATGAGTATACATGTGGATGGATAGAGAGGGAGAAGGAGGCCAAAAAAAGATGGATGTACCTATTGTGTGAAGAGTGATATGAAAAGAAAGTTGAGTTGGTGGTCATGACGGGTGATAGGACAAAATGAAAGGAATTCGATTGATTAATGGATAAGAGAATAATTGTGGTGTTATTTTTGCAAGACATCTCATACACAACAATTTAAAACATCGTGCCGGACCATGTGTTATTTGTCTCATCCTCTGCAGGAGACGGTCTGGGCACTTGGAGTCACAGCATGACTCTTGGCCACCGTGGACGTTGAATAACGGGTAGCTTGGCACCTGATGAACGCTAGGACTAGTACGATGATGCATCGTGTACTTCAAAGAGATGGCAGCAAAACTGTATCAGAACCAAAGCCCGTCAGGGAAATATCTGAAAAGGAAACCGGTGGTTCTAGAACGCAAAGCTTAACTGGAAAATACTACTCCACCCCAGAGCAGCAGACTTTATTGGATGATTTCTCATCAAGAAAAAAGTTTACAAATGAGGCCCACTAAAGCCGATGCCTGCCAGAGCTGCGGGATTGTTCAAAAGAGTTACCGAGGCTTAGAATGCAATTTGAAAAACCTGGGAGGCTTAATCTATTTTTGAGAAGTGGGCTGAATGGAATAGGCTCACCTAAGGTTAAGGCCGCAATGGCCCACGTTCAAAGGTCCGCATAGGATTAAGTGCGGATATCACACTCGGGCATAACAAAATATCCCACAGAAAAAAAACACTGTGTATCTTACAATTGTATCTACTATAATAATCCAAACAAGTGTCACATCTGTTTCATAATCAATGCAGCTCGATGTTTACAGAGCGCAGTGGATAACTTATAGTGACGCTTACAGCGGATCGTGCCAAACGAAACCCTTGTTACTGCGTCTCTTACAGTTTGTGTTTAGTTGTTGCTGTTATTTAGTAAGTTGTTTATTTTTGTATAGGCTGTAGATTTATAATATGCCATACAAGTGTCGCATCTGTTCTATAATCAATGCAGTTCAATGTTTACAGAGCGCAGTGGATAGCTTGTAGCGACGCACACAGCGATCCCTGCCAAACGAAACCTTTGTTGCTACGTCTCTTATAGTTTGTGTTTAGTTGTTACTGTTATTTAGTATATAGGTTATTTTTGTATTAGTTGCGGAATATTTTGAAAGAATCACCGTGACCCTGAAACGTAAAGAATAGCTGAAGAAAGTCAAGTAATAATAATAATAATATTCCCAAGCTAAGCAGAGCTTGTGTTATGAGTACTAGACAACTGATGAACATACTTATGTATCTATATTTTTTAAAATATACATATTAGGCACAGATAAATTACACCCAGAAACAGAACAAATGATCGTGCTTATCAGACAAACATTTGTTCTGGGTGGGAATCGCGAACCCATCTCCGGCATAGCAGACAGGGCCACTAATCACTAGATCAACAGGCCAGTCAAGTGGCTTTGACACTACCCCTCGATCCACCTAGAGCGAAAAAGTCCTTTGATGATTTCAAAACTCAAAAAAGGGATTTAGTTTGCATTATTAATAAGTGACTTTTAGTTTCTTGCTCTTAGAAGTGTTTTTTATCCATTAGTAATACGACGTTGAATGCTTTTCCTGATTTAGGTACCTAACCAACATTTGAAAACCACTTATGAGTTTACTGTAAAAATATGGAAAGTAATTCGTTTACAAAAAAAAAAAATGTTTGTAGGTATAACTTTACCAGGAAATTCAATTGTCGAAAAAACATTTCAGGAAATAAGTTTATCAATAACTAACTTTTGCCCGTGGCATCGCCCGCGTACATAAATTGACACTCAGGAATAAAGCAGCTTTCTATCGCTGCTAAAATTTTTGCAATTGGACCAGTAGTTTCAGAGATTACCTTCTACACACACAAAAAAAAACTTCACCTCTTTATTATATTGCTGTATATTATTCTTTCTGAAGGAAATAAACTTGCAGGGTATTTAATAAAAATAACCATGACGTAACAATCAAAGTGATTTAACTCAAAAAATTGATTTTACGGGTAACGATCAATTTTGAACCATGCACTAGCTTCTTCTTATAAGTGTCCATGTAGGTCTATGTGAAATAAAAACCTTTGACTTTGAATAAGTAGAAAGAAAATTTTCAAAAGGTTTTTTTTTCTTAGCAATGATTAGAGCTCTTTTTCAATCATCTTCTCATAGTACTTAGTAAGCATTTCAAAGTTTATTTTAGTTTATTACAAAATCCGAAGTTACAAAAATTTTGAGTTAGGTCACCTTCATTCTTTAATTTAAACACTGGTTAGCAGGTTTTCAATTCAAAATTTTCTGAATAGAATTCAAATTTAGAATCTAATCATAATTTAAATATAACATAATGATTATAGTTAGCCAATTCTATAAACCAGGTTGACAGTGTTACAACAAAAAGTTTTCCACAAAAAAAAGAGTACACCAGTCCAAGTCCTACCGGCCAATATCTCCCTAAGCGGCTTTTCCTCAACGATAGCCGTTTAACATTTCCAACAAGATAATTTAAATCACTGAAACCATTTTATTAGCTGTTAAACCGATTTAAACATGCGGAAAATTAAACAAATACCGGAGTATTTACAGTAAATTTTTTCCTGAAAATTATTTTCTGTGGGTAATGTATATAAATGTATAAATAAAAGTCTGAAAGGATTGAAGAATGGTTTGGGTTTCAGAAAATAGAAAGGGAAAAGATAATGGCTGTAGGTAGGAAAACGAACAGTGCCTTTTGGACCATTACAATGATAAAGCGGTCTTATGTTGGATTGTTCCTAGAACAGTTTTACTTGTTAAATTATTTTTATCTATCGCATTTTGTTTTTTTTTTCTTTTTGTGGTAAAAAATCAAACAATTCAAGAATCAAGACTGAAGAATCAAAGCTTTTTTTTAAATAAATTATATATGGCCTATATTGACCTTTTGAATTGTCAAGAAGTCAATCAGTCAAAATGATACTAATTGCACAATTTTCTATGGAGAAGAATTATGCAAGAAACCCCATGGTTAGGAGGAATGGCAGGCGGTAGCCTCCTTCTGCGAAGCAGTAATGCTAGCAAACCACATGTGGCAACGGCGCTCACACCCCAGCTGCCGAAAGGATTTCGTTTTTGGGGCACCGTAGGCGCGGGTTTTCGGATGGCGAGTAATGGTTAGCTCGCCATCCGAGCGTCTGGTAACCGTCCGGACCGTGTCTTAAGTCAGCGAGTGGTGTTCCAAGGACGCCTCAGTAATATGAAGAATATGTCAGTAAAGGGGCCCAGTAGGGTCGAAGCCTACTGGTGGCCAAGGGTCTGCTTCTGAAAGGAAGGCTCGGTCCCAGTGTGAAAGGCAACGAAGAACAGGGTGGGTTTTCTAGTCAGGAAAAGTCTAACACTATCTCCTGCTCCGCTCAAGGGCCCCCTTGAGCGGCGATATTGCGGTAGATAGTGTGATAAAGTGGGAGAAGAGAAAATCACCTGTACAGTTGTTTATTTATTTATTTTACTATTTATGTACACACAAAAAACAAATGTTGTTATTATTTTATATTCGAACTCTATCTGATTGTTATCACGTTTAGTTACACATTGGAGCGAAAATCACTGAATCTGTAACCAGATCTATCTAGATCACTAGGACAAGTAACCTTATTTCAATCGCTGGACAATTGTCAATACACAATCGAAGACATCGTACACTCAATGGCCATGGCTTCGAATCACACATCAGTGCCATTGTGTACAGGGATGGTGTGAAATGGCGCGGCCTGTTTGCGATACAAAGCTTGGCCTTGTTTGATGTCCAAGTTATATTGGCCTACTAACAGTTTACACTGTGTACCTGAATAATGAGAGCTGTATGCACAATGGTTTGATTGGCTTGGGCTGAATTTCGTTTTATAAAATAAAGTAGCTTTCAAAAAGAAATAAGTAAGAAAATGTACAATTTTTTTTTTTTCATTCATAATCTTCCTTTAACCAAAAATAAATCGGCCTCTCCATACCAAGTTATAAACTTAATTGGACAGTTTGTACGGAGAGGCCGACTTTTTTTTGTTCAGTTTCATTTGCTGAGCAAGCCCGTAAAGTTTGCGGAGACCTGTCTCTTACACCCTGTTTATAAGTTTCACACAACACCATCTACTCCCAAACTAAGCAGAGCTTATGATATGAGTACAAGACAATAGTGATTAGCATACTTATATATTTCTAAGTACGTATCTACATATTAAAGATTAACTAGAGGTTCCACCAGACGCTGTCCTGTCCGAAAGCTGGCTTTCCTCAGAAAAAAAAACTAAGACCCGATTACAGCGTCCAAGGACCCACTCAAATATACACAAAAAGTTTCATTCAAATCCGTCAAGCTATTTGGAAGGAGCTAGGTGACAAACATACATACAGAAGAATTGTTTAAATAAAGATAACACCCAGACACAGAATAAATGATCGTGTACATCATACAAACATTTCGCCCCAACACCATTCTCGGAGCGTTGGCTGAAAGGTGGGACTCTCCGATCCTGGGGCGGTGGTTACGACTGCATGCAGTCAAGTAGACATTCCCAGGGTCGGTGAGCCTCACGCTTATAATTAAATAATGTTACTAACACTAGTTTATAAGTTCACACTGTTACTAACAATAATGTAGTTACTAACACTAGTTTATAAGTTTGTACTGTTACTAACAATTATGGAATTTATTCCGAAATAAATGTTTATTATTATTATTTTGTCTTAGGTTGAAAATGAACCCATGATACCTTTTTATTGTTTTCATGCAAGAAAAGCCGCTGGTAAAAGCTAGACTTACGTGATCATTAATTACGTAAACAATAATTATGTACTTCGTGTCGATCGAAACCTGAAACCAACATAATTGGCAAACTTCTAGGTGTTTGACAAACTAACCCAAGGGAGACAATCAAATAGTGCTTTACACTCGACACGTGTCGAGTCTCAGAGTAAAATGATTCCGACTATTGAATGCATGTGCTCTTTGTGTATCCATTACAGAACTGACTGTTGAGATAGGTGTACTTAATACTCTGTGGTTGAGGTTTACGCTTCTTGTGTATATTGTTGTGTACACATGGTTCAGGTTTAACGCCCACCACGAGCTCTTAGCCCCTCGAGCCTCAAAAAAAATCCGCCACAAAAAAAAAAGCTAGAAACGGCCACACAAAAAAAGTTGAAGCGCGCGTCAGCTTGTAGCCATGCGTGCAGTATTATAATGGACGCTGACGAAAAAGAATTAAATCCGCGAATGGCATGCAGCGGCCTCATTATTATAAAAAACGCCGCCACAAAAAAGAAGCTAGAAGCGGCTTCAAGCATTTTTTTTTTGTGGCGGCACCGCCACACACAAGCCACAAAAAAGGCCACCTCTTAAAGAAGCTTGAACTGGCTTTTTTTGTGGGTGTGGTGCGGGGACACT
The DNA here is from genome assembly GCA_949319445.1 of Mythimna lalbum. Classification (NCBI taxonomy): domain Eukaryota; kingdom Metazoa; phylum Arthropoda; class Insecta; order Lepidoptera; family Noctuidae; genus Mythimna; species Mythimna lalbum. The sequence continues at coordinate 2,626,569 of OX439356.1, read as the reverse complement.
TAACGCGGTCCATTTTACGACCTTGGCTGAACTCTTATAAGGATGGAACTATACAAGGTGTAAGGGACAGCCCTCCACAAACTTTTAGGGCTTGCTCAGTAGTCGAAACTTAACAACCTTCCACATTTTTTTTTTTTTCAGGAAAGGAAAAATAAATCGACCTCTCCATACAAACTGTCCAATCAAGTTTATAATTTTGTATGGTGAAGCTGATTTTTTTTTCGTTTCCTGAAAAAATACCTTGAAGAAGGTAGTTCAGTTTCGTCTACTGAGCAAGGCTTTAAACTTTGCGGAGGGCTGTCCCTTACACCCTGTATAGAGTTCATAGCACCATCCCTTTAGCCGTAGGACAAAGGAAAGGAAGGGACAAAATCTCCCCTTCTAGCTTTTATTTGTGGCTGCTCTAAGCGTTTTTTGTGACTGCGTTTTTTTGAAGCACATGTGTGGGAACAGTTAGAGACACAGTCTAAAAATAACATGCAGAAACTTAAGATTTAAAAAAAAGAAAACTAACATTCCACGTCAAATGCATATCAACCACGATTTAAATCAAAATACAAACAGCAATTCACTAGCATTTCGATCAGAAATTCCTGAGAATAAATCACTAGAATCAGTGAAATAGTATTTGGCGGAGTTGCACGCATTAGAAGTTTAATTAAATCTGTCTGTTTCGATGCAGGCAGGGTTAGTTAGAGCTACATGAGCCGGTAATGAGTGAAATGAGGCGAGCTGTATGCCAATATCAGTGGCGATGTTTGTATAATTTAGTGTATAATATTGGTTTTAGTATATGCGTACGAAACATGTATCTAGTATCTCTATGTATAAAATTTCATAACTGTGTCATGAAAAATCACAAAGTTATAAACTTGTTAAGTCAGCAAAAATACATAGTCACTGGACCATCCAGGCGTCATTAGGGGTGTTTTGCTCTTGAACCCACCTGTTTACTGGCGTCTAATGCCCGTTATGACCTGCCGTTATCTGTGTTGTACTTAGTGTCGGTGGTGTCCAACTTGAGACTTTTTTTTTTTGGAATTATAGCTAAAACATTTTTTTTCTACAACCGCATGAAATCTTTAAAAAGTAAAAGAACTGATTAACACGAGTCTAATGAGCCCACACTCGATGTGTTTACTAGTAGGCATTCCAGAATTCCATTAGCCACCTTTCATTCCTAGCATCAGGTCCTCGTCATCGTAAAGGGCCTTGACAAGACAGACAGCACCAAAAAAACAGTAACTAAGTTTATTACTGCGTTTTTTCCCTTTCCAACACTTCCATGCTATACTGATATTAAACCAATCCCCATTAATTGAGACTGTTTTCTTTCTAAATTAAATTTTCCACCAACACCAACGGAACTATAAGCTTCCTCGTCTCGCATCCATCGCATTCAATCGACTTGCACATGTTACTTGCATGCTAAAGAATACATCTAGAACCAACGTTGTTGAAACCTCTACGGTCCGGACTAAGCGTTTCGCCTCGACGTTTATACCACGTACGTCGAAGGAATGGAACAATTTGCCTGCTGTGGTCTTTTCGTCCGATTATATTTTGGGTATCTTCAAGGCTAGAGTGAATAGGCTTTTAATAAGCTAGTGCGCCTCACCATCTGAGATTGCATCACTGCTTACCATCAGGTGGGATCGCAGTCAAGCACTAGTTTATACGAATTATATAAAAAAAAGTATTTAGAACGTGTTTGCACCAAACCATTTTCGGATCCATTCGTGAAAAAAAAGTGTAAGAAAAGTCGAAGCCGTAAAGGCTTTGGTCTGATTAAGATGGCGCCACCCTTGACCTTCGCGTTAAGGCGCAAAGACTTACTGTGACAAATTGATATTCCGAGGCCATGACCTTCGGAGAGCAGGAAAACGTTTTTATTCGTAACTACCGCTGTTTTCCACACCCTTTACGCTCGTAAGTACGAGTAGAATACTTTTCTACATTCTGTCTGTAATTCTAAAGGGCGATAAAAACTTTTCACAAAAAAAAATACAACCGACTTCCTCATAATTCGATTTTTTTTTTGTGATTCTGAAAAATCTTCGTAATTCATTTCGGAATTGAACTGTTTTCATAGGTAAGTTTGTACGGAACCGTCGGTGCGCGAGTCTGACTCGCTCTTGTCCAGTTTTTCTATTTGCACGCGAGTAATGTTGCTGGCAGTAGCATGCATTTGAAAAGCAATACTGTGTACTGAAGTAAATACCAACACCATGATGACCGCGTTAGTAAGAATTGCACAATTTAATATTGAGATTTAATAGTAGAGCTTGGCGGAGCTCGTTCCATCAACGACCAAGATGTATGGCGGTTGTCAATCGTCAATCACATCATCGCTTACCATTAGTCGAGACATGAGATAGTTGCTCAACTCAACTCTGCTAGTATTAAAAATAGTATTCATTACAAACTTGGTAGAAAATATTATAAATATGTTATAAAGAATATGATCATATTGATAAAACTACAAATAATATTGTTAATTTGTTATTCTATGAGAATAAATATGTACATAATATAATAAAGTACCAAAAAACATAAAACAAGAAAATAAAACAATATAATAATAGTAATTAAAGAAAAAAGACCCTGTTCCCGATACCGGTGGGCTAATTTTTTTTATTTTTAAATGTTTTTGTTTTATTGAAATATTTAAAAATATAATTTATATGTACATTTCTGAATGAACAAAATAAAAATGTTGAAATATTTATTAATTAAACCACAATAGACGAATAACTAACGTATAAATTAAATAATAAACAGGAAATTAATTTTGTATTTAAAAATGTGCGTTTATAAAATCGTAATATTAAATATAAATTTTAAATACTTTATTTAGCGCTATTCCTCTCTTCTACCATTTAAAATGTTGTTTTGTTCGACAGATTTCAAATTTGTTTTCCCTTTTTAAATAATTATCATCAGATAGGTATGGATTGCAATTAAGGTGGTGCATCATGACTCACATTTTCACTGTTTTTCATACAACCGCTCATAACTGATTATGACGTTATTACACATTTTTCATTAGATATTTAGGAAACACAGTATCTTGTGGATATTATCTAGGTTTCTAAAGAAACCAATTTCTAAATTTGTGTAAAACTAATCCAGTAAAAACCTCTGAAAATGTCCTATTTTGTATGAACTTTGACACTTCATAATTTGCCTAAAAATTAAAAAAGTAAAAAAAGTAATCCTTGAGAGACCTTGCAAATTTTATTAAGATTTTAAATGACGACAATTTTTTCCAAAAACATTTAAGGGTTTAAAAAAAACAGCTATTTCCTGGAGCAAGTTTTGTGAAATTTTCGAGTAAATCTCGGAATCACCGAATACTAACAGAGTTTCCAGGCGTTACCTCTCTTTTTTTGCGTTGCCTTTTCGTCAAACATCGCGTTGGATTGCATTAAATGAAGTAACAAGCTTTTAAACCATTTTCGATGTTTACGATAAGCGAGTGGAGAAGGACCCTCTTAAGACTTGAAATTAACACATCTTTTAAACACAAACAATAAAGAGAAGATAAAACAAAAGCGCGACGAAATAATAACAACAATCCGTCCATTTATAAAGGAAGCTAAAATCTGACAATAAGTTTTTCGTCCGACATAATTTATGTAACGACTTAAACGGTCCCCAAACACTTTCTATATCCTAACATCCCTAGATTTATTCTCCGCACGTAAATACTTTTTCCGAGAAACCTAAAAGCCATCTGTTCCGAAAAAAAAAAGAAAAACAGAAAACATTCCCACATTTCTATAATATTCAATTTCTGTCATCGATTGCCCGACTGAAATACAGTCAGAAACCATAAATCTAATAAATGGTTATTGAAATGAAGAGGGTGCCCCTACCAGGTCCTCTCTGACTTATTCTATTCGACATGTAAAATATGTCCCGTTTTCGTGTTTACAATATTATTTTCTGGGTTTTATATCTTAATGTCTTTCAAAAATGTTTGATGTCTTTTACAATTATTTAAGTTTTTTTTTTCTTTACGTTGATTGGCTGAAAACTTGAAAAATTTATGTAGCTCCAAAGAGTTTAATATTGTTACGACAAGTTCATTTCAGCAGTAAGTTAGTTTCGTAATTTAAGAATTTAATCAGTAGTCCTGCTATCTCGACTGAGTTAAAACTTTTTCATTTGATAATTATAACTTTTTTTTATGGGTTGTAACAGGGAAAGAAGATGGCAGGACAACCTAGATTTCGCCTTTAATAGTTGGAAAAGAAAAGCAACAAATCGTGATCATAGCACAGCATAGCATAATTTACTCAGCCATTTAAAATTCTCACTGTTGGGGCTCCGGCCTCGTCTCTAGGAGAGGAATTGGGCTATATCACGGAATAAAGAAAAGTAGAGGAAGTGCCTCTTAGATATCGCGCGTTTGTCAACATCAGGCGAGATTCGCCTATTACATGTGCAGGTGAATATGGCATCTATTTCAAAGGCACTAGCGTTCTGAATATAATAAATTGGTTACAGCGCCATCTAGCGTTGAGTAGCCGAACTCGTTGTAAATTGGTTAAAACTTCTTTATTGTTTGTGTCATGTCAAATAATAACAACTTTCTTACGTTGTAATAAGACCTAATTTATGAAAGCAATAAGAATATGATTTGTAAAAGTTAAGTTTGTAATTCGTAGCTTCGTAGCCAATCATATTACTGTTTTTTATGTGTGTAATGTACAATTTCATACGCAAATGTGTAAGTTTGGCGACACTGGTTCCCGTGCTTAGCCACGTTAGGGGCACTTCTACCTATATTTTCTGTTCTGTGGGCTATATAATCCACCACGCAGATCCAGTGCGGGTTGATGAATGTCACATGTCTCATTTTTGGTTCTAAGACATGCTGGTTTCCTCAAGATATTCGATTTCATGATCGTTAGAAAGAATAGGAGGAGGTCTTTGTCCAGCTATATGTGCTAGCAACAATAAAATCTATACTTATAATAAATCTGTAGAGAGGTCAATTCTGTACATGAAATATATTTCCAAAATAACTATCAGGGGGTGATTAGTGATCGATACTGATGCCAAAAATGCAAACAGTACAATTTTTGTCTGTCTGTCTGTCTGTCTGTCTGTCTGTCTGTCTGTCTGTCTGTCTGTCTGTCTGTCTGTCTGTATGTTCTTTATAGAAACAAAAACTACTCGATGGATTTTAACGAAACTTGGCACAATCATTCTTCATACTCCTGGGCAGGTTATAGTATACTTTTCATCACGCTACGATCACTAGGAGCAGAGCAGTGAAGGGAAATGTTGGGGAAACGGGAGAAATTACTCGACGGAATAAGCAACAGGATCCGCGTACGAAGTCGCTGGCAGAAGCTAGTAATAAATAATTTTGCAAGTTACGATTACATTAATAGTAGACTTTCCTAGTTGACCAAAAGTAAGTAGCTATGAAGAGATTTTGGCGGGATTATTTCGAATAAAGTTCAGTAACTAATTATATTATTCGTTTATGAATTTTTGCACTGTGATGTAAAATTGGTGTACTTTTATCAGTAAGTGGAATCAAGGCCACAGGCGTGATTTGAAAATCATTTTTTCATAGTAAGCTTTTATACCTTAATTAATACTCATCAAGACGAATCATACGAGCCCGGTTGGAACCTTCCGGTTTCATCATCAGATCAGCTCCTTGTCGTAATAATTTCGCATTGTCATTTGATTTAGGTACACGTGTATTCAAAATTTCAGCTCAATTGGCAACCGGGATGTGGATCAAATTTAATTTGCTAGATTTAATGGCACACAAACACCAGGACCGATGAAATAAAATAAAATTTTGTAATAACAAAGACTGTTCTTTGTATCAAAAACTAATTACATTCTAAACTTTTTACTAGGTAAATGCACAAACCACAAAAAAAAAACAACTCAAAACAGTACATAACTATTGTTGTTTTCTTTTGATTTGTAGTTCTTTATTACCCAGCCAGTAATTTACCCAAAAAAAAATAAAAACATATCAATCGACACTTTGTACAGTTCAGAAAAATGGCAGAAAATTAGGTCAAGGCTGTGTTCGACGTTTGGATAAAAACCTTGTAGACATAAAATATTGCAAAAAATCTGATATGTATTCAAAAGAAGTTTGAAGGACGAGCCAATTAACTCGCAGACTAAAGTGCTTACTCAGCTTTCTTCAAGAATGTATTGTACAAAGTTTATTATAAAACTAGCTACTGACAACGGCTTCGCCTGCTTGATAGTAGAAAATTATCAAAGGGGAACGTTCTTCCGTGTGCTATTAGAATAGAATAGATTAAAACTTATTGCACACCAAATTTAATTTACAAGATTTGATGACAGACAAACATCGGGACAGGTGAAACTAAATGAAAGCTTGCAAAATCTTGCCAAAAATTCATGAAACTATTGAAGATTTCTGAAACAGAATTCTAATTTTGCTATAAAGCAAAAACAACGCAAACAAAGCGTTTTAGGAGCACATTCATTATTCACATTCATTATGATAGCTATAACCTAGGGGTCTTTAAGTCAAGAGTGAATAGCTTGCTTCAAGGCAAGCGTGTTCCATCGTCGGCCACATCATCGCTTGAAATCGCAGGTGAAATAATCGCCAAACGCGAGCCTATCCACAATAAAAAAAAGCACCACCACCTTGAGAGGATTGAGTCCCTTGATGTGTGTGTGGTGTATACGTGTATCTTGGGTACGGTGTAGCCTTGTGTAGGGCGGATAATTAAAAGTCACTGCGGAAAGTTACATGAAGATTTATTGGTTCAGTTTACATTTAGATCACATAAAAGATGTGAACCAAATGTTCTGGCATGGCACATATGCGATTTACCGAATATTACTGCACACTAAAAATATTATAAAGAGGTCAAGTTTTTTTTTATTTTTAGGAGGTAATCTTTGAAAGTACTGGTCCGATTGCAAACATTTTTCACCGATAGAAAGCTGCTTTATTCCTGAGTGACAAAGGCTATATTTTATGCTAGCTTTCAGCCTGCGGCTTCGCCCGCGTGGACTACAGTTTATATCGTGCGGGCAGAGACCCGTGCTCAGCAGTGGAATTATAGGTAGCAAATGTGTTATTCAAGTGTCTCTTTTACCTACCTACCAAATTTGATCTAAATCCGTTGAGTAGTTTTTGCGTGAAAGCGTAATAGACAGACAGACAGACAGAGTTACTTTCGCATTTATAATATTAGTAGGGATATGCGAGTGAAGTCTTGGGCAAAAACTAGGTTGCAGATATATTTGAACCACTACAGTGCGTAAGGACTGGCACTCGCGCACGCCAAGTTCCTGCTTGGCGACTACACATTTTGTAGCGTCAGCATGTTTGACGTGAGCTCCTACAAGAGTAAGGGCGGAACTCTACCAAAGCAGAGATTTGTGTGGTGTGCTGTGTGCTGTGCGAGAAGAGATGTTTTTCAGCTCGGGTGACTCGAGTTCGCTGTGCATCGTGAACGCACAGCTCACATCTCCGCTTCCATCGCGCCATACAAATATTACACATCTCCGCACAGCGATCTCCACTGAAGCTGAGCAGAGAGCAGATGTGTCATTAACACAATTCTATTAGATGTTTAAAAACCATCTCTTCTCCGTTCGTCTCGTCTCCGTTTTAATGGAGCCCCGGCCTTAAACTTCAAGGATTCGTCACGTTTACGTACATTTTATAACACAAGAGAGAAGAAAGATACGACTCTATCCTGCTCTAACGCTAAATCGCTTTTGGTTCTAATTATCATATTTCACTGCTATGCTGTGTAGATACGGAACTAGCGCATATTTTTTTGCTCGCAAATATTTACGATTCCTATGGGAACGCTAAATAAACTCTAGAAATAACAGGCTTGTCAATCGCTATTTGTTTGGCTATAGTTTATGATGTCCGGGTGCCAATGGACATTGCGACCAGCATGTGTCATCGAGTTAGTTTCGTTTCACCAAGTTTTTGTCGCATCGATGGGGCACGTCACTACAGTACTCATGTGCGATGTACTGTCAACAAAAGAGTTATGATAACGGAACAATAAAAAAAATATCTTATGAATTTTTTTTTTTAACAACGTTTTGAAACTCTAGTCACAGATTATCGATGTCTCAGATTTGACTACAGCTTTATACATGTATAAACATGTATAAACATACTTATATTTTTCTAAATACATACATATTATAGATAAATTACACCCAGACACAGAACAAATGAGTTTTGAGAACGTAGCAGTTTACAAACTGAATATTAAAATATTTTACTTTTTTTTTCTATAATCCTTATCCTCACATATTGTAAAACAAAGTCCTGTACTGCATCTGTCTGTTTGTTGGCGATAACATCAAAAACTGCTAAACAAATTATTAGTAATAGACAGAATAATTTATGAGGAAGATTTATGTGTATAATACATGTATATTATCGTATATCAAAGCCCTGGAACAATGACAAAGAAGGGACAGGAGTGGGTTTTTAGGGCGGAGGAAGTGGAAAATTACAAAGATGTCTAACATCCCTGCAAAACTGAAACGGATTGCTAGTAAAAATTTAAATATTTAAAAGACTTATTTAATAATTCACCAAAAATATAATTTTATTACAGCAATCTGTAACCATATTTACACTAGTAAGTTGTTTGTTTTTCCACACTCTCACCGTTATATTTTACGAACTTAACGCCAAAACAGGATTAAACGAAGCATCCAATGTATGCAATATTGATTTTACCCCAGAATCTAAAACTTCTCAATAAGCAGACCCCATAACAAAATGTCTTTACGATTCGGATTTGAACAAACAAAAAAGACAATCTATAGAAAGTTAGAAATTCTCAAATAAACTTATATACTAACGTTGGAGAAAAACTACAATTTGTATTTAGAATAACAAAGATCTGTGTCGCGTATTGAAGTGAAACAAAGACGGAGTGTGCTGTGATAAAATACGAAATATGTACGCGAGTACCAGGATGGCAGAAGTACAGCGGGGCTCGGTAGTACAAATAATAAACTCTGCTACCAAATCGAGTGGCTTGAGTTATGTGAAAAGTTGTCCGACCCCGCACTGGCGAACATTTGGGGACGCGCAGTTATGGACAATGGAAGAGATATCGTATTGATCCGTTCGTTGTTTGAGATATGAGAAACAAAAGCTGTACGATGTTTTTTATTTGTATTGTTTGAGTTATTTGCGAAATGTATTTACATAATTTACTGATGTGCAATTAAAATTATTAAAATTTAAAAGTTCCATAAGTTTTTCCTGATAAATATTGACATAACTTTGTTATTATTGAGTATAACATAAGGATCCTTGGTAGGATTGTTATAGTTCCTGCTAATCCTGATGAGGAAATGGCATGTGTTGTAAGTGTCTTCGTTCAAACTCACTAAGATTAAGCATATATACGCTACGGAGAATCGCCAAATTTGAACGAGTTGGCAGGGCACATTACTTAAAAAACATTGGTCGAAAAGATCAAAATGTTCTGAAGTGGCGACCACGTACCAGAAGACGAAGCGTTGGAAGACTTACCGCAAGGTGACGACCTGGTGAGAGACACGGAAACACGACAGATGTGAAACGCACAGATCTGGTCATTATTGTGGCGACATTTGGGAAAGACCTAAGTCCAGCTGTAGACGTACCTATATCAGTTGAAATTAAGAGGATTGTATTAAAACTTTTGTTGATAAATAGACTGAATAAGCAAAAAATTAAACTACAACATCAAAAGTCAAAGAAGATCTAAGGAATGACAGGTTTTTTATTTATGATAGATATTACAATACTAGTAACATTAGATATTTATGTGTCTCAGTCCATCGTATAAGAAAGATTTGCTCATTATTGTTATAGTGTATTAGAGGTCATTTCCCATTGTTTATGGTCATTGTCTATGAAGCCACTTCCGTTTCCACTGTACTGTCTATTATTTTTGTTTATGGCAGTCTCGTAACATTTCTTTATATTCGTACATGTGTCGAATTAGTAATTTATTGGGAGGATAGACAATCGAATTCTTGTATCAATCATGTTCGTTCTGGGGATATTATTTATTTGGGTAAATAAAATACTAGCGTTCATACCAGTGACTTCGCCCCAGTAGCGTTACTATACTATCTGTGTCTCATGACATAATCATTGGATGGGGGATAATTTAGATAAATCACTGAAGCACAGGCATAAAATATTTTTTATTATTTATAAATCGGCAATTTCTCGTATACACGAGGATTTTTTTTTATTTTATCTCTGAAAGTGGCTTCCAAATGGCGTCAATAATAAGGTGGTAAGGCTGGCAAAATACCACGAGAAATTGATTCTTTTCTTATGAATGCTTTAAATAAACCTTAATAATTTACTTGAATTTGTATATTTACTTCTTTTAAGCCCAAGGTCTCTTAGTTTGGGGCCCCACCAGGCAAGGAGCCCTTGGTATTTTGCCACCCTTGCCACCCTATAGTTACGCCACTGTTCTTGCATTTAAACGTAAAAAATTAACACAAGGGAGTATTTAACTACATTATATGCTATTCAAGGATATATTCTATCCATGTGCCAAATTTCATCACAATCCGTTCAACCATTTGTGTATAAAGGAGTAACAAACATAAATAAAGACATATTTACCAAATTTTGGCTTTATTGTATTAGTGTGATATACAATATCGTTTAATATGCACATATTGCACCTTTATAACCAATAATATGCTATTTAAATTAGCATAAAAGTAAATCAAAATACAGCGTCGAAATATTCATAAAGAAATTTTTGAACATTTCAATTAATGAAGCTGTTAAATGCAAATATAATGAACAAAAGAATTTGTAACGGTAAATTAATTATTTAACTCAACTTCTCGGAAAAATAATCAGACATCGTTTGTTCGTGTTTCTGGGATATAGTATAAAGAAATTGTATTATTTATTCTGACCGCCATTCTCTGAACCGTCTTCATTAATAAAGTATCGCTGGAAAAAAATAATGAGCAATCCTGACCAGAAATAAAGCTAAATATAATTATAGAAAGTAGATAAAGTGTCACACTGATTTAACTCTTCAATCGTGATAATTAGAGATACAATAGAAAGACAATGGGTGCGCGAACGCGGGCGTTCGCTTGGGGTTTAATGAATGAAATTATAAAACGCTTTTTTATGTCTTCTCTTTAAAAGAGGCGTTTCATTCTTCTTTCTGTAAAGATTTAGATTAAAACATAGTTGCATCATGAAGGAAAACATCGTGAGGAAACCGGCATGTCCTAGAACTAAAAATTCGAAGATATGTGACATTCACCAACCCGCATTGGGCCCGCGTGGTGGATAACGGCCCATCCCCTCTCCTAGAGAGGAGGCCTGAGTACCAACAGTGGGAACATTATAAGGCCGACTATGCTATGCTTCAGTATCCAGCGGCATATTACGTCAGGCATGCGAACGACGAGCAATACGTAGTTCACCATCCGATTGTTTGGTAAGGACCAAGCTCGAGATATGTTCTACAAACAAATATCAGCAATATTGCACCATTGGCGAGATTGTTGGAAAGGTTTACTGTGTCTTGTTTTTGGGTCAGGCAGGAGACCGTGTCAGACAACTGACTAAAACCTACTCCTGATCCTTCTTTGTCTTCGGTCCAGGGCCCTCGGGGCCTTGAAAATTCTCTTGGAATCCATAGGGTAACTTAAGGAACTCTTCAATTTTAGTCTGTTTAAGTCTGACACGCCCTCAATCCTCATGCTAGATTCAGAGCCCACGAAGTTATTTGATGATTTCCCATCTCTAAAAAAGCCTATAATACGTGTAATTAATGTAGACTGATCTAGTTTGAATATAAAATGTCTATTTCCATATTTATTACCAAAAATTATTTTACATTTATAATTTTAAACAAAATTAATTGCCCACCACATCCAGCGTACATACATCACCACTCGGTACACTCGCCGCCATAAATAATAAGTGAGAGACCGGAGGCGCCGCGGATACGTAACAAAAAGTAACAAACAGATCTCTTAAATAAAGAAAACACGGGCATATGTTAACATCTGTCGGCTATACTCGACTGTACCCAGTACACTGGTGAACAGTGTAAGGGTTCTAAGTTTAAATATCGCGCGTGCCGACTCGCTGACGTGTAGTTTTGAATTTGGAATTTTTTTTTTTTCGAAGAAATTGAATTGGCAGTTGATGTTTTTTTTTATTTTATTTTTTTGGCAGTTATATACAAGAATACGTCAGTGTCTCAAGGGTTTTTTCATAGTTATTTTTTACGTCATAGTTGTTCATAGTAATTATTAATAATCTATATGCCCTTTGGATGACTTTGAGCCTTGTGATGACGCCCATTGTGAGCGACCACGTCTCGGCACCATTATGTCAACACTGGCAACACGCACTGGTCATAGACTTTCGTCTTGAGACACTGTGCTATATTGGACGAGACTTTTTAATATGATGAAGTATTTTATGCCATTTTAATAATATCATTTAGTTTAATTTATTTTTCTCTTCAACTTTCTATTTCCATTAACTAAAGGGTATTTGTCAAATTAAATTTGTTTATTTATCTAATGTACAAACATTATTTTCTTTGACATCTGTCACACATTCACAATTGTGTACCGTACAAGCGTGGTACGGTCGCACTCAAAAGTGCGTGTATCAATTTAAAACATTTAATCATTATGTTTTTACATGAAAGTAAAATCAAGATGAAAAAAAAACTTGCCAAGAGTGAGTCGGGCTCACAAACGAAGGGTTCTGTACTTCAATATTAAAACTGACCAAAAAACGTTGATAAAATAACGTTTCTTTAAGGGGAACCCCTTTTTGTATGGGAACTCCCTTTAATTTTTAACTATAATTTAATTTTTTATTTGGTGTTGTGGCGGAAATAGAACACGTTCTTTAAAACTTACAACTCTCTACCCCTTACTCTGTATGAGATATAGCCCGCCAACAGATGGACAGATAGACAATAGAGTGGAGACTTATTAATATAATTCCGTCGGTTAAAAATGATAGGCTCTTTTGTAATTTTTATAGCAATTTTCAGTCTTTTTAAAATATATAAAAAAAGAAATCAACTGGTTTTGTAAAGTTTTTGTCGATATTTTTTAATAAAACTGATGGTAAAACCTTACCTTTAAAATTATGTCTAATTTTTTTAAAGCAAAATTATCCAGTGACTTCTCTCACTCTACTGTAGAGCGTGTTACACTTTTACTGACCCACACCTATGTTACTTCTTTACTTTTTAAATTTCAGGACCACGGGTTTTCCTTTCGAAAATAAGCCTATGGCCTAACATGTCTTATTTAACCTTCCTTGTCTCCTCATATCATCAAATAAAATTAATATTATAAATGGCCGCCACCTGTCATGTTCTACAAACTATAAATAACGCGAACATGTTCGAACATGGTCACGTTGTGCGTCGAACATTGACAGCTTGTTATTACTCATATTTAATTAAACTGTTGAGTTATTTGGTCTGGTTTTGTTTTAGCATAAACCTAAGTAGAGTTGCAGAGTTGCTAGTCTATTGGTTTTCCATCGTTTTTTTTTTTTAAATTGATATGAAAGAAAGAAAGAAAGAAACCACGTTTATTTGACCCATACGTAAATACACACAATGAAACAACAGTTATAGAAACTACTTAATCTAAAATACATCCACATTGTGTGCCTCACGGCTGCGCCAAATAGGTCCAGTTCAGCATAGTGTCAGGCCACTACGTAGCAGCTGTTGCCTGACGCTGGTTTTCAACTGAACCTTACTATGAGTCTACGAATGCCAATCAGTTTGTTAGGTGTGAGGTAAATAAATATATGTACATTAATTAGTGTAGGTATAAATTAGTGTGTAGATAATTATAAATAATAGATAGGTGTTTAGTGATACATATATATTATGTAACAGGAGAAAAACCATACTAAGAATAAAAAAGTCATCGTCAAAACTATACGTATCCGGTCCTAAGTGAGAAGGACTCTAGTTCATAGATATAAACCAGTGCTTGACTGCGATCCCAACTGATGGTAAGCAGTGATGCAATCGTTGATAGTGAGGCGCACTAGTTTATTAAGAGCCTATTCACTCTTGCCTTGAAGACACCTAAATTATAATCGGACGGGAAGACCGGAGCCGGAAAATTGTTTCAGTCCCTCGATGTACATGGTATAAACGACGAGGCGAAACGCTTGATTCGGACCGTAGAGGTTTCAACAACATAAGGGGGGATACTCGCCGTTCGTCGGCTTGTCCGATAGTGGAATCAAGCCATGTAATTCCTGCGCACACTCTCCAAAATGCATCCTGCAAATTTCGCTTTGATAATGGCTTTGTCCTATGAAAATCCTAAAATATTTGGCCTTATTCCATGTAGCTCCATAAAACACAGCATTCCTGTTTTCTTGATGCAAGGATTTGTTCGAGCAGTGATGAGTCAGTCGGTGAGAAAATAAAACTGTATTTTCCTTGTTATATGTTTGTAGAGAAACAACCACCTAGTCGAACTGTAGATCCCAAATAATTGACTGTTTTTTGACACTTGGAGAAAGTGAGAACTTTCAACTCAAACCTCAAGCGAACGCCGGCGATCGCGCGTGATTTCGCGCCTTCTGTTAAACGTCAAGTGAACGTCAGGTACGCATAGATTATGAAAATATTGAGAGTTCTATTTATAGGGTATGTAACCAAAAATGTAAATAAGAAGTTTTTCATAAAGTAGTCTGTACATATCGAAAATAAGCAACTTTTCTATTTATTCCATATTTATACCTACTGAGTGCCCAAGTCCCAAGAGTTAATTGGTTTTAGAAAAACTTTCCTACTTTCTCTGCCTGTCCGGGGCAAACAAATTAATATTATTTTGCGATATTTCAACTAATACCTGACCTGGTAAGTGTTGTGGGAATCCGATGAATGCGAGACGCACAGGACCGTTCATTGTGGCGGCACTTGGGGGAGGCCTATGTCCAACAGTGGACGTCTTTCGGCTGAAATGATGATGATGATGTCAACTGATAATAATAATTGGTCGCTTGAGGAACCACGTGACATATCAGTCAATTTTGGTCGTTTGAATCCCATATTTATAATGGATGCTTTTTCCGGCGACTACGCCTGTATGCATGAAATATAGCCTGTGTCACTTGTGAAAAAAAATTTGAAACCGGGCCAGTACTTTCAGAGATTACTTCCTATAAACAAAAACACAAATTTCACCCTTTTATAATATTAGTGTAGATAATATAATAATATAATATAACATAATATTCCACAACCACACATAATAACATAACATAATATTCCACAACCACAACGCCGTCTAGTCCCAAAGTAAGCAGAGCTTGTGTTATGGGTACTAGACAACTGATAAACATACTTATATATTTCTAAATACATACATATTATAGATAAATTACACCCAGACACAGAACAAATGATTATGCTCATCATACAAACATTTGTCATGGGTGGGAATCGAACCCACGACGTCCGGCATAGCGGTCTGAGTTACTAATCACTAGACCAACAGGCCACCCTAAGAATACTTGATGTAGATTAGAACATTTTTATCACCCAGCTAGGGGTGCAGGAGTATTAAAAAAGGCACCGCAGTGCTAGAAGGCAAAAAGCAACTGAAGAAACAGTGTTGAATTTTATTCAGCAAAAATGTGACCCTCCCTTTCATTTCAATGTAGAGCGAGAGAAATACTTACTCTAAAAAAAAAATGTTTGAAGACCTCATGTCTAATTCAGAATCTGTAAACAAAAGTTACACAAATAACACCACATAATTACATTCTATCTGAAAATGACCTCAGCAAAAAACATGAAGCTAGTCCTTTATCCAGGAAATGGCCTCAAACCAGGCCCATTTACTTAACATAAATAGTGGGACGAAACGAATGCCTCTTTTAAACCCCCTGGAGGTATGTAGGGTCTTCCGCACCCTCACAAATAATGTCTAAAACTTGGGTCTTGTATATGTTTTTAGGACATATATTTTGGACAGCTCATTTGGACCTTAATCGGCTTAGGTTTTGATTAAGAGGAAAGTTTCATAGGACGTAAATGATTATAAACATAAATTACACGAGTATTTATACTTCGTTTAGACACCCTGATATAATATAATATGCTGAATAAGTAATTCATTTTAACTTGTATCTAATTATTTAATTTGCTTTAATATTTTTTCATCATTGAAGACAAATGTATGTAGTTTTTTTTTAATCCTCCTACATTTAGCACACGTGCGCCATGCACGATGATCTGGGTAAATCAGTTTGCATATGTCTTCTATGGCAACTTGATTAGTAGAACTACATTAGATCTACACCATGCGGGCACGCCACAGTTATGGCGGTAAGTTCCTTTTTTGAGGCGTGGCTGGAAAGACCTCACGGCGTCCTTACCTTCCGCATGACGCAGGTCCTCAACGGACATGGCACGTTCGGGAGGTTCCTGCACCGGATTCAAGTGGAAGAGACGCCCGGGTGTCACCACTGTGCGTAACGCCCGGAGGACATGGTGAAGCTCACAGTCGAGGTGTGCCCTGCTTGGGCGGAGCATCGCCGTGCCATCGTGGGGGCGATCGGCGGCAGAGATCTCTCGCGCCGGGCCTTGGTTCAGGCCATGCTCCGGAGCGAAGAGGAGTGGCAAGCGGTCGCCTCCTTCTGCGAAGAAGTAATGCTAGCAAAGGAGGAGGCCGACCGCATCAGGCAACGGCGCTCTCGCCGAATCAAGCGTGGCCCACGTGTTAGTCAGTCTAACGTAACAATTCTCCTATTCCGGTCCAGCTATTACAGAGCCCCAGTCTTGTAATACATAGACCTATACCTTACGGCATCTTGCAGATATGGCCTGCCTAGTCTTTCTTCGGTCATGCTGCTTTTAGAGCTACGTTGGCAACTTTTTAGTTGTTTGTTTAAGTAAAAAGGCCTATTAATACTGAAATGTCAGCAACGCAACGAAGTGCTCGTTGTTCAGAATGAAATAATTTTATACCTTGTCTACATTCTTAAAAGACCATGCCTCGTTTGATAGGTTGAGGCTGCCCGTATTGCCACGAGGCTGTTCACGACGTCGCGAGCAGTGAAGCGGCCATACACGTTTTGACAGCGGTCCTGCCAACGCCCGGCCGCTGCCGTGCGCGGTTGCCAGCGACCGGCCGCGGTCGGCTCTGCAACTCTCTTCGCATCGCTATCGACCCCTACCATTCCGATGTTAATCAGTCCTTGAACCTCGAGGCCCTAGAACGAAGGCAAAGAAAGAAGATAGAAGTGGGTTTTAGTTAGTTAAAGTCTAACATGCCCTGATGCTCCGCCCAAGAGCGGGAGATAAAAAAAAAATATTGTGAATTGGGTTTTACCAATTAAAACTCCACTAATTTAATTGTCCTACTCATTAAATTACTCTAGAAAATTCACCTAACGCACCTCACCTAAATAGGTGTACAAAATCAATCAGTTTCAACATCATCCTAAAAAAAAACAATATTGATTAGTTTTCAGTGTTTATAGCCAAACAGAATCTGTATTCCGTTCACTCGAAAACACGTATAACTCAAACTAATTGTATTGTAGCTAATTATAAAATTTTCTGTACAGGAAACGTTGACAAGGTGAAATAAACTCTATTTTAAAGTATTTAATAAGAGTTTATTTTACTTGGCTTCTAAAACTCGGATTGGTCGTTGTTTATAAAGAACACAAATCAAAAGGCAATAAAATTGCATTTTATATGTTCTATTTAGGATTTGTTTCCTCCAATAAACGGTTGAAGATCGTTAAGTGAAGTTTAATACATCTGTACCATTAGACTCTTTGTTTTTAACTATTTTTGGTGATTTGTTAGTGTTAGTTAGTTACGGGTTTCGTAAATACTGTTAGCATTTGATCATTAGATTTAGCGTTACGAAACCAAAGGAGCGACTAGTTGCAAATCAAAGTCTCAACTAGGGGCGTAGCTAGTCCTAATGGAGCCCCATCCCTACTTCCCTACCAATATTATAAATGCGAAAGTAACTCTGTCTGTCTGTCTGTTACGCTTTCACGCAAAAACTACTGAACGGATTTAGATCAAATTCGGTAGGTAGGTAGAAGAGACACTGAAATAACACATAGGCCACCTATAATTCCACTGCTGAGCACGGGTCTCTGCCCGCGCGATATAAACTGTAGTCCACGCGGGCGAAGCCGCGGGCGGAAAGCTAGTATCAAATAATTTTGAAAGGATCTTTCAGAAGGTAGCCTATCTACTAAAATAGGTTGAATTTTTATTGTCGTCTTATATTTTATTCTAAAACGAGAGAAGCGTGCTAAAAACTATTTACAGAATATCATATAGTCATTATAAAGTCACTCCTAACCATTTATCTATCTTATAACATGTTACGAATTTAGGCACATGTCGGGGCCCCTGTAGCTCGGGGGCCCCGTTTCATTGATACGGCTGATACGGCGGTAGCTACGCCCCTCGTCTCAACCAAGGTGATCTTACTAGTTTCAATCCGTGTAGACAGCAGTTGTAATCCATGAGCTTCAACGCCTTTGCTTAGGAGGCACTTTTTTCAAACCACCAAACCTCAACATTTTTTACCAGAAATATCATCATCATCATTTTTAGCCGAAAGACGTTCACTATTGGACGTAGGCCTCCGCAAGTGTCTAGAAATATAATAAAATAAAATTAGCTAATGTTTCAGACCCGAGGTTATCTCTCACTCATCACTCTAAGCCTCCGTTATCAAAAAATATCACATTATATATTTAGTTTAATATTTTCTACACGTGCCACAATTCAACAAAATAACTACCTACTCAATTTTTTCTTTTCTAGAAATCTTTTGCTCTAAATGTTATACAATTAATTCTATGACCCATTTCAGACGATGTTATTACGTGCTATTTACTTAGAGGTTGCACAAACGTGGACACTTATTTTTCCCGTGTCACCAATTAATATTTGATTATTATATAACCAATATGAAATCGGTCACACTCTCCTTAAACGTATGATTTATTTTAGTCCGGTTCCTATAGTCATAAAAAAAGTTAAAGGTAGAACTACAATGCGGACATATAATATGTGCCTCGTACGCCAATCTGGACGCGTCGGTCTCCTAGCAAACTAGACTTTTAGAGCTATACTAGGTCACGCCACGCGACACCACGCGACGTTTTACTCTGTAAAAATCAAGCGTGATCCTCGTGTGCGTTGATCTAATGTAGTTCTAGCTTTGAAAATTTCCTGTATTATGCTGCATAAACAGACGATTTGTAATCGATCGTATCAAGATGTACGACACGCACATATAACTGACGCAAAACAAGCAATGAATTGAACTTGTGACCAGAAGTTGCAACCGGTGACTGTGCTCGATCACCGTTACAAGATACAGCAACACTGGTTTCCTGTGAAGGTGGGACGTGTCGGTAACAAAAAGTGTGTGGGCAGCCTCTTAGACAAGGCGCAAACGTGGACACTTTTGTGTCTTGTGTCAGATATAATAGAAGCTACCGATGAATATTTGATTTCCGGAAGTATGAGAGAACCAGTATGAAATTAATCATCCACTCCCTGTGCATACGTATTTTTTTTATGTCCAGTTACAACCCGTGCGCGTTAACATGGCACCTGGCTTGAAAACGGTTGCCACATTAAATACTCGAAAATAGTTTGTTTTGTCACGTTTAAAGCATCGTAAATTCGTAAAGTAAGTAGTATGTTATATGAGAAACAACTCAGCGCAAAATAAATGTTGATATTCAAAAAACTGAAATAAAATTCAGTGAACTCAATATTTCAAACTTCATTCATCAGGTGCCATGTTAATGCGCACGGGTTATACTTCCACTTAACACATACTCATGACGATCAAAAAGTGGTCGGTGTCGGTAACTGGAACTAAGAGTGTGTACGTTTGCGCAGCGCCTTAGACATCTTATTAGTTTTTTTTTTAGATATAATAGTTGAACTGTGAACTGTGACGTCATAAAGGAATCACACTAATATTATAAAGGTGAAAGTTTGCACGTGTGTCAAATAAAAAAAAAATGGTATGGTGAAACAGTAGCTGTTCCCTCCACCTCTGCCCAACGCTGAGGGGAATACTGGCATTCGGTTTGTGTTTATTCATCATCATCATAATTTCAGGCGAAAGACGTCCACTGTTGGACGTAGGCCTCCCCTAAGTGTCACCACAATGAACGGTCCTGTGCGTCTCGCATCCATCGGATTGCCGGGTTAGTTGAAATTGTCACGAGAAAAAGGTACTTTGGCTATAAGTGTATCGCAACTAAAAAGTGTAAAATAAAAAACTTAAACAAAAATATAACCAACCACTTCACTAAAAAAACACTAAAACGATCAAAATAAATTTAATTTCGGAAGTCGGAAGATAAATAAAAAACAAATAATACCAAGAAACACCGATTAGCACCGACACAGGCTATATTCTATGTACGCGGATGAAGCCGCGGGCAAAAGCTAGTTATGGATAAACTCTCATTTGAAAACTATTTCACCTGATGGTAAGCAATGTAGTCGACACATAACTAGAAGTAACGTATTCACTCTTGACTTAAAAACCTCTAGATTAGCTATAAGGAAACATACTATACATATTAATACACCACATAGACTGCCGTTCCAAGCAATTAACCACAAAACTTGCAAATTGAATAAAAGCAACCCCACAAACATCAGTAAAAGAAATAACATAAATAAAGAAAACAAAATACAAGACAAAAAACAAAAGTCAGCTACCCTCAGGAAAGAAATAAAAAAGAAAGTCGTAAAGAGGCAGTAATTACCAATAAAGTTACCTGCAGCTGAGCCTCCATTTCATGAAAGGAGACAACTTTTGTAATGCTCCACTTATACCTCTATACATAGATTGAATTTCATAGTATTTTTATGATGGACTGACTGCGCTTTGGAGTTTGAGTAAAAGTGGTCAAGCTTATGATACAAACATATAATAAGTGGAAAGTCACTTATTAAATTTTGCTATTACAAGTATCATAAAGACTGCAGGTATCTTATCGACAAAAATAATAATAATAATAATCACTACATAGTATAAAACAAAGTCGCTTTTTCTGTCCCTATATCCCTATGTACGCTTAAATCTTTAAAACTACGCAACGGATTTTGATGCGGTTTTTTTTAATAGATAGAGTGATTCAAGAGGAAGATTTATATGTATAATAATATCCATTAAATAGCGGAAAAACACCCGAGCGAAGCCGGGGCGGGTCGCTAGTACCTATATAATAATATAATATATTCCACAACTATCACACAACGTCGTCTAGTTCCAAGCTAAGCAGAGCTTGTTTTATGGTTACTAGACAACTGATAAACATACTTATATATATTTCTAAATACATATTATAGATAAATTACACCCAGAACAAAACAAATGATTTACCAATGAAGTATACGATTTCTTTTATTCTTCATAAGTTTTTAATTCAATCAAAATCCATTACTTATTCGTATAATCATTTAATTCAAATGCTATCAGTAATTTTAGTATCGTTATTTTTGCTAGGAAGTGGCGCATGCTTTACTTTGAATGCACTAAAAATTTTGTAGTTTTTTGGCCATTCCGGCAAATAAAATGTTTTTCTTTCTTTCTTTTCTTTCTTATATATTTTTTGTAATTTTAGGATTCAATGTTGATTGAAATAAATAAAAAAAAAATTCAACAACTACTGTAAGAATTTTTATAGAGTTTTCATCAAGGGACCGAGTAATTAATAAGGAAGATTTAGTTGTATAATAATCTAATAATAAAGAGATAATGCAGATATTAATTTTAAACAAACTAAAACTGCACATAAAACCGAAAAAAAAAAATTAACAACTAATTAGTCCTAAAAACCGCATACGCAAAGTGCGTTCTCCAATATTTAAAAAAATCAAGTTATTTGACATAAGTGATTATAACAAAAACTAAATAATTTCTACTTGAGTAAATTTATTCGTGCACTTAAAAGAAACGCTTTCAAATTTAAAATTCCAGAAACTTGATTCACGAAGACAAATTGGAACTTAAATTTGAGACCAAACGAAAACCAAAATAACATTTTGTACATGTCTCATTGAAATGGAGTTGCTCCCTCTCCCCTAACAGTGACTTTAGTAATGTTTGATGTTCAACATTTGTCAATGTTTATGGTTTATTTTTTCTATAAATACACGACTCACCCTTGTTGTTATAGGAAAGATGGGGGATTTGGCAAAATACTTGGGTGTGGGAATTTTTGGTGACAAATTTAAAGAAATATTTTACATGTTATGATGATAGTAAAAAAAAAAAAAACGAAATTCCACATATAAGAAAATATCACAATAACTAAAATACGGTGCTTAGTTAAGCGATACGTAAATACAAGGTGTAAGGGAAAGCCCTCCGCAAACTTTAAGAGCTTGGTCAGTAGATGACACTAATCAACTTTCCACAAGATTTTTTTTAGGAAACAAAAAAAAATCAGCCTCACCATACAAAATTATAAACTTGATTGGACAATTTGTTTCCAGAAAAAACAATTTGTGGAAGGTTGTTCAGTTTTGTCTATTGAGCAAGCCCTTAAAGTTTGTGGAGGGCTGTCCCTTACACCTTGTGTTGATTCGTTTGTAAAACACAAGAGTTTAAATTATTCACTGAGGTACTAAAACTATTGCGTGAATAAACGTGAAATCCGTAAACGAATTGGGTTTTAACGATAAAACTTTTAAATAGAATCTACAATATATTCCCAATTTCCCTCAGACTGCACAAAATAGTAATCCACACTGGAAAATAAATAATCCGTTCATTATGCTTCACTTAATCCGTTTGCATCAGTTATTAAAATATAACGCTTTTATCAGTGGCGTAGCCAGACACACCTAAAGGCCCTATGTTTCAAGCATTTTTGATAGTTTTGATTTTTTTATTAATCTTTCGAATACCGTAATTAATCATAATTATCATTACACATCATCATGATCATCATCATATCAGTCGAAAGACGTCCATCGTCGGACATAGGCCTTTTCCAAGCGTCGCCACAACGACCGGTCCTGTGCGTCACGTATCCATTAGAGACACAATAGAAAGAAAATAAGAGAACGAACGCGCTTGGGGTTTCATGAATTAAACAGACAAACTGAAGTCCTAAGACAGCTAGATAGAACTGCAATAGGCTACATAGGAGATAGACTAACTTCATAGGTAACTTTCATACTGACTATTGTGTTTCGTTGTTACTTAAACTGAGACAGGGCAAGACTTCAATGAAGATGAGCTCGTTTATTGGAGCAATCTGGACTAGGATAGATTTTGTTGTTTGTGTGACATTATGAAAAGAACACTAAAAAACAAACGGACCGAGCTATTGGAACCACCTATCATATAGTCATTATTTATTTACTACAAACCTCCTATTGATAAGAGAATTTAAGGTTGTGTAAAACATGTTACGAATATTTGCGCACATAGGGGCCACTGGGGCCAGGTATCATTGTTACGGCTGAACGGTGGTAGCTACGCCCCTGGCTTTCATTTTCATTTTGTTTGTTAATTCTTTAACTAGCTGGAACTAAAACATAACATTGAAATAAGTATTGTTATTTAATTTCCGAAAAGCTATAAATAAAGAACGCTTCATTTTGTTTTTGCCACGCAATGAACCTTTTATGCAAGTGTAATAAATTCAATATTAGTCTTCTGGACATATCAAATTTAAAATGTTATACTCGTACCATAATGAAAAATAATAATATCTAAGTTATCATCATTGTCCTGCTTGCCCTTATTCATATCATCTATATGAAATTAAAAAAATATTGTCTTGAGATAAAAAGTAGCCTATGTGTTTTCCAGAACCTAGTCTATCCGTGCGTCTAATGCCTTTTATTCCAGTTTAATTAGTTGTGAAGAGGTAACAAGCACACACAATATACATACAAACAATTTTTTTTTCTCTCACGCAACGCCGTCTAGTCCCAAGCTAAGCAGAGCTTGTGTTATGGGTACTAGACAACTGATAAACATACTTATATAATTCTAAATAAATACATATTATAGATAAATTACGCCCAGATACAGAACAAATGATCATGCTCATCACATAAACATTTGTCCTGGGTGGGAATCGAACCCACGACCTCCGGCATAGCAGTCAGGGCCACTAACCACTAGCTAGACCAACAGGCCTGTATAATATTAGTATGATCAATTTATTTGGGGTCAGCTCATTATGTTTTCTTTCACGTACTTCTATTTGCAGTAAACCTAACTGACAAAAACACTACACTAAAAAAAAAACTCCAATTAAAATCAACAAAAACTCAGCTTGCGCCAACTAATAACCGTATTAAGAAATTGGACGTACAAAACTCGAAGTCGAGTTAATTCCTCGTGACATAAATAAAAACGAAACGAGAAGCATTCCTTAGGAGGGGGAAATAACAAACATATCTCTCGAAGTAAGAAAACAAACAACGTATGTTAACATCTGTCGGGAAGCACGGGCTAAGGCGAAAGGCGTACACTTGATGAGTTATAGCTTCTCATTTTAGTGAGTTTTGTGCTTTAGTTTAGTGTCGAAGCTGTTTTTGAGAAGTTTGAAAATAGTGGTGATGTTATTGATGAAGGTATCGCTTTGGATGATTAATAAGACTGTAACATCATTAAAATTATTCCTACTAAAATTTAGTTCTCGAACATAATAAATATGTAATACAGTAAAATAAAATTATTTCTTAGAGAACAGTTTTCGCATCTAAAGTAAAAAATTCAAAATGTTTTCATTTCACATGGATAAAATAGAATAGAATAGAATAAACTTTATTGTACACCGAAAAGTAACACAGCACAGATCTTACACGGGCACATATAAAACTTCGGAAGCTAATGCATAGTTCCAAATTAGTCATTTCTTATGGAAAAGAACCGGGAACCACTCCATCGTAACTTAAAAAAAAAACATATCATTATTTCATATTACAATATTAGTAAGTATATGAGAACAGTGTAGACCAGTCATTACAAAAGCCCAGAAGAACAATAAAAATGATAATGATAAAAATGTGGGTCAAAATAGAAAGTAATCTAAGGATCCGCGGAGTCTACTAGCCGAAGTAAGAGAAACTTGTATTTCGGTATACAGTGCCAACCCACTCGAGTTACATTTAAAATACCACTGAAAATGTACTGCTGTAACTCTAGCTTTCTAATTAACTAGTGTTTTAATATGAACACTGACCCTTATAATAAAATACTAAATTTAATTAAACCTATCTAGGTTTTTTTAACCTCATCCTCTATTTCATCACAATAAGAAATAAAATTGTATGCGCCTTTTTTCCAGAAAGTAGACTAAACTACACAAAATAAATTTATTTGACGACGGGCACGAAAAGACATTTCTACGCGACTGTATAGAAATTCCCGAAATTCAATACGTCAGTGTTGATTGCAGTTAATTATAAAATCGTCCCCTCTTATTGTCTGTTCTATTTTCGGGGCTCTTACTCATTCTCTTTCAGTTCAATTTCAGCTTTATCCTCTTTAGCTATGGTTTATTTTCGAAAAGCATGATTAGGTATATTAAAGTTCTTTGAAGTACACAAATCTTAAATCAAATCTAAATCAGCTTTGACGCTACGAGTATTACTTCCGCTAATAAAATGCTCTTCTTTATCCCTGAAGGCAATGGACCATGACGATGTGGCCTACTCGTAAAGTTAAACTGTGGTTTGATTAGTTTTGTATCGGTCTGTTACGTAAAAGGGTCGGAACTAGGGAATGCATAGTTAATGGGTTATTTACTTAGTAAGTCCCGGCCTTTTGAGAGTTGAATTTCTTACGTAACATGATTTGGGTGGAATTGTACAGATCCTGTTAACAATTTAAAAAAAAAGGGTTTCTGATAATCCAACCAGAAATGACAAGATATATGCGTCGTTTATACCGCGTACGTCGAAGGAATGGAACAATTTGCCTGCTATGGTCTTCTCGTCCGAATATAATTTGGGTATCTTCAAGGCTAGAGTGAATAGGCTTTTAATAAACTAGTGCGCCTCACCATCAGAGATTGCATCACTGCTTACCATCAGGTGGGATCGCAGTCAAGCACTAGTTTATACGAATTAAAAAAAAAAAATGCTGTAATGGCAAAATTTGGCATATTGCCATTATAGCTATCTTGACGATTGAGAAAAGATGATATTTTTAGATGTACAAAAGATTGTAACGACGATGATAACGGTAAATTAGACAAAGTCAAATACAAAGAGAAGAGCGTCAATAAACCAAAACATGAAATAAAACATTCAGTAGACGACCAGCATAATAAAACTGACCCTGTTTCAATATTATCTGAGGTCACCCTCGAGGTTTGCCTTCAATTTTCATACTCTCACACAAAGGCTTCTAATTAATGCTATGGAAATCTAAATTCCTGGAGCATTGTTGCAAAAATGTTAGCACTTTAGCTAGCACTGCTTTGTTACATTTCACTCTGTTTGTGTAATCCGTTTGAAGTTTTTAATTGTGCGAAGTGTGAGTGGCTTAGAATGTGTTTGCGTTTTTTTGTGCAAATGAGAGAATTTGTGAAATTAACATGATGTTGAATTTACTTTGTAAACATAATTGTGCTTCGTAAATTTTGTTTGTTTTCTTGTTTATTGTAATCTGTTGTAAATGAGACCGCAAAAAACTAACCAGTCAATTTTATTGAGACGTTCAATAAGATCTGAGCCTGATTTGTATCTGAATATGGAATTGTGTATAGTTTTGTAACTAACCGCAGGAGTGTTAGTACGGAGACAAGTTACAAGCCAGGTAAGACCTACTCGTATAATCAAATCATGGAAGTTCATCAATCAACCATGACAACATTTGAATAATAATATGACATTCTCAAGACCAGAAAAAAAAACTACAATAAAATCACAACAAAAAAAAATACAAAAGTTCTTCCATTTTACGCAGTTTTTAACCTACACTCTCTATTAAATGGATGGATGGACAGGTCAACAAAGATTAGTCAAATCATCAAAATGATGTTTCTCAAAACACATATTTCTTGATTTGTTCCCAACAATACAACACTGAAGCTTTGAGGAAAATGACGACAATAATGCTAATGAAAAGACAATTAAGCAAAAAAAAGTTAATTTTAAATAAAGGATTCCAAATTAACATACTATGAAAAAAACTTTAATAAAAGAAGAAAGCTACACAATACAAAGTTCATTGTGTATTACCAGAGAGGAACAATCGGTGACAAACTGCTTAATGATTGGACACCAGAAAGACAAGCTTGATTTGAATTTTATATCCACCAATTTCGTTTAGTATAATTTATATTTAAGAAACGGTATTAGCAAGGATTCTGAATAGAGCGAGGCAATCTTGACTGTGAAGAATAATGTCTTAAGACATTATATTTTCTACTAACGTTTATGCTGCAATCTGTATTCTAGGTTTTACTAGTTTTTTAAATTATAATTATCATTTATCAAAGATACTTTAATGATTGTGAGGTACATAACACATAAAATGATTTAAAAATCTTGGGCGAGGTGTTTCGGTGAAATAACAAAAAAAAAGCTGTCGTTTCAATTGAATTCCGTCCTTTCATCGCCAATGAATTGACAGTTAATGAACTCAGTATCACAGTAACGTCTGGTAATAATCTCTTCTTGAGACTCATACCCGCAGATAAGCTATTAACTGCCAGATTAAACACTTATTAACTTGGACGTGTTACTCCTTAAACGTATCTCTTTCAGATTTATGTACATTTTAATTGCGTCTTCACACAAGATTTCAACGTTACGTTTCAACGGACTACGGCCTGAATGCGAAAATTTCTTCCGTCCCTTTCGCTACGTACCGCACGCGACCTGCAACCCTTACGAAAATTGTGTGCCATCCCTCTCCGACAGGCGCTCGGCTGGCACCGGGCGAATCCCTTATGTAAGTCAGTGCTTTCAGAGCTGCCTCCCGAAACGGACGCGCGCGCTCCAACAGAAAAAAATCCCCCGACGATGCCGATTTTCAACTTGTTCCCTACACCAAAAAATATCAGTGAATCTTCTTGTGATGCGAAACTTTTATGAACACGAGTGTACACAAGTGTGTCAAGTGGCCGTAAATTTTGTAACGGAAATGTCGAATGTAAATGAAAATTTCTTTCAAACTTACGCGCCGGGATTAAATAAGATTTATATCTGAAAACAAAGCAGATTTTCGAGTTAATTTTAGATGCTCCTCGCTCATTATGCTCAGTAAAGTAATCCAAGCACGCGTTACTAAAGTCACCAGTGCCGTAAAATTTATGCGCCAAACATCGGTTAAGGATAAATTAAAAATAGACGAGCATTAAGTAGGAACTTTAATATACGGAGTGACATTCGTTTTAATTAAGTGTCATAAAACTATTTGTCAGCGTCTTAATTACCTAGTAGAATAAATGTTGACGTATTTAGTAGAAACTAGTAGAGTTGTAAAAGCGAATAAGTTGTGACAAGATGTTTAGCTATTTAGTCATTAGAAGATAGACGTAAATGATACGTTAATAGGAACCATACATTCAAGTGTTAAGTGACGATGAAAAGAAGAAGAGTGTCAAATTAAAATAATATAAAAAATAATATTATAAACAAAATGGCCGGGGATTTGAAGAGAATAAAGAGGCATTCATATGTATTGAATGCGATACTGCTATTCATCTCGATGATTTACGGTGAGTGATTGTATTTTGCTAACGTAGCGTCGACTTAATTAGAATACGCTTGATCTTTTAATTAAAATGTGGATTGATATTGTTACGAATGAATAACTGCAGTATTGGATACAGTTACATAACATAGTATTATTTTAACGACACTCCATGAGTTATAACAACATTGTCCATAATCCAACGTTATTGGATTCGCAATCAACTTTTTATTTATTGTTATTTTGCAAGTGTTTCACAGGTTTATATTTAGGTGTATGGAGATGTTTTTCAGGCGAGATATGATATCAGTTTATTTTAAATGTACAATAACATTAATGATAAATTGATATTGAAGAACAGGATTGGTAAAGTGACAATAAAAAATTGCTTAAAATCATCATTAACCATCGCAAAATTTAATAAACATAATAATTATATTGTTATTTATTATACAACAATAATAAAAGACATTCATCATTTAAACAGAACTGGAACACAAAGATGCAATCGGACCAAAATCCATTGGAGCAGATTGAAAACTTATGTGCCCCGGCAATATTTCAGCGGGAGCGCGAAAAGACCGGGGCTGGATTAATTGCTTCTGCCAGTAATTACTTGGAGTAATGTAGTACTCTTTCAACATTAATCTCTAAAGGATAAGCTTTGCCGCTCGCTCACTCATTCAAATTATGTTACTGTTGCCCGTGTGAGTAATTATCATAATGGTCCTAGTGTAGTACCCTGTGGTACTCTTACACTTTTATTACCGGCTTTGAAGATCTGACAATTCGAGTGGAGTTTTGAGCATTTAAATGAATGCCGGCGATGTGTAAGTTTTCTTATTATAAGTTAAAGTGGTGACCGAGTTTGAAAAGTTCATTAAATTGCTTCAATTGACTGTAGAACTTAGTCGATTGCATCATTTCGTTCTTAATGTGGAAAATTTTAGATTAAGGTCTGATCGTAGTACTTACTGTTATATGAGCAAAAAAATATATAAACTATCGACAGTGTTTTCCGTAAAATTTTTGACATTTTGATGTTACAGGTATAACAAAACGATGATATTCGAAATTAGTACAAGAATATTTCAGAGGGTGCTTTGAACAAACACATCAAATGGTTATTCACAATTTGATGGTTCTTCTTAGAATTTTGGACATAAATATTTACATACAGCAAAGATGTTCTTCGATCTACCGAATGTTTATATTTCTTATACTTAATCGTTCTTCAAACCTCGCACTAATTAATAAAACTCTTTAATAGCGTCTCCCTCTTCAAACTCTGGGATCGAAAGGACTCTTGAAGCCTCTCATCATGACCTTCCAACGTCTTGATATTGTTTGGCCGGTCGTCTACTTATTACAGCGACTATCGTCGTCAAAATTTACTCATCACTGTCGTTATAAAAATAAATATATCTTAATTATACGGTTCTCTATTTAATTTGACATCTTTTGTATATGAATTAACAGTTTGAATCTAAGCAATTATAAAACTTAAATGCGAGTTTGAAAAGTTTCCGTGCTCAAGTAACTTGACATGTTGTTAAATTCTCAATTCAGGAATATTAGACTTGGTCATCAACTTTGTCAACGTTTTGATCTTTTAGGAGTACCTGCGTAACACAGTTTACTACTTCTATAATTAATAATATTCCACAACTATCACACAACGTCGCCTAGTCCCAAGCTAAGCAGAGCTTGTGTTATGGGTACTAGACAACTGATAAACATACTTATATATTTCTAAATGCATACATATTATGGATAAATACACCCAGACACAGAACAAATGACCATGCTCATCACATAAACATTTGTCCTGGGTGGGAATCGAACCCACGACCTCTGGCATAGCAGTCAGGGCCACTAACCACTAGACCAACAGGCCAGTCAAATTGCTACACAAATATCAAGTAACTCACTAAAGCTACAAATAAAGGTCTTAAATAAAGTTTCCTTGGAAAAAGACGACGAGTTTGCTTAGATACTACTTCCAAAGCCTCAGGCGGTACTATCATGTTCGTTCAATCTACGCACTGTGACAGCCTGCAACGTTATCTCGACGGCGCGCTTACAAATACCATAGCAACCCACTTTACCCTGTCTTATGCCAGGGTAAGATAAACAGGTAACAGCTGCATTTGATCTTTTGTTTGACAGAATGATAAACATTTTATTGAAAATATCTATCTTTAAATGTATGTAATTCTTCTGTGGGTATGTAATTCTTCTGTACGTGTGTGTGTCTACCTAACATCTCCTAAACGGTTTGATCGATTTGAATGAAATGTATATTTCTTTGAGTAGGTTCTTGCATGGTTTGAAAATACATTTAAACCCGCTAGGTGGTGCAGTAATCAGGTTCTCAATTATTTTTTCTAACGAAAATCCAGTTTTTGGGCAGGAAGCAACATCTGCTGAGACCGATAATATTTTATAAAAAACAGATTTTGCTGCTACTTATACGAAATGAATAAATCCATATTGTCGTAAACCATTATGAAACTTAGTCACTTTTGAGAGAATTTTGAGCTAAATTTAATTATTTTGCTCGCTGGCAATCTGAAAACTTTTCAATTGAACAAGTAATTTTCGGAATCTTGTAACTTTTATTGAAGTGAGGAGCAGGGAACGAATTAAGATGGACTCATTCACTGGGTCATGAATGAATTGGAATTAAATCACTTTTGTGAGTTTGGCGTCGCGGTAAAAGGTTTCTGAGCCCTGAACTTTACTTCAAATTTAAGTTTTCTATTGTGTCCGACTTTTCTTTTGACTTTTTTTCTTATTAGCTAAGCTTTGGCAGAAGTAAAAAAAACCCTCCACTTAAAATAACCTAAGAATAATCGTAACGAACATTTTCTTCGAGAAAATTTAATATTATTCGTTAACAAACTTTGAGATGTCTTTGAATATTTTACTGTATTTTTTATTTTGTTGCCCCAGGATTTTTTGTGTTTTCAGTATGTATGTTTTATTTAAGTTTGTTTCAAAAAAAAGTTTGTAGAAAGGAATTATTTGTCTCGGTGCTTTTGCACGAAGAGCGAACAATTCTTTAGAGCACACTACACTACAACGATCATTAAAACAATGTTGTTTTTTTTCTGGATTTGTTCTGAAAGGTGCTCTGATGTTGTGTTGGAGTCTTGTTAACCTAGTTTTTGTAAAAGGAATATCAGCTTTATACATTTAAATGAAAATATTTTAGACTTTTTTAAATGTAAATCGCGATTTTCATGTAAAACATACGAGTACAAGCTAGAAATATATATAAAAAAAGAACAAATCTACTTTGTCACATAAAACATACGAGTACAAGGTAGAAATATATTTAAAAAAAAAAAAATACGATTTTCCATTTATTTCAGTTTTTCTCTGCCATTTCTAAAAACGCCAAATGACTTCGTCCTCTCTGCGTGAAGCGAGTTTTATTGGCTAAAACCTGCCCGTGTCCCTTCAGTGTTGTCCTTAGCATTCCAAAGCCATGGTAACCATTTCAGAACACAGTTCTGCAGTTTCTCTTTTTCTGTAATATGTCTAGTACGTAAATGTACGAAAATCTATCGTTAATCCCCAACAAGACTTTCATCCATCTTTCGTAAGCTATATAAGTAGCACAACATTGTATTGCTATCGCTACGTTAAGCTACTAACATATCGAAATAAAGTGCGTAATGGGCTCATAAACAGACCCATTTCTGTTGCCAACATGAAAGATGATCTATTTTCCTCGATCCTTACAATTTGCAAGCAAGTAAAAACATTTGACACAAACCACGTTTTATTTCATTCCTTACTTCAAACATGGGTATTAAAACATCTGATCAAAAGCCAGATAATTCCATTGAAAGTCCTCCTTTCAAGAGACACATTAAAAGTCTCACAAAATGAACAATTCAACAAGGCCCGATCTTCAATTTGAATACAAGGAATAATGACCTTATTTATCCAAGTAATACAATGTTATCAAGGAGAAAAAAAAACTATGAAAAAGCCAATTTCAAAGCAAGAGCTTATTGAAACTCTCTGTAAAATGGTAATGGAGGGAAACGTCGAAACGGCGCCCGAAGTCGTTGCTTTTGCAACATTGGATTTTAAACTTTAAAATTTGTGTTTAAGGTTGTATTTTGTTTGGTGTTCTTTAATGCAGTGCGTACGGTTAGTGCTTCGATATTAACGGTATTTTTCAAATGGAAGTTTACAAAGTTGAAGTGCCTATCTTTGAAAGTTTGATAACGCATTCGCTGTAGCATCGAGGTTTTAGATGACTTCATGTCGCGACCAAGTGAACAATGGTCTCTCGGGTCTTGGAAACTTTTTGTAGTTTGCTATTTTAAAGTGAATCATAAACATGAAGACGTTATTCTTACAGATTCTTCTCTTTAGATTTAAAACCTGGTGAGGCAGTTGCAGGGATTTTAAAACCAAGAAAGCACTCTAAGATAAATTCATTCTGAATAAACCATTTTATATTTGTAGAAACATCAACACATCTCTCAGATTTCTCTGTAATTTCCAGTTGAATATTTCGAAAGGAAATAGGGTTAAGGATAATAATTCGAGGGGTGGGATTTTGAATCCGTTGCCTGTCAGTGGTAATCAACACTTTACTCGTTGGGTTCTAAGGTATATTGTTATTTGCTAGGACCACTAAATTGAATTCAATTTAATTTATTACATTTGTTACAAAAGCTTTTCTAGATTTATTTACAGAGCCGGAAATACTATTACCGTGTATTTATATTAGAACTTCCCTGTGTCAAAATTTATTTTATCATTTTATTAACTTAAAATCTAAGTGTATACAAATTTTATAATTATAATAATTTTATTAAAGCACTTTTATAAAGTAATATATTAACAAACTTATGAATACGTAGTAGTAACCTCGCAGTCTTGCAAGGTTAAGTGTTACTTATATAATCTTATATAAAAAAATAATTTAATTTACACATAATATAAAGCGAGATGAGTGGTGTGTTGTTACTATCATTGCAACTTGTAGTGACCTGCCTGAGCTCAGTTAAAAAAATCTGTATTTCAAGACATTTTCAGACTCGGCGATCATTTGATTTTTTGTCCACAGTTAAATCTTTGTGATAATTAAGTTTGTTAATAGAAGACAGAAAAAGACACCCCATTCACAATTGTGTGCTACATAAACTTATCGTATCGTAGTTTTTTAGTGAGGTGGTGGACGATTTTTTTAATTCTATTTAAATTTCAATATTGCTTCCTTTTCTTTGCACAATCTACACTTCCACACTGATATTATAAAGAGGTAAAGTTTG
Organism: Mythimna lalbum; assembly: GCA_949319445.1. Lineage (NCBI taxonomy): Eukaryota > Metazoa > Arthropoda > Insecta > Lepidoptera > Noctuidae > Mythimna > Mythimna lalbum. The sequence continues at coordinate 2,592,508 of OX439356.1, read as the reverse complement.
TTTTTATGTTTTTTTTTGTTTATAGGATGTAATCTCTAAAAGTACTAGCTCGATTGCTAAACTTTTTTCACCGATAGAAAGCTGCTTGAGTGAATTTATGTACGCGGTCCAAACCACAGGCAAGAACTAGTACTTAATAATTATAAAACCAAAATAAACGAGAAAAATAATGGTTTAATTTGTATTAATTGAATTTCAAAAATCTTAATAAACATTAACACTGATTGGTTTAATGAAAATACATAGTTTATTGCCAGAATTCTATCCTAAAATATATATATCTAAAGTTATGGATCGCAGTAAAAGTAGATAATGGCATACAATCTTCCTTATATATAAATTATTACAATCTGGAAATTCTATACCCGACTGCGAACCCAGGTTGGCCGCTGTACAAACAATCTGGTCAATCTCAATTCCTCAATCCATCTCAATCATAGTTGCAGTATGGACCCTTTGACAGAACATGCATCCCTTACTATACTGTCCGTTATGTGCCACTACCTGCATCTTCTAGCATTTACACGAAACCAATATGCTAAATATTGGTCTGAGAAAATTATGTTTGAGCATCAAGAAAAGAAGAAGACAGACTTTGACACAACCAATTACCTAACTTATTGGAGTAAGATAGAACTGTCGCCACATTTGATAGACTGTAAGTTGATAACATTGATAATTTTGACAGCCCATACTTCTAGAATTGAAGTGAAATATTTAATCAAGCTTTATGACTATTTTTAAACTCATAATATGACTTCAAAGAATTTCTATAGAGTTTCTTACATGTTCTTCTCCGTAGAGATCAACGCTTTGGAATGTGTTATTTAGGTTTTTTTTTTTTTGACTAACCGACATTTTGACAATTCAAAAGTGTCTATTATTGGTCTATTTAAAATAAAAGTTTCTGATATCTACCAATTTTCACGACTCAAAAGACGATGTCCAAGTGGGCATGTATCTCATTCACAGTCTATAACTCAGAATAGCCAATATAAACACAAGATATTTAATATCCATTAAAATTAACGATGAGTTACATAGCAAGACGTTTTGAAACCATGTCAGTGCATTAAAGCTTGCAACATTTCCTTTAATACAATAGAACGATTCGGGTCAACGATTTTTTTATTCATCGTCCAAATTATTGTGTAGTTACAATAATTGAATTAGTTAGTGTCATGATATGATTTGTTGGAAGGTCAGATGAAGTTAATTGAGTGGAACTAATGTATACTGCCATGTCGTTTTTGTGAAGTAATTTATTAAAAGAATAAATTGTAATAATTTGTCGTAACCTTTCTTTTTTATAAATGCCGCAAAAGAAAATATTGTTATTTAACAGATACATAATTAGTTCGTTTGTCAAATGAATTGCATAATTTATGAGATTATTGTTATTTTAATTATTGTTGTTAGTTTTATTTTTGTGATGGAAACTGTGGTACCTAGTCTAAGTTTAGATTCCAGAAAGTAACAAACCATTTGTACTACCCGATATTCTAGAGCAGTGGTGACCCAATGGTCTCTAATTATGAGAGTCGTGGGTTGAAATCCAAGCAGGCGTTTTATTTTGCACTAGCTTCTACCAGCGGCTTCGCCCGCGCACATAAAATATAGCCTATATCACTCAGGAATGAAGCAGCTTTCTATCAGTGAAAAAATTTTAGCAATCAGACCAGTAATTTCAGAGATTACCTCCTACAAAAAAAAAAACAAACCTCTTTATTGTATTAGTGTAGATAAGTTATTATTTCATCAATATTGCATTCAAAACAAAGAAGAAAAACATTGTAAAAAACTAACAGTACTAGAATCAAAATTCGAGAACATACATAATAATATATCTGATATCTACGAACCCACACTCAATCTCTTTCTTACAGAGGAGGCCTGAGTACCAGAAGTGGAAACATTATATGGAAAACAAGAAAGCCTTGTACAAAATTTCACGCTTCTACTGGCAGTACTTTTAATAAATGATCTTTATTTTGTAAATAAGTTTTAAAAAGAATATATATATAATAGTTTAGTCAGTTTTAACTAGATGAGGCCGGTGTTTCCTAGCTGACTACCCTGACCACCAGAAGAAACACCGAAACAAACTCAGGGGTCAAAGTCTTTTTTAAAGTTCACGCAGTAAAGAACATGTAATGGTCAAATCATATAGAAACATGCATGCATGCATGAGATTAGTGTCTCATATGGTCTTTTGAGGAAAGAACCACACAGATTTGAGTGGACCTGTCCAGTCAGTGCAAGCATTAGTCAGTATTTGTGTAGCTCAAACTTAGGACTTTGGCTGTGCGTTGTATGTCAGTCAGTCAGTTTCTCCTTTTATATATATGTAGATTATGTTTATCATTATGTTTATGCATACTATTCGTGGATTGTGTTGTGTCAAATTCTCATGTACTACAATTTATTACTGTGAAAACTGAGTTAGTAACGAGTACATGTGATGACACAAAAGTCCAACAGCTTTCAAAACATTGTTTGTACAATGTGATCTCACTTCACTTTCCCATCAACATTATCGCATGTTTTCCTAAATTACTAGCGACATAATAAACTTTAGACAAAGCGATGCAATAACGAAACAAGAGGGCAAGACTGAAACAGCCAATATCTCGTTGAAACGATCAGATAAATACTGGGGCTGCAAAAAGTTATTCAATCTAACACACACATTTTGTAGGGGAATGTGCAAGTTTTGTGGCGAATGCTTCCAAATTGAACAGCATGGTTCGTGAGAGAAAATTTATTTTGTAGACTATCTCTAATTTGTTTCCTAGAAAAGTACTAGTTTCTGTTTGTAATTGAGGAACCAGTGAGATGAAGTTGTGTTGAAAATTGAGATGTTATATCGTCAAAACCAAATTATGAACAATATCATCGTCACAATTGGACATAAGCTTCCTTCAAGTGTCCCTACAATGAACAGTTCTGTGTATCTTGCACCCTTTAGATTCCCGCACCACCAACAACCTTGTGGGATACTTACCATCGCTGCATCTTCCAGGACGCAATGTAAAAAAACCAAGGTAAAAATGTCCAAAAGAAAATTTCAAAAATATAAATGTCAAAAATGAAGTACTCTAGAAATAATCTATTCACTTTTAACTTCAAAGCCCCAATCAGATGATTCAAGCAATTCTTACAGAAAATAGTGTTTTTGCTTGGTTCTCGCTCTTGGGTGGAGCAAGGCGGCGAGTCAGACTTTTACTGACTAAATTATATCTGTACCTTTTATATTCTAGGACCACGATATTTCTTTCAGAAATTATCTTGGCCCTTTCATTATTACATCAGTTTTGAATAATGTTTTCTAACATTGAAATAACTCTTCACAATTATTTAAGATCTGATAACAATTCTTTTACTATCTTTTTTATGGTAAGTTTTTTACCCCAGTCGACATTTCCCGCAAGTAAAAATATTTTTTTTGTCTTTCTTTATTTCTTTGTCTCACAATAATTTCGTGTTTTGCTCTATTTTCTGTTTCCGCATCTACGTAATATTTCGTCTATCTTGTCTTTCATTTTCCTAGACTTATGAAAGACATAGCACACAATATCGTCGGAACGTCTGTCAGTTCTAGTCGAGCTCGTTTACAATTAAACAAGAAAGTCTCCTTTTGAAAATGTTGGCAACACTCATAGAAACGTTGTCGACCTAAAAATCTCCCGAGCCTCGTCCGAGCCAATTATTGTTAAAACGTTCTCAAGAAATGTGTGGCTTTAGTCTTTTCCACTTTAATTTAAGGTCAAAATAAAATGTAACACAATTAGGGAAGAAATTTTACGGTGGTTATTCTTGGTATTGTTGTGTATTTTTTTACCCTCGAGCGCTGATTGTAATACGGTGGTACAATACCCTTGAAAAAAAGCTCAATTGTCATATTGCACACACGGGTGTACGAAATTTATTCGGCCCAAAATGTTGGTCTCTATAATATCGTTTTTCCTGGCAAAAACCGCTCAAAGTTTTTTTTTTGTGATTTTACTAAAAAAACGCGAAAAAGATTAAACTGGAGTATATATGTATACAACTTGTAACATTAAATGCGCAAAACCTCAGACACCCCAAATAATTTTTAATTCGATTGACCTAATAATGTGAGAAAAAAAATCATTAAAAAATTTAAGGTTTTATGAGCAGATTTAGTTTGTTTGAAATTCATATCTGCATTGAAATAAGAACTTTTATTATCTCAGTAAGTTTCTCCGAATAAATTTTGGACCTCCATTTCATCCCTTTGAGGAGCGAATTTGGAAAATTTTTAGCGCATGCCTACGTCATAAAATACATATCTGCGTGCCTTTCAGCGCAATCCGTTTAGTGGTTTGGGTTGTGTGTTGATGGATCAGTCAGACAGCCTTTAAACAGATTATCTGTTTTCCCATGGCCCAGTCTACAAGAATGTATTTTTCTGGAATAACAAAAGAGACACACAGCGATTTCGATACTTTTTTTTTTAATTGTTAAAAACTAGTGCTTGACTGCGATCCCACCTGATGGTAAGCAGTGATGCAATCTCTGATGGTGAGGTCCACTAGTTTATTAAAAGCTTATTCACTCTAGCCTTGAAGACACCCAAATTCTAATCGGACGGGAATACCGCAGCAGGCAGATTGTTTCAGTCTTTTGACGTACGCAGTATAAAAGACGAGGCGAAACGCTTAGTCCGGACTGTAGAGGTTTCAACAACGTAAGGGTGGATATTCGCCGTACGTCGGCTTGTCCGATGGTAGAATTGAGATGGCAAAATCAAGTCATGCAATTCCTGCGCACACTCTGATACTTAATATTAGTGAAAGAATACTTGTTTCATCGTCAACCAAATCAACGCTTATCATCAGGTGAGATGGTGCTCAAACGCAAGCCTATTAATAATAAAAAAAAAACAAAACTTGTTATTAGATCAAAAAATATTGTTCCAAAAGTTTCCTTTTTCAAACATAGAATCAATCCATTTTACCCCTTCATGCTGTTACGTATATGTTGTTGAGGAAAAAGTTTATATAATTATATATACAATATTAGGTTCAGTAATAAAATAAAAAAATCATAGAAAGAATTCATGTACAAAATTTCATAACTGTGTCATAAAACATCGTACAGTTATAAAGTTGGTATATTAACTACTTGTTCGCACAAATATATGGTCACCGGACCAACTGTGCGATTAAGGGGTTGCTTAGCTCCCGCATCCAGTAGTGCGCTGACGCTTAATGCCCGCTATGACCGACATTAGTGTCGGAGGGGTCCAACTTGTGATCTTTTTACTTAGGTACAACACAGGTCACGGCATGTTAAAAGAAATTCCTATTGAACATCACAACACACACATTGCATCACAATAATTCACTGATTGAACGACCGAAACGAGCACCAAAAAATTTCCTCTTTACCTACTTATTTAGGCAATTTCACCCTCTCAAAGAGGCCAGAAAAGACGCAATTAACCAACCACTTTTCTCCCATCAAAACCAACATTTGAACCAAAGCCACTACTAAATAATTTAACCACGTAAACCACCCCCATTGTGTAAGACGACCATAATTATCCAATCTACAGAACAAAACATGGCAACAATACGTCCATTTGAACTAATAAACCACAATAATGCCATGTTGTTGACAGACAGGGCTCAGCATTTAAACTGGTAACAATGGAAGAATAGACGGCCAACCATTTGTCTTGAATACGTCTTAGTGATGCGACTGAGATGATTCGATGATTCGGGTTTGGGTAAACACGAGTGAGATTATAGATAGTTGTGAGTGAGTTTAAATTGTTCCAAATTCAAATGTTTGAACGGAAACGATCTATTTGTTTGAATACACTTGCATCTAATTCAATTTAATTCGACGATAAGATCTCAAAAGAAATATTGAAGACTAATTTTTTATTAGATAATTAGATACGAGTAACTAGTTCGTTGAATTAGTGCAGCAGTGGTGTGTTGGGCTAAACGCGCTTTTAGATTTTTCCATAAGGAATCACTCCATAGCAGCTTTGGAGTTTCGGAGTTTGGAAATTGGTGATGTAACACCATCTCAACAATCACACACAGAAGAGCTGAAGTGCAGAACCAACGGCGGACAATCTGCCTGCTGCGGTCTTCCCGTCCAATTATAATTTGAGTGTCTTTAAGGCCACGCCTTATGTGCAACCGTTGGTTCTGCACTTCATCTTTTCTTGGTCATGTCGGATTGTCATCCCATTGGACTATGAAAGTAAAGGAATTACGCAAGGAAGCACGCTTGTGCACAATAATATATCTTGCGTACTTAAAATTATGCAAGATTTCATTACAACAATAATATAATAGAATAGTTTATACTAAGAAATATAAACGGTCAAAAAATTGAGGTTTATCAAAACATGATGATGATGATGCTATCTAGCCGATTTCAGCCACAGCGACCGCATTCTTTGGCTCCTCTTTATGGTTGTAAGCTCAGATTTGCTGGAACTATCAAGACATGAAAAGCATAAAGCATATGTTTGCAAAAACAATAAGAAACCCTGACTCTTAAACTAAGAGATCTTACGAAACAGTGAATTGACCAAATTGTTTATAAAAAAATGTTATAAGAACAAAAATTTGAGACATGATTGACCATGATGGCTAAACAAGTGAGATTTCATTAAAACTGGTAACAAAAAGCTTGCAAAGTATCAATAGTGTGACAGAAAAAACTAGAAAACCAAATCCAGGTTACCTAAGTTTTTATCATTACTAAAATCCAATATCACCATACTAAAGAAAAGTCAGCATAACACGACACTTTTCACTTCATGAGATGCCATCAAGCTTGTTTATAGGCTACATCGTAAAACACGCTAAGTCCCCAGCAACATAGTACACACATAGTTGAACTCAACACAGATTGCAGGAACAAGAACAGGAAACCTCTCACGGAACCCATTACGAAACTCACGGAATTAAATCTTCAAAAGTTTTAGTTCCCCATCACTATATATTATCAAGGCACGAAACTTAAGAGGGTCCTTTTACACTTGTCTATCGTCAAGTATCGAGCTTGGTAGGTTAAAAAGTTTGTTGCTTCATCTAATGCAATCCAACCTGATGTTTGAAGAAAAGGCAATGCAAAAAAAAAAGAAAGACAACACCTGTAAATCTCAGCGTTTCGTCTCGTCGTATATACCGTTGAAGGACTAGAACAATCTGCCTGCTGCGGTCTTCCCGTCCGATTATAGCATGAATGTCTTCAAGGCAAGAGTGAGATTGCATCACTGCTTACCATCAGGTGGGATTGCAGTCAAGCACTAGTTTATATCAATTGAAAAAAAAAACTCTGTTAGCATTCGGTAATTCCGTGATTTACTTGAATATTTCACAAAACGTGTTCAACGTGAATCACGTGTTTTTTTAAAGCCTTAAAATTTTTCAGAAAAATTGATGTATTTTTTATACAAGTACTTACATTATGAAGAGCCAAAGTTCACGTAAAACCGCAGATTTGTAGAGGTCTTTATTAGATTAATTTTAGACAAATTTATGTTTTGACTTCTATCGAACCCCAGAGAATTTTCACAAACTTGCTGTGTATCCAAAATATCTAAAGAAAGATATTTAATCTACGCTAATATAATAAAGAGGTAAAGTTTTTTTTTTGTTTGTAGGAGGTAATCTCTGAAAGTACTGGTCTGATTTCTAAAATGTTTGTACCAATAGAAAGCTGCTTTATTTCTGAGTGACATAGGCTATCTTTTATGTAAGCGGGCCACGCCGCTGGCATAAGCTAGTAACATCACAATCTCGTAAGAGCACCTTGCAAAGGACGCTCTTAACAAGGAAATTTCATTGCGTCAAATAACGTTGCTAATCTGCCCTCTCTGACATTTTACATATTAAGCCCGAAGACAAGTTCTTTAGAGAAAGTTACCAAGTCGACAAGTGCAAAGTGCTCCTCGTAAAGAACTTTCCGGAACATCCCTAGGTCTTGAGTTCGTAATTCGTACTTGGCAGATAAAAATTGCATGTATTTTAGTTGGGTGTTTGTTGTAATTGTTTTTGCTTTTTTTTTGTAAAATATTGTCTAGGCTTCGTTCTGAGATTGTCCTGCGTAGTCACTGCGTAGAGCTCTTTAAAAATATTATCTACTAGCTTTTGCCCGCGCGGCTTCGCTCCCGCTCGTCTCTACTCCACACTACTATACCCAACTCTACCCTACTCTACCCTACTCTACCCTGCTCTACCCTGCTCTACCCTGCTCTACCCTACTCTACCCTACTCTACCCTACTCTACCCTGCTCTACCCTGCTCTACCCTGCTCTACCCTGCTCTACCCTGCTCTACCCTGCTCTACCCTGCTCTACCCTGCTCTACCCTACTCTTCCCTACTCTACCCTACTCTACCTTACTCTACCCTACTCTACCCAACTCTACTCTACCCTACACTACCCTAATTTTATTTTTTTTCCATAAGAACCTCACAATAACAATTACAACAAAAAAAAAAAAATCAGCCAAATCGGTCAAGCCGTTTTCATGCTGTCGTGACAACGGAAAACGGGTTTCATTTTTATATATATAGATTAAATAGCTGGATTTGGCCACTTAATCATCGGTAGGAGAACCTTTGCTACTTTGCTCTAAGGCTTTGTAGGGGCTCAGCAGGACCGAAGTCAACTATGGAAATACATGGTTCTGGAAAGCAAGTGGGAGAAGTCATTGAATGATTTCCCACCTTAAAAAAGAAAAAAAAAATCGATACAGTAAGTATCATTATCTTCTTATGACCCAAAAAAAAATTTCCGCAGAAATATAAATAAAAGAACATTTTCTTTGAATAACCTTTTAACATGGAGCAATTGAGGTATTTTCTATCAAAATTCGATACAATTCATAAGCATTCAATACCGCTATTAACCTATATAGGCATACAATATCTCACGAAAACTCCCCGAGACCACAAAATAGACAGATACAGAAGTCAATCTACATGTAAAGCGCGTTCGAGCAACGCACAGATAGACACAGCGCACGGACACGATATCTCGGCTCAATCATCCGGTCGCACTTGTACAGTTCGACGCGACTTGTTGACCCTAGCGCGATCCCCTCGCGTAGGTATAAAAAAGTAAATTAGGTACATACATGAGATTGACTTCTGTACTTATCTATTTTGTGTCAAGACTGAGACCCCAATACCTGATGTACCTAATCCTCCCGAGTTTACTCGAAAAAATACGAAACAGGCGGTAAGGATTTAGGGATACCAAGGGCCCGGGCCCCGGGCCCCGGGAGCCTTAATTAATAATGTCAATGTCAGCCAAATCCAATTTGCCTTGTTTCTTATCCCTTAAAGATTAGGCCTCTTACATAATAGCGAGTTAGTAACACATTTGTCATATTTTGAAAGGGCTCGAGTGAACATAATGCTGTACTTGCGTTTACAAGGCTTTTGTTTAAGAATATTATCGTTTAAACTTACACATACAAGACTTAGATCATTACACTCTCCTTTTTTAATAAGCGTTTGGATGAAGTTCTAATTTTTATAGTTGGTTGTGTAGATTCAAATTTTTACTGTTTATTCAAAACCGAATAATATATGTATTTTTTTTTGTACGCTGTATTTTTGTAGCTTCTGCCTACAGCTTCACCCACGTGAAATATATATTACATTGTCTAAGGGTTGTCGCACACGAGCCGCACGCGACAGCCACAAATGTTGCCACGACAAGCTAAAAGCGGCTACAAAGGTAGCTGAAACGCGCGACACTTGTGGTCGGTAGCTGCTTTTTTTAACTTATGCGAGCTGTATCATAATGGATTCTGACGGGGTAGAATTGATTGTGCGAGTGGCATGTGGTGGCGTTTTATATCGGCGTTTAGTGGCTGATGCGGGCTATATTAAGCGAGCAGCGACGATTTTAAATGCATGGCTTACACAATGTAAGCTACTGACTAGACAGTACGTAGCATACATATTGCCTAGTCGTATGCCAGCAACTCGGCTCGCCTTTGCTGTTTTCACAATGATAGTAGCTGTCCAGTCTTGTAGCGAGTTTACCGAGTCGCGATGACTACTCTCTGTCCAGCTGGCAATGGCGAGTTACTGCCGAACGTGTGTGACGGCAGAGCTGCTCCCCTGTGTGAGTAGCTGCCGGACAAGCAGGTGAGTTATAACAAAAACAAGCGAGTTACTCGTAAATGACGTCCAAACAGTGCGAGTTACTGCAATGCAGCTACTCGGCAGGCTGGCTCCTACGCTAGCTCGCACGGTGTAAACCAGCTATAAGAACTACAAGAAATACGCATTTGGCTCGTTTGTGGCGAGCCTATTGCAAAATAAATACAATTTATTACATACGCATATTACGTATTCTAATGGATAACAAAGTGACTGCGTATAAAAAAAAAATACTTTTTAAATTTGACATGGCTAAACGCATTACCCGTGTGAAGCCAAAAATGTCACCCCCGGAAATTCAAATGTTTCTATACCGTTTCTTGGCGACCGGAGATTGCTATCTTACCAAAGGGGCTTCTGATATTAGGTAGCGTTTGTTTTTAGGTGGTACAAATACCTTTGGTGTACTTCACGACTTTTTAGAAGTGGAGAATCAATATTCATGTATTTACGACATATTTCAGTCTTCAAATAGGCCTATCTATTCTTAATCTGAGTAATTATATACTATGACAGCGTAAGGATCGTAACAGGTCAGTAATTCTCATGCAGGTTATGCTAGGTCACCTTGGGAAACGCCTTGAGTGTCAGGAGTTACTAGACGATTCCCGGCTAGCGGAGGCACGGTCTGTTGACGGTGAGCAATGGATAGCTCACCGTCCGAAGAGGACAGGTCCGGGTCATTGGCAAGTTGTGTTCCACGCGCGCCTTAAAGGGATGTCAGCATAATTGTCAGGGTTCGTCTAAGCTGATACTTGCTAAGACTGCGGGATTGTTCGAAAGAATTACCACAGCAGCCCTAGAACTTAAAGGCCTACTGAAATATACACAGGTTGGTGCTAGTCAGTGAAAATTTGACACTCCCTCTCGGTCTACTTAAAGCGGGATAAGTCTTTCGATGGTTTCCCACGCCAAAAAAATATAGAAAGAATCTCAGAAAATGGCAAAGTAAAAAAGGCATCACTTTATGGTAAAGTATGTACAGAAGGTGAGGACGCCGTAACGTCTAATTCAGCGACCCTTCAAAGAGCGGATTTACTGCCATGACTATGGCGTGCCCAGCACCGATTTTCTGTATCTTCTGGCTACCCCACAAAAAAGGGGCGTGAGTTTATTGTATGGTATGTATCTACGAAAAAAATGGTTGGTACATGTATTTTTAATACACAGATGTAATTCATTTATCAGCCAGAAATCTGTGGTAATGAAGTAGGTCAACACAACACTTCAGCTCACCATGCAATCATCATGGTTTGTTTAACAAAAGGACTTAATTGAAATAAACAAACATGAATTGTAATTTAAATCAAGTAGTCGTAGTTTTTAGAGCACAAGTAACTAAATATGGATTAGTAGTTTATTTTACGGTGGGCAAAAATCATCCAATGACAACCCCCGCTTTTGGGTGGAGCGGGAGATAGTGTCAGACTCTTACTGACTAAAAACCCACCCCGTTCCTTCTAGCCTCTTCATACCGGGGCTCGAGTTTCCTTTCGGATAATCCTGGCCCCAGTAGGCTTCGACCCAGCTGGGCCACTCCTACTGCTGACAACTCCTTGAGGCGCGCGGGAACAGTGCGAGCCGTCGACGACTTGGGCTCGGTCCAGACAGTTACTGGACGGACGGACAGCGAGCTACTGGATTAGTATCCTAATTTTGGTATGCCATACCAAAATTGCTCGTAATTTAATACTTCTAGCCACACAGAATTCCCTCTCGTACTCTTCTGTCTCTTTAAATAATAATACTGGCGAACTGGTATCAACTTGTCAGTTGAGCGAGTAGTATGCCCAAAATGTGAGAGGGTAGCTTTTCCCTTGAGGGTAGGTTTTTTTTAGGTTTGACCAAAATTTCCATGCATAAAATTGTAGTATTCGATATTTGGCACCTATTCCATAATTAGATCGATTTTGTTGAGTTTATGATAAACAAATTTCCAAGACTTCTGCCGGCGTCTGTGTTTCCTGATAGCTCCAATAGAGGTCTTTAAGACAAGAGTGAATAGGTTACTTCTAGGCAAGCGTGCTCCATCGTCGACCTCATATCATTAATTTTAGTAAAATATTAGAATTGCCCGCGCAGCTTCGCTCCCGCTCTTCCCTACTACGCTCTACTCTACCCTACTCTACCCTACTCTACCCTACTCTACCCTACTCTACCCTACTCTACCCTACTCTACCCTACTCTACCCTACTCTACCCTACTCTACCCTACTCTACCCTACTCTACCCTACTCTACCCTACTCTACCCTACTCTACCCTACTCTACCCTACTCTACCCTACTCTACCCTACTCTACCCTACTCTACCCTACTCTACCCTACTCTACCCTACTCTACCCTACTCTACCCTACTCTACCCTACTCTACCCTACTCTACCCTACTCTACCCTACTCTACCCTACTCTACCCGATACCCGATAGATGCAGTGCAGGAGTTTATCAGGGTCATCCCAGAACCACCGAAACAAAAGCGACCAACATCAACAAGAGCCGACAGAGGGCAGGTCACCCCGCCGAAATTCAGGACGGTAACAGAGCCAAGCGATCACGTGGTGAATGCATTTCTCGAGTTTCAAGCAATAACAAAGGCAACCAACTCGGTCAGTCTCATGACTTGCCGGAAAATTATGCAGTCATACCAGAAGAGACTAGAGACCGAAGAGTTGCTTCAGGAGAGACTGGAGGAGGCAGCGGCAGCCATATATAATAATGCTACCTCCCAAGTCATCAAGGGAGAAATGACTGGTCAATATATGGCTGCATACAACGCCACGTGTGGGTTTATACCGTTGGACGAGTCGATAACGTCACGTTCTGGCCGTATTACTTTTGTGACACCCGAAAGTGACCCAATTGTAGTGGTAGCTCGATGCACTGAGATTATGCTGGATGACAGGATTCTCGAACAGGCGGAAACAATCTCAAGATCGATAGACCAGGCTGGAGGCTGGGTTTTGCCGGGCATCAGCTGGATAAACGGTGTCCCAGGGTGCGGCAAGACCACTTGGGTGATCAATAACTTTGATAGGGACCGCGACGTCATAGTCACTACAACAACCGAGGCGGCGAAAGACCTGCGGCAAAAGTTAGCGCACAAAATTGGTGAAGACAACAGAACCAAGGTGCGCACGATGGCCTCAATTCTATCGAACGGGTGCAAAGGATCACAAAAATGCAATCGCATTCTGGTAGATGAGGCACTCATGAACCATTTCGGGGCCATCGTAATGGCAGTCCGATTGTCGGGCGCTAGTAGCGCGGTCCTTGTCGGAGATATTAATCAACTGCCCTATCTGGACAGGGAAAATCTTTTCCCTATTAGTTACGCTCGTCCGGACTCAGTTGTGACCATCAGCCACGAACTGCCCTGCTCGCACCGGAATCCAATGGATGTTGCGTATGCCCTAGGGGAGGTGTACCCTGGCATATATTCGTCAAAAAACCAGGTCCACTCCCTACAGCTAAGGAGTTTCACGGGCGCGCATATTCCCAACACTCTTCCCAACACGCTTTTCCTGGTCTACACGCAGGGGGAGAAAAAGACCCTCATTGACCAGGGTTATGGGGCTGGGGTTGGATCATGCGTCCTAACCATACACGAAGCTCAAGGGCTTACCAGCGAGTCAGTCATCATCTTGAAGACAAAATCCACCAACATCCGGATTCACAACAGCGTCCCCCACGCAGTGGTGGCAGTCTCCAGACATACTGCCCACTGCGTGTACTACGCTGACAACGCTGACGACGCTATTGGAAGGTTTGTGAGGAGGGCACAGGAGGCGTCGACCAGTGACATTATCAATAACAACATGAAGAACGCCATGCGGCATCGGGACAGAGCAGTCGTCGAGGCACTGATCCGCCTACATAGGCAGTGATGATCTGAAGTAGCTTTGGATGACGCGGGTATTGCTCGGGGCGGTCGGTTCTTAGCAGGAAACAGTGACCGGTCTTGGGGTGGAAACCCATAGTTATAAATTTAACATAGCGTTACCTAAAAATACATATATACATTAAAAAAATTATATATAATAATAAAAAAAAAAAAATTATATATAATAATAAAAAAAAAAAATAATATATAAAAAAAAAAAAACTGAAAAAAAAAAAAAACACTATTTACAGCATATTGTAGTTTAAGTTATTGATATTTAAGGTTATTAATATGTATTATATAGAATTAATTATAGTTAAGTCTGGAGCTGGGGGGCCATTTGATGGGGGGCGGAGGGTTGTATGTGTGTTGAAGGTTGGGAGTTTCCCCAATTTTTTGTGCATGTATGGCTCGTTGCTGCTTGAGTTTCGCTTCGGATTGGTGGCCTCTCAGCTCTGAAATTCTGACGGGATTTGTTATAGTTACTGGAAGGTGCTCTGGAGTGACGCCACTTGCACGTGGAGTTGCCCAGAAGCAAACAATGTAAAATCAAAAAAGAGCACGGACGCCATGTCTGTGGTTTAAATGTAAGGCAGGAGTGCGGTTTTAGTCAGTAGGAGTCTGACACTGCCCAGACTGGCTCGTATGTGAGGCAGCCTGGCCGTCCATGAGGATTTCCCACTCCTGCCGAAAAAAAAAAAAAAAAAAAAAAAAAAAAAAAAAAAAAAAACCCTACTCTACCCTACTCTACCCTACTCTACCCTACTCCACTCTACTCTATCCTACTCTAGCCTACTCTACCCTACTCTACCCTACTCTACCCTACTCTACCCTAATCTACCCTACTGTACCCTACTCTACCCTACTCCACTCTACTCTACCCTACTCTACCCTACTCTAGCCTACTCTAGCCTACTCTAGCCTACTCTAGCCTACTCTAGCCTACTCTAGCCTACTCTACCCTACTCTACCCTACTCTACCCTACTCTACCCTACTCTACCCTACTCAACACTACTCTACACTACTCTACACTACTCTACCCTACCATGCTTGACATAAACCATCTACTAAATAGTCCGAACAAAGCCTAAACGTTTGGTTTGGATAGGTGAGCCCGTTCTTGAGTTATAAAATAACAACGAAAAGTGGCATTGATTTTTATATATAATCATCATTGTTATAAATTCAGCCAACGTGGATGTCTTTGTCCACTGCTGGACATAAGCCTACCCAAGAGTCGCCTGTGTGATTCGCATCCGTCACATTCTCGCGACTCTCACCAGTACCCCTAGCCAAGTTGCTAATCTGCAATAGTTAACGCTAGTAGAAAACTTCAAATGTACGGGAACAACGTCGTTCGACGCAAGCGAAACGGTTGTAACTTGGCTAGGGGAGCAGTACCCTAGCCAAGTTGCTAATCTACAATAGAGGAATGGCATTATCTCAACGCTCAGTCACGTGGTCAGAACAAGAGAATTGGCGGCAAAGTCAACTCAAAGCGTCCGACGCAAGCGAAACGGTTGTAACTTGGCTAGGGTGGCTAGTCATCGGTCCACCTTGTGGGAAGCCATCTAACGCTGCATCGTCCGGACTGCGAACGTCACTCTAGAACCTTTCGGCTCCATTGAATCTAATCTACGAGTTCTGTGCCCTGTCTACTGCCATTTAATTTAAGCAATTCTTCGGGCTATGTCGGCGACATTAGTTTTTCTGTCATTTTCATTCCTGATACGATTACAAAAGACCCTGCAGGGCAGACAAATGTTTCTTGCTGAATTTCTCCTGTTTTAAGATTTTTTGGAGTTAATACATGAATCATGAGGTATATTTGAAAAAGTTATAATCAGTATTATTTTTATGTAAACCGAGCGAATAGAACTGAAGGCCTTTTCTGAATGGAAGAGACGATTAATTTTAATATCTATCAAAGTAGTTGAGGTAAATTAGATTGGTTAGTAAATACGTGAGGTACATTTAAGAGACTAAACAATGCCTTTAGTGTTTTCGGTTTATCTCGAATGGCCCTGGTAGATCAAAACACATAAAAAATATAACTTAGTGTTAATAAAGTAGTAATAATATGTAAATTTATCTTTTTTTTAATTGACGACACCAATAATTTACCTGGATCGTGGATACGTTTATAAACTCGTAAATACAAGATATTATAATTTTAGTGTCTTCCAGGAAAGAGTGAATAGGCTGATAACTAGTGCCCTAATGCGCCTCACCATCAAAGATTGCACTAGTTTATATCAAATAAAAAATACTCGAACCCGGAACAACTATCTGTAGACTTTAAAATATTTGTTCCGTGTGGAAATCAAACCTACAACACGCAGTGCAGCAGCCAATTGCTTAATTGCTCAACCACTGGCGCCAACCGTGTTGTCAAAATCTTAATATTTACTATTCAAGGTGACGCCACATCTCGTAGTCCATGGAACATTTCCATATGTACAAGTATTTGATAAATATTTCATGTCTTATTCAAATTTTTTTCGGCAACTCGCAATTCCTTGAGACTACCAGTGATATACATCAAAATGTTTTATATCGTTGTTTGTCAGATTTTTCATGCACATTAATAAGGTTATATTTTTTTTCCTGGACACTGTTTCCTATTTTCTTAGCACGAGGACAAACATACATATTAATAATTTTTATTAAGGGAACTGGACAGTCGTGCATATACCATTTGTGCCTTGAGTTACTTGAAAAGGTTTCAACTTCTCACGAATCTTTTGACCTGAAGCATCATGTGGTGTTTGTAGAAAGTACTACAATGAAAACAAAATAAAAAACTGGTGTCGAAATCTCTACTGTCTGGACTAAGCGTTTCGCCTCGTCGTTTATACCGCGTCCCTACATCGAAGAACAAATTAAACTGATGCAGCCTTGCCGCCCAATTATAATTTACGGGTCTTCAAGGCCAATGTAAAAGTATAGGTTTTCCAGAAGTAAATAGGAACAGAGAAAAGTGGAAAAATGGAGTTTTAATGGCCGACCCAAAATATAAAAATACAGTATCACAATATAAGTACGCAATACCGTTTAATCGAAATATATATCTTCCAGCTGGAATTCAAACATTATCCTTACCTTAGCAGAAAACCAATTTTTCACCAAAAGCGACTCCATTGTTCCAGAGCAGCAATCTCATTAGATCGCCATCAATCTTCTATACAAAGTCATTCGCAAGTGTTGGAGCTGTTGTGATTGCATTTTCACGCCATTTTTCTTTGAAGACTGAATAGAAATCCGAATGTTATCGGCATAAGGTGTCTTAATATTAAGAAACGGGTGCATTGTTCGCAAAGAATTGTTACAGTTTAGCTTACGCTGGTCGTGACTGTAAGACTCTTAGATACTTAAGCCGGACAGCTTACCAGTACAATATTTTTTAGCTTTTGCCCGCGGCTTCGCCAGCCTGCTTACATAAAATATGTCACTCAGGAATAAAGCAGTTATCTATCGATGTAAAAATGTTTGCAATCGGATCAGTACTTTCAGAGACCTACAATTTAAAAAAAACTTAAACTAGTGCTTTTTTTGCCTTTTTGTAATATTAGTGTAGAAGTGTAGATCTATAATATAATAAATATATTTTCGAGCCGTTTGGGGTTGAAACTCTCGAATCGTGGGGTCCGAGTGCTCCAAATTATTCAAAAAAGCTGTCAAAACGCCTTGTTGACACTTCGCGTGACCCAAAGGCTAGCTTTTACTTCGGACAAAAGATAAGCATTGCCATTCAACGTATTATCATCTAAACGGTAAAACACAGATACGATGATAAGAGAGAATTCGAAATAATCTTATGAGCAGGTAGGTAAAGGCGAAACTCCGACCCTTCGATAAACAGAGGCGTGATATCGAAATTATTATACCTTAGTTATTACCTTAAAGAGACAAGCAGAAAATCCCTTGCGTAGGTGTTAGAGGAGGACATAGACTAGACATTCAACTTTGATCAAGGTAACGCCCACGATATTGGTGACAGACAAAATTTCTTTAACACTTATAATGACTCAAATAAAACTAATTTCAAATTTGTTACATAGAACAAGGTTGGCTGATTTATGGTAACATCTAAAATTAAAGCAGTATTGCTGTAACTTTCAAGTCTGAAGGAATTGCTCAGTCGTCATGGCAACGAAAAAACCATTGATTACTACGCTTGTAATTCATTAATATTGTGTATATTAACTGCTTTTAATTTTAATATACACATTTTTTTTTTCTAAAATTTACAAAGCAACATTTTTGACATTATTTAGAGCTCAACTATCTTAAATTCGTTAGTTGTCTGGGACTCAGGCTTCCTTACAAGGACAGGGATAATATTGTATTATTATTAATAACACTATATCTGGAACTCATGGTCTACCCACCCATTACCATCTAAATTAATTCGGTCTTATCACGCAGACTTCCACTCTTATCACTAATATTATATAAGGTGAAAGTTTGTGAGTCTGTGTGTGTATTCATATGAATTCTTTTTGAACTGACTGAAAGGATTTAAATGACATTTGGCACACAAGTAGACTATGTTCTGAATTAGTATATAGGATATTTTTTATCCCGAAAGTGTGTTCCCATGGAAAAAGCTACAGGAAGCAGCTAGCGATTTGAAAAGAGTGAAGAGATAAGTTTTTAACTGCTCGACTGAACATCATTTACGGTATTTTGTATCGAATCTCTTTCAACAGTCGGTAAGGTCTCCGATTCCTTTATCCTGACCACGTGACTTAAAGTTGAGATGCCGTTATTCCCATACATCTAAAGTTTTCTACTAGCGTTAACGATTCTAGATTATCTACTTGGCTAAGCTTTCTGATTGTACAGAAAAAGACATGAGCTTCCTTTAAACCAGAAAATATTTAAACTACCTACAAAAAAATAACATTAACGAGAGTAAAGCCGAAGCAAAAGCTTCTACTATTAATAGCATTACGAATCTTTCTTATCATTGCATTAATTTTCATGTTTGTATTTCTAGTGCTTCTTCCTAAAAGATTACTTCTAAGAATTCTTACGCGAGCTGTTGAATAATATAAGACTAGTTATTTCCCGCGGCTTCATCCGCGTACGTAAAACATAACTTAATTTATGTTACTCGAAAACAAAGTAGTTTTCTATTCGTGAAAAATTTTTAACAATCAGCTTGCATAGAAAGAAATAAAGAAAGAAAAACAGATTATTTACGTCAAAAAAGACGACGAAACGACGAAAGACGCAATCTAACTACATGCTCGCTGCATGTTGCATGCCTGCTTACAAGCGGCTTGCCTGCTGCATGTTGCATGCCTGCTTACAAGCGGCTTGCCTGCTGCATGTTGCATGCCTGCTTGCCTTTATGCTTATTTCCTGGACCTGTATGTGGCTTCCGACGACCCTATGTAAACCAACAGTGTTTCGTAATTAAAACGATTATGAGTGTGAATTTTCTGCTATACCTATATGATAGTTCTCCTTTTTAATTATTATGGATATGAACATTATGCCAAAAGATGATTCTGACTAATAAAATTATGAGTTTTGAATGTGTGACTAATGAGTGTATATGAAATGATTTTCTGCGAAATGAAGTTTATGTTATCCGTTGTTATGCAAAATAATATAATGACATAAAAAGTTCTGCTACTGCTGACTATACTGCTATAAAAGGTAGACCGATGAAATACATCATCTGTGAAAATTTCAACTGTTTAGCTATCACAGTTCATGAGATACAACCTGGTAACGAACAGCGAGGAGTCCTGAGTCCTGAGTCGTGGAGAAATGAGATCCTATTAGTAAATAGGGTCTCGTTTTTACCCTTTAGGTACAGAACACTAAAAACTGCATATAACATGGGATAGTTTCAATTCCAGTATTAAGAGGGTCCTTCTCCACTCGCTTATCGTAAACATCGAAAATGGTTTAAAAGCTTGTTACTTCATTTAATGCAATCCAACGCGATGTTTGACGAAAAGGAAACGCAAAAAAAAAGAGAGATAACGCCTGGAAACTCTGTTAGTATTCGGTAATTCCGAGATTTACTCGAAAATTTCGCAAAACTTGCTCCAGAAAATAGCTGTTTTTTTTTAAACCCTTAAAAGTTTTTGGAAAAAGTTGTCGTTAAATTTTGCAAGGTCTCTAGAGGATTACTTTTTTGACTTTTTTAATTTTTAGGCAAATTATGAATTGTCAAAGTTCATACAAAATAGGACATTTTCAGAGGTTTTTACTGAATTAGGTTTACACAAATTTAGAAATTGGTTTCTTTAGAAACCTAGATAATATCCACAAGATACTGTGTTTCCAAAATATCTAATGAAAAATGTGTAATAATGTCATAATCAGTTATGAGCGGTTGTATGAAAAACAGTGAAAATGTGAGTCATTTTTTTTTTTTTTTTTCTCTCGACGGGGAAAATCATCATTGACGAAACCCGCTCTTGGGTGGAGCGGGAGACAGTGTCAGAGTCTTACTGACTAAAAACCCCGCGCCGTTCCTTCTAGCCTTCATACAGGGGCTCTAGTTTCCTTTCGGATAACCCCGACCCCGGTAGGCTTCGACCCAGATGGGCCCCTCCTGTTGCTGACAACTCCTTGAGGCGCGCGGGAACAGTGCGCGCCGTCGACGCCTTGGCTCGGTCCGGACAGTTACCGGACGATCGGACAGCGAGCTACCCATGGCTCGCCGTCCGCGAGCCCGCGTCTACGGTGGCCGGAAATCGGGATCGGAATCCCGGCGGCGGCGGCGGGGGCGCCGTTGCCTGATGCGGTCTGCCTCCTCCTTTGCTAGCATTACTGCTTCGCAGAAGGAGGCGACCGCCTGCCACTCCTCCTCGCTCCGGACCATGGCCTGAACCAAGGCCCGGCGCGAGAGGTCTCCGCCGCCGATCGCCCCCACGAGGACACGGCGTTGCTCCGCCCAAGCAGGGCACACCTCAACTGTGTGCTCCACCGTGTCCTCCGGGCGTTCCGCACAGTGGCGGCACCCGGGCGTCTCTTCCGCTCGAATCCGATGCAGGAACCTCCCGAACTTGCCATGTCCGGTGAGGACCTGCGTCATGCGGAAGGTAAGGACACCGTGAGGTCTTTCCAGCCACGCCTCAAAGAGGGGACTTACCGCCATAATTGTGGCGTGCCCAGCACTGGGTTGCGATAGTCGCTGACGCCATTTCACCGTGAGATCCCGCCGGAGCTCTGTCCGCCATACCTCGACCTGTCGCGGTAGTGGACTTTCACCCCGGCGTTGCATCTCCACGCGCTTATCGTGCATGTGTGCAAGGACTGTTGCCTTCAGATCCCACGGTGGTAGGCCAGCCAGAAGGCTCGCCGCTTCGCGGGAGATCGTGCGGTAACCCCGCACCATCCGTATTGCCATGACCCTCTGGCAGGCGTTCAGTATGGACGCCGGTCGCTTTGCCAGCGACGGCGCCCACACCGGCGCCCCGTAGAGGGCCATGGACCGAACGATCCCCGCGTAGAGCCTCCGGCAGGAGGCGTCTGGACCCCCAAGGTTGGGCAGGAGCCGCTTGAGAGCAGCCCCGGCCCGGTTGAGTTTGGGAGCCAAACGTCGGAAGTGTTCTCCGAAATTCCATCGGCTGTCGAGAACGAGTCCCAGGTACTTCATCGTCGACCCGACGCCGATGCGAACTCCTCCTACCGTAAGTTGGGAGTCTGATGGTGGCGCATTCCGAGGGCCGTGGAAAAACATGGCCTCGGATTTGTGTAGCGCCACCTCGAGTCCCAACTCCTGGATCCTACCAACGACTATCGCAACCCCGCGTGTCGCTAGAGCGACCGCCGCCTGGTGCGACTCTCCCTGCGCTAGAACCAGCGTGTCGTCTGCGTAGCAGACCACGCTGACCCCGTCAGGGAGGTCGCCGCGCAGCACGTAGTCGTAGCCGATGTTCCACAAGGGTGGGCCTAGAACCGACCCCTGCGGAACACCGCACGACATCTCCCGACGTTTCCACTCTCCCTGGTGACCGGGGTAGATAATGGACCTGTCCGACAGGTAAGCCTCGACCACTCGACAGAGGTATTCGGGCACCCGGTGGTACCGGAGTGCCCTCCGGATCGTACTCCAGGGCAGGGAGTTGAATGCGTTGGCAATGTCCAAGGACACTGCCACAACGCTCCTGCCCCGGGACACCGCAACCCCTGTCGTGAGGGCTCGCACGCGCATGATGGCGTCCACCGTAGAGCGCGCCCTGCGAAAGCCGAACTGTCCGTCCGACAAGTCCGGCCCCACCCGTGATAGCCGCGCGACGAGGCGGTTTGCAATGACTCTTTCAAAGAGCTTGCCCACCTCGTCGAGCAGCACAATGGGCCGGTACGCGGACGGAGAGTCCGCAGGGCGCCCTGGCTTCGCGATGAGGACCAGTTTCCCCGTCTTCCAGCGAAGTGGAAACTGGCCCCTCTCCATACATGCGCTGAAGAGCCCTCTTAGTCGAGGCCCGAGAGCCTCCATGGCCAGGACCCAGGCTTTCCCTGGCAAGCCGTCGGGTCCTGGGGCGGTGTTCTTGGCACTCAGCCTTCGCACCGCCACTCTCACCTCTACCTCGGTCACCTCTGGAGCGTTGTCGTCGTCGTCGCTGTTGTGGTCCGCGTCAGACACTGCTGGCGGGGGCGGAGCCATGGGCGGGGGGGAGTGTTCCCCTCGCGCAGGGAACAGAGTGGTTACCACACCCTCCACGAGTTGGGGCCGGAGACTCTGAGTCAGTGGCGGAGCCCAGGGGCGTAGCTTGTCCCGTACCAATTTGTACGGGCGCCCCCACGGATCCGCGTTCAGAGACCCCAGCCACACGTTGCGGGCCTCGAGTTTGGCCCGCCTTATCTCCGTTCGGAGGGTGCGCTTTGCCTCTCTGTACCCCTCATACAGCTCCGCTTCTCTGACCTCCGCATCCGGCTGGCGGTTGCGGCGCCTGCAGTGTCTGTCGTACCGGCGGCGCGCGTGGTTGCACGCGTTGCGCAGTGCGCCGATCTCCGGCGACCACCAGTACACGCGGCGCTTAGCACGACCTGGAGGGACTCGGGGCATTGCCGCGTCGCAGATTTGCGACATGGCCTCCTGGAACCACTCCGCCTCGACGTCGATGTCGACAGGCCTGTCCGGTGCTTGCACCCAGGCCTGTACCGTCGCGGCTTCCAGGAGGAGCTCCCGGTCCATCTGCTTAAGCGCCCACCGCGGACCACAAGGGCTCTGTCGGACCGGCGCGGCCGAGGTTTCGGCGGAGACGTCCAACCGGATGTACCGGTGGTCGGAGTACGTCTCCACCTCCTCCATAACGCGCCAGTCGACGACACGCGGCGACAGAGCGGGGCTGGCGAACGAAATGTCCACCACCGACTCACCCCGCATCCGCACCAACGTGGGGACAGAGCCCCGGTTCAGGACGACCAGGCCCAGCTCCAAGGCCCAGTCCTCCACCATCCGACCCCGTCGGTTCGTGTGCCGAGAACCCCAAGCCGTATTCCAGGCGTTGAAGTCCCCGCAAACGACCACGGGGAGGGAACCGAACCCAGCGACGACGGAATTTAGCTCCATCAGGGAGAGTTGGAACACGTCGAGAGATCTGTTCGGGGGCAGGTAGACGCCTACCACGGCGATGTCCCCGAACCGTGCTGCCACGCAACCCCGCCCCCTCGTGACGGACTCGGGGGGCGGGGTACCGGCGGCGGCCGACGAAATTAACGTCACCGAGCCGTCCAAGTCCTGAACCCAGTCTCCACGGGGTTGGACAAAGTACGGCTCGGCGACGACGGCGATATTGATCGACCACTGCGCCATGCTCTGGAGCAACAGATCCTGAGCGGCGGCGCAGTGGTTGATGTTCGCCTGGAGGAGACGTAATGGTGTCGTTATTGACATTCCATTATCGTCTCCTCCTGAGCCCTTTGTGAGGGTCCTGCCGCGGCGGCGGGAGCGGCGGCGATAGCAGCGGCAGCCAGGGTAGTGGCTGCGGCGGTGAGGACGTCAGGGTGGATGCCCCTCCTGACCTTGCCCTTGGCCTTGGTGGGAGGGTCGCAGGACCTACCCCCAGCCCGGTGGTCAGCCGGCTTGCCGGCAGCCGCACATGCGTAGCAGTGCGGCAATGCACGGCATTCGGCGGCCTTATGACCAGGCTGTCCGCACTGGTGGCAGCGGTCGCTGCGATCCACCTCTGCGGCGCAATAGGCGCCCACGTGGTGCCCGACGTGGCATCGGTAGCACCGCAGAGGTCTGGGTTCCAGCATCTTGACTTGGGCTGAAACCCAGCCCACCAACAGCCTTCGGCCCTCGGTCGTGATGGCCTTGGCCACCGACACGGGGCAGCTCACCGTGACGGCTCGCATGCCCGTGCTGTCAGCGCGGATGGTACCCGCCCGAACTTGATCGGTCGTGCACCCTCCCGCCCTGACGATGGCGGCCACCACTTCATCCACCCTGACAGAGTCGTCCAGACCCATAATGCGCATGTCTACGCTCTTGGTGGGTCTGGACACTCGGGCCTCCTCGACGTCCAGGGACGCCCTGATCTTGTCGGCCAGAGCGTCGGCGAGTTCGCCGCTGTCCGCCCCGGGGACCTCCAAAATTCGGGCTCCGGTCACGGTCTTCCTTATTCGGAAGCCCCCGGAGGCTCCGAACTCGTCGAGGTGGCCCACTACCGCCTGCTTCGCCTTGGCCATGACTACGTCGTAGTTTACGCCCTTCTTTTCCGCAGCCGGCTGTAGTGTTATCACTACAGCTGCGGAAGTCGGGGCGCGAAGTCTGGCAGCCATGGCCCGCTTCTTGCGCTCCCGTCGCCGTTTGCGCCTATTGGTCGCCCTAGCCGCCTTACTCGCCTTCTCCTTGGCGCCGACGACCGTCCACTCGGCGCCAGCCGAGGAGTCTTCGGGCGGAGAAGCCGGCAGGCGCGACCTAGTCGCCGCCACGGCAGGAGGCCCCGCCGGTTTGGTGGCAGCCACCACCTTGCCCTTCGGGGGGGCGGCAGGCTTCCCCTGCTGCTGCTTTCTGGTCACCGGACCCGACCTTGCCGCTTCCGGCGCCGCGGCCTTGCGCGCGACTTGCCCCGACGGACCTGCCCTGGGTGCAGTAGTCGTCGTGGCCGCGGTGACGGCGGCATAGGACGCCACCCTTTTCGGGTTGGAGGCCGCGAGCGGGAGACGCAGCACGATGCTCTCCAGGACGGAAAGCTGGCGCTGAATCTGCTCCTGGAAGCGTTGCTGCTGCTGCTGCTGCTGCTCTCTGGCAGCAGCCAGCTCTTGCCGCAGCAAGGACAGTACCTCGCTTTCCGCCTTCGTGCTCCGTCCTTCCGGTGACTGTTCAGGAGGGGAGTCCTGGAGACCGGCCAAGGCCTCGAGTCGGCCAATCCTCCCATTCAGGGTCAGCTCGTAGGGCTCAAACACGAACCCCAGAGCCCCCCCAATAGTGGCATTGGCCAACTCGATGGAGCGCTTCTTGGCCACTCTCTCCCGCTTGTTGGCCACACTCATGATGGCGGCTGCCACGACCTCCTTAAATTTGGCCATGGCCTCCACCATTCCCTCCGGCAGCTCGGTAGGGATCTCCGGTGGTATGAGGCTGGCCTGGCGTCCCTCGCTGGCGCTCTCGGCGGGGAGCCCTCTCACTTTACCCGTCTTTCGGGCGGTACCCCGCCCCGAGGTCGAGACCTTCCGGGCAGGTGCCGTGTCTTCGTCGGAGACGGAGCGTAGAAACTCCGCCTTCCTTTTGTTGGAGGTAGATTCTTCTACCTCCATTACGTCAGAATTGTGTGAAGACGCGGCATCAGAGTCCGACGCCGCGCCTTCACTCAACTCCCTGAGGCCGAAGCTACGCCCGGCCTCCACCGGCGTCGCGGACGTGCTGGGAACTGGTCCCAGGGACTCCGCGCTGCCGGCTAGTGAGCCACCCTGGCTCAATGCGTCCACGAAGGACGGTAACAGGTCGGTACGGACAGGTACGGACCTGGCGCGCTCTTTGCCCCCCCCAGAATACGAGGGGCAGCCCGAGCTCTGCTCGGGGAGGGATTCTCCGCCTGCGGGGCAGGCGGTACCCTCCTGGGGTAGTGTCTTTTGGAGAAACGCGTCCATTGTTGGCTGACCACAGCTTTGCCTTTTTTATGGGGTGGGGTCCCCAATACACGTTCGCCATCGTGGTCGTGTCTGATGAGCAGACACGTACCCGAGGCGAACCCACTCTCCAAAATCGCTGTCCAGAAGGCGCCAACAGCTATTGGTGCCAGCGCTCCTGGACAGCGCACCTGCCGGGCGGTCCGACTGGACTCCGCCGTGTGTTCCTCTTGGTCTGGTCTCTCGCTTGAGGCCTTCCGGCATGAGTAGCTCTACCGGCATAGCCCTCAAGGTCATTGAGACACGCAAGCCCCACCACGACGACAACGTGGGAACACGGTTGGTGGGGAAAATGTGAGTCATGATGCATCACCTTAAGTTTCTGTGGATTAATTTCCAACAAGCACCCGTGTAAGTGCGCAGGGCACATTGCTCGCAGAAATTGATGGTCGATGGGGACGCGTTTTGGAGAGGCGACCTCGTGCCAGAAGACGCAGCTTTGGAAAGCCTCATACAAGGTGGACCGATGACCTGGTGAGGGTTGCGGGCATCCGATGGATGTGAGACGCACAGGCCCGGTTGTTATGACGAAACTTTGGGGAAGCTTATGTTCAACAGTGGACGTCTTTCGGCTGAAATGATGATGATGATACGCAACGGCCTTGACTTACGAGTTGAGGTCGCACGTTCCAAACGATCGTCGTGAAGAAACCATGTCCTAGAACCAAAACTTTGAAGACATGTGACATTCACCAACCCGCACTGGACCCGCGTTGTGGAAGCTCATTCCCTCTCCTAGAGAGGAGGCCTGAGTCCCAGCAGTGATAACATTAAAAAGGATGATGATGATGATGATGATGATGATGATGATGATGAAGACACAGGAAAAGTCATTGACAAGACCTCGTTTCTATTATAAGAAATACTTCGCACAGATCAGTAATGAAATGATTAATCCAGTTTTCATAGTGATTAATCTACTAACTAATCCGAATTTATCCGAAACCTTCCGAGTACGTTGACAATAGACGTACATTTAGAGAAACGGATTACTAATTGCTCAAATTCAAGTTATTCAATGTATGAAAGGATCTCATTTGAGAACGTTGAATTTTGGTTGGAGAATTTCCGTATTGTCGACATAGTCAATTCGTATTTATGTTTTAGTAAAGGAATAATTTGCATTATTATTTGACATTTTTTATAGGTTATATGATTTATATCTTGTTTGACATCATTATCACTTACTTTTAGGATTCCTTGCTAGAAAAAGAAAATCGGAACTCTTATAGGATCACTTTGTTGTCCATCGGTCGGTCTATCTGTCAAGACCCTTAATCTCGTAAACCCGCATACTCGAGGTATCGAGTTAAATAGTGTATTAAAAAATTAATCTTCTACGTGAACGAAAAAAAAAAAAGATACAGTCCTATTTATTGCAAAAAACTTGTATTTTGATACTCTCGAATCCTGAAGTTTAGCATGAAGCAAGGCCTCATAGCATAAGTACAGGAAAAAAATCAGAAAAATGGAAATTTTCAGTTAGATCACAAAAAAAAAGAAACTATTTTTGAAAAATAGTTTCGAATTCGGAAAAATCTTCGTAACTCAATTCGAATTAAACTGTTTATACGGAACTGTCAGTGCGCGAGTCCGACTCGCACTTGCCTGATTTTTTTAAGGTTTATAAAGTTTCTGAGCTCTCGCTCAAGAAGCAGATGACATGGAAAACGTCACAGGTGGGCAAAGATTGTCACTCACTGGATGCCTGATGCCAAACTAAAGTGGCAGTAGGGCACATTGCTCGTAAAACGGATGATCGATGGGGCCGAAAGGTTCTAGAGTGGCGATCGCACACCGGAAAATGGAAGGAAGACCTCCCACAAGGTGGACCGATGACCTGGTGAGAGTCGCGGGAACGTGGTGTATAAGAGACGCACAGAGTCGTTCGTTATGACGACACTTAGAGAGGCCTATGTCTAACAGTCAACGTCCTTCTTCTTCTTGATGATGATGATGATGATGAGATGCCTAAGCGAGGATGATGTTATCGAGATCGATCCTAGTCAAAATGGTGTGACAATCTGATCATGACCACGGGGCAAACTTGACAATCACGCGACAGATTTGGATGTGGTTTTCACTAACTAAACGAAGAATAATAAGAATCAGGCACATAAAACAAAAAATAGAAAACAAATGGGAAATTAAATACATTATAAAATTGACACTGGTTAAATGCATATACAAGGCAAAGCCCAAACAAAACAACAAAAAAAATCCACTCGTCGTCACTTTCTATAAGCGGACGGAGAAGCTCCCTGACTCATTTGGTCTGAATGGAAATTTTTGTTAAAACCGTCACTAGCTCTACCCATCGAGGCGTTTCTCTTTAAGCAAAACCTCCCAGAAAAACAGTAACTTAAACATGTCAACTACAAAATCCATTCATCATCAACCACGAAGAAAAACTTTATGAGCCAACCCTAACGTTCACAATGGGCGGTGACCCTAGTGCCCTAAAACGTGGAGCGCCGGTAAACATGTCATGTTTAGAATTATTTATAATATGGTCGAGAGCCAAGCCCCGGCTACAATGGCGGGGCTCAAAACTGTGATGCGATAGATTACCAGGGAACATTACGCTTGCGATTATATTGTTTTGAATATTCAAGTGACGTTATTGTTCATTTAGAAACTGGTAAAAATAAGATGGAAGAAAGATAAAAAATGTAGCTACATACATAAAGGTTAACGGATACCTACATTTCTTATTATATACAGCGGCTAATACTGTGATCTTAAACTTGTTATACATCTAATCTATTGCATAATGCAAAATTGCGAAAATATCAAACCTGTTGGGTGCTAGGGGGTATTATTATTACGTAATTGCGCGTTTTTTTAGTAAAATCACAAAAAAGAAAAAAAAACATAGACTATCATTTTCGGCCGAATAAATTTCGTACGCTTGTGTCTACAATTACTAATGTTTTATAAATACGACAATTAACCAGTCTACTGTCCACGGTGAAAAAAGTCACCACAAAAATTTATTTCATAACTGTCGCGGTGATAAAAGAGTGGTTAAACGTTTTTCAAGGTCGTTCAAGTTGTACCACCGTGTGTTTCACAAATTACTGACATAATTAACTATACTAACAAAAACAGCTCTCCTGTAAAAATGCACTTTTTGCCTTACGACCTTATTATGAATGTACACATTGACATTACATGTATATATTTCAACCTAACTCTTGGAATTGCAGGCATATAGTCTCTAGACACTAGACAAAGTTTGATATTAGTCGTATCTACCCAAATAGTTACTAAAGTTTTTCGCATTTCAAAAAATGATCTTTACCATACCTTTACTATACCTCTATGGTAAATTCCATATACCATTATAATTTATTTCGACTCAGTAGATGTTTACGTTACCTGTAGCACCTGTGGCATTAAGTCCTCCAAAGTAAAGGCTTATAAGTACTTGGAGTACTTCAACGTGTGGCTTATGTTCTGAACAGGGACACCGTACTGTGAGTTGGTGATCTACAAATTCTTTATGCAACAGCCTACCTGCTTTATTTATTTATTATATTCTTTTTTATACACCACATAAACCAAAAATATAGGGCAAACATTATCAAAAATAAGTGCTGCAATTCGCATCCCAATGGCAGATTTTCTAAAATCTTTCTAGACTTCTTTTTTCGGTGTCGTGTCCTTGAAAAATGGCTTCTAACTTGGTAAAGTGTAACTCGTGCAATGTTGTTATAAACGAAGTGCTTGCATTTATATGCAATAAGATGGATGTTATGGATGAAGAAAGCATCAGTCGTATATGCAAAAGTGCTTTTTCGGAGTCTGATATCGAAAATGCCAAAGATCTGCTTTTTCATTCAATTCCGACGGTTAAACGGAAAAAAATAAGGAAGAGGGACGGCAAAACGCTTCGAAATATTGATGACATACTCTGTTTATTAAAAGAAACTGACCCGGAAGAAATCCCAACATTCGTGGCTCGAGACCTGCAGAAACTTCCACCTGTTTTATTCGACCATGTCGATGTTACAAGGTTGTTAAAAGATTTATTGAAACTTCAAAATGAAATGACTCAGATAAAGGAACAATATGCTACTATTGACCAACTGCAACAGTTAAAATTGGATCTTGAGTCGTTAAAAAATACGTCAATAGTTAATTATTTTCCGTGTACAATGAACACAAAACGAGGCGCCTCGGGGATTGACAGCTATGAGGAGGGGAGCAGTGGTCCTGTTGGATTGCCACCAATATGTGTGGCAAAAGAAAACAGATGCAAATCTCCATCTGCAACTTTTGTTAATGAGGAGGGTAGTTGTAAAACACCGAAACCGGTACATTCGAAACAGAACGGCCGGCCCGAAGCGACGCCCGAAATACGCGAGGTGGCCAACGAGCGACCGCAGACGAGTCGAACATCCACGAACGTAGCCGAGTGTGCAATGACGCAATCGCCTCGATTGTTTACACCGCTGACGGGACATACGAGCGCTCCGATCGTACAACATGTCTCCTCACAAAAACAAAAATGTTTCGCTGATATTGTACGCGATGGGCAATGGAAACCGGAAACTAATGATGAAGGATGGATCGAGGTTCAGAGGAAGAGATACAGGAATCGTTTTATTGGGCACAGAGGGAAGGCTGTGATAGATCCCGCAGTAAAATTCAAAGCGGCAGATATACAAATCCCAATGTATATTTATTATGTGGCGAAGGAGGTGACTGTGTGTGACATAGTAAAATACATTAAAGATAAGTGTAATATTACCGTAACACTTGAAAAAATGAATATGAAATTGGAAAAAGATTATAATGCTTATAAAATATTTGTCCCGAAATATAAGTTGGATATGTTTATGGAATCAGACTTTTGGCCAGAGGGAATAGCTTTTCGTCGTTTTATAAACTTCGATCGGCAGAATAAAGGCAAAGGACAAGTTCTGAAAACGGATGTGGCCAACTCTAAATATGATAAGTTCAACTAAATTATTAAGTTACAATTGTAAGAGTGTGACTCGTTCAGTAGAATGTATAAGGCGGCTTTGCAAGACGGCAGATATAATTGCCTTACAAGAAACGTGGTTATTGTCTCACGACATTCCGTACCTTGGCAGCATAGACAGAGACTTTGGATTTGTCGGTAACTCTGCTGTGGATACTTCAGCTGGCATACTCCGTGGTCGGCCATTTGGAGGAGTTGCTATTCTGTGGAGAAAAAGTGCGTTCCCCACAGTATCAGTGTTAACATGCACTAGTGTGCGTCTGGTAGCTGTCAAAGTCGAACTCAGTGATCGTGCTATTATCATTTTTTCGGTGTATATGCCTACTGATTCAACAGATAATTTGATAGAATTTACCGAGTGCTTATGTGAAATTAACGCAATAATAGAAAGTAATAATGTGGAGTCTGTGTTTATATTGGGTGACTTCAACGCGCATCCAGGTGAGCTTTTTGACACTGAATTAAAACATTTTTGTGACGATCAGCTATGGTCATGTGTCGATAGGGAACTACTGCCGTCGGACGCATATACTTTTGTAAGCGACGCGCATGGGACGCGACGCTGGCTTGACCACTGTGTTGTGACTAGTGCCGCGCGGCTTGCAGTTGTGAGTGCGTCAGTTCTTTATGACATTTACTGGTCCGACCACTACCCTGTTCTATTGGAGTGTGATTTTACCTTAGTTAAACCTAAAATAATACCAACTAATTTTAGTAAAAATCTAGTGGCCTGGGGTGAGAGGGACCAAAGTCAAATTTATGAATATAATAAGCTTTGTCACAATAAGCTGAAGAATATCGATTTTCCCGCGGAGATGAGTGATTGTGCCGATAAAATGTGTTCAAGTATAAAACATAGGCATTGTTTAGATAAATTGTATGATGAAATAGTCAGTATATTAACATATGCGTCAAAATGTTCAGCAATTGTTAAACAGAAACGTAAGAAATGTAGCATAGCTGGGTGGAACAAGTACGTTAGGGAGGCTCATGCGAAGGCCAGGCTTTGTTATCAGACATGGGTGTTAAATGGAAAACCGTCTATCGGAAATATTTATGAAGAAATGTACGATTCCAGACGGCTTTTCAAGTCCAAATTAAAGTGGTGTCAGAAAAACGAGCAAAAAATTAAAATGGAAATCATTGCACATCACCACTGTAAGAAGGATTTTAAAGGTTTCTGGAAAAAGACGAATCAGTTGAATCCGAAGCCCGGTCATCCTGTGAGTGTTGCTGGCGTGCATGAACCACAAAAGATTGCCAATCTGTTTCAACAGCTTTTTAAAGTGGAGTCTCCCTTGGGTACGACGCAGCAGATGACCGATGTTGACTGCAGTGCTGGGGATCTTAAGGTTAGGTTTACAGCCAAAGATGTGGCACACATTATTAAAGGTATGGTAAGAGGTAAATCTCCTGTTCACGACAGTCTCAGCATCGAGCATCTGCAAAATGCAGGCTGTCACTTGCCCAGGGTTTTGGCCATGTTTTTTAGTCTGTGTGTTAGCCACTCTTACTTACCTGATAGTTTGATGTACACTGTTGTGGTACCAATAGCTAAAAATAAAACTGGAGATACTTCTGATGTATTAAACTATAGACCAATCTCATTAGCCTCGGTTATAGCAAAAATACTGGACAGTCTGCTTGACCAACATCTGGGCAGGAATATCAAGCTCCATGATGGGCAATTCGGATTTAGATCTGGTTTGTCCACGGAAAGTGCTATCATGTGTCTCAAGCAGACTGTACAATATTATAGTGATCGAAAGACTCCTGTCTATGCATGCTTCCTAGATCTCTCAAAAGCGTTCGACCTGGTGTCGTATAACAAGCTGTGGGAGAAGCTGCAGACTGAGACAGAGTGCAGCCCGGAAATTATTTCTATTTTTAGATATTGGTACAACAATCAGAAAAATTGTGTCAGATGGGCAGGCTCTTTTTCGGACGAATACACGTTGCAGTGCGGGGTGAGGCAGGGTGGCCTGACTTCACCTAAGCTCTTCAACCTGTACATAAACCAACTCATCGGTGAGCTCAGCAGTGCCAATGTCGGGTGCTATATAGACGGTGTATGTGTTAACAATATCAGCTACGCAGATGACATGGTACTGCTGAGTCCATCGATTAGTGGATTGCGAAAATTGGTGCGATTGTGTGAGTCTTATGCGGAGGCCCATGGACTCAGATACAACGCGCAGAAAAGTGAACTGCTAGTTTTTAAGGGGCGCGGTAAAAGTTATAAGACTGTACCCTTAGTCACTTTGGCTGGTACCGCTTTAAACAGAGTCACGCAGTTTAAGTATCTGGGCCATTGGATTTCCGAAGACCTTAGAGACAACACAGACATTGAGAGAGCACGTAGGGCGTTGGCTGTCCGGTGTAATATGTTGGCCCGCAGGTTCGCACGTGGCAGTAATCAAGTGAAAGTTACTCTTTTTAAGTCTTACTGCCAAACACTTTACACGTGCAGCCTGTGGGTTAACTACACACTGGGAGCATATAGCGCCTTACGTGTTCAATACAATAACGCGTTTAGGGTGTTGCTGGGGCTACCACGGTTCTGCAGTGCCTCGACCATGTTTGCAGAATCGCGCACTGATGGCTTTCATGCCCTTATTAGGAAG
The DNA here is from genome assembly GCA_949319445.1 of Mythimna lalbum. Taxonomy (NCBI): domain Eukaryota; kingdom Metazoa; phylum Arthropoda; class Insecta; order Lepidoptera; family Noctuidae; genus Mythimna; species Mythimna lalbum. The sequence goes on along the minus strand of OX439356.1, from coordinate 2,558,733 downwards.
CAATGTGCGTCACTGTTGAGTCGTGTTAGGGCCAGTAGCAACCGTATTGTGAACGTGTTTGCGGACAGGTGGGACTCTCCACTGCTGCACCACTGGATACGCTTGCACGCTACACGTTGAGCAGTGGACAGTTCCCCCTTCACCGCACTAAATATTTGGAGTTTTATTTTTTTTATTTTTTTATTTTTTCGTATGTGTTTCTTTTTGTTTGTGTATAATATTTGTTTGTGTAGTAGGTTTATTTATTTTTGTCTGCGTTGTGTGTTGTATTAATATTGTGTGTGTAAATGTGTTATAAAATTGTAAGTGTAACCTATGGACGGAAACGTCTGAAATAAACGTTTATTATTATTATTATTATTATTTTTTCTCATTTTTTTTCTTGGGTAAAACTTCGTTAAAAATCACAATAAGGAAATAACCGCCACCATCATAAACCTTACAAAAAAAAAACACACACACACAGCAGGAAACATACTATACAAAAATGAAGAAAGAAATGAAAAAGTTTCCCTAAGGGGCAACAATCTCTTGGTTTCCAAGCCATAAGCAAAACAAGGGAACGAAAGAAAAAATTAATAAATCTCAGTAAAAAAATCACAGCACAATTAGCAAGGAATGAAAATTGTCTCATCACAACCGCATACTTCGGACTAATTGCAGACGTCTCTAATGAAACTGCATGGTTTGTTTCCGCCCAACTTCCCCTTCTATTATCTTGTACCTCTCTTTCACACATGTGTGTGTATATATTTGTGTCTCACTCACACCGTCTGCTGTTTTAAACGGTTTCATTGAATTTCAATATGTTTAAAGCTCCGTTGAAGGCGTTCTTTTAAGACTTTAAGCAATTTTATCTTTGTTGCTCGCACTGAGGTCTTAGTTTGCTTTGACGTGGAAAGATAGTTGTTCCTAATTGTTGGTCTTTTAAAAATATCTACCCATTTTCTGGAACGAAAATTACCCGTCAATTTTATTAACTTGCTCAAAACTCACGAAAAACAGGTTACGTGTATTTCATTATTTAAGCCGATATACAAATACTGTAGGACATAGGCCTTCCCCAAGTGTTGCCACAACGAGCGATTCTGTGCGTCTCGCATCCATCGGTTTCCCGCAACCTTCACCAAGTCATCCAGTCGTCCACCTTGTTGGAGGCCTTGCAAAGCTGCGTCTTGTGGTACACGGTCGCCACTCCATTTCTTAATCGTGTATTTAAATGAAATAAAAACACATCAGAAACTTATGACTGCATTTTTAATAATAATTGAAGTCCCAAGCGCCACAGTAAATAAGCTCATACTATCTGAAATCAGAAAACCAACACCCCATCGCGCCAGTTGAGGATAATCCCCATAAGTGTGTGTTTATGTATGAACGGTCACACTTTTGCGTTATGAAGCGGGCGGCAATAATCCATAAGAACTCACATAACCTTGGCCTATCTTTACAAAATATCGCTGTTTCCCATTTTCCCCAGTCAACCCTCTTATGTTGAAAATAAGTTGACACGTTGTTGGGCTTTACGAAGTTTACCATTAGCTTTACGTAGGTATTGATCTTTTAAATTTTGTTGAATATGTTTGTTGTTTTCTTTACATCTTCAGACTAAAGAAATCAATATAACAGATGCAGAATTTTCCTGTTCAAAGTCTTCTCGTCTGAATTTAATTTAGGTGTCTTCAAAGCTAGAGTGGCTTTTAATAAACTAGTGCGCCTCACCATCAACGATTACATCATTGCTTACCATCAGATGGGATCGCAGTCAAGCACTAGTATATTTTTGGTGTACAAAAAAGAGATATATTTATCTTCTAGATTTAGGTATATTTAAAAAAAAAGATACCGATCACTTTGCTCGTTCAATCGTTTTTTAAGTTTCCGTACTATTGACTTCACCGACAAATATATTGTATCAACAATTAATGCTTTATTGTTATCAATTTATTCACTGATGTAAATTTATCATGAATTTTTCAAAAAAAGTGTACATTTGTGAATAAAAATGATGTCGTTAATTTGAAAACTAAAAAGTCAATAAATACATCTTGTAACTTTTAATCTTCGCATTGTATTTGACAGTAATATACTAAATTAATACGTTAACAGTCTCGTAACTTACTATTCTGTGTATTTTTTACAAAAATATTTAAAATAATACCACTCAAAATTTTGATTCCATACAAAAAACGTAGTGCCACTACCAGCTTTAATTTATTATATTAATATAATAATTAATTTTAAAAAATAACGGCTACTAAACCTAAAAGCAACGAATAATTTACACACATTTAGTTTTAAAATGAACAATTTCTAAGCTAAATAACGTATAATTTAAATCCCATTTGATTAAAAATGGACGCTAATATTTGTATTTGCAAAGATCTTTTCAGCAAAGAAAAATAAAACCTTTGAAGCGTAGATAGAGATGTTATCCTTGCCTCATTAGGAAAAAAACTAGAAAGAAAATAACAGAGAATGCACGTATCCTATAAATTATGTATATTTGTTCGTAACTTCAGAGGAGAAAATATTTATGTAATTATGGAAGAGGATGTCAAAAGGAAGTTTATTTTTTGCAAATAAATGTTTTTTGCCTGATAGTATTTAAAAAAATGCATTTGTATTTCCTATTCTGCCTTTGATAATAGGAAATACACACGCAATTTTTTTATTTGCTAAATGTAATAAAGTTTAGCTTTAGCTTCAGATTGCTCAACTGATAAGAAAAAGGGCATGGGCCGACAAAGACTTTGACGTCAAAATCGCGCCTGTATAGCTGCCATAGAATACAGCATCTTTGTTATATCTCGTTTGCTTTTCTACCAATTTTGTTTTGATTTTTTTTTTTCGTTGAAAATTTATTGACAAACTGGTTAGAAATACTTTTTAGATGCATATTCCGTAATCCACCCACGAATGCGACCAGGGCCCTGTTTAATAAAGTTATCGATTCGACATATATGTCAAAAACTGACATAATAGTAGAAATGTCCGGCTGTAAAAAGTGACAAGTATGTCAAAAAGTGATAGATAACAGACACTATGACATATTTATTAATTAAAACTTGACAATGATCAAATTATCACTTTCGAATTATTAGGTACTGACAATTATCGGTGACGTTGTCGGATTGTCGTGACAATTATGTCAACTTTTGACGTAATGTATAGTTATTATTAAACTAGCTTTTGCTCGCAATTCCACCGCCTCTCTCGCGATACGACGCCATGCAGCTCTGTTTGGTGGCTTGGGAGCCTTCATTTACGCTGCAGTTTATCACGGTTTTGATGAGGTCCGTCCACTACATATTTATACTGCGTTCAAAATCTGTCAGTATCAATATTCCACAGCTATATCTAATAAAATTGTCAGCTTTTTAATTTTAAAACGAGATATGCTCTGTTTCATTCATACGAGTATAATCAGGATACGCTCACTCGCCAGTGAAAAGGTCAGTTTTCAATAGAAACCATGTTTTCTCATTTTACTGTACTGCGAATTTGCGTGAACTTTACGAAACAGCTCGCATAGCTTTGAAAGTTAGTTTGCGCGTTATGTCATGTCAAACTCTCGGAATATTACTGAAATATTTTGTGCAAGTTTTGTTTTATAACAAGCTTTAAGTCAAAATTAAAACAGATTTTGATGAGAAGTTCTAGACGATTATTAATTTAAATAAATATAAAAGGAGAAACTGACTGACTGACATATCAACGCACAGCCAAAACTATAAGGTCTAGAAGCGTGAAATTTTGAATCAGGGTATCTTTTATGATGTAGGCGAGCACTAAGAGAGGATTTTCCAAAATTCACCCCTTATGGGGATGAAACGAGGGGCCAACGATTGTATAGAGAAACCTATTGTCACGCGGGTGAAACCACTGCCAGAATCTACTAATCAATAGTACAGTAACTGTTAGACTTAATGCTGAAGCAAACAATATGCTTTTTATAATCACTTTGACCTTTTTCTTACTCCTGTACCGTGTGCGTTTATAAACATGTAAACTCACATACACAAGACACTCGGCCCTGTAACAACTATTTGTAGTTGTACACTTAAAAAAAAATAGTAGAGCAAAAGCCCACTGATCAAATAGTGCGTCTTAACAATGTCGTCATATTTAAAGCCTTAGATACATTACGGGACAAAATGTCCCCCAACATGATGCGCGACGCTGTCAAATTGTCCAACAACTCGCGTCCGCGTCCCGCGTCATGTGAATGCATTGTAAAATGTTGAGGGGTAAGTTGCAGGTAACGTTACAGAGTCACGCAGATTGAGTGTATCACGTCATGTTGTGGGACCTTTTGACCCCTATGTTGCTGTTACACAAAACTGAAGAACACAATTATTGCTCCCTGAAATATAGCTTTATTTTTATTATTAGATCCAGTTCATTCTTCAGGGAAAACACCGAAACAATAAATAAGACACATAAAATATATTCCCATTGTTTACCGCGACAAAAAGTCATTAAGCACGAGGAAGAAGGAAAAATATTGTACACTAGAGAAAGTATCAGCCATTTAAATGGTTGCAAAACAGTACTGCAATTAATTTACTAGGTTTTTTTTTTCTCTGGAGTAATTCTCGGCTGTTATATAGAACATTCTGTGAAGGTTTATTGTGCTATCAACCATGATTTACAAGCCAGTAAAGCTAGGATGAAAATATCGATAAAATATACCCGCATGTGGGTCACAGCCTCACAGGATTTTAATAGATGTTTTGTATTAAAAATTGATAGTAGCTGGGACTAATAGAGCGACGAAAACTTCGTTTAAACATATTGAAAATACTGTCTATTGATTTGTTTATTACATTTTTGCCCGTCGCAAAGGTGGTGAGAGTTTTGGGAGTCAAGAGAGGAAGAGGTTTCTCCTTGTGACTCAGCAATGGGATACAGATCATTTTATTTTTCCACAATTTCAAAGGTTTTTTCGTAGGCGACGACGATAAATTTTCATTCATACTTATATTCTTTGCGTAGCTCGTTTACTTTTTTACTAATATTATAGAGCGATCTGATGTTACTTATTTCCCCAGGAAGAGACCTTGGATTTTAAGTAGCATCTCATGTGCTTTGAATATCTGTGTGATTGTGAAATCCTCCTTGGGGAGTTATATTTCATTAGTCAGACAATGAGTAAACATCAAGTGCATGAAATCGTCTCACTCGTTCTGAAACGCATGCGTGTACTCGAGCTCATACTTTTGGCTGAATATTTTTTAGGTTTAGTTAGGCTAGATTGTAATAAATTACTTAGAATTTTTTAACAATAAAATTCAGAAAAGGCACACTTTTGGATTGTGAACGGAGAATTACAAAGATAAATGAGTGACACCATTTTTTTCATCCTTTCCCAGTATATCATCTACTGCCAGTCATAAAAGTCAGCTGAAAGGTAGAAGATATAATTCACTCCATATTTCAGGGTTACTGCTATCTGCATATTACGACCATTTATTATGTTTTTTTTTGTTTAAATATTTACACACATTAGTAAAAAAATAAACATACTTTATAATTATTATATGTATACTAGTCGTCGGAAATTAAATTATGAATATTAGATTTCCCTTTTATGTGACTATTATTAACTACATCTTTCCATGTCGCGCGTGTTCCACAAAATCTATGCATTTTTCTTACCTTCCCGGCTTCATCATCGGCTTTGTTATTCAGTATTTTTATTTATTTGTATCTTCATAATTGCTTATAAATATCTCAATTGAGATGTACAAGTTGTAAGGGACAGCCGTCCGCTAACTTTAAAGGCTTACTCAGTAGCCGAAACTGAACAACCTGCTACAAGATATATTTTCAGGAAACGAAAAAATAAAATCAGCCTCACCATACAAAATTACGGTAAGTCCCCTCTTTGCGGCTGGAAAGACCTCACGGCGTCCTTACCTTCCGCATGACGCAGGTCCTCACCGGACATGGCAAGTTCGGGAGGTTCCTGCATCGGATTCAAGCGGAAGAGACGCCCGGGTGTCGCCACTGTGCGCAACGCCCGGAAGACACAGTGGAGCACACCGTCGAGGTGTGCCCTGCCTGGGCGGAGCATCGCCGGGCTCTCGTGGGGGCGATCGGCGGCGGAGACCTCTCGCGCCGGGCCCTGGTCGAGGCCATGGTCCGGAGCTAGGAGGAATGGCAGGCGGTCGCCTCCTTCTGCGAAGCAGTAATGCTTGCAAAGGAGGAGGCCGACCGCATCAGGCAACGCCCTCGCCGCCGTCGCCGGGATTCCGATCCCGATTTCCGGCCACCGTAGACGCGGGCTCGCGGACGGCGAGTCATGGGTAGCTCGCTGTCCGATCGTCCGGTAATGGACCGAGTCCAAAACGTCGACGGCGCGCACTGTTCCCGCGCGCCTCAAGGAGTTGTCAGCAGCAGGAGGGGCCCAGCTGGGTCGAAGCCTACTGGGGACAGGGTTGTCCGAAAGGGAGCTCGTGCCCCGGTATGAAGGCTAGAAGGTTTTTAGTCAGTAAGAGTCTGACACTATCTCCCGCTCCACCCAAGAGCGGGTCTTGTCAAAGATGATTTTCCCCGTCGACAAAAAAAAAACCATACAAAATTATAAACTTAATTGGACAATTTGTATGGCCGTTTTTTTTAAGGCTTGAAAAAGCATTATTTACTTTGGCTAAATTACCATCCCTATGAGCCAGTCTGAAAGCTTTAGGTTTCCGAGAATTCGAGCTTAGACATCTAAAGTTTGTAAAAATAGCCAAAAAAAAATAGTAAAACCTCAAAAGCCTAACTCTTTTAGGTGTAGTGTATAAGCATATACCTATAGATCAACTAATGTAACCCATATAAGCAATGTATAATCCCCAATAAAGTTAGTATCATTTCATACGAGCTTGTGTTTGAATCGATCCTCGATCCCAACATTATATGGCGACCCTGCCAGAGCGGTCAGCCTCGCGCGTGCGAATTTGATACCATGACTTTTACGGCTAGTGATTAATAAACATTCGTACAAAATGAAGAATTCAAATACACAATATAGTGATCTGCCGTGTTCGTTTGGACAATATCTTAGTTGCGGTACAGAAAAATTGAAAAATGGGCACCACGCAAAGTAACACGAAAGAAGAGGTAGTTATTGCGCAAACAGCAGCTGGGAACGGCCAAAATTCTGCAAAAACTGAACAACTCCTGTATCATGCAAGTACCACCAACATAATACTACTAATTATTGCACTACTCCTGGGTATAGGAGGCATTTTTATGGTGTATAAAATGTACCGGCGATGTCACTCAAAATTGGTGGAGAGACAAGTGAACGAATTGGTATTGAGAAGATATGCGAGTTTGCTTCGGTGTCAGCGTAAAGGGACGCAGCCGGGAGAAATCGCGTAAAGGGAAGCAGCCGGGAGTACTTAAGCTTAAACACGCCGATAAAAGTGCATAGTGCAGTGAAAGTGCGGAAAAAAAAAAGTGCGTAATCGTAAAACGTAGTATAAACCGCGGCAGTAAAGTACCCGTTTAAAATGAACATTAGACTTTATTTTTAAGAGTGATATCATAGTGTCAGTATCGGTAGTATGCAGTAATATTGGTATGTAATATTAAATAACTTGTATGTAAGATTAATTAATAGCAGTAATATTTTTATGGCGGACTTTATCAAAGAACTGCATAATGATTTATTAAAAATTCGAACATACTTAATAAAAATTGGCCCCAGTAGGAGGCAAGAAGATATATGTCGTAAAAAACTAAGTGAGGCTAATATTTTGTATGACCAATACACTAATTACATAGAAGAAATAAAAAGAATAAAGGAATTTAAAAGTGTGTCAGAAATTGAAGAAATAGATAACTGTAGAGCTAAAATTTATAATTTGTACTTAGAAATTACTAATTTATGTAAAAGTGAGCCAGTAATTTCGGCCACGATGTCTAAATTCGATTTAAAGATAGCGCTGAGCTTACTACCAGTAATGAATGATACTGAGTTAGTTACAAAACAATTGATAGATGGAATAGAATATTACGATTCAGTTTTAGAGGACAATTCAAAGAATGAGTTAATGCAGTTTGTACTAAAAAGTCGACTATCACAGTTCGCTAAATTAAGACTAGCTAAAAAATATAAGAACGTTTCCGAATTAATACACGATATGAAGATACATTTATTACCTAAAAAATCATTCACGGCTTTATCAAGTAAACTACAGTCAATTAAGCAAAACGAAAAAACAATAACGGACTACGGCCAAGAACTATCGAGTATATTTGTTGACCTCACGATTTCGCAGTCCGAGGGGCATGAGGACAGTTATGACTCTTTAAAACGCGTAAATGAAAAGCTTGCAATAAAACGTTTTGCCGACGGGTTGCGAAACCGTAGGTTGAGCACAATTATAGCTGCCAGAAATTATGACTCCCTAAGTGATGCCATACAGGCAGCGATAGATGAAGAAACTTCATCATCAGATTATATTTCATCAAATATTATGTCGATGAGAAAGACTAACGGACAAAATTACAATAATTATAGGGGCAATCAAAGAGGTCACTATTCAGCAACGAGAGGTAAGTATTATCATAACAGCAGCCATCCACGTGGCGGCAACAGACGAGGATTTGGAGGATACAACCACCAGCGCGGAGGTGCGCGAGGCAGGCAGGAACCCTTCCGAGGAGGGAATCCTTCAGGACGTGGACATCGAGGTCAGTATAATAATAGTTATTATAATCATAAAAGTTCACAGAAAAATCAGAACCAACGGGTGATGACGACGAATAAAGATGATGACGTTGCCAAGGAAAATGTTTTACAATTTTTTCGAGACTAAAAGTAAATACATTTTTTCCTATGATAATTCATTAGTTGCTAGGCTATCCTTAAACGGATTACAATATACATGGTTAATTGACACTGGAGCATCGATTTCAGCCGTTACCTATAGCGGGATTATAAAACAAAACATTCCAATACACAACTGGAGAACTTCAATAAATGGTATTGGGGGCAAAGTTGAAGCAATCGGATTCGTTTATTTACAGTTGGAGACACAGGGACACTATTTTAGTCACAAGTTTTATGTTTTTAATTCCTTACCATGTAAGGCAGATGGCATAATTGGGTATGATTTTTTAAACAAGTTTAGATCAAGCATCAATTTAGAACATAAACAATTGCATCTAAATACTTCAACAAATATTAGGATACATTTAAATATAAGTAGTCAGGAAAAACAAACTTTTAACATACCGTCGAGGTCGGAATCTATACATTATATAGAAACAAAAGAGAATGACGAGTGCGTAGTCTGTGCGACAGAGCTATGCAAAGGTGTCTTTATAGCTAGTAGTATAGGGTCACCAGTTAATGGCAAGATCCCAATAAAAATATTAAATACAACTGAAAATTCACAAACATTTAATGAAATTAAACCAGCTATACATAAGCTCAGTGAATATAATATGTGTACATTTGATAGTTGCGTACGTAACGCGGAGCGCGTAAAGTCTTTGTTATCTCAGCTAAACTTAAAAGATTTAAATTCGGAAGAACAGATTTCAATACAAAAATTATGTGCTAAATACGCGGATATTTTTTATTTACCAGGAGACACCTTGACCACTACACCAATATACAATCATAAAATTAAACTAAAAGAAAATGCTGACACCGTATATGTAAAACCATACAGATTGCCACACTCTCAAAAATCGGAGGTTCAAAAACAAATAAAGGACATGTTGTCTCAAAATATAATAGAGCCCTGTAAAAGTGAGTGGTCTAGTCCAGTATTGCTAGTACCCAAGAAACAAGACGCTTCGGGGGAAAAAAAATGGCGTTTAGTCATTGACTACAGAAAATTGAACAATTGTATTAAAGATGACAAGTTCCCACTGCCGAATATTACAGACATACTTGATTCTCTTTCAGGATGCGTTTATTTTACACATTTAGATCTATACCAAGGATTCTTTAATGTTAACCTTGATAAAGACAGCCGAAAGTATACAGCTTTTAATTCCGGACAATACCAAATGACCAGAATGCCAATGGGACTCAAAACAAGCCCAAATTCGTTCTCAAGAATGATGAACATAGCCATGGCTGGTCTAACATATGAAAAATGTCTTGTATACTTAGACGATTTGATTGTTTATGGGAAAAACTTAGATTCAGCAATAAAAAACTTACTAGATGTATTTGAACGGTTACGAAAAACCAACCTAAAATTGAATCCAATCAAATGTAATTTTTTGAGGAAGGAGATGTTATATTTAGGCCATGTTATATCGTCAGAGGGTGTTTTACCCGACCCACAAAAATTAGAAGTTGTAAAAAATTATCCAAAACCAAGTAATTCGGATGAGGTCAAGCGATTTGTCGCATTTGCCAATTATTACAGGAAATTCATTAAAAATTTTGCTGCAATTACACAACCTTTAAATAATTTGTCGAAGAAGAATATACAATTCGAGTGGTCAGAAAATTGCCAAAAAGCATTTGATTTATTAAAACAAAAATTAATATCACCACCAGTACTACAATATCCTGATTTTTCTAATGAAAATGAGTTTGTCCTTCAGACAGACGCATCTGGGTTAGCGATAGGAGCTGTTTTAGCTAACCAAAACGGGAAACCTATAGCATACGCTAGCAGAACTTTAAATAAAGCGGAAAAACTTTACCCAACAATTGAGAAAGAGTTACTAGCGATTGTCTGGGCTGTAAAACATTTCAGACCATACCTTTATGGTCGCAAATTTAAAATTAAGACCGATCATAAACCTTTAATATACTTATTTAATATAAAAGAGCCATCCAGTAGGTTACTAAAATTTAGATTGTCAATGGAAGAATATGATTTTAGTGTGGAGTATGTTAAAGGCTCGAACAATGCAGCTGCAGACGCATTGTCACGAGTTGTCATAACAGCAAAAGATTTGCGAGATATGCATCAAAGCATGATGAATGTGATGACGCGAGCACAGAAAAAAAAATTACTTCCTACACAAGACACTTCGGATACTATAGTCTCTACTGATGACTGGTCTGATCAACCAAGCGTTGTGGAAACTCATAGTAAACCAAAGATGTCTATAGAGCTTAGATTTATAAATAATCAGACTTTACGTAAATTAAGGAAAGAAGGAATGATAAAGGAGGAAAATGAAACTTTTATGTTTGTGCCGAAACAAATGATTATTTACATACAACCAGCTACTCGATCGCAACTGACGCCAGACGCTTTTGCGAGAGAACTGGAAAAGTTTTGTAAAGAGATTAATACAAATGAAGTGTATATTATAAGAGATAAAATAAATAATCATTTTATAGATAAACTAACACAAGCTATAAAAACAATCAGTAGTTGGACCGGTCCCCGTTTATGTGTATTAAAAGATCAGGAAAGGATAGAAGATAAAGACGAGAGAAGAGTAATTCTCAACGACTTTCATCTGTTACCTACAAGTGGCCACGCAGGTATCAGACGAATGGTCAATAATATAAAAAAATATTATTTCTGGGCTGGGCTAGAGCGTGACGTTACACAATTTATAAAGAGTTGTGATAAGTGTCAAAAACAAAAGCATTCAACGCGTATTAAAGAACCAATGGTAATAACAACCACAGCCCACACTGCTTTTGAAAAATTGTTTCTGGACATAGTAGGCCCATTAGACCAAGATATGCATAATTCGTCGTATATATTAACGCTTCAGTGTGAATTAACCAAATATGTAGAAGCATATCCGTTAGTAACCAAAAGTAGCACAGAAATCGCAAAAACCTTCGTGAATAACTTTGTATTACGTTATGGAATCCCCAAGGAAATAGCAACTGACAGAGGAGCTGAATTCATGGCAGCCACAATGAAAGAGGTATGTAAATTACTTAATATAAACAAAATTAATTCAACAGCCTACCATCACGAGACCATTGGTGCACTCGAAAACACACATAAAAATTTAGGTGCGTATTTGAGAATACATACAGATAATCATCCCGAGTCATGGAGCAGTTGGCTTCCTTACTGGAGTTTTAGTTATAATACATCAGTTCATTCCGAGACTAAATATACACCATTTGAACTAGTATTTGGTAGAAAATGTAACTTACCCAGTAGTCTAACGAAAACAATAGAACCACTTTATAACCATGATAGCTATCCATTAGAACTAAAATATCGATTACAGGTGACTTTGAAAGAAGCTCGTGAAAACTTGATTCAGTCCAAAATATTACGAAAGGTAAAATATGACAAAAATTCTAATCCCATTAAATATAAAAAAGACGACTTGATTTTAATTCGAAATGAAACTGGTAATAAATTATCCAATATCTATTTAGGTCCATATCTTGTTTTGAAAGATGAATCACCAAATGTACAAATATTAAAAGACGGCAAACCCGATACTGTACACAAAAATCGTACAAAATTGTATATTCCAAATGTAAGCTAGTAAAAACATATAATAATTATAAAATTAACAATTATTAATGAAGTACCAAATTGTGACAAATTCTAGGATCAATTTCCTTGTTAATGTTGAAATAAGAATTTATATTAAGTGAAATTGTAATCAATTTAGTATTAAGTTTAAAAAATAAAATAAAACCACATAAAATGGTTTATTTTATTTTTCCTTAAGGAGGGAGATGTAGTGTATAAGCATATACCTATAGATCAACTAATGTAACCCATATAAGCAATGTATAATCCCCAATAAAGTTAGTATCATTTCATACGAGCTTGTGTTTGAATCGATCCTCGATCCCAACATTATATAGGTACATAAAATATATTTTTATATAACTTTTCAAAGATCCAAAACCCTATTGTGGTTTAATCTGTAATAAGTCTTTAGAAGAAACCTATTTCAGAAATATTGGTTCTATTTTTTTGTTAAAAAATGTGTCCGCTTTGATTCCGTCACATTGTAGGGTACTCGTTAATAGAATCAATCTTGGTAAATTGCCACGTAATTTTATTTTAAGATGATGGAACTCAAAAGCAATTACTTAGACATAAAATAAATAAAAATACGTCCTCATTTCACGCTTCTTCTTTTTAATTGTTTTTAGGCTCATGTTTGACCACTAACTTACGGCTAAGTCCGTATCATAGAAACGAGAACACAGTCATCTCCAGTCCTAACTTGGCTGGTACGTATATACGACTAGCTTATGTCCGCGGCCGCACAAACATTATAGTCTATATCACTCAGGAATATAGCAGCTTTCTATCAGTGAAAAAAATTTATAAATCGGACCAGTACTTTTAGAGATTACCTCTTACAAACTTAACGTCTTATAATATTAAGTGTAGATATTCACGGGAAGTTTTGCGCAATTCTGAAATGGTAGATGTCTTGCATAAACTAGTCGTGCAGCACCGTAATATCTCTTTTCCTTCAGGAAGGAAAGCATCCAATAACTTCTTCCGCGCAAAATTGGAATGGGAGAGCGTGTCAGACTGTTACTGACTAAAATCACTCGTGTTTTTCAGTTGCCCTTTGTATAGAACCACGGGTTTTACTTTTCGGATATTCCCGTGACCCTAGCGGGCATCGGCCCTACTGGTCTCCTTCAGTTGACATCTCCTTGTGATGCTTGTGAAACACTGCACGCTGTAGACAACTCAGGCTTGGTCTGAGCTGATACCGGACGGCAGCACCGTAAGTCTTGTGGTCCGCTAATGGAACATGCTTTACTGAGTTAAATTAAGCAAAGTCGATGTACCTACATTCACTGAAATGTAACGAACAAATGTAAGAACAAAATAAAACTAGATAGTAAAAGAATATACAATATGTCCCATCGAGATTAAGACATAAATATATAAACAGAAGTGTGTGATAAAGACCCCAGAGCCCAGAATATTTTGAAACCACTTAAGAGTTAACTTTTAGCCAAACCCGTTTCATTATCGATCCACTAGACCCACAACCACAGAACACAGGAATCATACTTCTTCTGTTCTGTACTCACAACGACGCACCACCGGTATATGTAAGTTCGGCACTCCACCTTTACACGCAAAACTTTTTAACAACACATATATTGTGCGTACACTTAAGGAGTAAAATTCCACGCAGAAGTCCGTGTTTCCTGCTAGCTACAATTTGGGAATTTAGAAGTCAAGAGTAAACAGCTTACTTCTAGGAAAGTGCGTTCCATGATCGACCTCATCATCGCAGTCAAGCTTGAGCCTATCAATAATAACAAAAAAAACCTTTTCTAAAAACTTGAAACCACAAAACAAGTCTTGATACTTTCCAAGGTTTTATGAAGATATAAAAACCAGTCTTGCCTAAAGTTTTGGAGCACTAAATCCTGAGGATGGTAATCTGGAAAAATATGAAAGATTTTTATCGCAACTAGTATGACAGCGTTTTATATTTCTGGCGTTAAACTAGCAAATAAAAGGATACAGAATTGCTTATTTTTTGGTGAAAATCTTTGAATATTACTGCAAAAATAATAACAAATAAATATGTTATTAAAAAACCTGATATTTCACTGTGTATCAACTTGTACAAGAAGTATCAATTGACAAAATTAGGAGTCTGCTTCATCATCATCACCTCAGCTAGAAGATGGCAATGCTGGACATGGGCCTATCCAAGTGTCGCCACAATGACTGGTCCTGTGCGACTCAAATTCATTGGATTCCCGCAACGCTCACCAGGCACATTGCTCACTATATACTAGAGACTACATGGTCGACGGTGCCGAAAGTTACTAGAGTGGTGATCATGTACCAGTAACCCTAGCCAAGTTGCTAATCTGCAATAGTTAACGCTATTAGAAAGCTTCAAATGTACATGAATGACGTCATCTCAACGCTCAGTCACGTGGTCAGAACAAAAGAATTGGCGGCAACGTCAACTCGAATCGTTCGACGCAAGCGAAATGGTTGTAACTTGGCTAGGGGGCAGGAGATGTAGCATTGGAAGGCACGAGGTTAAACGATAACCTATGCTTTGAGTGTTAATGGTAACGCGACCAAAACGTGCATCGCGATTGGCTCACTGATAAGTTATGAGCTAGAAGTGAGCCAATCAGAGCACCGATTGTTATTAACCCTTCAGATACCGTCAATTAGAAACACAATAGTAAGACGATAGATGCGCGGCCACCGGTGGTCGCATGGGGATTCATGAATTAAACGTATTGACCATGTTAATGTAAACAAATTGACACTAAGCATACTAGTATCTGCTTAATTCTAATTAAAACAAACAACGCACAAAACGGTCTCAAAAAACCACAAAGCAAGGCCTATTTTTTCAAAATAATAAATTAACGCCCAAAGTTAATTTTCTTATACAGATTTTGTACTAATCCAACACGCCAAGTAATCAGATAATTAATAAGGAAACTGCTTGTTCATCGGAAAATAAGCACCAAAGATACACTTCGTTGCCGAAGTATCTACAAATCTTTACTCCGAAAAAATCAAACGTCAAAGAATTATTTTGGAGCAAAAAATTGGAAGGCACGTTTCTTAATCTTTGGTAATTAGCGAGTAAATTTTTCATCCAACTTTCCGGGCTGTTGAAAAGTATTAATCAAAATGCCGAACGTTCTGAAACGTAGTAAATCAACATAAGCGAAAAATCTTTAATGAGAAGCAACGGAGGCAAAATTATCAAGACCCGGGCCCCGCCACGCGGCCCGAATACCTAAACCTTAATTATGCCTTTTTTTAACACAGATTCATTAAATCACCTTTAGAAGTTGACACGTGTTTTTACGCAAGAAAGTTGTTTAATGTCGTTTTTTTTCTTTTCCGTTTCCTTGAATCGGCGTTTCGATAACAATGGACATTTATAAGGTTAAAATCAATTTTCTTTTTACGCGACTACGGTAAAGACAAAGGAGGGTTGTTATTTTGACAGTTTATGTATGTGTGTATGTATGTGTTTATGTTCAATTGTTCATTTTAACCCTCATAGCTCATATAGGTACTAGGTACTTATCGGAACTCAACAAACGAGGTAGCATTAGAACCGTCTTAATTGCCCGCTGAATATGGGTTAGGTGACGTATCACAAAACTCAAGGTAGTGGTCTTTAGCAGACAAAAAGTATTGTGCTAAAAAAAGATAAATACACCGTGTTTGATATCATTTGAAAGAGCTTTGTTTGTATATATGAAAAATATCATTAAAGGTCAAATTGGCGCCCTCAAACGGTCTAAAAATTCGATTTCAATAACGCTAAAATAGTTTAAATAATAAAAAGTAAATAATTAAAGCCCTAACTAAGATAAATAAAACGACGCTGAAAAAGTATGAAATAAGAACCGAACAAAAAGAACAGCCGTAGACACACATTAGGTATATATAATACCAAACGTAACACTTTGATAACGCACTAATAAGATTATAAAAATTTTGGTTTTTGAACAGTTGTAGTTACATCATTCGCAAAAAATGTCTTGTTTAAATCAATAAACATGAAATATTCACTCAACGTAAATAATATACATTGTATATGCAATTTAGCTTCACTTGTTTGTTTGACTGGCCGTCATTTTGACAATTCAAAAGTGCCTGTAATTAGTATATTTGAAATAAACGTTTTTTTTTTTTATAAAAGTTTATGAGCATGTGTATCTTGTTTAACCTCAAATGGCTGAACGGAATTTAATGAAACTTAGCACACTGGTAAACCATTTATTAAAATAGCACATACGACACAGAATAGAAGATATGCTTTTTATTCCAGTAGTATGTTCCCTTGTGATAATTTTGTCATAAAGTTGTTAAATATTTGGTTAAAAATGTCCTACTAAAAAAGATAAAAAAAATTGTTTCATTAGTTTTTCTGTATCAGTTAATTAAAAAATAATAGAATCAAATAAAAAAAAACCAGATCTAAATGACTTTAAAAAATAACTTCTTCAAAACACTGTTAATAAAACGTTTAAGTCAAAATTTCTAGAATTAGGTTTAGGTTAAAAATTTAATTCTGGAATCCTTAGTAAAACTCTATGATAAAAATAATTACGGTGTTTTTTCACTACTATACCAAATAGAGTATACCTAATATGTGACATACATGACTTCATTATTAATTTCCTTTGACGTCAGAGACCAAAAATATATACCTACGTGTAATTCCAAAATATCCCAGTTTATTTAGCACCTAAAGACTACGATCAACGCCTACCTCCAATTAATAGTTACAAAATAATGAAGCCCAAATTACCTACTCGAGCGTCGTTAAAGCATAATTTTGTCACAGAATAGATGAATCCAGAAGCTCAACTCATACACCAAGTCAATACGCACCCACCTTTGACACACTTCACATACACGCATCGATGCTAACGCACTTGCGATCAGCAGACCATTTGAGACCGCCACACATGCGCGTGTTTATTTTATGAGGGATGCTATGGAGCTCCATAACTATAACCAAAATTACCGAATATCCGAAATAAAATATCTTCGGAACCATTACTAAAACTGATATAAAAAGGTTCAGTGTCTAAATTAAAGGTTGACAGATTACTTTGTATGTATTACTCGGCCAAACAAATGATGATCTAGACTAGACATAAAAGTCAGATCTTGCTGTGTTTTCATCATCATCATCATCAGCCTTTTAATGTTCCCACTGCTGGGACTCAGGCCTCCTCTCTAGGAGAGGGAATGGGCCATAATCCACCACGCAGGCCCAGTGCGGGTTGGTGAATGTCACATGTCTTCGAATTTTTGGTTCTCGGACATGCCGGTTTCCTCACGATGTTTTCCTTCACCGTTTTGAGAGCAGTGGTGATGAAATAAATTACACAAAGTAATGCGCCTGGCTGGATTCGAACCCGCGACCTACAACTCGTAAGTCGGGGCCATTGCTACTCGGCCACCACTGCTCTGTTGCCACTGCTGTGTTTTACTTTGTTTAATTTTGCTCATTTTCATAATCTGAAATATATATTTTTTTATTGTGAATAGGCTTGTATCTGACTATTATTTCACTTGGTGGTAAGTAATGATGTCCAAACGACGATGGAACAGGCTGCTTTTAGGCAATAAAAGTAACTTATTCAATTTCATATCCGTAACTGGTATAATATTATTCTTAAATTTTATATCCATAACATTCCTGGTGTGTATTTGTATGTACATGCTTCTGTTCTCACTTATTCTACAGAATTGACCTTCTGTCCTTATCTATTCTGTGGTCTTGTGTTTATGACGATGGCGGCTTCTGACATCAAAGCTATGTTATTATGTTAACAGGGTGAGGTCAATGCTAGAGTAAATGTTTGTAGTCCCTGTCTAAGGGCATATTGAGGTTGTTAATGAACGGCTAGTGAGATGTTGGTCCAAGTAGTTATGTACCCCGATTTAATTATCGAAGCTTGCACACCATGCAAGCTTCGGTAATCAAATCGGTTGTTCATTAAGAAGATGCTGTGTTGCTGGTCAATAGTTTGTGTAGGTAATGACGTTTTGCAGCAAATCATCATCTTCATAACCTTTTACTAGCTTAGGGTCGGTCGGGTAAATTTTGGCATGTACACCTGGATTGCTTTCTGTTTTCATAAGTAGGTCTAATTATAATGAATTTAATTAGACATTAAAATTAATTTATTTTGACATTAAAATGAATTTATTTTGACATTTAAAAATAATTTAGTTTTGACAATTGAAATAATGTATTTTGACATTAATTTATGAATTTATGACATTTAGATACTATTTTTATCTACTACTACAGCTACCCGTGCTAGTACGTGGCTTTGCACGAGTTCTTTTCTAGAAATAAATACAAAAACTTAACAAATTATATACAAACAAAATTACTTTGAAATAAACAAATTACTACTAACAAAAACTAACAAATTACTACTAATAAATAAACATTTTTAGGATGTGAGTACAAGCATGGCAGAAAACCGTCCAATTACTAAGGTATTTTAGTTATTTTTATTAAGAACCTACTCCGTACATTTTAGAGATGGCGTTTTTTTTTTAACCCTTCAGATACCGTCAATTAGAGACACAATAGTAAGACAATAGATGCGCGGCCACCGGTGGTCGCTTGGGGATTCATGAATTAAGAAACATTGTTTCATGTTGTCTCTTATGTTGCAAGTTTAAATACTTTAACAGCATTTACTATATATATATTTCGTGTAACTAATAGGATTGTAAATAATTCCTGTAATTATTGTGATCAACTTTTTTATAACTTGGCCCTATACTAGGAATTACTCTTGTATCTCACATATGCAAGGCATTCAGACCCAAAGTAATTGTTTAGCAGTACCTAAGCGACACAAATATTCGTTTTGTGCGGAAATCGAATCCGTGAAACGCAGCGCAGTAGGTCTGTCTACTATTGCACCAATCGTTTTGTCAACGCTTGGGTGCAGAGTTTGTTAGTAGTGTATGCGTTTTAGTAGAAATTGATTATAATAATATATCAGATGATAATTTAGATGATAAAGATGGACAACGGTACATGTACTTTCTTACTTTTTTTTATTTGTAGAAACGCGATTGATCACTACCTCATCTGATAGTAATGATCTCACGATGTTTTGGTTGACGTCAAAGCACGTTAGCCTAGAAATAACTAATTTACTCTTAATTGAAGACCCCTCAGTTGCAACTTTTCTATTAGAGACTTAAATATCATTTTTCAAACGGCTTCAGCATCATCAAAGAAAGCTATCAAGTAAAAACATATATTATGCACTTTCAAAGTCACATTTCCAGTTTAATAAAAAACAAAAAAATACTTACTTCCATGAATGTGACACAAGTACAACGGATCGTGAAAAAATTATTTTGTCGTAAAAATATGACACTCTACACAAAAGTTCAGCGAATGTGGGGCAAAATATTTTTCGTCGGCTTTTTATACGAATACTAAGGACATGTTTGCATGTGTCTGATTTCTCGTCGCTATATTTTTTGCTATGAAACATTCTGACGTCACACCTTGATAGCGGATTATATTTTTAATGCATGTTCGTGGATTAAAATTTTATCTCTCGTTGTTGGAATTGTTTGTATTATTTACTGCGGATTTTGAGCTTGTGAAACTGCTTGATAAGATTGTTTCTTTAACATTTCAGTTTACTTAGAACTTAGTGCTGACATTTAAGTTGTTTGATGACTTAAAATCAAAATGGACTCCCAAAACAAAGCAAGTATAAACAAGTAAAATTTTAACTAACCTCACAAGAAATAATGAGCACATAAACAATTTGCAGGCATCAACTTAAAGCAAAACAGACACGTCAAAGACGAAACGTAATTAACTTGAAAATGCAAAAATTAAAACACTGCATACAACTTTGATAACGCCGCACAAAGTTCCATATCACCGCAAGCTGCCATCAAAAACTATTGCGTAGTTAATAACTTGTTTATAATTTGTTCTGATCCAGCCCCTGTGTGCTTTATGAAACTAAATTCTCTATGAAATTAACGACAGCTATTTCACAGCCAAAAATAACCAGCTTTATTAGAGAAAGGTTATTTTAACTTCTGCTTTGTGGCGCGTAATATCGTAAATTGTTATTCAAATTATGATATGGTAAAAGCTATTTATTTTTAGTTGGAGTATAAAATAAAATAGTATTGGTTATTTTTATAACATTCCGTCGCTACACTATTCAAAAGGCTAATATGCTTGAAAACTAAAGTATATCAAACAAGCAGAGAGAACAAAATGATAGTATAAAACCTTTCTCAATATATGAGCTAGATATACCACAAAAATAACTTTTAAATTCGAACAAGTAATTCCTGAGATATTAGTTAAACTGTTGTAATCATCTTTTTTTTCAAAATCAATGTTACAATTTTTGACTCGGTATAATTTTTATTTATATCATTTATTCTTATCATATATTTTTTTTAAATTTCATCCACAGTAAAACAAGTTTTCAATGAAAATATTTTTTCATAGCAAGCTTTTATAGCTCATCAAGACCATTCCATAAACAGATATATATCATATTGCGCTTATTATTATTGGAATTAATACCTATGGCCATGATCAGACCATAGTTACCATCGAGCACCAAAGTACTTGTCAAGACCGATTTAAAGAGTCCAAATTCGATGGAGTTGTGCCGTTTAACTTCCGAGCTCCTATGGGTACCTTCCGATTCCATCATCAGATCAGCTCCATATCATAATAATTTTGCATTGCAATCATGCAAAATTTCAGCTCAATCGGAAACCGGGAAGTGGATATTTAATTTTTTTTTTTTTTAGACATATAACAAATATCGGGACAGATAAAACTATTAAAAGTTTCTAAAAATCCTATCTTTTGATAATTTTAACGCCCTAGATACTGGACTATTCAGAAATCAGTTGGTCCATCCGCAACCAACCGTAAACTGAGAAATTGGTATCTAAAAGAAAATTCATCACAGAAGCTTGTCCATTTTTGGCACGAATGGAACCAGACGAACGTTCTACCTAGCCGTCTATCAACGTCAACCCACTTGGTATATTTTAAACTAAACCGTGTCACGATAGCACTTGATTTTTGTTCTGTTATTTTTACACTGTGTCTTTTTTTTACACTGTGTTGTATTTTAGCTTTGTTTTGAACGGATTGAGTGCATTGTCACTCGGGGACTGTATCCACTGTGATTTTTGCGGTTTATTTATGTGGTTAAAGTTAGTGTTTGTGGCTGTTACATACTGCGGTCTACTCACAAAATGTTATTAGGTCTATCTGTATAATTTTTGATTAATAAAAATGTAGATGTGTTTAAAAATTATATTTAAGTTTAATTAATATCAGTGCTATACTTTTGCTTTAATATTAATGATTTGAATAACCAAAAACAGTGATGAAAATAGTGTAAATGTAATCATAGTAAATTAACGTATCAACATTGTATTTTTTTTTATGATACAAATTAGTGCTTGACTACGACCCCACCTTATTATGAGCAGTGATGCAATTGTTGACAGTCGCACTAGTTTATTAAGAGTCTATTCAGTCTAGCTTTGAATATACCTAAATTACTAATCGTGCTCCGTTGTCAGCCATCGCTTACTCGAGGTGAGATAGTGGCCAAGCGTGAGCCAAATAATCGGACGATAAAACCGCTGCAGGTAAATTGTTTCAATTCTTTGATGTACATGGTATATACAAAAATGATAAAGTATAAATTTTAAAGTATTAAATAGGTAACAAAACAAAGCATAAAACAACAGACTGAATTTTTCAGAGAAAATAGGAAAAAAAAATTGAAAGATTTTTTTCACACATTAGAAACTGAACTAGCCACACTATGTAGTTCAATTTCAAAAACATATAATGGAAAGACCATCATTCATCTGTCTATCAGCTCTCAGTTAGCTATTCTCATCTTGTCTGGGATATCCATGTGTGACGTACACATTTGATCCTTTGATCTGAGACGCGATTAGAGCGTCGCAACCACAATACAAGCTTGAGAGAAAATCGATAAGTGGTCGAAATACTGAGAATCAGACTGCTCTCGAACACCACAAAGCCTGACCCGTCATTATATAAGGTGATCCGTTGAGAATTTGAGACGGGTCAATTTAAGTGTTGATGGACACGAGCCACGTACCCCTATGGAGTTACGTGTTGTAGGGGGTTAAAACCATATCAGCAATCTTAATGTAATTTATTTCGTCACCATAACCTTAGAGAAAACTGTTAACCCTTAAACCGCTTACATTGGATTGGTCCGACGAGCATTTTTGAGTCCTATTCAGCAGGTCCATGTGTTTGTAACTGGATATTTATTTATTTATTATATGCTTGATGCGTGACGCATAGGACCGGTCGTTGTGGTGACGCTTGGGGGAGGCCTATGTCCAGCAGTGGACGTCTTTTGGCTGATATGATAATGATGATGATGATTATATACTTTACTTTACACCATTACACATACAAAAGGAAACTAGAACACAAACATACAATCGCTGGCTTTTTCGCATTCAGTGATCTCTTTCAGGCAACCTGAAATGGACAGTAATTGCTTGGACAAGAAATTGAGCTGTCATTGGATACTTCATCTCGTTTAGTTCTTCAATACCCAAAAGTGACGGAAAACCTGACGATGAGGTTTTACATGGAGCGACTTTCTGCCAGATCTTCATTACCCAGTTACTGGGCAACACAATATTCCTTGGATAGACTGACAGTGATACTTTCTGGCGTCTAACTATTTATAACGACATAACAATACACACAATAATACAGTATCAATAAATAAAAAATAATAGACTAGCTTTCGCCCGCGGTTTCAATCGCGTACATAAAATATTGCTTATACCACTCAGGAATAAAAGCAGCTTAGTAGCTATGGATAAAAAAAAAATTACCAATCAGACCAGTACTTTCAGATATTACCACTTATAAAAAAAAAAAAAAATCATAACAAACTTTACCTCTTTATAAAATTTGTGTAGATATGTACAGACATACACAATTACACACTCACATTTACGCACCAAAAACCCCATAATAATCGACTTACGAAAACATCTCCCCACGCCAGACAAGAAGCTGACACCCTGATGTTTTCTTTCATCATTTCAATATGGAAATAAATCTCTTGTATCCAATATACATAATCGTTTGTTCTCATTTCCGTCCGTCTAATATGGCTCAGACTAATAGACGTTATGGATTTGATTGTGATATATTGTGGAATATGCTGACCGTCTCTCAAAGATTCAGATTTCAGACGCGTCGCTTATTAGTCTTTTCAAATAAAGTCATTTGTTAAACAATTAGAGATCTGCTGTTGTTTGTTATTTTTATGTAAATGTTGTAACTGTATTTTTTGTTTTATTTTCTTGTTTGTAAATAAGCTTCTTTATTTTTGAAGCAGGTCATCGTCATCTTCCTATCCCAATAAGTTTAGGGTCGGTTTCTAGTTTAACCGGTGGCGACTGAATATACACGGGTTTATTACATGGAGCGACTGCCTCTCAGACCTCCACAGCCCAGTTACTGGGCAACTTGGATAAACTGATGGTCAGACTTTCTGACTGGCTGGCTGTCTGCTAACTTTTTCCCGTACAATATGGCTCCTGTATATAATACTAGCTGCTCCCAGCGGCTACGCCCGCGTGATAGCAGAAAATTATCCCAAGGGAACATACTTCCGGGATAAAAAGTATCATATGTCCTATTCCAGGATATGGTCTATCCGTGTAGCAAGTTTCATCAAAATCGTTTTTGCCATTTAGGCGTGAAGACGTAACAAACAAACTCACTTTCGCTTTTATAATATTAGTAAGGATTTAAACTTACATAAGTGTTACATAAATGTGACTAAGTGTGACACAGCATTTTACATAAATTATTATAACACAACTATGCTATCAAACATGTAAGCTTAACCAAACTCCAAGACTAATGAGTACAACATTCAAGATCCACTGGCACCACAGTTTGTTCATATACTTCTATGTTGAATATAAATCGCACTTGAATATGAACAAGAACCGTAATAACCGCTTCTCTTTGTGGACTCTAAACCTGAGCAGAACCATAAGCCACCAAAACCCTACTATTTATGGCTAGTCCCAAATCCGCAAAAGAAATATTTATTTACCAATAATACTGCCATCCCTCTATCGAAAAACTATAAAATATATATTTCTAGGAGCAATATCTTCATACAATACCTAGCAATTTCATTTTCAATATTCTATATATGAGATTATTGGCTGAGTTGAAAGGTGTGTGCTTCGAAGCCTTTAGAGTCTTTTATATACTATAGATAAGAGTGATAACAGTGCTTTTATATACTACGTCAGCCACAACATCCCATCAGCGTATGTCCATTATTTTTATTCAAAAAACTCCCACAGGAGCGGACAAAACCATTTTTCGATAAATTGAATTCCCTTGTCTCTTGTAAATTCATTCATCGTGTGGTCACCCTATTTGTTGGCTTGGTTGATGGTGGCATGCTCTGAAACTAAGGCTATTTTATGCAGCAGTTTGTGATCGCTGTTTTTTTCAACATCGTTTGAAAATTGTTTTTTATTGGTTTTATTTTAGTTTTTTAGGTCCTGTGTGGAAATAGAATTACCGTGACATTGTATAAAATAGCTGTTTTTTAAATAAAATGGGGCTACATTTTGTATTTGATGACCGTTTTTCGTGTTTTTATTTTAATGAAAACTTTGCCCTTCAGTAGGTATTACTTTTGTAACGCACCCAATATTTACAAATGTAAACCTATACGAATATGTATTTGCATAGGACATTCAGATCCAAAACAATTATATATAGGTCATACGAATATTTGTTCTGTGCCGGAATCAAACTTGTGAAATGTAATGCAGCAGCCATTTACTCAAACACTACGCAAACCGAGCCTTCAATGCATCCATAATCATAATGAATGATTATAATTCACTTTCACAATAATCCTCTTTTCTTTGATTCATTCAAATACAAAATTAATCATCTCATACATTCCCAAATCTCGTCAAAGCAACACACCAAGTAATTTCGTCACTGTACATGTTAATAACTCAATCAACCACAGTCAAATCGAATGTGACACGCCTCACACTTGACTTGGACGTTAACGGTCCAAAGCATGCGAACTCAAACGAATATCTTACGAATGTACAGTGGACAAGGGTTAAATGCAACTACGTCGTCCGTGTGTGGAGTACTGCAGCCACATATGGACTGGTGCTGCAAAATGCCACCTAGCAACTTTGGACTCGGTGGAAAGGCGTGCGAAGAGACTAATTGGTGATCCAGATCTGGTTGAGTCCAATCTACAAAGTCTTGAGCACAGGCGAGGGGTAGCCAGCCTAGCATTTTGGAGAGTGTGAACAGGAATTACATGACTTGATTCCACCATCTCACTTCTACCATCGGCCAAGCCGACGAACGGCGAGTATCCACCCTTATGTTGTTGAAACCTCTACGGTCCGGACCAAGCATTTCGCCTCGTCGTTTTTACCACGTACATCGAGAGACTGGAACAATTTGCCGGCTGCGGTTTTCTCGTCCGATTATAATTTAGGGGTTTTCAAGGCAAGAGTAAATAGGCCCTTAATAAACTAGCGCGCTTCACCAACGATTGCATCACTGCTTACCACCAGGTGGGATCGCAGTCAAGCATTAGTTTATATCAATAAAAAAAAACCTACGTGACGAAAAAGACCGCAGATTTCACTTAGCCTATAAACGGTTCTCGTTTCTTAGTAAGTTCATAAAATGCATTCGTGCAAACAGCGATGATCTCGGACGATCGCGTCCGGTGCATTGGCGCGCAAATGCAGAGTAATGTGATAACATCTCACGCATCAGT
Organism: Mythimna lalbum; assembly: GCA_949319445.1. Taxonomy (NCBI): domain Eukaryota; kingdom Metazoa; phylum Arthropoda; class Insecta; order Lepidoptera; family Noctuidae; genus Mythimna; species Mythimna lalbum. The sequence continues at coordinate 2,532,425 of OX439356.1, read as the reverse complement.
GCATTTAAATCCTGTCGGTGTAAGTGTGTTTATGATTCAAATAGATTCAAAGAAAGTAAAGACAATTCATGAATCTTCTAGGTTTAGGCATAAGCGTTGTCTCGTAGGTGATAGGTACTCCCACGATTGGAGATAAATAGATCAGACTTATCATAAGCATATAAGCACAAAATAGATAGGTACAGAAGACAATCTCATCTATGTATTTCATTTTTTATACATACGCTCGGTGGATGCACACTAATGAGCGTATGAGCCGGAATTATTTGACGAGCGCCCGAGGCGCTCCAAGATATCGTGTCTGTGAGCGGTGTATATGTGTGCATTGCTCGAGCGCGCTTTGTATGTAGATTGACTTCTGTACCTATCTAATTTGTGACATAAGCTACCTTCGTTTTGTCTATGACAATAGGGAATACAAAACTACCATGATTTCTAAATGATAAGTTTTTCAACTAAAACAAAATCTCTAGAGGCTTTGCGGTCTCTATTTGACTTTATCTTCAACACATACACCTAACCACGTGACCTAAAAACTTTATAGGAACCCACACATATTGAAATTGGATAACTTAACATAAGGGGCCGAAACCTTTTTCAAAGAAGCCAAATAAAAGAACAGTTAAAATGTGGACGATCGTCAAAGGACCATTTAACAAAACTTCTAAAGAGTTCGTAGATGCCACTTATTTAGTTTCGGAGCCCCTCGGTCTACTGGCATTCTTGTGTCAAGATCCTTCCTGCATTTTGAATGACAATATGAAATTCCAAGAGTCCTTACCTCTTGTTCCAGAGGGCTGAAGGCCAATCTTACATAAAACAACCCCATTTGCAATTCTGTTCTTTAATTTCTTCAAGAGTCTCGAGTCTCTTGCGAGTACTGAATAATATTTGTTTGACAAAAATGTCTTGGTATGAACTTTATTCTTGCGTGTACAATGCTTCTGTTTTTTTAAGAAAAACATTTTTTATTTTATTTTATTACTTTGTCTCCTTGCTACATGAATTTGGCCTCTGAATACGTATTGTCTGGAAAATCTACGAGTGTTTTAACACGTGAGAAACTTGGTTCATCTATCGGCGCACGATGACTCTTACCCATATCGATGTTTACTTAGGAGATTAACAGAATTTATAACAGTGTCTTTGGATTTTCTTGCGTGTTTTTTTTTCCATAGATCATTTTCGAATATGCCAATGACTTAATCTTTTTACCGACTTCCCAAAAAGGAGGAGGGACTATGTTCGGCTGTTTATGCTTATTCATCGAATACTCCGCCAAATGTGGACTTATTTTCAAAATTCTTTTTTATTTCAACTGACAAACTTTAACAAATCAAAAGCGCCTTTAACTCTTCAATCGTGATAATTAAAGACACATTAGAAAGACAATGGGTGCGCGAACGTCGCCGTCGGCGTTCGCTCGGGGTTTAATTAATGAATTAAATGAGATTGAGTTTGAAATATTACTTCATACAACTGAAACTCCTGATTGAATATGTAACAACATTTCAGTAAAACTCACGGCTGCTATGAGAGGACGAACTTTTTATATCAACAAATAAAATAACATTAAATCAAACATCGAAGGCCGGACAGGCTCAAAGGCCGAATGCCGGAAATAATAAACTCATAACATCCCTTTGAGGAGCCAAAGCATCCTATTTAGGAGTTACGACATTATAACACATAATGGTATTCACGAGGAGATAACATGAAAAAATCTTGTTAGCACACTCAACGGTATCTGATTTCGGTGCTTCTAAAAATATGAATTGATTATATTATTCTTCTTTGAACCATACGTCTCAAGTGGTAGAAATGGTATTGGATTTATCGTACGTAACCTGTGACATATTGAAGGCCAAAATAACCAAGATTATGGAGATTGAATTTATTACTTTGACGATTTCGAAAAATATATGATACTCGTATTTTAGGAGGTATACGTTACGTAGATATACAGTAAGGTAGGTATTTAGAGCTAATGAAATCTCTTTGATCAACGCGGTCAGAGTAGAAAGTCTAAAGCAGAGAGTAAATTAATCATTAGTCATTACTAATGACATCAATTAAGACAATAGATTATAATGCGATCATTTGAATAAGTTAACTCATCTATTCAAATTAGAGATTAATAAATCATCTAAGCTTATTGCAAGACTTCTAATTACTATGACCCATAATCACAAGAGCACAAAGTAACTTTGCTAAAATAAAATTATTTAAAAATTTAAAAAAAAAAAAATAACTTAACAGGTCACGACACGTCAGTCGTATGCACACTGACCAGTCCATGTAGTGGAGTCCATGGAGTTTTTTGCTTATTCTTCTTTAGAACGTGAAATTTAGCTTCTCTTTTTTTTGACTGACTAACATTTTGACAATTCAAAAGTGCCTGTAATTGGTCTTTCTGAAATAAACGTTTCTGATTTGTTTGACGTTGAATATCATGCTATAACTTCTCGCATTTTGTGTGGGCTGCGAGTGAGTATTAGACTTTTAATAACTAAAAAATATTGGGTTCCTTCAGTTGCCATGCATTGTGAAGGCTGCATAGACTCTTTCAAATAGTCTTGCAGCTCTGCAACAATTATTAAACCTATCAATAGTATCTTTCATCTAGAAAGTAAACTCAGAGGTAAAAACAACCCCGACTCTTACAGCTCTTACTTAGATTTTTTTACTACTAATTTTTAATACACTAAAATCAAATAACTCATGTTTTCCAATCGACCATGTTTAGATTTCATGCATGACCCAATTCTCCGACCGAAACCCCGACTAAAGTAACCAAGTTTAAAACATTTTCCCGAAATTTTGGCACAGAGCTAGCTTCCATTCCACCTCGCATAGATTGATCTACGATGACTCAACCAGCTATTCCCATATATCTTAATATGAAAGACCTTGATTCACGGATATTGAAACCAAAGCCGTAAATTCCAATTTTCTGATATGCTAGTGAATTGAGATTTACATTCCATAACCTAAAATTTATTTTGGTTTTTAGTGTTCGGTTATTGAAATTGAAGTTATGGAAACAAACAAAGGGAACGAAGTTAAGAGAGGCGATAAAGAATCGGTTAACTTGAGTTAGAACAATGCGTATTCTTACTAATATTATAAAAGCGGAAGTGAGTTTGTTTGTTACGTCTTCACGCCTAAATGGCAAAACCGATTTTGATGAAACTTGGTACACGGATAGACCATGTCCTGAAATAGGACATAAGATACTTTTATCCCGGAAGTATGTTCCCTTGGGATAATTTTCTGCTATCACGCGGGCGAAGCCGCTTAGAGCAGCAAGTAAAATTATACTTAAGGGTAAAATGAAGAGTGAATAGGTTACTTCTAGGCAAGTGGGCACCGTCGTTGAACACAACATCGTTCACAATCTGGTGAAATAGTCGTCAAACACGAGCCTAGAAACAATAAAATAAATCTGCAATGTTTTTATTGTCTTCAATCATTTTGTCTAGTCTTTTTTTAACTATGTACTTTTTTTGCGATGGGGAAAATTATCTTATGACAAAACCCGCTCTTGGATGGAGCGGGAGATAGTGTCAGACTCTTACTGACTAAAAACCCCGTCCCGTTCCTTCTAGCCTTCATAACGGGGCACGAGCTTCTTTTCGGACAACCCTGTCCCCAGTAGGCGTAATCCCCAGTATGCATGCCCCGTGTGGCATCGTTCTGTTCACGCTAAGGAGGTTGACACAGCGTTGAACGATACCTGTCGAATCATAACAGGTTGCTTAAAACCAACCCCACTTACAATGCTGTATCCACTAGCGGGTATAGCTCCACCGGAAGTCCGCCGCGAAATAGCCAGCCGCATTGAAAAAGCCAAACAGGAACGAGATAACCGTCACCCCCTCCATGGGCACCAACTCCCACATGCACGCTTAAAGAGCCGCAACAGTTTTCTGCGAACTACGACCTCCTCGGACAACAGTGATTCGGACCATAGACGCGAACTGTGGAGAAAGAGATATCCCACTCCCCCAAACTTTATCTCTCCGGCAGAACATCTGCCACCGGGACACGAACTGCAGTGGCCAATCTGGAAATCTCTGAACCGACTGCGGACTCAGGTTGGTCGCTGCAAAGATAATCTGGCAAAATGGGGTTTCCTTGACCCACTGCAAATACAGTGCCAGTGTGGAGCTTCTTCACAGGATATGTGTCATCTCCTTTCCTGCCCGGCATGCACAACTACCTGCTCCCTAAACGATCTGAACGAGGCCAACGACAGAGCTGTCCAGGTGGCAAAGTATTGGTCGGACAAAATCTGAGTCAAATCGACACGAAAAGAAGAAGAAGAAAAAGTAGGCTTCGACCCAGCTGGGCCCCTCCTGCTGCTGACAACTCCTTGAGGCGCGCGGGGATAGTGCGCGCCATCGACGTCTTGGACTCGGTCCATTACCGGACGATCGGACAGCAAGCTACCCATGGCTCGCCGTCCACGAGCCCGCGTCTACGGTGGCCGGAAATCGGGATCGGAATCCCGGCGGGGGCGGCGAGGGCGCCGTAGGATGATGCGATCGGCCTCCTCCTTTACTAGCATTACTGCTTCGCAGAAGTAGGCGACCGCCTGCCATGCTTCCTCGCTCCGGACCATGGCCTCGGCCAGGGCCCGGCGCAAGAGGTCTCCGCCGCCGATCGCCCCCACGAGGGCACGGCGATGCTCCGCCCAGGCAGGGCACACCTCAACTGTGTGCTCCATCGTGTCCTCCGGGCGTTACGCACAGTGGCGACACCCGGGCGTCTCTTCCGACTTAATCTGAAACAGGTACCTCCCGAACGTGCCATGCCCGGTGAGGACCTGCGTCATGCGGTAGGTAAGGACGCCGTGAGGTCTTTCCAGCCATGCCTCAAAAATATATAAACTAGATATTATCTACAAGATATTATCTAGTTTAGTTGTTTTCCAAATATCTAAAGAAAGATGTGTAATAAGGTCATAATCTTGTTGCCCAGTTTTAAGATAAATACACCATCTTAAATATTATTATTATATTATCTTTTATTGAATTCCTTCAAACTAATAACGCCTTGGGACAACCACTACCTACCAGTGCCGAAGCGTGAAATATTGAGAGAGGTAAGCCGGAGCAAAAAAAAAATGCTTGCCTACTCCGAGCGCGGGCACGCAGTCTTGAGTCCTTACCGAAAATCTGTGATTGGCATCCTGGCTTTAGTCTTGTATTGGCAGATGTATCTTCAGTCCACTTTTACTATACGTGTAAGCACTGAGATATTGAAACAGTGTCTTGCAAGTAGGGTTGCCAGGTCCTGGAACTGAAAAGCCGGACAATCTATCCTATTTAGCCGGATGTTTGGTCAAAAAGGCCGACATTTTTTTTTTAGGCTAATAAAATTCATGAAATCTTTTTAAATTCTAATGAAAATACCATAAGATTAAGTGATATTATTGCTACACTATTACATATCCACTCTGCTTGTAGCACAAGCAGCGATACAAGGTAAGGCAAAACTCTAATGACAATTCTAAACAAAATGGTCTTTAAAAAGCCTAACAAAAGCCAAAAATGCTCAAATTTGGCCCGACACGCCACTTAAAAGCCTGACTATGTCCGGCTTTATCCGGACGCCTGGCAACGCTACTTACAAGCATAATAGAAGTGGCTTTGATAAAAACCGTTTGTGGTAAAATGATGATATGATGTTAATTAAACAAAACTTAATCGACTAAGAACTAATAATACTACTTATACTCTAAAGCTATTCGTCTATTCTTTCTTACAAAGTGCGCTAAGACATTATCATTAAAGCCGGGAAGATTCTTAATTTTTAGTAAAGAACGTTTTTCTATAGAAAGAATGGCTAGATCAGATAATCGTTCTTGTTTTTGAGCATTGCGCATGTTGATATTTATTGTAAAGGCATATATTAAAATGTTTAAAAAAACCAGCTCTGAGAAGAACTTTTGCGTAGGTGTAGTTTTATGAACGAAATCTAAAAAAAATCGAATGAAAATTATTAGACTTCGCGCACGACCTTTCTCATAGATCTAAACTCCTCCCGCACGCGCACTCCCGGGCCCCGCCTTGGTGACGCTTGGGTCGTGCAGCATAAATCGTAATATTTTAATTTCGCCATAACTTCAAAACCAAACGTCCAATTTTAATCATTCAAAGACCAAATATTATCTACATAAACTGTACTTAGTGATAAAATAATTTATTTTGATAAGGGTTAATAGCATGAGTAAAATAAATGCGTTTAAATGTAGTAAAAAAAAAAAAACAAAATTATTAGATAAAAAAATGGTTGTTGTGCCTCACTCGACATAGATAGGTATACTATTACGCGGACTTTTTTGTAGATATTTGTAAGATCTATAATTAATTAGAACATTTTACGGTTCTATCTTTAATAGTTTAGGCAGCGTACGCAAAATAAGTAACGTTACTGGTTGATTTTTTACACCTTGTGTCCGAAAAACCCAAATATGTTACGGAACCCTATTTTTTTACAAAATAAAATTTAGCCTATGTTACTCGTGGATAATGTAGCTTTCGAGTGGTGAAAGAATTTTTAAAAACAGTCTAGTAGTTTTTAAGCCTATTCAATAAAACTCTATCAAATAACTCGAAACTCGCGCCAGCGGCTTATCTTATAGTGCTACATGTTGTGCGTGTGTTGATTTAATGTCCATAGTGTACTTAGTGTAGGCGTTTTGTAATGTTAGCTTTGTAGTTTTATAATTTCTGATTGTGCCATTTCTCAATTACGGTAGAGAGTGGTTGTGTTCTAAACTTCTGAAGGGAAGCCGGTGGGAATCGAGTTGTATGGAACCTTCGTCACTGCTACCTACTAAACTAATTTCACTAAAACCTAAGTCAAGGACTTATATGTGGGTTATCTAAAGTGGTTTCTTAGTAAATTAATCCTATGTACTAATTGGACTCAGGCCAGGAACGTGTCACCAATGATGGGTTAAACCGTCTAATTTATTAGTGTTAGACTAGGCTTTATCACTTCACTAATTATTTAGGACGGCGTTTCTATCTAGTAGCGTGACTTTTTTATTAAGGTCGTCTAAAGTCTTTTAGATAAGATGATAATATTTTTATAAAAGAGTAATTTTCTGAAAAATATTTTGCGATATAAGACATATTGAATTGAATTAATTATGGCGATCAATTCTAACCATGATGGGAGACGCAGCGTTAGTCTACCATAAAGTGGTCGAATGAGCTGTTGAGTAGGAAAGTCGTAGGAAACCGATAGATGTGAGATGCACTATGGCTGAAATTATAATGCATTTATAAATTCTAAATTTCTTTGTTATTATTTATATGGTTTGCTTCCCAAGAAATAATCTATTCACTCTCAATTTAATTATAACAATTTGCTGTCTTTAGGTTGAAAATAAATATTATTATGTTATTTCCACTTCTTAGTAGTAAGCACAATCTAATTCAAAAAGTCAAAGTCAAAATATTTTATTTCACATAGGCCTACATGGGCACTTATAAAACGTCAGAAGCTAGTGCACGGTTCCAAATTGGTCGTTTCCTATGGAGAAGAACCGGCAAGAAACTCGACGGCTACTCTTGTGTTTCCAGAACGATTAACCTATATTCTTTTATTAAAAGTATTGTAAACTTTAAATCAATTGACAACTAGTTTGTGGTTCGATGAAAAATGTTGTGTTGATTATTACATGATACTTAGATTGGATTACTATACATTCAGTCAAAAAAGTATCGGGAATGGATGATTTGTTTATGGTTCCAAATTAAAATTTTTGTTTTTTTGTAGTTGTTAGATTGGCCTCCTAAAGTTTCTAAAGGAGCATACTTTGAAGGTGATAAAATAAATTTGGATGAATAACAGACATTTTGTGTATTATTGATCTTTTCCCGGCACTTTCTTGACAGAGTAGTACATAAAAATTATACTGAAAATACAGTTTTATTAATTACTATTAATTTTGTAACATTACCATGAAGCGGACGGCGAGCAATGGGTAGCTCGCTGTCCGACCATCCGGTTACTGTACGAACCGCGCCAAAGTCATCGACGGCGCGCACTGTTCACGCGCGCCTAAAGAAGTTTTCAGCAACGGTAGGGACCCAGATGGGTCGAAGCCTACTGGGGCCAGGGTTAGCTCCAGAAGGTAGCTCAGCCCTCGGTACGAAAAGCAACGAAGAAACTAGAGTGGGTTTTTAGTCATTAAAAGTCTGACACTACGACTACTGAGCTTCTCCTAAGAGCAACAACAAAAAACATGACCATGAACATAGAAGCAATTTTACACTAATATTCATGTATTTGTATCAGTAGCAAGTGCTATAATATATATTAACGACTAACCATCGATTCAAAGCTACACAGAGCCAAATATTTCAACGACATCCCGACAAAAGTACGTAAAGTCAGTATTATTGAAATTCACATTCTATCCCATGAAATATTATATCGTGGTCCATAACACTCGTTATTACCTAGAAGAGGTCGCCTTGTCTGAAATTGTTATAAATGATTTTACTCGCTCTGCATTCAGAAATATTACCTTTTATTATGGTTAATAAAAATTTATGACCGCTGACAACACTATAGGTATTGTCTTTTGAAACTTAGCTTGTATTAGCGTAGAGATAGGGGAAAATTAGGTTAGATGACTATAAATGTTTGAGAAATTTTATCACTAGCTTTTATTTGACTTGAAATATTTGTATAGGGATAGAACTTGTATAGAGCTTGTATAGGGTCTGTAAAACCTAAGATTGCTGCCCAGACTCGGTGACGCCGGATGACGGCAGACTACGAAGAAGATGGCGGGACGACCTTTTTTTTTCTATGAGGAAAATCATCGTATGACAAAACCCGCTTTTGGGTGGAGCGGGAGATAGTGTTAGACTCTTACTGACTAAAAACCCCACATCCCGTTCCTTCTAGCCTTCATACCGGGGCACGAGCTCCCTTTCGGACAACCCTGTCCCCAGTAGGCTTCGATCCAACTGGGCCCCTTCTGCTGCTGACAACTCCTGGATGTCTCCCTTAAAAATTGGAATGAGAAAATGAGGAACCGTAATCGTTGGAAAGAATGGAGGGAGGCTTTTGCCCAGCAGTGGGATAGGGTGTGTGGTCGGACTTTAGAACATTTACCTCTTACCAATTGAGCTGAAGGATTACAGACATGTCCAGTTTAGATGACAACCTATAGTTAGCTTAATGACGTCATACTAAATCTAATATGGTGGCCTCCTAAAGATGGCGGACTAGTTATTTTTTTTACGCATGACAAACCTTATATTTGTTATTCAGATAATCAAGTAGACTATCTACGAGAGCACTGCTGACATACTGTAAGTACCTACTACAGTTTGGCAGAAAATTTATTTGAACATATTTTTGTAATTTTTTTAAATAAAACTTAATAGGGTACCTTAAATCAAGACAGTTGCTATAATTTATAAAGGAAGAAGTAGGTACTCATTCTACGCAGGCAAAATCGGAGGCACAAGCTTCTATAAAACAGTGCTTAGCAGTGAAAGCTTGACACGATAATATTATTAAGTCTACACTTACCGTCAACTTCAGCTTGCCTAGTTCCGGTAATTCATTACAGATATGATAGATGGTGCTCCCTATCGTCTCCGCGCCGCCATTCTCGAAGCATCACATACATTAGCGACTTTATTACCAACATTTCAGCGTCCTCGTAAAGTGATGTTAGGTTTTGGTTACTGCAAAGTAAACTCATCGGCTGGCTACCCGTCTTTATAGCTTTGCAGAATTCTTTGTATATTTAACATGAACAACTGTTTCGAGAGCAAAGATTGCAACGGTACACTCGGAGATGAGAAAACAGCTAGGTTCTAGAAAATAACACTGGTTTTAACTGAAACAACATTGTTTTAAATAATTTTCTAGCAGTTAGACATCCCAGATTAACTAACTTTTTGATTTAAAATTGAAATTAAAACAGTACTAACAAACTTTGGTACTATAATTGAATAAAATAAAACTTTTAGTTTTAATGAGAATTTTATTACCTCACTCACAGAGAAATGATGAAATGTCTTTATAGGCCTTTTTTTAAGGTGGGTAATCATCCAATGACTTCTCCCGTATGATCGTCTCTTTTGCCAGCATTACTGCTTCACAGAAAGTGGCGTCCACCTTGTTCATTGCTGCATTCCTGTTTGTTCTGGAACATGGTCTAAACCAAGAGCCAGCGCGAAAGGTCGCTGCCGCCGATCGCGTCCACGAGGATACATGGTGTTTCGCCCAAGCGGGACACATCTCTACTGTATGCTCTACCATGTCCACCGAGCGGTTCACACAATGGTGATACCCGGGTGTCTCTTCCATCTGAATCCGATGCAGAAACCTCTCGAACTTTCCATGTTCAGTGACGACTTGCGTCATATGAAATGTTAAGGCTATGACGTTTTTCCAACCACTCCTCATAAAGGAGACTTACCGCAGTGATTATAGTGTGCCCAATATTTTCATAGACTAGTATACAGTTTCACTAAGGTCAATGTACTCAGACGCCACTCAAAAAAATATTAAGGAAACGGAAGATATAGTGCAGAATAATCACATCGTATACATGTCCAGATATGTGTTTTATTCATTGATCTGTCCAGAATGACCTAAAAGGCTCTTTTTTCGGTATTTATCATAGATATCTGTTGGCTCTCTCCCAGAACACGATTCGATTACAGCGTCAGAACTTATTGGCGGGCCAACGTATTGGCTTCATTTGTAGGGATTTGGCGATGGGACACAAATTTTATGAAATCGTTTAAATTTATTACTTTCAAGTGTCACTGGTATACTTTTTGATAATAAATTGAAAGGTATAAAAGTTATGGTGTATTATTATTATTATTTATTAGTGGCCCCGCGGGTCTCAAAAAAACACCACCACAAAAAACGCTAGCAGCGGCCACAAAAAAAAGCTAGAAGCCGCCGCAAAAACAGCTGAAGAGCGCGACAGCTTGTAGCCGAAGCTTCAAGCTATTTAATTCATGAATCCCCAAGCGACCACCGGTGGCCGCGCATCTATTGTCTTACTATTGTGTCTCTAATTGACGGTATCTGAAGGGTTAAAGCATTTTTTTGCGGCGCCACCGCCGTACACGAGTTACAAAAAAGGCCGCTTCAAAATAAAGCCTGAAGCGACGTTTTTTTAAGCTCATGTGCGGGGACAGTAAGCTTGTTGTATTCTACTGCAAGGTCTACTTGATGATGTCCTTAGCCAGATCATTGACTAGATCCTTCTTAATTCTTTACAATAAATAATAGCACTAACTGCTGCCTGAAACTTTGCCCGCGTGAAAGTAATCTTCTTCATACCAACCTCAGACTCTGTATCACCACTTTAGGGGTGTATTTTTGGAAATATTTTCGCATACGTCATAAAAGGAAGTCTTGTGCAAAATTTTACGTTCCTAGTCGCAGTAGTTTCGGCTGTGCTTTGATATGTCAGTCAGTTAGTTTTTCTTTTTAAATATATCGATAGAAATTCAGTGATTTGACATCCATTCTTGAGGTGATGATCTAACCTAACACATTATATCATCTCTCTCTGAGCCTACCGCACCGACGGTTCTTATTGTTCGAGATCCAGTCAATTTTCTCTTGAACTCTCGATATTCTATAAAATCCAGACAACTGTCTACTCGAAATCAATAAATAAATAATGAATCTTTAAAGATTTTTTTCATCCAAGTTTGAGCGAAATGACTTTCGAATTTCCTAAAAGGAATTTAATTAGTGTCATATATCATTTATCTCCTATCTTTAAATATATTGTACAGAAAGCTTTACATCATCCATTTTATCTCATTCAATATTTACGAGATAAAACTCTGTTTATTATTCTTGAGTCAATATTTTATGGGATCAGTAACGAGTTTGCCTCGTAAAGATATCAGCTCTTTAAAAATAAATTAATCAATTCGTCAGAAAGAAAAGGGTTATCCGACCTTAAATAAATTGGGATATTGTCAGATTTAAGAATTATTATGAACTGTTTACGACTTAGTTTAAATTTAATTGATAGATGGCTTTGACGCCAAATTAAAAGTCGCTTTGGTATCGCGTTTAGTATAGGAAACTAGTTTTTATATTAAATGAGCTATCAAGAGTTACTAATTCAGATCAGTGCATAGTGGCTTTATTTTCAACTAGCTTTTGCCCGCAGTTTCTTTCACGTACATAAAATATAGCCAGAAAGAACCCAACTTTCTCTCAGTGAGAAAATTTTAGCAATCGGACCAGTACTTTCAGAGATTACATACTACAAACAAATAAAAAAAAACAACTTTACCTGTTTAATATATTACTGTAGATTTTTCAGTAGATTACCACCAGCTCAACCTCCCCCAAATACCACCCCGTTATTTAACATGAACGTTATATTACAACATTACAAAAACAATACTGTATTTTACTCAACCCTAATAAATAAAGGCAAAAATAAGGATTGTGACAAACATGAAATTACTAAGAAAAAATAAGACATAAGAACTGAACCTTCTCCTAATAACAAGGAAGAAGGTCACAAGGATGATAAACATCCAATTAACCCCACCACCATTCTCACTATCATCAAGCGTACTTCAACAAAACCAACATGTAGTTTAAGATTACGCCCCCGTCAAACAGCTGAAGCCCTTGAAATGTATAAAGAGAAACCCCAACACCTCTGAAGAGAGTACTACCAATGTAAGGCTTACGAACGTAATCCTTCGTGTGCTCAATCTGTTGCCAAGTGATTTGAGATTAGATCCACAATGTAACTATCTACAGTAGGTCTTCATCCTTTAATTTGCAAAGGATCTGAGATATGCAGTTTTTTACATAGATTTAGTAATCGTTTTTGACATGAGCTTAGTAATCTAGGCTAGCGTGCTCCATCTTCGACCACATCATCGCTTACCATCAGGTGAGATGGTGGTCAAACTCAAGCCTAACAATAATGAAAAAAAAAATTGTAATTACTTCAAACATAGGACTGCACGGCGTTGTATCGCGAGAGAGGTGATGCTCCAGGACTCGACCGAGACATGACCACAACCACTCTGTCAAGAGTGCATGACTTAGAAGAAGAATTACTTATAATCCGTCCTAATGCATTGTAGTTTAGGACGTTAGTAATACTCAAGACTGTACAATAAATGTAGCATTCGAAGAAAAATTATGACGTACATATTATTACTAAGCTAGTAATAGACGTCCTGATATAGACCGCGTCATAACGTCACCAACCGCTCTATCAAGAGCTTATCGAAGCAAAAGAAGTACCTGTATAATCATCATGTCAATTGAATAGGATCATTTTTATTTTAAATATTGCTTCGGCTTTTAAAAGTGGACGTGGAATTACTGTAGACTTTGCAGACTCAAATTGTTTTCTATTTTGATCCATTTTTTCATTATTATTTCACCTAGCTCAGGAGCCAGGGTTTTAATTGATGTATCAATCTATTTATGTCAATAAAACATAAAACAAACTATTTATTTATTTCATTCTTATTTTAACCGATTTTGATGAAACTTGGTACACGGATAGACCATGTCCTGAAATAGGACATAGGATACTTTTTATCCCGGAAATATGTTTCCTTGGGATAATTTTCCGCTATCACGCGGGCAAAGCCGCTGGGAGCAGCTAGTGTATCTATAAGCTATGTTTTATTTCCGAAATATAAATGGAAAAGACTACGTAGAAAAAAAAAAGAGTTTCCAGTACATTGTATCCATAATGTTTACGTTTCTCTCGTGTCTTCTAATATTTCGTGTAGATCTAATGATTACTTATCATCAAATGCCTGAGCGATGATATTTTTGTGTATTGTTGTAACGTAATTGGTTTCTATTCATCTTTCTTTATTATTGTGTTGGTTATAACGAAATGGGTACTTTTCTAAGGAAATGATATATTGTAGGAGTATATAGTTGATACTTATAATTACCAGCACTAAGCAATTTTCTTTAAAGATAAAATGTGACGTTAACATTTCAATGGTTGCTCTGGCAAGAGCCAAAGACTTGCCTAATATTAGTTGATAAGGTAAACTAATAAGGCAATTTGTATACAAATATTAATGAATAGATATGCTGTTTATTAGACACCATAAAACATTAGTAAAATTAACAATCTTTGGCTTTGATTATGGGTTTGACAGATAATGAGAAAAAATACGGTAGTATTCCATGGTTTATTATACATACATATTACAAATAAAAAGTTGTAAATTCATTTAATTTTAATATTAAAAATGGGTCGCATCCTCCACTAGTACGTTTATTGCTCAAAGCAGATTTTGTCGTTTTCAAAAATTCACAAACAGATTTCAACGCAAAAACTACATAAAAGAAAATACGTTCGCAAACTAATCCTAAATCACATATACTAGCTACCGGTCCATTTGTAGGTTATTGGTATATTTTCAGTCCATATGCTGTTATAGCTCGGGCGTTGCCAACACTCGCGAATATCGGTCGGATTTTAGCTAGAAAGGAAATCAGTTTTCTCTGATATGGTACATAACACTTTATATATATAGTTGTAGCAGAATATACTCGAAATATGTTCTGTGAATGATATGTGGCTTAGTGCTGTCCAAGTGTTCAATTTTATAGTCTAGTAATCTTGCTACATCTTTATGACTTCCAAAAGCTTTTGCACTAACTCGACATATATTGGCATTATTACTTTGGTTATCTTGTTCTTTTATTTAATAAAGCGTAAACCCGCTTTTTAACCGACTTCTGAAAAAAGAGGAGGTTCTCAATTCGGATGTAAGTATTTTTTTTTATGTTTGTTCGCGCATAACTTCTTCATTTGCCAACCGATTTGAAAAATTCTTTTTTTGTTAGAAAGGGTATTTATACTTTCCAAATGGTCCCATAGTCACCAATTTAGGATCTGATGATGAAATCTTGGCAAAATTGAGGAAGCTCCTCAAATTTAATTTAATTTTTTTGTGAAATTTGAACTAATCAATTTGACTACCAACCCACACGTTACAATATTTCTAATCTATCTATTAAGTGTATTTTGTCCCACTGATAGACAAGTTATTACCCTTTCCTTTATCTATATAATTCTGTTTTACTAGCAAAAAGCGGGCCAGTTCTTAGAAAAATAAAAATGTTTCCAACATTAGTAAATGTCCGCATTGTACAAATATGATATTACCTATTTTTATCTTCTACTGTGTTGTTATTGCGAAGAAATATAAAAAAGATTTTGTTAGGAGTTGTGATCGTTTTAAGAACTTTCATAATATATTTTTAGGTTCTATGAGTACTTTCTTATACTACTGTGAGTATATTGATGGGTTGTATTACATATACTTTATCTATTTTTAATATTATAAAGAGGTAAAATTTGTAAGTTTGTAAGTTTGTATGTAGGGGGTAATCTCTGGAAGTACTGGTCCGATTGCTAAAATTTTTTCATCGATAGAAAGCTGCTTTATTCCTGAGTGACATAGGCCATATTTTATGTACGCGGGCGAAGCCGCTGGCAAAAGCTAGTTACTTATAATATGATCTAAAACGATTTTATTATTTATTTATTATTTTGTTTTAAATTTAGGTTTTACAACTTTTTGATTTTTTTAATGGAATTTAACATCAAATAACGTTTCCCCATCTAGGCCGAGTGAGAGAAAATGTCAGATATACACTGACTAAAACCCACCCTCTCTTCAATTGCCCTTTTTACTCCTTGGCTATTAGCGTGTTTTATTCGAAAAATCCCAGCGCCTATGGTAAATTTATTACTTTCCCTTTCAACTTGGTTTTTCAAATCATCTTTGCAGATGTTGCTATTTCTGAATTAAATTATTATTTCACATAAAACTATGAGCATTTGGATCAAATATATATAAGGTATGTTATTGAGGATTTTCCAAATAAACCACAAATTGTTTCTCTGAAAATCAAAGATTTGTTTATTTAATACGTCTTTACTATATTACAACGTTTAACTATGACCATTACTCCTATAACTTACCTGAAAATCAAAGAAACGACATTTAAAGTTTACTAGTATCGCCTCCTCAATTATATCCCTTTATTTTATCTTTTTACAATAGAATTTTTAACAATAAAATATGCAAAATAATCTAAACATCATCTGTCATTCAACCACACGTCACCCCGTTCCACAGAATATAAATTCCATTGACAACTTCAACGCGCGTAATGAAATGTCATTTCATTACATATATAAATCCAAATATATAATAAATAATGAGTGTTAGATAGCTTTCATTATATTATCATCATACTCAGTGGCACTTCGCCCTCTATTGATTTTATTGAAGTACCTATGTTTATATTGTAATTTTAGTGATTGAAATTATTATTATTGAGTGATAATCGCCTCTATGGTCTAAAACCGAAACTGGTCCCAACTTAATCCAGGTCCTACAAAAAGTTTCGTCTCCACATAAGTACGTATACCCAATATTTCTTCAAACTATATATCGGCTTAACACCGTAAAGAAAATCTATTTCTGGTACATAACCTTTGCATTTCTAGGGATAAGAAGGATTGATAAAGGTAGCCTCGAATATATTGATCTGTGTCGGATTACCACAAAATCTTCAAACAGCACTTTTATCACCTCATTTGACTACTCGCTTTTTTCATCGGATTCGCCCGCATGAAAAGTGGTGTCTACGGTTTCATTGAAACAGTTATTACGGTCCTGGTGTGCTATTCTCCAAGAAAATAGCCTTAAGCACAGTGCTATTCGCAGTGACAAAATCCAAATAGGTACATTGGATTACAATGTAATGTACCTATACACTGGGTTGTTAATTCTATGTATTGCGCTTTCGACTTGACGCTGCGGCCAGCGCTGCGCTATAAGCCGTTTTCTTAAAGAATAGCATCGCTTGACCCCAAATGTCAACTAAAGGAATACAGGGTTTTTAGTCAGTATAAGTCTGACACTTCCACTCACTTTATCCAAAGCGGAAGGAGTCATTTGACGCCATCGTAAAAATAAATAATAATGAAAAGTAGCGGCTTCGGCATAGCCGATGCCTTCTAAAGTTACGGGAAATTTCTGAAAGGGAAACTAGTCCTAGAACGCATGACGCGTGCATTGATAAGTATGTTAAGAGCCGGTTGTAGTCACTGAGTATTTTGTATGAACTCTTCCCGGGTCTATGTCGATTTCGCGGCCTCATAATGCCTTGTTTTGCCCGGTGGTTAGTCATAAATAGTCAATTCATTCATTGCGTGTGCAGTTAAGGAGTGGAATTCCTTGCCGGAATCTGTGTTTCCTGATAGCTATAACCCGGGAATCTTTAAGTCGAGAGTGAATAGGTTTCTTCTAGACAAGCGCGTTCCATCGCCGACCGAATCGTCGCTTTCCATCAGGTGAGGTAGCGGTCAAGGGCGAACCCATCAACAATAAAAAATATTTTCATGATGTTCTAGATTTTATATTTGTGAATTTCCAGAAGCTTAAAAAATATCAAAATGAGTAAAACCTTTTTTTTTTAAAAGGTTACTTTAATCACTAAAATAACAATATAATAATGAAAATAATTGTAATTAATAATTTGATGTACTGTATGGAATAATAATAATATCGAATGACTCAGTATAATAATTAATCTATGAATCTGTAATAATTTGTTTGTAATTTTTGTTGTATTAATCAATTAATTTGCATGCAATATAAACGATATAACTAAATGTCGCTGTGCCCTTCCGGGGTCCATGTTTGAGACAATATAATTATGTAACAACTATTCACAACATGTGTGCAAATAAATAAATAAATATCGTAGAAACACAATACATATTATATTAAAAAATAGTCACCATTATGAAGGTTGTAATTTGATTCGAAGACGAAAAAGATAAAAAGACGTGGGCGTGGAAAAATTATAAAACCTTTCTTCCTAATATTTTATTTATCATCCCAAAAATTTCCTGTTAACCTTTGATATTTTATTAATATCTATTTTTGAAATTATTCTTTGCTTGACAACTATTATATCAACTATCTATTTATAAACCATCGAAAAAGCAATTTTTCTCAAACAAAAAACATGAAATTGCTAAAAAAACTTGTTTTTTATAAATTGTCAATCGTGTTTGTTGTAAGTATCTATAATATTTTCTTCAAAATATATCAAAATCTTGCTACCACAAACTGTACACCAAGCATATAAATAACATCGATGATATTGGGTTTTTTTTATCTTTTAGCAGCATGAATTCATAGTAACAAATCAAAGCCTGGATTTATGTCCAGTAGATGACAAGTGGTTCGCTCCATATTAGCTGTGACTTAACAGGTACACACCTCTGGCACACATTCGTACGTCTAACCTCTGAAAACTAAAGGCGTGATGTTATCAAAATTAATATCATATCATCGCCAGCTTCTGCCAGCAATCCGCTCGCGTGATAGTAAAAACCCATGTGCCAAATCAGCTCAGAAATCATCATGTCAGCCGAAAGATGTCCACTGTTAGACATAAGCCTTTCCAAGTGTCACCATAACACCCGGCGTGGTAAGTCCCCTCTTTGAGGCGTGGCTGAAAAGACCTCACGGCGTCCTTACCTTCCGCATGACGCAGGTCCTCACCGGACATGGCAAGTTCGGGAGGTTCCTGCATCGGATTCAAGCGGATGAGACGCCCGGGTGTCGCCACTGTGCGCAACGCCCGGAGGACACGGTGGAGCACACCGTCGCGGTGTGCCCTGCCTGGGCGGAGCATCGCCGTGCCCTCGTGGGGGCGATCGGCGGCGGAGACCTCTCGAGCCGGGCCCTGGTCGAGGCCATGGTCTGGAGCGAGGAGGAATGGCAGGCGGTCGCCTCCTTCTGCGAAGCAGTAATGCTTGCAAAAGAGGAGGCCGACCGCATCAGGCAACGGCGCCCTCGTCGCCATCGCCGGGATTCCGATTCCGATTTCCGGCCACCGTAGACGCGGGCACGCGGACGGCGAGCCATGGGTAGCTCGCTGTCCGATCGTCCGGTAATGGACCGAGTCCAACACGTCGACGGCGCGCACTGTTCCCGCGCGCCTCAAGGAGTTGTCAGCAGCAGGAGGGGCCCAGCTGGGTCGTAGCTTACTGGGGACAGGGTTGTCCGAAAGGGAGCTCGTGCCCCGGTATGAAGGCTAGAA
This sequence comes from Mythimna lalbum, assembly GCA_949319445.1. NCBI lineage: Eukaryota > Metazoa > Arthropoda > Insecta > Lepidoptera > Noctuidae > Mythimna > Mythimna lalbum. Next base: position 2,513,261 of record OX439356.1, on the reverse strand, counting down.
GGAACGGGGTGGGGTTTTTAGTCAGTAAGAGTCTGACACTATCATCTTTGACAAATCCCGCTCCACCCAAGAGCGGGTTTTGTCAAAGATGATTTTCCCCGTCAACAAAAAAAAAAAAACCATAACACCCGGCCATGTGCGTCTCACAGCCGTTAAACTCCCCCGCCTTTTACTAGGTCATTGGTCTACCTTGTGGGAGGCTACCAACACTGAATCTTCTGGTACGTGGTCGATACTTCAGAATCTATCATCTCCATCATCCTTTTATTTGAGCAATATGCCCTGCCTACTGCCACTTAAGCAGTTCAGGTATTTAAGCGTAAAAAAGAAACAAACTATATTATTCACATACACACAAACTATCGTCTTTATAATATGCTAAACCTGCCTACACACCTAAATAGACAATTTCTCTCCGTTTTTTAATCATCCAATTCATTCATATATTCAGTACAATTTTCACTGAAACTCGTAGAGGTACGCAACCATATACATACATATATGTGGTTTCCGTATTGTATATACATGTATGGTAAGTCGAAATCCGGAGATGCCTCGGGACTTATTAACGCATTCTCTACTTCCCACTGTGATTCACTGGCGTATTTCAAACGCTTCTTTTCTGGTTTGGTTTAAGTGATGAGAGGACGCGAGTGCAACAGGTCTATTTAATCTAAAAAAATTTCTTCTTTATACATAATTATACTTGTTTTAATAGGTCATAAAGTACGAACTACTGATTCTGTAATTGTTTTGTTAATTTTTATAAGTTTTGGAATCCAACATTAACAAATATAGGTACAAGATGAGTAATTTTAGCAAGAACCTCTTATTATAGTTTTAATAAATTATTATGTCAATTATGTGAAACTACTGTTTAATGATTTTAATAGGCAGGTTAATCAAAACTACAATAGCCACTCTATCTAATTAACAATGATTGAATGTTATTGCGAAATAGTATAAAAAAGTGAGCTAAATTCGAAATAAAAAATATATTAAATACTAACATACGAGTAATACGCATGTTATTATTTAAAAATTATATGAAAAGAACCTCGAATGACTAAATTAATAAATCCAAAAGGGTATCGAATTAATATTCGGAACTCGTAATTAATTTAACTGTAGCAATTAAATTAACATACATAGGTCGAGGGTCACTTATGTATCGTACAGTTAATATTTTAGCATTATTTTTGATTACTAATTAAAAACATGGATTTTTTAAATAACGAAAAAAAAAAAAGAAAAGAAAACTCGCACAGTAAACAAAATCGCATTTTTTTTTAAATTATAATCATGTGAATAAACACATACAAATATAAAAAATATATATAAAGATATCATTTTTTTTATATTTGTATGTGTTCAAACAACACCAACAAAAAGCAACTTATTTTTTAAATTTTGAAAAAGAGTTGCTTTTACCTTATAACGATATAGGTTTTCCAACAGTGAAATAATTTGTAATCGTACGAGTATATAGACTTCCAGTCCTACATCATAAAACTTGTGACGATAAATATCCTAGAATTAGCCTTTGCAATCTAGTTTTGCGTTCATGCAGTACACAATTATTTGTGTGACTGCATAAACCAGGAACGTCCAATATTATTCAGACCATTAAGGACACAAACTAAGCAGCTAAGCTGATACAATCAGATAGCGAAATCGAATGTGGCAGCCCTAATTACTTTACCGTATTCCGTATAGCCGTATTGGATGTTAGTGAATTGGCTTACGTAAATCTGGTAGCGCTGTTAGGAACCTAGTCGATGGTGTTAGGGTAATGGAAATATGCAGATCTAGAATGAAGTCAATCCAATTTATAAACTCTTAAAATGGAGTATTATTATGTTCAGAATTATAACTATAACAAATTACCAGTGAGTTAGAAAAAAAACATAGCTTTTTTTGGTGGCTTGCAACCATAACTCGTACCACAAGAACTGTGCATATTTTTGGCATTCAAAGACACACAACTACTGTGTTGCTTTATTTTAGTGAAAGTATTTTCATACTCGAATAAGTACCTACGTAAAAAAAAAAACTTAAAACCTCCGGAATAACGTCTACAAATCGCTTCCGCTTATGTCTTAAAACACATCCTTAACAGTGTTGCTCTGATTCTTTTTTATGTTCTTGTTTTAAGAATGCTTTCATGGTTTCTAAAAGGCGGCGTATGATTTGTTGCCGCGAATATTCCGAATACGCGCTTTGTTGGTCCCTAAATAACTATGGAAAAAGGATTGCTTGGTACTTTTCTCTTTTTACGAAGTTAACGTCTTGAAATAGAAAGCAATTTGAGGGTGGAGTGAGTAATGGTGGATGAGGAGGAGTTAAGTCGTTTTATTTTATTGTTTTTATCCTTTTTATTTTTGACATAAATTTAGACCATCTTGTAGCAATCTATATACTTACATATAAGTTGAAAACATATTCCAATAATGACTATTCAAATCCAAACCCAACTCAAATGGATCCCAAACCTAAATAGAGAATTTAACCAAAGGAAATATTCACTATTAGATCCGACCAGCAAAATAAACAAGAACGCATTAACGGCTAATGGCGAAGGTGGCTCGCTTCAGAATGACGAACAAACAAACAATTGTGCTAGTACTCAACTCTTTGTTGAGTGTTTACTATGTGTCGTTGGATCCTTTTGCCTCTTCGTTTATTTTGATGATCCTGAAGAGTTTGCGTTTGAAAGATGCGCTTTGTTCCAGGAATAAATCTTGGGGTTTGATATGTCGGTTTATACTGTGTTTAAGGATGAAACGGTATTGAACAATGATATAGTAGATTCAAGATATATCACAGAAATCAGATTTATAAATGGAGATAGTGAGTGACCAGAAAAATGCAATATTTTATAATGAATGTGACAAGGACAAAGCAATACATTCTATTACAACGTTCCTCAATAAACCCTTTACTGTTTAGCCTGCTCGTCATTAGAATGTATGGCCAGCGTCAATAATATGCGCGCAATCACTTCCTGTATACAAAGAGTATTCGTAAAGGATCTTTATTTTATATTATGTTGTTGCCTAAATTTAGTATGTATGCATTTGATCTTTTTGTTTGTAGGCAAAATATCTGTTCATTTCGCGTCACTTTGGTAGAAATCGCGGCAAGCGATAAGGTTCGTAAATTATACGTCCTATTTTAGTTTATGATTTCCGATAAATTATTAGTAATCTTAGTCTGCCAAACAATAATATAAAATATTAAAAATTCTAATCTTTTTTAAAGATGAGTTTTTGATAGAGCAGAGACAGATATTTTACGAGACTTTGTTTTTGAAAACGATATAAACAACAAAAACAATCCACGTCAAACTGACAGTCGAGTGAAACAAAATAAGCATAACAAAAGAAATAAGCTAATGCAGTTAGAAACTAACTCAACCCTAGCTTCGATAGAGAACTTCGAGCAAATGTAGAAGCAAAATTTTGCAAGACTTGGCTCGATAAAATGTTAAAAGAAAAATAATATGGAAAATTTCTTTTGCATTATTAAAAATATGCACCAGAAAGTGCAAAGCCATTCAAGGATAAGTTAAACAGTTTTTGTTGCGCACTGAAATTGAAAGACTTAAGATTGTTTCCAAGAACTTTATGATAAATGGGCTTTCCATACTTTGGATGTTATTTCTCGATTATAAAGTTCAGTTTGTTCTTTAAGAAATTTCGTTAAAAAAAAAGAACGAATCACCTACGGCTGTTCAGCTAAGTTGTAACTCACCTGCAAAAAATAATTCTAGAACATATGTCTATACATTCTTCGTAAAAAGGTGTTGTCAAAAATAACCTTTCAAACTTAAGTAATAAAACATTCAATTCCGTAAAAAGATGCCATTTATTCTAAAGTATTTCCCAAAATAACAAGAAAGTCATCGACGCAAAACACGGTTAGTTTACCATTTCATCACAAACTGTTTACTTTAGGAAGCTCAAGTCCTTGGCATTTGAAGTTCTACAAGGGAAAATTCAAACCTAACATTCAAGGGTCTGAAGCGTCTATTTTTGTTCGTAACGAGGCATATTTACTTTAATCAAAAAACTTTCGAGAGCTTAAAAAAAGAGTTTAAACATTTTCCGCATCGTCGAGCAACTTCCTTTTAGTATATATGTTGCTTAACTTAACGAAAGAACGGAACTGCCAATAACAGAACTCTTTAAGACTGAGACTTTTGTTTTGAAAGGGGATTTTATAAAAATAGAGATATTGTTTCAATGTGAGCCTGGAGATAGTTCAGGGGATTGTTTTATTCTTTGAATGGAGTTTAAATCTACTTAGTTTTGTCTAGTTCTGGATATTGGTTGAATATTTTTTATCGATTTTGGTTTTTTGTCTCATCCTTTCTTGTTGCCGTTACATATCGGTTTGTTTTGTCTTTAACCTACTACTATTGTAATATATATATATTTTTTTTACATAATTCACACAGGGGCCATAATCTTTGCATAGTCTTTGGTAATCAGTTCACTTAAGCTTCTCATAACGATAGCTCTATCTGTATCTTGTTTTTTTATTTTATATGTCGTAATAGTTTCCCACTAACCGGGGATTCTCCTTGGGTTGGGTTGGTTTTATAAGTGCCCATGTAGACCTATGTGAAATAAAATATTTTGACTTTGACTTTGTTGTACTTGCATAGCGCGTATAGGGATAGTCATTGGTTGATACATTCCTTGAAAAGTATTTAACTGCGAGAGTTGGTTTCGGTCCTTCGTACATCTTGCAAAGATCTAGGAAGATTCCAAGGATCCTGAGATATATAAATACATAAATATAAACTTAATAGTGTATTAATATAAGCGATTCCTTTTCACTCTATTACCGTCCGCACCGCACATACCACCAAGCTGAATCTCATAACAATCTCCTAAAGGAAAATGAAGTCCTTTGTCAACTACCGCTTTCATCTTCAGCTTAGCAACGTCAAACATTTTTGGTCACTCAATAACCTTTGACAAGCGGTGTGTATCGAAATGCCGTCGATGACGTCACTGGGGCGGCCATTAACTACAAATAGCGAGCGGCATGAACAGTTTCCGGTTGGTAGTGCGCGAGATTGCAATCAGGCGTTTGATAGACTGTTGAACAGTGTCGGGTCTACAATATCGCTCGTAAACGGACGCTCATGGTAAGCGGTAATGAGTGGTTTAGGAAGGAATGTTTTACATGTTCCAAAATTGGGGAATATGTTTGCAGCATTCCCGTGTTTGCGGTGATACACATTCTCTATTATATTAATTGCTTTCTAGTAAAATAGGCTAGTTGCAAAGATGTAATAAGTTCGTCTTTTAGATTATCCAAAAATAAGTTCTACGTATTATTTGTAAATTAAACCAAAAATGACAAAGATATAGCCCATTAAAGTTACGTGTCGTCGCGCCGTGCTGCATTTTTTCGCACGGGGTGACGTCACACGTCATTTTAATGGGCTATATCTTTGAATTGAAAATATTTCAAAATTCTTAATATAGGGCTTTATTATCACAATTAATCCCATTAATATTAAAGAGTGGGGGAGGAAATCATTAAATAATTTCACAGCTCCAATAAAAAAAAAACTGCGCAGGTGTGAGTCGAACTCGCGCTCTGAGGATTTCGTACAAACTTACCTATGAAAACGGATCAATTTCTGTATTGAGTTATGTAAATTTTTCTGAATCGTTTTAGAGTTAATTTTTTGTGACATAATTACAAAACTTAGTTTTCAGATGTTTTTCTATACTTGTGCTACGATGTACCTTGCTTCGTACCAAATTTTTAGATTCTAGGTCACCTATGAATTTTGTTTATCCTGTGTATCGAAATATACCTACATTTTTTGCCACTTTATGTCGCGGCATATTTTTTTTTCCATTAACTCAGAAGTTTGATATTTTCACAGCTTCAAGGAACCGCAGAGTTGAGTATATGGTTTTAATTTAAACTCACTATCTCTACGCGTTCCCGAGATACAGGGACTTGACTGACAAACAGAAAACAAAGTGATCCTAAACAAAGGGTTCCAATTTTTCCTTTTGAGGAACGGAACCCAATAAAAGAGCAGACCATTGTCCTAAAATAGCTATATTAATTCATGAATCCCCAAGCGACCACCGGTGGCCGCGCATCTATTGTCTTACTATTGTGTCTCTAATTGACGGTATCTGAAGGGTTAAAATATGTGAAAAACAAACTACAAGCCAGTTACCTCCATATAATCGCCAGTCATGCCGTAATTATAATTGTTGTTCCGCTCGCAATTCTCTTTAGTCCACCGGAGGTAGGTGTCAGTCACTGTTGAAAGCCTGTCGCTCACTGTTATACACATTGTGGTCGACATTGCCGCATGGTTGGCAGAATCTCACGTCATTTCTGTGTACGATAATTAATTTGTTATTATTGTTCCATAGATTGCTTTTACCTCACTATACGTTATTATTATTGAAATTAATTAGTAGTACAGTTTTGACTGATAAGAAGCTAATTGCTGACGTCATTTGTAATTTGAGTGGCATTTTGGTTTAGTGTTTAGAGACCGTGACTGCTTTCCTACCCAAAACAAATGTTTGTGTGATATGATATGTATATAATATGTATGTATTTAGAAATATATAAGTATTTTTATCAGTTGTCTAGTACTCATAACACAAACTCTGCTTAGTTTGGGACTAAGCGTTGTGTGATTTATCATCATCATCATTATATCAGCCGAAAGACGTCCACTGCTGGACATAGGCCTCCCCCAAGCTTCGCCACAACGACCGGCCCGTCACGCATCCATCGGATTCCCACCACCCTGACCAGATCGTCGGTCCACCTTGTTGGAGGCCTTCCAACGCTGCGACTTCCGGTACGTGATCGCCACTCCAGAACCTTTCGTCCCCATCGACCATCTGTTCTGCGTGCAATGTGCCCTGCCCATTACCACTTAAGTTTGGCGACTCTTTGAGCTACGTTGGTAACTTTGGTTCTTCTGCGGATATCTTCATTTCTGTGATCACGCAAGGAAACTCCGTTGTGTGATTGTTGTAGACTATTATTATTATTACAACTTACTGCTTAACCTGTATTAATCTGATAGTATACTGAAATAAATTGGGATAACTACGAAAAACCATCTTTGAACAATTATTTAGTTTATAATATAAAATCATTGTATAATAAAAGGTCTGAATTTACTGTATTCTAACGATGTCATTTTTGAATTCATATTTGTCTAAAGTCTCATTGCATCTTGAAACATGATTCCGGATTAGCATAATCGTTGTCTTGAAAATAATCGAATCGGAATCAACATTTAGAATCGAGAAATCTTCGTATCAACAGATCACGGTTCACGCTCTACTGAGCAGCGTTTTGAACCGTTTGGAAGGAATATTTCAATAGCTGCCGAGTCATTTTCTATATTGCTCAACAGATGTACTGGCTCGTTTGAAAGCCCCTGTCTAGGGACGTATCGCGTGTGAGATTTATAAGCCCGTTCGCGTAGCTATGAAAATAAATTCTTAGTTCCAAAAGTTTATGTGAGTTTTATACTGAAAGGTGGATATAGCTTTAGGTTGTTTACGATAAGTGAGTCGAAATTTACCAACCTACTATTATCGATAAAGTATAATGGATTTCGGAAATTGTCGATGAGCCGTGGTAAATTTAGTCATATAGATAATTTTGGTGTCTTCAAGCCTGGAGTAAGGCTCTTAATAAACTAGTGCGCCTCACTATCAAAGATTGCATGTACGTAGTACATATTATTTATCGATGGCATCACTGCTTACCATCAGGTGGGATCGCAGTCAACCCCTTGTTTATATCGTATAAAAAAAAAACAGAAATACTTGTAATTTTTGAAAGAACTATAGATCTATAAGAGAAGAAAACAGACCAATAAGAGTACAGACAAAGAGACTAAACCAGAAATTCCCCACTCTTGTACACATATGTTTAGGGCCTTACCATGATGTGTAAAAATGGCAAACATGTAAGTGAGAAAGAGGGATAAAGCTACACACTCTATATAGCTCCATCCCTTTAACAGTTCCGTTAAGGTCGTTAAATGGATATCGTTAAAAACTCGTGGATATCGTTAAAAACCCTTTTAACGAGATCCATTTAATGACCTTACCACGGGGTAAAGTCTCTGTACGATGTACTCAATTATTCTAAGAAACTCACGTAACACCTGGAACCACTGCTGATGTAATTGAGAGTAATCTTATCAAACAATTCTATCGTCTAAATCTAAATCTTGTCTGCACCAACAACCGCTGTACTGTCAGTGCAAAATCCAATAGTAAAGCAGAACACAATAATACTAAGTACAGAAACGTTTCCATTGGAAATGTATCTAGAGGAGATTATTCCGGAATCATGAACATAGATTTTGAAATGTTTACGAACAATAGAACGGAGCACGGTGCGGTAGAGAACAAGAGAATTTCGATGTCATAGGATTTGCATGGTACTGAATATTTCAATCAATTTAGATGTTATGGAACTGGGAGTAAGTTGTGTAGGAATATAGGTCATATTAATTTGTTTGAGAATAAAGTTGAACTTATCATATCAGTACTAATTAGGCCATGGGCCCGTTTCTTACAAGGAAACTCGAAGCTCTGAAACGCGAGCTAAAGGTGAAACATAGGAATGCGTTTCAGTCGATAAAAGTCTGACGCCTGCTCCATGCTAGAGCGAGAGACTTCATTGGATAATTGAATAAAATATTAATAAATAAGTTTGAATAGTATAATTTATTGATTTCTTCATATAATTTCACTTTTATGACACTAATGAAGCTATTAAACACTAGATGTTGTGTATAGTAATAATATTGGACTTCAGATTTATGTACTATAATATTATGTTGTCTTGACTGTGCTGAATCGTCTTAGAGTGTAGTCTGTCTGTGTGTGTAAGTGTTACAATAAATATCTTAACTGCCTTTTGCTAATGACACAAATTATTATGTTAAAATGGACCATTCAGCTGCATATTTGAAAAAAGCTGTACTGTGAATGATTTCCGAACAAGAAAAACGAGCATTTAATATTATGACCAACTAACCAAGTTTTAACTCCACTAGAACTAATAGTTTTATTTTTATTAAAAAAGTCCTAAAATTAGCAACAATCATTCACTCGGCATTATTTTATAGTCATTGATACAAATGGCTGTTGAAGGAAATGTTACAAAAGTAACTTAGCCGTACAATCGGGTTTTCTTACAGCTAACTTTAATATAATTACACATACCATGTAAAAAATTGTATACATGAGGATAACCTTTTTCTTTATGAAGTTATCTTGTCCTTAAACTTACTTTTAGACAGCAATTATTTTTCGTGTGATAAGTATACTATTGGGTCTTATTCTTTTATTTTAATTCACACTAGCGCTTGCCCGCAGCTTCGCCCGCGTAGGTAGATAAAATAAAGCCTACGTCACTTATGAATGAAACAGCTTTATATTCATGAAAAAAAATTTGCAATCGGATCTGTACTTCCTGAGATAACTTCCTACAAACAAAAAAACAAACTTTATAATATAAGTCTAGATTTTATATTGATACCACCTTGAAAAATAGTGCATAATTTGAATGATTTATTATGTTTTCGTATACACATGTAATGAAATGACATTTCATTAATTCAAATTTGCCGCGCTTCGCGCGTTGAAGTTGTCAATGGAATTTATGTTCTGTGGAACGGGGTGACGTGTGATTGAATGGCAGATGATGTTTAGATTATTTTGCATATTTTATTGTTAAAAATTCTATTGTAAAGAGATAAAATAAAGGGATATAATTGAGGAGGCGATATTAGTAAACTTTAAATGTCGTTTCTTTGACTTTCAGGTAAGTTATAGGTGTAATGGTCATAATTAAACGTTGTAATATAGTAAAGACGTATTAAATAAACAAATCTTTGATTTTCAGAGAAACAATTTGTGGTTTATTTGGAAAAACCTCAATAACATATCTTATACACATATATCTTTTATTTTGGGTTTCAAATGGAAAAAGAAATGCCCAATCTAATTAAGATACCTACCCAAATGATTAAATAATAAAACATTCAAGTCAAATATATTTAAATTAGGTAATTACGTGGCTATTTTCCACATGTTTCCCCCAAAGCGAGATTAAATTTAAATGAGCCGTTACTTCTTAATGATTACCGCAAAGTTATTTACGTTTAGTTAAACAAAAAAGTCCTTGTCTGCCCGTCAGACATTTTGGGAGTTTGTATTTATAGGACATGTTCAATTAGTAAAGTTGTTATTTTTGTAAGCACACTTTCGGTTTCTATTTTTATTTTTTCTTTTTTTGACAACAAGTGCTTTACAAGAGTCATGAAAGTTTATTATACGAGAAAAGTAGGTAGGTTTATTATTATTATCTATAATAGCAATATAGGTCATAATAATCCTAAAAATGGAACTAACGTAAGGGGCTTTAGCCCATGGCCACTTGTCTTAACTTGTAGCATCGCTGTTGCACGTTTGCTTCGATACAGTCGCGATGCAGTCGCGATGCAGTCGCTAGCTGTTTGCTCTACACCACGATTACCAGTCGCGATGCAAACGCGATACTGTCGCATTTCTGTCGCGATACAAACGCAATACTGTCGCGTTGCAAACGCGATTCACTAAGGCTACAACTGGTGTTCACCACCCTCCCTCCGTTCTCTCCCCGATGTCGTCCAACACGGTCGCGCGTTTGCATCGATATAGCCGCGATGCTGTAGCGCATTACTAGCGCGTCAGCATCGCTTCTGTAGCGCGATGTAAATGCCACTAACGCGCGTTAGTAGCGATACTGACGCGCAACATCATCGCTACAAAAAGTCGCCGTAAACGTGGAACTTTAGCTACATATTTTATGCGGTTGCTGTTCTAATTGACTAATCACGGTATCTACTGGAACCACATTAATAAATCAGTTAACTTGACCTATTGCGGTCCATTATAATACTGGGATTGTCTCCTGCTGCGCCATAATACTCAATTCTCCGCTTTCCACATCTAGTCTATAATATCAGCTACCGTTTGCGTAATTTTTTAATACTGCAGCATATGCTGAGACAAGAGTCTTTTTGGCATCGCGCAGGGCGTTGTTTTTATGTTGATATTTTATTTAGTTATGTATGACAACGGGCTACCGGTACATGGTGGACATCCCACCCATACGCACAAAAAGTTTTGGGAACACTTTCATTGTGCGTACAGCTAGGAAGTAGAATTCTCTGCCGGTGTCTGTACTTCCTGATAGCTAACCGGGGCGTCTTTAATTTAAGGGTGTATAGATTACTTCTTGGCCAGCGTGCTCCATGATGGTCGTTTTCCATCAGTTGAAATAGTAGTCAAGCGCTAGCCTAACTACAGTAGAAAAATGATCACATAATAGTTTATTTTGTCTGGTTGATTGTCTTGTGTTAGCTACAAATGACTTTTTTTTTTCTTTCTTTTAAACTCGTCAACCCTTCGATCTGGCGTCCCAAGCTACCATAGTTTTTTTTTCTCTCTTTATTTAGAAGTAGCTACTCCCAGCAGCTTCGCCCGCGTGATAGTAGAAAATTATCCTTAGGAACATACTTTTTCGATTGGCCTGTTGGTCTAGTGGTTAGTGGCCCTGACTGCTATGCCGGAGGTCGTGGGTTCGATTCCCACCCAGGACAAATGTTTGTGTGATGAGCATGATCATTTGTTCTGTGTCTGGGTGTAATTTATCTATATTATGTATGTATTTAGAAACATATAAGTATGTTTATCAGTTGTCTAGTACCCATAACACAAGCTCTGCTTAGCTTGGGACCAGACGGCGTTGTGTGTTAGTTGTGGAATATTATTATTATTATATTATTATTATACTTCCGGGTTAAGAATTATCCTATGTCCTATTCCAGGACATGGTCTATCCGAGTACCAAGTTTCATCAAAATACATATGTCAGTTCTATTGGGCTTTATACAGTAGAACTTAACAAAACAAACATTCCAACATCGTACATATATTTCTCTTGTGTTTTTAGACGATTTCTCCATTGCAGAATAAAATCTGACACATTCCGTCAGTCAAATCTATAAGATTTCCTACTGTACCACACTTTTCACAAATTGGTGAATTTATTTTTTCATTAAAATGCAAACTTATTTATATCTGACGTGTCCAGAAAAGTCCAGAAAGGAAACTCGAGCTCCAGTATGAAGAGGCTAGAAGGAACGGGGTGGGCTTTTTATTCAGTAAGAGTCTGACACTATCTCCCGCTCCATCCAAGAGCGGGGGTTGTCATTAGATGATTTTTGCTCACCATAAAAAAAAGTGTCCAGAAAAGTCTCGACTCATCGATCGGACATCACAAACTACGATTGTCGTTCCAGGCATTACAAAGAATGTTTATAGCTAGATAATTACAGTGTGTACGTCACAACTCTCCCTCATATATTCCACATTCGATTTCGCAAACGAACACAAATACGCTTCGGTACATAATTTTTTTTTTTCGTCACGAGCTTATCCATGCGAGCTTATACATTAACTTATCCGGTTGGCATTTAACTTAGCTCTCAAATTGTATGGAGTAAGTGGGCGAAGTAATTCACGGTTACGAGTATAGCCGTGGTAGAATATTTGAGTAAATTAAAGGAAGGTGTTTTTCGGTTGATTTGCTTGATGAAAAGGTTTAAAAAATACCGATGGAAGGAAAAACAAATTTGATAGAAATAAGCAATGAATTGATATTACACGACATGCTATTCATTTCACTTACTGAATAAACATAGATATTTAATTTAAGATAATCCATAAAAGGGGAAACTTACTGACATCAACCCACAGCCGAAACTACTTAAGAGCGTGACTTTTTCTTTTATACCATAGGCAAGCACTAAGAGATGATTGTTTTTAAATTCACTTCCTATGGATGAGGAATAGAATAGAATAGAATAAACTTTATTGAACACAAAAATAGTAACAATTTCACAGAAACTTAAATATATACAATACAACAACAACGGCACAACAGCGGTCTTATCGCTGACAGCGATACCTGGAATAGGGATTAGGAATATGGGATCCCACGGAATAAAGAAAAGTAGAGGAAGTGCCTCTTAGATATCGCGCGTGTGTCAACAGCAGACGAGATTCGCCTATTACATGTGCAGGTGAATATGGCATCTATTTCAAAAGCACTAGCGTTCTGAATAGAATAAATTGGTTACAGCGCCATCTAGCGTGGAGTAGCCGAACTCGTTGTAAATTGGTTGAAACTTCTTTATTGTTCGTGTCATGTCAAATAATGACAACTTTCTTACGTTGTAATAAGACCTAATTTATGAAAGCAATAAGAATATGATTTGTAAAAGTTAAGTTTGTAATTCGTAGCTTCGTAGCCAATCATATTACTGTTTTTTATGTGTGTAGTGTACAATTTGATACGCAAATGTGTGAGTTTGGCGACACTGGTTCCCGTGCTTAGCCACGTTAGGGGCACTTCTACCTATATTTTCTGTTCTGTGGGGGATCCAAAGTTTGTATTGAGAAACCTAATTTCAAACGAGCAAAACCACTGGCAGGAGCTAGTCATATACATAGATACGGTAAAAATACATTCATACATATAAATTGAGAAGTTATGCAAAACTTATTACTTTAGTTAAACATAAACATTTTGCTTTTAACAATATTTTAGTTTCACCAAACTCCATAACTTTACATCAAATATTTATTTTAAGAGAACACATCAGCATACTGAACTTAGTTTATGAAGCCAAAAAGTAAAGTTTACTTCGGTATTCTACTGAAACAAATATAGCCTTATTACACTCATGATTAACTTCTTAAGTTCAAAATGAAAAGCAAAAAAACAAACAAAAATAAGACAGGAATATTACAGGGGAAAGAAACCAATAAAACAACGTACTCGATTAAATTACACTTCAAATATGTATTAACTTGATATATCTTTCAAAATGGCTGCTGTTTAAGAATAAGCGATAGCGGAGAGTGACTAATCGTCATTTTATCGCAAAACTAAAAGCATTTATTTAAATAAAACTTTTTGCAGGCTCGTTTGAATTACGAGTATTAATTTTAGACTACCACAAACAAGAAAAATAAAATGATAACAATATATTCAAACTTTATTTATAAAGATTTAAATTACACGTTCCAAAGAGTATTTCTCTATGAAGAAGAACGTACAAGTAGCTTCAAGGACATAAGTAATTTTTAATCAATAGATAGTTGTAAAATTATGCCTGAATGCATGCTATTGCATTCGGCCTTATACGAGTAATGTTCTCACTGTTGGGACTCAGGCCTCTTTTCCAGGGGACAGACTGGGCCGTACCACCGCGCGGGTCCAGTGTGGACTAGTGGATGTCACGTGTTTTCCAATTTTTAGTTCTAGGGCATGCCAGTTTCCTCATAATGTTTTCTTTCACCGTTTTGAGAGCAATGGTGATGAAAAAAATTACACAAAGTAATGCGCCTGTCTGGGTTTAAACCCGAGACCTACAACTCATAAGTCGGGACCATTACCAGTCAGGCACCACTGCTCTCACAAAGTTATGATTACTTTGTAATTGTGAATTAAATTTAACATAACATCCAAAAAGACGTGCACGTTATATACATATTGTATTCAATTTGAATCATAGTATTGAGATAGGAGAAAAAGAAATGTGAAATGAATAATATGCATTCTCAAATTCCCAGAATATGTTAATCAACTTTACTAACACAAATATATGTGCCTAATAAAAACTTATAAAAATCATCAAACTAAATTAATTAGGTAATTAATAAGCTGTAAAAAAATTGTGCAATCTTCAATCTCAAAACTAATTCCATCCTACAAACTAATAGAGTCGGAAAGATCACAGAACATCGCCACTAAATCTCATCTAAAATAAAAACATTTCCTTAAATTAATACAGACATATCATAAATATAATTTAATCTTAAGACACGTAGATACGATAAATCGCTCAGACAAATCGCTGTCGCCAGTCCCCTACTGCAATCTTATCCCTAGGAGAAAAGAACGACTAGACATCGAGAATTATTGCTACTTGGACGCTAGCAGGTGCGTTCTTCACACAAATAAGACTGCTCGGTCTAAATTCGTACGTATAAGTCTACGCAGTCTAAATTCGTACGAACTTACGGTTATTGCACGATGTTAGAGTGAGTTCGAAGCGTTTAGTAGTGGATTTATTAAGATACTCATTTAGAAGTAAAAAATTATGTTGTGACTTGTACGTTTTTGGGTAGTATCGTAGTTAACTTTTGGACGTTTTACTTAATGTTAATTGGATTTTTTGCTAGTAAATATTGTTAAGTTTTTTTTCTTTACTATATATAATTTATTGGACTGGTAAACCAAAATCATGTAGTTTTTAAATTGATGACGATTATACGGCTCAATAAAACTGAAATTTCTTTATATTTACCGAGTATTTTTACTATTACGCAACTTCGCATTTCCGCTCTGCAAAAGGTTAACTTATAAAAACAAAATTCGAAAAAATACATATTCCACCATTGATTTCCGTGTTCGTGAATATGTAGAAAAGTGAAATCAACATATTTTCTGATTCTCCGAAACGGAAAACAAAGACGGAAAAAATATTTTTCTAATTTTATTATTTTACGTCACCCTTTTTCGGAGCGAAACGTAAAAATAACAAAACACATGAAATGCCTATCCGAAGCCAATTCTACCCTCTCTATAAACGCTAAAAAATACATGCCAGATAAATATCACAGACAAAATTAAATAAATGCTACAACCTTCTCAGTTGTGCCCAAAAAAAAAGAATCCGCGTTCTGTATTCATTGTTTCTGGTAATCCTCTAGGGGTTTGCTCGCGTTATGATATCTCCAAAAAAAAAAAGAAAAAACCTCATTGTGATGCATTGGACTCGTAGCTAAATTCGCTTTCGAAAAGATAAGGGGAGCTAGGTTAATAGAATTATCTAGAAGCTTCCTTCCAAGCTCGTATGGGACATTCCTAAGCGCTCTTCTATTTTTCCTCTCTACCTATTTTTATTCTTAGATTTTCTGTTGAAATCTTAACTAAAAACCGCGCTGAGCGGTAAGCCCTTATTTACTCAAGACTTTTTGGACAAATCTCTCTACTCTGTAACGCGTTCAGGTATTATGCTGAAATTAATATCAAGTACTTAGACTGACTTTAGAAGTTTGATTCTTTCACTATTTCAAGGGTTGTGAAGAAATCAAACTTATAAGTCAACACAATCTGAAGATAAGTCGAATAATGCGCATTTTTTTGATACTTGCAAAAAAAATCAAATCCTAGATAATTTCATTAAACATCATTCTAAAATTCGATGAGAAGCAAGATCTAATAAGACAAGTATGATAAGCTACCGTTTTCATACTACTTTAGTCTGAAAACGGTAGCTTATCACAAAATGTATCAGTTAAGTCTATTCGATTCTCAACCAAACACTACGTATGGTACTCAAATTTGGACAGTAGCACCCTTGGACTGTATACAGCAACAGATCTTGATTGGGCATCGAATAGTGCTTGTCAGCTTCACCAATTAGAATCTAGAGATACTTAATAGATTGTGTAGTGGACCGTGAACTCTTGACACTCAATATTGACATGGCAATGTTCTAACTTAGCTCACTCACCGATATGTAACATCGTTTGATGAACTAATTTGTGTATAGGTTTGTGTGTTAGCTGGTTTTCTGTTTATGATTATTTTATGCAAATTAAATGGGTTCATGTGTTTCGAAAAGGTGGTAATGGTTTTGTGTAGAAATAATTTTTACTATTATTTTCACAGATACAAAGCTGCAATAGTTAACGCTAGTAGAAAGCTTCAAATGTACGGGAATGACGCGCTCTCAACGCTTAGTCACGTGGTCAGAATAAAAGAATTAGCGGCAAGGTCAACTCGAAGCGTTCGACGCAAGCGAAACGGTTGTAACTTGGCTAGGGGGGCTGTTTTGTTTCTGAGTGATATAGGCTATATTTTATGTACGCGGGTGAAGCCGCGAGCAAAAGATAGCTGCCTCATATCGAAGTTGTGAATTCAATTTTCTCAGTGGAACTTACCACTAATTAAAAGTGCAGTGGGAATGTACTTATTTTTTTTAGCAATTTATTTTGGATGAGAAAAGAGGCGATAAGAAATCAAAGACAGCCAAGTGCAAGTCGGACTTGTACATCCGTACCGTTTATTAGCAAAAAACGGCAAAAAATCACGTTTGTTTTAGGAGAGCCGATTGGAACGGTGAAACTTACCACTAATTTCAACTGCAGTGGAATGCACATTTTTTTTTAGAAAACAATTTTGAATTAGAAAAGAGGACGGGTAAGAAATCAAAGAAAAACGAAGCACGGTTTGTACAAAATAGTAAATGAAAACAAATTAAAACCAATTTTAATCTCGAAGACGGGGAAGAATTAATTAACAGCCGTACTTATTTAATTGCCTTCTATAAATTAAACGAAAAGATTCACTGTTCACGTTTATTTATAAACGAACATTAGTTTCACTATTGTTGTTTACTTTGCGACGTACTTAATTGAGTGGAAATCTTTGAAGTCAGAGTTATTTATAGTACAAAAACAAGCTTTTAATGAAAAATATTTTTTTCGTAGCAACCTTTTATAGCTCGGTATACCGGTTATCCTTATTCTTACTTCCTTACTAATATTATGAAAGCGAAAATGAGTTTGTTTGTTTGTTACGTCTTCACGCCTAAATGGCAAAACCGATTTGATGATGGTTCACGGATACACCCTGTCCAGGAATAGGACATAGGATACTTTTTATCCCGGAAGTATGTTCCCTCAGGATAATTTTCTACTATCACGCGGGCGAAGCCGCTGGGAGCAGCTAATACCTGCATAATTATTAATATTCGTCAAGACGAATCATACGAGCCCAAAGTCGAGGGGGTTGTGTCGTTTAACTACCAAGTTCCTATAGCCACCTTCCAGTTCCATCATCAGATCAGCTCCATGTCATAATAATTTCGCATTGTCATCTGATTTACACATGCATGCAAAATTTTAGCTCAATTAGTGGCCGGGAAGTGGGTCTTTAATTTACAAAATTTCATGACAGACAAAAATCGGGACACGTGAAATTAAATAAAAGCTTGTAATAATACTTCTCATTAAAATACTGGGCTATTACTATGACGTGTTAAAATGTCATTTGTGTGAGCGAGATAGAGAGATAAAGGTTTTTTAGGTAGGAGACCTTCTAATGAATCCTCCCACTCTAGGACGGAGCGAGAGGGTGTGCCAGGCCTTTACTGATTAAAATCTTCTCCTATGTTCCTTCTTTGCTTATGTTCCAGGGCCCCAGTAGGCTTTGACACTGCTGGGCTCCTTCGGTTTTGCTGATATCTCCTTGAGGCGCGCGTGAAACAATACGCGCTGTTGACGACTCGGGCTCAGTCCGGACGACTACTGGTTGGTCGAACGGCGATCTACTCATTGTTCACCGTCCGCAAGCCCATGTAGGCATACATGACAACAATAACAAAATGACAACAACAAATTCACTTAGTTTGCAATAAATGTTTTGACTTTGACTTATAGGTCTTACTGAGTTAGTGTTTGACCCCTATAGTAAAAGGGTGCTATACTCGCTATATTCAATTCAGCAATTCAGTTTAGGTCGTAAAATGGACCGCCTTAAGAACTCTAGTACGGCTTCTGTTTGTAACATCAATCGAAAGACGCTTTATTTATTTGAAGAACCGTACATAAAAATAAATAAGAAAGTTTTGTAAGAAAGAATATTATCTTACCAACTTCTAAAACAAATAAAACTTTTGTAAATTATTTTCTTCACAAAATATTTACTTCGATACTCAGCATTCATCTTTTATCTTATAGAAATGTTGTTGAATTCTTTTTTCACGCTTCAAGAAACAAAACAACTCGATGCTGAATTAAATGCATGGCTAGTTCGAATATTTTGAACGGGTCTCTATTCAAATTTAGACAGGATGAAAAAGGAACATTGAAGCTTGAAATATTTTATTTAATATCGGTGAATCTTTGATATTTTTGACAGCAACATCAAGCGCCTGTCTAGTGTGACATACAAAGGTGAAGTCATGAGAGATTTTATCTCTGTGTTACTTATATTTTAGGGTTCCCTGTCTCAGTCAGCAGAACCGAGATCCTTATAAGATCACTTTGTTATCCATCTGTCTATCTGTCAGTCTGTCTGTTTGTTAAAAAAAATCTGTACAATGCGTGGAGGAATTGGGCTGAGATTTATATTAAATACTCATTCTGCCCCTTTGGAGCTGTAGCGACATCTATGGCGCCACATAAGAATTACAAAAATATGAAATCCTGCATCGCGCAATCAAAGTTCTCCGCGCGATTTGAATATATAAGGCAGCTCGAAATCATCTATTGGGCAAATGCCTACCAGACATAACTTGCGTCTGGTTGGAGCATCCCCCCTTTTTAAAGGAGGTATGTGAGTCTGGTCTCTAATCAAAGTAAGACAGGATGAAAAAGGAACATTGGAGCTTGAAATATTTTTCTAATTATCGGTGAATCTTTGATATTTTTGACAGCAACATCAAGCGCCTGTCTAGTGTGACATACAAAGGTGAAGTCATGAGAGATTTTATCTCTGTGTTACTTATATTTTACGGTTCCCTATCTCAGTCAGCAGAATGGGAATCCTTATAGGATCACTTTGTTATCCATCTGTCTATCTGTCAGTCTATCTGTTTGTTAAAAAGAATCTACAACGCGTGGAAAAATTGGGCGGGAAACAGGATGAAGTCAGTAGTAGCAGTGAAAAATTCCATTGAGCCATTGCCTATTGCCACTTAAGTTTGGCGATTCTTCGGGTTATGTCGGCAACCTTGTTCCTTCTGCGGATATCCTCATTCCTGATTCGATTACGCAAAGAAACTCCCAACGGAGCCCTTTCCATTGCCCTTTGGGTGGGTGACTTCAAGTCTTCTGATGTGGACGTGTATTAATCTAAAATTATTTCACTCTCAGTGTTGGTATAAATTATGTAAATTCATAAATAATGTACAAAAAGAGAACAATAACGAAAATAAAACCCATAATAAAAATATACAACTGCAAAACTGCAATAAACGAAAAATATGAAACTTTCTAGGAACGCTTTCGAAATAGCCATTGCGCATGACACAGTAAACTTAGGTTCATCCTACATCACTGGGACCAATTATTCTCGTCGGAATTAATGCACCACAATACGGAGTGTAATGCATCACGAGCTACGGAAGTGGGAATTACTGATGCGGAGTTTGTTCTTAGATGGTTAGATTTTTATTGGGTCGGGTTTAATGAACTATAAAGTAAAGAAAAAAAAATAGTTTTTTTTTTATTTTGTAATCATTTATTTGTTTATAGTTTTGGATAGTAAATACTGTACAAAGATGGACTTACTGTTTTAACCTTTCGAGCGACGATTCTACATACGTTAGTACAACTTGAATGACCTTGAAAAATGCTTACTTGTTGTTTTTTACACACGCTTACACGTTTGTACTTTGACTTTTCGGCCTAAAATTTTGGTTTCTATATCTTTGATTTTTCTAGACAAATTCAGAAAAAGCTTTTTTGTTATTTTATTTTATTGGTTATTTACGTAAAAACGCGCAATTACGTAACCCCCCTTCCAAAGGGAATGCTTAATCCATCGTGCGTGGGACGCAAGAGATTAAGTATTTTCTACCAGTTGACCTTAGGGTGGTGCAGTAGTATATAACTTATTGGCATACAAAGAAATAGAAAATTTAAACAATAATAAATACATAATTATATATAACCTAATGTGTCGATCTAACCGATTTATCTACTCTACCACTCATAAAGTTTTTAAAAACATATATTAAAAAAAAAAAACAGTAACGTACATCAGCTACTGCTAAATCGTTTCATTTCTCCCCAGTAATTTGATTTTGACTTAGGTACTTAAGGCATATTTTGTGTTCAACCAATTTCATAATACTGACAGTGATTGATGATTCGCTTCACATAATGTTAATTGCTGTAACCCTTCGGTATTTCCATTTTGAAGGTTAATTAGAAAGAAGCGTTTAAACAATTTCCCAAGGCACTTACTTGAGGAATCCACAAGATTTAAGTAATTTTCGGATTTATTACTAAGTTAAATTTATTATATAAAATATGGAACATTATACTTGAAAGTTTAATTGTAGATTATAAATTAGAAGTTACTTAATAAGCAAAGTAAGCAATAAAGTACCCTTACATATTAATTGAAGCAACAAGTACTTATTATTAGCAACAGAATAATAATCTCCAGCAATTTGCCAAATAATAATTAACTTAATACAATTACTAGAACCATATATTCCGTAATATTATCCTCGTTGTGAAATTATCACAATTAAGTGATAATTCTGGCGTCCCAGTGGTAAAAGGTCTTACTTACTCATTTTAGGTTGTGGGTTCTAACCGAGGCAGGCAAGAATATTACTTTAAACAATTTATTCAATAACTACCCACTTACGTAATGAAAAGCTACAAAGTTTTTTTTTTTTATTTAGTCTACCATCGAACAACCCTATATTATACGTCGATTGTCTACCCTTACGCGTACTAAGCGTTTTGCCTCGTTGCTTATACCACGTACATCGAAGGACTGGAACAATTTGCCTACTGGGGCCTTCCCGTCCCGGTCCGGTTACAATTTGGGTATCTTCAAGGCTAGAGTGAATAAGCTCATAATAAAATAGTGCGCCTCAGCATCAATGATTGCATCATTGTTCATAATCAGATGGGATCGCAGTCAAGTAATAGTTTATATCAATTTAAAAAAGTTTAAATTCATGGTATACATTTTATGTTAAAAACTACAACTCGTTGGTCTTTCAAAAATACTTGAGTCAATTGCCCAGTAGTGAAAACATTAAAAACCATTACCAAAAAGAATCTTCACTGACCGGTAACAAACCATAAATGGGTATAAGGATATTCTGCTAATGATAGCTTGGATCTAAGTGGTTTTGTTTGTCGGCTTTTTGGCTGCAAAGTTATTTATTAGGCAGACTGAAATCGTTTGGTAGATAAATGGAGTTCTTGTTTGGCTGGCCGAGTTATTGGCCCGAGTTCAGAGATCTTACTAGCGTTCTGGACTTAGTTTTAGTTTGCTGTGCCTAGTATTTGTTTGTTTTGTCGGTTTAAAATGTTTTATGGCTTTTGTTTGTCTAGTTATAATAGACCGGGCAAACATAATGGGTCACTTAGAAAAACTTTGATATCATCTAAAGTTATATAAGTACATAAACTGTTCGTAATGCTATATATATATTACTATAATTAATCTTATAAAAGAGGTTTGATTTCTATAAGTTATAGCTTAAATAAAGATTTCCTGAATTTTGAATACTCATAAAATTCAAAATTAGGATTTTTTTTAAATTTCATTACAATAATGTGAGCTATAATACAATACTTAGACAACTTTGTGAAGCTGATATAAAGCCTTATAGGCCATTAAATGACCCCAAACTGATCTGACACAATCAAATTCAAGATGAAAAACAGGTTCAAGATGAAGATGGTCCAGGGTCATATTTTCCAATGACACTAGGTTTTGTACACGATTTTTACAATGGGAGACGACGAGTATTCTGATGATCAAGAGAACTGTATCATAAAGCGTGCTTTGAAGAAATGGCGCCATTTTGTGAATAATCAATAATGTTATGAGTTGAGCCATTGTTAGAAAACCGTACAGTGTTAAATGAAAATAGACTACGGTTCTCTGGCTACTGTCATAATACCTAGAAGACATTTTAAATGGACATGCTGGCTGCAACAAATCTGAAACGTCTATTTTTGTTATAATTCAAATTATGAATTACAAGAGCTTTTTTAGTATTTAATTAAAATTAAACAGTGTAACACAACCAATAATGTTTATGTAATAATCAGTTATAAATAACATATTTTGTACAGATTTATGGATTCAAGTAAAATATTTGAGAAACTAATACACTTCATTAGGTACCCAGTTTTTTGTAGCCCAGTTTATTAAACTCAAAGTAAAGTAATAGCTAAACAGTTTTCTACCTCTTTTTCTATTTATTCAACGTATTTTTTGTTCTAAAAAAACCGGAAGCAACTTCTTAGATTTTTACTTGGACGTTATTACTCCAGTGGCTAAAAAACTGTAGCGAATTCAAAAAAATATTTCTTTCAGTACTTTTAATACTGTAAGAATCTACAAAATTAAACTTTTCTCAAGGATTTTCTAGTGACTGTATCAGCTTCAATAGTTCATGGAATATCTAATTAATTAGATATTCAATATGTATGCACTGCGAGCCAAAGTTTCTTGAAACATGGGCATACTCCTTTTACTGTTAATTTAATGAGCACACAAAATTCCTAGACATTGTCTAACATTAAACAAATCTTGTCCACAGAAGCTGGTGGCCTCCGTACCACGGAACTTCGGATAATGCCCCGAGTCGTCCAGCGCGGTAGGAACGTCACCATGGCATGCCTCTACGAGCTTCAAGACTACGGGATATACTCCGTTAAGTGGTACAAGGGTACTCAGGAGTTCTACCGGTACTCTCCTTTGGAGAACCCCACTACTAGAGTATTACCAGTGAATGGGATTAAAGTTGATGTGAGTATTATAAGACGTGTTGAAAGATAGTGCTTGTATGTTAAGTTGTGGATTTGCAACATGTTATATGGCTTGAAGTTTTGGTGACGTAACTGCACTGATTTGAATTTAAATTTAGAACGAGAAGTGTCGTCTTCATGATGAAACTTACAATAGTGTTTGGGACATTGGGTTTTTTCCTTTAACTCTGCAGATACCGTCAATTAGAGACACATTAGAAAGACAATGACAATGCGTTCGCTTGGAGTTTAATGAACAATTAATGTTCTCATAAAAGTTAAGATAAGAAGAAAGAAACAGAAAAATGGGTACAAAAATTATGCATATTACTGAAGAAATCTCTTGGAGCATACCTGCGAAAGTCATCATCATCTTCCTGCCCTTGTCCCGTTGTATTTGGGGTCGGCGCAACACGTTTTTTTCTTCCATTCTGTCCTGTCACTCGTCACGCTATCAATAACTCCCTTTTCTTTCATATCACTTCTTACACAATCCAACCATCTTG
Source organism: Mythimna lalbum (assembly GCA_949319445.1). NCBI lineage: Eukaryota > Metazoa > Arthropoda > Insecta > Lepidoptera > Noctuidae > Mythimna > Mythimna lalbum. The sequence goes on along the minus strand of OX439356.1, from coordinate 2,489,083 downwards.
TCTTAGGCCTCCCTCTTCCCTTTCATCTATCCACATGTAAACTCATAACTTTATCAGCAACATGCGTTTCGTCCCTCCTTTTCACATGACGATACCAAACTTTCGCAGATATGGCGAAAGTATAGTTGAAAAAAAATAATGTACGTAGACACTGTGTGGGTATATAGGGTAGGGTAGGGGTGTAATAGGGTGATAAGTACAAGCAAAATGTACTTAGAATAATAAAATCATAGTTACAAATCGAAACTAGATTTGTTACGTTATGAGATAGTCTCGTAGACAGGTCGCTTCGTAACTTTCTAATATTTTTTTCTATAGTAATGTCTCAATAATGAAATACTGAAAAGTTTAATTTAACCCTTCAGATACCGTCAATTAGAGACACAATAGTAAGACAATAGATGCGCGGCCACCGGTGGTCGCTTGGGGATTCATGAATTAAATGCTTGTTAGTGATCCTAAGTTTACTCCTACTTTTTCTGTTTCTACCCGCGATAACTGTAATTGGCTCAATGTCTCATATACTATTGTCATCTGTTTTTTGTAGCTATTGGTTCTCATATGCTTAAATAAATAAATATTAATCAAGAGGCAGCATTCAATTGAGTATTCGCATGTATTTATTTTTTGTTCAATATTTTTCATGAAACAATAATAGTTATTTGTTTTAAAAGAGTACAAAGTGGCTTTTTTTATTCAAGAGTACCGCGTGCTCAATATTGATGACCAAACAAGCGAAGGATTCTAAAATTGAATCACAAGCGCAGCGATTGATTCATAAATTAGAATCACAAGCGCAGCGATTGATTCATAAATTAGAATCCTGAGCGTTAGCGAGAGAATCAAAAGAGCACGAGATTAATAAATCTTAGTACTCGAGTGCAACACGCAACTTTTCATCCCACCTCAGCGAGGTAATGACTAAATGCAAAAAAAAAATACAACAAAAAAGCACACCAAGGAGGTTCCGAGTCCGAGTTTTTAACAAATTAAGAAAAGTTTTGTAATAAATTTGGCACCATGGAGGGAAAATACTCTTTCCGAGATGGGGAAATGAAAATAATATAAAAAAAATCTTTTCCTGAAAACAGCATCAAAATTTGTTATAAAATGAAGCAGCAATTAGCATTTCAATGAGGAAGAGTCGGAGCGTAATTTAAACATCCCGCTATCTCCTCAGTACCCGTGTCGCTTAATGACGGTGACGTCATAATATATCAATTTGTGTTTCTGTTACATGACAGATTTGAAACATTTCTAACTTACTTAATTTTGAGATCATTTGAAAAAACGCGCGAAGGGTTTTGGTTTTGTACCGTCCATAGTAAAAAACGAGCAAAAAAAAATCATGTTCGTTGTATGAGAGCCCTGTTAAATATTTATTTTGTTCTATTTTTTAGTACTTTTATTATAGTGGCAACAGCAATACATCGCCTGTGGAAATTTCAACTGATGGACAGACAGACAGACAGACAGATGGACAGCAGAGTCTTAGTAATAAGGTTTCCCTTTGGGTATGAAACCCTGAAAATACTATTTTAAATAACAATAATAATAACTTTATTGTTCTCTCTTTTGCCACTTAAGTTTGGCGATTCTTCGTGCTATGTCGGCAACTTTGGTTCTCCTGCGGATATCTGCATTTCTGATTCGATCACGCAAGGAAACTCCGAGCAAAGCCCTTTCCATTGCCCTTTGGGTGACTTTGAGCCTTCTGATAATGCCCATTATGAGCGACCAAGGTGGATCGATGACCGTATGCGGGACGCACAGGATCGATCATTGAGGCGACACTTGGGGGAGGCCTATGTCCAACAGTGGACATCTGTTGGCTGAAATGATGATGATGTTCTCTCTTTACAAAGGTTTCCTAAACTAAGTAATCTACTACATAAATGAGTAGCTCCTTTGCGAGAGACTGGAGTCCGTACTAGGACGACCCTATGTTACGGATCTCCAGGCCGTCTCAAGGAGTTGTCAGCAATAGGAGGGGCCCAGCTGGATCGAAGCCTACTGGGGTTAGGGTTATCCGAAAGGAAACCCGAGCCCCGGTATGAAGAGGCTAGAAAGAACGGGGTGTGTTTTTAGTCAGTAAGAGTCTGACACTATCTCTTGCTCCACCCAAGAGCGGAGGTTGTCATTAGATGATTTTTGCCCACCGTAAGAAAAAAAAAAGGCCGTTAAATGTTAATTAATGTTTTTGTAAACCTACAAATAATAAAAGAAATTGAGTCAATTACCCTATTTGAGTGTAAGCTAATTGAAATAAAAGAACAGAGCCGTTTAGTGCTACGTGGGATGTGAACTGTGTACAGACAAATTGTTCACGAACCCACCTACATTTGCAGACAAAGGGAACCAAACGATAGGTTTATTTATAGCTTCGTTTTTGGCTAGTGCTTGAGGATGATTCGAAAGAGACACGATGGCCTTGGATTTCAAAGGGCAACTAAAAGAACTTGGGTGCGTTTTAAGGCCTGGTGACGACGAGCCGCGCGACGCGGTTAGCGGGACGGCGGCGGCGAATCGTATTGTGCTTGAAAAATTTTCATACTTATGATCTTACCGCTCGTCACTCCGCGCTTAGCTACCGTTGACAGGATCGTGAGCCAGGCATTAGCTAGTAAAAGTCTGATACTTTTTCCCGCCCCACGTCCGTGTAAGAATAGTTATTTGATGGTGTAGCGACATCTATGGTGTTATATATGAACTAAAGCAACGAAATCCTGCATCACACAATTAGAGTTCCCTGCGCAATTATAACATAATATACAACTGCCCGAAATCTTCTATCGGACAGTTGCCTAAACCAGACAAAACATCCGTCTGGTTGGAAGACCCTCCCTTTTCAAAGTATGTAGGACCTTACACTTCGTTCCGCACACCTCTAAGCGCATTGTTTATTTTAATTATTATTTATTTTATTTAAAATTTGGTGTTTATTTGAGCTGCTCTGGCTAGTACATAAAATAAGTATAACGTCGATGTAAACTCTACGTCACAAGTTTAACTAGTTAATGTAATTATAAATGCGTGTCTTAGTTATGTACCTGTTTACTAAAACCTTTTTATAAAAAAGTAACCGACTTCAATAAAAAAATTAATTGAATTTGAGAAGTTCCCTCGATTTCGCCAAGATTCCATCATCAGATCCCAATTTAGTGACTATGTGACCATTTGGAAAGTATACCCTATCCAACAAGAAAATAATTTTTCAAATCGGTTGGCAAGCGACGAAGTTATGCGCGAACGAATATTTAAAAAAAAATACAAACATCTGAATTGAGAAACTTCTCCTTTTTTTTTTGAAGTCGGTTAGTAATTGTTTTGACAGTGTGTTTATTCCCGTTCTTCTTCAACAGAGGTTAAGGTCTAATGAGACACACGTAGTGATACTGCGGGTGGCCGCGAACCTCAGCGGGAACTACAGCTGCGAGGTGATACAGAACGCGCCATCCTACCCACACTATATGGCCACAGCGAGGCTTGATGTTGTTGGTGAGTGATTTTCAATTTTATTGACTTTTATGATTTTATGTTCTTGGATTTTTGTGACGTAATTTATTATTTCTCCAGTCATTGTTATCATGATCTCATTATTCTGTAATTTAAATTATTGGTTTTTAAGGTTTCTTATCTATTATTATTATATTATTTATTCTTTTTTATACATAAGTTATTTATTTTTTAAAATTTCTTACAACACATACAAAACACCTATAAAGATATAAAAAAGGTTATTCAGCCGGTGTCGGGAGCAAGGTCCAAGCGACCGCTGGTTAGAGCTCCAGAGACAGAAACCTCTTCACAATGCGAGCCGTATCGATCACCTTCTGTATCTTCTGTGTTATTATTATATTCCATTAAGACTCTCAACAGAAATATTTAGTCATAATTGAAATACTGCTGCAGTCATAGAAAATTCAAAAAAAAAAAAAATTGTTTTCCACACTTTGGTCAGGTCATAACCAAAGTGTGGAAAACAACATATATTTTACAATAACTTGGTGTTGAAATATCAATTTATATTTTTTTTTACGTAGTTAACCACGATTTCCGTGATGAAATTTGTTTATTTTCGTTGGCAAGAGTAGTATAAAAAATATGAAATAATCATTTTTGTTACACCCTCCCTGAATATTCAAATCCGTAAATGAAAAAAAAATTGGAAAAAATCTGTTGGTGTACTGTCTGTCTGTGTCTGAATAGGAATTTAATATTCATTCGTCCAACCCTAGTCACATATCCATACAACCGCTTGTACATGATTATAACGTTATTACACATCTTTCTCTAGGTATTTTGGAAACATAGATACCTTGTGTATATTAACTAGGTTTCTATTAAAATCTAAACATTTTTTACAAAACTAATTTAGTAAAGACTTCTGAAAATCTGCTATTTTGCGTGAATCCTCTAAAATGTAAATAAATAAAATATAAAAAGTATATTTTTTAAAATCTTTCACATTAGGTATATCGAGATTCCGATAGACATTTTTTTTTTAACTGTTAAGGTTTAAAAAAAACACAGTTTTGTGAAATATTCGAGTGAACAGCGGAATTGAATGCCAATAGAGCGTTCAGGCGTTATCTCTCTTTTTTCTCATTGCCTCTATATCAAACATAGCATTGGATTGCATTGGATGAAACGAGAAGCTTTTAAACCATGATCACGTTGACGATAGATGGATCAGGATAGGCCACTTAAGCTAATTTTATAACTAAAAAGATTCATCATCATCATTTCAGCTGAAAGATGCCCAGTGTTGGACATAGGCTTCCCATAATCATCGCCACAATGACCACCATAATTGCACGCCATAGTGACTGCCAAAGCTTAAAGTCACTCACACGGCAATGGCAAGAGCTATGCTCGGAGTTTCCTTGCGTGATCGAATCAGAAATGAAGATATCCGCAGGAGAACCAATGTTACCGACATAGCACGGAGAATAGCCAAATTTAAGTGGCAATTGGCAGGGAATGTCGCTTGCAGAACAGGAGGCCATAGAGGTTCTGGTGGTGACCTCATCCTGGAGGACGCAGTGTTGGAAGTCCTCCTACAAGATGGACCGATGACCTGGTAAGAGTTGTGGGAATCCCATGGATGATCACAGGATCGTTTATTGTCGCGACATTTGGGCCAAGCCTATGTCCAACAGTGGACGGCTATCGGCTGAAATGATGAATGAATGACCACCATAATGACCAGTCTTATGCGTTGGAAAGCCCGAAAAGTTAGACCGATGACCTGGTGAAAGTTGCGGGAATCCGATGGATGCAAAAAGATCTAAACAACGAAAATACCCTAGTCTATATATTAAAAATCTCATTTGTATTATAATTTCCCCTTAAATTAAATTCTCGAGTTTTTTTCTGCTATCTATAAGAAGGCCACCATTAATGAAAAAAGCAAAACCAATGCACTCTGAACAAAGACTATCTTTGTCCAAACACACGCTCACCTTACTTAGGTAGTAAAGTTAAAAATTAAAGCAAGCGTGATCATGCTTAAACACAAAGTAAGCTAAAGTCAAGAACTTACGCGTTTGCTAGACTTGTTTACTGCTCTATTTTACGTTAGGAACCGCTAAGTTGCAGATAAGTTAGGCAATATCTGCCTGGAAGTTAGCCCGATAAGGACTATTAGTTAGGACGTAAATTTGTGCCAAAAATCGCATATATATTATTTGTAGTGTTTGGAGTATAGTTGGAAATAATGTTGTGCTAAAATATTACCACTCTAGAAGTTATTATAGTCTGCCTAAAAAGACTAACGACTTTGGTATGTAATTCATCATCATCATCATCATCATCATCTTCCTGCCCTTGTCCCGTTTTATTTGGGGTCGGCGCAACACGTATGTAATTATTAGGGTATAATTAAATCTGATGTTGTCAACACTGGTTGAATAATCAAGGCTGATTAAGAGATCTTGATAATTTTTCACTAATAGAACCTTAAAAAAAGTATACAATATAAGTTTTTTATAATGTTATAAGGAGACTTTTTAACAATAAAAACGTGCTTTTGAGTGCATTTTGTGTTAAAAGATTTTCAAAGATACATTTGCAAAGATATAACAGTGCCATATGTAAGTATAAAGAACTTAAATAAGAATTATTATTATTATTACTTTTATCTTTTTATTAATCTCAGGACCCTGAGGTCCTGGGCCTTTGAGAGGCGTACAAGGGGCCGAAGCCAACTCCCAGAGGCCCTTTTGGTTACTATAATGGAGCGTGATACCAACCGACGATTATCCCTGTACGCGCTATACTGCACCCAAGGACAACTCCCGGTTTGAAAAACTATTGCGACATAATATGTAAAACAAAATAATAGGGCTACGATTTTTGGAGTCTTAAGTGGACTGGTAATATGGAGCTATGTTAAGACTATGGCCCCTGCCTGAACAATGTTATTAATATCCATCGATAAAAGGTGACTTGCACACTCAATAAATGGGCCCCCAAAAACGGCCGCTAGCATGAAGTGACGTAGCAACAAGAGTGCAGCATATCCTGAGGCGCTTGAGGAGTGGAGAGGCATACCACGGCTATCAGGACAATCCCGGAAGTACGGTCAAGATCCCTACCAGCACCTTACTGGATTATGCATCCATCTCCCGAGCATGTTTGCTCTTGCGACTCTCCACTCAAGCCAGCCAATAAAGGCAAGAGAGAGGTGGGAGCTCTGTTCCTCGTCAGTGTTCACTACGACCGGCCAATAAAGGCAAGCCGGAGATGAAGAACAGGAATTCTCCCGAGAGATTGGGTCCGTGGGGTCGCTAATACCCAACCGTTTGCCACAAAACTGCCCTGCGGATTGTATATCTCTTAGTCTGGCCCCTCACCCTAGGTATGTTACGGTAAAGGAAATTCTACCGATACAGACCTAGGGCATGTTGGAGCACACAAGCCCCACCACGACGTCAACGTAGAGATACGACGATGGGGTATTATTATTATTATTATTATATTCTATTCCAATTATTGATTGATCATTACTAGCCATATAACGATTAAGATCTGTTGTAGAACTATCATCATCTCAAGAAACAAGTTTATGACAGCTAAAATTCGCGTTGACAACACAACAAATTTTTTATTTCCTTCCTTCCAGAAATATTTTACTGTTTATTGTATTGACGTCGGTTGAACATAATATATTTTGAAATATAAACAGAATTATTTTAGGTTAGATTTTTTTCGAATATAGTGTGAAAAAATTAAAATCTTTAAATATGTCGATCAACATCGTGAACAATAATCCCTATAGTATTAATAACACAATGTAGCAAAAATATATTACTAAGCAAATGACAAAAAAGAAACAAAGATGGTCGATTTATTAAGCACAACACAAGGCAAACAAGAACGAAACTTTCCTACCAGCCTAATTTTAAACCTATCACGTCTTATTATAGATAGGGTCCCCTGAGAACTCCTAAAAATCCCTTCCATCTTCGTTACTCGACAATAATAAACAAAACAAAAAAGATCATCAAAATATATAAACATCGATAACAAAAGAAATACAACGAAAACCGATAACTGTTTATTAAAAATGATTAAGACATTTCCTAATAAGACCATTACGCGACGGTGCCTTAGCGACATAGGAGGAAAAACCGACTCGAAGATAAATAATTGACCTAAATACAGCATTTGGGGCTTCCTTCTTAATTGTATCGAAGTATATTTGGGACACGAGTACCAAGAAAATCATGTGAGAAAACTTTTTTTTGAAGGGTGAGAGGAAATCGATACCAGCATTTTTAAAGCAGTGTTAGTAGTAAGTAGTAGTAAGACATAGTTTAAATAGTATTGTCATAAGTTCAAAAAATCGTTTAGCATTCTCTTCAGATACCGTCAATTAGATGTAGAAAGACAATGGATGCGCGAACGCCGGCGTTTGCGATGTCATTGTCTTACTATTATGTCACTAATTATCACCATTGAAAAATTAATTAATGCTAGTATGAAATGGTTACGAATTACCTATAACCGGGTGTAATTTATCTATGATATGTATGTATTTAGAAATATATAAGTATGTTTATCAGTTGTCTAGTACCCATAACACAAGCTCTGCTTAGCTTGGGACTAGACAGCGTTGTGTGATAGTTCTGGAATATTATATTATTAACCACTAGCTTCTGCCAGCGACTTCGTACGCGGATCCTGTTGCTTATGCCAGTGACAACGGGGTCGTCAAAATCAAAGATCTGGAAAGTCTGATATCGAATTCTAAGAGCCGGGGGACTGGATTCAGTAATCACGCGCGATGGCTTATTAGCGTATTTCATGTATAACTTTAGTGTTTCTATACCGATTTCTATGATTTTTTTTTATTGAATAGATAATAATGTTACCTTTTTTAAATTAGGGATGAGTGAGAGGGTTATAAACGTAAGAGTTGACAAAAATAAACAGAAAGCTCCGAACTGCTAAGCTATCGGGAGTTACACGTGTTATTGTGAGTCAACCATAAAAGATAGACATATGCTGTCGTGGGATATTTTTTATATAATTTTAAGGAGAATATTTCCGTAGTACATAATTTCTGTGTAGCTTTAACAATTAAGGCTGCAAACGCGACGGAAGCTTAAAAAATTGAGTAATTTCTCCCGTTTCCCCAACATTTCCCTTCACTGCTCTGCTCCTATTGATCGTAGCGTGATGAAAAGTATACTATAACCTGCCCAGGAGTATGAAGAATGATTGTACCAAGTTTCGTTAAAATCCATCGAGTAGTTTTTGTTTCTATAAAGAACATACAGACAGACAGACAGACAGACAGACAGACAGACAGACAGACAGACAGACAGACAGACAGACAGACAGACAGACAGACAGACAGACAAAAATTTTACTGTTTGCATTTTTAGCGTCAGTATCGATCACTAATCACCCCCTGATAGTTATTTTGGAAATATATTTCATGTACAGAATTGACCTCTCTACAGATTTATTATAAGTATAGATAGATTTAACTAGCTGACCTGATAGACGTCCTTTTATAAAAAGCTATAAGACTAACCAATGTCATTTTCCGCTCTAGGGCAGAGCGATCCTTTCGCTCTGTGTGTGTCAGACTTTTACTTGGACTTGGTTTTCCTTTCAGAAGCGAATCCATGGCCTAACTGCACTCAAACCGATCCATTCTCGAATTTTGATATTTATTCATTTTTTGTTTTTAAAGACCAAAATAGCACTGCAACAATACTAAAACTTATAACAAACATAACAAATGCGGAAGTATTATCGATAATGAAACACGCAAGAGAAAACACACTGATGAATTAAAAAGATCACTTGACTCACTAAAATATGATGGTATTAACAAAGCAACAATTCTTAAACCAAACAACATACATATTATTCTCATGACATCTGCAATTTCGACACTGGTACTCGAATTTCACAGATCCTAACAAACATCTCAAAAAAAAAAAAAAATACTACATACGGAACGCGTATTATTAAAACTCTTTTGACCGTAACAGACAATGGGCAACAAAGGTGGAATCATAAAAATGTGATGCGAAACACAAAGGGTAGGGTTGTAAAATAGAAAGGGAAGAGACACACCTGTGCCCTTAGTGAGGGTAGAACGAAATAGCAAAAATTTAGAAAATTGAATGCGAGTAGGTCAGCTTTGGATTGTATCCTTTTTTTGTTTTGAACAGACTCCTTCCTACGAGCTCTCTATTTGAAAATCGAAACTGAACTGGTAAAGAGATGCAGCTATGTACTGTGCGTTCCAAATGAGAATAGGAAAGCCAATGAACTCGATCTGTCAAATTTTGATTGAAAAGTATAGTTTTCAAAAAATAATAATAGCTATAAATAACTTTTTTATCTATTTCTTAATAAGGCTCAGTTAAACAAAAACAAAACCATTTAAACGCAAATAAGCTTTTTTTAAAAACTATACTTTTCAATCAAAATTTGACTGATCGAGTTCATTGGCTTTCCTATTCTCATTTGGAACGTATAGTATGTAACGTGCCCTGCCTATTGACAGTTAAGCTTGGTGATTCTTTGTGCTATGTCGGCAACGTTAGTCTTTCTGCAGATATCTTCATTTCTGATTCGATCACGTGATTTTAAGCCTTCTGATGAGGCCCATTGTGAGAGACTACGTTTCAAAACCTTATATCATTAATGGCCACACGCACTGGTCATAGACTTTCGTCTTGAGACACAGTTGTATGTTAGACGAGAGTATACCATGTAGCTATCCGAACGCTGCCCAGCCGAGTCAGATTCGACAGTTTGTCTACAGTTAGACGAGGGGTCAGTGTTCCAACTATGGGGTTTATAAGTGCTCACAGTATCAAACACCTTTACTAGTAAACCGTTCAAAACTTCTCGAAATTCTTGAACCGTTTCTCTTGGCTGGGTCATCTAACTTCCCCGTAAGTTTACTAACACAAACACCATTGATTTCCTCTTGCTGAGCTCTTAAAACTTGAGCAGAAAGACAAATAGCGGATACCTTCTGTTGTTCTTTTACTTTTGACCAAACATCATCACTATGATATTCCTTGGAAAGTCCCAGAAAAGATTTGTGTGATTATTGTCTCTGACTATTTACTTTACTAACTCTAGTAAAAAAGATCAAAATCAAAATGTAAAAAATAATACTGGGCAAGTGACTCGAACTCGCGCACGCAAGGTTCGATACCGTCCGAGAAAAAAAAAACGGCAAAAAATCGCGTTTATTGTATGGGAGCCCCCACGGATATCGGAAGCTCCCCTTAAATATTTATTTTGCTTTTAGTATTTGTTGATAGAGCGGCAACAGAAATACATAGTTTGTAAAATTTTCAACTGTATAACTATCGCAGTTCTTAAGATACAAAAGAGTACGGAACCTTAAAAAGGAAGAAAAACAAATAAAAATTGAGATGGAAAAAAGAGATAGAAAAAAGTAAACAAAAAAAAAGACAAAAAACAAATCGTTTAAGATATTATAATTATATACAATTTATTAAGTCTTGACACATGAAATATGCACGATACACAAATAAAAATAATAGCCTCACGGGACACGACTGCACTGCCAAAAGATTATTTCAGCGATGTGATAACGTTGACATGACATACGATACTGAAATATCATAATTATGATCAATCCAAAACAGTAAGGACATTTGACAATTGTGATAATTCATAGAATGCCACTATATATAGAACCTAAAGACACAGGAGAATTAATAATGATGATGTAAGCACAGACGACAAAGTCACGATGATATTATTACCGTGACAAAGTCGTTAGTACTTCAAGATGATCACTTAGCCTAGTTTATTTTTTGCCATTTAGAAACAAATTACTGACAGTGAAGTTTGTGGTCGAAGTTAGAATAATAAATGATATTTATTTTGCAAATAGGTTTTAAAAACACTTTTACACGTAATTTTTTTATTCGTCAGTCTAAACTAGATGAGGCCGGTGTTTCCTAGCTGACTATCCTTAGAGGAAACACCGAAACAAACTCAGAGTCTATACAAATATGTAATGGTCATGAGAATCATGGAGATTGGTGACTGAGATGATCTTTTGAGGAAAGAACTATATATTCGTAAATCTCAATTCAGGACTGCTAAAGAACTTGACTAATAATACCAAGGAAAGGTCATTAAATGGTTAATAATTTATTAATAGTCACACAGATCAAGGTTAACCAATGCTTGCTAAGGTTGTAGCTATTACTTGTGTCTATAAGTAACAGCTGCAACTCTACAAGTAATTTTATTGTCTAAGGTCTCTTAGACATTTATGGATAGTCAAAAACTAAGAAATATAATACTAGTTAGGAGCATCGTGTATCCAATTACTGGGATGTAGAGACCAGATAGAAAAATACTAGATCTCAACTGTGTACGGTTTGGTTTTAAACTGATTTCAACATAGTTGAATAAAGATTGATTCAATTAGAAGTCACTGAGGAATTGTATGCACAGAAATCAAGTTAATTTCAATTATATCATTAATAGGCTCTTCTGAATTTTCGAAACAAAAAAGTAAATCAAAATTGCACGCCCAAAAGTTTAGATCTCTATAGAAAAGGACAAACAGTAAACTCTATGGACACTGTTTTAAAAAATAACTAAGAGCAACATAAATTTAAGTTACATATTTCTCGAAATATCCTTAATAGTCATAACAGTTCTTTACGATTTGCACTTCTATAGTATTGACATTCACATATTTGCTACATCTTTATGATTACTTTCATCATAATTATTCTGTCACTTTACTTTTACTTGTATTTTTTTGCGAGTCATGCATTTTAGTTTACAAGTATTTCTGTTTTAATCTTCACCATATTTTATAAACCATGATGCTGCACATCATCAATTTTCCTGCCACGGCGGCGGCTAAAATAACAATTCTCCTGTAGCTTGCGGTACCGGCCCTGAGGGAAAGCTCGTGTTTAACGGTGAACGTTTACGGGAGGATATGAAATAAGACAATAAAGTGGTGATAATATATTATACACTTATGGATACAGAAGCTAATCCTGATTATATTGATAAATGTTCTTTTTTCTATTGATATGTTGATGAATTATTGATAAATGACTGGCAAGTTAGAAAAGGACTGATAGAAAGAAAACAGAATTGTTTGGTGGTTTACCAAAGCAAATATCAAGTGATCACCACTTTGTTACTACTTCATAAAGCATATAGGTAACCAAGGAGTAAAATTATCTGTTGGCGTTTTTGTTCCCTGATAGCTAGAATGTAGGGGTCTTCTGGGCAAGTGTGTTTCATTGTCGGCCACATCATTGCTTATTGCTTACGATTAGGTGATATAAAAGTCAAACATGAGCCTATCATTAATAATAATATAAAAGTTGATAAATTTGAGAATTTTATAATATATTTGTGAAAAATGGAAGGCGTTAAAACTTCAATACTTTTTACAAGCAAAAAATAATATTTTTCTCTAATATCACTCATGTTGTCTAAATATCTACATGCTTTTATAAAATTATTACTCGCAGGTTGGAAAAAAAAAACACGTGACTCAGGTGAAATCAGCCTTTTTGACCTTTTTTCGGGGAATGCAAATCCATTGCAGTCGTAAATTGGCTCGTATTCAATTCCTATCGCTTGCGTGGTTCTATGTGATGACAGAAGTGTATGAAGCACGCTGCAAATTATATTACCTGGTACTGATTTTTAAGTTCGTAAACTTGCTTGTTATTGTTTTTATTATTGATAGGCCCGCGACCATCATCTCACCTGATGGTAAGCGATGATGTGGTCGACGATGGAGCACGCTTGCCTAGAAGTAACCTAGTCACTCTTTTCTAGTTAATTAGATTTCCGTTATTGATGCTAAGTTTGGTTGAATTGTGTATCATAAAAAAAAGTTTTGCAAAAGCAGACTAAAAGTACTTGAATCGTTAATATGTACTGAGGAAGCAAAGTGACTATGTTAAAACTCATACTTGTTCCTTCTACAAATATACACACTCATATTATTATGAAGGTGAAAGTTTATACGATTAAATACGTTTGCGTGTATGCTACTTCCTACAAACGGCCAAATAGATTTGTATTAAATTAGCCATATAAGTAAAAGAAAGAAAAGAAAAAAAGGTAAACTACGACCTCGTATCAGTATAACACATACGATACTTTTCATCCCGGGAGTTTAGAGACCTTTGGGAATATCTTCTTTCACATGCACGAAGCCACTTGGCAGGCATTATAAGTATCATATTAAATTCTTTCCTTTCTCTTTCTCCCTTGTTGCCAAATCGCGTTTTTTGGATAAATTACAGGCAAATATCCCATAGAAGCTAAGAATATTAACAAATTTCATATTCAATTTACTCATAAATGTTACTAATCCCCAGGTGTAGGAGGACTGCGCGCAACAGATCTTCGGATATCTCCACCAGTAGTCCAGCGGGGGAACGACACTACTCTAGCGTGTCTATACGAGCTGACGGACGCGCCCCTCTATTCTGTGAAGTGGTATAGAGGGCGCCACGAGTTCTACCGCTACTCCCCAACGGAGAACCCTACCACGAAGATTTTTCCCTTTGCTGGGATTAATGTTGATGTAAGTTGAATTTTTTATTAATTAGTAATGTTTTACTGTGAAAAGGGAGTTAATGAATGTGTGAAGGGTGACAGGACAGAATGAAATAAAAAATGGCATGCAAATCAAACGAGACAAGGACAAGAAGATGATAATGATAGTGACCAAGAAGAATGTATGGTTGGCCTGCTTGTTGAGACTTGGTCTCCAACTCTAGAAATACTGACTGCCCTGTTTTCATCAGTACTTGCTGTTGATTGATTAATGATTTGTACAGCTCTGCTGCCTACTCATATTCATTCTGTAAAAAATATGGGAAGAGAGAGAAGTGCTTTCCTCAGTACAAAGTCAATCATGATTATATTAGAAGTCAGTCCAATACGCTTCCAATGTTTCGAAACTCTTAGTTCTTTCTTCATTTGACTAAAGCCTACTGTCCACGGATGCATAGCTTCATAGACGCGTATTAGACGATGCATTGATACGACAGGACTACACTGCCGCTTCGTCGTTCTTCGGGTTCTGTTTAACCCTTTGCAGAAACCTAAAAATTTCTTAGAAACTTGTGATTAATATTTTTAAAAATTTCGAAAAAGGACTGGGTGACCGATGTTATCGAATGCTTCTTTCAAGTCAATGTGAAAGGACTTTCGAATTCAGTTGATTTCTAGCTGATATTATTTTAAGCAATAAGAATGTGTTCTTTTATGACAAAAAATAACAAAAAAGCGTACCTATTGCAACGTATCATAAAATTCGACTTGGCGATAACTAGATTGTCGATGGTCGTTAAATTTATAATGCAATTGCATCATAAAAGCGTCACAGATCACCGGAATTTTATTACCATCATATTCGTTTTTATTCTTGTTCTGTCTACACGTCACGTCATGTATAGTACATGACGTGACGTGTAGACTATCATGTCAAGACAAATACAAAGCTGTTTAAAAAATGATGAAAAGAGGTATCATCATTTGTATCATCAATCACTTTTTTTAAAAGAGTAACCACGGAGTTTCGTACCGATTCTTCTCCATATGAAATTACCAATTTGGAACCGTGCCTCTGACGTTTAATAGGTGCCCTGTAGATTTATGTGAAATAAAAATATTTTGAAGTTTGAATTGAATTTTGAATGAGGATTGTATCATTGATAAGATTATTTTTTTTATTTGTGAGTTAAAAGACTTACATCCTAACTACGTGAAGAAATGAACGGTGAACAGTGGCGTTCGGCCTTGGTTTAGGTTTAGGCTAAAAAAGCGCCGCTTTAAAAAGAAACTTGAAGCGGCTTTTTTTTGTGGCTCGTGTGCGGGGACAGTAAGACCCTCTTGTGTTCCTTCATTAGCCATTTGCCCTATTGGGTTCCGTCAAGTCTACTAACAGCTTTTTAAGGGGCCTCTGACAACCCGGATGTGGTCATTACCGTTGTCTCGACGGGATAAACTGCTTAATGATATGATTTTCCATCCAAAAAAAGGACATCAATTATTCGTCTAGCTAACTTATTCAACATGGAAAACATACCACTTATATTGCTTTACTCTTATATATATTATTCACGCACCTAAAAATAACGATTCAAAAAAATAACAACCTACGAGTACCTACTCAATATTTTCTTTTCTGGGAATCTTTTACTCTAAATGTTATACAATTAATTCTGTGACCCATTTCAGACGATGTTCGTACCTACTATTGGCTTAGACATGTTATTAGTTGACCTGTGACGTCATAAAAATGCTCTAATATTATAGAGGCAAAAGAAAGTATATATGTTTGTGTGTGTGAATGAGTGTATTAGTTACTTCTACTGAAAAACACACAAATAATCATCATCAGCCTTTTTAATGTTCCCACTGCTGGGACTCAGGCCTCCTCTCTAGGAGTGGGAATGGGCCGTAATCCACCACGCGCACCTTGTGCGGGTTGGTGAATGTCACATGTCTTGGAATTTTTGGTTCTAGGATATGCCGGTTTCCTCACGATATGTTGAAAAACTTTGTGTGTTTTTCATAAAATTTGGTCAAACCGTTTTTGGAGGAGTTTTATTACAAAAACTGAAGAGAATTTTATATATTAGAAGAGGACAATGTTTTAAGTAAGGCAACTAGAATAATATAATCACTGTACTGACTGGTCAAGAGAAAAAATCGCTACCACTATACCTTTTTCTTGTAGATGGGAAATGATCCAATGACATCTCCAAGCCCTTGGGCAGAGCGTGAGATTCTGTCAGACTTTTACCGACTAAGAACCCACTCCTGTTCCTTCATTGCCTTTCTTACCGGGGCTGAATCGTCCTTTCAGAAGCAGACCTTCGGTCCCAGTAGGCTTCGACCCTGCTGGGTCCTACGGTTTCCTGACAACACGTTGAGGCGCGCGAGGAACGGTTACCGGACGGACGGACGCGAACGGCAAGCTTACCACCATACCTTGTAAAACATTTTTACGTTTGAAACTTACTCTTCTTTTGTACTCAGTAACTAAACAAACCTTTACAAAGTAGGAAAATATGGTACCTACAACCTTTGACTCATACAGTACCTAATAGCACTAATAACACCCTTAAAAAGCTTGTCTCCAGCAGATAAATAACTCACGCACATCAAGTCACAGTAATTCACTCCATCTATCACCTTTACGCATAAACTCCTTCACATATTAAATCCTGCTATAAAGATTCTAAACGGGCTTTTAAGCTAACGTTTACGTACGTAAGTCACTAAAATGTATTCCCTTATACACACAATTCTTGGAACTTGTACGCGATGTACACGATTTGTCTTCTGAGAACTGTCAAGGAGATGCCCGCGTCATGTAAATGCATGTAGTTAAAGTATGAGGCGTATCCGAAGCGTTGGCGATGCGATGTAGCTGAGGTGTCAGTGGGGGAACGCGAAAGTTGGGGACTGTGCCAACTCCGATGTGGATGTCAAATGATTTGGAAGTGATGGGGAAATATTGAGTATGTGCAGGGTTGAACCGCGTTTTCACTAGCAAACATGTTGCCGGACATTTGCTGGACATTTACATGGTATGTGACGGCGATTTTATGGGATAATATCGCTCGAAATTTGCCTTGTACACGCTATTTAGTGGTGTTTCCCGAAGAGGCAACATGATCTTGTTGAGCCACAATACTATCATTTCGTGAAACACGAAGCGGCATTTGTCCTCACAATTCAAAGTCAGTCGGGCGACTGTCGCAAGACACCGAAGTCGTGCGTATCTACGCTTATTTGCGGCAAGTCAAGCGATTCGTAGATGTTACAAGCGACGTTGGGCGACGTCTGAACTTTTATGTCGAGCAATAAAGTCGCGGTACCAATGTCCTCAAGTGAATACACAGCTTCATTTCAAGCAGCTTTACGACGAAATCGGACCAAAACTGAATAAATTTTAACTACTCTTGTTTCTGTTGTTTTACGACTCAATAATTTCGTCTAACACTAACATTAGCTAGGCTCAAAACGGGCCATTAAAACTCAAAAATTTGTCGGACAAAACAAAATCATAAACCACTTTATCTCACTTAGAATGAACCGCAACGTATTCTTTAATCTTCGGCTTTAAAAAACTTGTTTATATCGCATCAAAGTCGCATTACCCTCGCCCGCAGTATACACCGGCTCAAAACTTCATTTCACAAAACAGATTTATTATATCTAATGTAAAAACTCGGCGAGAAAATATGCGAACCTCGGGGTACCAAGTGCCGACTCAAGAAAAATGTAGAATATCAGGCAAAACGGTTTCAGCGGCCATATTTCTTGTCGCTGGTGAAACTTCCTAGCAATTATTTTTACCTGTTGAGCTGTTGAAACAATGTATTTTATGGTGTGGAATTTGGTTAATATACTGGCTCAGTTTAGCGGAAGGGAAACGTGTTGAGTCGCTGTTAAAATCTCTGAAATGTTCGCGGTTAAATAATTCCGTAATCTGCCTGTTCTGTTGTGCTCCAGTCGAGGTATTCTTTTGGAGTATTCACAATGGGCTCTTTTGTTTATGAGTTTGAATTATTTTTTACTCGTTGACTTTATGAATAATGGTTTGTCGTAAAAGTTGTTCGTGGCTCGAGAGCTTTAACATTGTATAACTCGTAGTTTGATGTTGTAAGTATGATTTCATTTATCATTTTATTTCGACTCAAAGTTGGTATTTTCTCGAGCCCTCTTAATTTCAGTGGGTGCTTTGAATTCCACATAAGTGAGTAACATTGTTTCAAACTAAAGTATCAAGATTCTTAAACGTAATAAGTGGATGAGTATTTCAAAGAAATTCGCTCATATTGTAACTTAGTAACATAGTGCTCTTAAAATTCATTTGATTTCGACAAACTAAGCTTTTAGTACGCGATCAAAGACTCTTAGAAACCGGAGTAAGAAAATAGTGGTTTTAAGGACAAAAGAGGGTGGTGCTTCATAATGGTTTTAGCGATGATGTCTTTGTTCATTATTAGCTTAATTTAATAGAAAGTAACCTTGAATCCTTCTTGGAACACTTTTAGTTTTCTTTGAAGTTAATTTAGTAGAAGTTTTATGAAAATAATTTTGTATTTGTTTGTGATATTCGATTTTAATTTCGAATAGTTAGATATTAATTCATGAATCCCCAAGCGACCACCGGTGGCCGCGCATCTATTGTCTTACTATTGTGTCTCTAATTGACGGTATCTGAAGGGTTAATATTATTGTGGGTGTATTGTTTCAATAGACTAAATATCTTGCCTGGAAAAGAAGGAACATAGGTGGGTTTTAGTTAGTAAAAGTCTGACAAGCTGACTCCACCGAGAGTTCGAAAAAATATTTTCCGATTTACCACCCTAAAGATCTAGGTGGTCAAGGTTATTGATGAAAAACCGGGCAAAGGATGGCACTTCTAAT
Organism: Mythimna lalbum; assembly: GCA_949319445.1. NCBI lineage: Eukaryota > Metazoa > Arthropoda > Insecta > Lepidoptera > Noctuidae > Mythimna > Mythimna lalbum. The sequence goes on along the minus strand of OX439356.1, from coordinate 2,470,120 downwards.
TAATATGGTTTTTTTAATTTGGTTTTTAGTTTCCATTTCGAGGAATAGGTATGCGTTGAAATTGCACAATTTAATTCCACCAAGTCGATTCTATCATCGGACCACTAGACACACAACTTTGCGCAATGGTGGACATTCCACCTATACGTATAAAGCGTTTTGGTAACTCATTCATAATGCGTACAGCTAAGGAGTGGAATTCCCTGCCGGAGTTTGGTTTTCCTGATAGCTACAACCTAGAGATCTTTAATTCAAGTGTGAATAGATTACTTCTAGGCAAGCATGCTCCATCGTCGACCACATCATCGCTTACCATCAGGTGAGATGGTGGTCAAACGCGAGCCTATCAATAAAAAAAAACTTATATATCACTGAGAGTAGTAAAGAAAACCATAATGCAGAAACGTGAACGCATGAAATCCCTAATCCATCTCGAGCAGGTGTGACCCTTGATTCTCGTGCTTTGCTGTTACGAGATAAGATCACTACCCCGTTTTTTTAAGATAAGGAGCCATCCATGACTTCTTCCGCTCTAGGGTAACAGACTATTACTGATTAACCTTTCGAATACTGTAATTAGAGACACAATAGAAATACAATGAGAGAGCGAACGCTGGCGTTCGCTTGGGGTTTAATGAAATGAAACCACATCTGTGTGTTCCAATTGCCCTTTACGTTCAAGGACTATGAGTTTTGAAGATTCAGCCCCGGTACGAATGGCAACGAAGGCACAAGATTGGGTTTTTAGTCAGTTAAAGTCTGAAACTATCTTCCGTTCCGCCCAAGAGCAGGGCATTGGATGACTGTCCCAACTAAAGGCCATGAGTTTCCTTTTTAGAAAATTCCTGTGGCCCTGGGTATGGGCTCTGCTAGGCCCGTAGGTTTGCTGACATCTCTTGAAGAGTGAGTGTACTGCACTCTGTCGATAACTTGGGCTTGACGGTGAGCTACCTATTATTCATCGTCCGAAAGGCCGCGCCACAAAATATATAGGTACAGAAGTCAATCTACATACAAAGCGCGCTCGAGCAACGCACACATAGACATTACTCACGGACATAATAATCTCTCATAATTTAGTTTATCTTTTTAATTTAATAACCCTTCAGATACCGTCAATTAGAGACACAATAGTAAGACAATAGATGCGCGGCCACCGGGTGTCGCTTGGGGATTCATGAATTAAATAAATAAATAATAATAATCTCGGTAGCGTCTCGGACCGCTCGTCGAACAGTTTCGGCTCAAACGCTTATTAGTGCGCTTATTTCGTGCCCGCGCCTCCGTGGTTAGGAGTGAGGATGTCCGTTCTCTTACAGGTGCGGGCGTCTCCTTCACTAGCTGATATTATTTCCGATTTCCGGCCACCGTAGACGCGGGCTCGCGGACGGCGAGCCATGGGTAGCTCGCTGTCCGATCGTCCGGTAACTGTCCGGACCGAGCCAAGGCGTTGACGGCGCGCACTGTTCCCGCGCGCCTCAAGGAGTTGTCAGCAACAGGAGGGGCCCATCTGGGTCGAAGCCTACCGGGGTCGGGGTTATCCGAAAGGAAACTAGAGCCCCGGTATGAAGGCTAGAAGGAACGGCGCGGGGTTTTTAGTCAGTAAGACTCTGACACTGTCTCCCGCTCCACCCAAGAGCGGGTTTCGTCAATGATGATTTTCCCCGCCGAGAGAGAGAAAAAAAAAAAAGCTGATATTATTTGACAAACCTCATTGTCAAATAATATCAAGTGGATATTATGCGTCAATTTACACAAATGCTCAGCATAACCTACAGCAATAAACCGCTCAGTTTAAGCCCATTATAATGTCAATTTACCAACGCATCTGTTAGAGGTAACGTATGGAGGGTCATTTCTCCCAATTGACGTTAGTCGGATGACGGCTACTATCAACAAGAGAACTGTTTGTAGATGGCAGTACTATTCAGAGTTTATATCTTGATCATACGTACCGAGTAAACTGGCGAGACAGTGTTCTCGGCGGAGTGCTCGGTACGTGTAAACACCGATCTGAACGCTCGGCCCAGCGCATCTCTACAAATCGCATTCTTCATTCGACTGCCCTGTTGGTGTAGTGGTTAGTGGCCCTGACTGCTATGCCGGAGGTCGTGAGTTTGATTCCCACACAAACAAAATTAAATATTTATGCGATGAGCATGATCATTTGTTCTGTATCTGGGTGTAATTTAACTATATTATGTATTTATTCAGTAATATATAAGTATGTTTATCAGTTGTCTAGTACCCATAACACAAGCTCTGCTTATCTTGAGACTAGACGGCGTTGTGTGATAGTTGTGGAATAATTATTATTTTACTATTATTTGACTGGCCTGTTGGTCTAGTGGTTAGTGGCCCTGACTGCTATGCCGGAGGTCGTGAGTTCGATTCCCACCCAGGACAAATGTTTATGTGATGAGCATTATCATTTGTTCTGTGTCTGGGTGTAATTTATCTATAAAATGTATGTATTTAGAAATATATAAGTATGTTTATCAGTTATCTAGTACCCGTAACACAAGCTCTGCTTAGCATGGGACTAGATGGCGTTGTGTGATAGTTGTGGAATAGTATTATTATTATTATTTATTATTATTATCACTGTCTTGTTCTTTTACTCGGTACCTACGTGTAATCAAGGCTGGCATAGTATTACATAACGACTGTGATCGTTGAAGGAGAAATGTAGGCAGTGCTGCTAAGTGAATTTTAGTTGTAGTTCGATGAACGGCGGGTGAGCGGTGAACCTGTACGTTGTTGAAACCTCAATGGTCCGGACTAAGTGTTTCGCCTAGGGACTAGAATAATTTGCCTGCTGTGGTCTTCCCGTCCAATTATAATGAGTGCACTTCACCATCAACGACTACATCACTACTCACCATTAGCTGGAATTGCAGTCAAGCATTCACCATCATCATAAGAGTATCAGCCGAAAGACGTCCACTGTTGAACATAGGCCTCTCCCAAGCGTCGCCACAACGACCAGTCCTGTGCGTCACGCATCCATCGGATTCCTGCGACCCTGACCAGGTCATCGATCCCCCTTGTTGGAGGCCTTCCGACCCTGCGTCTTCTGGCACGTAGTCGCCACTCCAGAAACAGATTTTAGTAGTATCTAGGTAAAGTTTATTGCGTGATTTCGGGATTAAGTATTTAGACTTATAGAAAACCACCCCAACTTCATATTGAACTCTAATTTTATCTAGACTGATTTCTGCCAACGGCTTTGTCCATGTGGTAACTGAAAATAATCCCAAAAGAATTATTTTTTCTAAAAATTGTATGTGTTTTCGGAAAATTTTATCTTGGTAGTATGTGTACTACCGAAATAAAATTTACCCTATGTACTACCGAGATAAAATTTACCACAATATGGTTAAACCGAATACCAAGTTTCTTTCAAATCCGTTGTTAAAGCAATAAATATATGTCAACTTCTTCAACACATCTTGACTCAAAACCGTTACGGAGTTTCTGAAAAGTAAAAAAAATGCGATCACATTTTTCGCGTCCCAGGATTTGAACCCAGAATCCAACGCTGAAAAACTCATGGTGTTTCCTACTAATACAATAAAGCAGTCCGCTCATAAATCTCACAAATATTTTACCCGTGAAAGGAAGGTGAGTGATAATTCACACGCGTGAAAATGTGCCAGTTTTTCACAACAAAACAAATCCTATGGATCTGTTTTCATGAGGAGAGAATGTAGTGTTTTATGCAATAGGTATTAGGTAGGGTCTATGACTATAAAAGAATAATCGGCCTTTTTATTATTATTATAAAAAAGAGCTGATCTGATGATAGAACCGGAAGGTGGCTATAGGAACTTGGTAGTTAAACGACACAACCCTATCGAGTTTGAGCTCGTATGATTCGTCTTGACGAGTATTAATTGTATATATAAAAGCTTGCTATGAAAAATTTTTTTTCATTAAAAGCTTGTTTATAATGTAGTAAGACAACTTATTCAAAGAATAATACAAACCTTATATAATGCACCTGTTTATTTTTTCAGATAGTCACACTGTTCCTTAAATATTATTAGTACAAAATGTAAACTGCTAAGCCACTAAAATTTACGTCTGAACGCTACGAGTGCTGTCGACCGATTCCCCTTCCGCGACCCAGTGCTAGTCCAAGTCCCTTTAATATTTTAAAACCGGTATTTGAACGACTTCCGGTCAAACTCAAATCAATTTGAATGTTGCCACATAAAATAAACTTGAAAATTAAATTAAATACTAGGCTTTTTGTTGAAACCTAACAATAATATAAAAAAGGAAATAATAAATCCACATTCATCATGATCTGAAAAAATGTTTGGGTTGTAAGGAAAAACCAATTTCCATGACCACGCAAAAAATAAATAGCACTGACCAATAGATTGAATGCTTTTGTTTCGTGCAGGAATCTAGGAATTCGAGCAATAGAATCAATCAAATGAATCTCGAACTCTGAAATTCAGTATCACGTACGTACCACTTGTACTGGTCTGCCAGGGCTTCGGGAATATTCGGGAGAGTTACTGTGGCCTTGGCAAAAGGTAACTGAAAGAACGGAGATGGGTTTATGGACTGTAAAAATTTGTTACGCTCCCTCTCACCCAATCCAATGCGAAAAAAAAATGCCTCAGCCCCGGTATGAAAGACAACGAAGGAACGGTGTAGATTTTTTAGTCAGTAAGAGTCGGACGGCTGAAATGATGATGATGATGATGAAGAGTCTGACACTATCTCTCGCTCCACCCAAGGGTGGGGGATGTCATTTGGATGATTTTTACCAACAGAAAAAAAAATCGGACAGGAAGACCGCTGGCAATTTGTGCCAGTCCTTCGATGTACGCAATATTTATAAAAAAAAATTTTCAGGTGTTAATCATCCAATAACTTCTCTCGCTCTAGAGCAGAGCAAGAGGGCGTGTCACAATTTTACTAAAACCACACCTATGTTCCTCACTTGCCTTGCATTCCAGGATCCAGAGGTTCCCTTTTAGATGTCAACGCATAGCCCCATTAGACTTCGGCTCTGCTGAGCCCCTATGAAGATGAGGCATAAATCCCAGCAATGGGAACATTACCCTATACTACGGACATATACAATTATTTTCATTTCCACAATTTCCCCAAATTATCACAATGAAAGCTTAATTAAAAACAACACCCTTAAACTGACCTTCCACTATATTATTATAACAGCAAAACTATACAAACACAATTAGGGAATTCAATTAAATAGTTTAATCTAAATGCTTGTGTGTCCATCTAACAATGGGGAAAGATAACAGTATATTATGTATTATAGAATATTGTTCGGAGGCGTTGAAGCGGTCTTGTATTGTGTGGCCCAGCGGTTGGGGCGATTTATAAGAGGTGGCTTGTTTTATAGGAGGTATGGGGGTTGTATTAAATACATACATAGTTATTATATGTACCTACTACAAAGAGTGAAAAAAAAACTAAACCATTATTTACTAGTTCTGTGATCGTAAAAGTCTAGTCAATTCAGTTTCTAATTTTTTTTGGACTTAGACTGGCTATTAGCTCGATTAGATAATACATAGTAAATTGTTTCGCAAATATATATCACGTTGATATTATGTAGACACTTAACGGATGTCGCATGCCGCATGTCGGATGAGCGGTGGGCTAAAAGAGCCACTTATTGGGTCCCATTGAATGCAAGGCGACATCGCGGCAGACCAAGGCGAAGGTGGAGAGATGAGCTTGATAAGTACCGGAGGGACTGGCCCGCAATGGCCGAAGACAGACGTGTGTGGAAAAGGGAGAGGGAGGCCTTCGCCCAGCAGTGGGACATAAATGGGCTAACTAACTAACTAACTTAACGGTACCTACAGACTATGTAACATAACATGTTTTACAACATTGCTATATAACATGTTTCAAATAATGTTGACACTCAATGTTATAAAACATGTTATAATTACATGTTATTAATATTTACAACAATGTTATATACGGATAGCACTGAAGAACGACAAATGGCAATGGTTATATAACATTATTATTCCAATGTGTACAGTATAGTTTTATGTTGCAATTTTGAATAGCAAGGTTACATAATGTAGACGTGTTATATATAACACAAGTTGTGTAATATTTTACATAGTCTGTACCGTGGTCTGTACGCACCGTAATAATTTCATCAACAGTTTTCTTACCGTTTTCTTTGTAATTTTGTTTGTATTGTTTTTTTTGAGAGGTGGACTTCTCCCGAGTGAGAGGGCAAGTCAGCGCTAACATCTCTTTGAGACGCGCGTGTAACAATTGGAACGCTACGCGTCGCCAACGACTCGGGCTTGGTCTTTACGGACAGGAGCCGGCAAATTACCCATTCCTCATCGTCCGCAAGCCTTCACTGTCGTATTCATATCCATCCAAAGATTGCCATGAAATCTTCAACTAAATAATATCTGATGACACTAGCTCCTTTTTGACTGTAGGTACCTATATTCTATGTTTGCAAGCGAACATGTCGATCTGACTTCATAATACAACTCAACACTTTCAAAAAGCGTAACGCCATATTTTTCCACGCCATCATTTATCAAAGAAATTCAATTAAAATTTGATATTGTCTGGTCCCATCACCGTCGCTACAGGCTGTCACTTGCAACACCAGCCCTTTAAAATAAGGCGGACCGGAGACCTAGGAATTTAATTAATGCAGAAGGGAAATGTAAGTAAATATTGTTTAAATTGCCATAACAAATAAACGTTGAAATCTGTTTTGTTTCGGACAGTTTCTATTCATAAAGTTACTGAATTGAATAGCTTGAATAATAATTGATATTTTCTTTCGAACGTTATTAATTTTAATTAAGTATCGTATTGAATGATTTTCAAAGGGTTTTCTTTGACGGTTTGACAAAAAATTGTTCATGATTTTCAAGAGGGCGGCAGAGCTAAACAAAAGGTATTTCGGTGATTAATTATTTAAGTTAGACCAGACAAGCTTAGGCCGATCCATTATTTATTTGCGTATCTCGATGTTAATTGTTTGGTTTATTTAGACTAGATTTGCAGAAAAGTAATCAGCTTTTTGCTTGATGGAATTTGTACCTATTGTATTATATTAAGTTATCTTGAATTCGGCATGATTGGTGTTGTGGGTGAGCGATTGGATGCTGCTTTGCGTGTCGTGAGTTCGATCACCGCACAAAACAAATATTTGTAAAACATAGGTACAGATAAGAAAGTTTTACAGGTCTAGGTGTCTTGTGTATATGAATTCACATGTTAGTGAACGCACCCGTGATACAGGAGTTAATTCTTGTGTGGGGAAAAGTTTAATAAAAATACACTTTATTAATGTGATTAATTAAGTGCATCGTTTGTCCTCAATGTTTAGGGTCGCCTCATCGTCGTCTTCGTCGATCTCGACGAATAACTTTGTTGTGGACTATATTTCGCCATGTTGTCCTATCTTCGGCGACGTGAATGGCGTCGAAGACTGTGGTCTCCAGTGTAGCACAGATTTAGTCTGACCAACGTATCGGACACCTGCCTCTGAGTCTTTTCCCATCTACTTTTCCATGATGAACAAATCTTTATTAAGTATGTTGCTCGATTTATCAAATTTATTCCAAATACAATCATAATTTATTCCAAAATAAAAAACATTTTTCAAACAACGCCCTACCCTTTGGGGATCATACTCTATTTCAAATGCTTTGTGCAAATACAATAAAAACAAATTAAATCTTCGCACCCACTATCCCCTTCTGTCGGAACACAAGAACAATTGGCTCAACACAGAAATATATTATTTTTTCATACAAAATAAACCCCGGGCAATTCCAACAGTTAATTTTAGGAGCAGCTGCTTCCCATTCCTTTGAGTCAACCCTAAAAAAACAATCAGCCATTCACTTCACTCTCTATGAAGGAAAATCCGAGCAATTTTCACATGCTTTATTCTCGTGTCCCAGGAAGGAACGGTTTGTACATTTTTTTCCTTAGAGAAGACCCATTTCTCCTCGTCCTCAATGCGGCGTGTGTTCATAAATCTAACCCTTTATCACTGCCTCTTATTTTGCAGTCTCGCGGCGATAATAACCCTATAGCTCGTTTTGTTTCGTTTTTATCCCGGTTTTCCTCCGAGCATTCGGCCTAAAACGACACTCGTTTCTTTTTATAACACAATACGCGCCCCAATGAGAAATTGATCGACGAAATGAGAATATAGATCATGCTTATTGTGTATCAGGCTTTGAACGCGACTCGTTTCCAAATTGTACGGCGTCTGTTAGCGGTAATTCGGCCAATTTAAAGGGAAATTTACCTAGAACACAATGCATATTTAGTGGTTTTAATGTTATGCCAATTTGGGTTTTGGTTAGTAAATTGAACTGTAGTACATTAAAAACTTTGTAGCAGCATTATCGGTTGGATAAACATGTAAAATTAAATTTAAGTTTCGTTTTTTGGTTGAGTTATTTTATCATGCAAACTAAATAATTCATACTTATTTTGTTCTAACTTATGCTACTTTAGGGATTTCTTCAGTATCGTGGGTGTGTTTAAGTATTTACAAACATTTTAACTCACATACACAAACACTCAGACATAAAACAATTATCTATATGCCATACAAGTATGTATCTACACTAATATTATAAAACGGTAAAGTTTGTTTTTCACAAGCTTTTATTTAGTTTCACTTGTCCCGATGTTTGTCTATGATTTATGGATTTAATTTGAATTCAATACCTCCATGCGTTTTTGAGATAAAAGGTTTTGACAGACAGACAGACAGATGGACAATAAAGTAATCCTATAAGGATCCTGTTTTTTCCTTTTAAGGTACGGAATCCTAAAAAGTTTCAACTACGTAAAAACTATCAACAACCTAAAGTAACTTTGGCCCAAAAATAACAATCATTTAACGGCTAAGACTACTAAACGAAACAAATAGCTTAATAAACTTTGACCTGCCTACCGCCCCTGAGATCCTTTCTCCATAAATCACCATTTGTTACACTTTCAGGAGACCTAGAAAAATACGAAGTAAGAATTAATCGCCTAGAATCTGAACGGAATCTCGGTCAGAATTAGATTAAAGTACGTTGTTAACTTGTTACCGAGACAAACGATGTTAATTTGTAACGATAATTAAATGTTTGTTTTTCGATCCCCTTTTTGTGAAAGTTCGTATTCGGTCTAGAAATTAGGGACGCTTTTGTTTAAGATTCAACAAAGGTTCAGATGAAAAACTTAACGCTGAGCCCACATTAGGCGTGCACGGTTCTCGGGCATGTGATTAGCGTGGGCGCTGTGTAGGCGCCGAGAACGCGCTGCGTGAACGTCGCGTTTTGCTGCTCTTCGGCGTGTGTGGAAAGTGCAGCCGACGCACACGTGGCGCTTGCGTCCCGTTCTTACCTCTTCGTCCACTATCCCTGCCGGCCGCTACTATTTGTTATGACGCTGCGTGCACGCCACACGCTCGCTGCACACACGTCATACGGCGGCAACACGCGACGCTTACGCGGCGTGGTCGCAAAGAGCACGTGGCGCCCGCAACGCTCGAGGAACGCGCATGCCTAATGTGGGGGACACTTACGTTTCGTATTTGGAACGAATCTGCTATTACTTGTCTCGAGAATTTAATCCTAAATCTGCATTATGTTTTTTTTCTAGATGGGAAATCATCGTATGACTTTTCCACTCAGGCTAGAGCGACATGGTTTGTCAGATTTTCACTGACTAAACTGCTTTTTGCGTTCTAAGGCAATATTTTATGATTGATAGGGATAGTACATGATACTAAATAAAACTATGTATTTCATTTGACACGTGTATTGAGTCCACTACCTTAACTAATAATAAATGAGGGGTTGCTCTGATGCAATCTGAATATAACTGAAATTGATGTCAAATGTGTCATCACAATTCAATTTGAGAATGCATTTACGTTAACTCTTTCGAATAAGTATGCAATTCTGAATAATGTTACACTTAACAACATAATGAAGGATGGAGATTCTCCTCCTCGAGTCATATTCCTCATTACTGAGGGTTATGAAGTTCCAGTTGGATTAGCTTCTAACTGATGGTCTCTCACCATCTGTGATGGTTTTTGGCGTATGTCATGTAGTGCAAAGTGCAACTCCTTGAGGCACGCGTAGAAAACCATGCGCCGTCGACGACCTGAGCTCGATCCGGACGGAATCCCGCATATCATCCTCAGCCTCCGCCAAAATGACCTCTTCTACATCCATAATCATTTGGTATATGTCTCCGGAATACGTCCCTCTATCCAGTGTCGAGCAGACCTGATCTGCCTCTTTTTCTTCAAGGATTAAAATGATGACTCCCAAGTTAAGGAAAGTTACTAAAACTTCTCTCAATAATGTTACAAAAACAAACCAACTATAAGTAGTTACTAACTGTTTAACCGCTGAAATCTAACCATGATATTTAATTGGACAAAACGATAATAACATTATTATTCCAGTTAGTGGAGCAAAATAGAAACTGCGATTCCATTTCTGAAATGTTTTCAACTCTGCGTCGTTTTGACGCACACACATGAACACATGAAACACATGAAACATAGAAAAACAGAAATTGTTCATTTGATACTGTGACAGTAATAGTTATTTGTTATACCAGAGGGCAAAGTTGCTTTTTAACCGCATGCTAAATTTTGATGACCGAGCAAGCGAGTGATTAAAAAATTAGAATCCCGAGCGTTAGTGAGAGAATCAAAAGAGTACGATGTGAAATATCTTAGCACTCGAGTGCAACACGTAACTTTTTATCCCACGGAGGAAATGAAAAAATGCAAAAAAGAAATTCACTTAGGAAGTTCCAAGTCCGAGTTTTTAACAAAGTAAAAAAAGTGGTATGATATATTTGGCACCATGGAGGTAGAAGTAAATAGGTTTAATAATGTTTTGAATTCAAAAACAGTGCATACGATGTTCTAAATTCAATTTATTTTATTCTCTAGCGGATAAAATGGCTTTTGCACTCAGATATCGAAGAGCAAAAACTATTCTTTCCGAGGTGGGGAGATGAAAAATAACTTTTGTTTATATGATCCATGATGAAAAAATCCACAATTTAATTCTCTCCAAATTCGTTCTATCACCAGACCACTAGACGTACGGCGTTGTGCCACCGGTACATGGTGGACAAATCACTCATAAGCACAAAAGGTTTTGGAAACGCATTTATTGTGTGTACAGCTAAAGAGTGGAATTTTCATCCGGACACAAAAAAACTCTCTCAAAAAATACCTCGTCATATAATCAGAAACAAAAAAGGCAATGCAGGCTGTAATTTTTTTTGAGAAAGCTTAAATTGGTTAGCCATATTTCTGCCTTTTTCAAGCGACCATATAGGTAAGCTAAACAGTACCGGTCGTGCACCGGTAATACCTTCTCGCTTTATGCAAGTCAGATGGCACTCTTGGCGTTATACCATAAGCCCTTTTGTATTATAAATGAGAGCTTTTTGAACGTTGAATGGGTGTAGAGTAAAATGGGGACACGTCGTAAAAGGTAAAAAATATTGTTGGTTCCTAAATTCAGGTTGAATAACTTGCTATATATAATATGTAGCATCTATTTAAGTAAAATTATTTTGGCGAAGAAGTTATTTTTATCTTTAAGCTTAAAATAAAAATACTATTGAAATACAAATCATTCTTTATAATTTCAAACGAAAGACGTTCACGGCTGGACATTGTCTAACTACAAGAGTCTACATTCTCACATCAACCGGTCTTGTAACTGTGTAGCCACAATCGGATTCATAAAATACATATCATTTTTCTTAATTTCGACCATAGACGTCCACGGCTGCATATTGTCTACCTACAAGAGTCTACATTCTCACATCAACCGGTCTTGTAACTGTGTAGCCACAATCAGATTCATAAGACAATCACCAGGTTAACTGTCCACCTTTTGGAAGGTCTTCTAATGCTGCATTTTCCAGTACGCAGCCGCTAGTTCAAAACCTTCAAGTTCCTTCAACCATCTGTTCTGTGAGTAGGAAGTTCAGGCTCATACCGGTATTCTTCGAGCTTTGGCGGTTACCTTAATTTTCCTTCTGATACGAGTATCTCAAAAATATAAAAGCACAGGATCATTGTGGCGACACTTGACTACAGTGGACGTGAATGATATGATGATTTAAAAAAATGAAGATATTCGCAATGCAACTCCGAGCGTAATCCTGTTTATTGCCCTTTGGGTGACCTTAAATTTTGATGACGCCCATTGTGAGAGAGAACACAGACGGACATAAACAATTAAATTTACTTTCATACACTTTCCTGCGCTAGACAGGCTAACTACCGAAACTTCACCGAGAAGGCCGACGACGTGGTGGAATATCAAGTATAAACAAAACAAAAAGTACACACACAGCAATCGCTGCTAACTTCGTTGAGTTAGCTGTGTAATAAAAATATTTCTTGTTCTGAAAAAATGTTACAAAAATATGGCCCTTTTTTATTTACAACCCCTGCTCTTGGGTGGAGCGGGAGATAGTGCCAGACTCTTACTGACTAAAAGACCACCCCGTTTCTTCTAGCCTCTTTATACCGGGGCTCGAGTTTCCATTCGGATAACCCTGGCCCCAGTAGGCTTCGACCCAGCTAGACTGTCAGCAATAGGAGGGCTATTGCTGACAACTCCTTGAGCGCGGGAACAGTGCGCGCCGTCGACGTCTTGGGAAAATATGGCTCTTGTCTCCACACTAGGATCCCCTGTGTCATGGAAACTAGTCTCCTTCGTCATACAAAAGTAGTAGTAAAAATTAAAGAGATGACAATAATGATAACCAAGTTGTATCAAGTTACTACATCTCAGTAGTATAATGACTGCACCTGTTTTATGATCGCAAACGCGACTGCCGAGCGTGGTACCCTCGATTCTTAGGTTAGGCAAAAAATGTAATTGGGTTTCATTTGGGCAAATCTCAGTGGTAGCTCAATTTCCTCAAAAAATAAGAAAATGCCGTTGGTCCTATGTCTGATCACTTCCTGGTAGTGTCAAATATCTGTATACTTGGCTAATCTCAGAGATTAGCCAACGTGATCTAAAAACGATTGGGAGGATTTTTTTAAAGTAATTTTAAATTATTTTCGTGTTTGTTTGTTCTACTGTGTAGGTAGTAGGCGAAAAAAATTAAATTAAAGTAACTTCCACTTATGTATCCAACTATGTTTATCTTAGGATGCTTAAATTGCAACTCATCTAAGGTTAGGTGCCTACTGGGGACAGGGTTGTCCGAAAGGGAGCTCGTGCCCCGGTATGAAGGCTAGAAAGAACGGTGCGGGGTTTTTAGTCAGTAGGAGTCTGACACTATCTCCCGGTCCACCCAAGAGCGGGTTTTGTCATAAGATGATTTTCCCCGTCGACAAAATAATAAATAAAAAAAATCTAAGGTTAGGTAGGCTGTTGACCAAATTGTTTCTGAATAATAAACTTTTGTATTTATATTTTAGTGGTCTTCTTCTTCTTCTTCTTTTCGTGTCGATGCTCTCAAACTATACTTTTTCTGCCCAATATTTGGCAACCTGTACGGCTCTATTGTTGCCCTCATATAGATCCTGAAAACTGCAGGTGGTAATGCAGGATGGGCAGCATAGCAGGTGGCGCATGTCCTGTGGAGAGAGTCCACATTGGCACTGTGCTAGAGATGGATCGAGGAAGCCCCACTTGGCAAGATTGCTTTTACAGCGGCCAACCTGGGTTCGCAAGCGGTTTAAAGATTTCCAAATTGGCCACTTTAGTTCGTGTCCAGGGGGAAGATGCTCCGATGGGGTGATATAAAGTGGAGGAGTTGGATGTTTCTGCCTCCACAGCGCGCATCTCTCGTCCTCTGCACTGTCTTTCAAGGAGGTCGTAAATCGCATAAAGCTTTTACGGCTCCTTAAACGTGCAGGTTTTGGTTGGTGTTTATTTTAGTGGTAATGGCTACTTTACTGTACTATATAAATAAATGTTTGTCTAACAGTTGGCGAGGTCCAATCAGAGTCAGGTGGTGCTCACCCGGGTCAGCTTCGGCCTGTCCGGTAACTTCAGCTGCGAGGTGACGGCAGACGCACCGTCTTTTGCCACTTCTATCGTGTCCAATACTATGGAGGTTGTTGGTAAGTACATATATGCTCTTTCTTTCTCTTCTTTAGTTATAAGTAAAATCAATTAAATAATACTAATCTATAACACTTAGTTCAATAAATCTGTAACTGAAGCGCATTTTGTATAAAACTTATCATCATCATCATATCAGCCGAAAAACGTCCACTGTTGGACATAGGCCTCCCCCAAGCGTCGCCACAACGACCGGTCCTGTGCTTCACGCATTCTCTGTGGATTTCAACTACCACACTGCAATCGCCAACCCGCCTGCCAAGCGTGGCGATTATGGAAAACCATATACCACCAACCATACACCATACCAAAAATATACTTAATAATATTTTGATGTAACGTTTACGACGGCATGGTTAGTGCAGTGGTTGAGCGATTGGTTGCTGCACTGCATGTCCCGGGTTCGATTCCTAAGTTATTCCGGGACCAGGTGTCTTGGTTATGCGAGTTTATTTATTTATTGATTTATTTATTTATTGATGTGTTTATTTATCCATTTATTTATTTATTTATTTATTTATGTATTTATTTATTTATTTATTTATTTATTTATTTATTTATTTATTTATTTATTTATTTATTTATTTATTTATTTATTTATTTATTTATTTATTTATTTATTTATTTATTTATTTATTTATTTATTTATTTATTTATGTATTTATACAGAGGCGGACTTACAGCCTTAGGCATTTATGTATTTGTGAAATCATCCACGAGTATACAGGACTCATTTCTAGTGTGGGGCAACGATTGTTTTAAAATATTTATTATTGTACTAACAGTAAAACCTTTTAAACATCATCATAAGATCTGAAGTATATTGTTCATTGAAATGTTTTATTTATGTTCCAAACAGCACTCCCACCATCGTTGCCAACGATACAAACCAGTCAACACTACTACATACCAGGTGACGTGCTCAGAGCCAACTGCTCCTCAGGACCCAGTCGCCCGCCGTCCGACCTCGCGTTCTTCATCAACGATATGCCTGTAAGTATATCTGCTTCTATACCATTAAACTTCTTGAAGACGTCAAGCATTTACTAGTTAGCCTAGCCAACTTTGTAAAAACCAGATTCTGCTTGTCTTCATTGCTTTGTCCTTCCAGTTGCCTCTTACCTCGAACTGGACAAACCATTTGAACTCATTCGGTCTACATAAAACTCAGGAATATGTGAAAATACAGTTTTTCTGGCAAGTGCCTTTTTGGAGGTATGCAGAACAGAGAGTAAAGTCCCGCAAACCTCCGTTGAAAAGGGCGGATCCTCCGACCAGACAGGTGTTATAGTCTGGTGGGCGACTGCCCGTTAGTAGATGTCGGGCTGTCGTATATGTTCAAATCGCGCGGAGAACTTTGATTGCGCGATGCAGGATTTCGTATTTTCTTCGAAGTTCTTATGTGGCGTCATAGATGTCACCTTTTAGTTGGCTTCCGATGTCATGTCCACCTTTTCATTTTGCACACGCGGCGGAACATGCTGTTGAGGATCCATGTTCCCCGCTTCAGTCTATCTATGCACTATAAAAAAGTGTTCACAGTGGTCACCAGTGATATTGAAACGCAATGGGTAACTGAATAACACAAGTAGAGGGAGGGGGGTTCAATCAGTAAAAGACTTCTCGCGCCTTCCTAGAGTTAAAGAACTCATAGGTTGATTTCCCACGTCAAAACAAAATGGGACACAAAGTAACTAATGCAAATGACTTAGTATAAAATATGTTGTACAGACAACTACCTCATCTGATGGTAAGCAATGATGTGGCCGAAGAGAAAGCGCGCTTGCCTAGAAGTAACCTATTCACTCTTGACTTAAAGATTCCCGAAGTTATAGCCATCAGGAAACACATTCTAAAAATGCCAAATCTTTTAAATCAATTTCTCCAAACAGGAGCCTTCCAACATTACCTCCTTAGTATTTTACCTTATCTCCGATCTAAGTTTATTGACGATCCATTTTAATCTAGGAATCCAACCGTTTGATAGCCAGGATTTATTTGCCAGGAATAACCCTTTTCAATCTTAAATTTGCATAGGATTGCGTTTGAACCTGGCAATATAGTCAAAAGGATGAGTAAATATTGTCCGTCAAGTGGGAGCGTGAGTGAGAAAATAATAGAAGGATATTGCTATGACCCTGAACTTCTCAAAGGAGACATGGGTGCTAAGTGATATAAATTGATGAAAAGGCACGAGTTTCCCTTTTACAAAACATGTTTTGTCGGCCAGAGAAGTTTTGTATGGACCCGAGATAAATTGCTTTGGTGTAAGAAATTGATTTTGAAGTGCTATTCAAGGAATGTCTGTTATAGAACAGTTCTGTTAATTCTGAGCGTAGCGTATCAGAAGAGAGAGAGATTTTTCTTTTGTTTTATTTCGAAGAAAAAAATAGTGCAATTAACTCCGCTTCAACGAAGGCATTTCGTAAAATTATTTTAAAAACGTCGTCATAATTAAATTTTTTATGTGCATTTACCTATTCTATTTTTTAGGACGTACTGCCGTTGGTATTGGTTATCATTCGTAGATTTTTGACAGTCGTTGCAGGTAGTCAGACCGCAGACTGACTTTAGTCTGATCTTAGTCTATCCAAGGAGTATCATGTTACCCAGTAAGTGATTTACGGAGGTCTGATTGGCATTCCAACACTGCGTTTTTTGGTATCCGATGGTTTAGAACCTTTCGACCTCATCGACCATATGTTTTATGAACAATGTGCCCTGCCCACTGCCACTTAAGTTTGGCGATTCTTCGGGCTGTGTTAGCAACCTTGGTTCTCCTGCGGATATCTTCATTCCTGATCGTACCCATCAGGTACAAAACCCTAAAAACGAAATATACCACACATTGTACTGAAGTGAAGTGATTTTGATTTTACAACATTTGTAGGATATCGTTTAGTAGGATTAAATCTAGTTACCCTACCTCATGCTCTATTGAATAGATTTAAGCATCAAATCCGGAAATTTGCGGCTACAGCCAAGACTGAGCGGCGATGCTGCCACAAATGCTATACCCTAAACATTCCAGGCAATATTCCATCTCGTATTTATAGCTTCGCAGAAACAGCAATTTATTGCGATAAACAACTCCTCAGCCAAGCACAATATCTGCATGGTTTATGGATGATGTTTTGAGGTTACTGTTCGGATCTACTTGGCAGTGGTATTGGAAAGATGGCTACTAAAACTAGGAATAGAAGAGGAAATAAACTTAAAGATTTCAACGAGAATCTGAAAGCATATTTTTTACGTAAAGAAATGTTTTGGAAATAATTTAGCTGTTTATGATTTCAAATTTTTCAACAACAATACAAATTTTGTTGTTGTGTCTAATATTTCTACCTCTGCTAAACTACAGGATTACAGTCATGATTGTTATATTATAACTAATAATTTTCTTGTCTTTTAATAAGGTGATCTATGTAGGTACTAAAAGCAAATATTTGTGAATCATGAAACCTAATATATTTTACACTAAAAATCCTGGGCTCATTCACAAAGATGCATGCAACGGATATGAGAATGTTGAGATGGATGTGTGGTGTGACGAGAATGGATGAAGTGAGGAATGAGTATATTAGAGGAAGTTTGAAAGTGGCAAAAGTTGAAAGGTAAACGGTTGTCTTGGTATGGTCATGTGAAGAGGAGGAATAAAGCGCATATTACTAAGAGAGTTCTGAGTATACGTGTAGATGGATGGAGAGGGAGAGAAAGGCCGAAGAAAATATGGATGGATTGTGTGAGGAGTGATATGAAAGAAAAGAGAGTTAGTGATAGTTTGACGAGTGACAGGACTGAATGGAAGAAAAAACGTGTTGCGCCGACCCCAAGTAATATGGGATAAGGGCAGGAAGAAGAAGATTCACAAACATGTAAACTCACATAATATACAAGATACCTATTTATCTAAATGTAATACCCTAAATAATCAGCCAAGTATTTACCTAATTTAAAATAAGAGAGGGAAGAGGAAAATGTTCGGTCAAACAATTTATTGGCCGTAGAAATATTCGCATTGTGCAAGAATCAAAACCGCGACATGCAGCACAGCAGCCAATCGCTGAACCGCTGTGCCAATTGTGTCACCACGGCCAGTACTTTAGATAAACTTGTTACTAGTACTGACAAGCTGCCGCCCATCGTCTAGCTCGCAAATCCGTTTACAAAATCCACTCCTACTTGCGCAGCCAGCGTCGTCGAAGAGTTTCAACTTAAAATAACTTCGCGAAAGCTACAGTTGTTCTCAAATTCTATAGTGGCAAGTTTTAATGCCTTCACAGTTTCACATTTCGTGGATCCTACCGCGAATGCTTTCGAGATTTCAGTATCTGGAACGCCGTCTGATGCTATTGTTCCGCGGATGCTGAACAAACTATTTTGCTCACGACATTATGATTTTAGTGGGAGATTTTAAATGGTGCGGTGGATTTTAGTTGGAGCTTTCTTGAAGCATTTTGGGTTTTGGGATTATTTTTTATTGAAATGTTTTGATAAGAGTTGGAGAGAACTGATGTGCTTCAAAGAATATACTTATCTAGGTAAAGGATTTTTTTTTATGGTGGGGAAAATCATCCAATGTCAACTCCCGCCCTTGGGTCGAGCGGGAGATAGTGTCAGACTCTTACTGACTAAAAACCCACTCCGTTCCTTCTAGCCTTCATACCGGGGCTCGAGCTACTCTTTTTAAACTAACCCTGGCCCCAGTAGGCTTCGACCCAGCTGGGCCCCTGCTGTTGCTGACAATTCCTTGAGGTGCGTGGGAATAGTACGCGCCGTCGACGATTTGGGCTCGTTCCGGACAGTTACCGGACGGTCGTCCGCGAGCCCGCGTTAGTAAAAAGTAGTGCTGCGAATGTTTGTGTTAGTGCTTTGGGTTAGTGCTTCTAGTATGTAACCAAGATTTTTGTAACTCATAACATGATCAAAATGAGTAATGAGTTACTAACACGTACTTCTCTTTAGAAATCTACGCTTTGTAACGTGCAATTTAGAATCACTCTTTTGTACTACGTCACCGCTCTTGACTTTATTTGTGTGTGCGTGAGTTTATACTTTATGTGTACACTTTGAAGTTTTACACCTGCTGGGCATCTCGCTACAGCTAAATTATTTTTATTAATGCTTTCGAACTCGTCCACTGTCTCACCTGATGGTAGACAATGGTGTGGTCGACGATGGAGCATGGTTAATGGTTACTCAGAAATAACCTCTTTCACGTTCACTCTTTAGCTGTCAAGAAACAGACTTCAGCAGAATATTCCATTGTATAAAGTGAATATTAAATGTCCCCACTATTATTTGTAGATCTTTAATTGGTGTTACGGGAAATTAAAAGCCAGAAAATCTGATAGCAGTCTTGCCAAAGAGTATCATGTTACCCAGTTACTGGGTGGTTGAGGCAGTCATTCCATGTAAAATACTGGTACCAAGCTGCATCCGGTTTTGGGCGGAGCATCGCCGTGCCCTCGTGGGGGCGATCGGCGGCGGAGACCTCTCTTGCCGGGCTCTGGTTCAGACCATGGTCTGGAGCGAGGAGGAGTGGCAAACAGTCGCCTCCTGCTGCGAAGCAGTAATGCTAGCAAAACAGGAGGCCAACCGCATCAGGCAACGGCGCCCTCGCCCCCGTCGGGATTCCGATCCCGATTTCCGGCCACCGTAGACGCGGGCTTGCGGACGGAGAGCTATGGGTAGCTCGCTGTCTGACCGTCCGGTAACTGTCCAGATCGAGCCTAAGTCGTCAACACACTGTTCCCGCGCGCCTCAAGGAGTTGTCAGCAACAGCAGGGGGTCAGCTGGGTCGTAGCCTACTGAGGCCAGTGTTATCTGAAAGGGAGCTTGAACTCCGGTATGAAGGCTAGAAGGAACGGGGTGGGTTTTCAGTCAGTAAGGGACACTATCTCCCGCTCCGCCCAAGAGCGGGGGTTGTCATTGGATGATTTTCCCCACCGTAAAAAAAAGCTGGATCCGGTTGATCTGGAACCCGACCTAGAAATTTGTGCACAGCAAGCTGTAGTTGACGTTGTGTTCCACGCGCGCCTCAATGAGATGTCAGCAAAATTGATGGGACCAGTTTGGGCTAACGTCTAACATGGCTGCGGATTGTTCGAAAGAGAAGGAGCAACTGAAGAATCTCTATGGGTTTTAGTCAGTATAAGTCTGACACTCTCTCTAGCTCCACCCAAAGCTGAAGAAGTTGTTTAACGATTTCCCATGTAACAAGGGCAGACCAACAAAGTGAATATTGTATAAAAAAACGTTAACTACGTCCTAAAAACATAACACTCCTTTTTTGAGGCAGTCGTGTAAAAATTCCAGTCAATATACAATCAAAATAATATTTTACACGATCGCAGAATATTTTTTATTCGGTAGCTCAAATTATTATAATCTACTAGCTTTTGCCCGCGCGGCTTCTCTCCCGCTCTTCCCTACTCCACCCTACTCTACCCTACTCTACCCTACTCTACCCTACTCTACCCTACTCTACCCTACTCTACCCTACCCTACCCTACTCTACCCTACTCTACCCTACTCTACCCTACTCTACCCTACTACTCTACCCTACTACTCTACCCTACCCTACCCTACCCTACCCTACTCTACCCTACACTAACCTATTTTTTTTTCCATAAGAACCTTCTCCTCACAATAACAATCACAACAAAAAAAAAATCAGCCATATCGGTCAAGCCGTTTTCATGCCAAGTCGTGACAACGGAAAACGGGGGTCATTTTTATATATATAGATATATAATCTATAAATAATCTATATATATAATAAATCATTAAAATACGAAAACTGCTCACAACTGTTCATTATGGCGGCGCTAAATAAAATTGTTGTAACAAAATATTTGCTTAGTAGATACCGGTAAGTTCTATGAATTTGCTCATCTATGGAAACACAGGGCTTAGTTTATTTGCTACAGTAATGATCGAAACAGTTATCGTGGAACGCAAAAGGCAAGTTGAGAAACACAGTTGGATTTTAAGGGGATTTGTTTGATGATTTTCTTTTGTAAAAAAGGGCAGTAGTATACTCGTATCAAAGTTTTTTTTTTGGTGGGTAAAAATCATCTCAATGTCTTCCCCCGTCCTTAGGCAGAGCGGGAGATAATGTTAGACTCTTACTGACTAGATAGCCCACCCTGTTCCTTCTTGCCTTTTATACCGGGGCCAAGCCTCCCTTTCGGAATTATCAAATCCTTGGATTGGATAATTTTCAGCCACAGGGAAAAAAACTCTAGTATATAAAATGCACAAATTTGGGAGAAAACGGACATGGTTTTTAACTTTTCAATACGCTAAAATTTCAACTGAGGTCATAGTAATTAAGAATATCAATTTTAAACTGGCATAAATATTAAAATTAAACGGCTATCGAATCAAAAGTCAAACTTTAAAAAACGGCTCTCATCATAACGCAAACATCAAATCAAAACTTTTGGTCATTAATAAAAGTGCTCTTATCGCGGGCCCGGACAAAACAAACGCTCATGTAGACCAACCCTTTAGCCGTCGCTTGAATCCGTTGCGGCGCGAACACAACAACTGTTGACTCATTGTTTGTTCTGTTGATATTTGCAATTTTCCTACGTTAAGCAGCTTCGTCTGGCACGAGGGCTCTCCAGATTTAATCACATCTGCATTGCCCGCTATTATTCAAATTTTAACTCTATATGAATATGTATAAAGTGTGAATTTGTTTGTTCGACTCGTGTACTTACGCTTTGATAAGCTGATTTGTCGAATTTGTGAAAGTTGTGCTGTGGAATTTTCGCATTGTATCATTTTCGTAATGTTAGTCGTGTATGTATGGAGTTGACGTAGTCGTGATAAAGTCACGAAGCTTATCGGGGCTGTAACGAAGCGGTGCTGGGGCGCTCGGAAAACTTCGCTGAATTATTTGGTGTATTCAAAAGTATCTTCTCGAATCGATACTGATTGAACTACCTTTTGTTGTTGCTGAGATTTTTATGAAGGAAGTATATAAAGAATTTTTCTCAGAAGAAAATATTAGCTCATTCCACATTAATATAAATCGCTGGGAGTTTATTTTTTATTTATCAAACTTATGCCATCTTTACAGGAAAACCTAATGTGTCAGTACAGAGAATTAATTTATTATTGACTATCTTTTGCCTGCAGCTTCGCCCGCGAACATAAAATATAGCCTATGTCACTCAGGAATAAAGCATTTTTCTATCGATGAAAAAATTTTAGCAATCGGACCAGTACTTTCTGAGATTACCTCCTACAAACATAAAAACGAACTTTTTCTCTTTATAATGTTGGTGTAGATTAGTGTAGGCTCGCGTTTGGCCACTATATCAAAATTCAAGGACAATTTTGACGAGCATTTCTATACAAGAAATGCTCGTCAAAATTGTCCTTGAACCACTCTTAGAAATAGCCACCATATTCACCCCAGTTCTCTCTTCACCAGGTGACACCAGGCACCCACCAGGTCCACCCCGCACCCGAGGGTCTGTTCCGTTCGGATCTTTACGTCCAAATCCAGCTATGGCCAGCCCACTACGAGCGAGGAGCCCCCATACTGCGCTGCCAAGCCAAGATCGGAGACTTGTACAGAGATGATGCAGCGGTAGCACTGTATTCTGGGAATAGCGACCCTAAAATTGAGAGAGGTGAGTTGGAATTCCAAAACTTGAAATTGTTGTTAAACTTTAAGATCAAGATGAGACTTCTCAATAGAATAAATTCGATGCTTGCGATTTATAAACTGAGTACTGGTACATCGACTTAGTTGAGAAAAACACTGTACATATTTGAATTAAAATAAATTAAAATGAAAATAATGTTTAAATTAATTGGTTCTTACTAGAGAACATTAAATAATTACAATAAAGAATAGAACTAAACTAACTAAAATAGCAGTAAGGGACTAAATTAAAATACTCATTTTGACACATTTGACAAACCTAAGAGATAAATAGAATATGATAATCTTTATTGTCATCAAAATAGTACTTAACAATTTTACAGAAACTTAAATATATGGAAAATACAACGTGACTGCAAAATCCTAACGTTACTTACACCAATTATAACAATAGCTTGAATTTCCGCAACTAAATTTACACCTTTTCTGGATTTCAGTAATCTCAAGGGAGGATTCATAATGTGAAATTATGTAAAGTACCCAACAGCTCTCAGGAAATTTATTCATTACGATGTTCTGACGAAGGGCTTGCTCGTGTGTTCCCTTCAAGCATAATTGCAATTTTCATGACAGCCCATAATGTTCCCGTATTATTAAATCTGTGCATTATCACATGGCGTGTGGAAACCTGGCTCGAAGTACTTAACTGTTGTAAAGAGCCATCGTACTTTGGGAAATGAGAACGTTTTAATTCATGAATCCCCAAGCGACCACCGGTGGCCGCGCATCTATTGTCTTACTATTGTGTCTCTAATTGACGGTATCTGAAGGGTTAATGATATGAGCGAAGACATATGGCTTTGTTCCTGTATTTTATTGTACGGTTTTAATAGCTTCATATTGACTCAGGATGTCAACGATATTGTCATCTAGGTAACTTTAATCACACTGTTCACATTTCTTGATTCCTTGTGGTAGTCGCAAGCTCAAGTATAAGCGCTTGTTATGTGCCTTCATGTAACTAACATATCCGTATAAAGCAGAAAAACTTCGAGCATACAGCCAATGTCAGATCACTGTCAATGACATAGTAAATGATAGGTACCTGTTGGTGGTATCGCTTTGAATTTTGTTGAGTTTTAGTCTAATTTTTACCTTCTTTTACCGCTACACAAAACGTTCCCACTCAGTCTAATTTTGTGCCTGTTTTTCCTAAGTTGTGAAATCAATGTAATTTTGCTTCTCCACCACCGTTGGGTTACTGGTAGAGAATGCCTAAGGCATTGAGTCCGCCTTTGTTTGTTAGTATTTAAACTTCATGAACAAAAATAAATAAACATCTCATTTCTTCATGCATCTATTCTAAATCTCCTTGAAGCTTAAATTCTGTGACTTAGGACATCAGGGTTATTATTTGCTTTTTTTTTTAATGGTCACAAGCCATAGCACCTACTGCTTCAGATTTTGCAGTAATTTTTCTGACTATTATTTCTCATTCATCAGTAACTTAATTATTTTAATATACATCGTCTAATAAAGTTAACTCGTCTTTGATTACAATTCCGGATCACTCATTACCAACACAAACGTCTCAACTAACTAGTTTCACTTTAATCATTTCGTCAAATGTATTAATATTGCAATTTGCAACAAGCAGAGCGTAATTCACTTATTGTATATGTGTTTTAATTAACCTATCACCTTCTAAATTGATATCGATTATGTCGTCAAACACACTAGCGGCCCGTCCTCACCCGATATATGTATATATACTATATAGTTAACATTAGGTTGGGTAACGCAAAAGCCCGAATCACGCGGCATATTGGAAATTGTATACGGATAATATATTTTTGCTTCAAGAGGTAAATATGTGGCAAATGGTGGTGAATTTATAAGAGCCTTATTCGCACACATTGTAAATATTTGTAATTTAATGTTAACAATATTATGCAAAATGAATATATTTCAAACTTACAGTTCATTGGATTTCGATTCATAAATGTTCATTTACATTTTGGCTGATACTATTATTTTGTCGAAATTTCGTCCCGATGGGAATGTAAGAGTGCTAAATAATTTACCAATAAATTATGTGCATGTATTTTCTAGAAAGCAAAACAGGAAGCAGCAAAAAATCCCAAACATAAAATTCCTAAAACGGCTGTACAGCTAACACGCCCGCATATCTTTAATATCCGTGGAGAGGAAGCTCGCCTAATAAGATTACGAGAACCAAAGAGGGCATTGAGGGCTCAATGAGTTATTGCCTCCCGTCTCATTTGCCCAGACAATTTCCTCTGAGGGCAACAGTGAGGCGTTTGTTGGTAGATAATAAATTTATCTTCGGCACACGGCGAGCATTTATTGCAGGAAACACGCGCACTGACAAACGGTAACGCCTTCTCACATGAATTTTACAGATTCCAAGAACAGACGAGAAACTGTATATTTAATTTCTGATAAAGCCAAAAATGTATGTTTCTATATTTTGTATGTAACAGACTTGTCGAGGAAATATTATGAAATTGGGTTAATGAAAACCGAATTCTCGATTTTGAATACTTATATCATTTTAATAACCTGAAATGGTTACGATGTTTTCGTTTCCAAGAATTTCACTTGTCGGTTTGGTAATATATTAATTTTAACATGAACTAATATTATTAAAAGTCATAGTAATGAAGGTTAGTGTGTTATGAGTAAATATAGTTTAACTTTTGCCGACCTAATAACTAAAGTACTATATACTCTAGTAGTAGTAGACTATAAAGTGCTAAAGAACAAAAAGTGCCTACCGTGCCTATTTTGCCCTACACCGTTTCTACCTAAAACGGTAATAGCACAAAAAGGGGAAAATGGCGGGAGGAAAACAATACGGCTCACAACTTTTCACTCACACTCGGCGTTTTCTGCTACCCGTATACGTAAACCTTTAAGGCACAAATTAAATTAGTAAAGGCTTTCAAAGGCACAAAATAGGGTTCCTCGGTACTCGCAGCTATTCCACATACTTTGAGTACCTTAGTAACTTAGTGCTAGAGCTCGTTTCAGAGAATCTGTTGAAACCAAGTGCTCTTGTGATTAAGGGGTGCTACTACCTACAGTACCTACTTCTGTATTCCTTCGCTTAGTTAAAAGACTTTGCGTTAAATGAGTTTGTAACTTATATTGGTACTTACAATGTAACTTACTGTGAGAGCTTTCTGCTCATATCTATGCAATTTGCAGTTATGTAACAAGTACTTTTGTAACGTTACTTTTAATGTTTCGGTTTTTTAATGGCTGACTCGTAATTAGGACATGATATGATGACGTGTTATTTTGTTTGGTTAAAAAAAATTACTAAATGGACCTGTAGTATTTTTTTTTAACACACGATCTAAAACGCGGTCATTCTTAGATTGCAAACAAAAGAGATGCGCCTTTGCTTTTCAATTTGCTAGCAGTATCTTTATAATGCTTGCAAATATGAAGCATTTTAGCATTCACTAAATATCTATTTGGTTTATAAAATTAAAACACTTTAACGGTGAAAGTTTAGTTGTAGAATAATCTGACAAAAATTTTTAGATGCGTCTACGTGGCTTGTTTTTATGGTATCTACGAAATTAGCTGTTTTAAGTTTTGAATACACTGTCTAACAACATTTTTTTTTGAAGAATAACTTATATTTCTCTGATTCTGTTTACTGCAATAGAACAAATACTTTTGCGTAATATAAAACTGCTCTAAATATGGGAGTCCTCTAAATATTCAAAATTCCCTCAATTTTATGAAACATACAAAACATTTTATCTCTAGCCTGTATGATATGAAAACTCAATACTCTGGACGTCATCCAATGCTCCCCATACGTACAGCGCACTCACGGTGGCAATATATAGGTGGTCAGTTTTAACAGAGCACGTCCGTATCGCCTGCACGCGACGGTTCCCCACAAGCTACACGTCGTTAGTCTGGCCAGTGAGATGTATCCTACGTTATGTTTACCAATTTAGGGATACTACATATTGCGGGATTGTTCGAAAGAACAGTGACACTAAACGCAAAGGGCTCTTAGCCATATAGAGATTTATAATGCCTCTATTAAATATAAAGTTTAAAAAAATATTGATATAATTAAAATTATATATAACTAATTTAGTTTTTTTTTTTAATTATACAATATAAATGTGTATAATGAAGATGGAACAACCTAGACTTAAGCTAAATAATTTGAACAAATAAAAAGAAAAGAAAAACTTAAAAAACAAACGAAATATTTTTTTTGTATGACAAAAAAATATATAAAAAATAGAAGTAATAAAAATGTATCCGAAATTGGAGCACCACAACTACAAAGAAAAAAAATATTAAACTTAAAAAAGCAAAAAAAAAATGTGTGCGGTAAAATAATCTTAAAAAAATCTACTGAAGGAACACGATTAGGTTTGAGTCAGCAAAAGTCTGACACTAAAAAAAGACCTACTACATACTCTTTCTACACAAACGGTTATTGCTTGTAGGTACTCGTATATTTAGTATTCGGAATATGCGTTAATTGGATTTTCAATTTGTGCTTTGTGACTATCATTAGCGCATGCTAATAATAATATTTAAGAATATTTTTTGTCACACACATGTCCTAGACCTACTTTGATAGTATGTACCTACTAGCAAGCAGGCGATTTAATTTTATTACATCACCACTGCTCTCAAAACGGTGAAGGAAAACATCGTGAGGAAACCGATATGTCTTGGAACCAAAAATTTGCCTCCTAGAAGTCCTCTTCTAGAAGTCCGAGTCCCTGCAGTGGGAACATTATAAGATTAATTGTGTATTAGTACTAACACTATTTTTTTGTTTCAGTCACATCTCCGGGGTCGGCCTCCAACCTACAAGTGTGCCAATTTCTACTATTAATTCACATTATTGTTTGGGCTAACAATACTTAGACGAGACATAAAATAAAATAAAAGTGTATAAAATATAAAATAATTGATAAAGTATAAATAGGTAGATGTATTCGATAATGTCGGATGAAATTGTGAATTTAAATGAAAAATAGTTAATTGTACCTAACGAGCTAATGACTATGCCAAAGAATGTAAAGACTTAAGAATATTGTTGATTTAATACAAATTATATATATGTCAATGTTTGTTTTATTTTAAAGAGAAAGCAAAGAAACAGTCAAAATATGTTTCTGGGATCCGATGGATGTGAGACGCACTAGACGGTTTGTTGTGGCGACACTTGGAGAAAGCCTATGTCCAGCAGTGAACGTCTTTCGGTTAAAATGACAATGATGATAATTAAATAAATAGTCACAAAAATGATTTCTTAGACCAAATATAATACAACATGTAACGTTAAATGCGCAAAACCTGAAAATTGTGTGTACAAAATAACGAGCAGAATCTATAGAACCGCTTTTTAATATAGATTACATTTTTAAAAAAAAAACTTCATTAAAAAGTTGCCCAGTCTATTCATTAAAAGGAGAAACCGTCACGATGAAGTCACCTGGTGAAGGTTGCGTGAAGCCGATGGATGCGAGACGCGCAGGAGCGTTCGTTGTGGCGACGCTTGGGGGAGGCCTATGTCCAGCAGTGGACGTGTATCGGCTGAAATGATGATGATGATGATGAAACCGTCACGTGCTCAAACCCGACCAAATAGGTAAATAAACACAAATGGTTGTAGTCCAATGACATTTTCTCATAGGAGGGATAATAAATGTTCTTATTCTAATGCAGATACGAATTTAAAACCAACTAAAACTGCACATAAAACCTTTAAAAAAATTTAATGTTTTTTTTCTCACTACATCATAGGTCAATTGAATTAAAAATCATTTGGGGTGTCTGAGGTTTTGCGCATAACACGTTGTATATGCTTGGAAGAAAACAAAATACGAAAACATTGGATTGAGAAATCGTTGCTTTTGATGGAAAAAAATATTATTTATTATTTACACATACTTAATTTACTTTATATTGTTTTCGCTCAATTACCAAACAAGGAATTAATACTGCAGTCTAAAAATAAAGTCAAAAGCTTAAAGTTAAAGCATATTCAGCTCCCTCCAACACATTGAGGCACTCAAACTATTTACAGTAAAAATTAAAAAGAATAATATTACGCTGAACATTTCGAAAATGCAATTTCCATTGCTGGCTTTGTACGTCAATACGAAACACCAACGAAATTGAGGAGGAAGTGTAATTAAAAAGTTCATTTGCCACAGTTTGGGGAGCGAAGGCTTTATTGCGCTTTGCGACAAACAAGGGCCTTTAATACATGTGTTTGATCGAATTTTTATTATCTACCAGTGCAGTGTGCTTTGAGAATAAAACTCCTTCATTGAGGATCCCTTTGACAATAGAAATAGATTGTATATTAGCACTCCAATCCTTTCAGTTCGTCGGTGATGTAAATTCTATCAAAAGACTTTGTTACTAACACTGAAAGTATGAGACTAACTGTCCGGCACACAGGCTTCAAAAAAACGCCACCATAAAAAACGCTAGAAGCGGTTACAAAAGAAGCTGGAAGCCGCCGCAAAAAACAGCTGAAGCTTGAAGCGGCTTCAAGCGTTTTTTTTTTGTGGCCCGTGTGCGGAGACACTAAGAGAGAGGAGAAGAATAAGTTTTTAATAATATACGCTTGTCTTGTTGGTGTTTTTTTACGTAATTTCATCAGAAACGAAGATATCCGCAAGAGAACTAAGGTCACCGACTTAGCCTGTAGAATCGCTGAATGAAAGTGGCCGTAGGCACACTGCTCGTAGAACAGATGTTTGACGGGGCAGAAAACAAGTCGCAGAATTGCTGGAAGGTTTCTTTGAGGATTGCTTGATTGGATGCCCTGCCCGCTGCCAGTATGATTTGGTTTTTTGTGGGTTATGTCAGTAGCCTTGGTTCTCTCACAGATATCAAAATTTCTGATTCAACCACGCAAGAAAACTGCAAACATAACCCTTTACATATCCCTTTACATTGCAGTATTAGAAGGTTTCCTACAAAGTGGACCTATGACCGGGTGAGGGTCGCAGGAATCCAATGAATGTGAGAGGCACAGGACCAGTCGTTATGACAACACTTTTTTTTTGCAACACTTAGGGGAGGCCTATGTTTAACAATAGACGTCTTTCGGCTGAAATGATGATGATGATGATGATGAATTGTTAAATAAATATCAATATCATTTATGTTTGGTCAGAATCTGATATTAAAAATTAGATTTAAAAACATAGTAGAATAATAAAAAATCCAAAAAACACATTTTGAATAGAGAACATAGATTATAACTCAAGTGTCTCTAATGATAACAAGAGGGATACTAACAACATAAAAAGAGGGATACTAACTAGGTACATCAAATGCTTAGCAGATTTGGTATCAAAGTAATTTCATCCGCGTCCCAAAAAAGTACAAAAATAACCATTTTCGGACACATACATTAAAAGGTTGTGCTGAAATTTCAGCTTATAGAGCCATTAGGACGTACACGATTTAATGTAGGTACAGTCATCCCCCGAAAATTGCCGACGACCTCCCGAAGTTAACCGACTGAATAATTTGGTCAGGTTTGCTGAGTTCTTGGAGTTAATCTGATAAAAGCCACATATTATAGGTTTGACTTAAGTTATTTCTTCTTAGGAACTGATTTAATTATACTGTTATTCTCTGCGTCACCTAAAAGTGGTCTGGTAGAAACTGATTACTTCTCGGCAAGCGTGCTACATCGTCAGGTACATTATCACTTACTATCAGGTGAGATAGTGGAGCGAGACTATCCATGATAAAAATTAAATACAAAAATGACATAAAGTCTGACTGTACTTTTGTGTGCATGTAGTATAATATAAATATTTGATTAATATTGTTCAATGCAAGAAATGCATCACTTTAGCTTGTTTTCTTTGGTTAAATAAATTAAACTGAATTAAGTTTTTAACTATTTATTACGGTTTTACTTGCGCACAAATACAATACTTGAAAATCTTATCACATTAATTTTTATAGAGGTGAAAGTTTATAAGTGTCAATATTTGTATGTTTGTACCTTCTTCATGCTCGAACAGCTAAATGGATTTGGATGAAATTTGGCACCAAAGTAGGTGGTCATTTTGTCTTGAAATAGCATATAGTATGCTTTTTGTCTTGGTGTGTTTTCTTCGCTAAATTTTCTCATTTCAAGCGAGCCAAAATGCTGGCAGCAGTCAATTAGCAAATCTATTTTTGTATGCGCCTTTTTCTCTCTCTTTTATTGCACCTACCACTAATTTTTCTCTGCATCACCCAAAGGTTGACTGAAAGAAAAAGTCTAAGGTTCACAAGTAAAAGAAATCTATCGATATCTCTAAAGCTATAAATTGCAACCAACCGTTAAGGTTCGAGGGCGTGCCAAAGAAATATACATATATACATGCACTCAAAAACCTCCCCTAAGTAACCCTCATTCTGTCGCAGTCGGGCAAAAAAACTACAAACTTATGCAGCCTCATGGCATGTATCACAACATGCCACCCTGAATCTTACATTACGAAACCCAAAAATAAAAACCGTTAACCGAAAAAGGCCATCAGGATTCCAAGCCTCCTAATACGGCAAAGCACTCATTCGAATTTCAAAACGGCTAAAACACAGTCAGTCATTCATTAATTACGTTAAAACAGTGAAGCCAGTATTCTGTTGGCTTTGCAGCGATACGAGAATCTCAGCACCTCAAAATTCGATATCGCAGTACACCAATGCGAGAAACAAGAGAAGGCTGTGTGCACAAAGTGGCGGTATTTGCTACTCTGTGGCTTCTTGGTAACGTTTTGAAGGATTTAGTTTGTGAGTATGGCAAAAAAGAAAGGAAGTCAGCGAATTTTTGAGAATATGATATAATAGAAGTGATGCTTCATAAAATAATAATAATAATCAATTTATTTCAGAATAAACTTCCATAATAAATTTATTAGTATCATAATAACATACAAAACTATGTTAGTAAACAAAAACAAATACAAAAAACATAAAAAACATAGATGTTAGTAACACAAAAACTTAACAACTATGTTAGTAGACACTATTTACAGTAGCATGTAGTTGGCTTAAATACCACAATCCAGTTATCAATACAACAATACAATAGACAATCCAGTTTATTGGCAATGACACTCAGGTGCAAAAAAAAATGCATGCGTGTAGAAGTAAGGAGCAAAATAATCCTGCTGGAGTCTTTTTGTTTTTTGGTGGGAAAATCTTCCAGTGACATAATGTACCCGCGAGCGCTCTGGAACGGAGCAAGAGATAACGTCAGACTGTTAGTGACTAAACCCACTGCTGTACCCTCGTTGCCTTTCATACCTGGGCTGTATTTTCCTTTCAGTAGGCTTCGAGCCTGCTGGGCCCCTACGGTTTACTGACAACTCCTTGAGGCGCGTGTGGAACGATATGTGCCTTCGACATCTTGGGCTCGGTCCAGACGGTCAGACGGCGAGCTACCCATCTCTCACCGTCCACAAGCTCGCACTTTCGGTGTCCGGAATCGGGATCGGTATCCCAGCGGTGGCTGGGGCATGAGAACCTTTGCCTGACGTATCCACACACGTCCTCCTTTGCTAGCATTACTGCTTCGCAGAAGGAAGCGATCACCTGTGATAAATATAGCCTGGTGGTCTTTCTAAGAATGGTTCTGGGTACGCATGCGACGTTGTCGGCCACACCATCAGGTGAGATGGTGTTCAAACGTAAACCTATTCATAGCAAAAAAAGATACAGCTTATAAGTAGGTACTTTTAACAGATTTTCAGTAATTGGTAACTGGGCTGAAGCATAATAATGTTGCGGATGCTGACCATACCGTGATCAATAACAATAAAAATGTCACCATCATCATCATTTCAGCCAAAAATCTACAGACAGTGCTGCATATAGACTTTCCTCAAGCTTCACAAATTTGTCAACGGAATAAGGCAAGCAATTGAAAATTATGCTAGCGTTTAGTTCATGTTTATAGAGCATTGCGTGGCAAACTCAATACCATTACGACTAGGTATTGTGGCAATTTCAAATTAATTCGAGACCATACTAAGATCAATGACCATTCCCCATTATTCGAGCTACACAACAGTTCATAGAATGGGTCTAAATTGTTACGATTAGGTATCTCATGTTCCCTAGTGGTCGTTTACATGCTAACAAGAAGTGAAGGGTTCGAGCACTTTGAATTATTCAAAATATTCCAAGCCTATTTCTGACAGCTCTCCAACAACCAACCACTTCGGTCCTGCTCATCATTGTTTAAATCCCAAAAATGTTTAAACATAATATTTATTTTTAATGGCTTGCAGAGATGGTGACGTGATTCTGAAAACACATTGTACCCTGCAAACGACCATTCTGTGGTCCAAAATGGCTCGTAAAATGGCTTTTATGAGTGGGCAGGTTTGGTGCCACTTTGCCCATTATTCGTCGATTTTCCAAAAGGAAATTAAATTAATTGTTTTTCACAGCGAAATTTTCGACAAATCGATGTTTGAAACTGATGCTATTGAAATGGTGTACATTGTTTACTCTTTTAGATAAGATACCAATAACGTCTTTATGTTTGAATCACAGTAAACTATTGATATATCAAGTGTCTAAGGGTGGCGGCATACTTGCGATTTCGGTTCATATTTTAGTACTATGTAATCTACAATCCTTATTGTCGTCGGTTGAATCACCATCGATTTTGCGACAGCTAGCAACATATTCATCGTAATTTATGGGCATAGTGACTTTGTCCCTAAATTACAGTGAACTGCTGTCTATTGAATATTTAAAAAACTTAACCAAGTGACATTTAACGAGTCTATCTCTTCTGCAAGCAATGTGTCCAGCTCACAACTTAAATTCCGTGATTCTTCGGGTTACGTCGGTGTTCTTCGTTGTCCTGCAAATACCTTCATTTTGATTCGATCACGTAAGGATACTCAGAGCGTAGCCCTCTTTATTGTCCTTCAGGTGACCTTAAGTCTCCTAATGAGCCTCATTGTTAGCGACCACGATTCGGTTCCATATCACATATACCACAGGTAACACGCTCTGGTCATAGACTTTCGACTGTAGTATTTGGGACGAGAGAATATCACGCAGCTTTCCAAATGCTGCCCAACCGAATCGTATTTGATAGTTTGACTTCTTTCATAAAGTTAGGTCTATCTAACTGACCCCTTTATCCTTTACAATGGAGTCCATGTTTCCTGATAGCTACACCTTAGGGATATATAAGTCAAGAGTCAATAGGTTGGTTACTTCTAGGCAAGCGTGCTTTATCGTCGACCATATGACCAAACGCGAGCCTATCCATAATAAAAAAAATACTTCGAGTGTAGACTGTGATCTTGAAAGAAATGGATGCTACATAATGTAAGAATTTTTAATAACACTTATCCCATT
Organism: Mythimna lalbum; assembly: GCA_949319445.1. Taxonomy (NCBI): domain Eukaryota; kingdom Metazoa; phylum Arthropoda; class Insecta; order Lepidoptera; family Noctuidae; genus Mythimna; species Mythimna lalbum. Next base: position 2,435,941 of record OX439356.1, on the reverse strand, counting down.
GGGACATTTCAGCCTCTTAAGGAGAAGCTTCCTAGAGAGGCTTGAGTCCCAGCAGTGGGAACATTTGAAAGGCTGATGATGATGATGATGAACCTCTTAAAGCACTGTTACTTTACAATACAATTCACAGACGCAAAACGAGTAATCGATGTTAGAAAATCGCCAACGTGAAAAGTTCCTTGCTCAACTCTAGCGAATTTTTGTAGAATATGCTGAAATATAAGTCCATTTAGGTCTGTCTAAGATAAATATCTCGGCAGGCAAAGATCTTCACTCTCTCTGTTTATTCTGTTAGTTGGCGTTACAATATTACGTATAGACTTGATATGAGAATCTTGGGAAAATATTGTGTGATATTTTTTTCTCGTTCATATTAATAATATTATTCTGTATATTTGTAACGTATGACCTTTATACCTTTTACTGGATGTATGTAATGTATGAGATATTTTTAGTGTTACTTAGAATTAACGGTAAATTGCTGTCAAATTTCGTATTATAAATCCTTTCGTCTTAATATAAAACCTTTTCTGTACATTATTTACATTTATCTCATACTTAAGATGGTATTAACCTACAATTCAGTTTCTTTGTTCACATTTCATTTTCAGAGGTGTTATCAAAGTGATCTTCGTGGTGCGAATAAGTTGATCCAAAACATCACGCTGCTCGCCCACGACAGACTTTTTGTAGGACAGATAATTGAGCCGATTTTGTATATTCGTAACAATGTTTTGTATTTCTGACTGAATTTTTGTAGGACGAGTGCGTTGCACTATTGCTATCAGTGTGTTCTATTTTTCTTCTACAAAATTCGGTCATCGATTATCGGACGTGGGCGAGCAGCCTCATACAAACAACGATCTTTCTGTATTTTAGGGTTCTGTACAACGTAAACGATTCCTTTTAGCATCATTTCGTTGTCCGTTGGCTCCTGTCCATCTGTCTATCAAGACCCTTTATCTCAAGTGCGTGTGAAGGTATGAAGCTTACATTAATGTATACTGCCTCAACTAGCTGTGAAAAAATATAACTTCAAAATCAACGCAATGCGAAGACCAGGCCGTTTGTGCTCCTTTGAGGAGCATATTTTGGTACTCGCTAGACTCGAGAGTGAATAGGTTTTTTCTAGGTAAGCGCGTTCCATCGTCGACCGCGTCGTCGCTTTCCATCAGGTGAGATAGGGGTCAAGCGCAAACCTATCAATAGTACTTCGTACATCCGTAGTACTTCCCGATAATCCAGAATAATGAAATTGGGCATGATGCAAAGGTCTCACAGCAGAAATATAGAACAAACTATTTTCTTTCAGTTTCTCATTGCTGTCCAGACCCACAAGAGCTCTATCGAAGTCGTTGTCTTTATTTCACGTTCCACATTCGTCCATGTGTGGTGTTACCTTATAGTACCTTTCTAAAAATAGCTTGACAGGAGTAACAAAACAACCTTTGAACCTGTTCAAGCCCGGCTAAGCACCATTTCACAAAATCTCAACCTCCTCTACATTCAATAAATAACAAGAAACACAGAAATGTAAGCACAAATAAATAACCAGGATACTGGAACATATTTTTCAATAACATCGTAGCAATTCCGATCAAAAAATTCGCATTTTTTCTACATTTCTGTTGATGTTCGTTAGGAAGTCGAAACTCTAGGGGTTCCAAACTATAGCTACATTGTTTGTTCTGCCATATTTCTTTTCGCGTTATATACTGATATTAGCTCTCAACGCAGATAAGTTGAATGGTCTTTTTGAAATTTATTATATGGTAATATTTCACGTATAGTGGACCGAGTTATTAGTGTAGCGAATGTAATGGATTGCTGGGGATAGGCAGTACTGTTTGTGACGAGGGTGTGCGTTTTGGTTATGATCTTTTTTGAGGAAGATATAAGAGTGTTTTTAAAGCGCTATGTTTATTGTTTTGACTTCAAGAATCAAACTTGATATAACCGTTCATCTGTTCTCTCTTAACAGCGCTAGTGCAACATATGTTACGCATTCGCGAATTATTCCCGCGCAATTTCGACGCATCTGATTAAAACGATGATATCTTTAAAACTACGTTAGCTCGCTACCAGTTTTACAATTCAAATTGTTATTAAATAACCTAAAAAGATAGATATAGATTAGTATAGTTTTACCTAGTAATTTATGAGTAATTGTCATGTATGTCAAATAATGAGGCACAGATTCAAGAGAGCCGCAGCGGCTCTACCATAGACGGGCACTTTTATAGAGAGCCGGAGCGGCTCCACACCACAGACAAGGGGTTAAGCAAGAATCAAAGCATTTATTTCAAACTAGCTTCTCCTAGCGGCTTCACTCGCGTTATAGTCCATATAAATTGAGAGTACATTTTGGGAAACCGTCTCTTAGTGCTCGCTTACATCATACAACAACATATCAACAAAGGATTAAATTTGTCTCGATAGTGTGTGTTGTTAATTTTCTGCTGTCATGCTGGTAAAGCTACGCCAGAAACTAGTTAAAGAATAAATAAAATATAAAGAAGACTTAGGTATGTTCAATAGCACGCCTACTCTAGCCGGTAGTCTGAGTCGGGGCCTTAGCACCCCACGTGAAGATATCCGTTCCCACACGCAAGCATTCCCCTTCGCTTGAGAGCCCACCGCTGCCGTTTTAAATAAAGGTAGAGTACAAACAAGCAACAAAAATAAATTATTCTATTTCCTGAAAAAAAAACAACCTTGCAAAAACACTCCTAACAAAGCAAATTAAAACCAACAACACTCGTCCCGCACGGGCCTCAACTTTTAATGACAAACAACTAATACCCTACAAAATAATGTTTATATTAAAGTAAGACTACAAAATCTGTACTTAAACTTAAATTAAAAACTTCCACGCGTTTTTGCTGGACCGGGCCGTTCGAAGTTAAAGAACTTAGTTCCTCCTCCGTATTGGAAAACACGTCAAACACTTATATGTTAAGTTTTCTTTCTGTTTTACCTTCGTGAAGTTTTGCATTTGCCTCGATGGCAGTTTATTGGCTTTAGCTTTCTTTTGTGGGTCTGATTTAGATCGATAGTTAATTAGTTTGAAATAGCTTTGCTCTTGCGACTCTGGTTTAGAGTAGATTGTTTCTATGTTGCAGCATTTTTTTTTAGTTCGCATCAAATAACTCCACCCGCTGACAATGGGCAAGAGCATACTGCTCGCGGAACTGATGGTCAACGGGAAGGAAATAATATTAATAATCAAATTCCACAACTATCACACAATGCCGTCTTGTCACAACCTAAGCAGAGCTTGTGTTATGGGTACTAAGACAACTGATAAACATACTTTTATATTTCTAAATACATACATATTATAGATAAATTACACCCAGCCACAGAACAAATGATTATGCTCATCACACAAACATTTGTCCTGTGTGGGAATCGAACCCACGATCTCCGGCATAGCAGTCAGGGTCACTAACCACTAGACCAACAGGCCACTCATAATTATATAAAAATATAAGAGAGTCGCTCCGTGATGGGCCTCATGGGAAAGGTTCTGGAGATGCGAACACTAGCAATTACTTCTGTATCGTGGGTGCGTTCACAATCATGTAAACTCATATACACATGACATACAGATCCGCCACAAAATTCTTTGAGAAAATACAAATATTTCGCTCAACCACACGCTTCTTGGAACGCAAAAGTCTATCCTCTAGGAAGTGAGCGCTAATGGCTGCCTCTCTTATCCTGCTTAGACATAAAACAGCTCAATAAACGGAAACGATGACTTATGTGACCTACATCGAAAACTGACTATTCTTTATTTGGATAGCTATTCCATGTATTAATCCTGTTACTATGACAACATAACTACTTTCAGTTAATAATTGAGCTTATTATTGATTCGAAGAACTGTCCAAAGATAATTATGTTTTTGTTTATCATTTGTTCAAAGTTAAGGTCTTATGTACAAAATTATATTTTTTTAAACAACTTCTAAAAATGGATGAGGTTCTCAATTCGGATGTTTGTATTTTTTTAATGTTTATTGTTTATGCATAACTTCGTCGCTCGCCAACTGATTTGAAAAAATCTTTTTTTGTTGGAAAGAGTATACTTTCCAAATGGTCCCATAGTCATCATGTTGGAATCTGACGATGGAATCTTGGTGAAATCACACGTGGCACGCCAATCTGTGCGCGTCGGTCTCAATACATGTTATATGGCAACTAGACTTTTAGAACTACATTAGATCCACATCACGCGACTCTCTTCTAGAATGAGAGAAGAGAGTCGCGTGGTGTGTTTAATATAACATTTATTGATCAAAAACCAAAAGCGAATGTATGCAAATAGATTGAAAAGGTTGAGAGCGAATAAATTTATTTTAGTGGTAAGTACATCAACATTGTGGCCTTGTGCTATTGGAATACTTAATGAAAATGTAATGAAATTGTCTGGTTTTAAATGAATGCTAACGTTATATGATTATTATTATTTGTACTACATTTAGAACCAGATATTGAGGTCTTATTACTACGAGCTCTTATTGCGATTCATTTGACGCCTAAACTGAACCATTAAAATATTGAGCTATATAGCTAAATTCTTCTTTCTCGCTTACAGTACTTTCTCGCTGGAATGGAATTCCCTGCCGGAGTCTGTGCTTCCTGATAGCTATAACCTAGGGGTCTTTAAGTCAAGAGTGAATAGATCGCTTCTAGGCAAGCGTGTTCCATCGTCGGCCACATCATCGCTTACCTTCATGTGATATAGTGGCCAAACGTGTGCCTATCCATTATATAAAAATATACATGTTATATTTTAACACCCCCACCCCGCCTCCCCTGGCATTTTACAGAAAAAGACCTTATGGAGAACCACTTAGTTTTTATGTTATGTCTGAAGATATATAGTGATTGATCCAATATGTTTTAATGACTAGTGATCGTTAATATCAATAACAAATTTAAAGAAGTAGGTTTTTATTTATTTTATATTATGTTTGTGTGTGGCCAAGCACCGTCGTGTCCTCGTGGAGGCGATCGACGGTGGTCTGAACAAAAAATGTAAAAACAAACGGAACGCCCGCCTAGTGGCGAAAAAAAACTATTGTTTGAAACTTTGAAACAATGTTCATTTTTTAAATGTTAAAGATATTTAGTGGTAGGTAACTAGGTACACATATATGAATTGTTAGAACTGTAATAAAAACTACATACTCAGTGTACGATTTACACTTTATATGGTTTATGAGATACAGCCCGCTTACATATAGGTATAGAGGGACAGCAAAAGATTAGAATTAGGAATTAGGTTCCGTTGGTTACCCTACTGGCATATCTTGCAGAAATATATTGATCATACATTGAAGAAAACTCTACCCAAAAAAAAAAAACAAACAATAAGCTTTCCGAATGACATAAATAAGGCCCCCTTAATCTAAAATTAAAAATGGAATCTCCGAAAAAAAAGGTATAACCAAAAAAGCGATGTATACTCTTGAAACTTTTTACATTAAAAAGGTTTTATTATTCGGAAAAAAAACGGAAAGTTGAACCGTTTAAAACGTATTATGAATGCAGGCGGCGTTTTGCGCGCGTGTTTCAATTATAACATTGTAGGAATTAAATGGCGCGCTGTAAACAATGTACGAGATAAAGGTGGTATCAGTGGCGTAGGACCGGAATATTATATAGGGGTGTTGATTTTTTTGAGTAGCTTTCGGTGTCTAATGTTTTTTAATGATGTAGTTCATGTTATCAGGTAAAAAAGGAAATAAAAGGACAGGGTGAATCAGAAATACAATGCTAAGGTGCAAATGCATAGCAAATCGTTTGCGTTTCTTTGTGTAGTGCCAAAAGTTTCGCGTGCTTAAGTTTTCTATGAAAATAACACAATATCATTTTGACTTAAGGTGGTGCATCATGACTCACATTTTCACTGTTTTTCATACAACCGCTCATAACTGATTATGACATTATTACACATTTTTCATTAGATATTTTGGAAACACAGTATCTTGTGGATAGTATCTAGGTTTCTAAAGACACCAATTCATAAATTTGTGTAAAACTAATCCAGTAAAAACCTCTGAAAATGTCCTATTTTGTATGAACTTTGACACTTCATAATTTACCTAAAAATTAAAAAAGTCAAAAAAGTAATCCCTTAGAGACCTTGCAAATTTTATTAAGATTCTAAATGATGACAACTTTTTCCAAAAACTTTTAAGGGTTTAAAAAAACAGCTATTTCCTGGAGCAAGTTTGTGAAATTTTCGAGTAAATCTCGGAATTACAGAATACTAACAGAGTTTCCAGGCGTTATCTCTCTTTTTTTGCGTTGCCTTTTCGTCAAACATCGCGTTGGATGAGGTAACAAGCTTTTAAACCATTTTCGATGTTTACGATAAGCGAGTGGAGAAGGACCCTCTTAAAGTGTCAGGGCGGGTGGGTGCTCGGCCGAACAGGTTCGGGCGGGCGCCATCCGCGCTGACAGCACGGGCATGCGAGCCGTAACGGTAAGCTGTCCTGTGCAGGCGGCCAAAACCATCACCGGGGAGGGCCGTCGGCTTTTGGTGGGCTGGGTCTCCGCACAAGTCAAGCTGCTGGAGCCCAGACCTCTGCGGTGCTTCCGCTGCCACGTGGGGCACCACGTGGGAGCCCACTGCGCCGCGGAGGATCGCAGCGACCGCTGCCACCAGTGTGGCCAGGCCGGTCACAAGGCCGCTGAATGCCGTGCTACGCCGCACTGCTACGCATGTGCGGCGGCCGGCAAACCAGCCGACCACCGGGCTGGGGGCAGGTCCTGCGACCCCCCCGCCAAGGCCAAGGGCAAGGCCCGCAGGTCCGTCCCCGCTGATGTCCTCGCCACCGCAGCCGCCTCCTTGGCCGCCGCCGCCATCGCCGCCGCACCCGCTGCCGCGGCTGTGCCCCCTAGGGGGGCTCGGGAGGAGACTGTAATGGAGTGTCAATAACGGCCCCATTACGTCTCCTCCAGGCGAATATCAACCACTGCGCCCCCGCTCAGGATCTGTTGCTCCAGAGCATGGCGCAGTGGTTGATCAATGTCGCCGTAGTCACCGAGCCGTATTTTGTCCTGCCCAGTGGTGACTGGGTTCAGGACCTGGACGGCTCGGTGACCTTAATTAAGTCGGCCGCCGCCGGTACCCCGCCCCCCGAGTCCGTCACGAGGGGGCGGGGTTGCGTGGCAGCACGGTTCGGGGACATCGCCGTGGTAGGCGTCTACCTGTCCCCAAACCGATCTCTCGACGAACTGCACGTCTCCCTGATGGAGCTAAATTCCGTCGTCGCTGGGACTTCAACGCCTGGAACACGGCTTGGGGTTCCCGGTTCACGAACCAGAGGGGTCGGATGGTGGAGGACTGGGCCTTGGAGCTGGGCCTGGTCGTACTGAACCGGGGTTCTGTCCCCACGTTGGTGCGGATGCGGGGTGAGTCGGTGGTGGACATTTCGTTCGCCAGCCCCGCTCTGTCGCCGCGTGTCGTCGACTGGCGCGTGATGGAGGAGGTGGAGACGTACTCCGACCACCGGTACATCCGGTTTGACGTCTCCGCCGAAACCTCGGCCGCGCCGGTCCGACAGAGCCCTTGCGGTCCGCGGTGGGCGCTTAAGCAGATGGACCGGGAGCTCCTCCTGGAAGCCGCGACGGTACAGGCCTGGGTGCAAGCACCGGACAGGCCTGTCGACATCGACGTCGAGGCGGAGTGGTTCCAGGAGGCCATGTCGCAAATTTGCGATGCGGCAATGCCCCGTGTCCGTCCAGGACGAGCTAAGCGCCAGGTGTACTGGTGGTCGCCGGAGATCGGCGCACTGCGCAATGCGTGCAATCACGCGCGACGCCGGTACGCCAGGCACTGCAGGCGCCGCATCCGCCCGCCGGATGCGGAGGCCAGAGAGGCGGAGCTGTATGAGGAATACAGGGAGGCAAAACGCACCCTCCGAACGGAGATCAAGCGGGCCAAACTCGAGGCCCGCATCGTGTGGCTGGGGTCTCTGAACGCGGACCCGTGGGGGCGCCCGTACAAATTGGTACGGGACAAGCTTCGCCCCTGGGCTCCGCCGCTGACTCAGAGTCTCCGGCCCCAACTCGTGGAGGGTGTGGTTAGCTCTCTGTTCCCTGCGCGGGGGGAACACTCCCCCCCGCCCATGGCTCCGCCTCCGCCAGCGGTGTCTGACGCGGATCGCAACAGCGACGACGACGACAATGCTCCAGAAGTGACCGAGGTAGAGTTGAGAGTGGCGGTGCGAAGGCTGAGTGCCAAAAACACCGCCCCAGGACCCGACGGCTTGCCAGGGAAAGCCTGGGTCCTGGCCATGGAGGCTCTCGGGCCTCGACTGAGAGGGCTCTTTAGCGCATGCCTGGAGAGGGGCCAGTTCCCACTTCGCTGGAAGACGGGGAAACTGGTCCTCGTAGCGAAGCCAGGGCGCCCTGCGGACTCTCCGTCCGCATACCGGCCCATTGTGCTGCTCGACGAGGTGGGCAAGCTCTTTGAAAGAGTTATTGCAAACCGCCTCGTCGTGCGGCTAACACGGGTGGGGCCGGACTTGTCGGACGGACAGTTCGGCTTTCGCAGGGCGCGCTCTACTATAGACGCCATCATGCGCGTGCGAGCCCTCACGACAGGGGAAGCGGTGTCCCAGGGTAGGTGTATCGTGGCAGTGTCCTTGGACATTGCCAACGCCTTTAACTCCCTGCCCTGGAGTACGATCCGGAGGGCACTCCGGTACCACCGGGTGCCCGAATACCTCTGTCTAGTGGTCGAGGCGTACCTGTCAGACAGGTACATTGTCTACCCCGGTCACCAGGGAGACTGGAATCGTCGAGAGATGTCGTGCGGTGTTCCGCAGGGGTCGGTTCGAGGCCCACCCTTGTGGAACATCGGCTACGATTACGTGCTGCGCGGCGACTTCCCTGACGGGGTTAGCGTGGTTTGCTACGCAGACGACACGCTGATCCTAGCGCAGGGAGAGTCGCACCAGGCGGCGGTCGCTCTAGCGACACGCGGGGTTGCGATAGCCGTTGGTAGGATCCAGGAGTTGGGACTCGAGGTGGCGCTGCATAAATCCGAGGCAATGTGTTTCCACGGCCCTCGGAACGCGCCACCATCGAACTCCCAGCTTACGGTAGGAGGAGTTCGCATCGGCGTCGGGTCGACGATGAAGTATCTGGGACTCGTCCTCGACAGCCGGTGGAATTTCGTAGAACATTTCCGACGTCTGGCTCCCAAGCTTCTCCGGGCTGGGGCTGCTCTCAAGCGGCTCCTGCCCAACCTTGGGGGTCCAGACGCCTCCTGCCGGAGGCTCTACGCGGGGATCGTTCGGTCCATGGCCCTCTACGGGGCGCCGGTGTGGGCGCCGTCGCTGGCAAAGCGACCGGCGTCCATACTGAACGCCTGCCAGAGGGTCATGGCAATACGGATGGTGCGGGGTTACCGCACGATCTCCCGCGAAGCGGCGAGCCTTCTGGCTGGCCTACCACCGTGGGATCTGGAGGCAACAGTCCTTGCACACATGCACGACATGCGCGTGGAGATGCAACGCCGGGGTGAAAGTCCACTGCCGCAACATGTCAAGGCATGGCGGACAGAGCTCCGGCGGGATCTCATGGTGAAATGGCATCAACGGCTATCGCAACCCAGTGCTGGGCACGCCACGATTATGGCGGTAAGTCCCCTCTTTGAGGCGTGGCTGGAAAGACCTCACGGCGTCCTTACCTTCCGCATGACGCAGGTCCTCACCGGACATGGCAAGTTCGGGAGGTTCCTGCATCGGATTCAGGCGGAAGAGACGCCCGGGTGTCGCCACTGTGCGCAACGCCCGGAGGACACGGTGGAGCACACCGTCGAGGTGTGCACTGCCTGGGCGGAGCATCGCCGTGCCCTCGTGGGGGCGATCGGCGGCGGAGACCTCTCGCGCCGGGCCCTGGTCGAGGCCATGGTCCGGAGCGAGGAGGAATGGCAGGCGGTCGCCTCCTTCTGCGAAGCAGTAATGCTTGCAAAGGAGGAGGCCGACCGCATCAGGCAACGGCGCCCTCGCCGCCGTCGCCGGGATTCCGATCCCGATTTCCGGCCACCGTAGACGCAGGCTCGCGGACGGCTGTCCGATGGTCCGGTAATGGACCGAGTCTAAGACGTCGACGGCGCGCACTGTTCCCGCGCGCCTCAAGGAGTTGTCAGCAGCAGGAGGGGCCCAGCTGGGTCGAAGCCTACTGGGGACAGGGTTGTCCGAAAGGGAGCTCGTGCCCCGGTATGAAGGCTAGAAGGAACGGCGCGGGGTTTTTAGTCAGTAAGAGTCTGACACTGTCTCCCGCTCCACCCAAGAGCGGGTTTCGTCAAAGATGATTTTCCCCGTCGAGAAAAAAAAAAAAAAAAAAACCCTCTTAAAGTGGAAAGTGGGTAGGCCTCTGGTATAGGACGCAACCTGTGTCTATACCCTTGCGCCATCCCATATTCCAAGTATGGCGGGCTGTGCTGGTGCTGCTGCTTCTGCTGCTGAGTCCCTTAAACGGCGCAAATACTGTAACCTTATTGGTAATTACAGTTTTGAGCCGTTTGGGGTCGAAACACTTGGTTTATGGGGTCCGAGTGCTCGTCTTCTTTTCAAGGATATTTCACGCTGACTGATCGACACTACGTGACCAGAAGGCTGGCTCGTTCTTTGCCCAAAGAATTATCATTGCCATTCAACGTGGCAATGTTGCCAGTCTTCTGGGCACATTTCTGGATGACAGCGATGTGGAGGAGTACTTTGACGCCCGAGCGTGCTTTGTCTTTTTGTATTATATTTATGTACACAGGCTTTTACATATGGAATAAAAGTGATAAATATGTTCAAAAAAGAAACGACCAAAAAAAAATTGACTTAATGTGTCATAGATAATAATTTAATTTATTGTATTCGTAAAAAACGTCGTGTGTTTAGATGTTTCTTTTTTCTTTAAGGGACTTATTAAAGCGCTAGTGTAAAAGCGTGTGCATTTCTTTACGCTAGGCCTTTTTTACTTCTGGGTATTTAGATATTTTATGTTATATATGTTTGTCACTCAATTTACCGATGTTAGTTGTACTAGAAAGTATATATTAATAGATACTACTTACAATACTGAAGCATCGAATATTATGTAACCTTAGAGAAACTTATCATCATTCTACCCTTGTCTCAAATTACTTGGGGTCAGCGCATCACGTTTTTTCCTTATATTGCATCCTGTTTCCAGTCACGCTATCATTAACTTGTTTTCTTCAAGGAAAACAAAATAAAAGAAAAAGGAAAAGAAAAAGAAAAAGAAAAAGAAAAAGAAAAAGAAAGAAGAAAAGAAAAAGAAAAAGAAAAAGAAAGAAAAAAAGAAAAAGAAAAAGAAAGAGAAAAAGAAAAAGAAAAGAAAAAGAAAAAGAAAAAGAAAAAGAAAAAGAAAAAGAAAAAGAAAAAGAAAAAGAAAAAGAAAAAGAAAAAGAAAAAGAAAAAGAAAAAGAAAAAGAAAAAGAAAAAGAAAAAGAAAAAGAAAAAGAAAAAGAAAAAGAAAAAGAAAAATAAAAAGAAAAAGAACAAGAAAAAGAAATAGAAAAAGAACAATTTCCACGCGGCCTGCGTCAGAATCTAGTACTCTATAACACGATCAACATAACTGTAGGTACCGGTAACAAGGCCGTAGACTATTCAACAAACTCACAAAAAACGCGCTGCTAACATGACAACAGCGCGGTGTGTATTTCCCGACGGCGACGGTTATTTTCGTTTTTCCTTAGCTAGTTACCGCCGCACGAGTGAATACGCGGCCATGCGTTAGTTTCTCACAAAACGTCGACGGTCACGCCCATAGTGACGGTTTAGTACGACAAATTGGCTTTTGATTGATATTTCCTCATTCTTAGTTGGCAAGCTTTTTTGCTTAGTTTCAAAATGTTTGATGACGATTTTCTTGAGGGTTCAATAGCATTGTGTAGAATGACTTGGTATGGTAACTTTTTTCGATAATAAAATGTACACCAACGATAAAAATTGTGATTTGGATGAAACTTGTCATCCGATTCCGATCAGCCAAATGGCTCATAGCATAAACAGCCCGTATGTTCCCACTGCTGGGAATCAGGTCTCCTTCCTAAGAGAGGGAATGGACCGTAATCCACCACGCGGGCCCAGTGCTAATTGAGCGCGATTAGGTAATTAAGGAATTTATTCATACATACATACAAACTTTCGTTGATTAACTCGCGTGTTATCATAAACTATAATAACTAGAATTATAGTAGTAACAAATACATAAGTTTACCTCAAGTTACAAGATTTTATGGAAAATGTCTCTCAAAAAAAAATCTAGTGCGAAGCGAGGGGCGTATGACTTTTACTAACCACACCCGTATCCTTCAGTTGCCTTTTGCATTATAGAACCATGGGTTCTCTTTTCGGTAATCTCCTTGGCCCTATTGGGCATCGGATCTGCTCCTATAGTTTTGATGACATCTTTTTAAGGCACGCGCACTACCGTGCCTTCGACGTTTAGGGCTTGATCTGGGCGGTTACCTGGCGGCTTGACAGTTAGCTACCTAATTGCTCGTCTTCCAGCTGACATTATTGATATGGGACCAGTCATTCCTGGTGTAACAAAGAAAAAAAAGAGATATAACTTTGATATTAATCTACTAACTGATACCCAATATAAAGCTATGTCCAATAATAAACAACGTGCAATTTCAAACTCGATTGTCAATTTAACAGGACACTCGACAGTTTCAACAACTAAATCTCTTAGAGCCAAATGGGCAGCTGAGTATCTACTAGAAAATTAATAACATCGCACTGCACGGGGCAGAGACGGCTAAGCGACGCGATAATGGCGATATCCCGTAGGAACGTTTTGTTCCGGGTAGAATGGTCTGTATGGCTAGCAAAATTCCAGACATATTGGTGAGATATGCTCCACAGTATAGCCATAGCGTGCATTGCATACTCCATGCGCAGATAATTGGAGTTACTCGTCCTTCTTTTTGCGTTTTGGGTGTTCTGCTAATGGTAAAGCGGAACCCTTTTAACTTTGTACTGCTTTTTCACATGTCCTGGGGTTTTTTTGGAAGAGTGTAGTGTAGGTTTGGTTTGTGTAACCAAAATCTGGCCTGAAAAGGCTTTAAATATGGCATTTGCAATAAAGTTTTTTGAGGATGCTTTCATTAATTAAATAATAAAGTAATTCATCGACGCTTTTCATCAGATGAGATAGCAGTCAAGCGCGAATCTATCAACATTAAAAAAAAAACGTGTGATATGCCAACTGTTGATGTAATTTCTTTACAAATAATATTTTGATATTTCCGCATAAGGCCGTAAGGTAAAAAGTGAATTTTGACGTGCACTTTGACTCATATGCCAAGTTTCTTGAAACAGCTATTGATGACATTTGAAGATTTTTGTTTTTTTTTTCTCTCTGTTTTATTATATTCTGTTTTTGCTTTGGTCTATTTTTTGCTTTGTATCACCAATTCTGTTAATGTAAGTTTTAAAAATATTGTTAATTTAAAATTGTTAGTAATTGTTAGTTTTAGTCAGTAAGATTATTCGTTTTTTTTTTCTGTAACACGTATTAAGTTTATGGGGCATGCGGTGCTAACCTGTAAAAAATTGTTACACTAACCTTAGATTATGGCAGATGAATATTTAAAAAAAATATGGTGTAAACAATTGTTGGTTGGCCAATAAAGGAAAATAAAATAAAATTTCCATAGAAGCCTAGATAATGTCCACAAAATATCTGTATATCCAAAACATCAGAATAAAGATGTGTAATAACATCATAATCACGTAAGAGCGGTTGTATGAAAAATAATATTCCACAACTATCACATAACGCCGTCTAGTCCTAAGCTAAGGAGAGCTTGTGTTATGGGTACTAGACAAGTGATAAACATACTTATTTATTTCTAAATACATACATATTATAGATAAATTACACCCAGACACAGAACAAATGTTTATACTCATCGCACAAACATTTGTCCTGGGTGGGAATCGAACCCACGACCTTCGGCATAGCAGTCAGGGCCACTAACCACTAGACCAACAGGCCAGTCGAGAAAATGTACTTCGAGTTGGCCGCTCATAATCCATATACTCATAACGTTTTGTCCAGTCTCCGCTCGTACTCTTTGCCCCGCCGCGCAGCGCTCGCGTGATCTCATTCCGTGACTAGAGACCGTTACACTTAATACCATCGTAATTAGACAAGCTACCCTTCATTTCATTTGGATTTACTCAACTACACTTAACGACTAGTTCGGTTCAGCACGTAATATAGAGATTTTATTCTACTTACTACTATGTTTATTTGTAGATTATTTGATAATGTTTTTGGAATAAATATAGACACCGATAAATTTTGATCGTGTTAATCCCGTGGATGGTCGGTACATGGAACACTATAGATTTATAACGATAAAATTACGAAATTAATTTCTTTAAGAAAACGTCAGCTTAGCGAGTCCAATGACCTGTAGGTAGTAAGCAACACCGACTACTTTACCTACAAGTAATTGGGATCGACCCTCCATGGGATTAAAATGATCAAAATTTAGCGGTGTATATGAGTAACAAAATTTTGAGAGTAACTTAGTGATGGGCCTCATCAGAAGATTTAGGGCTATATTTTACCGGGACACCATGGCAGCGTAACTGGCCGCGCCGCCATAGTGTCCCGGTGAAATATAGCATTAAGGTACCAAACTAGACACCATACAGACTCCAGAGTCGCTACACGTCCGAGCTGGTCGCGCCACCAAATTGGTTGCGCTATCGAACAGACACAAGTTAAGTAACTCTATAGAGCTGTGTACATTTTGTTGGAAGCGGCGACTGGTCGCGCTGCCATGGTGTCTTGGTGAAATATAGCCTTAGAGTTTCGGAGTTTTCTTGCGTGATCGAATCAGGAATGAGTATATCCACAGGCGAACCGAGATTACCAATACAGCACAAATAATCACCAATTTTAAGTGGTAATGGGCAAGGCACATTGCTTGCAGAGCGGATGGCCGTTGGGGCCGAAAGGTCTGAAATGGCGCTCACGTACTGGAAGAAGTAGTGTTGGATGGCTTCCTACAAGTTGGGCCAAAGACCTGGTAAGGGTTGCGGGAAGCCGATGGAGGCGAGAGGCACAGACTGTTCATTGTGGCGATAATTGGGGCAGGCTTATGTCCAACAGTGGACGTCTTTCGGCTAAAATGATGATGATTTAAAATCGATCTGTTTTCTCAGTGAGGACATGATTGGCGCTATGGTTGAATTCCCTTCCGGAACAAATATTTGTATGACCTAAAGCTAGTTGTTACTACATAAAACAACAAAACACGTGCTTGGGTGTCTTGTGTACGAGAATTTACATGTTTGTGAACATACCCATGATTAGAGATGTGCCGTTGCCGGCAATATGGGAATATTGCTGGCAATATTGCCACCAATATTCATACATTGGCAATCCCACTTCACGGGAATATTGCCGGTAACGGCACATCACTATCCATGATTCAGGAGTAAGGACTCAAACACATAAACACGTTACGACGACGCACGGCAACGAGCAACGTAAATAACTACGTCACGACAACGCAACGTGGCACGTTGAACGACGTCGTATTGACGGTGGCGCATTTGTAGAATTCCCGCAGTTAATTTCGAGAAACTGACCACACTAGACGTGTTTTCCTCCTCCTAATATTAAGAAGACGGATAAAGAAGAAACAGATACAATGAAAATACTGGATCCATCCATATCTTTCAGTCATACTCATAAATAACGGAAGTCATTTCGAGAAGAAATATGGTGCACCGTGTGATTTTACGTCACAGCGACGTGCCGTGCAACGTGGCACGTTGCGTCGTCGTAACGTGTTTAAGTATTTGAGTTCTAAGTCCTAGTTTTTTTTTTATTTATTTGATAAAAACTAGTGCTTGACTGCGATCCCACCTGATGGTAAGCAGTGATGTAATCTCTGATGGTGAGGCGCACTAGTTTATGAGCCTATTCACTCTTGCCTTGAATTCACTCAAATTATAATAATAATAATTTATTTAAAAATTTGACAACACAGGCCCAATTGTTAGTAAAAACCTTAATCTAGAAGTTAGTAACTTAACCTATTATTATAATCGGACGGGATGACCGCAGCCGGCAGATTGTTCCAGTTCTTCGACGTACGTGGTATAAACGAGTCAGCCATCTCAGCAATCTTCGCTGTCGATACTACAATAAAATTCCCATTTCACTTGGATCAGGCACGACCATTTTCAGTTGTGCTTAGCCGATTTAGGGTGCTCTCAGCTATGACCACAACTATTTTTGAAAGCTGGAGCCGTGCTTGTTTATACTTCAACTGGGTGTGGAGTAAAAGAGTAGGATCTTTAAATGAAGATTTTAAAAAATATACACGAAAAGTTCACCAAAAATTTCAGAAATGGCTTAAAATATATGGATTGAGGATCTGATGGGTTTTTTTTTTATATGCGGGACCCACCGGAATGATCATTGTGACGACGCTTGGGGGAGGCCTATGTCCAACAGTGGACGTCTGTCGGTTGAAATGATGATGATGGTGATATGGATTGAGTGCCATGTTTGATTAGATTTCCAACTACTAATTGCCATCATAGAGAAGCAAAGCAAGATCGCTCTAAACACTCTCAAGAACTTTAATTAAAGCTATTTCTCAAGAGACAATGATGAGCTAATTTCAACGGAACAGTATATTACAACTTACAAGTTTACGGTTCTCCATGTCGCTTGTTTTACGGACTAAGTAAAGCTCTTCGTGCATTTTCGTGTTTCAAACTGCAATCCCAATTAAACCGTCATAGTTTTCCGTCAATCAAGTTATACGAGATACTCAAAACACACAATTTTTAGAAAATAAGCACAAGAGAAAATCCGTATAACCCATCACTAGTCTTTACAAACACCAATAAACAGTTAAGAACGGGGATCCCTTCTTTTTGCATAATACTTTTTTTCGTAATATAAAGTATAGCATAACGATTTTGGTATTATTTGTTTTGGCAAAATGATACTTTGCCATAAATGTTTTTTTATCATACAGTTTATGTTGGCATAATTGTTTTGAAGTTGCTTTGGCATTAAAAATATAATTTTATGGTTATCCTTACCAGGCCTAATGACTATTAGCATAATATCATTCATCTGTTATGCGTTAACAATATTATGCGAAAATATAATTAGGACAAACAAAAGTATGCCAAGTTCTATTTAACCCTTCAGATACCGTCAATTAGAGACACAATAGTAAGACAATAGATGCGCGGCCACCGGTGGTCGCTTGGGGATTCATGAATTAAGCTCTATTTTATGCAAATGGATAGGGAACCATAAAAACGTGATGAAGAACTGTCGGTGTACACTCTTAGAGTCACTATACATGGACCACATGCGACAACCACAAATGAGGAGCTAAAAGCGGCCATTAAGGAAACTGATGCGCGCAAGAGTCACTTGTGGCCGGTGGCTGCTTCTTTTTTTAACTCATACGCGCAGTATCATAATTACTCTGACGAAGTAGGTTTAAATGCGCGAATGGCGTGCTACGGCGTTTTGCATCAGCGTTTAGTGGCCAGTGCCGATCCCAATTTGTAGCGTGTGGCGGCCACCGGCATCAACTGTGTGCGGCAAATCTTTATAAAATGTATATAGGAAATGCCGTTGGCGGCGTTTTGTGGTTGTGGCCAGTGTCCGTGTGTGGCGACCCATAGCCACATAACTATTTAGCTACTAAAACCAAACAAGCGTTTTATTACCATCAGTACTTTTGCGCCTCATATAGGTAAAGATATACGGACCGGGCTGGGAATGAGTACGGACAAAGTGAACTATTCGGTCACTACTGGTCGCATTTTTTTTAAGTTTATTGTACCTATACTGTGTTATACGGTTAGGACTAGACGTTTTATCTCATCGTTTATACTGCGTACGTCGAAGGATTTTAATAGGCTCTTAATAAACAGCATAGTACACCTCACCATCAATGATTGCATCACTGCTTACTATATGATGCGATCGCAGTCAAACATTAGTTTAAATGATTAATTCATGAATCCCCAAGCGACACCCGGTGGCCGCGCATCTATTGTCTTACTATTGTGTTTCTAATTGACGGTATCTGAAGGGTTAAGAAAAAATATTTATTAAACCATAAAATCGATGTATTTCCAATAGTCTACCTAAAGCCAAAAACGACGATGACAATGAATATGAGACGCTCGAAGCTATAATGTATCTTCCCTATAACGCTTAACGTGTACGATAATAATGGCCAGAAAGAATAAAGATCAAAATGAGAATTTTAAAATTTACCCATGGACCTTTATCCAAGCCCCGACGATCAAATACGGTGGAAATTTTCCGTTCATCGTGTCGATAGCTGGCATTATCTTATCTTTTATGTACCCAGGGATCGTTAGAGGGAACTATTAAAGCGAAGTGTCACAGTTTAAAATACGAAGAATGGTGAATGAAAAAGTGAATGTTTTAGGATCCAAAGATAAATGTTTCAATCCAGTTTTTAGGTGTTCCGGACCGGTGAAGCGGTGGAACCGCTTGATATCATCGTAATGGGCTTTTGTGTTTCAAAGGTTTGTTTAATATTTTATGGTGAACCACAGAGATGGAATTTTATGATTACAATGGGGTGGAAAGTTGGGTAAATTAGAACGGGTTGCAATTGAATATTTTGGTCTATTTTAGCTTGGGTCTATTTGCTTCCGTGATAGTGTTTATTTTACGTTAACTTTTGTTTCGTTTCAAATTAAGAGAAGTAGTAACCCATCTGTGTGAAGGTTTTGGTGGGATTTTTAGAGCTAAATTTAGTGGTTGTTTAAATTATTAGCGTATGTATTCCTACAAGATACCATTTCTACAGTTTAAATTAACACAATCTTGAATCTAAAGTGCCTACGCAATGAGTTACCGTGGCCGTAGAATGTAAAAAGCAAATGAAGGACTGTATTAGGCTACAGATCACAGATCCTGACCAGAATCAGGAGGATCAGGAAAAGAGAGGCCATCCGCTGAAACATTTAGTGTAATACCCGTAAGCGTAGAGGCCAAGCAGGGCCGATTTCCGCTAGGACCACATGACTTCTGAAAAGGAAGATTCAGTGGTCCTAGATCGCAAAAGTAACATAGGTGAATTTTAGTCAGTAAAAGTCTGGTTATCCCCTCTCGTTCCAGCCTAAAGCAGATAAATTTATTAGTAAACCTTCCAAAAAAAGCCTGTAAGTATAGAATTATTTTTTTGCAATTCTTTTCACAGACAACGACAAAATTCTGGCTTAAACGTTATAAAAACACAAGAAATTGCTAAACATTAAATCTTTTGATAAATATCTTAATAACGACTTAAATGTAATCTCGGTAATAATTTAAACCATCGCCTAAAGAACCGCGTATATCGTATTATATTTTATTTTCATCCATGCTTTCAAACTTTTATGATCGACTTTATTACGAGCAAGACTTAAATCTTCTTGTTGTCTTAAATTTAGGTCACATTGAGTATTAAGTTTTACTACAAGTACTTGGCTTAAATGGACTGTTTTTAGTACTAAATTCTCAAATTGTAAAATGTGCTTTTTATCGATAAACATTATGTTAAGTTTTGCTTTTTTATTATTGGTCTCACGTTCGACCGCTACTTCGTCTCTTATGATGGTTTGGTAAGCGATGATGTGATTGCCGATAAAGCAAAATTGCTTGGAAGTAACCTATTTATTTTTGATTTAAAGACCCCTAAGTAGTAGCTATAAGAAAACACAGACGCTATAAATATTATTTAATATGAGCTGATCCGGCGAACTTCATATCGTCTAACAGTCAATATGAATGTAGTTTATCTTTCGATATAGTTAACTAATAGCGATGAAACAAAGCACTAATACAAACAAATATCAAGTTACCCACTATTTTAACGTTTAAAAATTATCTACTTCAATTTCGTTCAGTTTACGTGATGAGCGCACAACTAAAAACTTCTATCGATTTATTATATGTATAGGTTCTTTATGGATACAAAAATCTAGTAGAATAGCTGTGATTTGATACGACAGGGTTATAAGGAAATCACCTGTAGGTGATCGATTCCTCCGATTCTTCTTGCAGATAACCATTAGCGATGGATCTGGTTTGATTTTCTATCAAACAAAATGTATTCGTAAACGTTTAATTTACACTTTCGTTATCAAAGTTTTCCAGAAAGCAATAAAAACGGTCATACCTGTACCAGAAATGGCACCGACAGTAGAAATTTTGTTACCTATACAAGCGAAAAATTTGACATTGATCGTGTCCACATGTAGCAAATAGATCCCACAATTTTATTATAAAATCCTCATAAAAGACCCTATTTTTCAACCCACCATTTTAAATCGAGCGAGACGATAAAAATCTCAGAATTATGACGAATCATTAATTTATCGGAGTCGCGGATAAACTGTAGACGTATATAATAGTAAATTCTTTTAGTAGTCTCCAAGTATGAACGTCAGCAGTAATAAATCCTGTAGAAACTAAAGCATGTCTCCGTCACTTTGTACGATTCAGCTATTCCTTGAAATAACGAACTCGTTTGTCCGGATCAAGTGCATTAAAACGGTAACTGCAAGGAGTTTTTTTTAGCTTTAGTTTTAGCCATTTGCATATTGGGATTTTTTTTTCCATCTCTAGAGAAAACTAGCAGGCAATTTCTTAAATTCAAATTGCATTATAAAAATTTAGAACTTGTTAATGTAATTTACGGTTGGAGCTAACATCATCTATTGTAGTCTAGTAGGTACTTTACTTATCTAATCCTTTGTCTTCTTCTTTCATTTCTCACAGTTACTGGACTCAAAGGTTAGATCTCTCTGAGAGTTCTCTGATAGGTGTGACAATCTATCAGAGAGCTCTGAGTCCAGTGACTAGTTCCATGTGAATTACTGGTATTTAGCCAACGCAAATTAGACAGAAGAATTAAAGATACGAACATAGCTTTAAGAAACGCCAAACTTAAGGCTGCCAGTTGGCAGTGCAGATTGCTTGCAAAACAGGATCGATGGGGACAAAAGATTCTAGAGTGGTAACTTCGTCTCAGAAGACGCTACAGTGTTGGAAAGCATCTTAAAATGTGGATCTACGACCCGATGAGGGTTGTGGAAATCCGATGGATGCAAGATGCCCATATGGTTATAATGGCAATACTTGAGAGAGGAATATGTCCAGCAGTCACAATCATCTTCGTTTCTGATCCAATCACGCAAGGTCATCACCATCATCATCATCATTTCAGCCGACAGACGTCCACTGTTGGACATAGGCCTCCTCCAAGTATCACCACAATGATCCATCCTGTGCGTCCCGCATCCATCGGATTCCCGCAACCATCACCAAGTCATCGGTCCACGTTGTAGGAGGCCTTCCGACGCTGCGTTTTCCAGTACGCGGTCACCACTCCAGAATTTTTCAGCCCCAACGCAAGGTAACTTATTATAACCCTCCATCATCCATTGCCCTTTAAGTGACTATCCAATTTTCTTTCGAATTCTATCTCCCGCCACCTCAGTAATATTTATTAAAACCTCATTGTAATACCGCAAGTAAACGACAGAAGTTTTCAAATAAATATTTTTTAAATTGCCAACTTGGCTGTTAAATAGCCGACCTCATCGGAAAGCAATCACTTTAATTTTCACATTCGCCGATTAGACCCGCATAACTTGAATCAACTCCCATAATTGTCAGTTTCCTTTTACGCAGTAAAACCTTATTAAATCCGCACTGTTGCAGAGCCTTGATCATTTTGTTCCGAAACCGAAAATTAGGTAATTATTTAACCGAAACGTATTTTTCATTTTGCGTGATTGGTTGCTCAATTTTGAGATTGGCTTAAATTAATGTTCATATAATCTTGTATTGCTTTTTACAAAATTATTTGTTTTTAGATGATTTGTTTTTTTTTTTTTTTGATAGGTTTGCGCTTGACCGCTATGCACCTGATGGAAAGTGACGATGCGGTCGACGATGCAGCGCGCTTACCTAAAAGTAACTTATTCACTATTGACTTAAAGATTCCCGGGTTGTAGCCATCAAGAAACACAGATTCTGGTTAGGAATTCCGTCTCTTAGCTGTACGCACAATGAATGTGTTCCTTAAACGTTTTGTGCATGTAGGAGGGATATCCACCATTTACCGGTGGCGCATCGCGCATCATTTGCTTTTATGATCAACTAGTTCCTGCCAGTGGCTTTGCCGTCGTGACAGTAGTAAATACTCCTAAGAAAAAAAAGTAATCCTTTGTGCTATTTCAAGAAATAGTCTACCCTTGTAAAAACATCCCAACTCAATGCGCCATTTGAGCATGAAGAAGTATTAAACATCGAGAGGTTGATCCTTGGTAACCATCCATTACATACCAACATTCCACCGTGCCTCAGAAGACCGTACGTTAAGACTGAAGCTCAGAAGCACAAAGTCCTGACTATCTTTTGTACTTTTTTGACAGTCCTTACAGTCAGAAGCCAAGAAATCTGAGAACAATCTTACTAAGTGTCGCCGCACATAAGCCACAGCCACAAACGCCGCTACGAGAAGCTAAAAGCAACCACAAAGGAAGCTGAAGCGTGCGACAGCCACTTGTGGCCGATGGCTGCTACTTTTTTTAACCCATACGTCCAGTATTATAATGGACTCTGACGAAGAAGATTTAAATGCGCGAGTGGCATGTATTTTGTATCATCGTTTGGTGGCTGGTTCAGACCACAAGAAGCAATTTGTAGCATGTGGCGACCACTGGCGTCAACCGCGTGCGGCGAATCCATATAAAATGTATGACAACCTACAGGAAATATGTTGGTGGCGGCGTTTTGTGGTTGTGAGTGGTCGCCGTGTGCGGGGACCCTAAAGAGTATTGTATGGCCCAGTTACTGGATCAGATAGGTAGACGATCCATGTAAAATACCGAAACTTGATGGATTTAGTTATACTGAAAGTTGACCCTAATATAGCTTTAGAGAAAGTTAGGCAGATTAAACCATGAATAAAAAAATCAGAATGACTCCCAAAAAGTTAGACATAAATCAGCTTCAACGAATAAAAACAGTTAAGTAATAAGATTGATTATAATATATTAATGAGTTTGTAACAGAATTTAGACGAAAGATTAAAATATATTGAAATTCCGGGAAGAGAGATAGAAATAATCAGTGAAAAGGTACTTTTCGAACCGAGAATATTAAAATCTTGTGGGGTAACGGATTTAATGTGGAAATCAGCTGTGGGCGTCTGAGATGACTTAGGGAAAAAATATATGATAATAACAGCCTCTGTTTAGCAGCTGAGGAGTTTTGGATTATCATCAATTTAGGTGTAGGTATGCTGAAGATTATATTGACTGTACAAGTAAAAATGACGTAGATAGGTACTTAAAGTTTTTTTTTGTGAGTTAATCTTTTTTTTAATTCATTTTAGATGCGAAAGTAGCTCTGTCGGTCTTTGTCTCTATCTCTGCCTGTCATCATCATCATCCTTTTTAATTTTCCCACTGCTGGGACTCAGGCCTCCTCTCTAGGAGAAGGAATGAGCCGTAATCCACCACACGGGCCCAGTGCGGGTTGGTGAATGTCACATGTCTTCGAATCTTTGGTTCTAGGACATGCCGGTTTCCTCACTATGCTTTCTTTCACCGTTTTGAGAGCAGTGGTAATGAAATAAATTACACAAAGTAATGCGCCTGGCAAGGTTTGCATTCACGACCTACAACTCGTTAGTCGGAGTCATCACCACTCGGCCACCACTGCTCTCAAACAAACCAATATCAAACCATAACTATCGAATAAACCAAAACGACTAAAATATCAACCAGTCCAAAAAGCTGGTATTGCCACAAAATATATAAGTACAGAAGTCAATCTACATACAAAACGCGCTCGAGTAACGCACACATAGACACCGCTCACGTACACGATATCTCGGAGTGACTCGGCCCGCTCGTCGAACAGTTCCGGCGCAACCGCTCATTAGTGTGCGTCCACCGAGCGTGGGTATAAAAAGTGAAGTCCATATATAATATTGTTTTCTGTACCTATGTACTTTGTAGTATTACGCAGACAAATACCAAATTTCTACAGGCTCAATGTTTAATTTCTTTGAAAAAATAGCATTTGTAACAAGTAAATGTCTTATATTCCCAAACTCACCATCAATGATAATAAACTATCACATTAAATCAATAATACTCAAAGATAATAATACAAAAAGAGCATTAATCATCCCCTAAATATAAGTAAGACTCATATTCCCCTCGTTCATAATAGAAACGTTAGTGACCCAGAAACAAAGTGACTGCCTCTTAATTAATTACGTTTGCTTTCATTTGTCGTGTGATTACTACATATATTTAACAAAATGTTTGGCTGTGAATTGACAGAAAAGAGACTTGGAAAAGAGATTTTTCTTCAAGCAGGGCAAACATTTGTCTTGTGTTAGATACAAGCTAACGATGAACGCCGCCGAGACTCCGATCCCGATTTCCTAGTTTGTAGCGTGTGGCGGCCACCGGCGTCAACAGTGAGCGGCCGAATCGATATATAATGTATGAAACTTATGATAAGTAAGCCGAGGGGGTCTTATGGTTGTGGCCGGTGGCCCGTGTAAGGCTATCCTCTGAACATCCATAAAATGTTTATTTTCCTGCTATTTAAATTTCACGTTACCGACATACCCCGAAGAATCGTCAATCCTAAGCGACAGTGGGCCACATTGCTCGCAGAACAGATGGTAGATAGGGTCGTAAAGTTTTAAAGTGGCGTAGACCTCCCACAAGGCCTAAAACCTGGTGAGGGTAGTGGGAATCCATTAGATGCGAGACATACAGGATCGATCTTTTAAAATGGGCAATAACTTTCGTGAGTTTTTTTTTTGCTGTTGATAGGCTCGCGCTTGACTAATATTTCACCTGATGAAACGCAACGCTGTGTCATTGTCGTTGTCGACACTGTAGTACATCTATTACGCGGTAGCTGTCAGAAAATAGAATATACTAGGTGTACGCACAATTAAAGTGTTCCCAAAACGTACGCCTGTTTCACAAATATAAATATTTTATTTTTAACCAACAAATAGATAAGAGAAAATTTTGAGTTTTCCTGTTTGTAGTTAACGTACAGGAAAACTCAAATTTTCCTCTATTTTAATTTTATCCTCCTTACGTGCGCTGTTATTAGTTCATGCACATCCCACTCATTCACACAAATCGTTTTGTTCCCACACATTCATTGTACGTACAGCTAAGGCATAGAATTTCCTGCTAGAGTCTATGTTCTGACAGCTATAAACCTTGGGGTCTTGAGATCAAGAGTGAGTGGATCTTTTTGTTAAACGTGCCTGTTTGTCGACTGTATCGTCGCTCACCTTCAGATGAGATAGTATTCAAACGCAAACCTATCAATAGTCCCAATAAAAAAAAGTCGTGTTTTTGTTTTTTTGAAGAAGTTTTTATTTTACACTTTTAGTTGCAATACACTTATAGCCAAAATACCTTTTTCTCATGACAATTCCAATTAACCCAAGCCCTGCCAACATACATTGTTTTATTATGAAGTGCCCATGTCCACTTTCCAGCTCCATCATCAGATCAGTTCGATAGTACCTTATAGCCAAAGTGCATCTCATGCCGATTTGGCTGGCCTGTTGTTCTAGTGGTTAGTGGCCCTGATTGCTATGTCAGAGGTCGTGGGTTTGAGTCTAATATGCTCAAACACGGCTAGGATACATTACGGAGTTCCGGTGCCTATCTTTTGGATCCATCATCATCATCAGATCAGTTTGATGGTACCTTGTAGCCAAAGTGCATCTCACGAAGTCGGTTAAAAAACATAACTTGTGATGACAGGAGTAGCCAAAAATATTACTTATATATAATATTAACTTGGTGGTTCGTCAATGAGGTGAGGTCTGCCGACTGAGGACTACTTTGGGTCGCGCCATTGGTGTCGACAGTCTAACTTTTGCAAGACAGTCGAAGGCACGTTGAGTGCATTGGTCGCACCATTTACTGCTACGCTGCGTATAGCAATTCGATTCCCGTAAGGTCATTTATTTGTATGACCTATAGATAGTTGTTTCAGGCCTTTGAGTGTCTTGTGTACGTGAGCTTAACCACGACCCAGTAGCAATTCCTAAAATACCATCAAATGCGGCAACTTGACTACTTTTTTTCGAATTTATCAAATAAATGAACTGGTACTTTATAATAACTATCGATTTTCTTAATACACCTTAAATAAATATAACAGAGATTGTTGTGTTCATTGTTGACTTAAGCTTGCTTTTGTACATCAACCATCTAATAAATGTATTAAGGTTAAGTTTTGTGTGTACAATAAATAATTAAGAATAAAAATATCAAATTAACACCTCTTTCGCACATGGCCTTAGTTTTTTCTAAAAAAAAAAACAACGTTAGGCCGCATCTTGTAACAAGATGTACTCTTTCCAAAAAATATATTCATCAATTTTCCTTTCAATCGAATTCCTCTTCATTTACTCAACTGGTTCAGCCATTTAATTTCAAATCACTAGTTCCAACAGCTTAGAGACTACATTCCAATTACATATCAATCCCATTTCAAAATCTCAGTATTTACACAAGAAGAATCCAATCAAAAACTCGGCAAACAATTGGATATTAATCACAAAAGGGTTACGACCACTTCGGTCACCATAACCGAACCAGCGCGATAGTATTAACAGCAATTAACCAAACAGGGCTTTAAATCAAAATTTCAAATTATGCTACTCCCGCCGAGGGTGAAATGGGGTTGTATCCGTGAAATCGCATTCATCAAAACTTGGGAATTAGCTTCGTTCCCTAATTAAACCTGTCGGTTGTTAAGTTCGCCCCGATCTCCCCAGGGATCTCGAATCTTACGTAAATATTAGGTTTGAATAAAACTTTTATTATTATAGCTTTATTGGTGCTTAATACTCGTGATCCTTTGTGTAAAACGAAAGTTGATTTGAACAAATTCTAATTTCAGGCGAGGAGGTTGAGGGGAAAGGTCGAACGCTTAGTATTCATAGCGTTCGCGAATTGTCTTTAAAAACTGTATACATTGATTGAATAGGTTTTCGGAGGGAGGTTCTTTAAATCAACATTAAAAAACCTTTGATTACTTTCGGAATATTCGAAGCACGTTCCGTAAAATGTGAAGATTGAAAGTTGATTTCGAAATGATATTGATTGATTGCTTGCTTTTTTGTACGTGCATCAATGTTTCATGCTTGTGCAACGTCCTTTAAAGTACACCCCAGGGTAACCTGTGAAATTCAAATTCTCGTATTTTATTTAATTTAATTTACATCTATTATTTTAATTTACATATTTTTTTATTTCAATTACATTTATTATTTAAATTTACATTTTAATGGTCACTATTGTAAGTAGTAAGGATCGTTCGTTGTGACGAGACTTGGGGGAGGCCCATGTGCAACAGTGGACGTATATCGGCTGAAATGATGATTGTAAGTATGATGAATAAATAATATATTTTGATACAAGTGGAGAAACTTTATCGTTACGATCAAGGCGGCATTCGGCGGTTTTATGAAACCAAGGGCTACAGTGACTTTCCACGTGTATCAAACGACGTTTTTCAGTACACCTACGAATACATAAATAAATGGGGCTTAACGTGCGACCCGTGAAGATTGACACGCGCTTAGTGAGTGTCAACGCGCGCCTAGTCTGATACGATAAATGCGATTAAATTGTGGTGGAGGCGAGCATGTGCATTTTTCCGCACTGGTGCAAAAAACAGTAAATTACAAGTCTAAAAGCGGTACAGATAGGAGCTGGTTTTCGATGAAGTGTATTGAAAAATATATTTGCAGTAATGACATTTATGTATTTACTCAATTATACTTTTTAAAACCATTAACGTAACTCTCTAACTTAGAAAAGAGAATTTTATTAATTTTATTTTTTTCTTTTGTTTAATAAAAACTGACTGAAGCTGATGTTCATGCAGTATGTTATTCGGGTTTCCTATACAAAATAAGGAGTCTTTTTTTAAGGTAGGCAATCATCTAATGATTTCCCCCGCTCTAGTGTGGTGTGAGAAGGCGAGTCAGACTTTTACTGACCGAAGTCACACCTATGTTCTTTCTTTGCCCTTAGCGTTCCAGGACCACGGGTTTCCCTTTCGAAAGTCATCACATGGCCCCGTAGGCTTTGACCCTGCTGGGTTTCAACAGTTTCGCTGACTTCTCTTTGAGGCGCACGTGAAATACTACGTGCCTTCAACAATTCAGGCTTGGCCCGGACTGTTACCTAACTGCGAGCTACCCATTGCTCGTCGTCCGCAGGCTCACGGTTATGGTAGCATAGAGTATAGATTAGAGCCTGCTATGACTCGGGCTTGGTCTGAATGGCTACCGGATGGCTGGATAGCATGCTGCCCATGGCTCGTCGTCCCCAAGTCCACGCCTATGGTAGCCTAGGCTCTATAGTCTTGCCTATTCTATTTTATGAAATAAGATCCTTTCCATGACGTGATAATTGACCATTACTAGTGAAAGGTATGTGTGAACATCTGTGTCTCTTCGGAAAATACAAGCTTGATTTGTCTTGCATTTCTCAGTAACCAACCCTTTCTGTTTCAGTTATTCTGCCACAAATAACTACCCTGACCGTATCTCTAATTCACAAAGCCAACTGAACTAAAATTTAACCTTCCGCAAACTCACGAGCAATTTATCATCAAAAACAAATCTGTTCGAAACATCACTGAGTCAAACTAAGTTTCAGTCAGTTATGTTTCATTGGTTTAATAATTTAGACGTCCAGCTTTGAATGTGGACTAATATTTACGAATTGCAACTCCGAGATGAAACTTGATTCTGCAATAATAATCACAAGGTAATTGGGCTGTATGGTCAGCAGCACAGAAAAGATGAAAGAGGTTGGAAAGGAAATACTTTCCAATTTGTACGAGTACCGCCGTTTGTCTGCGGCTTTGTCTAGTACAGGCAACAAACCAATACGAACGCGCATTACGAAACTAACAGACCACGCACACTTAGATCGCAAGTTTACTATTGGTAGTTGAACTATGAGCATTGCCCTACTTTGTGGCACGCTTGTCCTGTCCACGAGGCCATTCTAACCTGTGGTTAGCAACACTGCAAGGAGTTTATGAAATGGAAATTCGCAAAGTGCAATTGACAAAGGTGTGGTTTAAGTCAGTTAAAGTCTGCACTACACGCTCTCCTAGACCGGAAGAAATCATTTAATAATTTCCCACCTTAAAAAAAACTGTCCGTAAAGAAAGTTTAACAATTCATTTTTTTTTTCTCATGGCGTGTCCCATAAAAAATGTGCATTTATTTGGAATTATAATTGGTTTTTAAAGGTACAATGATTTTTTACAAGTAAAAAAAAAAATAAAAACAACAGCAGCAATATGTCCCTTGATCTTACAGCCCAAATATTTCCAACCAAAACGACACAAAATTATACCTATAATTACCAATAAGGGTTTAGGAAAGATTGATGGCGTTAAGATATTGAGGTTGCTGATTTATAATTTACTTGTGAATACTACATCGCATAAAAGATTGAAAATCAGCATAATGTCATTTTTGATGACCATATACAACGTGTAACATTAAATGCGCAAAACCTGAAATTAGTTTGATCAGAATAACGAGCAGAATCAATTAAACCACTTTTTAATATAGGTTACATTTTTCAAAAAAATCTTTATTAAAAATGTCGACCTGTCTATTTATGAATAGGTCAAGCTATCACGTGCGCAAACCTGCCTAAATAGGTAAACAAACACAAATAGATGTAGTCCAATTAAATTGTCTCATACACGGGATAATGTAAGTTCTTATTTCAATGAAGATATGGATTAAAGAAAAAAACTAAAACTGCACGTAAAACCTTTAATTATTTTTTTAACGTTTTTTTTCTCACATAATCAAGGTCAATCGAATTAAAAATCATTTGGGGTGTCTGAGATTTTGCGCTTTTACGTTACACGTTGTAGAAAAACAAAGGTAAAAATAATCGATTGTCGTTGCTGACCATACACTCTGGGTCAAACTTTTTAATAAAATGAATTATGCATTTCAAAGAGATTCTTGTTCAAGTCCCTGTGTTGGGGATTCTTTGGTCTGTTAAGAATTTTGGCAATTAAGAGACAATAAGGAGCGGTGTCAAAAAGTTGGGATGGGACAGCTTACTTTATTTAGTGAAGCAGTAAATAACGGCTTTTGACGCGCTTTCGGGACTAAAGGGTAATTTAATTTTGTGAAAATGTTTATAATAGCTGAAAGTCGAATATTGTAACAGTATGAAGTTTAGTGACTGTGTATTATGAAGATCAATATTATTTTCTTTAATGAATTTGTTTTTTTTTTTTAAATTATGGTACGGAAACAGAAAATATTTTTTGTTTTTTCTTTGCATAATATTGATCAATTAATCTACCAGATGAACTATATTGTAACAAATTTTTCATCTTTGTATTTACAAATATATTATACAAGTATGTTCACCAGTTGTCTAGTACTCATAACACCAGCTCTGCTTAGCTTGGGACTAGACGGCGTTGTATGATAGTTTATTTATTTATTTATTTTGTAATTTATGTACACACAAAATACCAGAGGAGATAACATATAATAAAACTATGTACAAAGGTACTACTTATTTCACAAAGAAATTTCTTCCAGCAGACCTGCGAAAAGGAAAGATTAGAAGAGATGTAGACAGTAGTGTGCAGAAATACGTAAAGAAGAGTTAGTGAGAAACCTAATTAAACTAATAAATACTTATATAACTAAATATCCATACCTAATACTAAAAATAAATACATAATATATATATGATAATCACACAAGAGAGGAAAGATGTGTGAGTGCTCTTTTACTTTAGTCTTAAAGAGTGAAATAGTTTTTAAATCACGAATGTTAGGAGGAAGAAAGTTGTGGAATATTATTAAAAAAAAAATGAAACTGATAAGTATTTTAATTGTATCACCAAAGAACTCAAACTGTAGCGGTTTTCGACTTTTAGTCTGTAAAAATTAATTGATAAGTTCCCTCCAAAAAAAATGGCACTGTTGTACTTTACCTATTAATATGTAATGAAATGACATTTCATTAATTCAAATTTGCCGCGCTTCGCGCGTTGAAGTTGTCAATGGAATTTATGTTCTGTGATTGAATGGCAGATGATGTTTAGATTATTTTGCATATTTTATTGTTAAAAATTCTATTGTAAAGAGATAAAATAAAGGGATATAATTGAGGAGGCGATATTAGTAAACTTTAAATGTCGTTTCTTTGATTTTCAGGTAAGTTATACGTGTAATGGTCATAGTTAAACGTTGTAATATAGTAAAGACGTATTAAATAAACAAATCTTTGATTTTCAGAGAAACAATTTGTGGTTTATTTGGAAAATCCTCAATAACATATCTTATAAATATAATAATCAAACTGATATAACTTTAAATTAATACCTCCTTTGCAACCAAACACTAAACAGCAAACACTAATACAGCACACAACATCACAGTTTATGCACAGCAGCCATTGATACGAACAAACATAACATTTCGCAAGATGTTTGTCTGTTATAACTTGTGCTACACTATCTATTGCTACAGTAACCGTTCTAGGAATATTAATTATACCTGTTTCCCTTATGGGAGAGAGTTTCTCTACATGTATGCTAACTGCGCTGCTGCAATTGAAATAAACCTATGTAGATCTTGGTATATTAAATGCTTCATTCTCTCTCTTGGATTTGCTAAAAACATGAGCTTTTGATTCAAGGTTACTTGGATTCACATAAAACAAACCTTTTTGCTTCGAGGTTAAGTAACATCTGCGGTGGTCAGTATTCAGATGGGTGACTAACTTAACATAATATGTGCCACAGAAAACACGTTAAGTTTTAGATTTTTAACATTAGGTACCTAATTACGGATTGTCGGAAGCCAGAAGATCTGGTATCAGTTTTGCCAAGGGGTTTCGTGTAGGTACGCTATAATTAATTATTATTAATACTAGACCCGATTACTATACCAACCGTAAATAATAAGTTTGTCGTAGGTTACGTTACCCGCAGTGGAATTTACTAAGAGAAACGATATTTGTTGAAGATGTCAGCAAAAAATTAGGGCGAAAAGGGAACCATGTTACTCTGAATTTATCGCGAACGAAGCCGCGGGCAAGAGCTAGTGATTAATATGTGTCATTATTGTTGATGTCGCTTTATATAAAATACTACCCCAAATTCTATAAATTGAAAAAACAAAACAGTAATACATACCTACTATTATGCTTTTTAGGCAGTTAGATCGGAAACTGAACCCATTACAATTGGAAAAAGACTTCGCATTTCTAATATTATGATTTGAGTTTATTTTAGTAAATAAATCGGCAAATATTTTACTGGAAAGTAAGTATAGATTCGTTCCTTTAATTTCTGAATTAAAAATGGTAACACTAAATCATAGCTATGAGAATTGACTTGATGACTGTAGCGCTATTGCAGTTATCGAGTTATTAGTTGTTAGACCAAAAAAAAAAATCTAATTGGATTTATAATGTCTTCAGCATAAGAAATGGTACACATTCATTGTGCGTGCAGCTAAGGAATGAAATTCCTTGTCGGAGTCTGTGTTTCCTGATAGCTACAACCAGGGAATCTTTTAGTCGAGAGTGAATAGGTTTCTTCTAGGTAAGCGCGTTCCATCGTCGACCGCATCGTCGTTTTCCATCAGGTGAGATAGCGGTCAAGCGCAAACCTATCAATAATAATAATAAAAAAAGCGCGAGCCTATCTACACTAATATAATAAACAGGTAAAAGTTTGTTTTTTTGTTTGTAGGAATTAATCTCTGAAAGTACTCATCCAATTGCAAATTTTTTTTCACCTATAGAAAGCTGCTTTATTCTTGAGTGACATAGGCTATATTATATGTACGCACGCGAAAACGCTGGCAAAAGCTAATAATAACAAGAATACCCCGCTTGTCAAAAAATATCCCATAATTTTTTTTTCAAAGGTCAACATGCTCTTCTGACATTATAATCAAACATAACCTAACCATCTAAGCGCAGGTAAGTATAGCGATGTCTTTCGCCTTCTGAGAACAGAGAGCATCTCTTAGTATTCCATTCGCGATCCGACCTATCCTTCAAAGAACAAAGTGATTGCCCAGAATGAAGTGAAAATTGGATAAGGTACCTCTGTTATTGGTTTTGCTACAATAGAACCTTTTCACAATAAGTTTTCAAAGCTCAATTATTAGAAGTTGCTTTCCAGTTCTTGTTTTATTAGAACGATACGGCTCTAGCTATTGTTTACAAAGCTAATATTTGATTCTGGTGATAATGGGTTGGATCGACAGTTTGGGCTATATTAGAATGTTATTTTGGTATAAACCGAGTACCCGATGGGATTTTCCTTTGGTAAACATGTCCAACTTTCAATAGTACATTCGTCTCCCATTTTATCCGTTAGGGTATGAATTAAAAAAATCCTTGCTTAGAGCACTATTTAAAAATGTACGTGCCCAAAAAAGGAATGTGAAAGAATACAGCTAGGCAAGCCTTCACATTTATGTTTCTTCTGGGCACACCACATTATCGCTTACCTTCAGGTGAGATGGTGGTCAAACGAGAGCATAATTATCAAAAAAAATGTTTTTGTAATCATTTTTTGTTACGCAGAATTCTTGTTCTAATTCATGAATCCCCAAGCGACACCCGGTGGCCGCGCATCTATTGTCTTACTATTGTGTCTCTAATTGACGGTATCTGAAGGGTTAAATAAGTATAATACAATAAATACATATTTATACCTTTTTTTTTGTAGCGGGACATCTCATCAAATTACTGTTCCTGCTCCAGTGTGGATCAAAAAGGCGTGTTAGACTTTTACATGTCAAAACTCTTCCTTCACTTTGCCCTTTTTAATCTAGGGTCACGGTAACTCTCTTTCACCTCCACATCCATTTTTAACTTCCTAAGTCACCAGAAAATAGTCTTAACTTTTGATTAGTGACCAAAAAACTAATTTTGGGATGTCACTATCTCGTGAATAGTTAGAACTTTTTATTCATCTTTGCGATTTTGAATAAAAAGGAGGTTTTACTGCCCCCCGCACACGGGCCACAAAAAAAGCCGCTTCAAGCTTCTACAAAAAAAAAGAAGCCGCTACTAGCTTTTTTTTGTGGCAGCGTTTTTTTGTGTCGGCATTTTTTTGTGGCGGTGTTTTTTATAATAATTACGCCACCGCATGCCATTTGCGTATTTAATCCTTCTTCGTCAGAGCCCATTCTGATAATGCACGCATGGCCATAAGCTAACGCGCGCTTCAGCATTTTTTTGTGGCCGCTTCTAACTTTTTTATGTCGGCTTTTTTTTGAGGCCCGTGTAGGGGCCATATTTATTGGACATATTACAAGCCTCAAATAGAGTTATGGGAAAGTAAGCAGATATAACCATGAAATCTGTTCTTCTCTATAGAAAACAACCAATTTAAACTGTGCGCTAGCTTCTGGTGTTTTGAGGACACTACAAAACGTCAGATGTAGGCCAGTATAAAATAATTTTGAGTTTGAATTTGAAATTATTCCTGTATTAAAATTTACTGCTGGTGTCTTTTTTTCTATGCAAACTTGGCTAACACACTACCGTGTGTCTAGATAAGAATTTTACTAAGCAAAAGATGAGACTAGGTCTTATTATTCTTCTGGTTTGTCACACCTATGTCAGCCCCATTTCTTGTCCAGGCAATTACAGTCCATTCCAGGTGACCTGGAAGAGATCGCGGAATGCGATAAGGCATTGTATGTATGTGTTTTAGTTTTAAGTTTCCTTTTTGCTTGTGTAATGGTGTACAATAAAGTATACAGGGTTATTTGTAAAACACTAACAACCTTGCAGGACTGTATTACTAACATTATAAACAACAACTTTTGTTCTAAGACTTTTTTCAAAACAAAATACATTTACCAATATTTCCTGGCTTCCGCCTCCCCCCCCCCCCGCCGAATAGGAGGCTTGACGCGACGCTAGCGCATCAAACTCCCCCGCCGACCAAACCCCCTTCCCTTTGATATTGTATTATCGCTTGCTTCGCATAGAATTCGTAATATTTAGAACATTAATTTAATTATTTTTTTATGATATTCTGATGAACAAAAATATGATAAAATTTTAAAAGTCATAAAACAAAAGTGGGTGTTTATGAGGTTAATAACATAGTCCTGAGAGGTTGTCAGTGTTTTACAAATAACCCTGTATAGCATAGCATAGCATAATCGGCCTTATAATGTTCCCACTGCTGGGACTCAGGTCTCCTCTAGGAGAGAGAATGGGCCGTAATCCACCACGCGGGCCCAGTGCGGGTTGGTAGACGTCACACGTCTTCGAATTTTTTGGTTCTAGGACATGCCGGTTTCCTCACGATGAAATAACCCTGTATATTAATACTAATATAATTTCTGCCACTGCTGCTGGGTGAAAAGAAATATCAAAAATCAGCGAAAGTTTAACCAATTTTATCTACACAAAAGTTTAGTAGTGTTTTGATTAAAGGGAGCCAAAGTCATAACAGTCAGTAACCAAAGGTGATTTCAAATGTCACGATCTCTCATTTTCTATGCAGGGACCGTCTTGTAAGCGTTATGCTAATAGCCATATGTGAGGTAAGCTTGAGACAATCATATGTCGAGAAGATATGGGTTAGATCCTTCAAATGTAGGTTACTATCATCCTGAAAGCTCTTTTTGAAATTGGCAAAAGAGTGGAATTCCTTAAGGGAGTTTGTTAGCTGATAGCTAAAGCCATCGGGACAACATTTTGCTAGCACAGCCATTGTGTGTACAGGTAACGCCTAGAATTCTTTGTTCGGATTTAAGTTTGATTGCTATAAATCTAGGTGACTTTAAGTCAAGAGTGAATAGGTTACTTCTAGAGAAACGTGGTTTTGCCATTGACCACATCGTAGCTTTCTATCAGGTGAGGCAATGATAAATAATAAATGATATTTATTTTGTTAGTTGGTTTAAAAAACACTTTTACACGTCAATTTTTTTTTTCGTCATTTTAAACGAGATGAGGCCAGTGTTTCCTATCTGACTACCCTGAGAAGAAACACCGAAACAAACTCAGGGGTCAAAGTCTCTTTTAAAGTCCATATAGTAAATATGTAATGGTCAAATCACATAAGAACCATGCAGATTTGTCTGAGATGGTCTTTTGAAGAAAGAACCATGCCAATTTGAGTGGACCTGTCCAGTCAGTGTAGGTAAGCATTTGTCAGTATTCGCAAATTTCAACTCAAGACTACTAAGAAGCTTCACGACTTGACGAGCAATACCAAAGAAACGACATTTGACAGTAATCAATTCAAAAACTGTCAATGATAAAAAACTATTATCAAAAAGTTGATCCAGTAGCACCTTAATTGCATCATTTTAATCACGGTTACGACCTATCGCTTCAAAAATTAATTAAATAGGGCCACTGATATATTTTGCCTGTCATTTCAAATTGAAAAGCAAATTAACCGTCGAATGCATCACGACATGGTAATATGAGATCAATACTCCGACGTATTTTAAACATTTAAAACTGTACATGATAATCATATTATAATTGGCGGATAACCAATTTTATGTTGTAGGGTATTGAAAGAGCGGGAAATATTTCCGCCATGTTTAATATTAAATCAACAGTCGTTTACAGACGGCATCGTCATAATTGTGTTCGGACAATAGCCCCCCGGGTCCGTTTGATCAGCTTCAAAAAGTTGATATTTCCCGAAATTGTTCAGATGGATGAAAATGCTGTTTTAAAATTGTATTTTGTCCTGCGTTTATCTCGTTTTATTTTGGAGTGAAGTTGATAGCTCGGAGTAAAATGTTTTTACAGAATATTTTAAGAGACGTCTCGACTCCGAATTCGGAATGGGAGAACAAATGTTTTTTTGTTGTTGAACAGATGTAGGTACACGGATTTTGTATTTATTCAACTCGTCGCTTTTGATGGGGTAAAATGGACGCATTTCCATATTTTCCGGACATAGTTATAAATAATGGGCAGGTACTTTTCGTTCATAGGTATATTTTGAATTTATCTAGGCAAGCTACAGTCGCGGCGGTAAGAGCTTTTGCTTGACATAGATCCATCATACCAGGCATAGCAAATTCGGGAAATTCCTCATTCGGGTTTAGGCGGATAAAACGCCCGGGTATCAGTATTTTACAGAACGTTCAGAGGACACAGTGGAGCAAATAGTCGAGGTGTGCCAGGATTTGATGTTAGTAGTTCGAATTACTGTGCCATCGTGTGTTAAGTTATGCCGGGGACAAACCGGAATACTATGGAATAAACTTTATTTTATTTTTCCTTTACCAGTTATTGCGAAATCCTTTCTTGAACAGGCGAGTCGTACTGATCTATCTTTCCTCACTATACACCTAATAAAGCACCCACCCACCCAGTACAGTAGAAACACTAACACAAAGTACACAAAAAAATTCTGGCAGACCCTAAATTTTATGATTTTTAACACGATTGAAAATCAATTAAATACTACGCCTTTTTAATATTTTTATCCCAGGATCAGGACTATTTATTTTAAAAACAAAATACATTCGTGTTCATCTGTACATACGACCCACTTACAGTTAACGGCTAACAGGCTTATCGCGGCCATTTTACTTTTATTTTTTGAGCTGTCCACACAGCACTCTTTTTAATTCACATAGCGTCAGAACAATTCAGTGACAAAAGCTATCTAATTAAAAACTCATTAACTTAACTCTTTTATCTGTGAAGTGGCAATTTTAAGTGGATTTGAGGTTTAGTTAAGTTTTTGTCGATTTCAATAAGACTATAATGATAATAGCAAAATCAGCATTAAACATTTTTTTTTTGAAATCTGAGTTCTAATAGTAGAAAATATTCTCCCTACGCAGGCCCAGTGTGTTGGTGGAGGAATGGCAGACGGTCGCCTCCTTCTGCGAAGCAGTAATGCTTGCAAAGGAGGAGGCCGACCGCATCAGGCAACGGCGCCCTCGCCGCCGTCGCTGGGATTCCGATCCCGATTTCCGGCCACCGTAGACTCAGGCTCGCGGACGGCGAGCTAAGGGTAGCTCGCTGTCCGATGGTCCGGTAATGGACCGAGTCTAAGACGTCGACGGCGCGCACTGTTCCCGCGCGCCTCAAGGAGTTGTCAGCAGCAGGAGGGGCCCAGCTGGGTCGAAGCCTACTGGGGACAGGGTTGTCCGAAAGGGAGCTCGTGCCCCGGTATGAAGGCTAGAAGGAACGGCGCGGGGTTTTTAGTCAGTAAGAGTCTGACACTGTCTCCCGCTCCACCCAAGAGCGAGTTTCGTCAAAGATGATTTTCCCCGTCGAGAAAAAAAAAAAAGGCCCAGTGTGGTTGATAAATGCCTCATGTATCTGAAATTTTGATTCTGGGATATACCGTATTCCTCATGATGTTTTCCGTCATCGTGGCCATACTATAATTATATTGAATATTGAATGCACAATGTATATGGTACTTAATTGGATAAGGATTAATGCTGTATTGCTTAAAATGGCTTCGTAAATAAGACATTATTTCTTGTAAAAAGTAAAGGATAAAAAATTGCCTGTACTAACTGCTAGCATGACCTTAATTAGTTAAATAGTTTTACATAAAATCCATATTAATACGTAATGTACAAATGCGAAAGTAACTCTGTTTGTCTGTCTGTTTGCTTGTTATCTCTTCATGTTGTAATGGCTGAACAGATTTAGATGAAACATGGTTCACGGGAATATGTTCCCTTAGGATAAGTTTGGGGCCTTCGTTACCTCAGAAACGTTGAGTTCATTTATAGAGCACATTCAATTATTATTAACATCTTTAAATTGAGATCCAATCAATATTAAAAGCAACTGGATTCCGAATTGAGTTTTCAGAAATGTTTAAACCACAAAGATATGTGAATATTTCCTGAACATGTCGAAAACATTTTAAAATTCGAACGATTCCAACGAATTCCGTGTAATTAAAACCTCATTACATTAAACTCTTCCGTAATTAACAACGCTACCATTTACTCGTGGTGGGGCTTATAATTATATTTTATAACTGTTCCAGATCGAAATTAATGCTTCGCAAGTTGGTTAGAGAGTTGTCTACTGAAACATTTTACAGTTAAGAGCGGCTAACTCGAGACACATTTCCATTCAACTGTTTTTACGTGATTTTGACGTTATTACACATTTCTCTCTCGATGTTTTGGAAACACAGATGTCTTGTGATATTATTTAGGTTTCTATTGAAAACAAAACATAAATTGATGTAAAACTAATAAGTAAAGACCTCTGAAAATTTGCTATTTTGCGTAAACTTTTCATCGCAACCTCGCGTGTCGCTAGAGCGACCGCCACCCGGTGCGACTTTCCCTGCGCTAGAACCAGCGTGTCGTCTGCGTAGCAAACCATGCTGACCCCGTCAGAGAAGTCGCCGCGCAGCTCGCAGTCATACCATTACTACTATTTATTTACTATTTGCTTTTTTTTTTGGTATTTTTTTTTATTTTTGATTTTTTTTATTTTTTTTTATTTTTTTATTTGACTACTATTTTTTATACAAATTTGACATACTTTTAATCCAACTTTGACATGTTTTATTTAATTGTATTTTTTTTTTTGCTCTTAATTGAATAATTTTATATATAATCAAGACATGATTTCATTCCTTACTTTGACATTATATATTTAATTGAAATTTTGGAATTCATTGACCACTGTTTTATATAAATTTGACATGATTTAAATCCCTACTTTTACATTATATATTTGATTGTAATTTTGTATTAATTGATTTAAGTTTTATATAAATTTGCCATACTATTCCTGTAATTATGATGATGTTAATTTGAAATGATTATTTTAAAATGTATTCAATATTTGCACGCCATTGAATGTGGCAAACATGTCTGGACCGTTTCTTTTGTTTTGTCATCCTGCATGCACGTTTTTCTTTTATTCTTGTATGTGTACACATGTTTTAGCAAATAAATATCTTATCTTATCTTATCTTATCTTATATAGCCTGAGAATAAAAGATTTTTTTCGTTTCCTTACCAATGAAAAATTCTCATATCTCCACACCTGCCTAGTTGCTATACAAAGTTATCCTAAATTCAAGGTTACTGTGTCGTGATCAAAGAGTATAAAGTTCTGTATAGGAGTTAAATTCATTTAACTGGAAGAGGACTCAGTAAATAGAAAGGCGCGTACCGAAATTTTTCCATTGTTACAACACAGGCGTAGTTACGACACTGTGTGAAAGTTTGGAGGTGGCAACCAAGTTTTGGGTATTTTTTTTGGGTGAGAAACGGTCTAATAACTCCTCCCACCCTTTGTAGAGAGAGAGGGAGTTAAAACTCCCTCTCGCTCGCTCTATTTCACTCCCGCCTTATAAAAAATAAAATAATAAAATACATTTACATGCAGACTAAAAAAATAATGTCCATAGAATTATTAGTAAGATAGGTCTTAAAATCTATGTTAGTTTTGTTACTGACAATGGTCTTAAAACTATGTTAGTATTACAGCATTCATGGTTTCAAAAATGTCAACAATGTCAAAATATCTCAAATGTCATGGGAATTTAAATACAAAAAAAAATATATATATAACTGCAAGTAAGAGCAGTGGTGGCCGAGTGGGAACGACCACGACTTACGAGTTGAAGGTCACGCGTTCAAACCCAGCGAGGCTTATTACTTTGTGTAATTTATTTTATCACCACTGCTCTCAAAACGGTGAAGGAAAACATCGTGAGGAAACCGGCATGTCCTAGAACCAAAAATTCGAAAACATGTGACATCCTCCAACCCGCACTGGGTCTGCGTGGTGGATTAAGCCCCATTACCTCTCCTAGAGAGGAGACCTGAGTCCCAACAGTGGGAACATTATGAGGCCGACTATGCTATGCTAACTGATAAATATTTCAAACTAATATATTTTTAAATAAATACTGTATAAGGTACACCTAGACGCAAAATAAAGATGATCATGCTAATCACACAATATTTGCTTTCGGTGGGAATCGAACGCACAACCGGCATAGCAGTCAAGGCCTAACTGACCACTAGGCTAATAGGCCAATTTATGTCTTTCAGTTGCCTTTTGCGTTTTAGAGCTACGGTAACTTTTTCAACCTTACTTGGCATCGACCCAACTGGAGACTTTTCATTTTTACTGGCATCTCGTTTAGGTGCGTGTGGAACAACGCACTGAGGAATTGGTTCTTTGCGGACAGCCAAATGACGAACACGTCATCTACAAGCCCACACCTATAACAACCCAGGGACTAGGCATCGCACTGCGACTCCCAACGCCCGGGTATCTCCGGTCCTCTTCTGTCTCCTGTAGTGGCTGGGTCGTGAGGATATTCTCTCCCTCACTGTAGCGGCAAAATGGTTGGCTACATTTTCCAAGACACGGTATACCTGTGTGTCTAATCTTATACAAATCCATTGAGCCGTTTAAGTGTGAATAAATAACAAACATACACACGCATAATGTATATGTACCTATATACAAATTTTTGACTTTAATGTGTGATGTGCGTAAGTATTTTAAACTTTCTCGAACAAAAGTGTACGACAATTTGTTCTAAATTACCTGTTTGTGATTAGTTAATTAAAAACAAATTGTCATACA
Source organism: Mythimna lalbum (assembly GCA_949319445.1). Classification (NCBI taxonomy): domain Eukaryota; kingdom Metazoa; phylum Arthropoda; class Insecta; order Lepidoptera; family Noctuidae; genus Mythimna; species Mythimna lalbum. The sequence goes on along the minus strand of OX439356.1, from coordinate 2,394,160 downwards.
TTTATTTCATACATTTATTTATTTCATGAATGGCAGAAGAATAAAGTTAGAAAAGAAGTTTGTTTTTTTGGTTTGTAGGAGGTTTCTTCTTTCTTCTAGAAAGCTGCTTTATTCTTGAGTGACCCACACTATATTTTATGTACGCGGGCGAAGCTGCGGGCAAAAGCTAGTATTTTATAAATCTTATTGCTCGTGGCTATACAGTAGGCGGCTGTCGAAGTAAATGATTGAGTTTAAGACAGAAGCGGTCATGTACTATTAGCAGAGACGATGTTGTAAAAAACTGAAAGTTGTATAAAATTCTATGAACTTGCCAAGATCAATACCATCCCTTATTTTTCATAACCATATTATACAACATAGCTCCCCCGATTAAGCCCCAAAAAATCCTAATCCCAATTTCCAATTACACCTACCTCACTCACGATCTAAGTCCCTTCCCGCATGGACGTTTGTTTGGGCGCAGCTTGACCGCAAGTAATCCTATCGCGGCCACCTGCGCAAAACAAACGACTATCGTAAATCCTCGCAGCGTCCACGGCGGCTGCGACACAGTTATTGTTATTAGGTGACAGATGCTTGATTTGGCGCAAGCCTTAGATTTAGTAGGGACTGGTGACCGTCTTTTGTATACTGGAACTTGGTTTTGTTAGCGGTTTCGCCTCTACGAAAATAATCCTACGGAACCGCTCTATAAGTCTGTGCGGTCTCACTGTAAAGCTTCCCCTCTCTCCTTCCATTTACCCTAGTCTTCTGCAATTTTGTAAAATAATAGGTGTGGAATGCCCTGCTAGTGTTTTTTAAGGTGTTAAAATCATCCAATGGTATCTTCCGCTCTTGGGCAGAGCGAGATGGCGTGTCAGACTTTAACTGATTAAAGTCCTACTCCTATTCCTCCTTTGCTATCGTTTCAGGGCCCGGGGGTTCTCTTTCGCATCGCTCATAGCCCAGGTAGGCTTTGACCCTGCTAGGCCCCTACGTTTGCTGACATCTTTTTGAGGTGTGCGTGGGACATTACGCGTCGACGACTTGGTCTCAGTCCGGACGGTCACTGGAAAGTCGGACAGAAAGCTACTCATAGCTCGCCGTCCGCAAGCTCGTGCCTACATTGACCGGTAATCGGCATCGGAATCCCGGCGTCTGGGGTGCGAGGGATATTACCTCACGCATGCGGCCACCTCCTTTGCTAGTACTACTACTTTGCCAAAGGAGGCGACCACCTGCCACACCTCCTCGCTCTTGACCATGGCCTATACCAAGGCCCAGTCTCTGTTAGTGTCTGTGTTTCCTGTTAGCTACAACCTGGGCATCTTTGAATCAAAAATGAATAGGTTACTTCAAGGCAAGTATGCTCTATCATCACTTTCCACCAGGTGAGATAGTAGTCAACTCTTCGAATCCTGCACATCCTACCATCTCCTTTTCGGCATGCCGTGTAGTTGAAAACGAACTATTGTTATAAAAATTATATGATAAATAGGTTATTGCTGGATAAGCGTGCTTCTTCGCTGACCATAACATCGCTTACTAATAGATGAGATAATAATAATAATATTCCATAACTTTCCCACAACATCATCTAGTCCCAAAATAAAAGTTCTTAACAACTGATAAACATATTTATATATTTTGAAATACGTACATGTTTCACAGATGGTCGATAGGGACGAAAGGTTCTGGAGTGGCGACCATGTACCTACCGGAAGACGTAGCGATGGAAGGCCTCCAACAAGGTGGACCGATGACCTGATTAGGGTCGTGGAAATCAATGTGGTGGTCTATATGCAACTGTGGACGTCTTTCGGCTGATATGATGATGATGATGATAACGTATATGTTTATAGATTAATTACATCCAGACACAGAACATCATGCTTATCACGCAAATATTGTCTTGGGTGGGAATCGAACCCACGTCCTTCGGCGTAACTTCGGCCTGACAAACACGCCTGAGATAGACGTCTAACCTATGTCCAAGGTTATATAGTCTAGCTTTAGGGCATACGGCATACGTTAATGATGAACAAACATACGGATTTCCACATTAATAATATTAGTAGAAAGCAGGATACAGTTTTATGAAAGCCAAAATATTAATGCCAGTCACAAAAAAGGTCTGCAGACAAGTGAAATTATTTTTTGTTAAAAATTCTGTTATAGTCTTTTTCAGTCAGATTTTTTTGTGATATTTTATCCCGTTTTATATTTGTGTGTACAGCTTTAGTTGACCTTTACTGAAATGGGGTTTGGCACGTTTTAGCAATATTTTAGTGTTTACTGTGACCTTGCGTCCACTACAACATTATAGGGGTTTGTTTTGGGTGAGAACAAATAAAGACTGAGGTTTGTTACTATTGACAAAGCTTCAGAATTTGTGAGAACGTAAAGAGAGCTATAATACGAGTATTTCTGTATATTAGTTTTTTATTAAAATTTGTATTTTTGGATTCTGTACTAGCAGGAGTAAACAACGAAACCCTGCTACTATATGTGTCTGCCGTTTATCTGTCTGTCAACCTTCTTTATCTCATGAAAAATAAATATCATCATCATCATTTCAGCCGGTACACGTCCTCTGTTGGATATAGGTCTCCCCAAGCTTCGCCACAAAGAACGTTCCGTTAAAAATAAATATGAATGGATGAAATATTTATTTGCAAGAATATATATCCCAGTAAGTATAAGTTGTTGGATGTCACATGTCTTCAAAGTTTTGGTTCTGGGACGTACTGGTTTTTTCACGATGAGCAGTGGTGATGAAATAAACTACACAGAGTGTTTTACCTGGGTGGGTTTTGAACCCAACAACTCGTAAGTCAGAGCCGTTACCCAGTAGTCACTACTGCTAGCCTAAATCAGTAGACAGATCTTATGATTAAAAAAAAAGTACACACCTACAAATAAGGCTGTAATATAATTTAGTAAAACATCAAAATTAAATGTTATTTTTAAGTAAATTAAACACGACAGTCTAAGTTGTCAGTGCAAGAGCCGGGCATAGAGTTTCTTTAAGCCTTACGCGATCAAGCTGGACCGTAGCCGCCTGAATATTTGGGTGACTGTCACACCGGAGCGTATCAACTGCATTGAAGTTTTAAAGAAATAAAAAAAAAATATAAACTTACAGTGTTTGACTGTATTCTCACCGTATAGTAAACAGTGATGCAATCGTTGAGCCTATTCTTTTTAGCTTAGAATATTGGATGATCAGATCAGATGTCAAGATCGCATCAAGCAAATTATTTCAATTATTCGATGTTTTTGAATAAAGGAAATATATTCTTTATTATAGGATAAATTAATATATTATAGGATAAATTTCATATAAATATAACCGGACAAAATTAAGAAATTACTAGATATTTTTTTTTTTTTTTGATATCAATTTCTATTTGCCATGTAAAGCGGAGCCAGGAGCTTTAATACAAACCTTGGTTTAGGTTTAGACTCCTGATCTCCCAATAATTACTTTCATTTTTTACTAAACTACCTGTGAACTACAAACCTAACAATGTTTTTTGAAATCAATAAACATTTTTTTTTTATTGTACAGAAGCACAAGTTCACGAAGTAGTTTACTGGTATGTTTTATAATAAAACTGACGATCATTGCTTTTTTTTTCATTTTTTATTATTGATAGATTGGCTTTTGACCACTATCTCACCTGATAGGACGCAACGATGTGATTTACGTTGATTTCTCAATATGAAAATAAAAAACATTCTAGTTCAATTTAAGGTTAAGGTATAATATGGGGTACATACCCTCGGACCCAAATAAATTCTGGAACTGGAATAGTAATATCATATTTTCTCTTCGAATCTTAAATATTCCTATCTCTCCTCGCTACGGTGTAACAGGCTCCCAAATAAACTGCTCTAAAGAAGGGTACTACGCTAAAGAAGCGTGCAAAGTTCTTTTATTTGAATTCCAAAACTGTTTATATTCAAAGTAGTTCCTGAACGAAACTTTTGACTTTCCTTTATGATATATTGCGGTAATTACTCAGTTGTTCGTAAAGAATGGTAATGTTGTAAACTTTTAGTTTAGTGAAACTTTCCGAAAGAATGTTCATGCACTTTATGTCTGTGAGTTGATTCTGGTATGGAATTTATTTTGTTTAGAATTGGGATTCCCTGCCGAAGTTGTGTTTTCTGATAGCTTAGGTTATAGTTACCTCCAAGCAAGTATATGCGCCATCGTTGATGACCTCATCACCCACCATCATCTACATTTACACTAATATAATAAAGATGTAAAGATTCTTTTTTCTTTTTTTATGTTTTTTTTTTTTGTTTGTAATCTCGGAAAGTACTGATCTGGTTGGTAAAATTGTTTCACTGATAGAAAGCTGCTTTATTCTTGAACTAGCTTTCCGCCCGCGGCTTCGCCCGCGTGGACTACAGTTTATATCGCACGGGCAGAGACCCGTGCTCAGCAGTGGAATTACAGGTAGCCTATTTGTTATTCCAGTGTCTCTTCTACCTACCTACCAAATTTGATCTAAATCCGTTCAGTAGCTTTTGCGTGAAAGCGTAACAGACAGACAGACAGACAGAGTTACTTTCGCATTTATAATATTAGTAGGGATGTCAAAGGCTATATTTTCTTTACGCGGGCGAAGCCGCGGGCAAAAGCTAGTTGATGTACAATAAACCTTACCATCAGGTAAAATAGCGCAATCAAATTAATAACAATAAAAAAAGATAGTTGATATAATAATAATTAATGAACTATGGACAATTTAATGCCAAGACATTCTTATGTGCAACTGCAAAGTTCAGGGGGTCTACTCGCTTTCTCCGAAAAACGAAGTTTCCATTGAAATTTCGCGTGTTTCCTGCCACGGTTCCTTTTGTTCCCGAAATTTCGCACGAACGAAAATTGTTTGACGTACCGAATCTCTACACCTACTCTAATTAGTTATGTTTCGAAAAAAAAAATATAATTATGACAGAAGATTGTTTTTATTTTAACGTCAAATGAATATCGTTCGTTTACGAAAATTTCGTTTCGGAGAAAGCGAGTGGACGATTTGATCACGCAAGAAATATCCCAACATAACCTTTTCGGTTGCCCTTTAGATGACTTTAAGCCTTAATCACAATAACATTATTTTCATACTTTTCTTATGCATTCTCATAATAGGTATCCGTTGTTACTCCAGTCTTAACAAGATTTTAATGAAAATATTTTTTTCGTTGCAAGCTTTTACAGCTCGGTATACCTATATAATTAATACTAGTCAAGACGAATCATACGAGTTCAAGCTCGATGGAGTTGTGTCGTTTTACTACCGAGTCCCTATAGCAACCTTCCGGTTCCATCGTCAAACCAGCTCCATGTCATAATAATTTTGCATTGTCATCTGATTTACTTATCATTTCAGCCGACAGACGTCCACTGTTGGACATAGGCCTCCCCTAAGCGTCGCCACAATGATCGATCCTGTGCGTCTCGCATCCATCGGATTCCCGCAACCTTCACTAGGTCATCGGTCCACCTTGTAGGACGTAATGATGATGACATATGCATGCAAAATTTCAGCTCAATCAGTAGACAAACATCGGGACAGGTGAAACTAAATAAAAGCTTGTAAAAACCAACCAATCCTTGCACAACAAGAAATGTATTCCACTCAAACCAACAGAGTGTTGACAAACACAGCTAATATTCTAAACAACTTGTATCGATAAAGTAGGTAGGCTAATTATGCTGAAACAGATAACCCGCCGCTCAAAATGTTCGCGCATACAATTAACTTGCAAATATTGTAATTAGAACAAAGTTAATTCGCTAAACTAATACGGATAAAGTCACAGTTTAGCCGCAGCGTAACTAATCTCCAATCGGCAGTATAGCCATTAGCTTTATAGTTATTATGGGTTTGAGTGGAACAGCTTTTGCAAAACTGTTCTGGACTAATTTTGGCTTTAGTCGCACTAATATTATAAAAGTGAAAGTTTGTATGACCTTTGAAAAGCTGCTATTTTGTGTGAAGTTTTAGCCTTTTGTAACGTACTTATAAAAAAATAAATAAAAAGTATACCTAGCTATAAAAAAATTGTACATTTAATCGAGATTCTGAATAATGAAAATATTTTTATAATATATAATTAGCATAAAAAGCGGTAGATTAGGTATATACAGGGTTATTTGTAAAACACTGGCCACCTCTTAGGACTATGTTACTAACATCATAAACACTAACTTTTATTCTATGACTTTTAAAAATTTATTATTCGTTTGTTCATCAGATTTTCAAACAAAAATAAAAATATTAAAAACGAATGTTCTCAATGTCACGAAGTCTATGCGAAGCAAGATATAGTGAAAAAGACGAGCGTGCGCGAAAGGCATATCTGGGTCCAGTAAAATACAGAGTTGAAATGTGAAAATTATGTTTTATAAAAAGTTATAGAACAAAAGTTGTTGTATAAGATATTAGTATACAATACAGTCCTGGAAGGTTGTTAGTGTTTATCAAATAACCCTGTATAGGGAATAATGGAAAAATTTGCATATTTTTGATATTTACAGACGATTTTATAAATATATTCTTATTTACTTTTTTAGTATGTATCCAAGAACGTACGAGTAAATAAGATTTTTTTCATATAAATAAAACGCTTAATATTTTATAATCTATAGCTTGGTGTTTAATCATGCGCGAACGTTCGCTAAGGGTTTAAGTGGAAAAAACGCGTATTTCCTGGAACAAGTTTTGTGAAATATACGGATGACAGACTAGAAGAATGCTAACACAGCATCTTGGCATTATCTGTATTTTTTTCGCGATGCCTCTTTATCAAACTTTACGAAAAAATGACAAGGTTTTTTACTAAACCATGCTCAAGTTGACGAAACGAGTGGAAAAGAGCCCTCATAACTGATTTCGATGTGTTTTTCGTTGAAGTCATTGTCAAAAGCTAGAACGAAAATATACGCTTCCTACCTGCTTCCACCAGCGACTTCTCAACTCCTGCGATAAAAAGCATTTATTTATTTATTTATATATACTTTATTGTACACCAAGATAATAAATTACATTTGAGCCTTATATTTAAAACATACAAGTGGCGGCCTTATCGCTTACCGCATGCTGTGTACTATTTCAGAACTCAAAATCTGTTTCAGCTGTTCGAGCGTGAAGAAGTAACAAACATACAACACCTTTTGCCTTTAAAATATTTAATTAAATATTAATCAATTTTTACGAGAAAGGATATTTTATTTTCCAAATTAATTTTATTTCCAAACTTTTTTTTTTATCAGGAAAAATTAATCTCTTACTGCAAAAAGCGCCATTATAATTTTCTTCCAATTATCACTCGATAATTTCAGCTATAATTATAACGTTAACAAAACAAAGCTTATAAACAAAAACAAGGTCGGATTATGCAGAAACATCGAACCGCCCGCAGCCTCCACCGACCGCCATGTACCTAATGAACTTCGACATTATCAAAACAAAGTTAATTCTAACAATAACATTAACAATGCTGCATATAGCTATCTACATAATTATTTACATTGAGATACAGGGTGCTTTTGTGTATGTAACCATACTTCAAATTATCTTTACCTAATATAAACAACAACAAGTCAGAGGATTGAAACAATTTGCCTGCTGCGGTCTTCCGGTCCGATTTTATCTTAGACTAGCACTTTGCCCGCGACTTCGTTTGCGATTTTAAGATGCACAATTCCACCATACGTTATTTTGTTATATCTCAAAGGGTTTAAGGAAGCGTTTTCGTTGAAAACTCCCAGACGGCTTGTTTTTTCCCAACATTTTCAACAAATATCGTTAATTTACACAGAAATAAATACAAAAACTTAACAAATTATATACTAAAACCTTCCTTGAGAATCACGCTATCGAGTGGTGAAAATAGCTTGAAAATTGGTGCAGCAATTTTTGGTTTATCGCGAACAGATAGATAGACAGACGCGGTGGGGGACTTTGTTTTATAATATGAATTGATTGACGATGTCTTCAAGGATAGAGTGAATAAGCTCTTAAGACAGTTTTCAAAATTTCTGAAACGCGGTGATCGCACTGAATTACACAAAAAAAATTATGAAGAGCCTAAATAGATGTGTCACGAGTTTCACTGCGAGATATTTGCAAATCATATTATTATATTACATCGACTAATCGGTACTGGGCTCACGTGGCTCATTCCCTCACCTAGAGAGAAGACTAAATCTAAAAAAACTCTATGAATTAACTAAAATCAATCTGAAGTATGGAAATTTTTCGGCTGAAATGACAACAATTAACTTACCTATAAATATTTAACGATCTCTATTTAATTATCAGATACGAAAACAAAATAAAAATGGCCTCGAAAAACTTCACATTGCTGTCGACTGGTAGTGTTCCCAAAAGTCTGGCGGCATTGCCACGCTGTATGGCAATGGGATTCTCTGTACAAACTATTTATACAACACTAGCTTTTGCCCGCACGGCTTCGCCCCTGCTCTTCCCTACTCTACCATACTATACCTACTCTACTCTATTCTACCCTACTCTACCCTACTCTACCCTACTCTACCCTACCCTACTCTACCCTACTCTACCATACTCTATCCTACTCTATCCTACTCTACCATACTCTACCTTACTCTACCCTACTCTACCCTACTCTACCCTACTCTACCCTACTCTACCCTACTCTACCCTACTCTACCCTACTCTACCCTACTCTACCCTACTCTACCCTACTCTACCCTACTCTACCCTACTCTACCCTACTCTACCCTACTCTACCCTACTCTACCCTACTCTACCCTACTCTACCCTACTCTACCCTACTCTACCCTACTCTACCCTACTCTACCCTACTCTACCCTACTCTACCCTACTCTACCCTACTCTACCCTACTCTACCCTACTCTACCCTACTCTACCCTACTCTACCCTACTCTACCCTACTCTACCCTACTCTACCCTACTCTACCCTACTCTACCCTACTCTACCCTACTCTACCCTACTCTACCCTACTCTACCCTACTCTACCCTACTCTACCCTACTCTACCCTACTCTACCCTACTCTACCCTACTCTACCCTACTCTACCCTACTCTACCCTACTCTACCCTACTCTACCCTACTCTACCCTACTCTACCCTACTCTACCCTACTCTACCCTACTCTACCCTACTCTACCCTACTCTACCCTACTCTACCCTACTCTACCCTACTCTACCCTACTCTACCCTACTCTACCCTACTCTACCCTACTCTACCCTACTCTACCCTACTCTACCCTACTCTACCCTACTCTACCCTACTCTACCCTACTCTACCCTACTCTACCCTACTCTACCCTACTCTACCCTACTCTACCCTACTATACCCTACTCTACCCTACCAAACTTCACATAAACCATCTACTAAATACTCCGAACAATACCTAAAAATTTGGTTTTGATAGGTGAGCCCGTTCTTGAGTTATAAATTAACAACAAAAAGTGGCATTGATTTTTATATATATAGATTAATTTTAGTTTATATGCGAAACCCGAAACATGTGTCTAGTCTTTTTATGTAAAGAATCTATGTGCATATGACTGTATCATGAAAAATCAAAAAGTTATAAGCTTGCAAAAATACATAGTCCCCGGGCCATCCAGGTGACTGATGGGTTGTTTTGCATTTACACCCAGTTTTTTCCGTCTAATACCCACTGTGACCTGCCGTGACCTGTGTTGTATTTAGTGTCGGTGGTATCCAACTTCTGACCTTTTTAAATATTATTGGGAAAAAATATGCCATGACATGGTGTAAATACTATTGAAATCCATTAAGTTACTGATTCTGAACAAACTATATTCAGGTTTCACAATAAACTAAAAATAATGTTGTATAACAGATATGTAATGAATTCCCTCGTCTATATCAATACAACCCTCGTAGAACTAGTCACCCTGTATTGTAAACAAAGTTTAACGTGGTATTAATTTGCGCAACTTTGCGCACGGCACAAATGCTACGTCGGGTGTTTTATCCCAACTATAGTATTGCATCACTTGTGTGAACGGGCGTTGGTATTTACATAAATATTTATGTCGTTTGACATTTATATTATTACCTTAAACATTCTGCGGTCTGGACACGTTTCACTCAACAAGTTTCGGCATCTAATGAGAGTAAGTGATAGCCCAAATTGTGCAGAATGCGGCAAGGTGGAGGATGTCCATCACTTGTTGGTGGAATGCGTCAGGACACGAGCTGCTAAAGAGGTGCTGATGAATACTTTCAGAATTAATTTAATTAATATTGGTTATATTCAGTGTATATTGTCCGAACCCCTCTCTAACGCAGCAATCGCTGTTTATAAATTAGTCAGTAAGGTTTTAGAGCCCTAGTAGTAAATAAGAGTCAATGTAGCTTTACTTGTATTAGGTTACGATGGGGCTGGCGTGGTCTTTCTGTGACCAAAAGTCCCTAAATTTATAAAACAATAAAAAAAAATACCTTAAACATTATTTAAAAAAAAAAACACAAAGGTATTGGCTTCTTATGCGCCGCATTGGCTTCTCAGGCCGGGCTCTGGTGCAAACTATGGTCCGGAGTGAGGAAGAATGGTAGGCGGTTGCTCCATGTAAAACAAGAATATAGCGATGAATATAAGAGCATTTGTATTCCTATACAAGTAACACACACGATATAGCTTGTGATATACCTCAAGGCAGTATTCTTGGACCCACGCTCTTTTTATAGTTTATTTAAACGATATGTCCTCAATCAACATTGAAAACGTGTACATCATAAGCTACGCAGACAATACAGTAGTAATATTTCACCATAAAATATGGAATACGTGATGTTGAATGGTTAAATAGCATTACATTCTGCACCATCGTCGATTTCGGTAATTGGGCATTCTTGAAGTCTAACCATTCTCTATATTAGACGCGTGTGAGGCGTGTAAAGGCACAGCAGGATCACCTACTGGAAAACCCGCCCTACCTGACTTAGGGTTTATAGTGCATACTCGCCCACCATCAGTCGATACATATGTATCTCAACTTAAACTTACCAATATGCGAATGCAAACAGCTAAAAACTAAAACCAAAACGTTTAGCTAGTGAAAATAGCACTGCAAACACTTGGACTACTATCAAAATTTCTCACGTGGGAAAACGTATGCATAATATATCAACCTCGAGCCATACATACATATATATGTATAGCATATATCGTAAGTACTAACGTCTGGCGTTGACTAAGCTACAAAGCTTGACCTTTCTGAGATGCACTTTATTTCCTGCGCTCACTCATCCTTTAACGTCAGAAATGTACCTTCCTTTATATACGTACATTTACGGGATGGAATGATTCATGGATAGAGAGAAATGTTCCAGTGACTGGCCTGCTGGTCTAGTGATTAGTGGCCCTGACTGCTATGCCGGAGGTCGTGGGTTCGATTCCCACCTAGGTCAAATGTTTATGTGATGAGCATAATCATTTGTTCTGTGTCTGGGTGTAATTTATCTGTAATATGTATGTATTTAGAAATATCTGTCTATTAACAATAACACAAGTTCTGCTTAGCTTGGGACTAGACTGCGTTGTGTGATTGAATTGGGATTGTGGAATATTTAGATATGATTTTAGTTTTTGGGACAAGTGTTTTAAAAAAATGTGTACTCCCTCTAAGACTCCACCGTCTCTGTCTGCCACCAGGCTGTATTTTATGAATTGTGATAGCTGGACAGTTGAAATTTTCACAGATGATTTATTTAATTTAAATAGAATGGCCGAAGTCAATTACACTATTTAAACACAGACAACACACAAAAGACAAAACAACAATAACAAAACATTAAAATTAACACAGCAAACATTAAATTAAAATTGGGCAGCGCGACATGTAACGACAAGTTACATATAAATAAAACAAAAATATACTTCCACGTGGAGGAAGCCACTGGCTAAATCTAGTAATCCTTACTAATATTATAAAAGCAAAAGTGAGTTTGTTTGTTACGTTTGCACGCCTAAATGGCAAAACCGATTTTGATGAATTTTGGTATAGACATAGTTGGGACCTTTTAAAGTAAAAAAAGGGGGAAAAGTATATTAATACACGCGGGCGAAGCCGCGGGTAAAAGCTAGTAATATAATATGAGAGAGTAAAAAGATATATTTTCAGACTAGGTTTTACCCGCGGCTTGACCCATGTACATAAAGTATAGCTTAAGTCACTTAGGAATAAAGCAGCTTTCAATCGGTGAAATAATTTTAACAATCGGACAAGTACTTTCAGAGGTTATCATCCTACAATCAAAAAAAAAAACATTACCTCTTTATAATATTAGTACTCGCATAAATAGTGTAGATTAAACCGTTGCATTTCATTTGGTAGCAAGCCATGATAAAAAGCATCAAAGTAAAATAAATGCAGTAGGAATGCTGGCGTGCAGTGAAATGTGCAGATTCTCGGCTCCGAGATCGTATGCGGAATGAAAAGATAGCTCCGATAACTTTGAAAAGGAAAGTCTATGAAGAAATGAGAAAAGACATACTTCGATACTTCGAACGTTGAGAAACGAACGGTATTATAATAGATTGATTTATATACCTTTTTTTAGCTGAGAATTCAACCAATGACATAATGGCATAGCTTGCCGACGTCGAGGAATAAGTAGCTCGCTGTCTGACCGTCCCGTGACCGTCCGGACCGAGCCCAAGTCGTCGACGGCGCGCGCTGTTCCCACGCGCCTCAAGGAGTGGTCAGCTACCGTAGGGGCCCACCTGGGTCGAAGCCTACTAGGGCCAAGAGTGTAGTTCCGAAAGGGAGGCTCGGCCCCGGTATGAAAGGCAAGAAGGAACGGAGTGGGTTTTTAAATCAGTAAGAGTCTAACAGTATCTCCCGCTCCGCCCAAGGGCAGAAGATGCCATTTCGCAAATCTCGAGAACAGTTGAACCAATTTCGCTAATTAAATGGTTTTTATGTAAAAAAATGAAAATTAGGGTAGTGTAGATAGTGTAGGGTAGTGTATGGTAGTGTAGGGTAGATTAGGGTAGTGTTAGGGTAGGGTAGTGTAGGGTAGAGTAGGGTAGTGTAGGGTGGAGTAGGGTAGAGTAATATAGAATAGGGTAGAATAGGGTTGAGTAAGATATAGTAGGGTACAGCAGGAGCGAAGCCGCGGGGGTACAGCTAGTTAATAGATAAATGATGTGTGATGAGCACGGTTATATGTTCTGTGTCTGGGTGAACAGATGATCGTGCTCATCACACAAACATATAAAATGTCCTGCGTGGGAATCAAATCCACGACCTTCGTCACTGCAGACAGAACTACTAACCACTAGACCATCAGGCCAGTCCACGGAGACATCACCCGCCCTTGGGTGGAGCGGGAGGGCGTGTCAGACTTTTGTTGCTTAAAACCCAGTCGTTTGTCCTTGTTTGCCTTCGTTCCAGAGCCCTAGTTTTTTCACACAACTCTACCCCTACAGTTTTGCTGACATCTCCATGAGACGCACGTCCGGTCCGGACGGTTACCGGACGATCGGACGGTGGCCTACGCCTACGGTGGCTGGTAATCAGGATCAGGATATCGGCTGGGCCGTGAGAATTTTTACAATCGGTCCTGTAGTTCTTGAGTTAATTCGTAACGCACAAACATACAAAAAGAGCGTTAAAAATGGTTCATCTTTATAATATTCGTACCTCAAAATAATTCCAATACATAAAACAGTTGCCTTACAAAGGTCGCAAAAGAAATAAAGGCGTATAATTTCAGATGTCGATAAACCCGGAAGGAACTCACGAGCACTGGCTAGGAATCACTAAAGTTTTGTATTATTTTTTACTTCAGAAATTCTGTCGAATATTTCACCTCAATAGAACAGACGTTTGAATTTTTTGCCGAACGTTTTTTTTATAAACACGATAGATTCTATGCTGTTTTTTTACAGGCTGCCAGCAATATTCCGATCATACATGAAAAAAATCTTCAATATTCGATTATTCTACTAATACTATAAATGCGAAAGTTTGTATGTATGGATGGATGTATGGATGGATGTATGGATGGATGTATGGATGGATGTATGGATGGATGTATGGATGGATGTATGGATGGATGTATGGATGGATGTATGGATGGATGTATGGATGGATGTATGGATGGATGTATGGATGGATGTATGGATGGATGTATGGATGGATGTATGGATGGATGTATGGATGGATGTATGGATGGATGTATGGATGGATGTATGGATGGATGTATGGATGGATGTATGGATGGATGTATGGATGGATGGATGTATGGATGGATGTATAGATGTTTGTTACTCTTTCACGCAAAAACTACTGAACAGATCTCGATGAAACTTGGTACACGAGTAGACCATATCCCAGAATAACACGTAGGATACTTTTTATCCTGGGATTATGTACGCGGGTGAAGCCGCGGGTAAAAGCTAGTAATTCCATATTTGAAAAAAAAAACAAGCGAATGTACCTACTAATTGCATTTCACAACTACATTCTTTATTCAATTGCAGTTATTGTTTAATCGATTCTCCGTATACTCAATGTTCACTCAATGGAACGGATACGCTCACTTTCGTGATTCATCAGCCAATCAGAAGCCGAGGCCTGCATCGCGGTATTAAAGTTTTCGCAGCAATTCGTATATAAGATCTGAGTTTGTTCATACACTCGGGGAGTCCGTTGTTACTGAGAAGACCGGCAGTGGCGAGGGCCGGACTCAATTCTCGCTAGTCCACGCAAATTGATTAATTCATGTTTGGTAGAGCGGCCCTGTTTCTAGAGTTGTAAGATTTGAAAAAATGCGAATGACTGAACGCTAACAGAAACCTCTCTTCTTCATCAAGTAGCAAGATTGACTTCCTTTTGTTTTTTTATTTTATGTTTAAACTAGAGGTCATATACCTACTTACACTTTGATTTACCTTATTAAAGTTTTAATAGGAAACTATTGTTTTTTAAAATAAAATATAGTAAAGAGAGATATGGGTGATATAAGTAATTTGTTAATACTTTGTAAAACACAGTACCAAATGTTTCCTATGCATGATGCGTTAGTCACGCGTATGAGGATGTGGATATTTATCCGCCTCATAACAACTCGCTAGCGCGATCTCATGAATGTTCTTGGTTGGAACTAATATCACCAATGTATGATAACATAGCTTTCCATTAGTACAAGAATTTTCAAAATAGGTTCAGTAGTTTTTTAATTTTGTCATTACAAACATAAAACACACACAAAAATAAAAAAAATCCCTCGTTATAATATTCGTGTAGATATCGTGGCCAGATCTTAGAAATTGATCACTTCATGAAATGGCCTAGTAAAATTGGCTAGGTCGTTTCAAACGTTGAAGTTTAATGGTATGTCAATCCTCGTTTGGTCGAGTTTCTTTAAACCTTTAATTATCCTATATCAAAATTATAAATTCAAAGATCTAACCATGACATATACCTATACTAGAAAAATGCTATACATAGATGCTGACCACAATGTCATGTCATGAGCTACTGTTTGACCTTAATAAATAAATACACTCTCGAGTTAATTTATTTACAGGCCATCTTTCAAAGACGCAATGTAGACTGGCCTGTTGGTCCAGTGGTCGTGGTGGTCGTGGGTTCGATTCCCACCCAGGACAAATGTTTGTGCGATGAGCATGATCATTTATTCTGTGTCTGCGTGTAATTTATCTATAATATGTGTGTATTTAGAAATATATAAGTATGTTTATCAGTTATTTAGTACTTATAACACAAGCTCTGCTTAGCTTGGGACTAGATGGTGTTGTGTGATGGGTGTGGGAAAAAAAATGTGTCTTTACAATGAGTCTCCTATAATAACATCTATTGTACCTAGCTCATTTTAGACAAATAAATGATACCAGTAATACCACCACTGCTTATGAAGATTAAAATTATAATAATGATAAGTAGGTACTACTAATACTGCTAGCAAAGGAGGTGGCCGTACGCTCAAGAGAACGCCCGTCACGTTCCTCCAAGCGCTGATTCCAATCCACAGGATTCCAATCCTGATTTCCAGGCACTGTAGGCACAAGGTTGCAGACGGTGAGCAATGGGTAGCTCGACCCCGGGACCCTGAAACAAAGGCGAAGATCGTTCAGGAGTGGGTTTTACACTCCACGTCAAATCTACAAAGTTTTGGTTCGAGGTCATTTCAGTTCCTATCAGTTAACTAGGTCTCATTAGTCAAGTAGATTAATTACCGCTGAGCCACTAGTGCTCATGTGCTCTCACAAAATTTACACACTTGAGATAAAAAAATCTTTAAGTGAGAGTGAATAGGTTTCTTCTAGGTAAGCGCGTTCCATCGTCGACCGCATAGTCGCTTTCCATTAGGTGAGATAGCGGTCAAGCGCCAACCTATCAATAATAATAAATTAAAAAAGTTAAATTTTGACCGGCCTGTTGGTCTAGTGGTTAGTGACCCTAACTGTTATGTCGGAGGTCGTGGGTTCGATTCCCGTCCAAGACAAATGTTCGTGTGACGAGCACGATCATTCCTTCTGCGTCTGGGTGTAATTTATATATAACTAGCTTTGCCCGCGCGGCTTCGCTCCCGCTCTTCCCTACTCCACCCTACTCCACCCTACTATACCCAACTCTACCCTACTCTACCCTACTCTACCCTGCTCTACCCTACTCTACCCTACTCTACCCTACTACTCTACCCTACTCTACCCTACTCTACCCTACTCTACCCTACTCTACCCTACTCTACCCTACTCTACCCTACTCTACCCTACTCTACCCTACTCTACCCTACTCTACCCTACTCTACCCTACTCTACCCTGCTCTACCCTACTCTACCCTACTCTACCCTACTACTCTACCCTACTCTACCCTACTCTACCCTACTCTACCCTACTCTACCCTACTCTACCCTACTACTCTACCCTACTCTACCCTACCCTACCCTACTCTACTCTACTCTACCCTACTCTACCCTACTCTACCCTACACTACCCTAATTTTTTTTCCATAAAAACCTTCTCCTTACAATAACAATCACAACAAAAAAAAAATCAGCCAAATCGGTCAAGCCGTTTTCATGCCAAGTCGTGACAACGGAAAACGGGGGTCATTTTTATATATATAGATATGTAGGTTATTGTATTTAAAAATGTATAAGTATGTTTATCAGTTGTCTAGTACTCATAGCACAAGTTCTATTTAGTTTGGGGCTAAAGGGCGTTTTGTGAAAGTTTTGGAATATTATTATTTTATTATTAAAGTTCCACATTCCAAATATTGTTCCAATATTGTTTGGCAACTTTACTGATATCACTAAACCCTAATGCGTAACAATTTTAATACATTTTCACGCCTCGTCGTACCGTCTAAACCTTTTCTAATAGTTAGGGCTAGCTATTTTACATGGGTCTGTCCATGTAAAATAGCCAGACCTCCACAACCCAATAACAGGCTAACACGATAAATTTAGGCAAAGCTGGTGTTAAATTTCCTAGTTTCTGACTATTCATAACGACTGTCAAACCAAGAGGGATGTATGTCAAGGCGGTCGAGTCCTTCTGCGAAGCAGTAATGCTAGTAAAGGAGAAGGCCGACCGCATCAGGCAACGGCGTTCACGCCCCAGCCACCGACTCACGCGGCTGTTCTCGCGCGCCTCAAGTAGTTGTTAGCACCCATAGGGGCCTAGCGGGGTCGAAGCCAACTGGGACAAGAGTCTAGTTCCGAAAGGGAGGCTCGGCCCCGGTATAAAAGGAAGGAATGACGTGGGTTTTTAAGTCAGTAAGAGTCTGACACTATCTCCCGCTCCGCTAGCAGAGTCAGGGATGTCATTTGTATGATTTTTATCAACCGAAAAAAAAAGATGGTCCATTGATTACAATAATAATTATTTATTTATTTTAAAGAATTTAGGTATTGGGGCCGAAAGGTTCTGGAGTGGCGACCGCGTACCGGAAGACGCAACGTTGGAAGGCCTCCAACAAGGTGGTCTGATGACCTGGTGAAGGTTGCGGGAAGCCGATGGATGCGAGACGCGCAGGAGCGTTCGTTGTGGCGACGCTTGGGGGAAGCCTATGTCCAGCAGTGGACGTGTATCGGCTGAAATGATGAGGTATACAAATTAGTGTGATCTTAATATTAATGAGGCCTCTTTACATTCTACCATTAATGTGGTATGCAAATATTTAATTCAGAATAAATATAATATATTAAAATTGACCTAATATCTCTTCAGTTATCAAGTCAGGAACTTATCTTTTTACGCATCATTTAACATTAAATTAAAAAGAAATGAATCGAAACAAATTTTCTATCTATAAACTCTCTTTGTCTTTCAAAATGAAGATGATGGAAACAGCCAAATCGGGCATAAAGCAATCAGCCCTGTTAGCCCAATTAACTTTTTATTGCAAAGCGTTAGGTAAGTACTTGGATATTTTATTGAAAATATTCTCCTTTAAACAGTTCGGAACCGTTGGTTTCTAAGGAGTGCTCCGCAAATCCGTTCTTCCGTGACAATGGAGGTAGTGGCATTTTGAGTCAGAAGTAACTGTTAATTCATTACAGTAACATTATAAAAGCGAGAACTTGTGTATTTATCTGATATAAACTTTTGCTTGACTGCTATCCCAACTGATGGTAAGCAGTGATGCAATCGTTGATGGTGAGGCGCACTAGTTTATTAAGAGCCTCGAAGTTAGCCTTGAAGACACCCAAATCAAAAATAGACGGGAAGACAGCAGCAGGTAAATTGATCCAGTCCTTCGATGTACGCGGTATAAACGACGAGGCGAAAGGCTTAGTCCGAACCGTGGAGGTTTCAATAACGTAAGGGTGGATACTCACTGTACGTCGGGTTGTTCTATGGTAGAAATGAGGGCTGATGTTAGTTACTTCTTCACTGTTGAATGGATGTACATGTTTGGTACACGGGGTTTACCCGTTATATACAACGATAATATTAGCACTGATATCTTAGTGTTCATTAAAGTATTAATAAACTAGCTTTTGCTAATGGCTTTTCCCGCGTACATAAAATATAGCCTATGTCACTCGGGAATAAAGCAGCTTTCTACTGGTCCAAAAATTTTAGTAACTGACTAGTACTTTCAGAGATTACCTCCATTAAACAAAACAAAAATCGTTACCTCTTTATTATATTAGTGTAGATAAATAAATAAATAAATCCACCAACTTCTAAAAATAAATATTCCTTACGTACCTACAGTTGAATAAAATTAATTTTCTAACCAATAAATAGAATCAAAACAATTATTCCATCTAAGATTCAGACCACAAATATTTGTAGGTCGACGTCAAATTCTCAATTTCATTTATCAGTATTCCTATTTCTATTTATTGAAGTAGTACTAATAAACGAAATTGAATTCTCCAACGCCTTTTGAAGGCTAAATAGTATTCTAATAAAATAAAAAAAAGCGTTCTCACGAAAAACATTTAGGTATTGTTCAAACACGATTTTATTTCAAAGGTGACTTTTAACGTACAAGAGAGGTCTGTTGGTCTAGTGGTTAGTGGCCCTGACTGCTATGCTCGAGGTTATGGGTTCGATTCCCACCCAGGACAAATGTTTGTACGATTAGCATAATCATTTGTTCTGTGTCTGGGTGTCATCATCTTCCTGCCCTTGTCCCGTTTTATTTGGGGTCGGCGCAACACGTTTTTTTCTTCCATTCTGTCCTGTCACTCGTCACGCTATCACTAACTCCCTTTTCTTTCATATCACTTCTCACACAATCCATCCATCTTTTCTTTGGCCTCCCTCTCCCCCGCCGTCCATCCACATGTAAACTCATAACTTTTTTAGCAACATGCGTTTCGTCCCTCCTTTTCACATGACCATACCAAGACAAACGGTTTCCTTTCAACTTTTCAGTCACTGGCGCCACTTTCAAACTTCCCCTAATATACTCATTTCTCACTTTATCCATTCTTGTCACACCACACATCCATCTTAACATTCTCATCTCTGCTACATGTAATCTTTTTTCATCCACCTTTTTCACAGCCCAACATTCTGATCCATACAGTACGACAGGCCTTATTACGGACTTGTAGATTTTACCCTTTAACTTGAGGGGCATCCGTGGGTCACAAATGGTTCCCGTGACCTGTCGCCATTTCATCCATCCTACGTTGATCCGATGTGTTACATCGATCTATAATACGTATGTATTTAAAAATATATAAGTATGTTTATCAGTTGTCCAGTACTCGTAATACAAGCTCTGCTTAGCTTGGGACTAGACGGCGTTGTGTGATAGTTGTGGAATATTATTATTATTACATACAAGGCTGTAAGACTTACTTGACTTAAGTTCCTGTGTCGCCTAGATGGAGCAGAGGGCGTCCACAGTGCGCCGCCATACCGTTCGGTCTTGAGCTTCGCGTTTCATTTCGCTCCAGGTCTTCCTAATGTTCCTCGCCTCTACGATGACCGTTCGTTGCCAGGTCTTCATAGGGCGACCACGTTTACGCTTTCCTTGAGAGTTCCAATCGAGGGCTTGCCTTGGTATATGTTCAGGATCCCTTCGGAGCGTGTGACCGATCCAGTTCCATTTGCCGCGTTTGATCTGGTGCTCCATAGGAAACGACCAATTTGGAATCATGCACTAGCTTCTGACGTTTTATATGTGCCCATGTAGGCCTATGTGAAATAAAATATTTTGACTTTGACTTTGACTTTGATCGATCGAGCTTTCAACGCAGCGCTCCCACAGATCTACATTTGAGATTTTCTGGGGCCAGTAAATACTGAAAATAAGGCAAAGAAAGCCGGTTGACAACGACCTGGAGTTTATGCGACATATCTTATGTGACCTTTCACGTCACACACCCATACATCAATACGGTTTTAAGTTCTCACAAAGCTATATAGTAACAAAGAAATTCTTAGGAATAATACTTACAAACATCAAGCATCTACTACTTACAGTGGAAGAACTTTGGCATTCATAAGAATACCAATAAAAATAATCACTAAAGGAACCTTGTTAATTGTACCCCGCTGAGTACGCGGGGATTTTCCGTAGTGTATGAGACACACTAGCTGATGTTACGTCGCGTTTTCTCGCCAGTGAAAAAACTAACTTTTTTCACTGGCGAGAAAACGCGACAAGATAAGATAAGATAAGATTAATTTTATTTGTCAAAAACATGTATTATCAATTGGAACGATTACAAAAACAAAAAAAGTTTCAACATGTATTTCCTAGAAAGGCGTACAAATATAATAAGTAAAATCAAAAATACAACAATAATAAAATATAAAATCTTAAAAGTACAACGGGTAAAATCCAAAATACAATAATAACAAAATCCAAACTACAAAAACATAAAAATTACGTCAAACTAATTAAAATAATGATAAATATGTCCAAATTACATAATTTAAATAACTCGTCAACATAAATCGTTGAGCAAGACATTCGGCTTCTTTGAATATGATGACGCACTATAGCTATACAAACGGTTATTTTCCTCATTATCATCACCATCAATTCAGCCGAAAAATGGCCACTACTAGACGTAGGCGTCCTCTCAGTGTCGCCACAACGACCGATCCTGTGTATCTTAACGTCATTGAATTCCCTCGATCCTCATTAAGTCATTATTAAGGTTATCAATACGGCAGTAAGAAGAGTATCAACGCTGCGTTTTCTGATATGCCATCGCCATTTTAGATCCATTCTACCTTATCGGTCATCAGAATCTGCTCTGCAAGTAATGTGCCCTGCCCATCGCCACTTAAGCTTAGAGATTCCGTGGGCTATATCGGTAACCTTGTATCTCTTGCGAATATCATTCTCTTAACATTCTGTCTATTAATTTTAAGCCTATTATACAGTATGACTTTAGCTTCTGCAGAAATAGAAAGAAAGAAAGAAAAATAATTTATTTGGTACATCATAAGGCCCAAACACAAATACAAGAAATAAAAAATAAAGTGGTTGTGTGCCTCATGGCTGCACCAAAATAGGTCCACTTCAGCAAGATTGGCAGACAACTAGTGCCTGACGCTGGTTTTCAACTGAACCTGAGGTTGAAATCTGATTGCTATCACCAGGATAATCTTAGTGACCTTCGTTACTAACTATATAGGTAGGTATATATTTTACACAATCCTGTATACTACTACTACACTAATATAATAAAGGGGTAAAGTTTGTTTTTATGTTTTTTTGTTTGTAGGAGGTAATCTCTGGAAGCCTTAGTCTGATTGCTAAATTTTTTTCACCGATAGAAAACTGCTTTATTCCTGAGTGACATAGGCTATATTAATTTAATGTACGCAGGTGAAGCCGCTGGCAAAACCTAGTCAAGTCATTCTTTAATTGAAAAAAAAATAACGTCCGTTCTGGTTGGAATTAATAAGAGACTTTATGTGGCCCATTCATACTCAAAACTTATATTATCACATCTACGGAAATTACACGATGTGTTTGGTATCTTCTATAATTACGAAATTAAGTTTTGTCTTTCATTTCACCGGTTTTGGAAATAGCTATAAAAAATAATAGCTAAAAAGCGTTTCCGTTGCATTGGCAGATGTGTGCCGCTGGGCTAAGAATTAGAACGCATAATTTTCGACATGGTCCGGTCCCGCCAACAAATACGGTGAAGCGTACATTTCTACGTCAATTTACGCCACGTATTTCCAGCAGGTGTGTCCCCACACTTAAGTTTGTACCTACTACACATAACACGGTAAACGCATCGTAAAATTCTACTTTTACGAGTACGGCAAAAAGATTTACCTTACCACCGCAGGTTTATTAGAGCCCCAGGGTAATACCAGGTTTAGTGGCCTTAGAAAACAGCAAACCTGTCTTTACTCTCATGAAGGAATGTTATATGAGGTCACCCTTTGAGTTGGAATGCGTTTGCGAGTATCGAAGCGCATTTTCTTTCGGGAATTCGGTTTGCAATGAATATCTTGGTATCGGATTTCGCAGACTTTTTGGTATGAAAGAACTTGATAGGTGAATGTATGATGCAGCTGTGTGGTTTTATATTTCGATCTCTTATTGGAATTTGAAAAGATTTTCACATTTTATATGGTTTTGTAAATGGTTAAATAACAGCTTCGAATTATAAGTAACTTTAAGGAGTTGAGGTTCTGACTAATTTTTATCAGCACTGATTATGTAATTGTACCTGGGGGTATAATAAGTTTTAGCTCGCTGCCCGACCATCCGGTAACTGCCCGGGCCAAGCCCAAGACGTCGACAGCACGCACGGTTCCCGCGTGCCTCAAGGAGTTATCAGCATCAGCAGGGGCTCAGCTAGGTCAAAGCCTACTGGGGCCAGGGTTATCTGAAAAGGAACTCGAGCCCCGGTATGAAGGCTAGAAGGAACGGGGTGGGCTTTTAGTCAGTAAGAGTTTGACACTATCTCCCGCTCTACCCAAGAGCGGGGGTTGCCATAAAATGATTAAAAAGGGTATAATAAGTTTTTACATTGAATTCCTATTAATATCCTAAAAAGCTATTTGGCGCGTCAGTTAGATACCAAAAACATATTTCACAAGTTTTCCATAATGTTAAATGCAATAAACAGTGCATTAAAATGATCCGTAACGTCACTCCTTGGTAAGTGTTCCAGGTGGGTGATTATTTGCAATCGAGTGAATGTCTCATTAATCTGGACTAGTTTTTTCTTTACAATTTGATATTTTTAATTGCATATTAGTTTTCCCCTATCACTAAATGTATCACAGACACTCATTTGCGCCCAGTGGTTTATGACATAAAATAGATAGGTACGAAAACCTATGCCAGACGAATGAGACATTTTTTCGGTTTCAAAGAATCACCCACCTAGAAGTGACGTCATGAGCCAGATCATGTCATCAGCCATTCAGAAATATGATGCGTTATCTTTGGCAATTTTTGTTGATTTGATAAAGTAAAAAATACGCGTATATCTTTTTTTTATTTTGACAGACGGTATAGAATGTTTTTTTTTTTTTTTTGATAAACCGCCTTATTAAAATTCAACCATATTGGCTTTTTGTAGTAAACGCGGCCTATGCCTGCACGCAGTGAGCTCGGTTGATAACAGACCGAAGATTCGTGCATCGATGAGCGTTAGATGGTAGAATCACCACACGTCTACTGCATTGATCGTTGATTGGCTTGGCTTGCATTTTACGTCCAATATCGGAATAATAGGAGCAGTGGGAGCCGAATGGTAACGGCCCTGACTTACGAGTTGTAAGTGGCGGGTTCAAACCCAGCCAGGTGCATTACTTTGTGTAATTTAATTCATCACCACTGCCCTCAAAACGGTGAAAGAAAACATCGTGAGGAAACTGGCATGTCCTAGAACTAAAAATTCGTAGACATGTGACATCTACCCACCCACACTGGGCCTGCGTGGTGGATTACGGTCCATTCCTTCTCCTAGAGGAGGCCTGAGTCTCAGTAGTGGGAATATTAAAAGGCTGATTATGCTTATATATTTATCAAACTAGAACAATACAGCTTACAGTATTGGTAGGAAGCATGTTTTGTAAGTTACGAACCAAGGAAGAATTTTCCCAGAAAATCTCTTTTCAAAGAAACTCGTTTCTATGGCAAATGCTGGCTGCCAACATTGTCTATTCGATACAACAGCTACTTGCATAGAGCAAGGAACCAGCAAAGCACGGCAGCTAATACAGACGCAATTACTGACAATATTTGTGACGCAATACGTGTGTTTAAATATTTAAGGATAAAAATACATCTTTTGATAAATTTTTGATAATTCTAGAAAGTGTTTGTTACTAGCGTGTGTGCATCAATCCCAGGTTTCCCTTACGGAAGTGAACTCATGGCCGTAGTAAACTTTGGCCCTGCAGGACACTACGGTTTTGCTGATATCTGTTTGAGGCACGCGTGAAACGCGAGGACGACTTGGGCTCGGTCCGGTTGATTACCGCTTGGCCTGACGGCGAGCTACCTATTAGTCTCCGTCCGCAAGCAAGCCCATTCATATAAATCAACGGAGGTACGCACTTCGATTCATATGAAGGGTTTTCACAATAACTTAGACGTCCAAATATGTCCGCAAAACCTGTATCTTCACTCTGTGGCTACAAAATAAGACAATGAAGATTAAAACAGTCCAATTAAATGTAATACAATTCAGTAGGTCCAATTAAAAATTTATCGACGCACCGCCTGTTGTAGCTCTTAGATTTTTTATTATTATCTATTTAATCATCGAATGCCGTAACTGTTTTATGTTGAACGTTTTGAGTTTATTGTCTTCCTTTTTAGTATTACGTCTCTTTCACCTGAAAAGGGGTTTTTTTTTTTTCGACGGGGAAAATCATCTTTGAAAAAACCCGCTCTTGAGTGGAGCGGGAGATAGTGTCAGACTCTTACTGACTAAAAACCCCGCGCCGTTCCTTCTAACCTTCATACCGGGGCACGAGCTCCCTTTCGGACAACCCTGTCCCCAGTAGGCTTCGACCCGTCTGGGCCCCTCCTGCTGCTGACAACTCCTTGAGGCGCGCGGGAACAGTGCGCGCCGTCGACGTCTTGGACTCGGTCCATTACCGGACGATCGGACAGCGAGCTACCCATGGTTCGCCGTCCGCGAGCCCGCGTACCTGAAAAGGGGTTGGCAGGAAATGTTTTTTGGAATTCACAAATTTAATTTTTACGTTACGAGTAATTGAACGCAGCATTCTGGGTGTCAATAGAACCGACAGAATGAGGAACACAACGCTACATCAAAAGATGTGTATTATAGACGTAGGAAAAAGGCTGCCAGGCTAAAATGGGATTGGGCTGCTCACATCAGACGCATGCAATCTGACCGTTGGGCAAGAGTTTCCACAAAGTGGGTACCTGAAGATGGAGGACGCTGCCGACGAAGAGACCGAGGAAGAGGTGGTGAGACGACCTGGATGCCTTCCGCGGGGACTGATTTGAAGTAGCTCAAGAAAAGAATACCTGGAAAACGTTGGGGTAGGCATTTGCCCAGCAGTGGGACAGTATAGGCTAATAAAAAAAACTACGTTTGTCTTGACGTTAGTTGTTATCAGTGGTACCACCCGCGTGATAGTAAAAAGTTGACCCAAGTAAACGTACTTTCGAAACGCCTGGTTGACGCTTCGCGTGACCCAAAGGCTCGCTTTTACTTCGGTCAAAGGATAAGCATTGCCATTCAGCGTGGCAATGCCGCCAGTCTTTTGGGTACATTACCAGTCGACAGCGATGCGAAGGAATTTTTCGACGCCTTACTTTAATTTGCCATTTTTTGTTTTTAGTTCTTTAGGGTTTTATTTTTATTTTTTAAGATAGTTTTAATTAATTTAAGTTTATATCTAACTATATTTAACGTGATTTTATTATATATATTTACATTACACGTAAAAAAAAAGTAAACGAATTCCCAGAATAAAAATTATTCTACATGCTATTCTAGAACATGATCTTCCTGTGTGCCGGAATGGTCCAAATCTGTCCAGTTGGTCGAGCGTGAAGAATTAACAAACATCACAAATACATTCACATACGCGCTTCACTTTCATAATTGAGTATCATACTCAATTTACAGTTAAAAAAAACATAGAAAGTGGATAAACGCATGAAGTATTCAACATAAAAATAATTAGAATATAAAATGTTCACATTCAAATACATATAGAAATCAATATAACGGTCAAAACATTTTTTTGAAAACGCGATACCTACGTTACTAAATAAAATTTTTGGTCGCATTTTTATAAATTTCGTATTATATTCGGTAGAATTGCTTGATGACAACTTATAGCCAATAGTTATAAATTAAAATATGTATCATAATTATGATAATACGAATAGATTGATAGATAAAACATTTATATGTTGAAACTGGTTCAGCCCTTACACTTCCACAAAAATCAATTTTTTTCATCATCATCATCATATCAGCCGAAAGACGTCCACTGCTGGACATAGGCCTCCCCCAAGCGTCGCCACAACGACCGGTCCTGTGCGTCACGCAGCCATCGGATTCCCGCGACCCTGACCAGGTCGTCGGTCCACCTTGTTGGAGGCCTTCCAACGCTGCGTCTTCCGGTACGTAGTCGCCACTCCAGAACCTTTCGTCCCCATCGACCATCTGTTCTGAAAAAAAAATAAAACCTGACTCACGCACGCAGAGTACTTTTTTTAATACTATCTACTCTTACCTTTTTTACTCTATCTTCTTTTCATACTACTTATTCACAACAGA
This sequence comes from Mythimna lalbum, assembly GCA_949319445.1. Taxonomy (NCBI): domain Eukaryota; kingdom Metazoa; phylum Arthropoda; class Insecta; order Lepidoptera; family Noctuidae; genus Mythimna; species Mythimna lalbum. The sequence continues at coordinate 2,366,904 of OX439356.1, read as the reverse complement.
TAAGAGCCACATTGCAAAAGCGATGAACACATTTAAAAGGCTCCAATCGATACCGTCGCACCCAGCAGCTCAAAGGAAATAATATTAAACACTCCACCAAACCTACAACTATATTCCATCAGCGGCAGCCATTTTATACAATTTACAAATTTTCGCACCGCACCGGGTCGCCGGATACATGGAACTGAATTTATAAGAAAAAATGCTAAAACCACCCCATGCCACCTCAAAAGGTCGGCCCAACCAATATGTTCTATCGAAAGTCGCTTAGTGGAACAGCGTGTGGCGCAAATGTACAATCACTGGAGCCACTTGGAAGGACGTAGAAAAAATTTGATCGAAAAATGGTGGAAAATGTTAGGTTGACTGGATTAAGTAGTTTTAGTTTGCATTGTGCAGCGAAGGAGCCATTCAAAGGCTTTAATATTTAGGATGTTGTTGAGGCTGCCCCGGTTCTGTAGTGCGTCGGAAATGTTTGCACAGAATCAAGCGATTATTCGGAAGAAGCTAGCATCTTTGGCGGCTAGAACCCGGGCCAGTGGCCAGCAACAGCATTCTAAGGACAGTAGCGGAGAGTGTGCTTTCCCCCTTTTTCAGGCATTTTGTGGTGAGGATGACGCTGGACTCATCTTCTGTGCTGAATGCTTAGAATGGTATAAGTAATTGTAATATAAGACTAACACTAGGTTTAAGGTATTTGTTCACTAACATTATGGATCATTTTTGCAAAATAAATAAATAAATTATTATAATTATTATTTACAATTAGAATCCTTTTCCTACAAGGTGGACCGATAACCTGGTGAAGGTTGCGGGAATCAGATGGATGCGGGACGCACGCGATCGATCATTGTGGTGACACTTGGGGTAAGCTAATTTCCAACAGTGGACGTCTGTCGGCTGAAATGATGATGATGATGATGATGATAATTAGAATTGAAAAAAAAATACCAAGTGTAAATCATCAAAAAAAAAAAAAGTGTAAATCATCATCGAAATTCATTCAGCCAAGAAGCCATTCAAGAATCCATCAAGCCACAATGGCTTGATGGATTCACAATCATCCTAGTACACATCGCACCCTTTAAAAAAGGGGCTATAGTGTCACTTTGCTGAAAAAGGTGATTTTTCAGCAAGCATAAAGTTTTCAGTGAACCTACTTATTTACTCGATAAGAAGTTGCGAATCAACATAAGCTAATTTTGAAAAAAAGTGAGTAAATGGGGAGAAAGAGGGAAGAAAAGGGGAGAGTAATTAACGTATATTAATAAACACGGGCGAAGCCGCGGGTAAAAGCTAGTTTTAAATAAATAGATCTGTCTCTCTAATCGAAATGCATGCTATGACGGCCAGTTTACCTAGGCGTGATGAACTTTGACGTCAAAATCCATGTCAAAATTCTTTTTTTTTATTAGCACTTTTGAAGCTCTATAAAGCTCTATAGAAAATCATCATCATCATGTTCCTGCCCTTATCCCGTTTTATTTGGGGTCGGCGCAACACGTTTCTCTTCCATTCTGTCCTGTCGATCGTCACGCTATCACTGACTCCCTTTTCATTCATATTATATATATATTTTTTTTAAATATTTTATTTAACAAACATTTTTTTTATGCGTGCTAATATAGATTAGTAAGATAATGAATGATTCATTTTCATTACCATTTATCTGCAGATAAAAGGTTCCAAATATTAAAGTAAATATTAACGAAATCGGTCATTAAAAAAACAAAATTTAAACTTCGAAGTCATGACATTTTTATAAAGAAAACGTGACATGAAATTCAGGTTGGTAAAGTACTTTTAATAATTACTTTCACATACATTTTTGCTCGAAAAATAAAATTTGTTACGGTAAAACTTTCTACATGAGAGTATTTTCAGGAGACTAATATAAAATTGGGTAAGTTAATTAAGTTTTTCATATCAATGAAAAGGAGAACAGCCACCGGTTTCGTGAGCAATTACAGAACGTGTTTTTATTGTTATCATATCATCATCATCATATCAGCCGAAAGACGTCTACTGTTGGACATAGGCCTCCGCCCAGGCGTCGCTACAACGACCGGTCCTGCGCGTCACGCATCCATCGGAACCTAACCAGGTCATCGGTCCACCTTGTAGGAAGCCTTCCAAAGCTGCATCTTCCGGTACGAAGTCGCCACTCCAGAACCTTTCGTCCCCATCAGCAATCTGTTCTGCGTGCAATGTGTCTTGCCCATTGTCACTTTAGTTTGGCGATTCTCCGAGTTTGACAATTTTATTGTTAATGTAGCATTAAACCCGTTTTCATTAACGTGCAGTTATGTTTAATGAATCATTAAACTAAGATTATTATATTATGGCTCCTTAAGTCGTATAAAGACAGTGTGTGTATGTCATTATATTTTTTATAATGACATAATCTAGTGCTTGACTGCGATCCCACCTGATGGTAAGCATTAATGCAATTGTTGATGGTAAATCGCACTCGTAACTAGTAATTTATTAAACCGCAAGCGATCGTCGGCATTCGTTTTCTCATTGTCTTTCTATTGTGTCTCTGATTACGGTATTCCAAAGATGAAGAGCCTATCAGTCTATATCTATATATATAAAAAAAACCCCCGTTTTCCGTTGTCACGACTTGGCATGAAAACGGCTTGACCGATTTGGCTGATTTTTTTTTTTTTGTTGTGATTGTTATTGTGAGGAGAAGGTTCTTATGGAAAAAAAATTAGGGTAGTGTAGGGTAGAGTAGGGTAGAGTAGGGTAGAGTAGGGTAGAGTAGGGTAGGGTAGGGTAGGGTAGGGTAGGGTAGAGTAGGGTAGAGTAGGGTAGAGTAGGGTAGAGTAGGGTAGAGTACGGTAGAGTAGGGTAGAGTAGGGTAGGGTAGGGTAGAGTAGGGTAGAGTATTAGGGTAGAGTAGGGTAGAGTAGGGTAGAGTAGGGTGGAGTAGGGAAGAGCGGGTGCGAAGCCGCGCGGGCAAAAGCTAGTTTATAATAATAAAAAACAAAACTATTACTAAAAATAACATTGTGAGGAAAAGGTTCTTATGGAAAAAAAATTAGGGTAGTGTAGGGTAGAGTAGGGTAGAGTAGGGTAGAGTAGGGTAGAGTAGGGTAGAGTAGGGTAGAGTAGGGTAGAGTAGGGTAGGGTAGGGTAGAGTAGGGTAGAGTAGGGTAGAGTAGGGTAGAGTAGGGTAGAGTAGGGTAGGGTAGAGTAGTAGGGTAGAGTAGGGTAGAGTAGGGTAGAGTAGGGTGGAGTAGGGAAGAACGGGAGCGAAGCCGCGCGGGCAAAAGCTAGTTTATAATAATAAAAAACAAAACTATTACTAAAAATAACATAAACTTAAATTATTACCTCTATCAACTGTATCTAGTTTAAATTGGTGAAAAAAATCCTAAATATATTATATATCTAATCATCATCAGCCTTTTTAATGTTCCCACTGCTGGGACTCAGGCCTCCTCTCTAGGAGAGGAAATGGGCCGTAACCCAACACGCGGGCCCAGTGCGAGTTGGTGGATGTCACATGTCTTCGAATTTTTGGTTCTAGGACATGCCGGTTTCCTCACGATGTTTTCCTTCACCGTTTCGAGAGCATTGGTGATGAAATAAATTACACAAAGTGATGCGCCTGGCTGGGTTCGAACTTACGACCTACTTCTCGTAAGTCGGGGCCGTTACCACTCGGCCACCACTGCTCTCTCTATATATATATCTAATAAATGAATAAAATTTATTAAATTCATAAAATTAAATTCAGAGATTGCGTCACTGCTTACCATCAGCCTAATTTATATAAATTAAAAAAAACGAAATTTGAAACCAATATATATCTGTAACTGACTAATTACATTAGTCAAATCACGTGGATATCTCAGTACAAATATAGTATAATTAACCAGCTCATAACGTTAAAGCCAAATAGATTAGCAAACGTGTTTACTAACTGTGATTGATTTGTAATTAATTAGGTATTAACCTGTAATTAGTATTTACCAAGAAACTTCAGTATTTTATTTTATTTTATTTTTTTACTTCTTGGAAAACTTACAGCTAATTGGTACAGTAAAACTTAAAATAGGTAAAAAACGGTCATTTACAAGTTTTCACTTATACTAATAAGTAAGTGACTTGGGTAAATTATGACGACAAAACAGCGTAAGGTATTGGTATTGATAGATACATACTAAGTAAGTTAAATAGAATATTTTTAATGTTTACATCACTACAAGATCTATTTTCAAAAACATTTAAATGATAATATCAGTGGAGAAAAATATTTAAAAATAGAAAAGAATCAAATATTTTTATCATCTTAGACAAATCTATTTGTTTTTTTATCTACATCTATATGGGTTGATTTTCAGGAATTCACACTAGAATTTCCTGAGTTGGGAGATTCAAGCTTTTTCGTTACATTTGTTATTATTATTATCATTGTGTCATAATGTAATCTTTAAAAAGGTATAAATAAAAAAAATAAACACAACAGATTATCATATATGTATGGAAACATGGTGGTATATTTAAAAACATTATATTTGATTTTTAAAGAATGTGTCTTTATGTTACTTATGTTTATGTCGAACGAAAATAGATAAAGGAGATAATAATAATATTCCACAACTATCACACAACGCCGTCTAGTCCCAAGCTAAGCAGAGCTTGTGGTATGGGTACTAGACAACTGATAAACATATTTATATATTTCTAAATACATACATACTATAGATAAATTATACCCAGACACAGAACGAATGATTATGCTCATCACACAAACATTTGTTCTGGGTGGGAATCGAACCCACGACCTCCGGCATACCAGTCAGGGTCACTAACCACTAGACTAACAGCCCAGTCGAAGAAAAGATATGTGACTGCTTACGATAGCATATAACATAACACACAATTCATTAATTAAACTATTTGTTGACCATCCCGACGATTAAATGGTTGCAAATGCCACACAAAGAGTCCTTGGCTGGTCCGAACAATTTCTTAAAGCGACAGGAGTGTTATGCTTACTCTGACGTCTTCATGATGGTTTTTTTTAAATTGGTATAAATTAGTATTTGACTGGCTGGAAATGGGGTTTCCTTGACCCATTGCAAATACAGTGCCAGTGTGGAGCTCCTTCACAGGATATGTGTCATCTCCTTTCCTGCCCAGCATGCACAACTACCTGCTCCCTAAATGATTTACACAAATCCAACGACAGAGCTGTCCAGGTGGCTAAATATTGGTCGGACAAAATTTGAGTCGAATCGACACAAGAAGAAGAAGTATTTGACTGCGATCCCACCTGATGGTAAGCAGTGATGCCATCGTTGATGGTGTGACGCACTAGTTTATTAAGAGCCTATTCACTCTGGCCTGAAGATACCTAAATTATAATCGGATGGGAAGACCGCAACAGGCAAATTGTTCCAGTCCTTCGATGTACGCGGTAAAACGCTGTGTCTGGATCAGGCTTTCAATAACGTTCAGTGGTACATATGTTGGATCATGCTCGGAGTTTCCTTGCGTGATCGAATCAGAAATGAAGATATCTGCAAGAAAAACACGGTTGCCGATATAGCACGAAGAATCGCCAAACTTCAGTAGCAATGGGCAGGGCACAATGCTCGAAAGGTTCTGAAGTGGCGACCGTGTACTGGAAGACGCAGTGTTGGAAAGCCCCCTTGTAGGTGGCTTTCCAATGGACAGATAAACTAGTAAGAGTTGCGAAATTGGAATAGGTGCAAAACGCACATGACTGTACATTGTAGTGACACTTGGGGGAGGCCTATGTCCAACAGTGGATGTCTATCGCTAAAATGATGATGATGATGATGAGTTGGGACTTGTCATCTCTCTCAGCTGCCACGATTTGTTTTAATTATCTCTTGTTGTTTTTTTGCAGATTTTTTTTTAACTTTGGCTTTTAACGTGCTCGTCTTTCAAAATTTTTCTCACATATTATATTCATAATTATATTTTCAACATTAATAACGTAACTATAGTTTTATAATTATTTACTGATTCAAATTAATGAGTATCTGGAGTTTCTCGCTCGTTCATTTTTGAGTGACTGACCGACCTTGACTATTAAAAAGTTCCTGTAAATGGTTTAATTGAAATAAATGCTTTGAGTTTAACATCAATTACAAAGTTCTCAGTAGCCGACTGGAATTTGGATTCGTGACGAAACAATGGATTTTTACAAGGGATTCTATGTACCTGGTCTATTGCAGTATTATCAATTTTGTTGTATCAAATATTTGAGTACCTGTATAAGTGAGTTGTATCTATGGTTTATAGTTATATTTGAAATTTTTTAGAGTTCCGTACCCAAAAAGAACAAAACAGAACCATTACAGAATCACTTTGTTGTCCGTCCGTGCCTTGAGAACGCGTGGACGTATAAAGTTGAAACTACATTCTTAGGTCTGCGATCCCTTTTAGCTGTGAAAAAAGCAGACTTCTGACCTAACAAAAAAAAGATACGGCCGTTTATATCGCAAAATAAACGTGTATTTCAACACTCTCAAGGGAATCAAAATTCATAGGGTACTTCCCGATGACCTAGATTCCTGAAGTTTAGCATGAAGCATGGTCTCTTAGCATAAGTATAGGAAAATAGTCTGAAAACAATGAATTTGTTGGCACAAAAAAAAAATGCGATTCGGAAAAATCTTCGTAATTTAATTCGGGAATTGAACTGTTTTCGTAAGTAAGTTGTACGGAACCCTCAATGGGCGAATCCCACTCGCACTAGCCCGGATTTTTTTTCTTTTATTACACATGCTACTATTTTTCTTTGCATCACCCAAATATTGACTGTTAAGAAATGCCTCGGACATTAGTTCATAAATTCCCAAGCGATCTGCGAAGCGTGTGTCTAATTGACGGTATCTTAAAAATTTCCAGCTCTGTTCATTTGAGTGCATAATGCATTTAATAAATATTTTGGAGCCGGCATAAATACGAGTGCCTACATCCAAACAACTACCTATTTCACCTCCACAACCTTTTAACTGGATAACACTGCATAAAAATCCTGCAGTCAAATAAACTGTCTCTTGCAGCAAAAAAATATTTCACATCAAAAATTCTTTCAGGCATATTCTACAAAGTTTCATTCAGTTTGGGAATATATTTTATCTAAACGTTGTACATGAGGTCGTTAGTACGCAGACGGTATCAATTAAAATGTCGATTCAACGCCCTGAATAGTGGTGGCCATCATGTAGTTAGGGTGGCGGTGCTATGAGATCTGTGTTGCGATGAGGAATATGTCAAAAATATACAACTACTCCATGTTTTTTTTAGTTTATCTCGTTTAAAATTATCTTAAGATAAGATAAATTGAGGGAACGCACAGGACTTTTTGTCCCCATCGACTATCTGTTAAGCAATGTGCCCTTCCCACTTCTACTTAAATTTGGCGTTACTTTGGGTATTTCGGAAACTATGGTTTTCTTGCTAATATCTCCATTTCTGATGTGATCACGCAAGGACACTCTGAACATAGCTCTTTTCAATGCTATTTGGCTTGAAGCCTTCTGATGAGACCCATTGTAAGCGACCACGTTTGGAGCCATATTATGCCACTACTGGTAACATGCATCGACACAGTCATCTCGATGTCTCTAGTAAACTAGACGGGATACCGTCTGCTACCAGATGTTTTTTTTTAGAATACAAGAATCAAATAAATTATAGCATTATCATTCCAACCGAAAGACGTCCACTTTTGGACATAGGTCTCCCCCAAGTGTCGTCACAATGAACGCTCTTCTGCGTCTCGCATCCATCGGATTCCTGTACCCCTTACCAAATTATCGGCCACCTTGTAGGAGGCCTTCCAACGCTATGTCTTCCGGTACATGGTTGCCATTTCAGAACCTTTCGGCCCCAACGGCCATCTATTCTGCGTGCAATGTGCCCTGCCCATTGCCACTTAAGTTTGGTTCTTCGTGCTATGTCGGTAACCTTGGTTCTTCTGCGGATATCCTCATTCCTGATTCGATTACGCAAGGAAACTCTGAGCATAGCCCTTTCCATTGCCCTTCGGGCAATAACACTAAACATAGATTAAATCTTTCATTGGATGCCAGAGTTCATCGAAACCGTTTTTCTTGTCAACCATAGTTGTAAATAGTGCTGTTGCTTCTTGTCAAACATAAAGTAACATAAACTTTTTTTATTATAGCTATTTTATAAGCGTCAGTGGAGCAAATAACGTTTTGCCATGAAGCTTTGCATGTCTCCTTTACAAAAATTCCAATCTTCACTATGATCCTTTTCCTTATGCGTTGCTCTGGTAACCACCATATCTAATGGAGGGTGATACAGATCGATTGGAACTAGCTCTGTGCCCTTAACATACTCTTAGTGTGTACTCGATGGATGCCACACGCACCAGAACTGTCGTTGTGCCTACACTTGTAAGTTGTCCCCCGAGGTTCGCTAGAATTACCGGTCCTGTGCACATCTATGTCCAACAGTGGATGTCTATAGGCTAAAATAATGATGATGATGAGGCCATTTCACAGGCGTGAGGAAGAGACATTTTTTTCTATATCACAGGTGTACCTTGACAAAGTTTGCATAAAGAATGTCGGAATGTTCCAGAAAAGAAAGGTCTTTGGGCGAAAACAAGTTATTCTGCTTTTCTAGTCAGCTAGATTCTGATTCTGGAATCCAGGGTGAACCGGGTTAAAATCAATATAGGATGTTTCAAGGCCGCTTGGGGAGGCTTTATCCATGCAGCCTCAAGCTATGTATTCTGATGACATAAAATAATATGATGATGATTGACAAGATAAAATAAAAAGAAAATAATGGTATTATTATTTAATATTTATTGTTACCAGAATAATAAACGACATTGTTAAATGTTTCAAAATCATACGTTTTATCAAATAATATCAACAGAAAACATTCACTGATTTATCTTTAACAAAATCACTTGGACTGTCGTAAAATTATATTAAGACGTCTGTTGAGAGGGGCGTGGACTATACAGGGACCATTAATCACGGCGGAGTTTGCACCAATTTGTCAACGTGCAATTTTATAAACTAATTAGCTTCTGCCGACGACTGTAACCGCGTGAAAGCAGAAAATTATCCCAAGGGATTGGAGTCTTTAAGTCAAAAGTGAATAGGTTACTAAAGGCAAGCGTGCTCCATCGTCGACTACATTATCGCTTACCATCAGGTGAGATGGTGGTCAAACGCGAGCCTATCAATAATAAAAAAAGTATCCTATGTGCTATTTCAGGACATAGTTTACCAGTGTGCCAAGTTTCATCAACTTCGTTTCAGTGTAAAAGTGTAACAAACATATAAATGTATAGACACACCCACACATTTTTGTTTTGGTCTTACTAATATTATAAACGCAAAAGTTTGTATGTATGGTTGTTTGTTACTTTTTCACGCAAAAACTTGTAGTAAAAAATTTCTAGTAAATGAATTTTAATGAAACTTGGCAATAATAAAGCTTAATAGCTTTTGCCTGCGGCTTCAACCCCATACATGAAATGTTACTCAAGAATCAAGCAGCTTTTGATCGTTGAAAAAATTTTAGTAATCGATTACCTCCTACAAGCAAAAAACAAAATTTACAAATCTTTACTAATATTATAAAAGCGAAAGTGAGTTTGTTTGTTTATTTATTTGTTTGTTTGTTACGTCTTCACGCCTAAATGGCAAAACTGGTTTTGTTGAATTTTGGGACAGAGATAGTTGGAACCCTGGAGACGGACATAGACATTTTAAAGTGAGATAAACAAGAGAAAGAGGGAAGAAAAGGGGAGGGGAATTAAAGTATAATAGTTTTTCACGTTTTTCAGCCTTTTGTACTCGTTTGTACAAATTATTATTTTAAGTTTTATATACCTATTAATTTATAATATTTAATAGTTAGAGTTTCATCGAAAGATGACACAGCAAAAAGGAGGCCGAATTAAAAAACATTGTAACTGTTCATCCTGACACTGTAAACACAAGATAAATGTATGAAGAAACGTCGACACATTTTTGACTAAGTTTTTTTTTAATGCTGCCATATAATATGTATTTCAATAAATAATTCACTGTCATCCTAGCCAGACTATAAGTTATATATTAACAATCTGTATCAAAAAAAAAAAACCATAGCTAACCTTCATCATTTAATTCCATGCCACATTATCATCACCACACACACATCTAAACCCACAAAGATCACAAAAAAAAGCTTAAAACCCCAATTAAAAATGTTAATAATCCCGGTGTACCACAAGTACAGTCAGCCACCGCGGATAGTACTCGTAACTCATTTCAGCCGTGAATAGATCCAGCGATTTTTATACCAACCGTACCTGGGATTAGTGTGGATGAGTTTCCTTTAGTTTAATAGACTTAGTAATGTTATAACTATCAGAGGATTACGGATAAGGAGAAATGTATGGCGTGCCCTTGTTTATAATTATGTGGTTTATTGTTTTAGAAAGTTTTATTTGCGATGTAGGAATCTCAGTCATCTATGATGGCAAATAGGAACTAAATACAAAATTCAAAATCTTGTGCGGTATAGTCGGTCTAAAAAGTCAAACGACTTGAGAATTTCGTATAATATTTGGAACTAATTAAATTATAAAATAAACTTAAATAATTAAAAATAATATATACACTAAAGGCCTAACTAAATATGACGTCAAAAAACTCCTCCGCATCGCTGTAGACAGGAAGTGTGCCCAAAAGGCTGGCGGCATTGCCACGTTGTATGGCAATGCTTAATCTCTTTAATCTTAATCGTATAATATTTAATCTTTTTTTTTAAATTGATATAAACTAGTGCTTGACTGCAATCCCACTTGATGGTAAGCAGTGATATATATTCGATACTTTTTATAAGGTTCTTCTTTTAGTAAACAATGATCAAGATCTTATTGAACCACCGGTAACTACAACAGATTTCATTTTACCACAATAATCACCCAAGTAGTTTGACTTTTTAGACAGACTCTATTAGAGTTTTCAGCGTCATTAGAACATATTTATAACAGTCCGAAATCAACTATACGGGCAGTTGCCTGGATCAGACGTAACACTCGTCTAGTTGGAGGATATAAACTAGTGCTCGACTGAGATCCCACCTGATGGTAAGCAGTGAAGCAATCGTTGATGGTGAAGTGCACTAGTTTATTAAGAGCCTATTCACTCTAGCCTTGAAGATGTCTAAATTATAATCAGACTAAAAGACTCCAGCAAGCAAATTTACTTTACACTCATTTCTGAGTTGCTCTAAAGCTTTGAAAATGATTGCAAATATCTAATTTGTTAGTTATTTTTCAAAGACTTAGCTGTTGGTTTTGAAGAGCTACCTTATTAGACAGATAAATTATTAAATACTAGCTTTGCCCGCGGCTTCGCCTGCCTACATAAAATATAGCCTATGTCACTCTGGAATAAAGTATTAAATTACTATGGGTAAAAAAATATTCGTGATCGAAACTGTAACTTCAGAGATTACCACTTAAAAACGAAACATCATAAATACAAAAAAAAAATATTATAATATTAGTGTTGACGATGCAAAAAACATATGTTATGGCTGCCAAGCAATGCTGCGCTGCCGGTTTTAAGGAAGATATGGTTGCTGTTATAGAGACGCATCTTCAATGATTATGATACTGAAGATGTACACATATTAAACTAGACCGATGACCCGGTAAAGTTGTAGGAATCCGATGGATGCGAGACGCACAGGACCGTTCATTGTGGCGATACTTGGGGGAGGACTATATCCAACAGTGGTCGTCTTTCGGCTGAAATGATGATGATGACACTTTTTTTATGGTGGGGAAAATTATCCAAACCCCCGTTCTTGGGCGGAACAGGAGATAGTGTCAGGCTCTTACTGATTAAAAACCCACCCTGTTCCTTCTATCCTTCATACCGGGACTAGAGCTCCCTTTCGGATAACCCTAGCCACAGTAGGCTTCGACCTGCCTGAGTCCCTGCTGTTGCTGACAACTCCTTAATCAAAAAGATGCATGATCCGAAAGCCTCAAAGGTAAATCGATAAGCTATTGAGAGTTGAGGGTGACTGGAAGACTAGTCCACTAGTAGACTTATAGGTATGATTGAAGTGGTAGCACTTTGGGGAAGGTCTATGTCCAGCATTGGACGTCGTTTGGATGAAATTGTGACTTGTCTTCAAGAAGACTGTTGCTACTGCAGTTTGCAGCAAAAAAAGTCCAACTCCAGAACTTCATTGGGCACGCCATTATTGAGGCTATAAGCTTTGAGGTCTAATCTGGCTCGAGACGCGTCACGGTGACTTCACCTTACGTATGATGCAAGTCTTCACTGGACATGGCAAGTTCAAGAACTTCCTACTTGAGATGTAAACTAAGTCGAAGAAAAGCCCAGGTGTCACTATTGTATTGACCGCCTGGAAGACACAGCTATACGGGGGTGGTGTGCCCCTCTTGGGTGGAGTACCGCTGTGACCTCGTAGTGACTGGCTTGTTGGTCTAGTGGTTAGTGGCCCTGACTGCTATGCCGGAGGTCGTGGGTTCGATTCCCCCCAAGGACAAATGTTTAAGTGATGAGCATGATCGTTTGTTCTATCATCATCATCATTTCAGACGATACACTTCCACTGTTGGACATAGGCCTCCCCCAAGCGTTGCCACAACGAACGTTCCTGTGCGTCTCGCATCCATCGTTTTCCCGCAACCTTCACCAGGTCCATCTTTCACCTTTGTTTGTATTTGTCTGTCTGGGTGTCATTTATATTTATGTATAATATGTATGTATTTAGAAATATATAAGTAGATATGTTTATCCGTTGTCTAGTACCCATAACACAAGTTCTGCTTAGCTTGGGGCTAGACGGCGTTGTGTGATAGTTCTGGAATATTATTATTATATTATTAATGATGATCGGGAGCTGCGACTTCTCGCGCCGGCACCCCTAGCCAAGTTGATAATCTGCAATAGTTAACGCTAGTAGAAAGCTTCAAATGTACGGAAATGACGTCGTCTCAACGTTCAGTCACGTGGTCAGAACAATAGAATTGGCGGCAAGGTCCACTCGAAGCGTTCGACGCAAGCGAAATGGTTGTAACTTGGCTAGGGGGGCTGGCCCTATTTCAAGCCATGGTCAGTAAGAGGAGATGGTATGCGGTCACAATCAGTATGCATGTTAAACCTGGGCGTCATGAGACTGATTTATTACTACAAGGCTTAATGTGTGGTTTGTGGTCGGCACTAATTGTAATACTATAATTGTAGTCTTGTCAAATGTCTGTAATATTATATAGTTACATGACTCAATATTGTTAATTGAGTTTATAGGACGTATTTAATGTGTCATGTCGAGGAAAGCGAATAGATGTCAGTGATTTGACAAGAATTTTATAAGATGTTTTTTAGGTGGAAAATTATCAAGTGACCGTTCTCGCTCTGTATTGAAGGATGGGTAGTGTCAAATTTGCTGGCTAAAACTCACTTGTTTTTTTCAGTTACTCTTTGCGTTCAAGACCATGGTGTACTTTTTGTTCTTCGAATAATGCTATTAGCAGACATCGACCCTAAAAAAAAATGTTTATCTTATTTGTAATTTTCCTATCGGATAGACATTGTACTGTTCTATTTGAGGTCATGCTAAAAGTGTACAGAAAAAAGCACAAACTAGTTTTAAATTATCCAGGAATCTTTATTATTTTTTACTAAAAACCTTGAAACTTTAAAACTAACCTAAAATGTTCTAGCTATACTCAAATAATGTTGCCTATGTTGAAATTGAGACATCGACGGAGCGCACTGTTTCCGTGTGCCTCAAGGAGTTGTCAGCAACAGCACAGGCTCACCCAGGTCGAAACCTACTGGGGTTATCCAAAAGGGAGCTCGAGCCCCGGTATGAAGACTAGACGGAACGAGTGGGTTTTTAGTCAGTAAGAGTCACACTATCTCCCGCTCCGCCCAAGAGCAGGGATTGTCATTGGATGATTTTTGCCATAAAAAAACCATCAACACCATAGGCAATTAGTTCTATGCGATGATCGAACTACTTGTATTCCTTGCCCATTAATTCATGAATCCTCAAGCGACCACCGGTGGCCGCGCATCTATTGTCTTACTATTGTGTCTCTAATTGACGGTATCTGAAGGGTTAAACAAAACACAAGGAGAAAAATTTCGCCTGAAATTAATCCTTACCTTTTTCGGAACTCACTTAGCTATGTCCTCAGTCCTTGAAACCTCTAGCTATCGAAATACGGTGCACAGAATAGCGCTACTCTATCAAAAGTGTCGGGTCCACAAGCTCCTATCGCCAGAGACAATGCACCAGGTACAAGTGGATCGTTACCGTTGAAAATCATCGATATTACTGTCCGGTATATGCAGACTAGAGAGGCGACACGGCTGTGACACAGAGTAGGGTAGATTCAGAAGGCCACCTGCATACAACAACGAAAAAGCATGCACTCATTGACGCATGTGTATGTCGATGTCAAACGAATTTCATGTAGGTACCAGTGAAATTGTTGTTTTACCGGAGCAAAGAATTTTACAAGAAAAGTAATCTGATCAATTGGTAAGATACTTTGTTAGAAAATATTTAAACCAAAAATCATAAAAAAAATTAATTCGATCCTAAAAGTAAAAAGATTCCTTCTGTTTCCTTTTCTAAGAACCTTCTGTACCTATTTATTCTGTGTCACGGCAGCAACACGGCATCGGAATGGAAGCGATTGCGTCGCTTTTGAACGGAAAAATATATTTTTTTGGGTTTGTTTTTTTTTTGTTAAGCGTTTAAGTGTAGTACCAGTGTGGATTTTAGTGCTTATAGTTTGGCGTTTTGTTCTCATGTAAAATAAGTTCGCTGGCAGATACTGCAAATCTTCCACTATTTTTTTCCTCTTGTATTTATGTCTGTGTTTTGTAAATTCCAATATTTACGTTTACATCGTTATCTATTGGTTCAGGTTAGTTAGTAAAATTGACACAAATACTTATAATTTTATTTATAAGCCAGTACCTCCGCGAGCAATGTGCCCTGCTCATTGCCACTTAAATTGGGCGATTTTTCGGGCTACGTCAGTAACTTTTGTTCTTCTGCAAATATCTTCATTCCTAATTCGATCACGGAAGGAAACTCCGAGCATAGCCCCTTCCATTTCTCTAGGTGACTTTAGGCCCTTTGATGAGGCCCATTGTGAGCGACCACGTTTCGGAGCCATATATAATTACTAGCAATACGCATAGATCAGATATAACTAGACATTACAAGTACCTCAAATATTAATACAATAAATTTTCTATCATGCGTACCTTCATACCCTAATCTTATCAAAACTAGATTCCTACCAACATCTACTGAATTGGAATGAAGAGATAACTCAAGACAGAAATTTAAGCGAACGAATCCATTGTGCCGATGTAATTGGTAAAGCTAACTGGGTGTGAACTTTCTTGGTTCGAGCGTTCAAAGCCAGGCGAAGTGAAAGTGTCAATCACTGAGACCGAATTACGCCCATTGGAGGGTGTCGGACCTTTAGCACAAGATAACTATTGGCAGAAGGCTGGGTAGATGGCTCTACACAAAATTAGTTTTAGTATATACGAAACCTGAAACATGTGTCGAGTATTTTTATGTAAAGAATCTGTGTACAAAATTTCATAACTCTACGATTTAAAATCACAAAGTTATAAGCTTGTTATTATAGGTTGACCGCACAAATACATGATCTCCGAGCCACCCGATACGCTAGTGTCTAATGTCCGCTGTAACCTGCTGTGATCTGTGTTGTTTTTTTTTTTAATTTATTTAGTGTCAGTGGTGTCGAACTTGTGACCTTTTTAAATATTTTTGGAAAAAAATATAACATGGTGTAAAGAATATTGGAAACAATTCAGTTACTGATTCTGAACAAACTATATTCAGGTTTCACTTATACTAAAAATAATGTTGTATATCAGAAATAATAATTTATCTATGAAAGATGGATGCGTGACGCACAGGACCGGTCGTTTTGGCGACGCTTGGGAGAGGCCTATTTCTAGCAGTGGACGTCTCTCGGCTGAAATGATGATGAGATGCAGTTAACCCTTTATTAAAATTAATTACGCGCATACTTCTCAGCAAGACCACAACGATCTTAAGTACAAGCACAAACATGTATTTTCTTTAAAAATGAAATAAAATAACTTAAACTTATGAAATTACAATTAGTGAAAAATTAGTAATAAGTCTTCAAAATGACAATATGAGTTAATTTTGAGGTAGGTGCTCCCATGCTTTTTTATTACTCATAATTTGAGCCCCAATAGGGCCCTGGGGCATTTCTGAAAGGAAACTTGTGATCACAAAACGCAAAGGATGACGGAAAGATACAACGGAATTTAAAAAATCTGTTACGTTTTCTTGCTCCACTCTACAGCAAAAGAATGTTATTAAAAAAAAAAAACTTCCCATAATTCATGCTCTTTTTGGCCATAAGGTTTTAAGACAGGTTTAAAGTTAAATCAGATTTTAAAGCGTTATGGATTGGGTCACTTTGTGCACATTGTGGAGTGCCTTAAATGAAGCCTAATCACTTTTGCAAAAAAGCTTGTGAAACAGTTCGTCTTGGCTTTATTCAGAAAGTCTGACACCTAATCCTATTGTGAGTACGTTACGCCCAGTTACTGTAATTCGTTGTTTAGGCCAGATAATTACCCCTCGACATGCAAGGGTAGGTTGAAGGGTTGGATGCAAGTCCGTAAGTCTAAATTCCCTGTTTCTCAATCCAGAGAAAAAGGAGTCATTGAAAAAAAAAAAGATAAGTACAGAAATATTCATTATACCACTAGAAATATACTTAATGCAAAAAAAAACTTTTCAATACACTTGCTCATAAAGTGATTCTTATTGTACTGCACTTTGGTATATAATGGCAACTGTTACCAAACTGTGACATTTTGATTATCATTACGCACTAGTGCTATAATGTGGTTAAAACCGTGTTGTTCAACCTCTCCACCGCCATAATTTTATTACATTTATCGTATCAGGATGGACGCAGGTCGTTCCCCACGAAGAAAAGAAAAAAAAATGGGTGCGCATATGAAAAAATGATTTTTTACAGTCACAAAAATTTACGAATTTTACGGTTATTTTCTTCACAAGTGTATTGAAAAACATTGTATAACGTGAGTAATTAATGATTACCGTTCTCGGCTCTCTTAAGACCCTCGCCATAGCTAGGGTCGAAATACTTACCGCTTCAACGGTAATCACTAACATTAGACACATATCATAATGTAGTAATCCACACTTTCTGTGGGTACATGAAGTGCGTTCGTATATGTTAGCCGTTCTTGGTTGTTGTACGGAGTCAACCTTCTGCACTTATCTACTCTGTGGTGATAGGCCTTCGACGCCTACCGAACGTTTAAGTGGCAAATTTTGTTTACGCCTCGCCTTTGATCGACGGTTTTATTTGGCCGTGAATAAGTTAATGCTGTTTTATACTTCATTAATTTATTCAAATGTTGTGAACGAAGTGTGA
The DNA here is from genome assembly GCA_949319445.1 of Mythimna lalbum. Taxonomy (NCBI): domain Eukaryota; kingdom Metazoa; phylum Arthropoda; class Insecta; order Lepidoptera; family Noctuidae; genus Mythimna; species Mythimna lalbum. The sequence continues at coordinate 2,349,380 of OX439356.1, read as the reverse complement.
TTTTTATTTTGAGATCTTTTCGTTTGGTTTGTTCCTGGATTTAAATGTTGTAAGAATTTGATCATGGCAAAATATTTTTATGTAATTTAATTCTTTAATTTTTTATTGCACACAAGGACATAACATAATATAATATGGAGATACAGACAGTTCATGTATAGAGGCGAGCTTAAGAGTAATGAGTTTTCTCCCAGCAAACCTATGAAATACAGAGAGAGAGAACGAGTTAGAAAATGTTAAAAATAGGTGCCAGGTTCTTAGAAGTTATGCCTTAATCACACGTACCGAGTACACGGGCGAGACAGTGCTCTCGGCCGAGTACTCGGTACACACAGGGCCGAGTGCTCGGCCGAGCGCTTATCTCTACAACTTACATCACTGTCTCGGCCGAGCAACATTTTAATATAAACAGACTTCATTAACAAAGCTTTTGGTTAATTTAGTAATAAATATACCATGGTGGTAACCATAATACACACACTTTATACTACAAATTAAATTCTCATCACGATATTCAACATACATTTCACAAAAAGCTGATTATTTTAGCTGAATAACATTGATTATAATAAATGGCGTTCCATTTGAACTAATGAAAAGCAATACAGAACTGAATTCTGATGAGAATCTAAAGACTCGGTCATGATGAAGTAATAAACAAATTTCTTTGTAAATAAATATAATATACAATCATGCTGTTATTGAAATCACCTGAAAATCACTTAAGATATAAAAAATCATGGGAGAAATGAGAAATCGTAAAAAAGCAGATATTTTTATGATGTAGTATTTTTTTCGTAAAACGATAGGTTTCTAAATAAAAGTAGTTAAAACCACGATTGTACAAAAACTAATTATCACTTCTGAAAAATAAGAGACTTTTTTGTTTTAAAATGTTCGCTCCTTGCTAGAAAGCATGCAATTAATTTTAATATGCGTAACAATATAATGAAATACAATGTAATTTTATGGATTTTTTTATGATATGTCGGGCATAACATTATTATGTGAAACCTGTTTGTGAAGTATCGCGAAATGAGTCTGTTGTCACTTGAAATATGTAAATTAATTTGAATTACTCCAATGTCGTTAGTGCGTTCACAAACATGTACACTCACATACACAAGAGACCCAGACGCGAAACAACTATATGTAGGCATTATATTAGAATGTGAGACAAAAAAAATGTAAATGAAGAGCCGCTCTGGCATTTCATCTTATAGTACTTTAGCACTACAAACACACTTCACTAAAAAAAAAAAATGTGGCTACAAAAAAAAGTACCACTTAATAAACACACCCCTACGAATAAATTAATACCTTAATATAAATAAAAAATAAGACATAATTTGCCCTACAAAAACAATAGGCACACTTCACTCAAAAAAAATCAAAATGCGACCACAAATAAGGTACCACTCAAAACACAGATCCACGAAAAAATACCTTAATATAAATAAAAAATAAGTCACAAATTTGCACTACAAAAACAATAGGCACACTTCACTAAAAAAAATCAAAATGCGGCCACAAAAACGGCACCACTCGAAACACAGCCCTACGAAAAAATACCTTAATATAAATAAAAAATAAGTGATCAGTATTCAAGTGCTGTACGAAAGCATCTTTGGGGCCGTCTTGTACAAATGCTTACAGATTATGATGGACAGATTCGTTTCATCGTGTCTCAAAGAACGAAGGATTTCATCATGTACTCTCCGAGTGTTGCTTAGTTGGCTACGTGATATGTCAGGGGTTACTTTTTGAAGGTAAGTATTTTTTTTTGCTGATGTGCTGTCGAATGTCAATGTTGGGCCTTTATTTTTGGGATGTTGTGTAAGAATTTATGTAATATTTTTCAAACTTGGGCAATCCTTTTTTGAGGGAAATCATCAAATGACTGCTCCTGTTTGGGTAGTGACAGAGAATCACCTAAGCAAAAATCGTCATGGATCAAAAATTATTGCTAAAAAAGATAAATTTGAATCGTGTGGGTAACGTATTTTTTGTGATTTATTATTATGAATAAACTTTATAAAATAATTGATTAACTGCCGGAGTCTATGTTTTCTGATAGCTAAAACCTGGGGATTTTTAAGCCAAAAGTGAATAGGTTGTTTATGGGTAAGCGTACTTTATCGTCAACCACATCGTCGCTTTCCATCAGGTGAGGTAGTTAAGCGCGAGTCTATCAAACAAAAAAATAATAATTTAAAAAATCACCTAGTTTGGAGGTAGTTATGCAGAACAGAGACTAAAGTACCGCAAACCTCCGTCAAAAATGGAGGTTTCTCCGGCCAGACGGGTGTTATGTCTGGTGGGCCGGATAGATGATATCGGGCTGTTCTAAATGTTCAAATCGTGTGGAGAACTTTAATTGTGCGATGCATGATTAGTTGATGACGCCAGAGATGTCGCTACATAATAAAACAGAAAGATTACATAATTAGCGGCCTCAAAAAAATGCCACCACAAAAAAAAAACGTTAGAAGCGGCCACAAACAAAAGCTAGAAGCGGCCACAAAAGCAGCTGAAGCACGCGACACCTTGTGTCTGGAGAAGCTTGAAGCCACTTAATTCATGAATCCCCAAGCGACCACCGGTGGCCGCGCATCTATTGTCTTACTATTGTGTCTCTAATTGACGGTATCTGAAGAGTTAAAGCGTTTTTTTTTTGTGGTTGCACCGCTGCACACGAGCCATAAAAACAAAAAAAGGCCGCCTCAAAAAGAAACTTGAAGCGGTGTTTTTTATGGCCTGAGTGCGGGGACAGTTATAACGTACATCGTTGAAACATTGATAAAAATAAACTCTTACTATCGACCAATTTCAATGAAATATTCTCCGGTTCTCCACATAATAATCCTTAGTATGGGTTCCATAATCTAATCATGAATTCCAGAGGATTACGCAAATACGGAGCTTACATGAGTTCAATTAAACTATGGTTAGTTCCGGAACAGATTGGCCGGTGCGTTAGAAATTACGTAAAGCTTGTTGTAAGTAGATACGTAGGTACTGATCGTAAAATTGGGATTACTAATAGAGGTTTTAATGCTATTGGAAAGTTATTTGGATTTGAGTATTTTCATATCGTAATTTGCATATACCAAAAACCAGCTACGTGCAAGTTTTTTTTTAATATATTTATTATTGATATAAACTAGAGCTTGACTGTGATCCGACCTGATGGTAAGCAGTGATGCAATCGTTGATGGTGAGGCGCTCTAGTTTATTAAGAGCCTATTCACTCTTGCCTTGAAGACACTTAAATTATAATCGGACAGGAAGACCGTAGCCGGCAAACTGTTCCAGTCCCTCGATGTACGTGGTATAAACGACGATGCGAAACGTTTGGTCCGGACCGTAGAGGTCTCAACAACATAAGGGTGGATACTCGCCATTCGTCGGCTTGTCCGATTGTAGAAGTGAGAAGGTGGAATCAAGTCATGTAATTCCTGCGCACACTCTCCAAAATGCATCCTGTAAAACACCGAAAGGCTGGCACCGAAAGTTAGAGCAACTAACCATTTAACAACATTATTTTTAACTGAGTATTTTTTTATAGACATTTATTTTCACGGGTGGTAAGCAGTGATGCAATGTCTGATGGTGAGACGCGCTGGTGGGAGTGCAGTGCAGTGGTGGCTGAGTGTTAATGGCTTGATGACTTACGAGTAGGTCGCGGGTTCAAACCCTGCTAGGCGTAATGCGCCTTTGTGTAATTTATTTCATCACCACTGCTCTCGAAACGGTAAAGGGAAACATCGTGAGGAAACCGTCATGTCCTAGAACCAAAAATTCGAAGACATTATAGTACATCTACCAACCTGCACTTAAAATTTGAGCCCCGGTATGAAGGCTAGAAGGAACGCACCCAAGAGCGGGTTTTGTCATAAGATTGAGGCAGCCGCCTGCATTTCCTTCTTGCTCCCGACTATGGCCTGATACTAGGGCCCGGCGCCAGAAGTCGTTGCCGATCGCTCCCACGAGAACACTGCGCTGCACCGTATGCTTCACCGTGTCCTCCGGGCGGTGTCTTCTAGGGTTTGTTTTAGTTACTAAAAGTCTATCACGACTTCTCGCTTCTCACAAAGCTAGAGACAGAGACAAAGACATTAAACATATAGAGAGAATGTATTTGATGATTTCCTATAAAAAAAACAAAAGACTAAGCCAGTAACATAACTGAGCTACAGTCCTAAATCCCCATACATTCAATAAAACTCAAACCAGCATAAAACAGGCTTACTAAAAGCTACTGTTGAACATTCAAAGTCTAATAAAAATTAATCAAAATGCAGCCACGATACGACCATTTAAAAAAGGCGGTATCGTACCGATTACCCGACTCATTTAAAATGATACAAGGCTCTCGACGAGCTTGCCAAATACTCAGGCTTCCTGTGCTGAACGGTGGCGACCATATTCTGGATGTTAGGTAACAGTATGCGTAATCGGTTACAGCTACACGGAAGATTTTATCGAATAAACATCCGTTTACTGGTAGGGAACACATAAAATAAATAGGATATACAATTATACAGTATGTAATTTTTATCCCCTTCCATTCCAAGATTCAATTTTTAAAATAAAATTGGTTGGTAAAAATAAAATAAAAAGTATGCTTACCTACTTTACTAGTGAATTGTGATTATCCCCGTTTTCCAAAGACTTTTTCCTCTCTAGGTTGAATCAAGACGGCGTGTCATTAGTACTGACTAAAACCTCAATTATGTTCTCTCTTTGCTCTTTGCGTTCCAGGACCACAGGTTTTTCTTTTGGAAGTCAACCCATGGCCTCAGCAGAGACGGGTGTGAGGATTTCCGTGCGCTCTCTTGTTCATCTGTTGCCTTTTACGTTCTAGGATCATAGTACTCCTAGCCAAGTTCATAATCTGCAAACGTTAACGCTATTAGAAAAATTCAAATGTACGGGAATGACGTCATGTCAACGCTCAGTCACGTGGTCAGAACAAAAGAATTTAGGGCGCTGCCAACTCAAGCCATTCGACGCAAGAGAAACGGTTGTAACTTGGCTGGGGGGCTGGTTTCCTATTCAGAAATTCCCCGGTACCCTAAAAATAATAAGTTTAGTTCGTCTCACCAAATTTTCGCATGAGTTTCTCGTCTCAAAAAAGTCCTTTTCTAAATATATCTTAATGATTGGTTGGATCGTCTGTAGCCGATTTCCGGCAGAATTGTTGGGCCAGATAAGTGTTAATGGATTGTGAAGGGTAAGGGAAAGATTTCATAAATTCAATCAACGGGCCTTTCGTAGCTACCTACTACTCGTATCGATAGAATTTCTAGTGCTGATCTTATCAAACCTTATATTTTTTAACACAAATAAAGGAACTAATTTTGCTATAAAAATATTTTTTTTCATAGCAAGCTTTTATAGCGCAGTATATACCTAAATAATTAATATTCTTTAAGACTATTCCATAAAAGCTCAAACACAATAGGGTTATCTGAGTTTCTGTGTCCACCTTCCGGTTCCATCATCAGATCAGCTCCACGTCATAATAATTTTGCATTGTCATCTGATTTACACATGCATGCAAAATTTCAGCTCAATCGGTAACCGGGAAGTGGATCAAATTTAATTTGCAAGATTTTATTACAGACAAACAAACATCGGGACAGGTGAAGCTAAATAAAAGCTTGTAAAAATATAATGTTCTTTTCGTTCATCAGTTAAAAGAAATATAGATTTTTCAATGAGTTAAATCGACATTACCCTTTTTAAAAAACTTTCATGTTTTTTACAGGAAAGAATTTTTCTTATAAAACATCTGATTATAAAATTCAGTGGTGTGTAATATTTTAAAGAAGGTAAAAAAAATCATGCCATGGCCTAGTTTTAAATGTTGCTTTTTTAGGCACGAGTTAACATATGATATTACTAGCTTTAGCCCGCGGCTTCACCCGCGTACATAGTCCCAGGAAAAGAAATGTTCTATGTGTTATTCTGGGATATTTATTTATTTATTTATTTATTTATTTATAATAAGCATACCAACAGCACAATCACTTACAATACAAATAAAACTTACATCAAAAAGTTACATTTCAGTAACCATGCAAATATCAGGTATGCATGGCATTTAACAAAATGAGAAATTAGAGACATAGAAAATTAAAAAAGATTGTCCAGTATAGCTAGATACAGAACACTACAAAGACAAAAAAATACATAATAACGTACACTATTCACACTTTATATAGGCGGCGTCTGTATGAAGCAAAACTCATCGAGAAGACATCGACAGGGTGATCCACCAAGTTGGACCTTTCATTATAAAGCCTTGCCATACGTGTAAAAGGACTATTAGAAGTGATATTTAACGTAGATGTAGGCAATTGAAAAATGCGATGGTGTCGCTTGCTGCGTCTATATGGTCTACTCGTGTACCAAGTTTCATCGAGATCCGTTCAGTAGTTTTTGCGTGAAAGAGTAACAAACATCCATACATCCATCCATACATACAAACTTTTGCATTTATAATATTAGTAGGATAGTAGGATGAGCGTAGTAGCTCAGTGTTTCCCAGCAGGGTTGAAGCTTACTAGGGCCATGGTTGATGTAAAAGAGATCCCCGGTGCCCTGGAACAATGGCAAAGAAGGAACAGTAGTGGGTTTTTATTCAGTAAAAGTCTGACCTTTAGCTCCGCCGAAGGGCAATAGGAATCATATAGATGATTTTTCACCTAAAAAAAAATGTACCCCAGTGGTAACAGCTCAGACTTATGAGTGAACAGTCATGGGTTCAATTCCAGAATGGCCTGTTAATTTGTGTAACTTATTCCACCATCTGTCCTCTCAAAATGGTGAAATAAAACATTGCGAAGAAACTGGCATGTCGTAGAAAAAAAATCTTCGATATCGTTGTTCTGGACGCGTGACTGAGCGTTGACATGGCGTCAGAACAAAGGAATCAGAGGCGTGGCCAAACGCATAAACGCAATAAAATCAAAACGAAAAGGTAGTAACTTGGCTAGGAGGGCTGAAGAGTATAAGTAGTAAATATGTTGCCAACCACCCCTCGCTGTCTACGGCCCTGACCAATTGTTTTTGGCCAAAAGTTAAATTCACTAGTGGCAGTGTACTATCGCGCGGTAAAACCAGAATACAGCTGCCGCGGACTTGCTAAATTTAACCGAATGCATAAATAACGAGCTTAATTGGGAGTGAAATCATGCTGCAGTTTTGATGAACAACTCGAAATTTTAAACGACACCCCGGTTTGTGCAGTTCCATCTGTTAACAGATTTTTTTTTGCTGCTCCTGTTAATTTTATTTACGAAGCCAAAGTAACGCTTCGTGTTTGAAAATTTGAAATACGTGGAATTGATATGTTTTTTTAAGAGCTCCGTATCTAAGAGTGCGGATTTCATCACGCATGCGGATTTGCTCCGCATACATAACCCCCACGAATGTCCTTATCATACAAGTATTTATTGTAATTCGGGGCATATGCAAGCGGGACGCGTGCAGTGCGGGCCATGGCCAGGGGGGCATGCGTGATTAAATCCGCATGCTATTAAAGCCACCCTTAGGGTAAAAATGGGACACTATTACTATCACTCTGTTGTCTGTCTGTCACCAGGCTGTACCTCATGAACTGTGATAGCTGGTAGATTGAAATTTTCACAGATGATGTATATCTGTTGATGGTATAACAACAAAAACTGAAAACAGAATAAAATAAAATTTCTCTCTCTCTAAGACTCGCACTTAGATGGTTTTGGGTTCATTATGGATAGCCTCTCGTTTGATCACTATCTCACCTGATGGTAAGCGATGATGTGGTCGACAATGAAGCACGCTTGCCTGGAAGTACTCACATTTTGACTTAAAGTCCACTAGGTTGTAGATCAGGATTTTCGGAGTCGAAATTATTATGATCCGTTGAGAGGAATGAAGATATCCGCAGGTGAATCTATGTTGCCGACGTAGCGCGAAGAATCGCTAAATTTAATTTGGAAATGGGCATGGCACATTGCTCGCAGAATAGATGGCCGTTGGGACCGAAAGGTACTGTGGTGGTGACTGCGTACCGGAAGACGCAGCAGACAAGGTAGACCGATGACCTGGTAAAGGTTGTAGGAATCCGATGGATGCAAGACGTACTTATAGAACCGTTCTTTGTGGCGACACTGGGGTAGCAGATACCTAACAGTGGACGTTTTTCGGCTGTAATGATGATAATCCCCAAGTGTCGCCCCAATTAACGCTCCTTTGTGACTCGCATCCATCGAGTTTTCGATTTGTTTGATCATAAAGAATCAATCATATCTTAAAAACTCCAATCACCAAACAGACATTCAAAACAGTTGAACATCGATTAAAAATTAAAACGATAACGTTTCGGAGATTGCAATCAATCTAAGTGGTCTATTTTAAAGCTCTCAGTCTCAGGAGACCCTTACCAATGGATCCCCTGGTCAATGTTATCGCGTTTATGAGTCTTGACTATTGTCATTAAGTTAGTACTCCCAACTGAATTTTGTTCTTTTTAAAGATTGATGTGATTGGGGTAGGTAGAGATCGTTGTATGGTTAAAATAAAAACTGGTGAAAAGCGAGTCCAACAATACTAAAGGGCAAAAAGTGCTAGCAAAATAAAATTTCATGTATAGGAACCTCGTTTAATTTTAATTTTATTATTTGTTGTTGTAACGGCAATAGAAATACATCGCATGCTCAATCATAAAGAAACCTAACTCAACTTTCTTTCTTTCTTTCTTTTCTTTTCTTTCTTAATTTTCAAATATGGAAAAAAAATCGTTACCACCAATGATATTTAAATAAATAGATTTGCTATAAGCGCGCACTCGTGAAGACTCGAAGGGATCCTAATTGGGATTTCTGCCTTTAGGCGTCACGCATCGGATCTAGTCATACGCTGCGCGCTGCTACGAAATGAAATAAAAAAAATGCTTTCATGTGTGTTTAGAAAGTGTACCAATTATGATACTAAAGTAAATAAAATACAGGTGCTGCCGCTGCTGCGCGGGACACATTTTTCGGTTGATTTGTGAGTGTATAACATGTCTGTTTATTAAAATGTCATTGGTAACCACGAAATAATGCGATCGATTTTTTTTTTTTAGTTTGAAGGGTAAGGCATTATCAGGATTATGAAAAACAAATAATCTAACATTTTCATAGGGCAATGTAGCTAAAACCATCGATAAGTGTACAATTTTCAATGTTCCTAACAAAATTATCTTAGCAAACTGTGGTAAAACAATTACTCGTTGCTATAAAATATTAACAGGAACCTTAAAATGTAACTTTATAACTGGCCTATTTGCTTATGCTACGCTCAAATTGGCAAGTTACTGAAACATTCACTTTTCTGAATATACCACCATATTATCATATATAGTTACCTTGTCTTAATCAGGCGTGGTCGAGTTTTTCCGAGGATCAATTTTTTTTCTACTAATCTGACGGATTGCCCTCAACGAATGCCACCATTTTAAGGCTTCATATGTGGTAGGGGTACATTAAAACGTGTAAGGTTTCTCCCCGTATGATTTTCTGACGGCTCGAGTATCCCACAAAATCCCCATCTTGCCGCCTCTACTGATATGAATGTTCTCATGAAGTAGGCTTCAATGCCTAGGACCATGGCTCTCCTCAGGACGTTTGTGTTTCTAATACGATCGGACCATTTAATATCCATAATGTTTCGAAGGCACTTAAGATGATTTTCGGCCAAGGTTGGATATGCAAGCCACATGAGGGCGCATAAAAGAGCAGCAGATCTGAGCTCACAACCACTATGAGAGGCCAAAGAATGCGGTCGCTGTGGCCGAAATCGGCTAGATGGCATCATCATGAATGTTATCATTTTTTTCTTTTCTTTTATAATAATATTCTACAACTATCACACAACGCTATCTAGTCCCAAGCTAATAGTCGATTACTTTTTGATTAAATATGACGATAATCATTAGAAATGTGAACAATAATAGTTATAATCCAACAACACAAAGCTACTTGTGTTGAAAATGACCTCACAAATTGATGATCAAATTCTAATTGAAATTTGGAATTAGTAGAATATTAATTATTACAATTCAGTTAAAGCCTTCTAGGTCCGTGTGTTATTTAACATATAAATTACTTTATTTATTAGATTAACTCAATTGTGTAGTAAAATGTGGGTCATGTAATTTAAAAACCTCTCTCCTAACAGCGTAGTATTTTAGACTGAAGTATCAAATGCAATCAAAAAATTTGTTTTAAATAAGTAATTTACAGGCATTTTTTTAATGATAAGAAGTAAGCTAATCAGAAAAATGATATTAGTCATTTTTCATTATACAAGGCGTACATCTCTATGGTGAAGACATTGCAAGAAACTATTGCGCCTCACCATCAGCGATTGCATCACTATTTACCATCAGGTGGGATCGCAGTCAAGCATTAGTTTATATCGATTTCGAAAAAACTCCATTGACACTCTAATATTTCGTCGGCCACATCAATGCAGTGTTCCCTCTCCTAGAGAGAAGGCCTGAGTCCCAGCAGTGGGAATATTAAAAAGGCTGATGATGATGATGATGATCAATGCAGTAAGTATTAATGCGGCAGTAGTTTATTTATTAGGTGGGATAGAAGAAGAGAAGAGAAGAGAGTGAGATAGAAGTCAGTGAATAGTTATAGAAACAATTACAAATATCTCGGTTACATGTTCCTCTCGTTTCTGTTATGTGAGAATGATTTAAATAAATCAAACAAAACAAAACACTTTAGCACGCCTATTTACATGAATTTAGTTATCCACTAATTTTATAAGTTGTTATAGTGTACAATAAAGAATTAAAGAACTGTTCTGAAATATAAAACATTTAAAAAAGCCATTGACAGCTAAGAGATGACCAGTCAACTAACAGCGTCAGTACATGGATATGACGCGTCATATGCGCATGTAAATAGAATGGTACCGAATGATCTAATACAACAGTCAACCCGCTTCCGCTTGTTCCAAATTCCAGCCTTATGGTGCCCTCAGGAATCACTCAACTAGCCGTCGACTCGTTGACAAGTACTCGTTAAAGTTGCTCGATTACCGGGATCTTTTAGCCAGTTTTTCACGAGATCTATCGCCCCAAGCCTAATGAAGTGTGGAAGGGTTGATTTTTAGGGGGATTTTTGTTAAAGATTATTGATGTTTGACGTCTGATGAGATCAGGCTACGGATTCAGGCAATAATGGGTTGGTATATATATGAAGGTAAAGAATGGCAATATTGGAAAGTAGGTAGATCTAATCTAATTAGCTAGATAGAAAAATAGATATTATCCTTTATTGTACGCAAATCATAAAATTACAATAAATTAATAGGGTTAGGGTAGGGATATGTAGGGTTTTTAAATAAACTCATTATATCCCACCTATAACCTAGAACCAATATTTGAAGACATGGGACAGCCACCAATCCGCACTGGACCTACGTGGTGTTTGGCCCTTTTCCTCTCCTCTTTAGAATCGAGAAAGGGCTAATTCAAGACCTCTGAGTCCCAGCAGAAGGAACGTTATAGGCTGATTATGCTTGTGCATACTGGGCGTATGTATGCCTTCCTCTCCACACAAGTCTATCTTCTGCCATGGCCCGCCAGTCCCTTTAGTAAGAGTTAAAAAAATAATCTAGGTCCAGGTCGTACAGTTGCGTACTCCAAATCAGCCATATCTCGAACACTTTTTGCGCTTGATGATAGATAGATAGATAGATAAATTCTTTTTTGTACACCAAAAATAAAAATTACATAAGAAACTTAAAATTAATAGGGTGTCACAATGGGCGGTCTTATCGCTAAAAGCGATTTTTTACAGACAACCTTTGGATAGATTTGACCGAGGAGGAGAAAAAGATAGGCAGGTAGTTATTGGTGTACTATTTACATATACACAATACATAAACTAATAAATTACATATATTACTAATAATAAAATATAATATATATAAATATATATGTATATATAATTATATAAAAGCAGGGAAATACTGTACTTAATGACAAACATTCAGGAGGAAAGATAGTGTTTAGCAACCTCATTTTTAAAAGTTGTGAGTGTTTGAGCTTGCCTTACCGACACGGGCAAAGCATTCTACAGCCGCACAGCCTGAACTGCAAACGACTTGTCATAAAAGTTGGTGGAGTGACTTGGCATTTCTAACCTCAAGTTTTCCGATGACCTAAGATATCTTGTATGTGTGCTTGTAATGCTCTCCTAGACAAGAACACAGATTTTGATATGTTTTAAGAAAATGAAAGACGATACTGTCAGAACGTATTAAATTTTGTGAAATAAATGTATGACTGTGTTACTAAAAGGTTGAGTGATTTTAGACTTGTCTGTTTTTAATTGTAATATTATTGTATTATATTTTATTGTTGTCTTTTTTTTGTACTTCTCTCTGTGTTTAAATGGTGTATTTGGCTTCGGCCATTCTGTATAAATTAAATATAATTTGCACGCATTCGATGCCAGGTCGTATCACTAGTTTGAAATATAAATAGCTGATATTTGAGAGCAGTGGTGGCCGAGTGGTAACGGCCCCGACTTACGAGTGTTACGTGGGTTCGAACCCAGCCAGGCGCATTACTTTGTGTAATTTATTTCACCACCACTGCTCTCAAAACGGTGAAGGAAAACATCGTGAGGAAACCGGCATGTCCTAGAACCAAAAATTCGAAGACATGTGACATCCACCAACCCGCACTGGGCCCGCGTGGTGGATTACGGCCCATTCCCTCTCCTAGAGAGGAGGCCTGAGTCCCAGCAGTGGGAACATTAAAAAGGCTGATGATGATGTAGACATTATATTCCTAAGCTCATAAACAATGTTTGTTGTTCGTAATAATATTCTGGTTTGTATTTGGAACTTATGTGAACAATAACAATTGTTTGTTTAAGGAGTTAGCTATCCACACATCAAATACTAGCGGACCTTTAAGCGTTACTATGCTGTGGTTTTCATAGTACGTAATGTAATTTTCAGTAAGGTACTTTCTTTTTTTTTTCATTTCTTTTATTTATTTAAACATAGAAAGAACATGAGAAATAAAAACATTTAACTAATTAATACTTCGAGCTACGTCGGCAACCTTGGTCGCTTGCTCGAAGAGTCGCCAAACTTAAGTGGCAATGGGCAGGGCACATTGCACGCAGAACAGATGGTCGATGGGGACGAAAGGTTCTGGAGTGGCGACCACGTACCGGAAGACGCAGCGTTGGAAGGCCTCCATCAAGGTGGACCGACGACCTGATCAGGGTCGCGGGAATCCGATGGATGCGTGACGTACAGGACCGGTCGTTGTGGCGACGCTTGGGGGAGGCCTATGTCCAGCAGTGGACGTCTTTCGGCTGATATGATGATGATGATGATGAATTAATACTTTATACATATATATATACACAATAACTCTTACCTAAAATATAGCGTCAAAAAATTCTTGTTTTGGTGTGATGATTCGTCTACTAACATCTCCCGTTTTGGTTGGAACGAGACGGTGCGTCCGACTGTTACCGACTAAAAAAGAAGAATCACAGACATTTGTCAGACACATACTCTCGTTTGACCCAGGGCGAGCTCGTGCCCTCGTGGGGGCGATCGGCGGCGGAGACCTCTCGCGCCGGGCCCTGGTCGAGGCCATGGTCCGGAGTGAGGAGGAATGGCAGGCGGTCGCCTCCTTCTGCGAAGCAGTAATGCTTGCAAAGGAGGAGGCCGACCGCATCAGGCAACGGCGCCCTCGCCGCCGTCGCCGGGATTCCGATCCCGATTTCCGGCCACCGTAGACGCGGGCCCTCGGACGGCGAGCCATGGGTAGCTCGCTGTCCGATCGTCCGGTAATGGACCGAGTCCAAGACGTCGACGGCGCGCACTGTTCCCGCGCGCCTCAAGGAGTTGTCAGCAGCAAGAGGGGCCCAGCTGGGTCGAAGCCTACTGGGGACAGGGTTGTCCGAAAGGGAGCTCGTGCCCCGGTATGAAGGCTAGAAGGAACGGCGCGGGGTTTTTAGTCAGTAAGAGTCTGACACTGTCTCCCGTTCCACCCAAGAGCGGGTTTCGTCAAAGATGATTTTCCCCGTCGAAAAAAAAAAAAACCCGCGAGCTATTTAATGATTTTCGACCACAAGAAAAGCTCTTTAGAAATTTCCTAATATAATTATAAAAAGCTAGTACTTTATTTGGCAGATTAAGACAGAAATAAGAATGCAACTGTCATAAAAATATGTATGTTGCAGCCTTAGATATGTCATCCCAACTAAAACTCTAAACTATGCCATGCAAGTCTTCAAATACAACTTCCACTTTAAAAATTCCTGCTATTTTAACCCTCCATCTGCAAGCAAACCAATTTCATCACCAACAAGAAAAATAACACAAATACGTACAAACTTAGCGCACACAAATGTAACAGTGGAAAAATTGAGGCTCGCATAGCACAGATGTGTGAAACGTTGCCGGGGACAAATTGTTTTATCGAAAATTACTTTCTGGAACGGGAAAAGCGGATAAATTTCCATTTTTCTAATGGAACTGAATGGAGCCAGTCCCTTGGAGACGGTTGGCGTTCGTTACAATTACTAGATCCGATAAACCGTTGGATTATATTAAAAACTTGCCCGATCATGAGAGGGTTGAGTGTTGTTTTGTTTCGGTTGGTAAAAATCATCTAAATGACATCTCCCGGTTTTGGGCGGAGCGGGAGATAGTGTTAGACTCTTAGTGACTAAAAAACCCAGCCTGTTTCTACATTGCCTTTCATACCGGAGCCGAGCGTTCCTTTCGAAACTAGACCCTTGGCCCCAGTAGGCTTTGACTCTGCTGGGCCACTACAGTTGCTGACAACTCTTTCAGGCGCGCGGGAACTGTGCGCGACGTCGACGACTTGGGCTTGGTCCGGACGGTTACCGGACGGTCAGACAGCGAGCTACCAAATGCTCACCGTCCGCAAGCATGCGCCTACGGTGGCCGGAAATCGAAATCGGAAGTGACGTTCAACATTTGTTTAGTTGTATTTTTGAAAACAATAGGTCAGTATGGGGATCGGAGACCACCGAGATTCTTTCATGCCTCAGAAAGCACTTTAAACCGTTGGTCTCAGCTATTTATGTAAATTTAGTTACGGCAAGTCAAAAACCAAGAAGTCCGACAGCAGACTTGCAAAGGGATAACCAGGTTGTAAAGGTGAGACAGGCAGTCATCATCGTCATCATTTCAATCGAAAAACGTCCACTTTAGACATAATTCTCCTCCAAGAGTTATCTCAACGACTGATATTGTGTGTCTTGGATCATCAGGCAATTTAGTCCACCTTGTGGGCCTAATAACGTTGCGTCTTGCAAAATGCAGTCACTATTTCAGAACCTTTCGGACCCATAGCCCATCGGTTCGCGAGCAATTCATCTCACTAGTAATACATTTAAGTTTAAATTAGATTGTTTACTCCGATTGCCAAGTAATTATACAGGGTTATTTGTAAAACACTGGCAGCCTCTTAGAAATAAGTTACTAACATCATAAAGAGCAACATTTGTTCTATGACTTTTCAAATTTTTCATGTTTTAGTTCACAAGATTTTCATACAAAAATAAAAATATTCAAATTGTACGTTCTAAATATTATGAAGATTATGCGAAGCATGCCATGGTACAATAGCGGAGGGGAGAGGGTATCGAATGGTGGTGGTGCTATAAACTCTTACGTTGCATCATACAGACGTAGGTAGGTATAGCAAGGCACAGAGTTGAAAAGTGTTAGATAGAACAACGAAATCTTGAAGGTTTGTTTTTGATAAAAGTATTATGTTTTGTAAAAAGTCATAGAACAAAAGTTGTGGTTTATGATGTTAGTAATACAGTCCTGCAAGGTTGTTAGTGTTTTACAAATAACCCTGTATATAGGTAGGTTATTATTAGATATTTATGTAAATCAGGTTTAAGCCTGTCTGCCTAGTTTCCAGGTTACAAGTTTAGTCAAAGTGCTTTCGCCTCAAGCTACGAAAACAAATTAATCTCCAATATTGAAAACAGGTCAAAAAAATGTATAAAACTTTTATCTAAAGCCGAGAGCCTGACGAATACTTAGCCAAGAATATTAATAAAATTACTTTTTGACTGAAGAAGTTTTTTTTTATTTATTGATTCATCATATACGCTTGTCCACTATCTCACCTGAAGAAAAGGGATGAAGAAGCATACTTGCCTAAAAGCAACGCAACTTAATTATTCTTGACTCAATGACCCAAAGGTACACAAAAACGTGCACTTTTAAATAGGTGGGGCAAAGAGCGTCCATAGTAATTCTCTATCACACATAACCTTTACCGCTGGGTTCTCGTGGGCGTGATCGGTGGCAGCGACTTCTCACCTCAGGACCGGTACAAGCAATGATCTGAAGTAAGAAGAAATGGCCAGCGGTCGCCTCCTTCTGCGAAGCAGTAATGCTCGTGAAGTTGTACAACTTGTTGGACGTAGGTTCAAACCCAGTCAGGCGCATTATTTTGTGTAATTTACTCCATGATCACTACTCTCAAAACGGTGAAGGAAAACATTGTGATAAAACCAGCATGTCCTGGAACCGAAATTTCGATGATTTGGGACATCTACCAACTCGCACTTTTTTGCGTGGTGGATTACAGACTATTCCCTCTCTTAGAGAAAAGGCCCAAGTCCCAGTAATTTGGATACTTAAAAAAAAGGCTTAAATGCTATCCTGTGCTTATTTTTTCTGAATAAATTCACCCAGAATTTCTGTGATCTCATTCTTTTCTTACAATACCTACGGGAAATCAGTAAAGCTATTTGAGTACTTAGCAGTAACAACGTATTTAGCAATTCTCAGTAAACGCTGAAAGGCAAGATGTTTTATAAACTTCCCTTACAATATAAACGAAGGAAATCGCTAACAATGGCAGACAATAGCTATTCTATTTTCATCAGCGACTTTATAAAGTTTTATTAGAATTAAAGTTTATTTTTCCTGTACACTCTTGAGTTATATTTATATTACAGTTATATACGCACAAAAATATAGAACTCATGAAAAAAATTATTGTTTTAGTAAGCATCTTTTTGAAATTACAAAGTAAGAAACAAAAAAAACAACAACAATTAGCCTCACCATACAAAATTTGATTGGACAATTTGTGTGGAGAGTCCGATATTTTTTCGTTTCCTGAAAAAAACGTTGTGGAAGATTGTTCAGTTTCGTCTACTGAGCAAGCTCTTAAAGTTTGCGGAGGGCTGTCCCTTACACCTTGTATATCGATGCCTAGATAATATAACAACATTCATGAATGTTTCGGAGAAATAAACAGTTATTATTTTAATAAAACTTTCATCCTTTCATCACTTTGCCATGAATGGAGAAATTCTGAGGCCATGGTTCGGAGCGAGGAGGAATAGCAGGCGGTCGCCTCCTTCTGCGAAGCAGTTATGCTAGCAAAGGAGGAGGCAGACCGCAACAGGGAACGGCGCCCCCGCCACCGCCGGCGGGATTCAGATCCCGATTTCCGGCCACCGTAGACGCGGGCTCGCGGACGGCGAGCCATGAGTAGCTCGCTGTCCGAACGTCCGGTAATGGACCAAGCCCAAGACGTCGACGGCGTGCACTGTTCCCGCGCGCCTCAAGGAGTTGTCAGCAACAGCCGAGGCCCAGCTGGGTAGAAGCCTACCGGGGCCAGGGTTATCCGAAAGGGAGCTCGTGCCTTGGTTTGAAGGCTAGAAGGAACGGGGTGGGTTTTTAGTCAGTAAGAGTCTGACACTATCTCCCACTCTACCCAAGGGCGGGGGTTGTCATAAGATGATTTTTGCCCTCCGTAAAAAAAATGGAGAAATTCCATATAATTATACTTAACAGGAGCGGGGTGTGTGAAATACTTTTGGTATGTTGATTTAGTAAACCGATGATTTTTGTTTTTGTTTAGGGTTCCACACGTCCGCATAAAAAACGGAATGCAAATGCAGTGCCAATGTGGAGCCGCTTCCCAGTATATGCGTTACCTCTTTTTCTGCCCAGCTTGCACATCTACCCGCATCTTATACGACTTAGGGTGCAAACATAAAGATACAGGTTTTTCGGTGCCGATATGCAGTAAGGGTCGGTATAGACAAGTACCGGTAAAACCACATAAAGAAACAGGTAAATCTGTGTGAGTAAAACACTACGTTGGGCAATGCTTAAACCCGTATACCTACTCGGTACAGACAGTTGGTACCGACAAGTATAAGCCTAGTCCTTTATAAATGAGCGCAAAGGAACACGTGGGAGATTATACCTGTACCGATCGGTACCGACCCGTACAGACGTGCCTGCACCGGTAACCTGTTTATGTTTGCACCCTTAGGTGAGGCCAACGACAGAGCCTTCTGGACCGAGGCTAAAATTGGTCGGACCAAATTCGAGTTAGATCGACAGGAAAGAAGAAAAAGAATTCAATCACTTTAATCACAATTGGCAAGTCAAACTAGTAAAAGTTATATCTAACACAGAACATAAAACCAGCACCACTACATTGGCCATAACAAGAAAACTAAAACCCAACATTGCCAAAATCAACAGAGCATTCAACGCTATAAACATAACGTATGTACGAGTTAAATAATATGAGCAATATTCATACAACTGTAGAAAGGAAAATTACTAAGCACCAAATCAAATTCGACTCAGTATGAATCCCTCAGCTAAAAGATTTTCTCGTCCGCCTAATAAAGTGCCAAAATGAAACCGCATTCAGCTTATGTGACATAGAATTTTTGTAGCTTTTAAGCCTTCAGATACCGTCAATTAGAGACACAATAGTAAGACAATAGATGCGCGGCCACCGGTGGTCGCTTGGGGATTCATGAATTAAAACACTAGCTTTTGCCCGCAGTTTTGTCCGCGTACATAGAATATGTATAGCCTATGTCACTCAGTAATAAAGCAGCATTCGATCGGTGAAAAAATTTTAGCTATCGGACCAGTACTTTCAGAGATTAACCTCCCACAGACAAAAAAACAAACTTTATCTCTTTATTATTATAGTGTAGATTGTTCATATTTAATTCATGAATCCCCAAGCGACCACCGGTGGCCGCGCATCTATTGTCTTACTATTGTGTCTCTAATTGACGGTATCTGAAGGGTTAATACAATAAAAATTAAAATAGAACAAAGATGATGAACCCATATTCCGTTGTTAGTGTTTCGTTAACAGTACCGAAGAGGAAGTACCTATCGGTTTTCAATTTATGTAATTTGACTTTAATTTATAATATAATTTGGCTTGAATTTAATTAATAACATTGTTCTGATTATATTAAATTTTTATTTAATGAAATTGCTTTGTCTTTTTTATTATGTAATGATATATTTTAAAAGGGGCCTTTAAAATAAATCATAACATAATAAAAAAAGTCTGGCTAGTATCACAAAATACGTAGGTACAGAAGTCAATCTACATACAAAGCGCGCTCGAGCAACGCACACATAGACACCGCTCACGGACACGATACCTTGGAGCACCTCGGCCCGCTCGTCGAACAGTTCCGACTCAAACGCTCATTAGTGTGCGTCCACCAAGCGTAGATATAAAAAGTGAAGTACATACACATGAGATTGTCTTCTGTACCTATCTATTTTGTGATAGTGTTTTCACGATCTTTCTCAAATCTCTCTATTGATATATGGAAGATAAAGATAATTTCCTGTCTCAAGGACTTCATCCAATAAAGATTTATTCTCTGACAGCTTAATCGATTACGTTGTCACATACGAATACGACTCGATTTCAAACCGATTAATCTTCGGATATTGATAGTGTTATATGCCTTCTAGGCTATTGTTTTTGTTCATTGAAAACCTAACTCATTGAAGAGCTGAGACTATGATCCAGGTTCATCGATGACAGATTAATTGATAGTCTAGAAATGTAATTGTAATCTAGATAAGAGTAAGAATAAATTTATTTAACCATTGTTACAATTTTTTTTTAACTTTTTATTATAACATTAATAATAATCGTTTAATTTATAAAAAGTCCCAGCAATGGGAACATTAAAAAGGCTGATAATGATGATGATTAATTTATAAAATGGGGCACTTTTACAATAAAAACATCTTCATAAAAACAATTAAATCATTTACTTGCCTGATCTAGAGTAAACCTGTGCTTCACTCGAGAAAGTGCCTAATTTAAAAACAAAAATATTAAATTATCATTAAAAACTTAAATGTAATAATAATAATAATAATAATAATAATATTCCACAACTATCACACAACGTCGTCTATTCCCAAACTAAGCAGAGCTTGTGTTATGGGTACTAGACAACTGATAAACATACTTATATATTTCTAAATACATACATAATATAGATAAATTACACCCAGACACAGAACAAATGATTATGCTCATCACACAAACATTTGTCCTGGGTGGGAATCGAACCCACGACCTCCGGCATAGCAGTTAGGATCACTAACCACTAGACCAACAGGCCAGTCAAGTGTATATCAGTAATGTGTGTGAAATGAAGCGTAAAAGTGTGAGAGCACATTTATAACTTTCCAACATCACCGTGTCTTATTTAGAAAAAATCATTTACAATTTCTCGCAATATTGTACTATCTTACAGTTTTGCAATTTTCCGATAACATTATATAAAATAGATCACAATAACTAATAGAAAACACTATGGTAATCAACACAAACCTATCACGAATAAATTCACATCATAAAACTGAAAATTTCTCCACACTTAGCACCACAACTCCACATCAAAACACACTGATATCGTGACGTCATTAGACGCTACTGAAGCCGAGACGAAACTTGGGCGCCATGTTTTGCGAGCAACTTGACGGTCCATCAACTCTCTCGTATATGAATACTCGGGTAACCGCTGTTTTATAGGCGACCAACTTTTTGACGCCAGACGATGTCTCTGCGAGCAGATATGGAAAGTCTTTTTTGATGGGTTGAGGTAGTTTGGGATGCCTATTTTACCTTCTACCCTCATATAGTTTTTTGTGATAGTGTAATCTGTGTGGTTCAGTTCTTTTTTCCGTTTACATTAGTTCTTTTAATTCATGAATCCCCAAGCGACCACCGGTGGCCGCGCATCTATTGTCTTACTATTGTGTCTCTAATTGAGGGTATCTGAAGGGTTAAGAAACTAAACCTCTGAAGTGCATATACTCCCGAAACATATAGTAGATAATTTTATAACAAGCTTTTATTTAGTTTCACCTGTTCCGATGTTTGTCTGTCATCAAATCTTGCAAATTAAATTTGACCCACTTCACGGTTACCGATTGAGCTGAAATTTTGTATGCATGTGTAAATTAGATGACTAAGCAAAATTATTATGACATGGAGGTGATCTGATGCTGAAACCGGAAGGTGGCTATAGAAACTGCGTAGTTAAAGGACACAGCCTCATCGAGTTTGAGCTCGTC
Organism: Mythimna lalbum; assembly: GCA_949319445.1. NCBI lineage: Eukaryota > Metazoa > Arthropoda > Insecta > Lepidoptera > Noctuidae > Mythimna > Mythimna lalbum. Next base: position 2,327,912 of record OX439356.1, on the reverse strand, counting down.
TGATTCGTCTTTTTTTAATTAATTCATGAATCCCCAAGTGACCACCGCTGGCCGCGCATCTATTGTCTTACTATTGTGTCTCTAATTGACGGTATCTGAAGGGTTAATACTAGAATTATATAGGTATACCGAGCTATAAAATCTTGCTATGATTTTCATTAAACGCTTGTTTTAGTTGTATCTCTTATAACCTACAAGGTGGACCGATGACCTGGTGAAGGTTGCGGGAATCCGATGACTTGGTGAAGGTTGCGGGAATCCGATGGATGCGGGACACACAGGATCGATCATTGTAGCAACACTTGGGGTAGGCCTATGTCCAACAGTGGATGTCTATCGGCTGAAATGATTTCAGTTGCTTTTTCCGTTCCAGGGCTCCTCAAAAAGATGTCAGCAAAACCAGAGGGGCGCATCAGGGCCGAAGCTTACTGTGGCGTATGTTTGCTTCCGAAAGAAAAAGAGTAGAGAAGAATAAAGAATTACTATTATTATTATTATAAAGGGAAACCTAAACTATTGCCATACTTACTTACCTAAGGCATATTTATGGCTTTAGTTAGTCAAAGTCTGTTGTGCCCTCCCACTCTGCCCTAAAACGGAAAATGTCATTAGATGATTTCTCACCATAAAAAAAACAGTTCATGACAGCGTTACGTCAGTACATCAATTCTACAATTTATTCAGATTTATATATGAAATCAGAACTCGCAGTGGTTTGTTGCAAAGAAATCTTGAGCAAAACCTTGAACATTATCAAGAGACAGTTAAAAGTATAAGAAATAAATGACAATCGGAAAAGCACTTCTATACCAACACCCGTAATCTACAACCCGATTGACACCTCTAACTCTGAAAAAGAAACTAGCCACAAGCGATATTTTTCCCGAACGAGAGCCACTCTAGTCTCGTATCGATACTATCGATTGTCGATACGCTCTGTTGACACTCGATAGCGGTCTTTTCATTACTTCTTTGTTATTTTGACAAGTTCGAAACTTGCGAACAAGTTGTGAACTCGATTCGAATGGCTTTCGATTATTATTATTTTTGGTCGGTGTTTTTTGTCTCAACTAAGGAACGAAAATTATGAAGTTAATTTTGTAAGGGATAAGATTTACAAGTTTATAACTTTACTTTTGGTTTCTCGTTTGAACGTGAAGTTTAAAAGTAAAAATTAGATAGATATAATTACAATTTAGGCTGTCAATTGGTGCCACAGACAGAGTTTATTTACACTAGTATTGTAAAGGGGAAAGATTGTAATTTTTATAAATGTGTATTTTGGTTTATAATGATATACTAAAAAACTACTTGAGTGATTTTAAAAACTCTTACATCAGTAGCATATTTTTTTTGTCTTTTTTTTTTTCTGTTTGTATGTTCACCGATATCTCGGCCAATTATAGACCGATTTTGAAAATTATTATTTAATTGCTATTTTTTTATTGAAAGGTTGGTTCCATAGAAATATTGTTATGATCTGATCATGAACTTCGAAGATATGGAACAGAACCACTCATAGGATCACAGCAAAACGTCGTTTACACGTAAAATTGCGTTCACGTTTAACCTCTACGTTCCGGACTAAGCGTTTAGCCTCGTCATTTATACCACGTACATCGAGAGACTGGAACAATTTGCCGGCTGCGTTCTTCCCGTCCGATTATAATTTAGGTGTCTTCAAGGCAAGTGTGAATAGGCTCTTAATAAACTAGCGCCTCACCATCGACGATTGCATCACTGCTTACCATCAGGTGGGACCGCAGTCTTGCACTAGGTTATATCAACAAAAAAAAAATTGGACCTCTGCTAAAAAAGTCAGTGTTGTGCAAAAATCCAATTGTATTTCCTAGAAATTGATTCTAGGACCTCATGCTCAGCATTGGAGCTTACGACTTCTAGCCCAACGATGGTTTACGGTCCACTACTCAGTACTATAAAAGTTTTATGACTCAATTTCGCGTACTCTTCATTATCGGGCCCGTCACGAAGCATTGTGGCTTTTTCGTCACGTTTTTATACACTTCCTGTTTATTTCGAAACGAAGTTGAATTCGCCTCGTTCGTTAGTACTTTTTTTTATTTGTATTCTGTACCATTTTCTGTTTTTATGATGCAATGTAATGTTGTATTAACGACTGCTATTCCGGATTGAATGGGAAACTGAAAATAGTGTTTGTTGTTTCAGTTGTTGCTCGTACTTCGTTTTTCGATTTAATGGTGTAATTATTATCTCACTCGAAATGTAAATGTGAAAGAATGCCAAGTTATAATTTTTTGTTTCGTTAATAAAATTGAGATCTAACTCACTTGGTACGCCAGAGTGCTGACAAGCTGAGTTAAAAAAAAGCACAACTTTAATTTTTCTGCTTAAGTAGGTATAATTTAGCCACGTGTTTCTACTTGACAAATTCTAAAGTCTGTTTTAAGGTTCAGATCCGAGTCGATATCTATATTCATGATTTTTCCAAGTATGATTTCAGTTATTTAGTGAAAATCGTTCAATAATAACAGTATTTTACATACTGTTTAGAAATAGCCACTTTGTTTTTCATGCTACTCGTAATCCTTAACGTTTAAATTTTTATCTTATAATAAGAAGAGTGTCCCACTCATCATTATCATTATCGTAGCAGTCGAAAGACGTCCTCTGTTGGATATAGAATTATATCTACCCAACTGAACTGTCTGTCCCAGGTAAACTTTAACGTCCACAACTTCGATTCTTAAATGTCTCATTAGATGAGCAAAACTACAACTGTGTAAGAAAAAAAGATTCAAAGTGATTGGCTATCGAAAGTAACTCGTAATCGTCCGTATAATACCAATAGTTGATATATTATGCCACCGTTTTATTTTGCGAACTTGGCTGAAACTCTTTCGTGTTCCTACATGTTACTACGTAATTTAAATGTATTTTTATATTTGTTTTTTACGTAGTTCAACTGTAGTTAATAACTAGAAAACGAAATAAAACATCAAGTCGGTAAATGGTGCTGGATTAAAATTATTTTCAGTAATCGACCAGTATTTTTTGTGTATTAATTTCATCCCGTTTTGAATGAAGTGCAATTACCTGTCGGAGTTTGTGTTTCCTAATCGCTACAACCAAGAGGTCTTTAAAACTCTAGAGTGAATAGGTTTTTTCTAGGTTAGCGAGCTCCGTCATAGACCACATCATCGTTTACCATCATTTAATTCATGAATCCCCAAGCGACCAAGCGGTGGCCGCGCATCTATTGTCTTCTATTGTGTCTCTAATTGACGGTATCTGAAGGGTTAAGGCAGTGGTCTAATAATAATAAAAAACACATTTTATTCATTAACAGCTGCTACCAGTGCCATCGCCCGCGTAGTAAATTATCCCAAAATAATAATATTCCCTGGATAAAAAATATCCCATGCGCTATTTCAAAACATGTTCTACCCATGTTCCAAATTTCACCGAAATCCGTTAAGCCCTTCTCCAACTCATTTCACGCCACTCACCAACTTTCGCTTTTATAATAAACTAGCTATCTGCCCGGGCTTTACACGGGTTCTTTTCTAGAAATAAACACAAAAACTAAACAAATTATATAGTAAAACCTTCCTCGAGAATCACGCTATCGAGTGGTGAAAAGCGCTTAAAAATCGGTGCAGTAGTTTTTGAGTTTATCGCGAACAGACAGACAGACAGACGCGACGGGGGACTTTTTTTATAATGTATGTAATATAATTTTAATATTTTTCTTTTAAAAACCGTACGTCAATTAGTATCTAGTTTTGAAACAGCACAATGAAAATGCCATCGATTCTCTTTCAACACGAACTTTTTTGTTCAAAGCGATAAGGTGTGTCCAGTGAATGCATTGTTTTACAAGTTGTTGATAAATTCAGCTCCACCTGTGTTCACTGATTACATTATCCTGCTTTGACCTAGTTTTTCTTACGACACTAAGCATGTTTGTCTACAATTCAACATGGTTTATACCGTGTATATCGAACGATTGGAATAATTTGCCTGCAGCGGTTTTCCTGTCCGATTATATATAACTAGCTTTTACCTGCGGCTTCGTCCACGTACAAACAACAAGCTTATGTCACTCAGGAATAAAGCAGCTTTCTATCGGTGAAAAATTTTAGCAATCGGACCAGTACTTTCAGAGATTGTCTCCTACAAACAAACAAAAAACACTTTTCTTCTATAATACGAGTATTAGTGTATATTTAGGTGTTTCAAGGCTAAAGTATATAGTTTTAATTTCAACTAGATTCCGTCACGCGTCCTTGAGATAACGAGTCTTAACTGACAGACAGACGGACGGACAACAAAATGATCCAATAAGGGTTCCGTTTTTCTTTTTGAGAATATCTGAAAACGAATTTAATAGAGTTGTGATGACTCAATTCAGAAATCTTTATCTATAGTACGAGATCCGTAAAAGAAATCTCTTCCCTCATCTTTTATTCGATTATGATAAATAATGCTAGATAATGCCTTTAAAATGTTCGCAATCTTAGACAAATATTGTTTAAGTTTGGCAAGAGATTTCTTCTGTCAATCAATCGACAGCCAACCAATTTTTTGAAGAGATTTCGAGCGCTGTGTCTTTAACCCTTCAGATACCGTCAATTAGAAACACAATAGTAAGACAATAGATGCGCGGCCACCGGTGGTCGTTTGGGGATTCATGAATTAAGCTAGAAGCAAAAAAAAAGTCTGAAAAAAAGTCACTTACCAAGCTTCATTTTTCCAGCTTCAGAGTAAAAGTTGAAGCTTTTTCCAATATTATAATACTTACTTGATTCATCACGCTAACTTTGAAGCATTTCTCACCCTTTCCCTCCCCTTGCAAGTCCATTGCTCAAGGGTTGTTACATAACTCTGCTCCCTAAGGGTTTGCACTTATGTGAGACGCCGAATATATTGATAGGTATGATTGTGTTCGTCTAATATTTATGTATGTTGCAAAAGGAAAGGTCTTATACATTTCATACTATAACTTGTCTTGTGTATAATAGTTTGTTCATTTGTTTGTATAGTTGACTGATTATGAAATTCCACGGCATATCATGTAACGCCGCCAAAAATAAAAATCAGAATCGGCTACTGAATGACAGATTTTTCATTCGATCGTCTGTCAGCGGTCTCATAAACCACAAGAAGTAAATATAATTAAAACAAAGTCAGAAATTAAAAAGAGTTCTCATACAAGAAACGTTATTTGGTCACCGTTTATTGCTCGAATTTTAAATTGCAGTATGGAACCCTTTCATGTGCAAGTCCAATTCGCATTCATTTTTTTTTCTCTCCTAGAATAAATATATTATTTCTACCTTCTATCTTTAAGAGTGATTCAATATACCTATTTATTCCGCCAGCCATTTTCACTATGACTCTTGTAAAACTAATATTAAAATGCAAAATGTCATCCCGTAGTGTTCTCTCTAGAAAGTTAAACTGTGTTCCAACGGAAACTTAATCATAAGAAAAACTAACAAGAGTTGAAAAAGCTGTTTATATTTGTAATCAGAAAAAGGTTTACGAGATAGTCAAGGAATAAGTTATGGGGGAAACATTCTTTTTTAGCCAACTTCTTAAAATGAGGAGGTACTCAATTTGTCTGAATTTTTTTAGTTCAGTTATTTCTCTGCGATATGTTTAACCAATTTTGACAATTTCTTCTTTTTTTGGAAGACTATTATCTAAAAATATAAACGGAGAAAATGATTTTTTTTTTTAATTATTGATAGGCTACCGTTTGAACACCATCTCACCTGGTGGTAAATGATGAGGTGGCCAACGATGGAGCAAAAAGTAACCTATTCACTATTACCTAAAGACCCTTAAGTTGCAGCTAGCAGCAAAAAATAGACTCCGGCCGGGAATACCACTCCTTAGCTGTACGCACAATATGATAATAATGTGTTTCTAAAACACTTTCTGCGTATGGGTGGGATTTTTACCATGTACCAGTGGCGCAACGCCGTACATCTAGTGGTCCGATGATTCAATGGACTTGGCGAAATTAGATTGATATACTGATTAACATTTTAACGCACAGACGAAACTACAAGGCCTGTTAGTGTATTTTACACAAGGTTTCACTATATATCTGGCTGGCCTGTTGGTCTAGTGGTTAGTGGCCCTGACTGCTATGCTGGAGGTCGTGGGTTCGATTCCCACCCAGGACAAATGTTTGTGTGATGAGCATGATCATTTTTTCTGTGTCTGGGTGTAATTTATGTATAATATGTATTTATTTAGAAATAATATAAGTATGTTTATCAGTTGTCTAGTACCCATAACACAAGCTCTGCTTAGGTTGGGTCTAGACGGCGTTGTGTGGTAGTTGTGGAATATTATTTTTGGCTAGTAAAACGCCTAAGGCTAGAATACTAAAACAATAAACTAGTACATATTTAACAAGGACAAATGGCACGTGTATCTAAAATAATACTTAATTTTATTAAGGCCCAAAGTTTCAGGGCTGAAATTGAAATTCGAAGAACATAAATGATTCAGGAGAATTCCGATCAGTGATTGAACAATTCGTAGAACATTGTATCGCGACTTAGATCTTTGTTTAGACAATTTACTGATCTTGTTTGCATTGTAAATGACTGAAGTTATCTGAAGAAGCCTGTTTTTCCTGAAGGATAATATTTCATTGTGTTGAACTATATTCATTGAAATATATTTTATTGTTGCTTGTGATTATATACGGATTTGTTTGAAAGACTGGTAGACCAATTTTTATTTTTATACCCGTTGCAGACTGAAAACTAAGCTATGCCAAAGCTAAATTAAGCAAGCTAGGCTAAGCTAAGCTAAACTAAGCTAAACTAAGCCAAAAATAACTGGCATGCACACCAAGAGCTTAGCCAAAGCTCAGTCAGTGTTGCAAAATTCAATTAGACGGACGACGCTCAACATCATCATCATTAGAATCAGTATTTTTTATGTCCCACTGCTAGGACTCAGGCCTCCTCTCTAGGAGAGGGAATGGGCGATAATCCACCACGTGAGCCCGGTGCGGGTGACGACGCTCGCCATTAATATAAAATTCCGATGATGAATACGTTACACCCGGGAAAAGAAGATTAATGCTGACCTATTATTGTTTGAAAAATGACATTCCAGACCTTGGTTAGGTCAACACATTCAATATCTTAGGGCTTAGCTTAGCTTAGCTAGTGTAGCTGCATATCGGCATACACAAAAAACATCATCATCATCATTTCAGCCGACAGACGTCCACTGTTGGACATAGGCATCCCCTCAGTGTCGCCACAATGATCGATCCTGTGCGTCTCGCATCCATCGGTTTCGGTTTCATCGGTTTACTGGAAGACGCAGCGTCGGAAGGCCTCCTACAAGGTGGACCGATGACCTGGTAACAAAAAACATAGGTTTAAACATAGATCACATATTTTAGTTAACTCACAATAGCTTAGTTCGCATAGATTGCGGTCTGCACAAAAGTATGGACAACTGCGTCAGCTATGCGAGCTAAGCTAAACTAACTTAGCTTAGCTTTGGTCTGCAACACGTATAAAAGTTGGGAAAAGCATCAAATTGCTTCTTTCGATACCGTCGTCACCACGTCTCATCACCCCGGCATGGCGCTAGCCTCTGATCATAGCTCTCCACTATATTTATGACAGTGGAATAGAGAATAGGTATGTGTCCTTTCTGACGGTGTTATATTTTTGAATGGTTTTTGAAGTCAAGAAAACTGAGTTATCTTTAATATTTAATTGGTTACTATATATGTACATTCCCGTGGTATAATGTTCACCCGTCAGGCCGTCACACAGGCAAGGTTGGTAGGCAAAATAAAATCAAATTTTGGGATAGAACTTTTTTAATTAATTTATTTATTTATTTTACTATTTATATACACACAAAACAACAAAAAAAGATACTACACAAGAAACATTAGTACAAAGGAAATTTTTTAAGTTATATGTATGTAAGTAATGGTGGCCAAGTGGTAAAGGCCCCGACTTACGAGTAGTCGCGGGTTCAAACCCAAACCCAGCAAGGCGCATTTCTTTGTGTAATTTATTTCATCACCACTGCTTTCAAAACGGTGAAGGATAACATCGTGAGAAAACCGACATGTCCTAGAACCAAAAATTCGTAGACATGTGACATTCATCAACCCGCACTGGGCCCGCGTGGTGGATTACGGCCTATTCCCTCTCATAGAAAGGAAGCTTGAGTCCCAGCAAGATGATGATCATATATACGTATAAAATATGATAAAAAGCGTAAAAAGCGTTTTATCTTTGCCTACATTAACAACACAATGTAGAACGCTACAAAACAACATACATCCCCTAATTACACGACTTAAATCAACATTAACATCAACCCCACTTAAGTATAAAGAAAATAATTGGCAAACTTTCCCAATATACATTCATTTCTCGATCGATTTCACCGAATATTATTCGTTTATTTGTTTGCCAACGAATAATGTGCGGAGTTGGACCATTCCAAATCAACTATTCGCATTTAGGGGCAGCTGAAAACAAGCCTATACAAAATGATGGATAGTTATCGTGTTTATGTTAAAGTTTCATGAAAATAATGATGTTTTTGATTTTGTTCGGAGGTTGGGGAATAATGATGTATCTATTTTATTTATTTGAGAATGTTTGATGAATTTTGTGGAACTTGCAAGTTATTTTTAGGGTTCCGAACAACGACCTTACGGCCTCCTCAGTCGTACACTCTTGACAGAGTGGTCGTGGTCATTTATGTTCGGCGGTTTGGGAGCCTTCATTTACGCTGCAGTGTGTCACGTATGTACATGTTATGTATGTACATAATATTTTGTTACATCAAAAAATACGAGTAAATTAATTTCCATATCTCTAAATATGTCATAGAACCAAAAATTCAAGGACATGTGACATTCACCAACCCGCACTGGGCGCGCGTGGTGGATTATGACCCATTCCCTCTCCTAGAGAGGAGGCCTGAGTCCCAGCAGTGAGAACATTAAAAGGCTGATGATGATGATGATGATGATGACCTCTAAATAGACTTAAAATATTAAAATAAACGAGTTTAAAATAAATACAACCAATTTTAACAGTTTATTTACATATCAAAGCCATTTAATATACTTAAAATCACACACCACAAATCATTTACCTATAACAAATTAAGCAATCATATTAAGCCCTGAACACATTAATGGAATTCAATTTGAAGTGTAAACAAATAAAATTGAAACTAAAATAAAAGTAAATTAACGCGTTAATCGGATTACTGAACTAGTAATTAATGGGAATGTGACATTATTAATGAAGACCCCGGTTTTAGTTCGGGTGTATGAGTATGTACGTGTGGGTTTTCAAATGGCAATTAAGGGTCAGATTATATTAAATTAGGGATACGACGTGATCTGACCTTAATATTGTAACATTCAATTCCTTAGAACATTTCATTTTCTGAGGAATTGTTTCTTTATTTTTCGTCTTAGGAAAGGAAAATGGATGATAAAGGTTAATTTAGAGTCATACTGACCAATCAAAATCGTATAATTATTCCACCCGTATGCTTGACAAAAAAAAACTAAGGCCTAGCGCCCATTACCGGTATCGGTAAGGGACAGAGTCCTTAGGCATCCCTACATACATGTCAATTCATAGTTTTCGTCAGTGTGCGCTTGCATGTAGGGATACCGAAGGATCCTTTTCGTCTCAGTTTCAACTGACAGCGTCTGTTCACGGACATGACGTACGTATATCGGCACCACTCAGATCAATCATTTTGAAAGGAACCGAATGATCCAACATACGCGCCACCATGAGACGTTTAAGTGAAAAAAAACAAACCCTCAAGTGAATATAAAAAATCCAAGAGTTTCCATCTTATTACTATTAAATATTATAAATTAATAGGTATATAATATACAAATTTAAAATAATAATGCATACAAACGAGTAAAAAAGGCTGAAAAACGGAGAAAACTCAAAAAATGCACTGCAAAAAACCAAGTATTTTTGTCAACACTAATATTATAAAGTTTTTTTTTTTGTTTTTTTTTGTTTATAGGAGGTAATCTCTGAAAGTACTGTCTTTGTGAGATATACGACATAACTATGCAATACAAAAAACTTTTTACAAAAAAAATATAACCGACTTCAATGATAAAAAACACTGAAAAGTATCAAATAACTTTAATTTTGGAAGTCGGTGTTTCGACAATAGTTTAGTCTCTTCGTTATTTAACACCGACTTCCAAAATTAAAGTTATTTGATACTTTTCAGTGTTTTTTATCATTGAAGTCGGTTATATTTTTTTTGTAAAAAGTTTTTTTTATTTTACACTTTTTAGTTATGGTGCCACCACTAAAAAGTACCCCTCAGTCAAACTTAAATACCTTATAGTCAGAGCGCATCTCATAACGGTTCTAATAATCCCAAACACGGTTAGATTACATTAATTTACCTTTCGGCTCCATCATCAGATCAGTTCGATATATCCTCTCCCCCTCTTCTTTCAAACAGTCATTAGACTAGATGCTGGAGAGGGAAAGGATATATCGAACTGATCTGATGATGAAGCCGAAAGGTAAATCTTTCAATCAGTCATTAGACTAGATGCTGATAATCCCGGCTGTAGCATCAGGCCAGATTTATGTCAACATTGCAATGAACTTAAAATTTAGTCCTGTTTAAAATGAGCCCAAACACGACTACGGTGCTGTAATTTCAAGGTTTGTACTTTTCCTGATGCTCCTGGCTTCAGCATCAGGTCTCTATGTACTTCGGTGTATTAGCAGTACGTTTATCCACACATCGAGCCGTTTTCAATGAGCCTAAACTCGATATATCTGCTGTTTGTTGTCGAGGGCTTAGGTACTCTGCAGACTATCCTGACTGCAGCATCAGGTCATGACTTGATGATCATGAGACCAAATGTGGCAAATGCCCTATCAAACATCAAAACAATTTACTAAAACAGTCCTTGCCTGTTCGAGTAACTTCTTACTGTTAAGGAGTTGTACCTTCCATCATCAGCCCAGCAGACCATACGCAAATACACAAGATACTTCATAAAATATGCGAAAATCAATAAGTGAGCCTATAAAATTTGAAGGTTGCCCTCGATTTCTCCAAGATCCCATCATCAGATCCTAATTTGGTGATAATGGGACCACCTCAGAACTATCTACTTTCAAACAAAAAAAGAATTTTGAAAATCCGTCCACATTTGGGGGAGTATTCGACGAACAAACATACAAAAAAAAAAAAAAAAAAAAAAACATACAAACAGCCGAACGTAATACCTCCTCCTTTTTGGGAAGTCGGTAAAAAGCATCAAATACCAATGCCATTTAAAGCCACAGTTTAGTTCTAAAATACTAATACTGTCCTAACAGTTTGCTGCTATCAATATCGTCACAAAGCGACAAATAACACCACACAAAATGCAACACTATCCAGTCACTTTATTGCTGGACACACGTCAAAACAGGCCACAACAACTTACACCAGACACTGTCCATACTTTGGAGCAACTCTTCAATAAATAAGTTTTATTTGCCGTCGCTAGGGGGCGTCGCATCAGGAAATGCAACCGGGAACAGCGTGGCGGCAACTTCTCAATAAGTATTGATTGAGCGTGATAACTTAGAAGGAACTTGCACACTGGCTGGACACTGCTTTCCGTCATAATTTTTCGAGAAAATATTGAAGAAGTCACTTTGTAGCTTTTTCGTGGTAGATGAAAGAATTTTATGAAAGTTTTTTGCGAGTTTTATTTGTATCAATGCACTGTTAAGATCATTGTAGTTTTTTAGAATGTTCTTTCTTTAATTTACACAATTATGTTGAATTTGTTTTTAAAGCTGTTGCAAAACCATTATTATAGCTAGACCGTATTTTCTCATTACTGGGCAAAGGCCTTTCTCTCCACCACTGCTGGGCATCTCTCTCCTCTTTGCATTCTTTCCAATGATCACGGGTCCTCGCTTACTCTTTCCAATTCTTAAGGAAGACATTAGGCCTTCGTATCTGTAGTGATATCTCCTTCGTGGTCTGCCGCGGCCATACGTCTCCAATCCTGTATTTTAAAATAAATAAAAAATGAGTCACATCAACGATTTGTGTTTTGGAGCGCACATATAATAATAGTAGGTACAGTTATATGAATTTGCACGGTTAGCTTAATGGTTGAGCAATTGGCTGCTGCACTGCGAGTTGCAGATTTGATTTTGACAGCACAAAAACTTATGTAGTCTACAGATAGTTGTTCCATAGGTAGATCTTGCGTATGTGAGTATAATAATATATATTATGTTTGTGATCGCACCTACGTTACAGGAGTAATTTTCCTAGTTTCTGTACCAATAAACCCTTAAAATGACGCTGGAAAATCACTACTAGATATTACAATGACCCTACAAAAGCATGTTGCGTAATTAAAACTAAATAACTCTACCAGAAACTCCAAAATTCTTGTAACAATAGTTAACAAATCAAGTACAGTTTAAGATTTACAATTGCTATCTTCTCTTCACCAGTGGTGCCCAATCTTTTTTTGAGCGGGGAACACTAGTTTTTAACGCTCCATTATCATCATCATTTCAGCCGAAAGACGACTACTTAAGCCTCCCATTAGCGTCACCAGAACGACGGACCTGTGCGTCTTGCATCCACCGCATCTGTCACCAAGTCGTCGGAGGCCTTCACGTGACGCTGCGTTTTTCGTTCCATTTCCGTTTTAGAACTTGTATAAACTAGTGCCAGGTTGCGATCCTAAGCAGTGATGCAATCAATAAGACCATTCACACATTCATTAAGAGCCTATTCATTCTAGACTTTTTTTTTAATCTATACTAAGAAGCTTTGTCTCAATTTAGACTATGTCGCTCCATCGTAGCCAAATTTTGTGTTAAAGCTTATTTTAAGTGGTTGTTATAAATTTCGTAATAAATATAAATTGTGATAAATTAGCCTTGAACACACCTAAAGTACCGTAGCGGTATCAACGACGTAAGGGTGGATACTCGCTGTATGTCAAGTAGTGTGATCGCGATGGTAGAAAGGTGATTGTGGAATCAAGTCATGTAATTCCTACTCACACTCTCCAAAACGCAGGATGCGTTAATAATAATAATTTAATTATTTGCCAGAATGCAGGTGTACCAAGTAGTAAGATCTTAATTTAAATTAGTGCCATTTACATTCTACCATTACCTACATGTGGTGTGCAAATATGAATACAGGAAACATTAAATTTATTAAAAATGTCATTTATTCATACTTCAGTTGTATAATTGCTTGAAAATATCTATTTAAACAAATTAATTGTAATAATTTAAACTCCAAATCATAGAATATTAAAAATTTCCTAATAATTTGACATCAGAAGTTATATACCAATGCCTGCTATCACTATAAATTGTCAGTATATAATAATTTAAATGTTTTTGAATATTGTTAAAATACAAAAAGCCTGACTCCAGGTTTTTTAGTTTGGTATTAACCAAATCTGGATTACCAATTAGCCTCTTTGCATGCGTTTCTATTAAGTCCGAACCTGTTAGATAGCATTTCGCAGTACCACCTATAATTTAACAGAAACTTAAAAAATAGTTCGCGTCAATGTAACTTTTCAGTTTGTAATTTTCGACCTATCGCGGATCATATTTGTTGATCATCACACTCTTGCGGACCACAGGTTGAGAACCTCTGCTCTACGCCAATAAACTTTTCAAACTAGTAAGTCTAGGAAAACATTAAACTAAAATTTAGCAAACTAATCTACTACGCAAGGCGGAGATATTTCAAGCTGTCCTACCCTTTTCTCAGTTCCTCCAGTATGAGTTTTGACCGCATTGGCTGTAGAATCATTGTATTCAAATAGATGAGATATATGAGAAATATCGTGTTAGTGTGGAGCTTCTTCACAAGCAAGGCTCAACCTACTTCCCAGCCTTCTGAGTCTAAACAAAAGTCAAAACTCTATAGCCTGTTTTCTATTATTTACATTTTACAAAATGGGCCCATTTCCTCTTCTAGAGCTGAGGCTTGAGTCCCAACAGTGGGAACAGTAAAAGGCTGATTATGCGTCTGAATTGTAGAATTTAATTCCTCTATGCCCGTTCCATCATCAGGCAGCAATGAAGCTCATGGTTAACATCCTACCAATACGTACACAACATTTTGGGAGCATTTTCAGCTTGCGTACGTAAGTCAAGAGTGAATAGGTTGCTTTTAGACAAGCGTGCTCCATCGTCGGCCACATCATCGCTTTCCATCAAGTGAGATAGAGGCGCGAGATACGAGGCGCAAACGCGAGGCTATCCATAATAAAAAGAATTCTTATACAACGTGTAACGTTAAATGCGCAAAACCTGAAAATAGTTTGATCAGAATAACGAGCAGAATCAATTAAACCACTTTTTAATATAGGTTACATTTTGGAAAAAAAAAAAACATTTAAAATGTGGTCCTGTCTATTTATGAGTAGGTCAAGCTATCACGTGCACAAACCCGCCGAAATAGAAACAAATGGTTGTAGTCCAATCAAATTTTCTCATACACGGGATAATAAAAGTTCTTATTTCAATGCAGACATTAATTTTAAACCAACTAAAACTGCACATAAATCCTTTAATTTTTTTAAATGTTTTTTTTTTTCTCACAGTGGTTAATTAAATAAAAAATCAATAGGGGTGTCTGAGGTTTTGCGCATTCAACGTTACACGCTGTATTGTGTGAGAGTTATTGATCTCTTACAACTTGTACTTCATAGATTAGATAGATTAAACTTGGCCGATTGCGAGCACTCCTAGTGAGTGATATTGTTATCGAATGTGTATCGAAATCTAATATCGATACACGTCGATATGGAATCGACATTGAAAGGGTAATGGGAACTGCTGGGAATTTAAAAGGAAAGTGGATTTTGTTAAAATGTTGTTTTAAAAATTGTTTGGGAGTGTTTGGTGTTTCGATGTTGACTTTATTATTTGAAAATAGTTGTATGGGTGCTTTTGTCGCGACGTTAAAAAAAAATGATATTGGCATACTTTGGTCTTTATTTATTTATTTAATACTTCATGCTCACAAAAGTACAGAGGCGGACTTAATGCCTTAGGCATTTTCTCCAGTGTTTTAGAATGCAAATCCTTACTAATATTATATAAAAGCGAAAGTGAGTTTATTTGTTTGTTTGTAATGTCTTCACGCCTAAATGGCAAAACCGATTTTGATGAAAATTGGTACACGGATAGACCATGTCCTGGAATAGGACATAGGATACTTTTTATCCCGGAAGTATGTTCCCTTGGGATAATTTTGTGCTATCACGCGGGTGACGCCGCTGGGAGTAGCTAGTAGTTATATATATAAAGGTGTTCAAATCTTCCTATATTTACAAACATGCCTTTGTGCTCTTGTCTTTGTATAAACTCCTCTCTTAAGAGTTTGATTAAATTGTTTGCAGTACACTGCAAGACTGCCAGCGCGGTACCGCACTGGTTTTGGTTCTGGAATAAGACATAGGATATTTATATTCCGGGAGCATGTTCCCTTTGAATGCTGTGCCCGACAGAGTCCATGTGGACTGGTTTAACTATTTTTAAGACCTTATATAACACATGTGATATAGCAATAAAGAATTGAATTGAAAATTTTTCGATTTTAACGTTCTAGCAGTAGGTAGAAAGTGAATAAATTCATGATAAAACAATGATATAATTGCATACATCCACCTAAATCACCTAAATCTATATAGACCTTGTTACTAAGTTGTTAATGATGTAACTATTCCAATATGTCTACTTTTCAGTATTGATGAATCTTCATAGAATATGCTCCCGAGATGTAGAAAACCTTATATTAGTCAAATACTAAGAAATAAAACTTCCCGGTTATCATTGTGTAAACTATCGTAATAAGGCAAAGTCAAGTAAGTAAGTAACTATATACACAAATATGTAGTTGCTGATCAAAATTCTGGACAGCACATACTTGAGGAGTTTCCTGCATGGGCATTTGAACGGCAATAGTTAACTGCAATAGTTATATCTTGTTTGTGGGTATGTGTCAGTACACATACACAAAAAGTTTATACTTTTCTTGATTATCGCTCTATATCGCAATGTTTTTGAAATTCCGTACATGCTCGTATAAATCCATATACGATGCAACGCTATGATACATTAATCCCAATAATGCATTAATCCTGTTTTCTATTGCAGGTTCATAAAAATAGTATCCATAAATATCTGCTAGCCATGGAAAAACTTATAAAAAAGATACTTGTGTTTCCAGAACGATCATAGATGTGCAGTAAAAGTCTGTAGCGCCCTTTCACAACACCCTAGAGTTGAAGAAGTTTGTAGATAATTTCCCAGATCAAAAAAAAGTACCTATAAACATTATATTTTTTCGCATTAATATCTCATTGTCTTATCGCTTCTATCTACGAGAGCCTTGAGCATCATCATCTAGTGCTATTTAGTAAGTTGGACGAGAAAATACTGCGCCCCTTCCCAAACAAAGCTTCACAAACTGTCAGATTCGACAGTTCTCCTACGTCTTAAAGTTAGACCTAGGTAACTAGATCGTTTGGCCCAGGTAAACATAATCGTCTACAACTTTAAAGGAGACTGCGATCTTGATAGAAGTGGGTGCTACATGAGAATTCACCATGACTTTCCTTTTAACCTTGAGCCACATTGAAATCAAAACAGTTAGATAGATAGATAAATTCTTTATTGTACACCAAAAATAAAAATAAATAATAATAAATTTAAATTATTATAATATATATTTTTTTAAATTATTTTAATTATTATTATTATATTTTAATTTTAATTATTTAAATTTTTGGGAAACCGTGCCCAAAGGGTAAAACGGGACGCTGTTACGAAGACTCCACTGTGCCTCTGTCACCAGGCTGTATCTCATGAACTGTCATTGTTAGACAGTTGAAATTTGCACCACTGATGTAATTCTGTTGCCGTTATAACAATAAATCTTTTTTTTTTTTAATAATTGACTGCGATACCACCTGATGGTAAGCTGTGAAGCAATCTCTGATGGTAGCGCACTAGTTTATGAGCCTATTCACTTTTACCTTAAAAACACTCAAATTATAATAGGACGGAAAGACCACAGCAGGCAGAATGTTCCAGTCCTTCGATGTACGTGGTATAAAGGACGAGGTAAAATGCTTAGTCCGGACCCTAGAGGTTTCAACAACGTATGGGTGGTATGGAAGGTACTTAAAAAGAGAATAAAATACATGCATCAGACATGATTTTTTATGCAGTTTTTATAGATATCTAATGGTACGGAACCCTTCGTGTGCGAGTCCGATTCCCCCTTGACCGGGGTTTTTACTTTTTTTTTTGTAATTATAATAATTCTACTTTTACCTTGTTCATAGATAACCGTATGATCATTCTTATCTATTTAGTGATTTCAAATGAGAATTTTCCATTCAGTCTACTATTTTTTACAAACATTTGTAGTCAGCTGCTTTGGAACAATGGCGGCGGATAAGGAGCCTAATTCAAAGAGATTTTAACACTTCAATGCCTCTGTGATTAATGTTCATATAAGGTTTGAATTTTAACCGAGTTTAAAAATATCAATTTAGGCACAATTTTTTAACCACTGTATGCGATAGACTAAAATGCATAAAATTGCTCTTTTCAAAGCCACTACATTTATAAAACAACTAGCAGAACGTTTATAATGTTTGTAACAATAAAAACCGCAGAATAAAATTCCCAACGGGTTCACTTTTGCTGTTAACTTTTTAAATAGTTGTCTGTAATAGTCTGAGTTATATTTTTAGGAGCGGTGAAGGACTTCTACAAGGAGTACCGAGGACCAGTACCCCTAGTCAAGTTGCTAAAATGTGTGAAAGTCGTGGAAAAAAAAATAACGCTAGTAGAAAGCTTCAAATGTACGGGAACGACGTCGCCTCAACGCTCAGTCACACGGTCAGAAGAAACGAATTGGCGACAAGGTCAACTCGAAAATTTTGACGCAAACGAAACGGTTGTAACTTGGCTAGGGGGGCTGATTAGAGTCGTGGCATGCGAGACGCAAAGGATCGATCGTTATGGCAACACTTAAGGGAGGCATGTTTTCAATAATAATATTAATAATCGTTTATTTGCTAATAATGTAGGTATACAGATAAGATGTTATAATTGTCGATTGTCCCAATACATTTTGTCTTACGGCATGCAAAATATTCATAATGTATGAAGTAAATAAGAAGTTAAAAATTGTCAGCTCATTAACTTAATTGTTCAACTCAGATGTTATATAATACAAATTCAGAAACAATGTCATACAAATTCAACTAGAATGTCACAAAAAAATCTAATACAATGTCATAAAAATAATACAATGTCATACAAATATTACCATGTCATACAAGAATACCGCCAAACCTGGCGTCGCACCGTGTTGGCAGAGGCGGCGGGCAGCAGAATGTCGTGGAGCGAGGTGAAGCGTGAAGCTCAGGACCGTTCGCGATGGAGGATTACTGTGGACGCCCTCTGCCCCATCTAGGGGACATAGGACATTAAGTCAAGTAAGTCATACAAGAATAAAATGTCATATAAATGATAAAATCACATAATATAGGAGCAACATTTTACTTGATTGTCTTGTCATACAGAAATTCTTTAATTGAGTAGTAACACTTGTCTAGTAAAAATCTACCCAATTGCTTTTTAAACATTCGTATGGGTAACTCCTCCACATTTTTTGGCAATGTGTTATAAATAATGGGACCCATGTGTAAAATACTCTTTTTTAATAAAGCAGTTTTATGACCACCAGTATATAGTTGTTCAACAATAGACATCTATGGGCTGAAATGATGATATGATGATATTCTTTAGCATCTATATAAAAACTAGCTTTGCCCGCGCGGCTTCGCTCCCGCTCTTCCCTACTCCACCCTACTATACCCTTCTCTACCCTCTTCTACCCTACTCTACCCTACTCTACTCTACTCTACCCTACTCTACCCTACTCTACCCTACTCTACCCTACTCTACCCTACTCTACCCTACTCTACCCTACTCTACCCTACTCTACCCTACTCTACCCTACTCTACCCTACTCTACCCTACTCTACCCTACTCTACCCTACTCTACCCTACTCTACCCTACTCTACCCTACTCTACCCTACTCTACCCTACTCTACCCTACTCTACCCTACTCTACCCTACTCTACCCTACTCTACCCTACTCTACCCTACTCTACCCTACTCTACCCTACTCTACCCTACTCTACCCTACTCTACCCTACTCTACCCTACTCTACCCTACTCTACCCTACTCTACCCTACTCTACCCTACTCTACCCTACTCTACCCTACTCTACCCTACCCTACCCTACCCTACCCTACCCTACTCTACCCTACTCTACCCTACACTACCCTAAATTTTTTTTCCATAAGAACCTTCTCCTCACAATAACAATCACAACAAAAAAAAAAATCAGCCAAATCGGTCAAGCCGTTTTCATGCCAAGTCGTGACAACGGAAAACGGGGGTCATTTTTATATATATAGATAATGTGGGATAACCATGTCTACGTGATACTGCAAAAGGCTCAAAAACCTTATTATTGGCGGTCTTGTTGCACTCACTGCTGAGTATAGGGTCTACACTCTAAGGCGCCATGCTTCCGTCGTATGGGCGTTTCCAACAATCTTCTGAATGTCAGGTATCCATGTTGCTATTGATATAGCATAGCATAGTCAGCCTTATAGTGTTGGGACTCAGGCCTCCTCTCTAGGAGAGTGAACGGGCCGTAATCCACCACGCGGGCCCAGTGCAGGTTGGTGGATGTCACATGTCTTCAATTTTTTGGTTCTAGGACATGCCGGTTTCTTCACGATGTTTTCCTTCACCGTTTTGAGAGCAGTGGTGATGAAATAAATTACACAAAGTAATGCGCCTGGCTGAGTTTGAACCCGTGACCTATTACTGGTAAGTCCGGGCCTTTACCACTCGCCCACCCCTGCTCTCTGTGGCTATTGATCTACTGATATTCTGTCTCTTGCCTCTCAGTGACCCTGTAACAAGTAATTTATTACATTAAACAAAAACATGACCTCAAAATCGATTAGCACTTCGTTATTTAAATGAACCCTAACACCTAATTATCGGCTTCAATAGCTGTTTACTTGAGATGCTAATTATATTGACCCATTTGTAATTCATGATACGGGTTCAGAACGATACATAGACCACGGAATAGTTCTCCTTGAGAAGCGGCCTGAATTCTAGCATTGGGAAGCTTATTATGCTATATACTTTTCATAGAGAATCGCAAAAGCTTTCTCTGTCTGAAAGACAAGTGAACCAACATGTTTATAAAAGTGTGTGTATGATATATAAATCGTGAGATCATTAGTGGTTTTTTGGAGAATTCTAATTGGAATCGGAAGGATACTGATAGCTGTGTTATCTTCGTCACAACGACCTGCACAAAAAATACTGGTATTGGCTGATTGAGTTTGTCTGTCTACAGTTTACACAATTTGGTTTTGATTATGCTCAGTCAAGACTACCTATATGCCTTTGGAGTAAATGGTGACACTTACTTACTTGTAAGAAGGTTTGTTGTCGATGAAAAGTTATGACAGTTCCATATCTATTGTCGTGGCTGCAAAGCTGTCTCTATGTTCTATGGTACGACATAACTGCGCTACTAGTTTCATTTACGAAGCCATTGATTTGCTTCGAGTTATGAGGTACGGTTCTAAACAAGGTTTATTGGGTGTTCATGGCTGTTTTATGGCTGAATTTGAGTCAATAGACGGTTTATATGATTGTGAATTGGCTATAGAAGATGATTGGTAACATGCGGTATCTACGGAGGAGGATGATAGATTTGAAATTTGTTAAATGAATTTGTATTGTAAAAAATATGATGCTTGTTAGAGACTAATGGCTTTACGTGCTTTCCTAGGCAAAGGGTGTGAGTAATGTCTTAGATGTCCTTTTTGAGGACTCGATGGAACGTTTGGTGGTGCAAGGGAAAGTCGAGGGCAAAAGATCTCGTGGACGCTCTACAACATGGTAGACGGACCTCATCAAAACTGTGACACACTGCAGCGTAAATGAAAGCTCCCAAGCCGCCAGATACAGAGCTGCATGGCGTCGTATCGCGAGAGAGGCGGTGGTGCGGGACTCGACCGAGACATGACCACGACCACTCTGTCAAGAGTTTACGACTGAGAAGAAGAAGAATGTCTTAGATAAACTTAGAAATGATATGAATTGAAAAAATCGTATACCAAAAAAAATCGTATACCAAAACCAGCTAGTACAACTAGCTGGTTTTGGTATACGATTATTACGCTAGTACAACTAGCTGGTTTTGGCATAATCACCCATGAGAATCACCACCATATGCCAAAGAAGAATCTTTCATTTCTTTGGCCACATTGCCAGAAAGAGAGGTTGCTTCTGGGAAAAGTTGCTTCTGACAGGAAAAATAGATGTGAAAAGACCCAGGGGCAGAAGTCCATTACGTTTGTCAACCGACAACCGTGTTACACTGGAGACCACAGTCTACGACGCCATCCAGAACGCTGAAGAGAGACAACATGGCGAAACCACAAGAAAATTATTCGTCGAGGTCACGACCCCTCAGCATTGAGGATAAACGACGCAAGGAGGAGGGACTAGCCTGGTTTTGGACCCGTGACTTCATGCAAGAGAGGCGAAGCACCCGGTGCCTTTTTTTTTAGCGCGAAATAGAGTCAGCCTTTTACTGACTAAAAACCCACTCCTATTTTCGTTGCGTTTTGTACCGGGTCCGAATCTTCCTTTCAGAAGCAGACCCTTGGCTCTATCAAAAGCCTTAATCATAAAAAGTTGGTCTGATGGACTAAATTATCTTGACAAAGAGAACAGTGGTGACCGAGTGGTAACGGTCCCAACTTACGAGCTGTAGGTCGCGGGGTCCAACCCAGCCAGACGCATTACTTTGTGCAATTTATTTCATCATCACTGCTCTCAAAACGATGAAAGAAAACATCGTGAGGAAACCGGCATATCCTAGAACCAAAAATTCGAAGACATCTGGCATCCACCAACCCGCACTAGGCCCGCGTGGTAGATTACGGCCCATTCCCTTTCCTAGAGAAGAGGCCTGGGTCTCAACATTAGGAAAATTATGACCGACTATGTTACTATATGCTACTACATGGTACTATACCATGGTTGTTACTATATGGTATGTTGCTATATGCTATACAAACAAATCATACTAGACGTTGTAACACAACTACAAATAAGCTCCCCACAGTGTCTGTTACCTCGCAACATTGATAATTATACTAAACTCAACTCCAGGGTTCTAAGTTGTTTGTAGACTGCAATTAGTAACCTGCCTTAGGGATTGTTTTCAACAGAGATGTGCGAGGATGCAAAGCGAGAAATGTCTGTGATACTCATCAATAGGATTTCACTTTCCTAGCT
Organism: Mythimna lalbum; assembly: GCA_949319445.1. Lineage (NCBI taxonomy): Eukaryota > Metazoa > Arthropoda > Insecta > Lepidoptera > Noctuidae > Mythimna > Mythimna lalbum. Next base: position 2,305,423 of record OX439356.1, on the reverse strand, counting down.
TGATACAGCGCAGCTTGCCACAAACAGCTTAGTAGGGCACTGTTTGATTCATAAAAACTAAGTGACTATAGTACGCACTGGTGACTTTGTCACCGTGACTTTTGACAAAAAAGACACCGTCCCTTTAATAATAATAATAATCCTTTATTATCAGGTAACTAAGGCCCATAGATAAAATACACAAATAATCTTAGAAAATAATAAAGTAATACATAAAAAAGATACTATAACTAATTATTTATTATTAAAAATATAAACTATTGTACACGAAGTGACTTCGTCGTGTTCCACTGCGAGGTCGCCTTTGAACCCAACATGTGGTGTGCGCACTTGAAGAGGTGATAGATACAAAAAAAAAGGGTAGAAAAATTACTGTCGTCGAGACAAAAGTCACACGAATGCGTCTTTCGTTTCTTTTGTAGCTAAGTACTAGTCCTTCTTAAAGTGAGAAATCATCTTATGACTTCTCTTGTTCTAACGTGGAGCAAGAGGGCATGTCAGACTTTTACTGACTAAAACAACACCTATGTTCCTTCAGTTATCTTTTACGTTTTTCTAGAATCATAAGTATTCTTTTCATACTTTTCGTCAAGGTTCTAACAGATATAAGTGCCGTTACGGTTTGCTGACTTCTTTTTGAGGCACGCGTAGAATGCTAAGCGCCGTCGACGACTCGAGCTTGGTCCTTATAGGACAAGCGGACGACCATCTTAGGTATTTAAGTACAAGTTCTCACCTTCTCTGATTCTAGATCTCTTTACTCAAAGCTTCCTCGTTCAGTTTTGGTAGAAGGAATCATATCATTTTATAGCACAGCTACGCTTCCTCGCACCGCTTAGCTTCCTCGCACATCTTGATGGAAACACAACCTAATATAGATATACATAGGTATAAATATCACTGAAGCACGAAGCTATATGGTAACAACTCTAAATATAATGTAGTATATATGGTTTCTAGGAAGGCTGCCAACGTCATGTTTGTAGCTTAAAGTATACAAGGATCTAAAACGGGATCGTAGGTTTGTCAGAGTTCAATGACCTTACAAAATACATTTAAAACGTAAATCTCTAAATAGAAATCCGGTTGCTATCTGCTTCTGTTTATTTTTCTCTTTAACTACGCAATGGATTTTAATACGATTTTCACTAATAGAAGGAACGATAAATTAGAATGGTTCGTGTAATTAAGAATTATTAATTTAATTAAACAGTTTGTATAGATAAGTTGAAGGAGAATCTTTTGTCTTGATATCATACGCTCGTGTAAAGAAGAGGTATGAAACATTAAAAATGTGGATGAATAGAGAGGGAAAGGGAGACAAAGATGGATGGATTGTGTGAAGAGTGATATGAAAGAAAAGAGAGGTAGTGATAGCGTGACGGATGACAGATTAGATTGAAAGAAAAAAAACGTCTTACACCTATTGATGTGCCGTTGCTGGTAATATTGCCGTTAAGTGGGGATATTGTCAGGAATATTGCCCGAAGTATGAATACCTATTGGTGGCAACATTACCTGCAATATTCCCATATTGCTGGCAACGGCACATCTCTACTTACAACAAGCCCAAATAAAATAAGACAAGGGCGTAAAGATGATAATGTGTACCTATATAATTTATACACGTGCTAATAAATAAAATAAGATTTACTAGATTCACGTAAGTCGAACAACAAGTCATTAAGATTTTGTCACAAATTAAAACGTACGAACCGACATCGCTGTGTATGATTTTAAACCGATGTAAAGAAAAATTTCTAATAGCAGCTGCCAGTGGTTTTGTAATAGAAAATTATCCCAAGGGATCATACTCCTGGGATAAAAAAGTATTCTATGTGCTATTTCAGGACACGATCTGCCCGTGTACCAACTTCCTTCGAAAACCATTTAGCAACAAAAAATAAACACAAACTTTCCTTTTTATGATATTAGTGCGATACTCACATACCTAAATGAAGTACCATCGTTCATAATAGCAAGTTGACATCAATTATATCATATAACTATTCCATATTTTTCATTATTTCGAAAACAAAAGCTTAATCTTTTCAAACACCTGGCTTCAAAAAACACATCAGCATAAGCAGGGTTAATAGGCTTAGCGCCGCGACAAGTGTGAATGCGCGACTTTTTTACTACTCTTTGTCAAAAAATTCTGTCTGGAGATGGCTTATATAGCCATCTGTGTCGACGATCTTCAGTCTGTAGTCAACTGAACCTGATACAAGATGGCAAGAAGTACTAAAGCAAAATTACTTGTCTTAATCCTAACTATAAGCTGGATAAATGCACAGGAATATATTGAAAGTGAGTTATCATTATCAATCATGAATTACACTCTGACTATTACATCTTCTTATCACACAGAAACTGAATATATATTTCAAGATGGGCTATCGCCAAATGAGATTTCCTACTTTAGAGTGGTGCGAGACGTTGTGTCCGATTTTTATTAACTAAAACTACACCTATCTTGCAGTTGCCTTCTAGGATCATGGGTTTCCTTTACAGGAATTCCTCCCCAGTGGGCATCCGCTTTTCCACCTGGGTCCCTGCGGTTTTGATAATGTCTCTTTGAGGCGTGCGTGGTACACTACGCGTCATTGTCTACTCAGGCTTGGATTACTATTACTCGCCGTCCGCGTGCCCGTGCCTACTGTGGCCGGATTACCTTGCGATTGCGGGAACCCAGGGCGCCTCTTATAGTGGCGGCTGTGGCGTGAAGATATTCGTTCCCTTACTTTTGCGGCCATTTCTTTCACTAGCATTATTATTTTCCAGACAGAGGTGACTGCATTCCATTCCCTTTCACTCCGGAATAATGATTACCAGAAAGTTTGTTTAAAATGAAATTGCATTATTAAATTATATCAAACTCTTATTTCCAGATCTTCATGACTCAAAAGTCACTTCACATTCCAAAGAAATTCCCAAATCATTCGAAGTTCAAGGTTACGATGCAAACACACAATTCCAGAAATATTTCGACCGAATCCAAGGAGTGGCGATGCAAGAAAACTTGAGTGTCATATACAAAATAAAAGTAGAGGTACTGAATCTGAATGAGAAATCCCATACGAAGAAGCATTTAGCTAAAAAAGGCAAGTCGAAGAAATACAACATACCTCTGAAGAAGACAAGTATGAAGCTATCAAACTTCGAAGTATGGCTGAGGAAGATGGCGGAGCAATCAGGTTTCAACAAGAAAGGTCATGCGCAGAACTACGAGAATTATGTTTCGCCCACAACAGAAGGACAGAAAGTGATCACAACAACAAAACAAATACAGTTCAAATACAAACCAATTATTTCCAGAACTAAGACGAATTACACGAAGCACGTCAAGCCTGTCAGGAGTCGAACTATTACTTTAGGTTAGTAGGTTAAGCACTGTTTTATATTGAACAATCATAAGGTAGATAAGTGTTGTAAATAAATAAATGTTTTTACGTGTATCAGTTTGTTTATGTTACTAGCTGCTGTGGTTGACCGAACGTGTTCCTAGGAAAATAAATGTGCTATATCAAAAGATGCGCTACTTGTGTTCCGAATCTTAGTAAAATCCGTTCACAAACTTTTCCTTCTTTATAATATTATGTTATGTGATTCCTTGGAAAAACTATAACAAATCAAACATGTTTGTCGGCCAATCTTTGAACTTGGTCCTATAGTCTGTCTAATAAGTCAACCGACTTGGTTAATTATTAGGGTAAAAAGAAATCAATAATCAAGGTAGATTAAGAGATGTTCATCATTTTTTACTAATAGATGAACCTTATGAAAAGTATTGAATATAAGTTTTAAATGATTAAATATTATACAAAATTCCCAAGTCAGTTGACTTTTTAGACAGACTATACCTCTTTTCTTAAAACTTGACACTGTGGGTTCAAAAAGAAAGTTCTAAAGTCTAGAAGATCCAGAACTTTCCATTCTTCAAGCAAACATAAATAGCATAAAATATAAAATAATGTGGTCAAAAGTGATATAATCATTGTTCAATATAAAGCTAATGCAAAATACTACAAAAGTCCAAATCATATAAAGTGGCCCTACCATATTTACAAACTCTCCAGAAAACCAAAAACAGAATTACGACCATATTCAATCCTACATTACCAAAGTTATTCCTCTCCATTGGTTTATTCGCCACAATTTGCGGAGCGACTGTGGTCAAGCTATAAAAATCCTTGCAATATGCAGTTGTATAGTAAATTCTTCTCACGGTTAGTAATAAAAACCCGGTCTATCAGTTTTGTTTCTCTCACCAGGGGCCACGCTTATGAAACATATTTCAGCCAAATTGCCGTACATGGAACCCGAAAAATGTTTGGAGATGATAGATTTTATTTATTGCTTTCTCGTTGTAGTATTTGTGTTTATGTACGATGTTATTTTTTGCGAGCGCAATTTGTTGTTTCTTTTAAAAGTTTTATTAATAGTTGATGGTTATGATACTTTGTTTCAAATTAGTTTATATTGGACCTAGTAGTAACTTAATGCGATCTATTTTACGACCTATACTGAAATGTTATTTTTAAGGCTGTTATATAGTTATATCTATAGTGTCATCCCTCTTTCGCATTGATACGACTGACATTCCTACCACGTGGACTCAAAATAAACTTAAATAAATATTCTAATATATTATTTTAATATTCTGGATAATCTAGGGGTCTTTAAGTTAAGGTTAGTCTTAATGTTAGTAAGCGTGCTTCAACGTCGACCACATCATCGCTTACCATCAGGTAAGATAGTGAGTAAACTTGAGCCTATCAATAATTTTAAAATAAACTTACCCCAATAACTTTACCTAATTTTTAGGTACAGATAGTTCGAAGTTTTTTTAGTGTATTTTTATAGTAAGTTCAAGATCAACGTAGTAAATCAGAATCAATGAAAGTAAATGAAACATTTTTCTTACCCTATTTTTTTTAGGGTTCCGTACCTTAGTCGGCAAAAATGGAACCATTATAGAATTATTTTGTGATCTGTCTATCAAGGCCCTTTTCCCCAGGAACGCGTAAAAGTATGAAACTAAATTAACAAGCAGCGTGCAGCGATGGGAATCTCCGAAACATCTCGGAGATTCGATTCGGGAATGAAACTATTTAAATAGGTAAACATGTAAGGGTTCCATTTTGGTACGTGAGTACCCACTCGCACTTGACTGGTTTTTTTCTACCAGGAATGCAATCTACAACCTGAAAATGTTTTGACCCGAAAATCGCATTGCAATTTTAGACCTGACTAGCTTATGCCCGTAGCTTCACCTGCGCACATAAAATATAGCCTATGTCACTCAGGAATGAAGCAGCTGTCTATTATTATTATTTTTTTTTTTGATAGGTCCGTGTTTGATCGCCATATTACCTGATAGAAAGCGACGATGCGGTCGACGATGAAACGCGCTTACCTGGAAGAAACCTATTCACTCTCAACTTAAAGATTCCAGGGTTGTCGCTATCAGGAAACATAGACTCCGGCTATGAATTTCACTTTTTAGCTGTACGCACAATAAATGAAAAAAAAAAATTGTATTCAGATCAGTACTTCCAGAAATTACCTCTTACAAACAAAAAAAACAAAAAAAAAACAAACAAACTTTACTTCTTTATTATATTATAGTGTAGACGAACAAAAAACTAAAACTTTTCTCACATAAAATTACTAAAAAGATCCGAAAAAATCTTTAAGACTACATATTAGCTCACATAGTATTCCAAAATTCCAATCCTTTCCAATCCTCAATAAAAATTTGTTATCGAGAAATCCTTTTATACCTTCGGGGTTGGATCCTCTTTCTATTCTGCTCACACGATGTTTCACATTCCGCGGTGTCGTGGTACCGAAAGCTACATAAAGCCTTAGGGGCCTACATAACCGCTGCACAAAATTAAATATCGTTCTAGCTCTACGTCGAGAGTGTTTTGTTTGTTTTTATAATATTTGCCGCCATATTGCCTGAGCAGTTCAGAGCAACTGAGTAGAATGCTAATAACATTTAGATACGATTAAGCAACATTGTAGATGTTATTTTTGAAACTATGGAGGACCTAAGTATAATAATCGATGACCTCAGTAGAGCTTCAGAAGGATTAGGTCTTGATATAATCAAGGAAAAAAAAATTGTATGGTCTATTAAATATCTGTATATTTCATTGGGTCTGAATATGTTTGTATATGTGAGGTCACACGTTTGTGAATAAATCCACGATCCAAAAGTAATACACGCGTATGTAATATCTCATTGAACCAACCATGCCTGCATCAGCACCTGGATGAGCCAGTCAGAGACTAGCTTTCCTCATTTCGGACAGACACCGAGAGAAATTTTGAATTAAAAAAAAAATCAGATCGATTCATATAGACAAAGATCTGTGGTTGACAACATAAAAAATATACAACCGAATGGAAAGGAAGATAACAAAGATGAAATGCAGATACATGTTAATCACAGACCTTGGAAAACGAAAAGTAAATATAATACAAAAAAAATATATAAATCTCTATTAAAACAACTGGGAAAAAATATTTTTACAATATAATTAATCATAAAAAAATAGGCATTGAAAAAATTTTCGAACGAAAAATTTCAACTCCAAAAGTATCAAATTCCCAATTTGCGAATAGATCATTTAATTTAAAAAAGTGGATCTTAATAATATTGACGGTGCTGAATTCGTGTTGACTTCTCAGAATTTGTGATTTTAGGGAAGTTTATCAGATTTTCTGTCACTTGAAACTTTGGCTCAGTCACGTAATTGACGGATTAGAGAAAAAATTTATTAAAATAATATTATTATCTTAAAAGATATAAAAGATATAAAAAAAAATGGATATAATATGTACTTTATATTTTGCCAGCTCAGATATCATCTAATTCAACAAAACGGATTATTTTTTTTATGTATATATTTGTTTGACCGTTTCACCACTCTCTCACTTGATGGTAGGCGATGATGTGGCTGACGATGGATCACAATTGCCTAGAAGTGACCTATTCGCTCTTGACTTAAAGACCCTTTGGTTAGATAGGTTGTAGCTATCAGGAAACACTTCCCGCTCCACCCGAGAGCGGGTTTTGTCAAAGATGATTTTCCCCATCAACCAAAAAAAAAAACTCCAAAAGGTAATTCCACTCTCTAGTTGCACGCGTAGTGAATGAATATCTAAAATAAACTTAATATTTTATTAAGAATAATAAATATTTAAATATCAATACATTCAACACGTCAGTGTGAAATGAAAAACGTTTAAAATAAGACAAAATAAAAAGTAGGTACTTTACACTGAGGGCAACTTCACTACCTATGTAAAAATTATCTCATTACAAAGATCCAATGTGGAAAAGAACTTAAGATCCAATTTAAACACCGTCCCACACGATACTCGATTAATAAAGCATGACGCCAAAATGAAATAAAAAAAGAAGGAAAAAGGTAAATGGATGGTCTGCTTCAAGCGTCCCTCTTTGTAATCAGATCTCTGACTGTTGTTCGGAGTAGAGCTTAGAGCGATCCGTCGCGATAGCCCCCGACACTTACCTTGAGCGCGTCTGCTAGTGCTGCTCGTTTGTCGATAAAGTAATAGGGAATATTTTGAAATTTCGTGGCACTTTTACATCAGTCAAGTTAGATATATTATTATTATTATTTATTTGTTTATCCTCGCATCGGAACGCCTTGCAGCAATTACACCAATGGAGCACTTAATTCAGAATCGACTACCGCAGTGGAGTGGTAGTCATCGCAGGAGAGGCGCGGCGGTGGGTCACGTACTCTCGCTTCCTCAGCATCAAGCCAGCGCTCCTCCAGAATTCCACATGTACAAAATCCCATGTCGAACACATTTGGTAATAAGGTGAGTATTGATAACAGATTGTACACAAAGAATAATTTATCTCCTGCGAATAGATTTTTATCAAAATTCAATTAAATATATCATTAGAGTAAATCAGTTAACAAAGTAACTCAATCTATCACTTATTTAATCGATATATTTGCTTCATACAGGTGGAAAAACCTAAATAAAAAAATATTTTTTGCTATCGCTTAAAGAGGGCTATAATAGTAGAGAAAATAAAAAATATGGTTAATTTTATTGATGAGAGGGCAGGAGACATTGTACCAAAAAGTATGACAGGCAGTGGTGAATATGTACCAGAAAACGTTCCTTTAAGGTAAACTGATTACTTGGTGAGGATAGCGGGAAACCAATGAATACTAGACGCACAGGATCAGACTTTGTGATGATATTTAAGGGACGCCCGTTTCCAACATTAAACTGTTCTTTTGGATGATTGATATGAAAAAAGAAAACATAACCTAACATCGTACGAATAACTAATTCTAAAAGGATTACTTAGACGTGTACCTAAACCAAAACGAAGACTAATTATAAAATCAAACCACGTTCTATCGACATCGTCCCGACTCTAGAGCTGCATGTCATGAGTGTTGATGGTATCGCCACGTTACGCGAAGCGCGCGATGAGACCGGTTGGCGACTAATCTCAGACCCTTTACTGCTAACATGAGGACGCTCGTATGTACGCAACTCACATTCTTAACATTTTCAATGAGCTTCTAGTGTACTTTTCTTTTGTATATCTTGTTACTTTTATGACAAGTTTTTTTTTTATTCTGTCTAATGGCTGGCGGCTCCATTTATTTAAAGCAATTTTTCTTTGTACTCGAAATTAACAAAAAATTGTAAAACAGGTTCTCAATAGGCGAACAACGTAATAGATCCATCAATTTTCTTAAATCGATTGGCCATCGAGAAAATATTATTTTTAAGACATCAATAAGGCCTATTTTTTAGACATAAATCACTTGCAACACTTAATACATGAGCTATTGTCTATTAAACAAAAAAATCTAATTTAAAAAACCTTTCACACTTAATCCCTCGCCCCAATGGCCCGTGAAGTTATTTATTACTGCAGCAAGAATGCATTTTAATTTGTTTTACACCATCAACGATATTAACGTCTGGCGCTCCGTTGTACTCCATCTTCATAGAAATATCTTTATGTGAATATTAAACGTTGCCGCTTTTCATTTTAAGTACTTTGAAATGATTGTTTGAAAACTAAATATTTGTATAATTATAATATATGTTTTGCATTTCTAAATGAAACTCTGCTTGAATAAGAGGATGTTATGGATAAAGTGGAACCTAGTGAAACCAGTAAAGCTGAGCGTGGACTGAGTAGTAAACATTGAATGAATAATGAATCTTATGTTACTGTGCTGGATTTTGACGTTAAGACTGACACCAAAATAGCGGTTGAAGCAAGCAAGTGCACTGGAGTGGACAGATGTCGTTTTGGTTTTGGGAACAGTCATCTAGGCGAAACAGTTGTGACCAGAACTGTTATTGCCAAACTGTTTACAAGACATACTGATGATTGAAATGAACACAAGAACACTGGCTAAAAAGAAATAGTTTCTTGGAGTAAACCAAATCATTGAAGCAAAAATACCACCCACATCCCCACCTTAAGAATATAACTTGTACTTTAGCTAGGATTACCTAAGGACATCGCACACTTAGACTTTACCTTTGGATTGCCAACAACCATACTGCCTTCCTTGAAACTGGTAAAGCAGAAAGCCTAAACAAGATTAAATCCGAATATCTAAGCGCCAAGTTGGTAAGCGAAGTGAACTGTAATCTCAACAATTAGTTGGCAAAACCTAGTTGGGCAATTGTCGCTTGAAAATAAAGTTGCCAGTTGGATTCGCTCACATTTACTGCGAAACAACGTTGAATATACCGTCAGTATCGGCCTTATTCTTATAGACACAAGTGCCAATTTTGTAGCAAGTGATTTGCATAAACAAGATTGTGAATCGCTAACACGGCTTAAGGGATTTTGGATTTCCACTTTGATGCTAAACAGGAACGTTTTGAGTTTGGTTAAAGGAAAGTTCTATCGAAAACTATTTACCGAATAGTTTGTCTAGTTCTAAATTTACAGTTAGAGATGTTTTGAATAATATTCTAGGACTCGATAATTAAATGACCATTGTTTGAATATTAAATGTCAATAGTCATTGAGTCAAGATTTTGAAAGTTCTACGAGTAACTATAGGATTCTTGTCAATTTCTAAATTCAGCGAAGAATTAATGTTCCCCAAGTTTTCAGCCTTTTGATCTGTTTTATTTAAAAGTTTTGAACTCATAATTAATTATTATATTAATAAATATGTAATATTATTTATTAAAGGACTATTTATATTGCAGTTTTAATTACATTTTAGCTTTTAATAAATTATATACTAAAATATAAATTCACAAAAGTCACTTAAGTATACCAGTGCTTTTTTGGTTTAAAAATATCAAAATATCTTCCACTTTAAGTAGAGCAAGAGTGAATGTCAGATTTTTACTGACTAAAACCCACCATACTGTTTCTTCAACTGCCCTATGCGTGCCAGAGTCACGATGAACCTTTTACAGCCCTATATCAGCGTAACAACATCTCCATAAAACTTTTCAACTCGGAATTAAAATCAATAAAACTGAACAGCTCAAAAATATCGTCATATCTTCCGCTCCATATCCTTACTACAAAACTCACACAGTATTGGAATATTCGAATATCTAAAATACAGACCTATTCAAAACTTGATCATACTGACTCCAAAACTTTTCCATGTGAGAACTCACAATGGCGTCGGTAATTTCTCCTGATTCCTGCAAACTTGGTCCCCGCACTCGATAAGAGTAAACCAAACAAGTGTATAAATTAAATCGAGAAGTTTCTCTGTTGCGGAATCAGACGCCTCTTGTGTTCCTTAAATATGGATATCGTGGTAAAATGTTTTCAGGGACCCGTGGTCAATAATATCAAACGGATTTTCAATTTTATTGATTCTACAAATTATAAATTATTATAGCTTGCACGTATTGTCTCACTCCTAGGCAAAGGTCTCCTTTAATTTTTTATGGTTCATTGTTTTCTTTTTTTAATTTTAAGGAAGATATCCAGGTCGTCTTGCCATCTGCTTCGTTCGATATTACAAATATAACGGTAAAGTAAAAAAGTAAACGATCCTTTATTCTCTTACTCCTTACAATTTTAAACAAATTTTTGTTAGGTATGAAAACCATATTAAAATATATTTGTATTATAAATTTTATGCTCTTGTTTTCATTATAATTATAATAATCTCGTTTCTTCTACTATGGTTTCGCTCTACGCTTTTCAATACCATGCTTTCTGCATTTATGGTCTATAAGGTCTGGCAATGATTGCTAGCAGAGGTTTGATTGCCCTAATATCGGACATTGCCGTAGCAGACATGTTGCTGGCTATATTCGATAGTGTATGTGTGTGTGTTCTGTTTTATAATTGCTATATAAGTGCTATTGTTTGCCTGAAATGAATGCTTTTTATTCCTTTTTTTTATATATCTCGCCATCTTTTTCTTTATCTCCCTTGCTTTCTTTTACCATCTTATGGGACTCATTCTGTTGCCTGCTTTATCCATCTTGTGCTCTTCGATCTACACAGATGCCCTTTGTTGTGAGGCTTTACTTTACATGCATAAGTTTTGTTTACCTCCGTATTATTAAGTTTTTTACTTTTACCGATTTCCTTATGGCCTTTGATTGTTCTCTGATATATAGCAATTTTATCTTCGTCTTCTTTTGTCAACGAACATGTATAAATAGGGAGCCGACGTTAAAATTATTATGATGAAATGACAATCCGATTAAACCCACGTCCGTCAATGTTTTTGTTCACTTCTCCTATAAAAGTTTGCTGTTTGCTTCATTTCTCCTATAAAAGGTATTGTGACATATTTGACTTTTATTATTGCCTAAAGGTCAAATATGACACAAAAATAACATCAGTGAGGTTTTCAGAATCGTCAATTAAGTGATAGCGGGCAGGGCACATTATTTGTAGAACGGATGGGCGATAGAGCCAAATCTAGAGTAGCAAACGCGCACCAGAAGACGCAGAGTTGGAATGCCTCCTACAAGGTGGACCAATGACCTGGGATTGCAATAAATGCGAGACCTAGAGATCTTTCTCTGTGGCGACACTTGGAGAAGGCCTAGAAAAAGAAAAAAATCAGTTGAAAATCCCAGCTGAAAGACGTCCAACAGTGGACGTCTTTCAACTGGGATTTTCAACTGAAATTTTTCTTATTATCTATACTAATATTATAAAGACGTAAAGCTAGTTTATTGTTTGTAGGCGGTAATCTCTGAAATTACTGCTCCGATTGCTAATATTTTTACACCGATAGAAAACTGCTTTATTCCCCATATATTATTATGCTATATTTTATGTGCGCAGCGGAAGCCGTGGACAAAAGTGCTTGACTGCGATCTCACCTGATGAGATTAACAATTCTGTCAAATTCGATTAGAATTGAAAATTTTAGGACTCCTGCGAATACTTACAGACAAAGTTCCAATATATCCTATACGGAATCCTCAAAGAGCGGTCCGCAACGGACTATAAGGCTGTATGCACAATCAACGTACATTCACCAGTCATCGCCAAGGGGCAAGTCGAGTTACAAATTCACTTCTGTCAAATGCGAAGTCTCAACTTTGGGACCGAGTTAGCGCCAATTTGACACGCCCTAACCCAATAACATACAGTTACGTGTTATAAAGTTATTACTAAGATTCCATTGGTATAAGTTGGTTTACATTTAGTGGTTTGCTTAATAAACTTGTTTGTTGGTATGTGAGCAGTGGAAGTTATATGATACTCCTAGTATCGTGTAGGTGTTATTGAAAGGCGATAATATAACATGATTTTGTTATTGCTTTTATGATGTTGTTATTCTCAACGTAAGTACTTGGTCTCTTTAATATCTTGAATGATTGGATTATGTATTTTTTTTTAAATTGTTAACCAGGATATTGAGACTTTTTCAGAAAGTACTCATCATCATCATTTCAGCCGATATACGTCCACTGTTGGACATAGGCTTCCCTCAAGTGTCGCCATAATGATCGATCCTGTGCGTCTGGCATTCATCGGTTTCCCGCAACTCCCAAGGCCTTCCTCAAGGTGAACCAATGACCTGGTGAGAGTTGCGGAAATGCAATGGATGCGAGACGCACGAGACCGTTCCTTGTAGCGACACTTGGGGGAGGCCTATGCCCAGCAGTGGACGTCTTTTGGCTACAGTCATGATGATCATGATGATGAGCTTCTGCAAGATGCTTCAAACGCGTGTAAGTAGGTTTACCTATGCAAAATTTCGATTCCAGTTCATCCCCTTTAGTCATAAATGGTAAAATTTTACACTCTTAGTCTTAGGAGTTTTGTTTGTACATAGATGTCTCAGTCAATCAGTTTCCCCTTTTATATATTTAGATTATGAAAGCAATCTGTGAAAATGTATTACATTTTCAAGAGAAAATCATTAATTTGTAAATATTTTCATTTCCCAAAAGTAAGGCACAAATCCTTGACACCCAACTCAAGACAGGAATGCTAAACATTGCAACAGTTAATGTGAGGGGTCTAGCGACCTTTCCGCTCGACGAACTATGCTAAAGGGCTGACGGAGGATATTGATATGCCCTCAGAACAAACGTACACAAACATTATTCAATGTGTTACGCCCACGTTTACATATATTAACTGAAAAGATTACTAAGAGAACTCGATTGAGAGTCGCATTGACATTTCCCCCCTCGAAGAGAATCGAGTTCCGATTTGTACATACATCTGTACAATTTAAATAACCTTGAAAAACGCTTAATTGTCGTTCGTACACGTTTATGTGAAATTTATTTGGCCAAAAATTTTGTTTTCTATATCTATGTTTTTCGTAGAAAAATCGATACAATCAAGTTTTTTTTTTTATTTTTACGTGAAAACGCGCTTTAACCCCGCGCGCGAGTGGTTAAAGCAAATGGATGAAGAGTTTGATGTGATTATGGACTTTTGTTCGTTGGTGACGCCTTTTGCCTGAAATAAGCAAAATTACTTCTTGGGTATAACGGAAGGGAGTTTGACTTTTACTGACTATTAGTCAGTGTTCCTCCAGTTCCACTTTTGGGCTACGGTAAATTCTTCAAACAATTTGCAACCCTGGGCCTGGCAGGCATAGCCTCAACTGATCCCGTTTATCTTGCTAACATATCTTTGAGGCGTACGTGAAACACAATGCAATGTCAACTCGGGCTAGGCAATTGGTTGCCTAAAATCGAAGTGCTACTCTCAAAGTCTAGGGTGTCTCCGGTAGAAGCTGGGGCATGAGGCTTGTCTCCACCTCACGGTTTATCTAAACACTTGCCAAGACCATTGTTTTTTTGTTTTTAAATGTATTGTGATAGTAGCTAAACGCGAGCACGTTTAACTACTACCTCACCTGATGGGAAGTGAAGATGTGGCCAACGAGGGAGCACGCTTGCTTAGAAGTAACCTATTAATTTGTTGCCAAACTGTTAACAATTTCATAGTTACGCTTTGTATTGTTACTGATCTCACCAAACAGGAGAACATTGAGTCTTCTTGATTGCAAAAATATATAATAATAATAATAATATAATAATAATATTCCACAACTATCACACAACGCCATCTAGTCCCATGCTAAGCAGAGCTTGTGTTACGGGTACTAGATAACTGATAAACATACTTATATATTTCTAAATACATACATTTTATAGATAAATTACACCCAGACACAGAACAAATGATAATGCTCATCACATAAACATTTGTCCTGGGTGGGAATCGAACCCACGACCTCCGGCATAGCAGTCAGGGCCACTAACCACTAGACCAACAGGCCAGTCAACAAGAACACATTCAGTCTTTCCTAGAATCAGCCTTTTCACAAGAACCTATCAGCTGCAAATTGGGTTTTAACCTTTATTTTAATTAAGAAAGTGTAATTACGAGTTTCATAATTAATTTAGGTTCGAAGAATCGAATAATGTATTGATTCTCTGTTAAGGTATGATTCCGAAGTCGGCAACAAGCAGCAGTGTTGTTGCCGCAGTGCTGCCACACATTACCACACTGCCTACATTGCTGCCGCGACATTGCTGCTTAGCTCGGAATGTGATCTCATATAAGCTTATAGAAATTGTATGGGGCCCAGTAGTGTCGCGGCAGCACTGCTGCGGCAGCCTTCTGCGTGCAGCATGGTTCGGAATCATACCTTTAGCTTTTAAAGCTGCTAACTGTAAGTGTTCCACGTAGTGTCTGTATATTTCACCAAACATGCTAATAAAATATAGTTTGAAATATATGCGAAACCCAAAACACGTGTCTAGTATATTTATGTAAGCGATCTATGTATAAAATATCATAACTGTCTCATGAAAAATCACAAAGTTATAAGCATGTTATATCAGCAAAAATAAATAGTTACCGGGTCATCCAGGAGACTGGAGGGACTGAGGAATTGTTTCGCACTTGCAGGAAAGCTGTTTTCTGGCGCCTTATGAACGCTATGACCTGCCGTAAGCTGTGTTAACTTGGTACATTTTTTTAATATTTAAGGGAAACAATATTAAATGGTGTAAAAACTATTGGAATCTATTCAGTTACTGATTCTGAACAAACTATATTCGGGTTTTGCACAAACTTAAAATAATTGTGTATCTATGTAAACTAAACTTCAATTTCACTATTACAGAGGGTTAAACTTGTCATTGAAACCATTAATAGAATTGTTTTAGTGTCCATACAGTTTCTACGTTAATTCAAATGCTGCAAAACAAACAGTTATCGAGCCTCCCACATCTCATTTCAATAGACAATTACAATTTGCGTGGGATGACCGCGATAGATTTAGTGCCCGATTTTAATCCATTTGGAACACATTAATGTAGAAACAATTAGATTTATCTCTTTTAATTGTGTTTTTTTCCTCCAAGAATGTTTTGTACGTTACTGAAGAGATTACATTAGAAAAGTGGACATTGTATGTTATTAAAGAGACATTATGTTAGGAGTGTAGGCACAAAATACATACATAGATACATTTGATTGAAACATGTTTGATTATTTTTAATCTAATCAATTTAATTTAATCTAATAATTGAAACTTTAAATTGTTTTAAATCAATTATTGTTTATTTTATATCCGATAATAATTTATATCAAATTAACATATTTGCACATATCTAAACTACTATGCAATTACATAAATGTAATCTCTTTTTACAAGCTTTTATTTAATTTCACCTGTCCCAATGTTTGTCTGTCATCAAATCTTGTAAATTAAATTAGACCCATTTCCCGGTTACCGATTGAGCTGAAATTTTGCATGCATGTGTAAATCAGATGACAATGCAACATTATTATGGCATGGAGCTGATCTGTTGATGGAACTGGAAGGTGGCTATATGAACTTGGTAGTTAAGCTTGCAATGAAAAAGTGATTTTCATTGAAAACTTGTTACTGGGTCATGTTGGTCTTTCTAATAATATTATCTAAATATTGCGATGGTCAATATTCTTGATATCGTTTTCAGTTCTAACTTTTCCTCTCTCTTGTCTTGCTTTTAAGTTAGCGATATTATCATGATTACTTAATGTAGTTTCATTCATATAATGAGTTCTGATTTATCTATATATAACCATATCATATGTTTATTATGCTATAGTCTGTCTTTCAGTACTTAAGATTGTGACTCATCTTGTTGAACTTTTGTCCCGACTTGGCACCAAATAATTATGTCAGTCTGGACATTCTTGTGGCTTCGTCTATCGTCTCGGTCATCGATCCGTCTATCCTTTATCTAGTATCTTTCCACTGACTAGGACGTTCTTCAAACTGTTAAAGGGTATTTGCATGATATTGACAATAATGTACACCATTTAGTTGCAAATTGTAGTGCATAGACGCTTCTCTTGATGTAGTAACAAAATTATAATTTTTTTTGGGTGGGATTATACTAAATTATAATCTATCGTTTGTGGTGGAGCAATAAGAAGTGCCAGATTTCCACCAACTACAAATGAATCTTGTTTGTTCAGTTGTTTTCTGTTACAACACCATGTTTCCACACTAGCCTTTGCCAGCGGTTTCACTCGCGTACATAAAATATATAGCCTATTGCAATCAGGAATAAAGCATATATATTTTGGTGAAATATTTTCAGCAATCGGACCAGTTATCATCATCATCAGCCTTTTTAATGTTCCCACTGCTGGGACTCAGACCTCCTCTCTAAGGAATGGGCCGTAATCCACCACGCGGGCCCAGTGCGGGTTGGTGAATGTCACATGTCTTCGAATTCCTCACGATGTTTTTCTTCACCCTTTTGAGAGCAGTGGTGATGAAATAAACTACACAAATCACACATCGTACCAGTACTTTCAGAGATTACATCTTACAAACAAAAAAAAAAACTTTGCCTCTGTAATATTCTTAAATGTAGATAATAACAGAATTATATTCCCATCAAATAATACATCTCCAAGAAAGTTCCGCTAGTAGGGGCAAATGTAAACCTGGGAAAACTAAACATTCGATACATATTATTAAGATTCACTGATTGGATCGGCTGGAGCTCCCCTACTGAAATTTGCCCTCTCACAGTCTCTTTACATAAAATTTGCATTATCGATTCCCCGTATACATTCTGTAGGTAACTTTGGTAGAGATTATACGGGGTCTACTTAGTTCTCTACTCTACAGCTCAATAAATTTGCCCTCGTCATTGGAATATTTTCGCTGGAAGGTGCTTCGAACTTTATGCCTTTGGTTTACGATGTAATTTCTTTTTTGTTTTTGTATATTGGCGATTACTTTTCTTTGTGAACATTTTTTTCATTAGCGGGAAGTAATATTTTTTTTATGAATTAAGACGGATGAGTACTTTTTGTAGATAATAATATTGCCTCTATGCAATATTATTAACATCTGCTAATATAAAATTATTTGATCTCAAATCCATATTATTTCATATTATACGAAGTGTAGCGTTAAATGCGCAAAACCTCAGACACCCCAAATGATTTTTAATTTAATTGACCTAATTCTGTGAGAAAAAACAACATTTATAAAAATTTAAAGGTTTTGATATGTGCAGTTTCAGTTTGTTTAAAATTACCTAATATCTGCGTTGAAATAAGAACTTTTATTATCCCGCGTATGAGAAAATTTGATTGGACTACAACTATTTGTGTTTGTTTCCCTATTTGAGCAGATTTGCACACGTGATGGCTTGACCTATTCATAAATATACAGGGCGACCTTTTTAATGAAGATGTTTTTGAAAAATGTAACCTATATTAAAAAGTGGTTTAATTGATTCTGCTCGTTATTCTGATCAAACTATTTTCAGGTTTTGCGCATTAAACGTTACACGTTGTATAAACGTAGATATTGATACTATTGAGCTGCATATACACGCCTTATAAGGTATCATGCTTGACTTAAATTCTATGAATTAGTCAGTAGAAAGCCAAAGCCTTAACGGTATTGATTTTCTAGTGCCTGCAATAAAAATCAATACAAAATCTTCCAAAAATACAAGCTATAATATGTCCTAAAACTCAAACCCGCAACTAATTACCAAAGCGCCACCGTTAAATTTGAAACTTCCGAAATTCCTAATTACTTTTCCACTTATCGTGGTATAACCGTTGACTGCCGTTACTCACCATAATCCGTGGCTAAAGGTTGTTCAGCACAGAACAAAGCTGCCGACGGAGTTAAGGGTATTACCAGACATGCCACTTTTAACACGAGCGATTTCGCAACTTCTTAAACATCACACTGCGATTAGCAATATCGCGCATTGCAGCAATTGCTTTGATAATGTATTCAGTTTTTGTAACTCGTCACAATTGGAAGTAAAATTTTAGTTTGATGGGCTGCTTCCAAGATCGTTCGACGGTTATCGTGGCTTTGGAACCTAAAGGACAACTAAAGTAACACAGGCGAATTGTGGTCAGTAAAACCTGGTATTCTTCTAGCTCCATCCAGGGTGAGACGCTAAAAAAATCATCATACTTAATTTGATGTCCGTCAAACTATCGAAAGGAACTAAATTGATGATTTTCGATACTAATAACTCACCGTGTTATATTAAAGGTTCATTTTCAGGTTTATGTTCAGGTATCATTGTCTAGTTTTTTTATTAGAATTAACATAAGTTCATTGTTTATTTTAATCTTGTACGTCAATTTTAATTTTGTATGAATTGATAAAGGTTGACTCGTAGAGAATGCCTTGTTGCATTAAGTCCATCTATGTAGCACTAGTACTGCTGTAAATGACGTTTAAATAAATAAATATAATCGTTAATACTAAAAATGGTACGTCTGTCGAGGCTCTTAGGTATCATAAATCTACTGCTAATCCCACTCTCTGGCGTTTAGGTCATAAAGATTACGGCTAGCAACATGAAATACAGCTGCTTGCTTAGTTTTTATAATGTTAGTGCAATAATGTACTTGGCATTGCGGACTTGTGGTCGTTTCATTTAAAATGGCTATTAACAGTTTTCCGTCGTTAAAGTTAGTGTCTGTTAATGGCTATAACGATTATGGAGGGCATGATGTATTGGAATTTAAAATTACCATGTTGTATTGATTGAAATAAAATGTTTGATATTGTTTCAAGGCTATAATAATAATCCCATCGTCGTATCTCTACGTTGACGTCGTGGTGGGGCTTGTGTGCTCCAACATGCCCTAGGTCTGTATCGGTAGAATTTCCTTTACCGTAACATACCTAGGGTGAGGGGCCAGACTAAGAGAGATAAAATCCGCAGGGCAGTTTTGTGGCGAACTGTTGGGTATTAGCGACCCCACGGACCCGATCTCCCGGGAGAATTCCTGTTCTTCATCTCCGGCTTACCTTTATTGGCCGGTCGTAGTGAACACTGACGAGGAACAGAGCTCCCACCTCTCTCTTGCCTTTATTGGCTGGCTTGAGTGGAGAGTCGCAAGAGCAAACATGCACGGGAGATGGATGCATAATCCAGTAAGGTGCTGGTAGGGATCTTGACCGTACTTCCGGGATTGTCCTGATAGCCGTGGTATGCCTCTCCACTCCTCAAGCGCCTCAGGATATGTTGCCCTCTTGTTGCTACGTCACTTCGTGCTAGCGGCCGTTTTAGGGGGCCCATTTATTGAGTGTGCAAGTCACCCCCTGCCTTTTATCGATAGATATTAATGACATTGTTCAGGCAGGGGCCATAGTCTTAACATAGCTCCATATTACCAGTCCACTTAAGACTCCAAAAATCATAGCCCTATTATTTTGTTTTTCATATTATGTCGCAATAGTTTTTCAAACCGGGGGTTGTCCTTGGGTGCACTAGTATAGCGCGCACAGGGATAATCGTCGGTTGGTATCACGTTCCATTATAGTAACCAAAAGGGCCTCTGCGAGTTGGCTTCGGCCCCTTGTACGCCTCTCAAAGGCCGAGGACCTCAGGGTCCTGAGATTAATAAACAGATGAAAATAATAATAATATTTTTATATTTTTAAATGTTTTTTTATGTGTTTTTTTAAAGAAATATTTAAAAATATAACAGAAATGTATATAGAATGAATAAATGGAATAATAATAATTGCCATTTATTCTCTCTTCACAAAGTTGACTTACAGTTAATTTCATGTCTCAGCTATATTCCACCTTGTGAGAGACTGGTGCCTGTTATAGGTTTTCGGAAAAAAACCTGTGTTACAGGTCACCAGGCCCCTTCCACAGCTAGAATTAACTATTACAGTGCAAGAGTCGAGATATAATAGTAATGAAAAACTACTTAGCTTAATGCAAAAATAGAATTAGTAATAACAATAATAAAAAAATAAAATAAAAAACCCTACTTTAGCAGAAATTATGTGTGTGTGAAGTTTGTTTTGTTTGTGTGTTTTGTGTTGTGTAGTCATCTAGTCATGTTGTAAGTTGAGTAAGGCTATGAGGAAGGCTATGAGCGTGGTAGCAGTAACTTGGAAAGATTGTTCGAAAAAAATAAAATAAAACTTGAACTACATTAGACCGACCCACACGTTTAACGCGCCTAATTTGTACGTACGTAGAACGATGTCGCGTGACGTCGCGTAGCGTGGATCAAATGTAGTTCTACAAGTTTAGTATCCATATACAATGTATGGAGACAAACGCGCCCAGAACGCTGATCTGGGCGCGTTACACGTATGCGCAGTGTAGTTCTAGCTTAACCATGGCCCTGGAACGCAAAGGGTAACTGAAGGAACACATGTGGGTTTTGGTCAATAATAGTCCGACACTCCCTCTCGCTCAACCTAAAGTGAAGAGTTATTTAATATTTTTTTTTTAACAAACAATTTTTTGTAAGGATTTTGTATTTTGTAATACATTTTCTTTTCATTAATAAAACGACTCTCGTAGCGAGCTTAGCTTGAGCTTGAGCTAGCTTTTACACTAATAAAACTAACTTTAATGTGATTTTCCATCAAAATATGCTATATTCTGTACTATCAACAAGATTTTTCTCAGATTTTCAGCTCATGGGGACTCGTTCTAACAAAAACAAGTTCTTAAAATATAATATGTCACCAACGGATTTACTGAATACAGTAATACGCCACACTAAGAGAAACGTGAAAAGGAAATCAGCTCCACTTTTCGTGTAGGTTACTAAACCTAATAAATTATTTTTTATGTTTTTTTTTTACTAATTTATAGGCATGATAAATATATAAATCCATGAAAAATCACAGTTTTTTAGTACTAACTAGAAACTAACCTGTCACCTTAACCACCAACGTAAAATCGGACGGGCATGCGGACATAGTGCACAGCTATAATATGGGTTTCTTTTTAGAACTACTCTACCCCAAAATACCATTACACACTGTCTATTTAAATGACATTTCTGACGAATTTCCACATTATAATAATAACTCACAATTTCTTACGTAAACTGAAAAACGGAACAAGCAGCCATATTTCAAAGTTAATAGAGTGCTTTATTGTTTGACGGAGAATGAAATTAAGACGAATTCGCAGAAACTGTTAGTAAATTAACAAGCTGTGACAGACCTTAATAGAGTGGCATAGAAATAGATGTTAAGACTTCTCCCCTGAAGACTCAATGCTCTATTGTACAGAAATTAACATAATTCTTGTTTTACTTAAAAGTGTCGACAGGCTATTGCAAATATATTCTATCATTCTGTGTGCCTGGAGAAAAGTGGTCATTATTTCGGTTTTTTATTTATTGAGGTGGGATATCATCAAATAACTCTTCCCGCTTTGGATGCAGCGAGACAGAGTGTCAGACTTTTACAGACTAAAATAAGTAGGTAGCCAGCCTTTCAGTATTTTACAGGATGCATTTTGGAGAGTGTGCGCGGGAATTGCACGACTTGATTCAACCATTTAATTTCTACCATCGGACAACCCGATGAACGGCGAATATCCGCCCTTACGTTTTTGAAACCTCTACGGTTCAGACCAAGCATTTTACCTCGTCATTATAACGCACACATTGCCGTCAAGCACTAGTTTATATCAATTTTAAAAAAACTACACTTAAATTACACAACGTTCATAAAATATAGGCTATATTTTGTCTACGTGATGTATGTGTATGTCACTCAAGAATAAAGCAGCTTTATATAGGTGTAAAAATTTTAGAATTCAGACCAGTACTTCCAGAGATTGCAGAAATACAATAATCCAAATATACAAATCTTTCTCCTTTAAAGTACTAGTATAGAAGTATATAATATTAGTTTGATTTAAAATCGATAATTAATACTGAAGTAGAAATACGTAAGCACTATATCAAATACAATCACATTATTGGATTTACTACTCGTAGTAACACTATTGGAGCTAGCTCTCAAACACTGAAACATATCGGTTTCACACCGTATAGGAGCAAATAATATAATAACGAAACAAGTGGAAGACTCGCAAGACACAAATAACTTGTGAAAGAATAACACGTGAGCACAACTAAATTCTCAACAGCTGCTGACCTCTGGGCTTAAGTCAATGATGTATGAGCACTGGAAGAGGCTACTGAGGAACTTGATATTGCAATATACTAAGTGATTGTGTAGGATGAGATTGCAGAGCTAAAGTCAATTCGTGGTAAAAATTTGAATTTAGAGAATTTTGAATATCGAAAAGTTTAGAAGGCTAAAGTAGCAGCTAATGGTTTATCAAAGAGATAAGTTGTATTTGCACTAATAGATACCATAAAGTATAAAATCATGTTGGATATTAATATGAAACATATGGTTCGGAGTAAAAGAAAGTGATATTTTCGTAAATTATCACCAAGAATATGGTTTTAAAAAACCCCTTCGCATCGTTGTTGACTGGCGATGTGCTTAAAAGGTAGTTGCCAAGCTGTATGGCAATGTTGTCTTTGGATCACGTGAACTGCCAACAAGACATTTAGAGAATTAGTGCATAGGTAAAATTAATATTACACATTAACAGTACATACATCATTTATTTATGTACATAAATTATTATACTGTATTTGAATAAATGTAGATTACATTAATTTTAGTTGAGAGACCTCCACAGCAGATATAGGTGTGAGTGACCAATTGAAACAAAAGAAGAAAAAAAGGACAGAAAAAATAACCAATGTTTTTGTTAATGTAGAAATAATGAAGATTAAATATAATTCACATCATAGAAATTTACCACATACATTACACAGTATAAATTTATTACATTCAACATGAGGATATACAAACGAAACAAACAACAACAGCCCATGTATCCTTCTAGTTTCCAACAAATCTTTGACGAGGAGGTATTGAAACGCTATAAATTAGCTGCCTTATCTTGCCGGCCATTCGCAGCACATGCTCTTGGATTACTCTCTTGTAAGGGGAATCTTTTATTTCCTGGCGGTGCTCTCAAACTCGAAACGAGGTTAGCGATGCCGATAGAATTTGCGAAGCTGTAATTGTGTTACACGATAAAGAATTGTTTGACGCAACTATGAGGCTTTCATGGAAGTTTTTCGGAGTTCCAAAGAGGTCTGACGTCGGAGAACAGGAGTTATGTTTCATTTGAATTGGGGGTTCTTGTTCAGTCTGTGATTTAGGAACGGAGACAAGAATGTTGAATGCTTGATATATAGATGATTTTGTAGGGAAAATATTTAGTTGAGGATTTATTTTCCAAAATTTATTTATTTGGACATCAGAAAAATGTTAGTATGACTTTAAAAGAATATGTTAGTAATGAATAACTAAAAGCCACTGGTAAGATTCCATACCAGAGGCCTGGTGGCTTACAGGTTGCAGTCTGCTTAGTAGTGATGCTGTGTTCTTTCGTCACGTGGCTATATTTTTTTTTGGTGGGAGCAAAGCCATCCGTGTGTGATTCAGCAAACATGCTGACGGCGCTGAAGAAGAATGGCAAATGAAACAACACCCTGTGAGCATTGTTAAACTGGATTCGCAAAGCGTCATAAGTCAGCATCATCTCCAAGTTGCCAGTAACCACACGCTTAAGATATTTGAACTGGTATATGCGTTTAAGAGGAATACCATTTACACATATTTCATTTTATGCTCCCAGAAAGGATAGATTGAGGTTTATCAATAGTGTGGGACTGTCCAAAAGAGTTACCCCTGAAACGCAAAGAAAAACTGAAGGAACATGGGTGTATTTTAGTAGTAAATGTCTGAGACTTGCTTTCACTCCATCCAGAACGCAAAAACAAATTAAACACTTTTCAAAAAAAGGTATGGTATCAATAGTATCTACAGTTAAATTGCACGAGTATTTTTTTTAGTAATAGGGCTAACACTTTTTTTTGCGACGTGGGCTATAACACAAAGGCTTTTCTCGGACGGACTTGGAAGACGAGTCCTTTTACTGACTTCAAATACCCTTAAATCTCGTTACCCTTTGCGTTCTAGGAACTGCAGGCACCGGCCCTACTGGGCCCCACGGTTAAGACACGGTCATAATATCATACAGTATTCCAACTTCATACAAACGGATGAAACGCGAGCTATACCTACGCGCCTCGGTCGTAGCATGGTCTCGGCAAGTAGACAGTCGCGGCCGTCGCAACTGTGCCGCAGTGACGAACGGACACGACGGTTTTTTTTAACAATAATCGCGCGATTATTTTTAGTTTGTATAATTCAAAGTAAAGACGTGGTATTTTATTATTAATAATAGTGGTTTATTGTACTATGTGTATGAATAATACAAAAAAAAAGCATTTTATTTAAATCTACCAATCAAAAAACTACACGCATTTTTATTGAACACTTCCTATACAATCCACAAAGTATTTTGTTTATTATATAAAAATAAGTATATTTACAATCACAAAAAAAAACGGAAACAAAGTAGACAAACGTAATTAGAATGCTGGAGGTGGGCAGCCCTATCGCATGTTTACGTACCGCGCGGCTGTAGGCATTTATTTCAAAAAGACGGCCGAGTTACAATACTGTATGATACTTTTACCGTGGTTAAGATGACTTTTTTTTAGGCACTAAACGTCGTCGACATTCATAGGGACAGGGCTGCGTGTCCTTTCGAAAGAGTTACCATCACGGTAAGTCTTGGAACGCAAAAAGAAACCGAAGGAACACAGGTGGGATTTAGTCAGAAATAGTCTGACATGCTCTCTCATTCAACCCAAAGCGGGACCCAAAACCAGCGTTGAAATAAGACATTATATAGATTGAAGGTTGTTTTTGACGAAAGCTCTGAAATAAAATATTGGCAAACATACCGAAACGTGAAATCCGAAAATTTTTAGCGATGCATCATTGAGTCCAAGCTCTAATAACAAGAAAATTGGTCACAGTTTTATTTTCTCCAACGAACATCGATATAAAATTTTGTTGTATTATACTTCCTGTTTATTAAAATTTTGTTTGCCATCTGCATTAACGTTAAATCTCACAAGCGGGGCGTCAGCTTAGGACCCCATTTTGTTTTGCCAGCGTTTCCTGTTTTTGCTGTGCACCATTTCGCAAAGTTCGACGCCTTATCTGCGAGACTAAGTTCTCCTTAATTAGTTTATTTATAGATTCTGATATCTTGTGGAGTTCCCGGGGATTTAGGTTGCGTGGTAAAAAAGTGGGATTGGTTTTGTGATTGTTTTTGTAAGTTCTTGAATTTTAGAGTGTTATTTTGTTTTACTTTTTGCTATGTCACGCGATACACTAACTGAATCAGTGACACAAATACTTACGTATATACGTCTAAGTGTCCTCGCACACGGCCTTAAAAAACGCCGTGATGAGGTGTGAAAATAGTCTCACCTTAAATTTAAGGAGGGAGTTTTAAGACTACCCAACGTACCTTGCGAATTCAAGGACCCCACTTAGAACCAGGAAGATGGGAAGGCGCCTCGTTCACGGGTGCGTGGTTGCTGTGTGGGCGGCCGGCCGGCGAGCTATCTTGTTCTGGTCAGAACTCGTGAAAAACACCACTGCCACAATGTCTCACGGCACCAGATGCACCTATTCCACGAGAATTGACAGGTTTTCAACAGATATGGGGTTTTTATCGCGGAGCGGTGTACATTCGACGCAATGCGAATGGCGGCGGCAAAAAAAGAGTGGACCTCTATTGGTTGTTCGCCAGCATCTCGCGGAAACGCTCAATTCGCTAACCAATGGGCGCTGTGGTAGTAAATATTGGCATGCGGATCATCAATAGAGACTCAATTGTCTTACTTTTTAAACTAATTAATGTTTTAAAAATGCGGGAAAAGTAACTAAGATATTATATTTATTCCTTAAAAAATATATCTGTATTTATAAAAGGCATTGAAGCTTCACCACGCCGCTTCAGGCTTCTTTTTGAGACGGCCTTTTTTTGTAGCTCGTGTCCGGTGGTACCGCCACAAAAAACAACCAGGCACATTACTTTGTGTAGTTTATTTCATCATCACTGCTCTCAAAACGGTGAAGGTAAATATCGTGAGGCAACCGGCACGTCCTTCTTTTTTGGTTGGCATAAATCATCCAATGACAACCCCTGCTCTTGGGTGGAGCGGAAAACCAATAATTCGAAGACATTTATGACATTCACCATTACAGACTGGGCCCGCGTGGTGGATTCAGGCCCATTCCTTCTCCGTGAGAGGAGGCCTGAGTCCCAATAGTGGGAATATTAGAAGGCCGACTATGCTATGTTAATAATAATACAATGATTAAGAATACTTATTACGTATACACGTCATTACAGTCAATAACAAATCGACACAATTTCAACGAAATTTAATTACTAATAAGGTACAATATTTATGTATATAATTAAAACTCATCAAGACGATTCATACGAACTCAAACTCGGTGGGGCTGTGTCGTCTAACTACCAAGTTCCTATAGCCACCTTCTGGTTCCATCATCAAATCAGCTCCTTGTCATAATAATTTTGCATTGTCATCTGATTTACACATGCATGCAAAATTTTAGCTCAATCGGTAACCGAGAAGTGGGTCAAATTTAATTTACAAGATTTGATGACAGACAAACATCGGGTGAAACTAAATAAAAGCTTGTAAAAAGCGTTGAAAATACTTTGTATGTTTCTAACAAACGCAGTCAATCAAGGCTCTCCAATAGAATCGATATTTTCTAAGGCCGTAAAGTTAAATATTGAAATTTTCGGATCGGCAAGGTGTTGGGAATGCAAATTATGTTTACATTGACAATGTTGTCAAGCCAGTCAACATTCTAGGGTAAATTCGGGACGATGGTTAGATTATGTTAAACATTTGGACAGCGTTTCGGAATAAATGGAAAATTTTCAGTTATTTTTGCATTAGATTATTAATTGGAAGGAGCTTTGTTCCTTTGTTGTCCTTTTATTGGATTTAATAAAAATGGAAATAATTGTAACGGTGCTTATTGCTTTTATAGGTATTAGACTAGCTTTTGCCGGTGGTTTTACTCACATAGCCGGAAATAAAGCAGCTTTCTATAGGTAAAAAAAATAGCAATCGATCAGTACTTTCAGAGATTACCTTCTACAAACAAAAACAAACTTTATCTCTTTATAATATACTAGCTTTTGCCCGCGATTTCGCCTGCGAACATCAAACATATGGCCACTCAGAAATAAACTAGTATTATATCGGTGAAAAAATTTTAGTAGGACTAGTACTTTCAAAGAATACCTCCTACAAACAATGTGTAGTTCTAGGACATACCGATTTCTTCTTTTTTTTTTTTTTTTTAATATTACACAACTATCACACAACGCCATCTAGTCCCAATCTAAGCAGAGCTTGTGTTATGGGTACTAGACAACTGATAAACATACTTATATATTTCTAAAAAGATACATATTACAGATAAATTACACCCAGACACAGAACAAATGATTATATGCTCATCACACAAACATTTGTCCTGGGTGGGAATCGAACCCACGACCTCCGGTATAGCAGTCAGGGTCACTAACCACTAGACCAACAGGCCAGTCACTCAGTCAGTTCCTTTACCGTTTTGAGAGCAGTGGTTTATATTTACACAAAGTAAAGCACCTCGCTGGTCTTGAACCCATGACGTACTTAATCGTAAGTCGGGGAGGTTACCACTGGGCCACCATTACTCTCACTGCTTTTATTTTCGGTTAGTAAAAATCATCCAGATGGCACCCCCCGCCCTTGGGCGGTGCGAGAGATAGTGTCAGACTATTACTGACTAAAAAACCCACCGCGTTCCTTCGTTGACTTTCATACCAGGGCCAAGCCTCCTATCAGAAAAAGAGTTGTCCTTGAATTGTCCTTGTCCCCAGTGTGTACGGTTGCTGACAACTCCTTGAGGCGCGCGGGAACAGTGCGCGCCGTCGACGACTTGGGCTCGGTCCGAACAGTTACCGGACGGTCGGACAGTGAGCTACCCACTACTCTCACAGCTCCTGTAATGGTTTGAAATAAACCTATATAAAAATGAAATGAACATATCCGCAGGAGAACTAAGGTTGCCGACATTATTTTTTTTTGTCGACGGGGAAAATCATCTTTGACAAAACCCGATTACCCCCACGAGGGCACGGCGATGCTCCGCCCAGGCAGAGCACACCTCGACGGTGTGCTCCACCGTGTTCTCCGGGCGTTGCGCACAGTGGCGTCTCTTCCGCTTGAATCCGATGCAGGTACCTCCCGAACTTGCCATGTCCGGTGAGGACCTGCGTCATGCGGAAGGTGAGGACGCCGTGAGGTCTTTCCAGCCACGCCTCAAAGAGGGGACTTACGGCCATGATCGTGGCGTGCGCAGAGGTTGCCGACATAGCACGAAAAATTGCCAAAATTAAGTAGCAATGGGCAGGACATATTGCTCGCAGAACAGATGGCCGTTGGGGCTGAAAGGCGACCGAGGCGAGGAGTAGCGACATCGTACCGGAAGACGCAGCGTTAGAAGGCCTCTGGAATCTTATGGATGCGAGACGCACAGGATCATTTGTTGTTTCACTTGGAGGAGACCTATACCCAACAGTGGACGTGTATAGGCTGAAATGATGATGATGATGATCAAACTTTAATTTATATGGGCAGTCTACTTTTACTGTAAATCGATGCAGCTCGGAATTAACCAGAGTGAAAATCTCAGTTGAAAATCTCTTTATGACGTAATTACTATCCAATTTCAAGATAACAATAATTACTTTCGTTTTAAAACGTTCGTAAAACAAACACGGATGAACATGATCACAGTTTTCCTCAGTGAAATATTTTAAATAGCTACTACTTCCAACGAAAAGGGCAAGTCAAGGAACACAGGTTGGAGGTTGACTTTAGTCAGTAAAAGTCTGACATTACCTCTCACTGCACTGAGAGTGGAACAAGTTATTTGATGATACACAGGTTTATCTGCAAAACACTGACAACCTCTCAGGACTATGTTACTTACATCATAAACAACAACTTTCGTTCTATGACTTTTAAAAATGTATCATACCTATAGGTTTATTTTAGTTTATCAAATTTTCATACAAAAATAAAAGTATTTAAATTCTACATTCTAAATATTACGAAGTGTACTCGAAGCAAGCGACAGTACAATCAAGTAAGTAGAAAGGAGCGGGAAACGGGTGGCGGGGGAGCTTGATGCGCTTGCAAGCGTCATACGAGCCTGAAATAAAGAATTATTATTAGAACAAAATACAGAGTTGAAATGTGTTAGATAGATCAACGAAATCTTGAAGGTTTGTATTTGGTTGAACAAAATTTGTTGTTTATGATGTTAGAAATACAGTCCTACAGGGTTGTTATTTACAAACAACTCTGTATAACTTGTCCCACTCTCAATAAAAAGGTTTGTACAGTCGAGACGTTATTATCTTCGTCAATTTTTAAATTCGATTCTTTATCATGTTAGGACACATTCATCCAACTACACGACAGCACGGCACAGTAGCTAAATGATTGGCTGCTACACTACGTGTCGTGAGTTCGATTTCCGCCACTCCAGAACCTTTCAGCCCCGACGCCCATCTGTTCTGCGAGCAATGTGCCCTGCCCATCGCCACTTAAGTTTGGCAATTCTTCGTGCTAGGTCGGCTACCTTAGTTCCCCGGCGGATATCTTCATTTCTGATTCGATCACGCAAGAAAACTCCGAACATAGCCCTTTCCATTACCCTTTGGGTGACTTTAAGGCTTCTGATGAAACCCATTGTGAGCGACTACGTTACGGAGCGAACGTTGCCCAACTGAGTTGGATTCGATCATTCGACGAAATAAGATCTACGCAACTGGACTGTCTGTTTGAGATAGACATATTCGTCAACCACTTCGAGTCCTCAACTAATATACAACTATAATATTATACAATGCGAGTCAAACTCGCGTTGTATAGCTTACATCACCGTCATATTTTTAAGCTAAGCAGATCGACTCAAATACACATACAATTTTAAATGTGTGTCTTAGTTTTGCAAGTGGGGCGCGTTACTGACTGAAGCACGTATTCCAGGTTTATCATATGATATTTACAATCGATAGATAGATAGATAGATAGATAAATTCTTGAATGCGGGCCCGTTATCCACAAACGGAGTATCCATCTGGGCCGACACATTATTCGCCCGGAGGAGATTAAAACTCTTAAAGCTAGCAGTATTCTAGACTTCCTGGAAAAAAAGAGTTACTCTAACAAGGTGGCGAGTCACAATAGGTCTTTTAGGTCGCAGTGACTACATCTCCTACACTATGGGAGATGCATAACCCCTTATCTTCAAAATAATAATAATAGATAAATTCTTTATTGTACGCGATACTGAATCAGGAAAACAAATTCCTTCTATTGTATAAGGAGCAAACAAAAATAATCTAGGGATGAAGTTTGTTGTCTAAAGATGACGAACCTATTTTCACTGAGACTGTACATAGTCTAGTCATCACAAAATCATGTCATATTGATTGAATAATGAATATATCAGTTCCAATATACTGAGGTAAACAAAAATATTTCATATTCGACGCATTTTAATAAGTTATTATTCGTCAATATGTTTTCAAAGTATATTTACCAAGTTATCTAAGAGAAGAAAATAAACATAGTAACGTATTATGTATGAAAACATTATTGAATCTTGTTTGTACATTCATGTAGAATACATACTTAAGGGTGAGCTCTGTTGACTGTTCTTATTAAAATATTGTTTGTCAATCTTTGTAAATATATTTTTTTTATATATATTTGTTAAATAAATGATAAGATGTTTCGCAAATATTAGAGTAAATCAAGAAAAATTAAACGGTAATAAATGTAGACTTTGTATACACAATTTTTTTTTTATGGACCTGCCATATTTTATCTCTACCACCAACATTTGACTGGTGTTGAATGCCTAAGGCATTAACTCCGCCATTGAACCTTTGTGTTGCATGAAGTTTGACGAACATTATCATATTTTTAGCAGCTACGATATTATTTTAATTAAGTAAACTTTTTAAATTGTTTAAGCTCACTAGGTGGCAACTGTCACTGTAGCATCAGGGGCACTCATTAATTCCTCCAAGTGCAGGTGTATGGGCACTTGGGGCACTCTAACTACGATAAAACACAGAAAAATATCTAAGTAGTAGACGTAGTGGCTAATATATATTAAATCTAGCTTCTAATAGCGACTTCACTTGCTTGAAAGTAAGTTTCTTACCACAAACTTTGGACTTCTGTTTCATCCCACTAGGGGGTGAATCTAGGAAAATCCTCACCTAGGTCATAAAAGGAAACCTTGTGCAAAATTTCAGGCTCCCAGTTAGAGATGTGCTGTGGCCGGCAATATTACCGTGAAGTGGGAATATTGGTGGGAATATTGCCCGCTGTATGAATATAAGTGGCAATATTGCCAGCAATATTCCCAGATTGCCGGCAACGGCACATCTCTACTCCCAGTAGTTTTGGGTGTGCAATTATATGTCAATCAGTCAGTTTTTTTGCTATAAATGGATGAAGATAGAAAATATCTTTAGCGTTAAAACACAGACCACAATTTCCACACGATACAATCCCAATATTCCCAAGTCATCGAAAACACGCGAAGCATCAAGAATATCAAAAGAATCTCAAAGGAGAAGAACTATCACAAAAAGTATATAAATTATTTGAAATTGTGTTATAAAAATGTATGAGATTTATAACTTTATTGTCGTACGGTATTGGTGACGAGACTCGAGGGCCATTCGAGCCCTCAAACATGCTTGGAATTGCGATCACGAGATTTTCGTATTAAAAATAGACTTGAGACGATCAGACTGATTATTCCGGAGTGATCGTTTGGAGATAGCCTTATTTGTGGAGCTTCGTTTGTAATGCATTTGTTTTGAGCCCCTCAAGAACACGTGTGTAAAGTTATGTGAAAAGTGACTGAAGCCAGCTTTTGACTACAGAATATAACATACTAGCTTTTATCCACGGTTTCGCCCGCGTTTATTCATATATTTTACTCTTTCTCCCCCTTTTATCACTTTTTTTTTAAAACATTAGCCTGTGTTAAACATTAGTCCATTTCCAGGGTCCCAACTATCTCTGTACCATTTTCATTATACTACATTAGAATGATTAAGGACATTAATAAAACAAAAATAATTTAGATATAACATTAATTGCACAACTTGAATATAAAATTAAGAGACAATTTATTTTACTAATCACAATAGCAATTAGCTTATATCGTAAGTCCAAATAATAACATAAATATATTTTTATGAAACCAATCAATTATGTAATTTAAATAATAATACAATGAAGATAACGAATTAAAAACAACTACAAAATTAAAAGAATGTATTAATTATGTAAATAGTTGGTTTTCTAAGTCTGTTTTTGCTTTTAATGCCATCATTATGCCTACGAAATAGACGTTAAAATTGGTTGAATAGATAGTAAAAAAGGTTTCTTTAAAAAACTAATCTTAACGCAAAAAGAAGTCAAAATATTTTATTTCACATAGGCCTAGATGGGCACTTATAAAACGTCAGAAGCTAGTGCACGGTTCCAAATTGGTCGTTTTCTATGGAGAAGAACCGGCAAGAAACTACATGGTTACTCTTTTTAAAAAAAGTGGTAGAATTATGTACGAACAGTGTAGACCAGTCAATAAAGAAAAAAGAGAAAAGAAGAGAATAGATACATTGTGTAATTTTTTCACCACCGCTGAAAAAAAAAAATCTAGTAAATACTTAGGATTAAAGTTACATAATAGGCCAAGGAGGCCTCATCATCATCGTCATCCGAAAGACGTCCAACGTCAAGGAGGCCTATGTAACGTTAATCCTAACTATATACCTTAACAGTCGCTTACAGAAGCCAACGTCAATTACCAAAATAATTTAAAGAATAACACAAAACTAATTTATTTTGATTGATTGTAAAGTATCAAAACGTTGCATGCCTAAAGTAAAATGATTAATGGACACGCAGATGTTTCGGAGAAAACTTTACAAATTGTAAATCTTGTTATGTGAACGACTGTGACAATTTTAACTGGTAATTTGAAATTTTACATAAAATAAAATAAAAACCGGTCAAGTGCGAGTTGGTCATTTATGAAGGGTTTTGTACTACAATATTAATATCGAGCAAAAAGTTGTTGCCGGAAGACGCAGCGTTGGAAGGCCTCCATCAAGGTGGACCGACGACCTGGTCAGGGTCGCGGGAATCCGATGGATGCGTGACGCACAGGACTGGTCGTTGAGGCGACGCTTGGGGGAGGCCTATGTCTAACAGTGGACGTCTTTCGGCTGATATGATGATGATAAAAAAGTTGTTTTGCCAAAACCAAAACCTTAAATACCTATTTAATTAATTTTTATTTAATTATTTATTTTTGAAGTGAATAGAATATACAACTAAATATTCTGTGAATATTTCAATCGTTTACATGTTATGAAAATCGAGCAAAAAAAGGAAAATCACGTCAGTTTTATTTATGGGAGCCGCCCTTCCCCTCCTTTTATTCGGTAGTTAAAGATCATCCAGATGACCTCGCCCGCCCTTAGGCGGAACGGGAGATAGTGTCAGACTCTACTGACTAAAAAACCCACCCCATGCCTTTCATACCGGGGCCGAGCCTCTTTTTCGGAACTAGACCTTTGTCCCCAGTAGGCTTCCACCCAGCTGGGCCTCCATGATTGCTGAAAACTCTTTGGCCCTATTTTTTTTTAATTCTGTTTTTAATATTTGTTATATAATGAACAATATGATGAACTACCTGTGCACACGACTTCACGTGGTTGTCTAAAACTAAACTGCTTTGCTGAGTTCAGTCAATACTCTATTGTTACAATCTGGACCGGTATAATATAACACCCTGAATATTAATTTTTTCAAGGACAAATGTTTGTGTTGAGCATGATCATTTGTTCTGTGTCTGGGTGTAATTTATCTATAATATGTGTGTATTTAGAAATATATAAGTATGTTTATCAATTGTCTAGTACCCATAACACAAGCTCTGTTTAGCTTGGGAATAGATGGCGTTGTGATAGTTGTGGATTATTATTATTATAACATTATATTAAGTGTATAGATTATGAGATATGTAGATGATGATATACATTATTATATACCATAAGTCTGAGTAAACCTTGTATTGATCTGTATTAGCTGAGTTTTATTTATTTATGCTAAATAACCTAGGCTCTAACTTAATTTCAGTTAGCTGTATCAGATATTTGAGCACTAACTTTGAAGGTTAAGTTATCGTAAAAGGAATATTATAACAAACTCCAAACAACAGCAGTTGGAAACAAAAACTTTATCATAATATACAGTAACGAACAAATCTCGATAAAAAATAAAATGAACGAAAAAGTCTTGGTTTTGCATTTCAACCGCAAACGGAGAATATTTGTTTAGGCCTAGTTATAAATATTATGATAACGCATGGAAATTATGCGTCACTTCAGCAAAAACCTTTCATTCGTCCTTGGTGTGTTCAATATATTATATGCGTAGACTGTACCTTGAGTTAAGACTACCACATATAGGCCAAGCTTTTATATTACAAAAATTCATCAAATATTAAAAAAAAACAGACTTTTACTGACTAAAACCCTCTCCTACGTTCATTCTTTGCCTTTCGGCCCCGGGGTTCAGTTTCACATAAGCCATGACCCTAGCAGGCTTCGACACTGCTGGGCCTGCGGTTTTGCTGACATGTCAAAGCGCGTGAGGAACACTACGTGTCGTCGACAATTCGGGCTCGGTCCGGACGGTTACCGAACAGTTACCGGACGGCCGCAAAGCCAGACGCTTGTCATGGTTTGTGTCGATGTGTTTCCAATATTATACGCGTAGCTTAACTCTAAGAGTTTGAGTTAAGGCTATCGCATTTTTGGTAAAGCTTTATATAAGAGAAATTCATTAAATGTTTCAGGCAGTTTTACAGATTGGCCTTAACAAGCCCTTCTACGATAAACAGTCAGTCATTAAAATAATCGTTTTAAATTTAGTGGTAGCCACCGTACATAGGTATCCAAAAAACCCAAGTGATTTACGAAATGGTACCGAAATTTACCGGTAAAAATAACAAATATTTTAAAGAATTGTTTATTGTAATTCGTCTATAATAATACCTACTACCTGATTCATGAAATAACAAAATTCTCACCATAGAACTTATTTACACATAAATATCTTAATAAAAATAAATGGTTTCGTTTCAATTAGTGTGAGTTTATTTGATGAGAATCAAAGAAAAAAAAAAGTCTATTTATGTGTAGCAAAATACTCAAAACGCGATAAGAACTATAAGTTGTCTCATTTTATTGGTTAGATTAGGTATAATACGTCCTCTTTTACTTTGACACCACAGAATTTCCTACCATTTACTCACTTAAAATATATAAAAAAATACCTTTTTTATCCAAAATTCAAATCTAATGCCTAGTCGGCGTTTTAGCTATCAAAAAAAGATGAAAAAGCCTTTAAAACTGTACCTATCAATTTATTGCAGCTCCTATCAGCAGACGACGACGAAACTCAATGAAACAGTCATAACTACCCGTAATCAACTAGCTTTTAACTGCGAATTAAATTCACCAGTCAGGCAGAACTTTAGAAAAGTAGCTACTCAGTAACCGTACCTGCTTGTTTGCATAATACTAATACAGGAGAAAATCTTTTCATCAGCACTTGCATCAAAATCAGCAATGTTGCGATGGGGTAGAAATTACTTGCTGCCAGGAATATTTCCAAGGTTACAAAGGAAGTTCTTGCTCCTTACTATGGCCTTTACAACCAAGACACAAAAAAAAAACAAGACTGAATCTAAAAAGGAACCTCCCGAAACAACCGTATCCAGTGAGGACCTGCGTCTACCGGAAAGTGAGGACGCCGCTGGGTTGTGACAGAAGCTGTCTCCATGAGATTCCATTCAATTCGAGCTCTATGTAACCAAAGAGGTCACAAGTAGCTTAGAAACTTTTGAGCATTTGAATGATTTGTGGTGCGACGATCTGTCTCATTTTGATCAAAAATGGCGACCTATTTAGTTTGACACTGCAATTATTATGGGGAAACTAAATTTACTGTTATTAATATAGTTTTACTGATGCATAGCGTTGATGTATATTCTAATTCCATTTAATTAAATATATAGAGCAGTGGTGGCCCAATGGTAACGGCCTCGACTTACCATACTTGGTTGTAGCATTGTAGGTCGCAGGTTTGAATCCAACCAGGTGCATTACTTTGTGTAATTAATTTCATCACCACTGTTCTCAAAACGGTGAAGAAAAACGTAGTGAGGAAACTGCAACACGTCCTAGAACCAAAACTTCGAAGACTTGTAACATCAACCAATCCGCACTGGGCCCGCATATTGGATTAATGGGACTCAGGCCTTCTATCTGAAAGAGAAATTCTAGGAAGGAGGCTAAGTCCCAATAGTAAGAACATAATTTTGACTGGCCTGTTGGTCTAGTGGTTAGTGGCCCTGACTGCTATGCCGGAGGTCGTGGGTTCGATTCCCACCCAGGACAAATGTTTATGTGATGAACATAACCATTTGTTCCGAGTTTGGGTGTAATTTATCTATAAAATGTATGTATTTACAAATATAATAAGTATGTTTATCAGTTGTCTAGTACCCGTAACACAAGCTCTGCTTAGCATGGGACTAGATGGCGTTGTGTAATAGTTGTGGAATATTATTATTATATATTATTATAAAGCTGATTATTCTATGGTATGCTAATTATGATAAACAGCACCATAAAACTTCTCCATTACCCAACAATGATCAACAAAAAGTCAAACCGATATATACCAAAATACCTTTTATGAAGCAAATATAATCAGCCGACGTTGAGGACGCCCAAACTCAATGAAACAGTCATAACTACTAGTAATCATCTAGCTTTTAGCAGCGAACTAAATTCACCGGTCTGGGCAAAACTTTATACAGAGGCGGTAACTTTGTTCCATTTCCTAACTGCAGATGGTCAGTGGCCGTTAAATTTGGCTGCCTAGCGGTATAGAGTGTTAGGATTTGGCTTACTCGTGTAGATTTTAAAGGTTTGGGGGAGAAGAATTCGGGATTATTCTTTGGGAATTTTCTGTGGAGTGTTAAAAGGGTTCCGCTGGTGACATGTGCAAAGCATTCAGATTACCTACTTTGTGTAATTTATTTCATCACTACTGCTCTCAAAAACGGTGGAAGAAATTATTGTTAGGAAACCGTAATATCCTAGAACCAAAATTATGGCCCATTCCTTCTCCTAGAGAGGAGGCCTGACTCCCAGCAGTGGGAACATGGTCTAATTATATTATACTACTAGCGACCCGACTTCGCTAAGGTGCAATATTATACATATAAACCTTCCTCTTGAATCATTTTATCTATTAAAAAAAGACCGCATCAAAATCCGTTGCATAGTTTTAAAGATTTAAGCGTACATAGGGATATAGGGCCAGAAAAAGCGACTTTGTTTTATACTGTGTAGTGATAATGGTAACTGGTGTCGATTTCAATGAGAGTTTATTGAGAAGAATTGGATAAAACTAAGTGAATAAGTATCTTTATCGCAAAACAAACAAAACAGAAACCACTCACTCAAACGAAAATCTCACAAAAAAAAAAAACTAAACTAAAATACAACACTCCTGAATTAGTTTCTCAACAAGTCAGTGGAGCTACCTTGAAGCGGCGTGTTCTATTAATTATTAGTTGGCTGAGCTTGTTGCGAACTTCGCTATATCGCGCAATTAGCGCCCTCTGGTGGGATGTTGGTTTTTATCCGTACTTCACGAGATACGGATTAAAGATGAAAGTTTTCTGTCCTTTTTTGTGGAAATGTGATTGAAAATCTGCTTGTTTTGGCTGTTCTATGAGGCGTTTGTTTTTATCGTGTACCGATACTTATTGTATCTCTACCTGCTACTGTGATGGTGTCTAATTACTGTCCATTGGAATATCAGATGGCATTTTTCTCTGCAAAATAATGATTCGCAATTGACGGAAATCTCTATCCTCCAAGCGCAATTATTAGATAAAGGAACAAAAAGAAGTGGTTTGGGACTAGATTTGGTGAGTAAGGTGGATGACCAAGCAGTTCAAACTGTAATTATTAGATTTTCACCTTGGTGATCGCTCAGGTGTGACAGAGCGCGTTATGTTGGTGAAAAAAGATTTTCTTTTTTTGCATCTCACGTCGATTTACTCAAGTGACTGTCAAATAATAATTACGCGTTTAAAATGGCCGATACTTTGGTGAGAGTGGTCAAAAGATGTACAACTACATTTCCTAGCTTTTATTGATGGATGCATCTATCTATAGAATACAAAAGAATAAACTTTGTTGCACTCCAAAATAGTAACATTTCACAGTAACTTAAATTTATGGATACAATGCCGGTCTTATCGCTGACAGCGATATCTTCCAGACAACCTTGAAATGGAATATAAGAACTTAAACTATCTACATTTATCAAACTATTGATATTAAAGTATCTATGTTTTAGAAAAATTAAGATTAATTTTAAATTACATCATAACACCTTTACAGACGAATCCATAGCAATATTATAATTACCATATCTTAAAATATTTTTTTTTTATACAATAAGTTTACAAGTTCAAACTTTTTTCCAATAATTATTTCAGCGTTTTTTGTCCAAATATACACTTCAATAGCAATTTATCAGTAACAATACGTATGGCTCATGATAAAAGCGCAAACTTTAGGAGATTAATCCTAGCAGATGGCCAGGAAGATAGCCACTGTATAAACAGCCTACCTACCTACCTACCAACTACTTCTATTACACATACATATTTAAACCACCTCTATGTAGTAAAAGGTGACCAATGACCCTCCAGTCGCTTTTTATGACCCTTAACTTAGTTATATGAATAAGGACCACCGCAATCCGGGGCTTTATAGGCATTCAAATTTGATTTAAGACTACATACTAAATGACTTCCTGTAGATCCTTTAGACCTTCATGTAAGTCTTCAAACTAAAGGCTATAAGGTGTGATTGCTCATTTAATCACATCGGGATTGTACAAAACATTAATTTCAAATGTATTTTCATTACAATTGCTCATCGAATCGTAGAACTCCTTACCATTCTTGCTTTGATCCACACGATACTGACCAATGTTAGCACTGACTGAACAGATCCATTTAAATCTGTATGGTTCCTTCCTCAAAAGTCCATCTCAGACACTAATGTGCTTGGTTCTCATATGATTTGGTCATTACTTGTCTTTTTTTTTTGGTGGGTAAAAATCATCCAAATGACATCCTCTGCCTTTAAGAGGAGCGGGAGATAGTGTCAGACTCTTACTGAGTAAAAAACCCACTCCGTTCCTTCTTGCCTTTCATACCGGGGCTGAGCTACTTTTGTTTATACTTGATGACTTTTAACAAAGACTATTTCGGTGTTTCTTCTCAGAGTGGTTAGCTACGAAACACCGGTCTCATCTAATATCAATTAACGAAAAAAAGGACGTATTTAGAAGAGTTAATTTATAATCTATTTGCAAATTTTTCATCATCGACATCAGTCTTAACTCTTCAATCGTGATAATTAGAGATATAATAGAAAGACACTGGGTGCGCAAACGCCAGCTTTCGTTTGAAGTTTATCACTAAAAGTCCCAACCTGTAAACGCAACAAATGTAAGAAATATAAGAATCCAAAATAATGAGCTTCGTCAGAGCTTTTGTATGCAATTCTGTAGTTTTAAGGTGACGATCCAGTAAGCGGCGGCGATGTAGTGAGGCGAGCAGAGCAAACCGAGGACTTGTAAAGGTAAAGGAAATGGTGGTGGTTGACGCTTTGTAGCCGTTGAGAAAAAGTGTTGCAGTGAGCTCCTTCAGCTAGCTTGTGATATAGATTGTGGTGGGATTGCTGCGCCCTAATTGTGATAATTAAGCTAAGTGTGGTCTGTAACTGTGCTTACATTGTGTGCAATATATAAATGAGTCTCGTTTAATTTTTTGGTTTGACAACAGTCCCTGAAAAAGAGTTCTTCTGGCATAACGCTGCTTTGTCGTAATGACATCTCTCTGTTACTGTCTTCAAAAAAACGCTGCTTAAAGCTTCATTTTGAGGCAGCCTTTTTCTGTGGCTCGTGTGCGGCGGTGCCGCCACAAAAAAAGAATAAAGCCGTTTCGGCCTCGCGCGCTTCAGCTGTTTTAGCGGCGGCTTCTAGTTTTTTTTTTTTTGTGGCCGCTTCTAGCGTTTTTTCGTGGCGGCGTTTTTTTGAGGCCTGTGTGCGAGGACAGTACAATAAACATTTAT
The DNA here is from genome assembly GCA_949319445.1 of Mythimna lalbum. Lineage (NCBI taxonomy): Eukaryota > Metazoa > Arthropoda > Insecta > Lepidoptera > Noctuidae > Mythimna > Mythimna lalbum. The sequence goes on along the minus strand of OX439356.1, from coordinate 2,264,245 downwards.
CAACCAAATGTAAAACCATTAAAAAAGCAAGAAACTACGAACCAAACAACAAAGGCCTTGGATATCGGTAGACAAAACCTTTACAGAATTGACTTGGCCACTCGACCACGAAATGTAGTTAGTTTTAACCGGTGATAAAGATTTAACTGATTTCGGCCGGCTCTTTTACTGGCTTTCCTGCTTCGCAAAAGGTGAAGACCTCCTATTCTCGCATCGACCCATAACATGAATCAGAGCCGAACGTGAGAGGTCAACACTCAAACAAAAAACCGCATAATCGGCTGATTGAACAATCAGAGAAAGTGCGACTGTAAATATCTACAGTTGGTCCAAAAAATTAATATCATCCTCGAAATCTCCGAATTGTGACGCAAAAGTGTCGCCTAATCTTTTTGTTTTACGTAATACGTCTCGAACGTAATTCTCAAGATACGTATTGACAGACGCCAGCAATCATTTTACGAGCTCTTGAGAATCTACCGTTTTACGATTACGTGAGTCGACTGGTTACGATTGAGGAGTTATCGGTTATTGTGGCGAAATATCGGTTTAATGTATTGAGGTTATTAAAATTTATTTCATGTCGCGATGTGTCTGTATCTCGATATTGGAGAATAGCGAAAACTTAACTTTTCAGCCCTCGCTTTATGTAGGAATATATAGGAAACTAGCTGCTCCCAGCGGCTTCGCCTGCGTGATAGCAGAAATATATCCCAAGGAAACATACTTCCGGGATAAAAAGTATCCTATGTCCCATTCCAGGACATGGTCCATCCGTGTACCAAGTTTCATCAAACTCGGTTTTGCCATTTAGGCGTGAAGACGTAACAAACAAACTCACTTTCGCTTTTATAATAAGTAAGGATAACGGAAAGTTTTGCTTATTTTCGATATTTACAGATTACTTTATGAAGAACTTCTTATTTAGGTTCTTTGATAAATATCCTATAAATAAAACGTTCAATATTTTATAATCTATGCGGACTCCGATTGGGGTTTGAGTCATGAAATGGAATTTGTGGCCGTAACTAGAAAAGTGCCACACTTTTATTGAATAAGCCCCACCTGCGTTTCGTATGCTTCAGTTGTCTTTTGTGTTTCTACGCCCTGGTGAGTTTTTTCAAACAATCCCGCAGACTTTTTATTTTTTATTGACGGTGTGCAATCGTCAGATAACGTTCCTCGTGCTGGGAGAGAGGTAGTGTCAGACTTTTACTGACTAAAACGCTGCGCAATTTTATTTTATTTTATTTATAGGGGAAATCAAACAAGAATAAATAAGAAAGAAAGAAAGAAAGAAAGAAAACTATTTATTTGGCATACCCACTCGTAGATACACACAATGTAGTAACAACATGTAGACACTAATATTTTATGAAAGAAAGAGACAACTAACAATGTGTGTCTCGCGGTGGCGCCAAATAGGTCCAGTTCAGCAAAAATGCCAGACAACTACTAGTTGCCTGACGCTGGTTTTCAACTGAACCTTAATTCGAGTGTACGGTTGAAAAATTGGTTTATATTTAGGTAATCAGTTATTAGTGTTGGTTGTATGGTAAATAATTTACATATTATATATGTTTATCTTTATGGGTGGTAAATAATAAATAAATAGATGTTAAGAAAAATAAATAAATAAAAATAATAAGTAAATAAATCTAATCGTGCATAATTCCACGTGCAAATAAAAACAGGTTTCGAAGCGGCTCAATCTCAACACACCGTCGTCAGCTTGCACAGAGCAACGGTACGCCAATTCACTATGCCTAGGGCAGCTAAGCGCGACGGACGAATTGCCAACAGCGCGAAATATAATAAGAATAAAATGAAAACTTGTTCGTAACTTCGGGTACTTTGGAAATAAAAAAACATCGCAATGACATAATACATTAGTATCTTAATGTTATCTATCAGTTAAGTGAATTTTAGTGTTGCAGAAAGGTGAGTGTTGTTTGTTAATAGTGATAACTATTTGATTGAATCAAAGTGTAAAGGGTATGTGTATTTAATTTTTTTTAATTTTTTTAAATAGTTTCGTCTCACAATGACTGCCGTGTCACCAGAATGAGTGACGACGGCGGCACGGAATGCAAGTACCGGAAGCAAGTAGGCCAGACACATAGGGTAAGTCAACATGAAAATATGTAAATAAAGCAAATTTATTATTATTTAATCTACAAAGTAACGTGTCCTTCGTTTCTCACAGGTCTCCTAAGCACGCGGGAACACAGACCAGGTGTCGCAGATGATGCGCGCACCTCCAGCCTGCAGACAGAACGAGATGAGTAGACAGCGGTGCCCAAGGAACCTTCGTCACCCATCAGCCGTAGATATACATAAGCTGTTTTTATATCTTTGCGCATCCAATTCAACACATGTCCTACGAATGTCAAAATGTGTTAAAACCACTGTAGACAGTTCATATAAATGAATGAAAATAGAATAGAATGAAAATAGAGTATTACATTAACAAAGGTGTTTACAGATGTATTCAACTAAACCTTATTTTTTATGGTTCAGGCAGGTCCATAGTACTCAATACTGGATGAATGTAAACGAAGCAAAGATGGTAACAGATGGCCTTTTTGCAAACTTTATTATTAGCTCTTATCTAACGACTAAAAACTCACCCCTGTTCCTTCGTTGCCTTTAATACCAAGGCCGAGTTTTCCTTTCAGAAACAAAGCTTTATATAATAATATAAAACCCTTAGCCCCAGTAGGCTTCGACCCTGCTGGGTCCCTTCTTGAGGCGTGCGTGGAACAATGCGTCGCCAACGACTTGAGCTCGGTCTGGACAGCTGCCTGGACGTTCAGACGGGGCGCTGTCCATTGCTCGCCGCCTGCAAGCTCACGCCCGCCTGGTGCTCCTCCACGCTTCAAACCATGGTCTGTACCAAGGCCTGGCGATTATAAGATACCTAAACTTCATTGTACCCTTTGGGAAAGCGGCGTGAAAATATGTAGTATGTGTATGTATGCTCCCTGTGATGCTGTTAGCTTTTGCCAGTATGAAAGCAGTAAATTATCCTAGAAGAAAATACTCTCTAGATAAAAGTATGAGTCAGTACTTGATACGGTCTACTAGAATGCCAAATTTCATCGAAATCTATTGTACCGTTTGAGTGTACTCCACAGAGTAACAAACATACATACATACAAAGTTTGGCTGTTATAATACAAGTGTGACTATAGGTTACATTAAAACCACATAATCCCATTATCTCGGATTTGTTGGAAACTAATATGTTATTAACCCTTCAGATACCGTCAATTAGAGACACAATAGTAAGACAATAGATGCGCGGCCACCGGTGGTCGCTTGGGGATTCATGAATTAATAGCGTACATCCGGGAGGTTCAGCATACTACTTTAGCTATGAAAGTACATACTTACGGTTAAAATTAAATTAGCTTGTTCCAAAAAACCACATGAGAAAACTTTCACATGCAAAATCTAGTCTTCAGCAATCTTTGCAATCTAACAGCAATTTTTGTTTTATGACTATGACATTGGTTCAGCAAATTTTCATACAAAAAATAAAAAGATTTCAACTAAACATTCAAAATGTTACGAAGTCTATGCAAAGCAAGCGATAGCACAATAGAAGAGAGGATCATACGCGGGAGGCGTAGGTGAGTACAACAAAATAAAGAGTTGAAAATGTGTTAGATAGAAAAACAACATTTTAAAAAGTTTGATCTTGGTAAATGTATTATGTTTTGTAAAAAGTCATAGAACAAAAGTTGTTTTTTATGATGTTAGTAATACAGTCCTGCAACGTTGTTAGTGTTTTACAAATAAGCCTGTATATATAAAAAGAGAAATCAATTGACTAACATATCAACGCACAACTGAAAATACTGGACGTAGGAGTGTGAAATTTAGTAGTACTGTAGTAGTATTACGTAGGCAAGAACTAAGAATGGATTTTCCAAAATTCACTCCCTAAAGGGTTGAAACGGGGGTCCAAAGTTTGCATGGAGAAACCTAATTTCACGCGGACTTAGCCTCTGGCAAAAACTAGTTCTAATATAACTTTTCTTCTTCGTTCTCAATAACATAATTATTTAATATTTATTAGTATACTTATTACTCGATGTTGTATTATTATTAGTAATTATTTATGATGTGTATACACTGACAGCCCTAAATCTATCTCTTTTCGTTTAGTCCATCCAAAGGTTGTCTGTAGGAGATCGCCCTGTGTGGTACGACTGTCCGCTTGTTTTTATAAATGTTTGCATTGTGTTTTATTAATAAATCATACGAATATAGTTGTAGATTTAATTATTAAAACTTTGAATTTTAAATGTTTTGATAATATCGTTTAAATTCATTTGATGTTGATTAATCCTCTTGCCCGTATGTCAATAATGTACTCGTATGTTGAGATTGATATATTTTATATTGACCACACTTTGTTTATTCGCAATGATGCTTAGAAAAAACTATACTATACTATATCGCATCAGGAATGAAGATTTCCACAGAAAACCCAAAGTTGGCGACATAGTCCGTAGAATCACCAAATTTAAGTGGCAATGGGCAGGGTACATTGCTTGCAAAACAGATATATTATAGATCCGAAAGATTCTGGAGTGGCGACCACGCACTGGAAGACATGGAAGGCCTCCTATAAAGTGAAGGTTAGGTGGAAGGATTGTTCAATATGGCGACATTTGGAGAGATCTATATCCAACAGTAATATGTTGTAAAAATGATAATGATGAAGATCACTTTACAACAAATCGCCTTGTTGTCTAAATAATCTAAGCAAGAAAATTCAAAAGGTTATGATATCATAGCATAGTCGAAAGAAAAAGAAGAAGAAAAGAAGAAAAACATTTTATTTACGCTAAATAGACGCATACTTAAAGCTAAAAACAAGCATAACATAACATCAGTGTAATGATGATAATGTAATCCAGCACGCGGGCCCAGTGTGGGTTGGTGGATGTCACAATCAAGTCTTCGATTTTTTTTAAAAGTTAGAAAGAAAGAAAGAAAACATGTTTATTCCGCCTAATTAGACGCACAAATCATATAAACAAAAAAAATGCCTGCCAGGCCATGTATACAGGAATTACATGTATTGAGTAACAATTTTATTTACTCTGTGATTGCAACTACACCATAGACAAAAGAGTTGTGCATTATTATATCTAGCCCATACTATCCCACTGCTAGGCAAAGGCCTCCTTCGATTCCTTCCAATGTTCCCGGTTTTGAGCTACTTTTTTCCAAGGAAGACATCCAACTCCATCAAACCGCATTAGACATGCGTGATGTCTAACTCTCTCTACGATGATGAAGAACAACAAAAAATTATTGTAGGTACATAATTAACAAGGTTAGTTTCGAGAGATATCTCAGCCCCGGTATAAAAACACGAAGGAACGGGGTGGGTTTTAGTCAGTAAGAGTCTGACACTATCTCCTGCTCCGCCCAAGAGCGGGGGTTGTCATTAGATGATTTTCTCACAATAAAAAATAATCCATCAAACCGCATTAGACAAGCGTGATGGGTTAAAAGTCAAACCCTCTCTATGATGATAAAGAACAAAAAGTTATTGTAGGTACATAATTAACAACCCTGAAATAATAATTCTCCCCTGTGTCCACCACTTCGAAAGTCTGTGCTTGGTGCGAATTCTCCGATACCTAGATTGTGTAAAATCCTCAATGGCCGCAGTGACTTAATAGATGTACACCATGATAATGTAAATAAATTCCTTCGAGCTTTTGTAAATAGTCCAATGGCGATTTAATTTTAATTTTAAAATTGATTCTTATTTTTTTTTTTCAATGTTCTCAATTTATTATTTTATTTTAATTTAATTGTATTATTTATTTATACTTAATCATTATAGCTATCTTATTGCAATAATTAATCAATCATAATTGAATCAATTGTATCATAATTTAATTACTAATTTTACATGCCAAAGACTTTGTTTTTTTTTTGTGTGTTACTGTTGTTTTCTTTATTAATGCTTTCAATTGTTCTTATTTTGTTTAAACTAACTTCTATTTTCAATATTTTAATTTAAAAAAAAAATAAAGCCGTTTTTTGTGCATGTGGTGTTAACCTGTAATTAATTGTTACACTTGTAAATGTTACTCTAGTCATTAAATCAGAAATGTGTGTAGTGTAAACAGTTGTTGGTTGACCTGAATAAATAAATAAATAAATAAATAAACAACAATGAGAATGTTACCTTCAACAAACTCTTGAAGGTGGTAAAGTTGAAATATAATCTATTTATATTGAAAAATAAAGCTTGTTTAACAATGTTTTAGTTCTCAGAAATAATTAACGATTCTTCAAAAAGCCTCATTAATGTTGGATGTTCGCTTGTAAATCCTAGTTATTCTCAAGTTTTGATGGAAATTGCCTGAAACTTATGCACAAACTGCAAACACGTTACGTGTATAACGTCAAGTTGACCGTAGAATACATAATGCTTGGGTTGTGCTTGCGTACTATGTGTGTTTGTTTAAATCTCGTGTTTGAGCGGTAGGTGGCGCTGGCGTTGTCTTATACTTTGAGATAATATTGACAATGCGTGATTTCATTACCTAATTAGACCAACGCAAGTTGGTTATTAGGTGTCCCCGCACACGGGGCTAAAAAAACGCTAGAAGTGGCCTTAAAAAAAAGCTAGATTCTGCCGCAAAAAACAGCTGAAGCGCGCGACAGATTTTTATTTTTTTTGGTGGGCAAAAATAATCCTAAGACAGTCTCCGCTCTTGGGTGGAGCGGGACATAGTGTCAGACTCTTACTGACTAAAAACCCCACCCCGTTCCTTCTAGCCTTCATACCGGGGCTCGAGTTCCTTTCGGATAGCGACAGCTTGTGGCCGGAGATGCTTGAAGTGGCTTCAAGCGTTTTTTTTTTTGGCGGCCGAGCCCACATGAGCCACAAAAAAGCCGCCTCAAAAAGAAGCTTGATGCGGCTTTTTTGTGGCTCGTGTGGGCTTGGCCGCCAAAAAAAACAGTTACAGTTCCAGATGATTTTTCATAAAGTAAAAAAAAAATTAAGAAATCTTATAATCTAAGGATTGTTCTATACTAAATGAAGCAGCAATTAGTATTACAAATATTGGTGTAAGGAAGAGTGGGGAAAACGTAATCTAATAGCGGCAACGACACATTACAGTATGTGCTAGAGATTTAAAAGGTTTTGAGTTTTCTTAATTTTGATGTAACACTAAAATCATAAGTGAAGTTTTTAAATTTAGTTTATCAAGATTTATACTGCATCCGTCGTCATCAAAGAATTGGAACAATTTGCCTCCTCGATTATAATGTAGGCGTCTGTAGGACTAGTAAAAAGGCTCTTAATAAACTAGTGCGCAGGAATCACAGCCAAGCACTGGTTCCTTTGGTCCGCCAGAAACGTCAATTGAAACATTACTAGAACTAATAAAAATATAATTGTTACTAGATATAAACTTAAATTAATTAACCCTTCAGATACCGTCAATTAGAGACACAATAGTAAGACAATAGAAGCGCGGCCACCGGTGGTCGCTTGGGGATTCATGAATTAAAACTAACTTAAAAAATAAAAATAAAACCATAAAGAACTAAAAAAAAAATGGCAATTTAAAGTAAGGCGTCGAAAAATTCCTCCGCATCGCTGTCGACTGGTAATGTACCCAAAAGACTGGCGGCATTACCACGCGGTATGGCAATGCTTATCCTTTGACCGAAGTAAAAGCCAGCCAATAAAAAAAATTGGTTAAGTAGGTATTTCAAAAAAACATACAAACAGCCCAATATAGTACCTCCTCCTTTTTGTGAAGTCGGTAATGAAGCGTAAACTCACAATATGTCAAATACAAGAGAAGGGAGATTCCCAACGCGATGAGCATGAACTTGTTTGACATATTACGATAAAATAATACAGAAAAATTCATAAATTTTAATCGGAAGTTTTAACGAAGGAAAACTTATCGGAGTCGAAGGTGCGAAACCAATTGAAAGTTCTGATATTCCCGGAATTTTCATCGAACCTCAGTTACATAACAGTTATATACCAAAAACAAGTAAATCCAACCCAAACACAATCGACATACATCCGATAAACAATCAATTTCAACCGTCCTCCATTCAAACTGTAACAATTCAAATTAAAAACCAAACTACAATGACAACTTGTAAAACAATACACCATAGACAGTAATCAATGAAATTGAACTTTTTCGGCTTAACCCGTTCAACCGGAAATAATCTATTTCAAACAAACGGATCGCCGGACCAGGGTTAATTGAAAACTGATGAATTTCATCAGCTTTTGTTGGAACCGGCAGGTATACCCTTTCTGTAAAATCCATTTTAATCTGTCGCATATAGAAAGACAATTGCTGTTGTGAAAAGGGAGAATTTATTATGAAACGAACTAGCTGCTACCAGCGGCTACGCTCGTGTATTAGCAAAAAATTATACCAAGGGAACACACTCCCGAGATAAAAAGTATCTTATATGCTATTCCAAGACATGGTCTAACAGTGTACCAAATTTCATCGAAATCCATTTAGTAGTTTTTGTGTGAAAGTGTAACAAACACCAGTCTTCAAACATCTCTTAACTGTTTCTAATATTGCTAAATAAAATGTCAGTGTATTCTTTGCTTTTAATGCGCACGTAAATCTTTTTTTTGACTGATTTAGAAAAAAAAAAATCGCATCATTTTCTTTTAGTTGGTTTCTGTAAACTTTAGATTTTTAATGAATATTTTCTGTTTTCAAGCATAATGGCCATCAAGGCCTGCAGCTGAAAATTAGCGTCAGATGGTGGGTGACCTTGTGTTACTTTTTGGCATTATTTAGTTATTTTATTTATTTACTAGCTTTGCCCGCGCGGCTTCGCTCGCGCTCTTCCCTACTCCACCCTACTATACCCTACTCTACCCTACTCTACCCTACTCTACCCTACTCTACCCTACTCTACCCTACTCTACCCTACTCTACCCTACTCTACCCTACTCTACCCTACTCTACCCTACACTACCCTAATTTTTTTTCCATAAGAACCTTCTCCTCACAATAACAATCACAACAAAAAAAAAATCAGCCAAATCGGTCAAGCCGTTTTCATGCCAAGTCATGACAACTGAAAACGGGGGTCATTTTTATATATATAGATTTCAAGTACCAAAGACTCATTTCAGTATGCTGAGCTGATGTCCTTTTGGCATTACTTATTATACTATTTGTTTAATTTTAAGGTGTTTTCGTTTTTATTCTTTCTTTTTTTCTTTCATCAAAATCATGTTGAAATATTTTTATTTCACATCTACAAGGGCACTTATAAAACGTCAGAAGCTAGTGCATGGTTCCAAATTGGTCGTTCCCTAAACGAAGAACTGGCAAGAAAGTCCATTGTTACTTTTTTTTTTAAAGGGTTGATCTTACATCCGTACATCTACACACACAAACTTTTCCGTTTATAATTTTAGTAGGATTGGGTGAACATGAGAGGGGAACCCAAAAACACATCGCTGGGATGATGAAATGTATTTATAAGAGAATGGGATAATTTGAAAGCATTCGTTTGAAAATGACCGTTTTAATTAAAACCCGTACAGTTGAAATTATACAGTCGCGAAATATCAATTATCGTGGATATGACAATGTTGATTTGATGTGTAGCGTTTTGCTAGCCGTAGCACGCGTAGTGGTGATATTTTAGTATCGGCTACGCCGTAGCAACGATGCAGTTATTTTGTTGTTATCATGGGTATTTGATGTGTAGCGCAGCTTCTTAGTCTAGGCGTAGGGGGGATATTTTAGTGTAGGCTACGGCGTATTAACTATGCAGTCATTTTGTTTTTATCATGGGTATTTGATGTGTAGCGTAGCTTCTAGGCGTAGCGGTGACATTTTAGTGTCGGCTACGGCGTAGCAACTATGCAGTCATTTTGTTTTTATCATGTGTATTTGATGTGTAGCGTAGCTTCTAGGCGTAGCTGTGACATTATAGGGTCGGCTACGGCGTAGCAACGATGTAGTTGTTTTGTTTTTATCATGAGTATTTATAAGGCTCGTTTTGTTTGCGACTAATTTGACACAGAAAATCTTCGGTCAAATTTAAAAACACTAAATGTTTCTAAATTTGACCGAAGATTTTGTTTGGCGTTCGAGCAAATTCGTTAAGAATAAATCAAAATACAGTTGTAATTTATATTACCACGACAGTTTCTGTTTTGGTTGGAAGAGCAGCCGAATCATGTTATGGTTTTGGCTGCAAATCATATTTTGGTCAGTTATTACTTAAAATTATGTATAATCAATTACCCATATATGTGTCACCAGTAGGCACTTCCCACAATAAAGAAGTTAATATTACTAATTACGCTAATCACGTACGTTATTTGCCATGTATAAATAAATTACCCATGCAGGCGTTGGGTAATTTATTTCATCGTTAAAACGGTGAAGGAATACATCGTGACGAAATCAGCATGTCCTAGAGCCAAAAATTTGAAGACATGTGACGTCCACCAATCCGCACTGAGCCCGTGTGGTGGATTAAGATCCAGTATTAAGTTAGGAGTAGTAAGTTCCTCTCATAGAGAGGAGTCCTAACTCCTAGCAGTGGGAACATTAAAAGGATGATTATGCTATATATGATACTATTATATCTTTGCAAATGTACTCTACTTTTGTAATTAGAACATCATTAAAGAGATTGAGATATATATACTTTGTATATTTATTCTAAATGTAAATCTTTTGCATTTTTTATTGTTAAAAAGTCGTCTATTCGTAATCATTTAAAAAATAGTTATATTCGAGACTTTATATAAGGTTCTTCTATTAGTAAACAATGATCAAGATCTCTTAGTCAGCCTTGATTATTGACCCAGTGTTGACTACATCTGATTTCGTTTTACTCTAATAATTATTTCATTATTTTTTAATTTTGGTGTACAATAATGAATTAATCTATCTATTTATCTAATTACCCAAGTAATTGTTTGAGTTTTTAGACAGACTATACCAAATACTCGAACTACACAGTAATGATGACGTGAAAAATTCACAAATTTGGTATTAAACATGAACTTCCGAAAAAAGCCAAGTGAAACGCAATATTATAAATACGCACCAAGGATAGTTATTTGTGTTATTTTTATCGCGTACTGTGGTACAATCCCTTTCATCTCATATTGCGTTGTCCACGGCTCACCGTGATCTAGGATAAGAGCCTATTTTTGAAACATACAGATGGACAAGTCTGCAAGCAAATCCTGTACCTAAAACTTTAATATAATGTCAGAATTTGGTTGAACATTACCTTTTCTATCTAGTTAAAATGTTAGGTATCTCTTGAAGTGAACTGCGGCTTGGAACCTAATAATAGAACCAATTATTGCATTATTATAGTGCCTAGCCATATTTTCAATGGTAGGTATTTATTTTTTTTGGTTGGAAAAATCATCCAATGTCAACCCCCGATCTTGGGTGGAGTGGGAGATAGTGTTAGACTCTTACTGACTAAAAACCCACCCCGTTCCTTCTAGCCTCTTCATACCGGGGCTCGGGCTTCCTTTCGGATAACCCTAGCCCCAGTAGGCTTCGAACCAGCTGGGCTCCTCTTGTTGCTGACAACTCCTTGAGGCGCGCGGGAACAGTGCGCACTGTTGACGTCTTGGGCTCAGTCTGGACAGTTACCAGACAGTCGGACAGCGAGCTACCCATGGCTCGCCGTCCACGAGCTTAAGGATGCCGTGAGTGAGGTCTTTGTAGCCACGCCTCAAAGACCCCACTTACCGCCATAATTGTGGCATGCACACAATGGTACCTATTCATTTGGTTAAATCTACAAAACTAACCATAAAATAAATAACGAATAAACTTTATTGTACACCAAGTCAGTATCAAAACTTTTTACGCTAACTTAAATCTATGGGCAACATTATATTCTAGACAATCAATCAATCAATCGACAATCGTGCCGTAATACTCTTTTTTGGACGCAAAATCCATCTTATCAGGCTAAAGACTGTGAGTGTGTATTACGTATATTTGTTAAATGATATATGATATTGACTACCCTGAGAAGAAATACCGAAATAAACTAAAGTCAAAGAAGTCTATTTTAAAGTCCACACAGTAAACATCATATCAGCCGAAAGACGTCCACTGCTGGACATAGGCCTCCCCCAAGCGTCGCCACAACGACCGGTCCTGTGCGTCACGCATCCATCGAATTCCCGCGACCCTGACCAGGTCGTCGGTCCACCTTGTTGGAGGCCTTCCAACGCTGCGTCTTCCGGTACGTGGTCGCCACTCTAGAACCTTTCGTCCCCATCGACCATCTGTTCTGCGTGCAATGTGCCCTGCCCATTGCCACTTAAGTTTGGCGACTCTTCGAGCCACGTCGGCAACCTTGGTTCTCCTGCGGATATCTTCATTTCTGATGCGATCACGCAGGGAAACTCCGAGCATAGCCCTTTCCATCGCCCTTTGGGTGACTTTGAATCTTCTTACAAGGCCCATTGTAAGCGACCACGTTTCGGAGCCATAAGTCATCACTGGCAACACGGACTGGTCATAGACTTTCGTCTTGAGACACTGTGGTATATTAGACGAGAAGACACCGCGCAACTTCCCAAACGCTGCCCAGCCGAGTCGGATTCGACGATTGACCTCTTTCTCGAAGTTAGACCTACCCAACTGGACCGTCTGTCCCAGGTAAACGTAATCGTCCACAACTTCGAGTGTAGAGTCTCCGATCTTAATAGGAGTGGGTGCTACATGGATGTTAACCATAACTTTGGTTTTGTCCATGTTCATTTTAAGACCCACTCTTTCGGAAGCTCTACTGAGGTCACCGAGCATTGTACTGAGTTCTTCCGTAGTCTCAGCCATGACTACTATGTCGTCGGCAAACCGAAGGAGAGTGATGTACTCGCCATTGATATTAATGCCTAGTCCTCTCCATTCCAGAACCTTGAAGACATCCTCCATTGCAGCCGTGAAGAGTTTAGGAGAAATAACGTCTCCCTGCCTCACACCTCGCTGCAAAAGGATTGGTTTCGATGTTTGGTCTTGGAGTCGGACTGACATGGTGGCGTTTTTGTATAAACACTTCAGCACTTCGATGTACCGATAGTCAATCTGGCACCGTTGGAGAGACTGCAGTACAGCCCAGGTCTCGATCGAATCAAAGGCTTTCTCGTAGTCCACAAACGCTAAGCAGAGAGGCTGATTATACTCCTCAGTCTTCTGTATAATCTGCCGCAGCGTATGTATGTGGTCTACGGTACTAAAGCCTTTTCGGAATCCGGCTTGTTCGGGAGGTTGGAAGTCGTCGAACCTGCGTGAAAGACGGTTCGTGATGACTCTGGAAAACAGCTTATAGACATGGCTCAGAAGTGAGATGGGTCTGTAATTCTTAAGCAGGGCATTGTCGCCCTTCTTAAAGAAGAGTACCACCACACCTCTGCTCCATGCCTGTGGCGTTTTTCCCTCGAGGATGACGGAATTGAATAGCTTCTGAAGGGCCTTAAGGACCGGTTTTCCACCCGCCTTCAGGAGTTCGGCTGTAATTCCGTCCTCACCCGACGCCTTGTTGTTTTTCAGCTGCTTCAGAGCCATCCTAATCTCGTACAGGCTGACGTCCGGGATATCTTCGGTGTAGTGTCGAGTCAATCTAGCTCTTGGATCATTTGCTAGATTTGCAGCGGGTTTAGTGATAGATGTGTATAACTGCCCATAAAAGGTCTCGATCTCTCCCAGAAGCTCCGATTTGGCGGAAATGACTCTGCCATCGTCGGTCTTCAGTTTTGTTAGCTGGCTTTGTCCAATAGACAGATCTCGTGCAAAAACTTTAGAGCCCTCGTTCCGCTCAATCGCCTCCTTAATCCTTTCGGTATTAAAGCGACGAAGGTCGCGTTTCAGAGACTTTGATATCCGTCTATTGAGTTGCCGGTATCTGCACGCATCGTCTGAAGACTGCAGAATCATCTCACGCCTCTCCTTCATGAGCTCGAGGGTCGGATCCGAGAGCCTTTTTTTCTTATTTGTACGGTGAGTCTTGAAAAATTTAGACCCAACCGTGTGGACAGTTTCCACGAACCCATCATTATATTCGTCCACGGAGCTCCCTAGGCACTCGAAACGGTTGTGGAGTTCGAGCTGAAAGCACTCGGAGTTTTGGATCTGGATCTGTGCTGGACGGAGCGTAGACTTCACTAGTCGAGACCTTTCAAGCTTGATGTTGATATTCAATGTGCCTCTTAACATGCGGTGATCGCTTCCAGTTTTCACCGCATTGATCACAGAGACATCATTGAATATTTGCTTCTTGGTCGACATGATGAAGTCAATCTCATTTTTAGTTGCACCGTCAGGACTTTGCCAGGTCCACCTTCTATGCTCACGCTTTCTGAAGAAGGAGTTCATCATGTAGAGGTCCTCCTTCTCCATAAAGCTGGCCAGTAGGTATCCCCGGTGGTTCCGACGACCCAATCCAAATTGCCCCACTCGCAGCTCGTCACCGTCTCGTTTACCCAGTTTCGCGTTAAAGTCCCCCATGACCACAGTGAAATGAGTTTTATGACCATGTATGGCTCTGGATACATCCTCATACATGGTCTCTACTTCGTCGTCGGAGTGTGACGAGGTCGGGGCATAAACCTGTATGACCTTCAGCGAATATCTTGATGATATTCTGAGTATAAGGTACGCCACCCTGGTCGACACACTCTCGATCCTCACCACATTGTTCACAAGGGACCTGTGGACGAAAAACCCGACACCACCCTGGGACTGTTGATCACCCTCCCGAAAATAGAGCAGGTTACCGGATTTAAGAATTATCGTGTCCTCCCCCTGTCTTCGGACTTCAGATAATCCTACAATACTCCAACGTAACCCACTCAATTCCTCCTCAAGTTCGGTGACCTTCTCATCGGACCTCAGTGTACGCGTGTTGTATGTTGCCAGGTACAGTCGTTTTTTGGGGTAGCCGGATCCCTTCCGGAGATTCTTAGCACCCCTTGCCTCGCCATTGCCTTGACCGCTACCGGAGTCAAGGATAGCCGGGCTGCCGGGCACTAGGGGCCATTTTTTTGTTGTGTCGTTCATAGGGGGGGGTTTGCCATAATCGCCACGCTTGGCAGGCGGGTTGGCGATCGCAGTGTGGTGGTTGAAATCCACAGAGAATTCTGCTGCCCATTCTCTGGTATGTCCCTTAGTCGCCTCTTACGACACCCACGGGAGGAGATGGGATGGTGTGATTCTTTACGTCCGAACACCATACGGACGTGTCCGAACACCATACGGACACAGTAAACATGTAGTAGACAAATCATATGAGAGCCATACATAATGTTTGAGATGGTCTATTGAGGAAATTGCTAAGCTAAGCTATTGTTAATTCGCACGCTGAGAACGAAAGTGACTCAACTCAAAATTGCTAATTTTTGGGAAAGAGCGAAAATGTGTCCGTCGTATTAAGCATTTTCTGTTCATTTTACAATAACACTAAAACATGGTAACAAAAGATATGAATTTCTGTTGAAATTTATTGTTTCACTAAATAGCTTTAGAAACGCTATATAGTTTTTGCAAAAAAATATGATTTTCTCGTATAAAATAAAGTTTAAAAAAAAATCGAAAAAATAGGTCACTTTAGTATTAGAAGTTTTTAGATAATATAATATGATAATAATTATGATAGAATATACTTTTTTAAGTCATTCTGTATACTTGACTCATTTAACCAAAATTTTGAAATCGGTCACTTTCGTTCTCAGCGTGCGAATTGTTTATATACTCTTAACAATAATAAGTAATAAGTTGAAATGAATTAAAGAACGATGCGGGAGGCCGCGGAAACTGTACGCGTCGACGATGACTTGAGCTCGGTCCGGACGGTTACCGGACGGCAGACACCAGGGCCAGCACATTCACATTTTCACATTACGTCCTTATTAGAGTGTGTGTCGTATTATTTTGCCAGCCATTCAATTGAGCTCGTCGAAACTGGTCCCGGTATATCTTCCACATAGAACGTAAAGCAAAACGCTCTGTTAGGTACCTAATAGAAATTCCGAACGCATGTCGGCGATGTGCGAGGGCCTAATATCGTCTTTCAGAAGGATACACTTTTATTTTGGTTCCCTTTGGTATAATATGACCTTTCTCACGATATGATGTAAACTTTTATTGTAATCTATAGTATTGTGGGTGTGTCTGTTATAATAATTGCAAGGGTTTGTTTGTTTTTCAATATCCTTGAGGCAATTGAGAGGCGAGCCAAAAGGATAATTGGCTATGATACACTCGTCTCGATTCGAAGCTTCAAAGTCTAGAGCATCGTCGCCGAGTTACTAGCCTGTCGGTTTTCTACCGGTTGCATTTCGGGGAGTGTGCGTTGAAATTGCATAACTTGATTCCGCCTAACCCGTTCCATCATCGGACAACCAGACGTATAGCGATGCGCCCTCGGTACATGGTGGAAACACATTCATTGTGCGTGCAGCTATGGAGTGGAACTCCTTGTCGGAATCTGTGTTTCCTGATAGCTACAACCCGGGAATCTTTAAGTCGAGAGTGAATGGGTAAGCGCGTTCCTTCGTCGACCGCATCGTCGCTTTCCATCAGGTGAGATAGCGGTCAAGCGCAAACCTATCAACAATAAAAAATAAATCCACAGTTTTTCACGTACTCTGCAGTGTTGGTTGAAGAATTTACCGTGCATCTGGTTCTCAAAGGGCAACTGAAAGAAAACAATTGAGTTTTAGTCAATTAAAGTCTGTCAATCTCTTTTGTTTCACCCAGAGAGAGAGAGAGAGAGAGAAAGAAGTTATTTGGTACTTACCTATGCCTTTAAAAAAGAGATGATTTTTACCAAAGGTCGCAATCACACTATCTAAACCGTGTTCAAGAGCCGTTAGCGTCAGCATACATATTGCTATGTTTTGATGTGATGTGAAGCATCATAGCAGAGTAAAAGATGGACCGATGCTCTGGGTAAGACATAGGAGAGATCAATAATAATAATATTCCACAACTATCACTCAACGCCATCTAGTCCCAAGCTAAGCAGAGCTTGTGTTGTGAGTGGGTACTACTGATAAACATACTTATATATATTTGTAAATACACAAATTATAGATAAATTACACCCAGACACAGAACAAATCATCATGCTCATCACACAAACATTTGTTCTGGGTGGGAATCGAACCTACGACCTCTGGCTTAGCAGTCAGAGTCACTAACCACTAGACGAACAGGCCAGTCAATGTAGTGACATTTGGGTGAAGTCTATGTACAGCAGTAGACGTCTTTCGGTTATCCATTCAGCAGAAGTGCCCCTCTTGAGCATAATACATATGAACAATCCACCCATACGCATAAAACGTTTGGTGAATAATAATTTTCATCGTACAGCTAAGGAGTAAACTTTCCTGTTAGCTAAGAACTGGGGTTCTTTAAGTCAAGAGTGAATATCATCACTGACCATCAAACGTGGTCAAACGTGACCATACATTATACAAGGGGTAACGTTAAATGCGCAAAAACTGAAAACAGTTTGTTCAGAATAACGAGCAGAATCAATTAAACCACTTTTTAATATAGCTTACATTTTTTTTTCTCTAGACAGACAGACTTCATTAATGAAGATTAAAAACTTCAACCTGTCTATTTATGAATAGGTCAACAATCACAAATAGTTGTAATCCAATCAAATTTTCACATACACGGGATAATAAAAATTGTTATTTCAATGCAGATATGAATTTTAAACAAACTAAAACTGCTCATAAAACTTTTTTTTTTGTATGTTTTTTTAAATCACATAATTAGGTTTGGGTTCATTTGGGGTGTCTGAGGTTTTGCGCATTTAACGTTACACGTTGTATATACACAAGTATTATAAAGAGTTGAAGTTTATTTGAAGGAAGTACTCTATGGAACTACGATTTTGAAAATTCCGTCCCCAGTACAGCTACATTATTCCTAAAAGTCATCATCATCAGCCTTTTTTATATTCCCACTGCTGGGACTCAGGCCTCCTTTCTAGGAGAGGGAATGGGCCGTAATCCACCACGCGGGCTTAGTGCGAAATGGTAAATGTCACATGTTTACGAATTCTTGGTTCTAAGACATGTTGGTTTCCACTCGATATCTTCCTGTCTGTACTATTTTGGCTAAGTTAATATGTTTGACAGCAAGTGAAATGGACGTAGGTCAGCTAGTAAAAAATATATTTCCCTAGCCTTTTTCCAACTGCGGTTTAGATCCCACGTTGTACATGGTACGACTGCCTACCAGACCTCTACAACCCAATTACTGGACTAAACGATACTCTTAAAAAAGCATTTTAAAAAGTCAGTCTTTCTTTCAGTCCATCCAAAGGTTGTCTGTAAGAAATGGCCCTGTGCGATAAGACCGCCATTTGTACACTTAGTTTTAATAATGTTTGTCTTGCATTTTGTTCATGTGGTGTACAATAAAGAATATCCATACTAATTATTATAAATGGGAAAGTGTATGTCTGTTTGTCCGTTTTTTACGGCTAAACGCAGTGAGGAATTGACGTGATTTTTGTAGTGGAGATAGTTGAAGAGATGGAGAGTGACATAGGCTACTTTTGTCTCTTTCTAACCCCCCACTTTCCAGAAGAACCGTGTTACCCCGAATTTAATGCGAGCGAAGCCGCGGGCAAAAGCTAGTCATAAATAAATCATCTATTGCAAACCTATTTCAATAAAAAAAAGGATAACAAGAGAGTAGGTACCAAAAATCTAGATTCAAAGCGCTCCTCAATTGGTTTCTAAACAGTATTTACTAAACCTATGCAAAACAGACAGTTATTAACAAAAGTCCTCTACCCTCCTCTCCATAAATCCACAATCTGTCGACTCATATACCCGTTAAAGGCGTTATACCTAGGTATATGCGAGTCCTTTGTCTAGTCCGTCATTTTAATCCTAGTACCATCCCGCTTGAGTTTATTAAGGTCTCCTTTGACGTCACAAATGGCAATCAAACGCTTGACCAGTTTTCATTGCAGGTGTGGTTCTTATCAAGAGTGGTGACTATCTAAGGACCTCTAAGATAGGATTAACACAGGGTTTATGTTATCGGGTTAGACAGAATATACTTGAGATACGTATAGATTTGTCTTGTGTTTTTTTTGTGTGATTTTTATGAAATTGACTGTTGTTATGCGGGCTTGCGGACGGCGAGCCATGGGTAGCTCGCTATCCAACCATCCGATAGGTAACTGTCCGGACAGAACCCAAGACGTCAACGGCGCGCACTGTTCCCGCGCGCCTGAAGGAGTTTTCAGCAACAGGAGGGGCCCAGCTGGGTCGAAGCCTACTGGGGCCAGGGTTATCCGAAAGGAAGCTTAAGCCCCGGTATGAAGACTAGAAGGAACGGGGTGGGTTTTTAGTCAGTAAGAGTCTGACACTATCTCCCGTTCCACCCAAGAGCGGGTTTTGTCATTGGATGATTTTTTCCACCGAAAAAAAAAACCGTTGTTATTGAGAAGTTCTATTAAAATTTAGCCTGGTAGTCAGTGTACATTTAATTTGGTATTGTTATGTGCTGCTGTTATTTAACCGACTTCGAAAAGGAGGAGGTTCTATGTTCGGCTGAATGTATGTTTTTTTTTTTTGTATGTATGTTCACCGATATTTCGGTCAATTGTGGACCGATTTTGAAAATTTTTTTTTTCATTGATAGGTTATGCTTCCAAGTTGGTCCCATAGAAATATTGTTATGATCTGATTATGAACTTCGAAGATATGGAACATAACTCCTCATAGAATCATAGCAGAATTGTCGTAACAAGTAAAACTGCTTTGTTTATACGTGTAGTCGATGACTGACTGAAAGAAAAGGGGGAGGGGAAAGGGGGAGGGGGTAAATTCATGTAATATAACCGTATTTGGGATTATAAGAATCGTTATGAGATGCACTCTGGCTATAAGGTAATTTATGTTTAGCTGGAGGGTAGGTAGTTTTTAGTGGTGCTACCATAACTAAAAAGGGAAAAATAAAAATCTTTTTACAAAAAAAAAATAAACCGACTTCAAAAAGTAGAAAATAACTTTCATTTCGGAAGTCGGTGTTAAATAACGAAGAGACAAGATTAGGTATCTATTATAGAAACACCGACTTCCGAAATTAAAGTTATTTTGTACTTTTTGAAGTCGGTTTAATTTTTTTTGTAAAAAGATTTTTATTTACTTTGTGTTGTTGTTGTGTTGTTTCATACAATATTGTTTATTTTTTATTAAACGAAATTTAATTTAATTGTAATTTACTTTATTATGTAATTTACGTCAAACAAAACAATTTTTTTTTTTATAATATTATTGAACTAACAAAGAAATAAATGAGCGGTATTCCTGGACACGGCTCGTGTAGTCAGGAGGTTCCCTTCTCTGGAGCCCTGACCGCCGGTAGCTTGGACCCTGTTCCTGATACCGGTGGGACACTATTTTTTATATTTTTAAATGTTTTTTTTTTTTAATTCTTTATTGAAATATTTAAAAATATAATTTATATGTTTATTCAGTAAATAATGTAAAAATAAATGATATATTTATTAGTTTATTATTGACTGCAGTGCCCTTTCATACATAAATATTATCCCTCATCTCTTCTCACTTCCTTTATCGTTTTGATTCTTTTTATCTAATATAGGCAAACTAAAATATTATAATTATAAAATTACAAAACAATAAAATAAAATAACCGCATTAAATCTAGTTCTTTTCTTGAAATCGGGTAAGAAAAGAAATAGATCACACCACTGCAATAACCTTATTCCATCAAAACAACTATATGTAAAAATATACAGGTATACCTGTAGTGTGAGTAGTGTAGGTGCCTAAAGCCTACTTGGATCCAGGTCTTAACTTTGTAGCATCTCTTCCAGTGGCGTAGTTAGGCCCTCAGGGGCCCCGTATCAAACATTTGTTTTTTTTTAGAGCTCGTTTATTTGAGCATTTTGGACTAGGATAGGTTAGGTTTTTATTGTTATCTTATACTGAAAATGCTAGAACAAACGGAGCTAGCTATACAGTATTAGACTTTATTTTATAGTTTTATTACTTATCCACTAATAGTCTCTTATCAATACAAGAAGATTGTGGATAACATGTTACGAATTTTTGCGCAAGTCACGTCGGGGCTCCTGTAGCGAGGGGGCCCCGTATCATTGATAGATACGGCGGTAGCTACGCCCCTGTCTCTTCCATACATTCTGCATTTGATAGAAGATTATTGGCTTGGGATAGACTGTAGGAAAACGGCGTCACTAAGGCGAGCCATACATACATAATATTCAGGGATTAGCATACAATTACGAATATGTTACCTTTACTTCGTGTAAATCTGTTTGAGCTATGAATATGGAGGGAGTTAAATAATGTTTTAGATAACGCCAGTTTTGTCTGTCGTAAATGAACGATAAATAAAAATGATTTTGGCTGATTTCAGAGTCATATGGTATGGTTCTAGTCATCATCATCATTTCAGCCGATAGAAGTCCACTGTTGGGCATAGGCCTCCCCCAAGTGTCGCCAAAATGAACGAGCCTGTGCGTCCTGGTGAAGGTTGCGGGAAACTGATGGATGCGCCATCGATTTCCCGCAACCTTCACCAGGTCATCGGTCCACCTTGTAGGAGGCCTTACGCTGCGTTTTCCGGTACGCGGTCGCCACAGGAACCTGTCGGCCCCGCGAGTTCTGCGAGGAATCTGCGAGGATCTGTTCTGCGAGCAATGTGCCCTGCCCATTGCCACTTAAGTTTGGCAATTCTTCGTGCTATGTTGGCAACCTTGGTTCTCCTGCGGATATCTTCAATTCTGACTATGTATGTACGAGATAAACTAATTAATAAGAAATCAAGAGTAATTAAAACAGAAAGTTTTCAAAGCCTTATCTAATAAAACTTCACTGACCAGTTGACATTTTAAAATGAAATCTAAAATAATAATTGAAAGTGATTAAATTTTCTTAGAAGCTGAATCACTCCGATTAAACTTTGATTCTCAAGAGAGTAGTGCACATCAAAGTTTGTTGATCAAGACTTTAGTTTTAGCCACGTTAGATGTTTGATCTTTTAACCACTTTAGGATTAGTTTTGAGTAATATAAAATCAACACCCTTGAGGGCTGTAGAGCAAAATGATGCCTAATTTTATAATTAAACAGATCGGTCTAACTTACCTAGTGACGTCCGATCGATACGTAGTCTGCACTGGTGTCCTTCTCCTTGCGTCGTATTCCACAATGCTGAGGGTCGTGACCTCCCTTTTTCTCCCCTCCATCATTCTCATCTTTATGATGTTCCTTCATCCATTCCAATCTCTGGCGGTGCAAAGGTATACCATGGAGTCCAGGGCGGTGCGAATCTGGCAATCTACAATACATTTGTGTACTTCGTCATGCTCTAATCAAATTTTTTTTAAAGAAAGCATTCTTCAAAACAGTTAGCAATCTGCCCACCATTGTCCGTTGTCGTCCCATGTACTCTGTGGTTTGTCTGTGTGTGTGTGTCAATGTCATAAAATCCATCCTATTCCTATAGTTGCCCTTTGCGTTCCAAGCTCACAGTATCTCTTTCAAGCAGTCCCGCAGCCTTAGAAATTCACATAGGCACACATACCTACACTGGCACTCATAAAACGTCAGAAACTAGTGCTCGATTCCAATTGGTCGTTTCTTATGGGGAAGGATCAGTAAGAAACTCCATAGTTACTCTTTTAAAAAAATGGTTCATATTATAATATTTCCAGGAAGGAGTATCGAAGGAGTATAACTCATTTAGCTAACTCTTCGCCAGGGTCAGTTACCACGTCGCTAACCAAGTAACAGAAACGATTGCGTAGTTCGTTCGACCCATTTAGGCGTCTGGATTGTGGCAGAAGTGATATGTCATAACTTTGTATAAAATGATAGCTTTCCAAGTGACATCAGTCACTCGGTAAAGTGAAGTTTGATAGTATAGTTGGCGCAGTTGACTTATTGGCTGCAGCGCTGTGTGTCGCATTTTCGATTCCTGCACATAACAAAATATTTATTTAGCTTTTAGCTTAGTTGGTCCGTTTTCGATTCCTGCACATAAGAAAATATTTATTTGGCTTACAGATAGTTAGTCCAGTTCTGAATGTGTCGTGTCATCATTACCAGACCTCAAGAACGTCGAAAAAACGTTTCTAAATACGAGTAGTACATTTTGATACAATTGCAGAATTTTTTGTCATTGCAATCGAGGCGGAACGTTATGGAGCCGAACTTGCACGACCGACTTTCCTTTACCTTTACTTTATCAAACGACTTTTTTCTATACACGGGGATTGACCGGCGTCCCGTGGAGGTCGACGCGTGCCCAGCCTGATACAACAAATGTAATAAAATTGTGGTGGGGAGGAAGAGCACGCGCACTTTTTGCACTACTGTTGATAACGGTTTTTTGCGTTCCTAAAAGCGGTAGAATAAGAACAAGTTTCCGAGTAAATGTATTGAAAAACTGACATTCCAAATCTAAATCATTCCAAAAATGTTCCCCTCTACACAAAAAGAAAAACAATTTTCCTCTCGAAATCGTTTTCGAAAAACCTAAGCCGATAAACAATGAGACAATAGGCACCCAGAATTGATTTGTACCATCAGGCCGCCCCGTACCACGAGACAAATGCCGCCATTACCGAGACAAATCAGCGACGATTCGACGGCGACGAATCGTGTGTTTCCACATCGCGAGCGAATTAGTGGTAATGAGGATAGTTCTTCAATGACTGATCTGAATGGCTTGGATGTTTGGTTAGGTGGAAGAGGATTAAGGTTCTTGAAGGTTAGGGTTAGTGAGTGACGCATTGCTAAAATGAGCAATGGTGAAATCTTTGTACCTCAATGCTAAAGATCGAATAATTTTACAGTGACGTCACTGTAAAATTATACACACTAACTGTCCCCCCCCCCTCCCCAGAACACGGGCCTTAAAAAAACGCCGCCAAAAAAAAAACTAGAAGCAGCCGCACAAACCAGCATGATTATTAGTTACGTTTGTGCATTTTTATGAACTTGACGCGGACGAAGTCACGGGCGACAGCTAGTTCTTTATAATAGTTCGTGGTCATTGCACGCCTTTTTTGCCACAAACAGCTATTAAAAAGTATTTCAGGCAATAATTTTCTGATAACCGTAACGGCCCGTTCACGACTTCGGTCTTAGCGGCGCGCGGCGCGGCAGGCGGCGCGGCGGCGGCAAGCGGTGCGTTTTACACGCCACGTACCCTCAGTAGCGGCGAGCAGCAGCGGCCGAGGTGGACGTATTTAGGTGAGTCGGGACGTGCTCAAAATTATGGCGTTATCAAAATTACCCCCACTGTGTACAAACAATATAATTATGGTAGCTGATACTACGTTATTATGTTATCAATTTAAATTAAACTTACCATCATATTCCGGAAAACATTGTTTTATTTCTTCCCACAACCTTTTTATAACGTTTTTATATTTATGTTGGGGATGTTTTGACATCCATATAGGGGGTCGATTTAAAATTTCAGTAATAAGCGCCTCGGTATTTATTACCGCCACAAAATCGTCTAAATTTTTTTGTATATGAGTTCGCCACCGAGTCCGTCACACCTACACCGCCATCCGCGCCGCCAAACGCGCCGCTCTGTTTCGTGGCGTCGCGCTCATTCGCTTGTACTTTTGATCTCGCCACTCCCCGCACCGCGCGCCGCTGCAGTTATTCGCTCTGACAAAACCGCGCGCATTTTCGCTATGAGCGGCGACTCGTGGCGTGCTTCAAACATTTTCATACATTTGTTCTTAACGCTCGCCGCCCCGCACGCCGCTGCCGCACGCCGCGCTAAGGTCGTGAATGGGCCGTAATACAGTTTGTGAAGCCCACATTCAGCACCGATTTATGAGCTTATGTGAAAATGTACTAAAATAAATTTCCGTTCATTTTGGCATAATAACACCCAGCAAAGTGAACATCCAATTATCCCTTAACATAACATCACTCATTTTTCTATAGAATCCCTGAAAAGAAATAGTGCGACCAATAAATGCGTGACCCCAGAAACCTTATGCTTTTACTGTTATCAATATCATTCGTATTTCATTGAAATAGTTGATCCGGTCAGGAAGAGTCCCATCCGAATTTACTGACCATACGTGGGATCTGACATATACAACCAACACCCAATAACCAACTTTATTTCGACCAAGGAAAGTTTTAAATCGAATGCCACCAAGCTCAAATCATTGCATCAAAGTATTTTCAATCTTCGTTCAAAGAAATAGAGATAAAAATTCAATTGGATTGAGAATGTGATCACATGAAATGAAACCTTATGACCAGGTAATAAAGACAATGTTTGAAATGATAATAAACTGTTACAAATGCGATATGTTAGGCCTCTTACATGATTCTGAATATGTTTTTAAAACATATTTCCTTTGAAACGGAAGTTTCATCTGTTGTTTGCGACATAAAGTTTTGTAATTTGTTCGTATAGCTACGTAAATGTCACAACCAATTTAGTGTCACTAGAAAAATTGATTATTTTTACGCCAACCTTACTATTTTCACGAGAAAGTTATTTATACGTTGTTGTACCAAATCCAACCTATTACTTACTATACTATATACTTAATATACTATTAATATACTATTACTTACTATACTATACTAATAGATTGTGACTGTAATAAACTTATAAGCTTCTTACGGCTGCAGTCTTGTAAAAATTCACCCGCGGCAAATTATTAGCGCATCTTTGTATGCTTTTTTTGAACAAAATAATGAAACAACTTGAAATATTATTATAGCACATATTTAACCATAGTATGAGTAGTAGCCAGTTATTTTTTTTAAGTCAATTTGGGTGTATTATGTTTGGTAAATCAAGCGTTAAACATAGCTCTTTCGTGCCAACATCATTTCGATTTATGTTTGTGAGCTTCGTTAATGGCAATAATATAATGAATTTACAAATCTTAGAAATGGAAAATTAGCGCAACATTATCATCTTTGAAATGCATTCATGGCTAGTTCTAATTATGTTTCATTTTCTTATTTTAGAAGTCACAATTTCATCAAAATTCTCAACATTTGGCTCTTATTAATTTTTTTTTTCACAATAACTAAACATCGTAGTTACATCAGTGAAGGAAAACGTCGTGAGGAAACCGGTAAAAATTCGAAGATACATATGTGACACTCCCCAACCCGCACTGGGCCTGCGTGGTGGATTACGGCCCATTCCCTCTCCTAGAGAGGTGCCCTGAGTCCCAACAGTGGAAACATTAAAAGGTTGATTATGAACTTCTCAAAACAGGGTGATGTCATGACATTCTGTATCAAAGTCGTAACTTTTTTATCTCAGCAGACCAGATTTATAGCAAAATCGGCCCAACACAAATCACAAACAAGCTGAATAGTACGAGATTCATTGACGACTAAAATTCAGCACACAGGAAATACAAGATAGCCAAAAAGAAACCTAAACATGGACAGTTAGACATGGCTGATATATTCCCTAAAATGTGCCCAAAACACGACATTAGGGGCCGAGTCCTCTATATATATGGTTTCCGATGTTCCGATAATATATTGTGCTTTCGTCGCCTCCCACTTCCTGCCGGCCGGAATATACAGTGAAAGGCTGTGGAGCCAATAACAAGTGCAACTGCCAACTATCTTGTACATCCTGATTGGGAATATAAAGATGGCTTTCTTGTGGAGATACTTTGTTTAGAAAGTTAACATGTTTTGTTTTCTAGCGTAATGCATTCGCTGCAATACTTTTCAGTAAGACATACTTTTTATGCTTATTGGTTCCGTAACCAACGGGTAAAAATAGGATCTTATTTATAACTCCACTGTCCGTTTGACGGTCACTAGGCTGTATTTTATGAACCGTCATAGTTAGACAGTTGAAATTTTCACAGACGATGTATTTTTGTTGCTGCTATAACAGAAAGAAAAGAAAGAAAACATGTTTATTCTGTCCGTATAGACACACAAATAATTTTCAAAAAACAAAAAATAATAACAAATTAAAACAAAAATTAGTTGCCCTATGAGATCACGTGTGAACAGCAAATGGCATTGCAAGGAAAGACGATGGAAACCTCGAAAGGATAATTGTGACTGGTAAAGTAAATGGAAAAAGGCCTCGTGGGCGCAGCTCAATACGTTAGTCCGACCAGATCCGCACCGCTCTTACCTCCACAGTATACAAGGCCCTTCACACCGCGCCAGACTCAGGAATAAATGGAAAACATCATTAAGAAGTGATGAAACAGGGAGGTCACGACCCTCACCATTGAGGAATACGACGCAAGGAGGAGGATAACAGCAAATACTAAAAACAGAATAAAATAAATATTTAAATAAGAATTTTATTTGCATCCATGCAACGCACGTGATTTTTTTGCCGCTTTTCTGCTATCAAAGGTACGGAACTCTTTTGCGCGAGTCCTACTTGCAGAAAAACCAACACGCCAGGTTTTTATTGAAAAATCATCAAACAAGTTTTCCCACACTGAGTGGAGCGAGAGGTAGTGTCAGACTTTTACTGACTAAATTGCGGATCGCGGTGACTTTTACGAATGGTCCTACCTACCGAGTAAACCAGTATTTAGATACTTACTTTTGAGTCAAAATCGTTGATCCATCACACTAATATTTATAAATGCAAAAGTTTCTATTTTTTGTTCATAACTAAATGAACAAAAAATAGAAACTTTTCTTCATGCTCAATCGAGTAAACGAATTTATATTTCACTTAGCAAACGGATAGCCCATGACAGGACATATGATATAATATCTACACTAATATAATAAAGAGGTAAAATTTGTTTTTTTGTTTGTAGAATCTCTGGTACTGGTCCGATTGCTAAAATTTTGTCCTCAATAAAAAGCTGTTTTATTCCTGAGTAACATAGGTTATATTGTGTACGCGGACGAAGTCGCGGGCAAAAAGTAGTAATATTTTATATTTAAAATTCCCACTCAAGCGAAGTCGCTGGCAGAAGCATGACCACGTACAACGTCTACTACATCAACAGCTAGATAGATAGTATAAACAGCCTTAAATATGTATTCCATTCAATAATCTGGATTATCCGCATACATAAACAGCAATACATCCACCCAAGAGTCTATGAAGCCATCAAGTCCCCACCATAAAGACTAGCAATAAAGCCTCGCCCATCGGCGCATTAGGCCGGGACACACAATAAATTGTGCAGGAAGCACCTCCCAACACACGAGCTTTACTTTTAATGAGTTCTGCACATAGCCTTATATTTATGACGTTGGTGCCGTAATAATTTTACTGAACATGGTGATTGTTAAAATGGATGCCTTTCTTCCGTTTTCTCGTGCATTTGAAAAAGAGTGAGCTTCCTGTAGTACTTTAAGGAGACATGATGTGTACTTACGGGAGTTCATTATCATCATAAGACATCCATTATTGGACATAGACTTCCCCGAGTGTCGCCATAACGACTGGTGAGGAGAAAACTGACTGGGAGTTACTTTGAATACTTGCTTCAAGTTGTCCTGTCCAGTGTGTCCAATTCTGGAGACTTCCTCATTCGCCACGTCAAAGGCAGAAAGCAGAAATAACAGTTAAATAGTTGGTATCTAAATAATCAAATCAAAACCAGATCGAATCTGTAGCTAGAAATACTCTAGTACTTCTAATTTCGATGCAATTCTCACGTATATATGAAGCAAACTAAAAAAAAAACCTTATTTGGCCCTGAAAAAAAAATTCTAGATTCGTTTTTCATTTGATTGTTTGAACCTGCAACCTACAACTCGTAGGTCGGGGCCATTACACGTACCACTCGGCCACCACTGCTCAGTTTATGTAGAAATCACACTATATCATATCACATTATCACACTTAGGTACATTATAAAGTCGAAAGTTTGTGAGTTTAAGTGTGTATTTGTTTATTACTTCTTCACACCCAAACGGCTGAACAGATTTGAATAAAATTTTGCACAAGGGTCAACCATGTCCCAGAATAGCACATGGGATACCGGACACCTGAACCAATGACCTGATGAGGGTTGCGGTAGGCCGATAGATGCAAGACGCAGAGGATCGTTCATTTTAGTGACACTTCCTGGAAGCCTATGTCCAACAGTGGACGCATATCGGCTGAAATGATGATGATGATGATCATGATGATACCGGACCCTTGGGACATTTTTTCTGATAGTAGTCAGTATGATAATGTTTGCTTAACCACTGGGCCATTACGCCTCTACATTTACTCACTAGTGTCTAAAAGTCAAAAATATTTGCTATGTGACAATTTAGTAGAACATCAATCACTTTGTTTAAAACATCTTAAACTAAACGAATTTCTCAATCACGCAAACCCAATTGTCATTCAAGTTAGTTTCCCAATAAACTTGTGTAATTATCTGCTTGTAATCAGGCCAAGTAATTACAAGTGATAACATTTTATAGTAGGCATAAAATGTACATAAAACACTCAACGCTTTATAAGTGATTGCTAAGCGTCTTACGAGGAATGACCGAGTAAGAACACAACCAATAGAAAACCATCTACGACTAATAGATGGTTTTTTATTGGTTGTGTCATCTTCTTTATGGTTACTATGATTACTATAGTTTTGTACAATACTAGCTGCTCCCAGCGGCTTCGCCCGCGTGATAGAAGAAAATTATCCCAAGGGAACTACTAAGAAAATACTTCCGGGATAAAAATTATCCTATGTCCTATTCCAGGACATGGTCTATCCGTGTACCAAGCTTCATCAAAATCGGTTTTGCCATTGAGGCGTGAAGACGTAACAAACAAACTCATTTTCGCTTTTATAATATTAGTAAGGATTTGTAACACAATAGACTAATTACCGTAAAAAATGTAGTGAGTCCGTCTTTTAGATTATTAAAAAAAATAAGGGACACGTATTTTTTTATTTGTAAATTAAACCAAATATGACAAAGATATAGCCCATTAAAGTTACGTGTGACGTCCCCCGTGCGAAAAAATGCAGCACGGCGTGACGGTGCATTTTTTCGCACGGGATGACGTCACACGCAACTTTAATGGGCTATATCTTTGTTATTTTTTGTTTAATCGAAAAAAGAAAAAAATCATGTCGAATATTTTTTATAATCTAAAATATAAAATGAGTAAAATGTAGTTATTTTGACCCTGGAAACTACCCTATTAATGCACATCATGAAAGTAATAAAATAATTGTATTGCATTTATTGCCCTATTACTTTGAACTTTGAATGCTACCTTCTTTATTATGATTTTGACTTAATTTTCTAATTGAATTACATGTGTTATATGTAAATCCCGTTAGTATTAACTGAACAAACCATACGGAGCAAAGAAAATCAAATAAAAATATTTTATTTCATATAGGCCTACATGGCCAATTATAAAACGTCAGAAACCAGTACACAAAGCGGTTTCAAGCGGAACTTCATACTATAATAATACACAAACTTGGAAATAGAACATGTCTATCAAACTTACCGCAAACTTTCTTTGTTTTCTGACGTTTGGCTTAACATCAGGAATAGCCAATTCTTTGACCTTAAATTTGCATCCAGTGCACCCTAAATTCAACCTTCTGTCCCGAAAAATAGAGGTGTGTTTACATGTTCGGTTATAGTGGTATTTTTCCCTGAAGCTTCAGCATTTGATTGTACATGACAGTCACAAGTTGATTGTTTTACTCCTCAATCCATTACGTTTCGTGTAAATAATTAAAAAGGCAGTGTTGTCTTTGATTTTAGTTAGTATTAATAAATGTTTGTCTCAGTTTGTGTTAGTCTCATCTAGTTCTGTTCTCTTAAGGGATGTACCTTGGGAATAAGTGGATTGAGCCTTTCTTGTAGTTAAATATTTGTTTTAGATTAAACCTTTTTTGTATTAACGTGGTGTAGTTAAGGTTGACTCTTTTTAATATTTACCAAATGGAGTTTTATTATATATTAATTGTCTTCATCATCATCAGTCTTTTTAATGTCCCCTCAGCTGGGACGCAGGCTTTCTCTCTAGGAGAGGGAATGGGCCGTAATCTACCATGCGGGCTCAGTGCGGGTTGGTGGATGTCACATGTCTTCGAAGTTTTGGTTCTAGGACATACCGGTTTCCTCACGATATTTTCCTTCACTGTTTTGAGAGCAGTGACGATGAAATAAATTACACAAAGTAATGCGTCTGGCTGCGTTCGGACTCGCGACCTACAACTCGTAAGTCGGGGCCATTACCACTCGGCCACCACTGCTCTTAATACATAATTGTAATATGATGTAAATAACTAGTTTAGGGCAATGGAAAGGGTTATGCTTGGAAGTTCTCTTGCGTAATCGAATCAGGAGTGAAGATAGCTGCAGGAGAACCAAAGTTACCGACTTAGCTCGAAGAATTGGCAAAATGAAGTGGCAGTGATCAGGATACATTGCTCGCAGAACAACTGGTCGAGAGTCGAATGGTTCTGCAGTTACTATCGCGTACTTAGAGATGCAGAGTTGGTGAAACAAAAGGTGAACAGATGACCTGAATCCGATGGATCTGAGGCGCACAGGACTAGTTACTCGACACGTAAGGCCTATGTCTAATAGTGAATGTCTTTAGGTAGACATAATGATGAAAAACTAGAATAATACACTAAGCTATCTTCTTCTTGTCTTATTATGCGGTTTATGGTTGAGGTAAAGAAATATAAGAAAACCGATTCCAAGGTTTTCTTATACACCGGTAAATTTTGATCGTTTTAATCTCGTGGAGGATCGATCTGATAGATGGAACACATGTATTGTATGATTTGTAAAGATAAAATTAAAAAATAAAGTACCTTTTTTTAAACTAGAAAATTTACGCATGTACGAAATTAATTTCTTTAGGAAAACCTCAGCTAAACGAGTCCAATGACCTGTAGGTAGTAGTCAGCGTCGCATACTACCTACAGATCATTGGACCCTCCACGGGATTAAAACGATCAAAATTTAGCGGTGTATTCCTTTGTCTCAACCGTCACGGCATTACCAACTCCTTTTTCTGTCATAATACTATCACTTCTCTTTTAATCCATTCATTTTTTCACTGGCCACTGTCCCCCTCTCTATCCATCCACATGAAAACCCATGAATAGCAATATAGCACAATACACTATGCATGTGAAAAGTAGCTATACACAAAGTGTTTGCGGTAACGTAGTATAGATTAGATTCCTAAAATGAGGGTTTTTAAATAACATTTGAGGTACCGTAAAACAGCAATCTGTTTACAATATCGTTTTAGATCCAAACAATAAAATTAAATCACACACAAAAAACAAAACATAATCCGAACCTAACACAGAATTTTAATAAAAATGAATACAAAAATACATTCAAAATCGCCTGTAATATATATTCCGGTCAATTTTTTCCCCGCAGCCAGCCCTCAGTAGCTGGATAATCCCCGTCCGGCCATGTATGACACGGCTACGAAAACAAATATGGCACTTGCCATTACAGCCGTGTGTGTTTAGGTTAGGTTACACATTATTATGGCGTTATTTTTTGTTATCACACCGTTAAAGGTAGCGCAATGAATGCTGTAAATTATATTTTTCTTTGTTATGTTTTTTTGTTAAAATTTGATCTTTTTTTCACTGTCTACAAGCTTAAGAGGCTTCAATGCCTATAGGCGAAAGTGGTAAGTAATTTTCTGAAGAAGAAAATGTAATAAAAGTCAGTGTTATGTTAATATTGTCTATACTCGGTATTATATCTAGCGTCTGCTAGCGACTGAGACATGACTGATTACATGTAATTCAAGGTAACATACTCCCGCGTATCTTATGTCCAATATACCATCAGATGGTCTGCTAGTATACCTTTCGACTAAACCTTTCCAGTGGTATAAGTGTGAAGAAGTAACAAACAAGCACACACACGTGCTCTCAAACGTATATACAATTTTTTTTGTTAATTATTTTTATTTATTACATAGAGATAGATTACTAGATAAATTATTAACGCCTTAGACTTACATTCTAGTGCTTAGTACATATGTATCGATTTTTAAGGCAGACTACACTTTGAAAGCTTGGCTTAAAGTCACCCAAAGGGCAAGGAAAGGTCTATGCTCGGGGTTTCCTTGCATGATCGAATCAGAAATGAAGAAACCGGAGAACGAATGATGATGACACTTTGAAATGATTTTGAACAAAGCTTAATTGTAGTTGATGGTAAAAGAGGTACGTCATACTAGTTTAATACATTGAATCCTAATTGGTACAAACAAAAAATCGCATTACACGAAATAAAAACCTTTTAATAAACTCACAGAATTCTACATTTTAAATATACCACCCATATTACTTAAAATAATTAAATTGAGGTGCTCTGAACAAACTGGATGGAACGTTGAGTCTGACGCTCGAATTCCGCCCTTAACACCATTCTTCCATTTATTATTGAAGATATTCTTTCCTCCCATAAAAACGTAATCCCATAATTATTTCAAGAAAGCGACTTAAAATCCGGCGACATATTTTTTGCCTACATTTTTAAATCTCGACCCAAGGGATATTTTTTCGAGGAAATTCCGCCATGTGATTTATTGTGAGCGTCTAAAGAATGGTCAATATTCATAACGTTGATGTCAATGCTTTTTATGAATTAGAGTTTTTTTTTTATTATTTATAGGCTCGTGCTTTATCACTCTCTCACCTTATTATAAGATATATGTAAGCTATGATATTTATGTAAGAAAAACGAAAAAAAAAATATTTGGCGGTATAGACGCACACTTAAGACTGGCATATAACAGGTTACAAAATTTTCCATGAAAAAAAATATTCGTTACGTTCGCGCAAAACGGCCAAACGCTCAGCATAATGCTGTATCCATACGCAAAAATGGGACAAGTCCTGAGGACGAGTCCGCTGGTTTTCAGCGTATGGCGTTGACGGTGTCGACTAACAGACGTCAGCAACGGTATTTTGTGCTAATAAATTTGAGCAAATTAATAAATTATATGGTAATTCCCTAGTTAGCAGCTTCATTAATATATTTTAGTTCTGAAAGGAAGCTCATTTATATAGAAATGTATGTACGTTTGTCGTCGCTTTAACTTAAAAGGAGAGTCCTTTAAATCATCTAAGAATTTACTGTTTTCAAAATTTCGAAAAATACATTTACACATAATAAAGATAAGAAGAATCTATTGGTGTGCCAACAGCTTCAACACGAGATATTTGCAAATCTATACATAATTTCGAGGAAAAATAAAAAAAAAATGTTTATGTAGTAAATCCTGTAAATAGAAAAAATCGATTCAGTTTTTATTTTATTTCTTGAAATCAAACGTTTGCAAATATCTCGCGGTGAACTGTGAGAGATAGATGCTGAAATTTTGACAGAATGTATAGGTAGGTATTTATACGGCCGCTGCAACAATAAATTCTAAAATAAAACATCAAAAAGGACTAGAAACCACATTTTGTCAAATTTTTTCGTACCTTCGTGAGCAATTTTTCCTATCAATACCACGTTGTTATATGTTTGTTAGCTAGTTATAAGATTGCGTCTTTTTCGCGAAAATAAAATGTTTTTCTTTCTTTCTTTCTTTCAAGTCCGACTCGCAATTAACCAGTTTTTTCTATATACACAAAAGTAACCTTGTACAATTAAGGCAACAGTACCAAATATTGACATTCGCGACGCAATTCTTCCTTACATAACGTTGTTAGTGGGGCCAATGACAGTGCCTTGGGGCGTCCCCCCCTCCCCCCCACCTTCGTAATTGGTAAATTGAGTTGACTCTGTCACTACTTCAGCCAGTGAAGAAGCTGGATGTAATATTATTGATGAGGTTAGAGCTAGCTTTAGTTCTTGAATAACGATTTCTTTTCAGTCTGTAAATAAAAATGTTGCTAAATACGGGGTTATTTGTAAAACACTGGCAACCTCTTAGGACTATGGTCCTAACATCATAAGCAACAACTTTTATTCTATGAGTTTTATAAATCGCTTGTCCCTATTAACAATGTCGGATATGTTTTTTTGCCATTTTCTTTTTATTTCACGAATCACTCTCAAAAAGTCCCTTTTTTTAATAGCAGCAAAAAGAAAAAATAAATTACGTGTAGTTTTTAAAATGGGCCACGTTAACATTGTCACATGTGGCCCATTCGCCAGTTAACAATGACGTATGTCAAACTTTGACTCGCTCTCGTGTAAAGTTGCCAATTTTCACATCCGACATTGTTAATAGGGATAAGCGAAATGTATTATATTTTAGTTCATCAGATTTACCTACAAAAATAAAAATATTTAAATTGAATGCTCTAAATATTACGAAGTCTATGCAAAGCAAGCGATAGTACAATAAGGGGGGAGCGGGATCGAGCTGCAGGGGTGCTTGATGCACTTTCGTCGCGTCGCACAGACGTAAGTAGGTATAGCAAAACACAGACTTTGTTTTTGGTAAATTAATTGTGTTTTTTAAAGAGTCATAGAACAAAAGTTGTTGTTTATGAAGTTAGTAATACAGTCCGGCAAGGTTGTTAGTGTTTTACGAATAACCGTGTATAATTTTGAGGGTCTAACGGCAAATGGCTGCTGCACTGCATGTTCACTTCCCGCGTGGTAAATATTTTTGTGGCCAATAGGTTTCGGGTCTGAGTGTCTTGTCTATGTGAGTAATATATGTTTGTGAACTCATGCACGATACAAGAGTTATTCCTTTAGTAGGGGAAAGTTGCGAGGCAAAGTTCAAAAAAAAAAGAAAAAAAGCCAGGAATTTAATTATTTTGGGCTACAGGTTTGTTCGATCGAGGTATTGTGGCCTTGGGGTGCAAAGAGCAACTGAAGGAACACAAGTGAATTTTAGTTAGTTGAAGTCTGAAACTCTCTCTTGCTAGTAGTTATTTGATGTTTTACCGGAAAAATAATAGTTTAAAAAACTAAAAAACACGCTTTATTGATGAAAGAAACTAAAAAATGGAAAATAATTTTTAATTTAGAAATAAATCAATAAACAATAAATGGTATTATTGCGAAAAAATCGTGGGGCTCCATATATCAGTTCTTGAAAAGCGCCCCACGCTTTTTTCACAATAATATTAATTTAAAAATGAATTAACAAACAATCAATGGTATTTTAATTTTATTTTCCATTTTTTAGTTTCTTTCATCATTAAAGCGTGTTTTTTAAACTATTTTTTTTTATTTTATACTTTTTAGTCTTCTTATTTTCTTTATCCAATCGTCGTTTTCTTTGCGTTGCTGTTTCTAATGGTTTAAGTTTTTTTGGTTTATTTTTCATCATGTTGTTCCCACGAGTAGTGGACAAATAGACGGTCGACCCCCCCAGAGGTCCATGTAGGAGGGCAATGCTAATTACAATAGGGTTGCGCCCGGTGCCCTAAGGTAACGCTAGCGACATGACATTTTTTACCACCCTCATACCATTCCTCGGCGCGTATCCTACCTTGGCTTAGGTGGGATCTCATAGACTCAAAGTCCAATCTTCGTATTCCTCTCGTCGAACCTTATTGATTGATACCCATGACATGATAATTTGGCAAGAAAATGTCATTTCGCATTATTTTCAGCAAACCCTTTCATTTTATACCTAAATCATAGGGCTGTATTTCAAATAGCCAATCCGCCACCTTGGGACGGCCGCCATGTTGGATGTAGGTTTCGTGATTATTTTTTTCGTATCCCATTCAGCAAACCCTTTCATTTAATACCCATATCGTGGGGGTGCATTTCAAATAGCCTGTCCGCCATGATGGATTTAAGTCAGGTGACTATTTTTTCATATTCCTGACAGCAAACTCTTTCATTTGATACTCATATCAAGAGGGTGCATTTCAAATAGCCTGTCCGCCATCTTGGACGCCCGGCATATTGGATTTGAGTAACGTGACTATTTTTTTTCGTATTCCTGACAGCAAACCCTTTCATTTGATACCCATATCATGGAAGTGCATTTCAAACAGCCAGTTCGCCATCTTGGGGAGGCCGCCATATTGGATTTGTAATGACGTTTATTGTCATCAGAACTCAGAGCGTGTGCAAAATTTCATCCTGATCAAAGACCAGGAAGTGGGTCAAATTAAGATTCCAAGATTTTCTTACATAGTTACAAGTGAAGCTAATAAAAGCGTGTTAAAAAGAACCCGGAAAATTCAATTTTATAAATAATATAATTTTATAAATAAAAAGATTTAGAATTGATTTTCTCCTGTGAACAGTCCAGCTCCTGCATTTCATATAGTTCTGCCCATTTTTTTCTACATAAAAATAAAGAGCTGTGTTCTGATATATAATATAATTTTGTATTTCTGAAGCTGTGAAATAATTAAACTTCTGAGTCAACGAAAAAAATATATACGGCCGTTTATTTCGCAAAAAAAAAATATTTCGACACTTTCAAGGGTATCAAAATTCATAGGGTTACATCCTGTTCACACAGAATTCAGAAATTTGGCATGAAGCTACGTCTTATAACACAGGAATAGGAATAAATTTGAAATTTGTTGCTTTAACAACAAATTTCAGATTAATTCCAATTACGATTCGGAAAATTCTTCGAGACCCCATCCGGGAATTGAACCATTTACATAAGATAAGTTTGTAAGGAACCGTTGCTGTCCCCGCACACAAGCCTCAAAAAAATGCCACTTCAAGCTTCTTTTTGACGAGGCTTTTTTTGTGGCTCGTGTGCGGCCACCACAAAAAAACGCTTAAAGCAGCTTCAAGCTTCTCTGGCCAGAAGTCGACGCGCTTCAGCTGTTTTTTGCGTTGGTTTCTAGCTTTTTTCTGTGGCCGCTTCTAGCGTTTTTTGAGGCGGCGATTTTTTGAGGCCTGTGTGCGGGGAAAGTTACGTTTTTGTAAGGTGAATCGCGAAACCGTTGGTCCTTTACGTACCAATCAATCAAAACAAAGTCGGAGTACGTTCATCAAACATCAGATAAACTACCAGTAACATAATCCCTTCAGAACATATAACTGCCAATCCGTACCATAACATATAGCCGATACGTTTAGACACGACATACGGAACTCGTACAAGGCGAAACAATACAGTCTACATATATACGTTTGGAATCCTGAAACTCGATATCATAACGCTCTACTCTGCCACAACACACAAAAGGGTACAGAACGTACATGTATAAGATTACTGTAACCTAGAGTAGGTTACAGTAATCTTATCCATGTACTGTAAGATAAGATATAAGATTACTCTAACCTACTCCTATTCTTAAGGAAGAATTTAATGTTATTTGGTTTTAAAAGTTGTGACTTTCAAGCAACATCTATATCAATTGGTAGAGTCTGTCTAAAAAATCAAACGACTTGGATAATTATTAGGCTGCTTTTTTGCAGATTTTTTGTATGACAGATAAAAGACTTTGTTTATTTGTAAATTGTTCTGTATTTCTGACCAACTTTTTGTAGGACGTGTGCGTTGCACAATTGCTATCAGTGTATTTTTTTTCCTACAAAACATCGGCCACTGATTACATCAGACTTTTTGTAGGACAGATAATCAAGCCAATTTTGTATGTTTGTAACATTGTTCTGTATTTCTGACCGACTTTTTGTATATTATTGTTATCAGTTTAGTCTATTTTTCACCTACACAAAATCGGTCACCAATTATCGGACGTGGGCGAGCAACCTTAGGGTAAAATAGACTGTGAGGTAGTCAACACTAGTTCAAAAATCAAGGTTGATTAAGAGCTCTTGATCATTGTTTACTAATAGAAGAATATTATAAAAAGTATCGAATAGAAATATTTTTAAATGATTAAATATTATACAAAATTCCCAATTCGTTTCACTTTTTCAATCAGAACTGTATTAAAAATACATATATCTGCTCGGAATTGTAATTTTTTAAAGGAAATATTTTTATCACAAGCATTTATTTAGTTTCACCTGTCCCGAAGTTTGTCTGTCATCAAATCTTGCAAATTAAATTGGACCCACTACGCTGAAATTTTCCATGCTTGTGTAAATCAGATGACAATGCAAAATTATTATGACAAAGCTGATCTGATGATGGAACCGGACGGTAGCTATAGAGACTTTGTAGTTAAACGACACAACCCCAAAAGTTTGGGCTCGTATGATTTGTCTTGACGAGTATTAATTATATAGGCAAACCCGTGCAAAGCATGTTTTGATAGCAATTATTAATTATATACCGCGGTATATAATTAATACTCATCAAGACCATTCTAAACACGAAAGGTTTATTTAAGTTCCTATAGACACCTTCCGGTTCCATCGGTTCCGACCTCTACTAGCTATTTAGCTACACCCACATTCCTTCCATTACCCTTTGCGTTCTAGAACCACGGGTTTCTCTTTAATAAGTCAACCTATGGCTCCAGTAGGCTTCGACCCTGTTCGGCCCCTACGGTTTTGCTGACAGCTCTTTGAGGCGCGCGTGGAACACTACGCCCTGTTGAGAACTCGGGCTCGGTCCGGACGGTTACCAGGCGGCCGGACTGCGAGCTATTTATTGCTAGTCGTCCGCAAGCCCACACCCTATAGACAAAACCATGTCTACTAACTCGAATCATCAAATTGACAGTAACATGTATGTAGTGGACATGTAGGACACTAAACGTTATGGCGACTTAGTCAAATAGAGGTCCTTATATGTGTCCAACTGCATCGACTCCATTTATACTACGCCACCAAATAATAGTTCATTTACGACACCTTCAATTACTCCACTAACGTTTCTCCAGACATCTCCGAATTCAACCTATGGTATCCCCTACGTCAGGGGTGGTCAACTTTATTCAACCCACGATCTACTGTTTCCTGGCTAGAATCAGTGAGATTACAAAATCAATTTAAGGCCAGGCAACTCGTGATACATTTTCATACAAAATCAATTTATTTCATTTAAATTGATTTTGGCATAAAACAAAGCAATTTTGCCCAGAACTTCATCATAAACCTAAACTAGTTCAGGTTTTTGATAAAAAATCTGAACTTTTACAGGTTTATGACGAAATAGAGTTTAAAATTTGTCATCTACCGGTTTTTCATCAAAAACCTAGGTTTTTGATCAAAAACCTAATTTTGTGAAAAACCTGCGACATATAGAAACCTTGCAATTGAGATTTTGAATGACGATCGACTTGCTTCTTCATCAAACATCGCATTGGATTGAGTTAGATGAAGCAACAAGCTTTCAAACCATGCTCAACGTTGACGAAAAGCGAGTGAAAACGGACCTCTTAACAATAAGTAACGAACTAAAAAAGGAGTGAGCAAGCTCAAAAATTAAACAAGACAAACAAGAAGTTATAAAGCGACAAAGTAATAGAATGCAGCAGTGGATAATAGCTAGCTATCTGCCGCATCATAACATAGTCCTCTTGGCCTAAAACTAAACACGCTTGCCCAGATCGACTGGATTAACAGCCAAGACGAATAGATCGATCGTGTTGGAATTTAATTGTTTGGACAAGATTCTCAAGATCTGTCATTTGTTAACATGTGTCACAGCTAGAGATGTACCGTTGTCGGCAATATTGCCGTGAAGTGGGTATATTGGTGGCAATATTGGCAGTATCTAAAGTATGAATATTGCCAGCTATATTCCCACTTCACGGCAATATTGCCGCAACGGCACATTTTTAGCGACAGCTGTTGTTTTAAGGTTAGAAATGATTGTCGTCTTCTATTACTAGATGGCGTTAGTTTTTGCATATTTACAATTCATTTATTTAATGTCAAATAAAGATTTTTGGTGAACTTCAAATTACTTTAAACCAAATATTTCAGATATTTATATTTTTGCAAGAATTGTTCTGGTTGTTTTTTT
The DNA here is from genome assembly GCA_949319445.1 of Mythimna lalbum. NCBI lineage: Eukaryota > Metazoa > Arthropoda > Insecta > Lepidoptera > Noctuidae > Mythimna > Mythimna lalbum. The sequence goes on along the minus strand of OX439356.1, from coordinate 2,223,366 downwards.
TTACATGAAATGATTTGAATAAATAGTTTATTGTTTCTGCCGAGTTAGCGGTATCGGTCCTCACTATTTTGGTTTCTTGCGTTACGCACGTGTCAAGGGCAGTCAGTTGTCAAAGATGTGACGAGAAAGTCAGGGAAATAAAAAGTGATTTGTGTGATCGATAAACTTTTTACAAAAAAAAAAACTAAACATAAAAAAAATTTAGTGTTTTATTTGTACGTCCACTACAAATGAAACACTAAAATTTAAACGTTCTAACGTTCAAAATATTTTTAATTTCTGAAGTCAGTGTTTCTAGTATTGTTTTTTTTTTTTATTCATTCTTATCAACAGAACTGGATTTTGAAAAAAAATGGGACCAATCCTCCTGGAGGACTAGACCTTTTAGGAGAAGAATTATGAATCAGCCCCTTATGACGCCCCCTCTGAAAAATAAACAAAAAATATAACTGAATTGAGGACCTCTTTTTTTTGAAGTCAGTTAAAAAACTGTTATGTTGAAGTAGCCTTCCAACAATCGCGATCAGTTGGGCACCCCTGCCTTACGTTGTGGCCGTCTTTGAAATGGTAAACTAATGGCACAACAACCGCCACCTTGCAGACGTGCCGAGAATCGGTGTCGTTACCCTAATGTCAGGTAAACGCTCAGATCTGTCCAACGCAGGTGCTTAGAGTATATATCTTTGATCGCGAAGACATTCACGGATAAATGGACAAACGATCCCATATTTTGCTTACTGACTGTATTTTTATTACTTTATTTTTACACGACTACACGAGAAGGGTTGTTTTTTGAGTGTATGTATGTAACTTTCTTTGGAATTCCCTAGAGCCTGAAACACTGGTTGCATTTTAAATTGGGAGGTGTTGTTAAATTCGTTTTAGTTATGATTATGACACTGGGTACATATCCAGTACAGTCATGTAGCATAAAAAATAAATGACTCGAGGAGAAGATTTTAGAAATATCAAACTTAGGAAGGACCATCATATCAGCCGAAAGACGTCCACTATTGGACATAGACTTCCCCCAAGCGTCGCCACAACGACCGGTCCTGTGCGTCACACATCCATCGGATTCCCTTCATCGTCCGATGAAGGACTAAATGTGACCACAAAATGATAACATCGCACAAACACTGTTCAGTTGTCTGTTGGCTGTCGAGTAACGATCATATCTGAATTTGACGAGTTATTCAAATTGTTCCAGCGTTGATCCATCGGACTGAGACCGACTTCGGAGACTAACGCAATTGTTTCCAATTTGATTTCATGTGTGGATGCATTTCATATGCAAAGTTAGGTACAGATGGCATATCAGCTACAGATTGCGGGGGTTATTGAACTTAGTTCAATAACCCCCGCAAAAACAATAATAAATAAAATAATCAAAAAGTATAATAACTTATTATTTAGGTGAGATTATTTGTGTCACCACGTGTCTAAAACGCTTAGGATAACTAAAGAAACACATGTGGGTTTCTTTAGTTGTCTTATGCGCACACAAAAGTACAGACTTTCTACCAGTCAACCTTTGGGTGCTGTAGAGACAAATATTGTTCTGGTTTATTGTTTTACTAGCTGCTCCCAGTGGCTTTGCCCGCGAATAATAAGTATCCTATGTCCTATTCCAGGACATGGCCTATCCGCGTACCAAGTTTCATCAAAATCGGTTTTGCACATTTAGGCGTGAAAACGTAACAAACAAACAAACTCACACTTTCACTTTTATAATATTAGGTAAGGATTTTTGTGTTTTCATAGAAAATAGCATTGAGTTAGCCCGTATTTGATTGCTACTATTACGTTTCCTATATCCTTTCAACACACGCGCGAAAAATTAACACTAGTCCGACTAGACACCCTTTTCCGAACTTAAAAAACAAAATTAAATTTGCTCCACATCGCGACAATCAAGACCTATTCATGTTTTGGCCTATTGTTGTACAAAACAATGGCGGACAGGTTTTCCCAGTCAATTTGCCCTGTGGCCCCCACAAACATCATTACAGAGACAGTTTATTATACTTTTTGTTTTAGTGAAAATAAATTTGAAAATTTCCCAGTGCCTGTCGAAGTTTGTAGAGCTTATGAGTTGGCAGGCGTTGTTCCCTGGTTAGTTATTCATGCTTTGTGTTCTGTGCCTATTTTGATAGGTACCTATTGTAAAAGAGCTCTCATTATTGGTATTGTGAGCAGTGAAGGTTTGGGTTACTTCTTGCAATCTGCCTGTTTCAGGGCATTTAGCTAGAGGTCACGAATTTTAACTTTTTCTTGAATGAATCTAAAATATTTTTTTTTAGTAAAACTTAACCCAATGTATTTAGTACTATTTATGATCACATAAGGTCTGATACTTTACGTGAGCAATTCTTTCAATGTGTTATTTTATCTACTTGATTTGAAAAGAAATGCGATAATGCACTCGGCGAAATTTGTTGGTTTTGGAAAAGAAAAAACAATTTCTGTGGGAAAAGAAAAGAGAACAAAACCGTAAGAAAAACTTAGAACTAAAACATTTAAAAGTCAAACCTTAAACAAAAAAAAAAATGACCCTCTGGTATCCCCAGATGGTCGATGTGTCGATCCAATTATGCCTCGCATAAAACTCAATGAACAACGCCAACCCCAGTAAAACCCCCAGTGAGTTCCTCTCGTCCCCTTGCTAACATCCTTAGCAGCTATTTACTGCAAGAGGAAAAGATCACGATACATTGCACCACATTTAGATATCAAACACACCCTACCAGCACTCAGTGTTGCGTCAGAGTGTCTTGGCCAATCACGTGAAATACGTCACTCTAAACCACTAGCACCATCTCTGATACATTTTGAAAACTAATTTAAAACAAAAGTACCGTCATTTAAAAAATCAAACGTCCAACAAAAACAATCAAACCATTGGGGTATCTGTCGATCCAATTATGTCTCGCATTAAACTCAATGAACAACGCCAACCCCAGTAAAACCCCAAGTGTGTTCCCCTCGTCCCCTCGCTAACATCCTTAGCAGCTATTTACTGCAGGAGGAAAAGGTCACGATACATTGCACCACATTTAGATGTCAAGCAGCTACATCTCAGTTTTGATCAGGGCTTCGGTACCGTTTTCTAAAATAAATAGAGGTGTTACTTGGACAAATGTACGACGATTTAACTCCGGTGCATCGTTGGCACACAATTTATACGTGCAAGTGCTAGGCTATAGCGGATTGTGTATGAATTGTTGGGGAATAAAATAAAAGTGCTGGAAGACTCACAAATGCTTTTGAAATGTTTCTTTTAATATCGTGCGGTTTTCAACACGCATGTGGGATTGCTCCGCAAGCAGAAAGTTTCTCGCAGCGTGAGACACGTTTCTACGAGCCCAGCATTCATCATAAGATGTCCAGACGACGTATGCTCCTATTGAGCTCCGGACTCCGATGCGCATGGAACTTAGAGGTATGTGGAATAATCCTCACTTAATATCATAAAAGCGAAAGTGAGTTTGTTTGTTTATTTGTTACGTCTTCACGCCTAAATGGCAAAACTGATTTTGATGAAACTTGGTACACGGATAGACCATGTCCTGGAATAAATAAATAAGATAAAAAATATATTTTTATTTGTTCATTTATTTATGTCTGGTCTGGCAGACAGGACTGCTATTGACACTACACGTCATCTACTTTTGATAGGAACGAGCCGAAAGTTCTAAAAACCCACACAATTTTGCTTGTGATAAAAAGAACTAGTATATTATACGATTTCGCTTGTCATGTTTTGTTAATATTACCCAAAAGAAATAGGTGCTTAGTAGCAAAGACTGGCGCCTAAATACCGACTTACGTTTGAAGAGAAGCAATAATAGCTACCAATAGCTGAGTAAGACACTTTATGCCACATAAGCGGCTTATGGTTTCCATGCGGAGATGTTCTCTTTGGCTCCTAAATTGGCAATTGGCATGGTAATGTGGTGTCATTTGAATTTATATACCACAGATCTAATGATGCTTTGAATTTATTCCGATATAATTTCGTATCTTTTTGCTAGACTAGACAGAGACATGAATCTGACAGGCTACATTTGTGTTTTCCACATGCTTTTGTTTAGAATAGATTTAACTTGCAATTTATTGTTTGGGTGGGTAAAATCTTGCAACACAATTTTGAAGCAGATATCTTCAACCGATTGTGCTGAAATTTTGTATACACATTTAGTTTCGATGACAATGCATGTTTAGCTGTGTGACTTTTTTTAAATCTAACAGGGCGGAATACACAAGATGGCGGATTAATTATTTTTAAAGCACTCCTACAATAATTTATATTTGCCCACGTGAAAGTAGAAAAGAAGGGGTTGCGATAGCCGTTGGTAGGATCCAGGAGTTGGGACTCGAGGTGGCGCTGCATAAATCCGAGGCAATGTGCTTCCACGGCCCTAGGAACGCGCCACCATCGGACTCCCAACTTACGGTAGGAGAAGTTCGCATCGGCGTCGGGTCGACGATGAAGTATCTGGGACTCGTCCTCGACAGCCGGTGGAATTTCGGAGAACATTTCCGACGTCTGGTTCCCAAGCTTCTCAGGGCTGGGGCTGCTTTCAAGCGGCTCCTGCCCAACCTTGGGGGTCCAGACGCCTCCTGCCGGAGGCTCTATGCGGGGATCGTTCGGTCCATGGCCCTCTACGGGGCGCCGGTGTGGGCGCCGTCGCTGGCAAAGCGACCAGCAGGCGTCCATACTGAACGCCTGCCAGAGGGTCATGGCAATACAGATGGTGCGGGGTTACCGCACGATCTCCCGCGAAGCGGCAAGCCTTCTGGCTGGCTTACCACCGTAGGATCTGGAGGCAACAGTCCTTGCACACATGCACGACATGCGCGTGGAGATACAACGCCGGGGTGAAAGTCCACTACCGCAACATGTCAAGGCATGGCGGACAGAGCTCCGGCGGGATCTCAAGGGGAAATGGCGTCAGCGGCTATCGCAACCCAGTGCTGGGCACGCCACGATTATGGCGGTAAGTCCCCTCTTTGAGGCGTGGCTGGAAAGACCTCACGGCGTCCTTACCTTCCGCATGACGCAGGTCCTCACCGGACATGGCAAGTTCGGGAGGTTCCTGCATCGGATTCAAGTGGAAGAGACGCCCGGGTGTCGCCACTGCGCGCAACGCCCGGAGGACACGGTGGAACACACCGTCGAGGTGTGCCCTGCCTGGGTGGAGCATCGCCGTGCCCTCGTGGGGGCGATCGGCGGCGGAGACCTCTCGCGCCGGGCCCTGGTCGAGGCCAAGGTCCGGAGCGAGGAGGAATGGCAGGCGGCCGCCTCCTTCTGCGAAGCAGTAATGCTTGCAAAGGAGGAGGCCGACCGCATCAGGCAACGGCGCTCTCGCCGCCGTCGCCGGGATTCCGATCCCGATTTCCGGCCACCGTAGACGCGAGCTCGCGGACGGCGAGCCATGGGTAGCTCGCTGTCCAATCGTCCGGTAATGGACCGAGTCCAAGACGTCGACGGCGCGGACTGTTTCCGCGCGCCTCAAGGAGTTGTCAGCAGCAGGAGGGGCCCAGCTGGGTCGAAGCCTACTGGGGACAGGGTTGTCCGAAAGGGAGCTCGTGCCCCGGTATGAAGGCTAGAAGGAACGGCGCGGGGTTTTTAGTCAGTAAGAGTCTGACACTATCTCCCGCTCCACCCAAGAGCGGGTTTTGTCAAAGATGATTTTCCCCGTGGACAAAAAAAAAAGTAGAAAAGAAAACATACCCCGATATAAAAAGTACCTAATATTCTGTTCTATTTCTTAATGTGCTATACTTGTCTTCCAAATATCATCCTAATCCGTATAAGCGTTCTAAAGTAAGAGAGTTACAAATATATCTTTGACCTTTATAACATTACCTAGTATGATATTCATTTCTGAAATAACATTGAATTCCATGAATTTCTGATATTCAAGGAATGAATATCAAAGAGATCAAATTAAACTGTGCACAAATTTTAGTTTTGCTTCAATGTACAAAAAGGCGTCACAGCTAAATTCAAAATGGCGGACGTTAAATATTATCATGACGTTGTCATATTTTTCATCCGCCATTTTGAATTTCGGTGACTTTTTAGTCTGGTTTTGTTCATTATTTTAAACTAGCTTCTGCCAACATCGCGCGTATAAAAGCAAAAAATATATGTCTATATCACTCTTTTTTAAGTTAGCATTGTACTTATGAAAGAATGTTAATACAAACAAAGCAATCTTTTTTTTAGAGTTTTTTTACCTAAACATTAAAACGGAACTCTTAAACTGTCTATCTGTCCGTCAGTCACCAGGCTGTATCTTATAAACCGTGATAGCTAGTCAGTTGAAATTTGCACAGATGATGTATTTTTATTGCCGCTATATCAATATACAAAAAAAAACCTACTAAATATCGCCCTTCGTATCCGACTCTAATTTGACCGGTTTTTATAATACTAGTATTGAATTATAAAGAAAGAAAGAAAACGTTTATTTTTACCTCACACATACATTTTAACTTAAAACAGTTGAGTTAGGATACATAAAAAAGAAAATACATATTATTTCGTATGAAAAACAAAAAGACAACTTTAAAATCTGTGTAAGGTCAAAAAAGGCGCCTAACTCAGCATATGCTGTGATATCTATTGAGATAGATAGAGTTGGTATTCTGTTAGGGCCCGCGGTGATGCCACGGTCACACTCACGAATAGATCACTAAATATTTAATTCATGAATCCCCAAGCGACCACCGGTGGCCGCGCATCTATTGTCTTACTATTGTGTCTCTAATTGACGGTATCTGAAGGTCAAAAAACGAAACATACCCCGAAGGGGTAAAACGAATAGCTACTGGTCTCCTATAACTTGTGAGCTCACAACAGCACCGTATTCGCAACTGGCAACGCTCGAGCGGTATAGATTGGCTGAGTGCGATTGAGGACATCAGTGCGGATGACTAGCGAGCTGATACACACTCGTCTTTGATTCGACACATACCTCACGCGCCCGTTTGATTGTCGTGTCTGTGTAGAAGAATAGTTGGATTTGCATGGTGATAGCTGATTATTACTAAACTATGTGAAAAAGGAAAATATCTTGAGGAAACCAGCATGTCATAGAACCAAAAATTCGAAAAGTGTGACATTCAGCAAACCGTCTACGTGGTGGATTACAGCCCATTCCCTCTCCTAGAGAGGAGGCCTGAGTCCCAGCAGTGGGAACATTAAAAAGGCTGATGATGATGATGGTGATGATGATGATGATAATGATGATGCATGATTATTACTAAACTATGTAAAAAATTAAAGGAAAACATCGTGAGAAAACCGGCATGTTCTGGAACCAAAAATACGAAGACGAGTGACATTTACCAAACCGCACTGGGCCCGCGTGGTGGATAACGGTCCATTCCCCTTCCTAGAAAGTAGGCCTGAATTACAGCAGTGGGAACATTGCTGATGATGAGAAAAAGTGTACACCTTCAAGGTAGACTCTTTTTTTATATTTATTATTAAGATCTCATGTAAATTGTACCAAAAGTCTCACCAATAAATGAATTTTGAATGAATGGATATGTGTAGTAATTCTTAAGGTAGAACTACACTACGCACACGTGAGCCACGTACGGCGATCTGGGCGCGTCAGTCTCCATACATTTTATAATGGCCACTAGACTTGTAGAGCTACAATAGATCCACGATGATGCACGCTACGCGATGGCGTTGCGTAGCGTGCATCATCGTTATACATAAAAATCAGGCGTGTTACACGTGTGCGTCGATCTAATGTAGTTCAAGCTTTTTCATCTCCGTAGCCTTTTTCCCAAATAGCTTGAGATCGACCTTTAGTGTAACCGTAAATGTGGCTGAACGGGTTTTCTTTCTTTCTTTTCTTTTGAATAGCTGTGTTTTACATAAACCAACTGCCTATCAGACCTCCACAACTTAGTTACTGGGCAACACGATTGTCCTTGACCGATGATCCAGATTTTCTGGCATCTGACTACCTATAACGACTGTCCAGGTCTACAAATGACAACCGGGACTGGGCTCTTGAGAAATAGTGACTCCAGCAGGAGAATTCTCCCAAAACCCCAAAGTTTATATAAGCACGATGGATCATACTGTTTTCCCCTAAAAACGTAAGAAGAGTAAAAAATAATACACGAACGGCCTCGCCCAACAATGCTTTGCTTTGGCTTTGCGTGTTTTCCGACAGTATGTGGAGTAATTCTAAAGTTTCAATATATTTTCATCCACGCAAACTTACATGAGCACGTAGGCTGAAAATGAACAAATGCTTATTTTATTATTTTTTTATTTTTTTATTATTGCAAATAGACTCTGTCTAAGCCAGATGTCTACGACACAGCATAAACCCACTTAGTGTAATCGTTTTAGCACCTATTTTTTAACACGCTTATATTTCTTGTATAATTTCAACCTATCATAAAGTATCTAATCGCTTTATGATAGGTTGAAATTATACAATTATGTTGCATGTCGCGCCATTGTAATCGGCCAATGGCAGTTAACAACGACTATTTTTTTTTTGCTAAGTCTCACATAATTGTAATCAATCCTTATTTAAGCTATGAGCTGTACAGTCAAGTTTTCCAAAAGTAACCATCTTTTTTATTTTGTTCACCTAAAGCCTGAACAGGCTCGCTTTTGACCACTATCTCACCTGTTGGTAAGCGATGATGTGGTCGACTTGCTGAGAAGTGATTCATTAGTTTGCTCACTAAGCGCCTGAAGCATGGTGAGCGTCATATGGTTAGCGATACCAAAGATCCAATTCACTACTCTATACACTATTTTAATAAATACTCTTAACCAATGACATTTTAATAAACTGACATCTTATACACTCACAAATCAACCGAAAAATGTGTTCCGCGCAGCAGCGACAGCACTTGTGGTATGAGATCCCCTGCGTTTTATTTACTTTGGTATCAGAACTGGTACACTTTCTAAACACACACGAAGGCATTTTTTTATTTAATTTCGTAGCAGCGCGCAGCGTATGACTAGATCCGATGCGGGACGCCTAAAGGCAAGGATCCCAATTAGGATCCTTTCGAGTCTTCAAGAGTGCGCGCTCATAGCAAATCTGTTTATTTAAATATCATTGCTTTTAACAGTATTTCAAACAATATAAACAAGATTATATAATGCTAAAACAGAATCAAAGAAAACAATATTGAAAAGCTGAAAGTGTTCGTGGAAAATAATTTCTAGGAACACACCTTTTTAATGTTAAAGAAATGATTTAGATTCCATGTAATAATAGTCAGTACATGCTAATTGAAAATCGCGTTGTTGTCTAGCTTGGTTTTTAGAATTCCCGATGTTAATATCTACTGTTTTTTTTATAGAAATATAATGAAATAAACTGCGCAAAGTAAAGCAGGTATATCTCTCTGTGGGTTCGAATCTACAAAACAAGAGTCATAAAAATTTACGTTTTAATTACTGGATCACTGCTCATAAAAAATGTGCTGAATCAACCTCTTTTACCTACTGTACGTGAAGAATATACAATTATTGCCATGCGACGCTTGTTTTTTGCTCAGTTTTGATTTAGATAAGTACTACATACGGTAAAATGGGGTGAAGGGTGAATAGAAACAAAACTTCAAAGGGTATTTTCATGGTACTTAAATATTTGGTGCAATCACAGAGTAAATTGTTACTCAATACATTTAAGCCCTGTATACACGGCCTGGCGGGCATTTTTTAATTTTTTTTTTCTGTAATGATTTTGTGCGTCTATTTAGGCGGAATAAACATGTTTTCTTTCTTTCTTTCTTTCTTTTCTTTTCATTTAACTATATCAATTGATTAATGAATTAATATTTTAAACAGTCGATGCTTTGATAGCAGCCGATAATATGGTATCAAAGAAAGTTTTGTTTCTATTCACCCCTGCGTTTCTATTCACCCCGTTCTACGGACGTACGTACGTACGATAAAATTACTATAGTAGCTTCGCGCTGTGACTATTTAAATTATCTTTCCAAGATTTTTCGCAAGTCTGTTAATTGTAATTCTTTCTGACAATATTGTATTGCTTGCATCCAATAAAGAAAAAATTACTAGAATAGTTATGCTCAAGGTATTTTTAGCCCAACGTCTAAACCGTAATGCTCTATAGGCGTGAGACGTGGAAGGTCTCAAAGGACATTTCGCATCAACTCTAGGTCATTACCAACCGCACTCTACACAGTATTCTCGATGTTTACTGACCCGAGAAATTCTCCAATATCTCAAAATCTGTGGGAAAGCTCGCTGCGGTGGATCCCCGACCGAACAACAGATCAAACGCCACACACTCAGAAATGACCTTGAACTTATACTATCCATTCTAGAGACTAGAATTCCAGCTAGATCTATATAAAAAGCGAAAACATAGTCACCCAAAGCAGAAGAGAGAACCCAACCTACCTCAAAACCCAAAGAACGGTTCCAATTTCTATGCGACTCCCACATGAAAGTTCTTAGGTCATCAGATAACTTGAAACTTAAGATGCCAATGCATTCAAGTACTTTCCTGGACAAGTCCTTTACTGTTCAGGCCGCTCGTCTATGGAATGCATTGCCTGTGGAAATAAAGCGCGCGCAAACACTGCCTGTATTTAAATGGCTTGTGAAGGATCATTACTTGGCACTGTGATCATGGCTTCGTTTCTTCACGTGATCTCTTGCTTATATGTATATTTTGTATGTATGTATGTGTGTATCTATTTTAGTATTAAGTTTTTGTTTTGTTTACTTTTATTTTTTTGCACCAAATGCAACCCCATTTTGTGTCCAGGCAATCTCTGTCCATTCTAGGTTGCCTGGAAGAAATCGCCTGGTGCGATAAGGCCGCCAATTGTGTGTTTTCTATTATATGGTTTCTTATTGTAAAATTTTTATTCTTAATGTGCAATAAAGAATATATAAATAAATAAATAAATAAATAAGAGAGATAAAGAACATAGAAAAAGGAAGGTCTCGCGAAGCTCAAGACCGAACGGGATGGGGCGCACTGTGTTGTATGCTCTCTGCCCCATCTAGGGAATAAAATAGAAAAATTAAGTTAATTTTTCCATCAAATGAACGGTATTTTCGATTTTTAGGAACAGCTTTCGCTTGGTATGTACTAGTACGTCTGAAAATAAGCGTAAATACAAACAATTGTCATTTTTAATTGCTAAAATACTTATATATATTTAATTATTATTTAAAGCAGGTATGTGTAGCAAATAGTAATTACTTTTCTGAGGCATGCTTTATGCATTTCTTAACAGTTAGCACCTAACTGTTTACTATGGGGACGGGCTGCAGACATTGACTCAATCTTTATACTACAGAAAAGAGCCATCAGAGCTATTTACAATCTCCGCAGGTGCGATTCTCTAAGACAGCTGTTTAAGGATATTAACATCATGACGGTGCCTTGTCAATATATCTATGAAAACATCATGTACGTTAGAAAAAATCTTCATCTTTTTAGCAAAAGAGGCGATAGACATAACTATGTTACAAGACATAGGGACCAGTTAGTTCAACCAGGCTTCAGATTGGCAAAAGTGGCCTCTTCTTTCATGGGGTACTGTTTAAAATGCTATAATAAAATACCTCCCCAAATTTTAGAACTCAATGAAACAAAATTTAAATCTTGTATTAAACGCACACTATGCAGGCAGGCATATTATAAGTTGGAGGATTATATACAAGATAAAAATGCTTGGCTCAATGCTGGTCCAGCTCCACTACCACACTAGGGTGTATTGATTAGCTTGGAAACTATAATTATTTTTATTTTTTTGTTTTTTGAAAATATAGTTTAAACTTGTGATCATTTATTACTTTTGTTTTTGAAAACCATAGCATTATTTAATGTAGAAGCACTTTTTTTTTCCTATTTGTGAATGTGAGGTACCATGAAGCATTTTTTATTGGGTTACGACTTTTATTCTCTTTGTTTTTGACATTACGAGCATGGCAGTTAGGAGTTTGTCATGCTCACTTAAATGTCTCACTGCTGGTGGCGCGTGTATTGGGTCATTCGGTTCCCTTGAAAATGGTTGAGCTGAGTGGGGCTGATGCACGCGTCATGCTCGTGAACGGGTGCCGTCAGTTGAGACTGGTCATCTCTTAACTGCCAGTAGCTTAATTCAGTTTTTATCTTTTAATATATTTTTTAGTTTAATTTCATTATCTACATTGTGCTCACATAATAGAAGCAACATGAAATAATGTAAACAAACATTATATGTAACACATAATATGATTTAATTCATGAATCCCCAAGCGACACCCGGTGGCCGCGCATCTATTGTCTTACTATTGTGTCTCTAATTGACGGTATCTGAAGGGTTAAAAGAGTGTCCATGGAGTTTCTTGCACGTTCTTCTCCATAGAGATCTACGCTTTGGAAAGTGCAATTTAGCTTCACTTTTCTTGGACTGACTGACATTTGACTATTCAAAAGTGCCTACATTTGGTCTATTTGAAATAAATGATTTTGAATTGAATTTTTTTTTGAAAATTTTGAATCGTAATACTAACATAGATTCTAGATTTTTCTTTAAATATGTTACAGTGTTTTATTGGTTGGCCAGTACAATAAAATGAATCTATTACTTTACAGTATCTTTCAAATATCTTTTTAAGACCTTTTTTTTTTTTTTCTGTCGACGGGGAAAATCATCATTGTTAGCCTTTCTACAGTACAGGTCGTAATGTGCCACGTTTTGCCCACACACGCCCTTCCATACGCGGATACATGCCCTTGTAATAATTCTAATCATTATTACAAACAACCCTACCTCAATTCCGAGGCATCACCTGCTCAATAAACACAGAATCTCTTCTTATACGCTATGGTATACCGCGAGAATGAATCGCACCATATGTCGTAACATGGCGGCCCAAATTGTTTTACTTTCGACTTCCCCCTTCTCGTCTCATATGATATACATAGGTACATGTAATATAACGTACCTAAGCTATATTTAGAATGATATGTAACGCTGATGGGTATGTTGCAGTGTTTATTATTTTTTGCAGAACTAAACCACAAAATAGATAGGTACAGAAGATAAGCTCATGTATGTACTTTACTTTTTATACCTACGCTCGGTGGATGCACAATAATGAGCGTTTGAGCCGGAACTGTTAGACGAGCGGGCCGAGGCGCTCCGAGACATCGTGTCCGTGAGCGGTGTCTATGCGCGCGTTGCTCGAGCGCGCTTTGTATGTAGATCGACTTATGTACCTACGAGTATATATTTTGTGACTATAACTTGTTCAAAATAACATTAGACATTTATTTACCTTTGATTACTAGCCGTTCAACCGATTTTGACTTTAACGTTTGTGGCATGACAAATGGCCTCGCAAAAACAAAAATCTTGAATATTTTTTTTTTTATCTAATTTATCTAATTTATATATATAAAAATCAATGCCACTTTTCGTTGTTATTTTATAACTCAAGAACGGGCTCACCTATCCAAACAAAATTTTTAGGCTTTGTTCGGCCTATTTATTAGATGGTTTATGTGAAGTTTGGTAGGGTAGAGTAGGGTAGAGTAGGGTATAGTAGGGTATAGTAGTGTAGTGTAGAGTAGTGTAAAGTAGTGTGGTGTAGTGTAGTGTAGGGTAGAGTAGGGTAGAGTAGGGTATAGTAGGGTAGTGTAGAGTAGAGTAGTGTGGAGTAGTGTAGAGTAGTGTAGGGTAGAGTAGCGTATAGTAGGGTAGAGTAGGGAAGAGCGGGAGCGAAGCCGTGCGGGCAAACGCTAGTTTTATATAAAAATAAAACCGCTGTTACGGGGCCGCAAAATCGACATAAACCCAGGCGGAGTTCATACAAAATACTCAGTGACTACAACCGGGACTTAAGTGAACCTATGATATTAATAAAAATATTTTTTTAGAAAATTTTACACCAATAATAACTATTGACGCGTAAAATAATATAGGTATTTACGAAGCAGCTTCATAGATATCATTATAATTGATAGGTTGCCGCTCCATTGGCTTTCGCCCACTTTCACCCTGTAATACGGTTTCCCTAAGTCGACTTTTACAACTCTCAACTCCCGATAAATAAGCTTATTTAGAACTTTTGTTTTTCTTTTTATTATTATGTATTGAACTGTACGTAGGTATTGTGATATTAAAGGAGGCCGCATGAGAATTATACCATGTTATCATGCAAACTGGTCAACTGAATATACTTTCAAGGAGGTATACAGTCGAAGTCGAACGGTGAAGGAAAACTTCGTGAGAAAAACCGGCATGTTCTACAACAAAAAATTCGAGGACATGTGACATTCATTAACCCGCGTGATGGATTACGGCCCATTCCCTCTTCTAGAGAGGAGGCCTGAGTCCCAGCAGTGGGAACATTAAAAAGGCTGATGATGATGATGATGACACAGTTGTACACAACCTGGGCACGCCACAATCATGGCGGTATTTCCCCTTTTCGAGAAGTGGTTGAGACGTCACAGTCCTCACCTTCCGCATGAACTGGTCCTCAACGGACATGATAAGTTCAGGAGACTCATGCACCTGATTCGAGTGGAAGAAACGCCCGGGTATCACAATTACGCAGACCACCCGGAAGACACTGTGGAGCATATGGAACAGGTGTGCCTACAATTCATGTCCCTTACATGAACTGTAGGTTTCGCCATACAAACTTTGAACCCCGTTTCCCTATTTTGATCCCTAGTGGATTGAATTTTCAAAATTCTATCCGTATTTTTTTTATACAAATTTTATACAATGCCATCTAGTTCCAAGCTAAGCAGAGCTTGTGGTATGAGTACTAAACAACTGATAAACATACTTATTGTATTTCTAAATACATACATAATATAAATAAATTACACCAAGACACAGAACAAATGATCGGGCTCATCACACAAACATTTGTTCTGGATAGGAATCGAACCCACGACCTCCGGCATAGCAGTCAGGGCCACTGACCATTAGACCAACAAGCCTGTCAAACCAAGTTTGTAGACGAAAAAAAAACTTTTTACAAAAAAAAAATTAAACCGACTTCAAAAAGTACAAAATAATTTTAATTTCGGAAGTCGATGTTTCTATAATAGATAACTACCTAATTTTGTCTCTTCGTTATTTAACACCGACTTCCAAAATTAAAATTATTTTGTACTTTTTGAAGTCAGTTTAATTTTTTTTTGTAAAAAGTTTTTTATTTTTCACTTTTTAGTTATGGTAGCACCACTAAAAAGTACCTACCCTTCAGCTAAACATAAATTACCTTATAGCCAGAGTGAATCTTATAACGATTCTAATAATCCCAAATACGGTTATATTACATGAATTTACATTCCGGCATTATCCCCAGATCAGTTCGATACCCCCATATATTCCCCTCCCCCTTTTCTTTCAGTCAGTCATCGACTATACGTATAAACAAAGCAATTTTACTTGTTACGACAATTCTGCTATGATTCTATGAGGAGTTCTGTTCCATATCTTCGAAGTTCATGATCAGATCATAACAATATTTCTATGGGACCAACTTGGAAACATAACATTTCAATAAAAAAAAATTTTCAAAATCGGTCCACAATTGACCGAATTATCGGTGAACATACATACAAAAAAAAAAAACATACATTCAGCCGAACATAGAACCTCCTCCTTTTCGAAGTCGGTTAAAAATAGTTCCAATTTGTACAAAAATCATTAATTTATTTTAACAATAGAACAAACTTAAACAAAAGACGTCCATACTTTGAAAAGTACTTACGCTGTTGTACTGAAATGCAAATAGTAACAATATTCCAATGCCTTATAAAATTTAATAAAGAAACGGTTGTACTGAAACTGGGAAAGTTTCAAAGTTTTCCAGCAAATGGAGCTTTTAGTAGGGTTAAAGTCATCAAAACTGCAAAGGGTGAAGTGACCGGCCAAGTTTTATTGTTACCTGAGTAAAGCTATGGACGTATTTCTACCATTATCTGATTGGAGTGAATTTTAAATGTGATTGAGATGTTGGTGTATACCGGGTTGAGTTTATTGGCTTGAATAGCTCGTTTTTGAATGGTAAAAGTTGAGGAGATTTTGCGTTTGTTGTTGAGGGTTTCGTGTCTCAAAAGGAAAAAACGGAACCCTTATAGGACTCACTTTGTTGTCCATCTGTCTGTCTATCCAAGACAATCAGACAGACCGACCCAGAATCCTGAAATTTGGCATTTAGTCGTAAAGCTCAGATATAGGAGTAAATCTGAAAACAGTAAAGTTGTTACGTCTTTGCGATTAAGAAAAATCGTCAAGATTCCATTCGGGAATTGAACTATTTACATATGTTTATGGGAAGGGCACATTGCTCGCAGAAAAGATGGCCGTTGGGGCCGAAAGGTTCTGGAGTGTCTGCCGTGTACCAGAAGACGCAAAGTTAGAAGGCCTCCAACAAGGTGGACTGATGACCTGGTGAAGGTTGCGGGAAACCGATGGATGCGAGACGCACAGGAAAGTTCGTTGTGGCGACGCTTGGAGGAGGCCTATGTCTAACAGTGGACGTGTATCGGCCGAAATGATGATGATGATGTGGAGTATAAACCCTCAGTGGGTGAGTCCGACTTGCATTTGCCCAGTTTTTTGTAGGTGAGAATGCCCTTGCTTTCTAGGACCACGGGTTTCCCTTTCATAAGTCAACCTAAGGCCCCTGTAGGCTTCGGCCTTCAGGGTCTTCATCATCACAGACAGTTGTCATTAGTATATCTTTGACAGTCGTTACAGGGAGTCAGATGCCAGAATACGTAACCATCAGACTATCAGTCTATTCAAGAAGAGGCGTTGCCTAATAACTGGGTTGTGGATGTCTGATACTGCTCCGATGCTTAGTCTAAAGTCGATCCAAGCTAGTTGGGAAATGGCTAAGGAGATAATTAATTGCTCAAGAGGTTTTCTTCTCATCTCAAGGAGGACTTTATAAATCGAAGGCATAAGTCCCATAACCATTTGCCTATCTTTTTTTGAGGTGAGAAATCATCAAATCATTTCCTCCGTTTTAGAGTGGGACGAAAGAGCTTGTAAGACATGTGCTGTGAAAATGAATTGGTCCTTCACTTGCTCATTACGTTTCAAAGCCACGGTAACTCTTTCAAACATTCCCGCAGCAGGTATTAATCCCATAAGGATGTTTTATTATCGTGTGGATTTCATCACGCATGCGGGATTGACCCGATAGAATACAGTAAATTTCAAAACGCAAAAACACGTCCCGCATGCGTATTTCATGCATTATAAAATGGAAATTTGCGGGGGTTACGCATGCGGAGCAATCCCGCATGCGTGATCAAAACCGCACTATATTAAAAACACCCAAAGAAATTAACCTAGCTGAATAGAACAAAAAATGGCCGAAATCAGTAATATGCCCACCGATTACGGCCCACAATTTTACAGACGATTATTGTGCTAATCCGAGAAATGAACTCATAAAAAATCCCAATAATAATTATATCGATACATTTTCAATTCCCTACGACCCTAATAATTGTAATTAAACAATTACCAGCGACTAACGGCCAGTCAATCTGACCTAATGGTATTAGGAGATTAAGTACAAAGACACCACGATAACGGGGACATTAGGGGACTCGCTTTTATCCCCGCGATGACAGTATCTTTTACTTCCCTGTTCGATATGAGGGTAAAAAGATAGGATTTTATCTTCTGTTGTTATGGTTATTAAAAAAAATAATCTGAGTTTATAAATTCGTGTTGTTTTTTTTTTACCTTTCTTTTTTTAAATATTTAGATAAAGGAATTATTGAGTAGTTACTTGTTTTTGTAAACGATGAATGTGAAAATGAGAATATTATCACACCATCATTCAAATATTATAAAAGCGAATGTTTGTGAGTGTGTGTATGTTTGTTACTTCTTTATGCTGTAATGGCTGAATGGATTTCAACGCAACTTGATACACAGGCAGACCATGTCCTGGAATATCACATAGGATAGATTTTTTTACTTCCCAGGAGTATGTTTCCTTGGGATAATTTCCACGCGGGGAAGCCACTGGCAGCAGCTAATAAGCATAAGTACATATAATTTCTATATTCACGTAGACAAAATGACTAAAATAGAAAAAAATACAATAATATTTATATAAGAAAAGATTTATAAATTTATGAGAATAGGTACTATTATTTGCACAGTTTTCTAGATATAGGCATTCTTTAAGAACAAAAACGACAGGTGCTGCGCTGTCCGCCCTAAATATTAGCTGTCAGACTTAATAATAAAATAGACGAGATACCTGAATACCCTGTCTAGGTACTCACGGTAGCTTTCAAAGGCCTAGGATACCTTTGAAACCTACCGTGAGTACTTAGACAAAGTCGCATCACCGAAAGAATGTCATTTGGCAAGAACCTTTGATATAATCGCGAAACAAAAAATCGGGTAAGGGCGAGTCAGACTCGCGCTCTAAGGGTTCCTTGCAAACTATAATTCCCGAATGGAGTCTCGTACATTATTCCAAATTGCAAAAAAGTTTTTATCTGTTCCGTAAACCTCTTGTCTGTTACGCGTCCCATTAAAGGACACGGTAATTTTGGCGCGTCTGTGGAACGTCCTGTCACAGAACCCGCCACAGCTGCGTTTACCTTGTTTAGTTTTGAGCATATTTTGACGTCTACGTAGTTCTTACTCTTTCGCACACATGAAAAATCGTATTAGAATGAACTGGCTCTCCCTCTCACATAAAAGTTAGCACGTTTATAGTACAAAAAAAGTTGAAATTTGTTGTGTGAATCTGTGACCAGTTTGTTGTTGTGAATCTTTAAGTCAAGAGTGACTGTGAGTGACTGTGAGTCAGCGATTGCCGCGAATTAACGATTGTGTTTGTGTCAGTTTTGGTGATTTTAATTGTATTAAATAAGATTGTATAAAAAAAATATAATATTACATCCAACAATCGTTTTATTTTTTATAAATAAGAGAATAAAAGTTGCTTTGTGCCAAATTTCAGGATTCTGGGACAAAAACAGAAGTAATCTTTAAATATCGATCTTTGAGAGTATAAAAATATACGTTTTTTTCGACATAAACGACCGTATCTTTTTTAATTGTTAACTTAGAAGTTTTATTTTTTCACAACTTGAAGGGACCGCAAACCTGATTATATGGTATCAATTTCGACTTGACACTTTTACGCGTTCTTGAGATAAAGGGTCTTGACAGACAGACGGACGGACAACAAAGTGATTCTATAAGGGTTCCGTTTTTTTCTTTTAAGGTACGGAACCCTAAAAAACAACAGAATAGTAACAGAAAATGTATTTGTAGATAAAATGCAACTATTTTTATATTCACTTTAAGTTACACAACAAAATATCGTTGTACCGTGAAACGTATCGAAGTCAATAAAGCAAATGGAAAATATTAATATCACGAAAAGGAAAGTTTTGTTTATTTGGTATCCAACAACTTTGTATAGATATGGCTTTGACTGATATCTACATTGTTTTCCTGAAAAGTCCAAGATACTTTACTGTTTATTACAATATAGATATATTGCTATATTTATCCTTGAAATGTAGATATCCGCAGAAGAATCAAGATTACCGATATAGCTCGAAAAATTGCCAAACTTAAGTGGCAATGGGCAGGGCACAATGCACGCAGAACAGATGGTTCTCCTTTTTGAGGAGTGGCTGGAAAGACAACACGGCGTCCTCACCTTCCGCATGACGCTGTTTCTAACCGGACATGGTGGCACTAGATTCATGCGGAAGGTACGCCTAAGTGTAACCATTGTATGGACCGAAGGACACTTATGGTAGAAGTGTGCCTCGCTTGGGCAGAGTACCGCCGTGTTCTCGTGGGTAGCTCGCCGTCCGACCGTCCGGTGACCATTCGGACCAAGCCCAAGTCGTCGACTGCGTGTAATGTTTCTCGCGCGCCTCAAGGAGATGTCAACTAGAGTGGGAGAAATTATTGGATTATTTTCCACCTCAAAACAAAAAGACACATAAATGTCTAATTTTCTATATTCCATTTAAAAACTAAAATTAAAAACACTTTTATAATTAATTACACTTAAATTAATAAATTCAACTCATAAAAGATAGCTTTTATAATAATAACGTAAAAGTTTCGCTTCAAGAATAAAAATTGTAGATATAAATGCGTTCAAATGCATGGGGCAGCTTCGGGGTAGAGTGGGTCAGGTTGGGGCAGGGTGGGTCACAGTGGGACACATTAGGGGTGTGACACGTCACACGGAAACGAGGGAACTAGCGTCGTCGCCGGAAACGCCCAGTATGAATAACAGGGTCTTTATGTCTTGCTGAAGTATGAATCTAACTGGAAAAGACTTATATAGGGTGACATTTTTTTGTTGGAGTTTAGTCTTTTTTTTAAATTAAGGCTTGCGTTTGACCACCACCTCACCTGCTGGTGAAAAATGATGTGGTCGACGATGGAGCACGCTTGCCTACTGACTGGTCAAGACAAAAATTTATGACCAGTGCGTGTTGCCAGTGATTACATATAATAGTGACACATGGTCACACGTCAGAAGGCTATGCTTACAGTCACCCAAAGAGCAATGGAAAGGGCTATGCTTGGAGTTTCCTTGCGTGATCGAATCAGGAATGAAGATATCCGCAGGAAAACCAAGGTCACCGACATAGCTCGAAGAATCGCAAAACTAAAATGCCAGTGGGCTGGGCACATTGATCGTAGAACGAATGGTCGATGGGGCCGAAAGGTTCTAGAGTGGCGACTGTACTCCAGAAAATGCAGCGTTGGAAGGCCTTTCCCAAGGTGGACCGACGACCTGGTGAGAGTCGTGGGAATGCGGTAAGGCGATGCTTGTGGGAGGCCTATATCAAACAGTGGATGTCTTTCGGCTGAAATGAATGATGCTGGGTATATATTATTATTTTTTTTACAAATCACCATCATCTCATCATCATCTTCCTGCCCTTATCCCGTTTTATTTGGGGTCGACGCAACACGTTTTTTTCTTCCATTCTGTCCTGTCACTCGTCACGCTATCACTAACTCCCTTTTCATTCATATCACTTCTCACACCATCCATCCATCTTTTCTTTGGCCTCCCTCTCCCTCTCTTTTTTTTACAAATCAACCTGTATATGTTACGGCCGGACATCACATCCAGCTTGACTGCTAGTTGGTACACGTTGCTTAGCACCAAGTGCCGCTAAATATATGGAAATGTCACCTTTGGAATTATTAACCTCATTCCGCTGTATTATTAAAAGAGTCACGTTTGAATTTTTCCACTGGAGGGTGAGGTCGACACATGTCTTTATCGTGGAGTCACTATCTTTCAAACTAATTATTTTTAAGGAGTAATAAATTTTTAGGTTTTTTTCTCTTTTTTCTCCATTTATCCTTTCGCAGGAAGAGATTTCGTTAGAAATAAGCATTACCTTTGTACTATTCTTCTGTTTCCTTCTTCTGTTCTTTTTATTATTGTGTGTACAAAAATTGTTAAATAAATAAAACCATTGTGCTGAATATTACTTAATACCAAAATAATAATAATATTTTAATGTACGCATGTAATTTAGCCAGGCGCATTACTTTGCGTCATTTATTTCGTCACCACTGCTCTCAAAACGGTGAAGAAAAACATTGTGAGGAAACCGGCTTGTCCTAGAACCTAAAATTCAAAGACATGTGACATCCACCAACCCGCATTGGGCCCGCGTGATGGATTACGGCCCATTCCTTCTCCTAGAGAGAAGTGTTGTCCTTGGATGCACTAAGCATAGCGTATACAGGGGTGATCGTCGGTTGGTGCCTCATTCCGTAGGTTGAGGCTCAAAACCATTGAATTCGGCTTCGTTAGCTATCAAATATTTCGCAAAAATCTAAAAAACATGGGAAAAATAAAACGAGGATGCAGGTAGCCTTTAACAACGTGTTTGAGTTCCTTTTGTGTTGTGCCAAGTACA
Organism: Mythimna lalbum; assembly: GCA_949319445.1. Lineage (NCBI taxonomy): Eukaryota > Metazoa > Arthropoda > Insecta > Lepidoptera > Noctuidae > Mythimna > Mythimna lalbum. The sequence goes on along the minus strand of OX439356.1, from coordinate 2,201,401 downwards.
ATAAAATTTAGAGCCACAATCATCCATGGTACGTCACTTTCAATTACAAGTTATAGATACTTCCGAACGAAAAGGCTCACTAGCTATCAGCATTACAGCATCCCGTACATCGGGTCTACGATTGTCTATTAACTGTTCCATTCTCCTTAACCCACCTGCGTCCAGCAAAACAAACCATTCAGCCGTAGAATTGACAAAAAACGCACGAAATATCCTTGTGTACTGGCTGAGAATAAATTCTCTTTATTAGAAGAGGCCCTTAATAAAGCCTATCCCAGCCAAAAATAGTGGTTCACCACAACGGCTCTGGAGACCCGGCCGTAATAGAATCCGACCCGGCATTAAAGGGTTAACATTGTCCTACACATATATGTAGATAATATATTTTGATTTGTAAATTGTTGTCACGCTGTATCGTAAAGGGTTAATGAGTTTGTCAAGGCCGTTGATTTGGGTTCGAACTATATTTTAGAGGTGTTAGGTTGAACCTGCTTCACTCTAATCGTGGATTTTGGAAAGCCTTTATGGGTCCATAAGGTTGAAAGTCTGATAAATTAGTATAGTAAATTGGCTGTAGTGTTGGTTGACTGAAGTATTAGTATCATAAAGAAAAAAAAAGAAGAAGAAGAACTCATATTATGCAAAAAAAAATGATTGATTGATTGATTGAAGAAAAATTATGTAGAATTAGATTGCGCCCTGGATCCTACCCTCGAATATGTTTTCTCTCAATAACTGAAAGGTTTGCTGGGACAAGACTCATTGCTGAGTGAAGCTTGCCTTTGTACATGAACTGTCTGATATCTCCATATATTATGTTATGTTTTTGTGTATAATAAAGAATTACGAAAGAAATAATTAGATTGGGGCCAAGGGTTGGTTTCTGAAAGGAAAACTCGGCCCTGGTATGAAAGGAAACTATAGAATAAGAGTGGTTTTTTTGTCAGTAAAAGTCTGACATACCCTCGCGCCCACCCAGGGTTTTTTTTATGGTGGGAAATTATCCAATGACAACTCCCGCTCTTGGGCGAAGTGGGAGATAGTGTCAGACTCTTACTGACTAAAAACCCACCCCGTTCCTTCAAGCCTTCATACAGGGGCTCGAGCTACTCTTTTGAAACTAACCCTGGCCCCAATAGGCTTCGGCCCACCCAAGATGATGTCATTAGTTGATTATCCCACCTAAAAAAAACCTTACTTGTAGGAACGTGTACATAGAGTACATAACGAAAGTCTAAGCCACCTTCAATGCCAAGAGACTGTCTCAAATTAGACAATTCATTGGAACAATGTAATAAGGCAAGAAATGTTGTGCTTCGGTAATAAATCTCTGTTATCTAAGCAGGGAACATGTGAAACAACGTACAACTGAAGTAAGGATATTATTCCACTGTGAGTTTGATGGAACGGTTGGCGCAGTGGTTGGGCGATTGGCTGCTGCACTGCGTATCACGTGTTCGATTCCTGCACGGAAATAATTTTTATATTGCCCACTGATAGTTGTTCCGGGTCTCGTGTCTTTGTATGCTGGTATACCGACGACGACTAATAGGTGGCCCGCCATCCAACCTTCCAGTAAGGTTGTTCCTTACTGGAAGGTTGGATGGCCAAAGTCATCAACAGAGCAAAGTCTTCAAAAGCCTCGAAGATATGTCAGCAAAACTATAGGCCCAATGCCCACTAAGGCCACGGGGAGTTCTCGAAAGGGATATCGTAGTCCAGAAACAAAGGACAACCGTAGAACATAGGTGGGTATTAGTCAGTTAAAGTCTGACACACCTACACCACAGAGCAGGAGAATTCCACCTTTAAAAAAAAAGTCTCATATCCTTATTGGACTCGAAATTGGTTATTTAACCACTCGCGTGCGGGGCGGTATTATTACTCGTATTAAGTAATTAAGCATTTTTACGTAGGTAAAACACAAAATTTAAAAAATCTGGGTTTTTCTAGGAAAACTCAGAAACAGAAACCAAAATACAAAAACCAAATTGTTTGGCCAAAAAAGTTTCGTAAAAACGTGTATACAAAACGACAATAAGCGTTTTTCAAGATCATACAAGTTGTACAGACGTTGATATGTACAAACGGCGCTCGAGGGAAAAATCAATTTTGCTTTGATCATGAAGTCACGGTACATTTTCTTTGCTTCTGGAACCAATAACTTACGTATACAACTAATTACTACAATACTAATCAAAGTAGTCTCCAGTATAACGAGCGAATACCTTAAACGTGTCTCCGAGGCGTTCTATTATCAGACCGTTCGAGAACATTCGCTCGAAATAATTAAACTTGTCATGCTAGCTGGGTAAGGTCTCTCGCTTGCTTGTGACAAGCAAACACGTTAGGAATTAGACGAGTGTTGCGATTTTGTGGTTGCTTGTATGCGATTTTTGGAAGTGAATGAAGATCCGAACGAACTACCTGCGTATCTTTCTCTCCTTCTCGGTCAAGTCCATCCAAAGGTTGTCTGTAAAAAATCGCTTTTAGCGATAAGACCGCCCATTGTGACACCTTATTAATTTTTGGTTTTTTTTTCATGTAATTTAATATTTTTGGGGTACAATAAAGAATTTATCCATCTATCTATCTCTCCCGTAAAAAAAAATAGGCCAGAATAAAATTAATAGGCTTCGACGTTTTTCACGATAGTAAGGGTTTCACGAATGAATGCGAAATTGTGTTTTTTTTGTTGTTGAGGTGGGAAGTCATCAGATACCTTTTCTCGCTCTATAAGGGCTATATTTCACTGAGACACCATGGCGGCGCGACCAGTCGTCGCTACCAACAAAATGTATACAGCGCTATAGAAAGTTTGATTATGCAACCAATTTGATGACACATCCATATGTGTGCTGACTTTGGTGTCTTAGGAACAAGAGGAAGTGTCAGAATTTGGCTGACTAAAATTCACCTGGTGTATGTTTCTTTCCTTTGTCCTTCGCGTTCTAAGGACTTAGTAACTTTTTAAACTATCTTGCAACCTTTAAAAAAGTGCATATACTCGCAATCAACGGTCCCATTTATGAAAATCTCTTAATTATTTAACACTTGTTCAGCAATTATTTAAATTCGAATTTTCAATATAGAACTTTGCTAGATCAGAGATGTTTATGAATGAGGTTGTTGATTGTAAAGTATTGTTCTCAAAGTTAAACAAATCAGACATCATTATGTCCACAATAAGTCCAAAATATAGGGTACACTTTGTCTCAAAAATGGTAGTTAGGACAGACACCTTCGCTATACATAATTACAGAAAAAAGTTTTCTTTGTGAATATAGTCCTCACAGAATATAGGAAAAAAATATAGTTAACAAACAAAGGTGAAAACTCGAAAAATAAATGCCAAGCCTATCGATCCAATTTCTGCGTGTTTTTAAAAGTATGGATGATCTCTTTGAAAAGTTTTACTGGAATTATAACGAGTATGTCAACAGAGTTGCCTTTGTTTATTTATTTGATTCATTTTATTAAAAATTCAACAGAAAGGTAAAAAGGCGGAATTAATACCCTAGAGGAAACATGGCAAGTGCATATCATAATGAAAAACCTTACTGCCTCTTTTCAAAAGTCCATCTTCCAAATCAAGCACTAGCTTTTGCCCGCAGCTTCACCCGCGTAAGTACATAAAATATAGCATATGCCACTCAGGAATAAAGCAGCTTTCTATAGGTGAAAGAATTTTAGCAATCGGACCAATAATTCCAGAGATTACCCCCTACATACAAACTTACAAACTTTACCTCTTTATAATATTAGTATAGAAGTATAGATATAAAACTAAAATTTTGTCAAACACTATTCGTCTTACCAATTCTAAATTCCAAATCCCAGTCGTACAATCTACGGGCAGCCTTATTCTAGGTTACCATACATCCTGCTTAGCGCATGACATCAGCACAGGACGTCTCCAGCATCCAGTCACAGCAACGCAAACATTAATCTAACTCCTGCCTCGTTTGCACATATCCTTATTTCTAATGAAAGGGGCTTAAGACGGTGCTGCGTTAACAAGTGTGCTTCTGTTCGCTGTCTTGAGTTTAGATTTGGATAATTCTGCGGTTTCTGAAGTAATTTAGTTTGTTTCCTTAATGGAAATTACTACATTGTATAAAACAAAGTCGCTTTTTCTGTCCCTATATCCCTATGTACGCTTAAATCTTTAAAACTACGCAACGGATTTTGATGCGGTTTGTTTTTAACAGATAGAGTGATTCAAGAGGAAGGTTTATATGTATAATATTGCACCTGAGCGAAGCCGGGGCGGGTCGCTAGTAATATTGTAAGACGTGAAAGTTTGGCTTATTGTCGTTTGGGACACGTCATGTTCGGACACAGTGTCCCAATTGTCATTTTTTAGTTTAAAATTATTTTTGGTGAAGATTCGGACACCGATAAAAAAACTGTTTTGTACAGGTCAGATGAAAAAATTTTGTTTGATAAATATGAATTTACATAAGATTAAACAGTAAAAATTAACATTTATCAAACAAAATTTGTTTTGCTTTCAATCAAGTAAAGGGTAGCTTAAAATGGTTTATATATTAAGGTAGTGCATCATGACTCACATTTTGACTGTTTTTTATATAACCGCTCATAACTGATTATGACGTTATTACACATTTTTCATTAGATATTTTGGAAACACAGTATCTTGTGGATATTATCTATGTTTCTATAGAAACCAATTTGTGTAAAACTAATCCAGTAAAAACCTCTGATAATCTCCTATTTTGTATGAACTTTGACACTTCATAATTTGCCTAAAGATTAAAAAAGTAAAAAAAGTAAAACTATAGAAACCTTGCAAATTTTATTAAGATTCTAAATGACGACAACTTTTTCCAAAAACTTTTAAGGGTTTAAAAAAACAGCTATTTCCTGGAGCAAGTTTTGTGAAATTTTCGAGTAAATCTCGGAATTACCGAATACTAACAAAGTTTTCAGGCGTTATCTCTTTTTTTTGCGTTACCTTTTCGTCAAACATCGCGTTGGATTGCATTAAATGAAGTAACAAGCTTTTAAACTATTTTCGATATTTACGATAGGCGAGTGGAAAAGGACCCTCTTAAGTATACAATAGATTTTGTACAGGTACAAAACACCATATAAATATGATACATTATTATTTTTATTACGTACATTGCAAATTGCGCGCGAATTGCATGCGAGCAACACCGCACAGTTTAAAAGCTGCGCATTCGCCAGGTCTGCACACACCTTTATAGATTACAGATTACAATAGTGTGAACATTAATCTGCTGCGACAATGCTGACGGAGCGCGGATTAGCGTTGATACCTCCTCCATGGTAGATACCTACACGACGCGTACTGTACTGCTGTCAGTCATCTCCTGCTGCCGTATTCATTCGCTAAGTATTAATGGTAGGTGGCGTTCTTCATAGATAGAGACAGATAGAGTACGGAATCGTAACGTTCCGGCAGTGTTTAGAAATAGCAATACCTTTTATTTGAAATGGGATGAAATAACATCTCCCATTGTGAGTGGAGCGATTCGGGATATCAGACTTTACTGACTAAAACCCACCTGTTACCCTTTGCTTTCAAGGGCCACGAAGGGGGTTGAGGGGGGACACGATTAATAGTTGACAACCGCAGATAATTTAGTAATTATACTATCGTAGTACCGTAGCCCTTCCAGGGCCATTGAAGGAACGCGGGTGGACTTTATTTTGTGAAAAACTGACAAACCCTCTCGCAGCACCCAGAGCGTAAGAAGTCCTTATTTTGATGATTCTCTACGTAAAAAAAGAATCAGATCATCAAAAAGTGAATCTGTTTTTTAGGTTTATCTAGGACATTTTGACACCCCGTGCCTCGGAAAGTGCATAAAGCCAGACGCCAGAAAAGGACCATCAGTTTAACCAAAAGTGTAACGTGTTCTGATTAACAGTCGCTACATGTAAAAAGTGGATATTCAGCTGCCTCCATTTAGATTGGAAGCCGACCCCAAGCTAGTGAGCAAATGGCTAAGGAGATGATGATGATCATCTAACAGCGGCAAATTAAGAAAAACTAAACTTTTCGAATAAAGTAGGCTCTTGATAAACTAGTGCACCTCGCAATCAACTGTTGCATCACTGCTTACCATCAGGTAGTATCGCAGTCAAGCACTAGTTTATATCAGAATTAAAAAAAAACTGCTACAAGAAATGCTAATCTACACCTACACGAGCAAAAAATATCTAATATCCAACCTTAACAACATCCGAACTCACCCGATTCCTTTACCAAAAATAAGCCTTCGAAAGTTACACACATTGCTACGAACTCTCTATAATTTCTCAAATCATAACTTAAGCAAGCATTACGATACCAAAGCTCCGCATATCAGTATTCAGAGTATAGGAGGCATATAAAAATTCGGTGTTCCCCCCTAACGCTAACTCCCGTAGATCACATAAAGTTATGGTTTATAGCAGAATCGAACGCGAAATGTAAAGTCGATCACCTCTCTTACGATCATGTTTTCCTTGTATTTTTTGCGAATTTGTTACGAAAATAAGGGGATAATGAGATTATAGAAGAAGAAAATACGATTCAAGGTCTATTTTTCAGTTATTCGTAAAACAAAGATGAAATAGTTCTTAAAAATATAAGCAAAATCAGTCCTACAATGTTCCCACAGCTAGGACTCAGGCCTCCTCTCTAGGATAGAGACTGAACCATGACCAGTGATATACGCCGGGTACCATTTGATAGATGTTACTTTATTGTCTATTAATCATCATTACAGACCTATGACACTCTATGAGTTATTTATGCATCCCAAATAAATGCGGATTTTAGCCAAAAACTGTCCAGGCTTACTTTATTCAACCACAGACCTAATTCAACATTTATATTTAATAGACTAAACACTTTTTGAGGTTTCAACATCAAACTACTTTCCCTGCTCTGGGTGCAGCGAGAGGACCTGTTAGACTTTACCTGACTAAAACCCTGGGGTCATTTAATAGCCTTTTGCAGTCCAGAGCCGCAAAAACTCTTTCGAACATTCCCACTAACCTAGCTAACCTTCAACATTGTTTTGTTGACATCTCTTTGAGGCACGCCTCGACAACAACGTAACTCCGATTCAGGTTCAGTACTTATCGGGCAGCCGGGTAGCAAGAATACAAGATACTCATTCTTTGCTATCCGCAAGCCCACGCCTGGTCGAGGCTAGGAATCGCCCTACGACTCTAATCACCTGGGGCGTATCTCTCGTCTCATAACATGTCCACCAACAGGTATACCTTAGAACCTAAAATTACTGTGATTTTTGTTTACTGTAAAGAATTTTTCATTACTCATACTCTGAAAATAGGTCTGAACTTGCCTGAGGAGCGGGCTGAAAAGTATCACACTTTTCATCCCTAGGGAGTTTTACTTTCAACTAACAGCTGACAAATTATTTAAAAAAAAAAACTAGGTACCTATATCTTCTTGTATTCGTAATGAAAAGCACAGTGCTTACCTCGGGGTTAAAGTTACTTATTTCGTCCCGAGAAGGAGTTGACGGCCGAGCGCAGCGAGGTCGCTAATTCGAGGGACTAAATAAGTAACTTTCACCCCTAGTGTAACAATGTACTATTACTGCATGCAGGCTCAGAAATCAGTAAAACATCAAAGAACCTAAAGGACTTAGGCCTTACCCAATCTTTGAAATTCACGACTCCAACAATAATGTCTTGGACCAATGAAATAGGGCCCATAGAGGTTCCTATTTCATAAAAGACGTTATTTCATTACAACATTCCTTTATCCAAAGCAAAGCTAGCAACCTAAAACATTTTCTTGGAACTCATAAGCACATCGTCTTACCTTTCAAATCATAAACATAAGTGAAACAGCCATACTTCTTCCAGATACAAACGGTTCATTCGGAAACAATATTAAAGTTAATAAGCTTATTACATCGACTACCTTTGCAGTGTTCGCAGAAATTGTCTAACACGAAGATACTTTCATACATAAATAAAGCGGCGATATGAAACATATCCAATACGAACTCCCAAAAGGCAGTTCTGTATTGAACTTGTGTAGGTATTGCTGTAACAAGCAAAAAGGGCGCATCTGATCAAAGCAAAAAATGGAATAAGCATTTGAAATGATATTAATCGAGCGAAAATTGAAAAAAGACACCCTGTGTTTTTGAATTCAGAATTTAAAATGATTCAAATATTCAATGCGCTATGTGCCTTAGATCCTTTCGTATTATAAGATCCAGTCCCTCCATCGCAATTATTTGTCAACGTTTTGGACCAACAGACAGAGTGGTTCATAAGAAAGGTAATAAATAATACATGCGTAATTTTTATTAAAGAAAAACCGAGGTTCACAAAAATGATGTAACACCCGTGCGAAATTTGTGGTGGGTAGCTATCCCAAAAAAAGATAAGCTAGCTAGCTTTCATATAAAATTCACCTAAAATTCTAAAATACGCAACGCTGATGTCTTTACCAAGTTGATGAATAAAATTAATTATTACTACTTATGAAGTAAAGTATACCCTGATGCGGTTTATTTTTCCGATTCCGAATATGGAAATAATCATTTCTTCCTAAAAGAGCAGATGTGTCTCTTTTGCTTTGAATGGTATTGTTGGTTGATCACAGGCGAAGTGAGTAGCTAGTGCCGTGTTTTCTAGGAAAGCTTCTGAACTGAACACACACGTGGTTACAAAATTTAGTTTCCTAGAACATGTGTTATTAATTTGGAATAGTTAGGAGTGGCTGACCCGGCGAGCTTCGTACCGCAACAGTCGATGAATCTAGTATATCTATCGATATAGTCAACAGATTGTGATGAAACAGAGCCTAAGTAATATATCAAGGTACTTACACACAATTTTAATATATAAAAGTTATCTTCGTCGATTTCGTACATTTTACGTGATGCGCCCACAACTAAAGTCTTCTATAGATTTATTATATGTATCTATACAAAGTGATTCCTAAACTCCAAAGCGACCTATCGCTTTGGGGTAGTTATTATTGATTATTGCTGATTATTCACCGGCAATAATATATGTGAAAAATATAATATTTTATAGGATTTTATAATATTTTATAAAAATATAATATTTTTCACAGATACAGCCTAGTTTTATTTATTTATTTAAACTTCATATACAGTAGTGGTACATAGGGACTTAATGCAATAAGGCTAATGCCTCGTTGCATTAAGACAATTTTGACAAGATTGACTGGCAGATAATTCTGCCAGTCAAACTTTGGGTTAAAAAAGACAACACTTTGGTTTGCATAATAAACAAGATATTTCAAACACACATATAGTTTTCTCTCCTTGGCCCAATAGTCATCAAACTGAGTTACAATAATAGCAGTGAAGATCATTCAATAATACCATTTTGTCCTTGACGCCAAAGGCATTCAGAAAGATGCTCAAGTCCTAGCTGCAATTATTTAGCAAGAACTAAAATAACTGCACCAAAATTTCACGTACAAGACAAGCTTTAATCTGAGTTATGAAAGCATTTATACACCTTCTTCATTTGCACGATGCTTAATTGCATGGGATGTCCGAATCCCGGTCAAAATAATTCTATTTAATTAAACTCGGAACGTGAATTCATGACGGCCAGTCCTTCCGCATTTAGAAGGATCATCATTAAATAGCTCAAGCTTTTAATCAAAACACAAGGAGTGTTTTGATTAAAAGAGATGAAATATCAAAATAGACAAATAAAAAACTAAGTTAAACTACTAAAACAATTGTTTATCTCAACAAAACCTTGATCAGCCTCTTCGAAACTAATATGCGCTCACTCTACACCCCCGTTGTTCCTTTCAAACCTAATATTTGCTCACTATTACGCTGTCATCCTCTTCAAATCTAAAATCCATCAGACTTCTAACATCAGTTAGACTTAAAAAAACATTTAAAACACTATACAACAGTATTTTTAGTATATACAAAACCTGAATATAGTTTGTTTAGAATCAGTAACTGAATCGATTTCAATAATTTTTACACCATGTTATATTTTTTCCTAAAAAAAAATTAAGAAAGATCAAGTTGGACTCCACCAACACTAAGTACAACACAGGTCACGGTAGGTCATAGCTGGCATTAGGCGCCAGTGTACAATTTACAAATAGGTGCGGGAGCAAAACCCCTCAGTCGCCCGGATAGTCCAGTGAGCATGTATTTGTGTGGACAACCAAGTAGCATATGCTAATAACTTCGTGATTTTTCAAAATACAGTTATGAAATTTTGTACAAAGATTCTTAACACAAAAATACTAGACACGTTTTTTGGGTTTCGCATATACGAAAACTAACGTTGTATATAAATATATATACACACTAACTTATTCACCTAACACATTCCAATCCAGAATTTGATATATCGAATCTGGCACTAAAGCCCAAGAGGCAAACGTCCCTGATAAGTGAAACATTGATTTACGCCAATATCGACCTTAGTTCTACTATATAGCTAAATTATAAAGTTGGTTTTGCCGTGGCAAGTTTATATAAAATGTTCAGTTTGCCTAGCCTTCTTGCCCTCTTAAATTACCTAAAGAGAATAACCGTTTACTGAAGCTTTTGTAAATATTAAAAATTTCTCAACGGTATCTTTTTGCAGTTATGACTTGTGACGCGTTGAACTAGAAGATTTTGCTACTTTAGAAACTGATTTGTGTTTTAAATTATGTATTTGGTAAAGAAAAATGTATTTCTAGGGAGGAAAACGTTTTCAGGAACTTTAATAAATTATTGTTGGTACAAATATCTTCATAAAAAATGAAGATGACGATCTTCATTTTTTATGAAGATATTTCAGCTGATAGACGTCGACTGTTGGACATAGGCCTCTCCCAAGTGTCGCCACAATGATAAATCCTATGCGTCCCGCATCCATCAGATTCCCGCAACCTTCACCAGGTCATCGGTCCATCTTGTAAGAGGCCTTCCAGCGCTGTATCTTACGGTACGCAGTCGCCACTCCAAAACCTTCCATCCACAGGAAAACCAAGATTACCACCGATAAAGCCCAAAGAATGAACAAACAGTGGTAGTTCTGAATTGCATAACTTGACTCCACCATCTCCTTTCTACCATCAGACAACCCGACGTACGGCTGGAACCTCTACGGTCCGGACTAAACATTTCGCCTCGTCCTTTCTACCGCATACATCGAAGGACTGGGACAATTTGCCTGCTGCTTCGAACTTCCCGTCCGATTACAATGTAAGTATCTTCAAAGTTAGAGTGAATAGGTTTTTAATAAACTAGTGCACTTCACCATCAACGATTGCATCACTGCTTACCATCAGGTAGGTTTTTTTTGATTCATACTAATTGTGCAATTTTCTAAGTTCATCTAAAAAAATATACTTTAGATAAACGAAAGCGTTATCACGTTATCTAAATTTTGTGTTTTTGTTTGTAGGGGGTAATCTCTGAAAGTACCTGGTCTGGTTTCGAATTTTTTTTACCGATAATAAGCTGCTTTATTCCCGAGTGACATAGGCTATATTTCATGTATGAGGGCGAAGCCACGGAAGAAGCCGTAAGCAGAAGCTAGTCTAGTAGATAAAACTTTACAAGGGAAAACCATAATATCTTGAAACAGCATATATATATATATACCTTGGGATAATTTTCTACTATTTCGCGACCGAAACCGCTAGCAGCAGCTAGTTTCGTAAATAAAACACCGCCACTTTATTTGACAAAAATCCGCTGACATCAATCCCTCAGTCTCAAATGAACACCTTGCAATTTTGTATGGATCCTAAAATTCAGCCTTTATAGACAATCCAGCATGTGGATACATCATTCGAATCGTAACTGTATAAACGAATGTATCCAAACAATATACAGAGAGTTACGACCAAACTGCAAGTTTGTATCTACACTACAACACAACTTTGTCCTTCTAGCCGCTGCATTTTCGGACTTTACAACTTTAAAACTTAAAAATACAACCAAAAATCAACCCTAGCAAAACGGTATAAGTCACACATCAACTGCAACACACAAAATTGTAGGCACAGTGCACAATTTTATAGGTATAAATGAAACAAACAATTTTAAACTGTAACCCTTTCTCATAAGGTGCATGTAAAAGTTTGTAACATAGTTGTATTCAGGCGTTCGCATAGTTTAAACGGTACAAATTGCCATTCAAAACGTCATCACGTTTTGTGGGAAACATGTAACACGTATATTCTCGTGTTTTACTATCATATCAAAATGTTTATGCTGTGTGAATTGGAAATTCGAAGTGGATAACGGTATTACGTTGCTAACGGGTATTTTTTAAGACTTGTTTCTGCCAGCGGTTTTGTCCGCGTGTCAAAAAATAACTCAAGAAATCACGTTTCCTGGGAAAAAGTATCCTTTGTCCTTTCCTGAACGTACTCTGTCCGTGTTCCAAATTTTATCCACATCTACTACTGTTACTAACGTGTTTGTTATATTAGTATGGAAATATGGATTATATTAATATAGGTATTTATAAAACTTTATGAAAAGGTTAGAAGAAACAAATTGAAATATCTATGTGATTACTAAAATAAAACTCTCATCAAATCTTCAACATAATCGGAAGACAAACTGCTCAAACAGAACAAAAAGATGACTGATCCGATATAACAAGAAGATGATCTGCTCCAACATGACAAAAAACCAAACAGCATCAACATCATCAAGAAGACCAACTACTCCAACAGATCAAAAAGTCGATTGTTACAATATAACAAGAATATGAACTACTTGAACATGACAAGAAGATAAACTGCTAAAACATTATAATAAGCCAAACAGATCGACAAGAATATGAACTTCTCCAACATAACTAGAAGACAAATAACTCCAAGAAGACAAACGGCCCATTAACAATAGAGTCAATCGAAAAACAAAAGACAATCTCTACAATTTTACAGTCACCCCATCAAATGGCAAAGTTTTTACGAACCAAAATAATAACAAAAGTAATACTGCAATCGATAAAATGACAACGACTGCACATCGTGACCGTTAAACAAAGTTCTCATACTTAAAAGTAACATAAAAATTGTATTTTACGATACAACTGCAATGACTTTTATTATATTTGTAACCGTGACGTTTATCGCTAAGAGCGCTTGTTCTGAGACAAATTAAGGCTGATACAGCGCTGCAGCGGTTGAGTGGTAAGGAACTTTAATAGATTTGCAGAATTACGAGGTCTCTGACTTCATGCGACTCACCAGTTTTCATTTTCTTTGGAAGTGTTTAGAGTGAGTATAAAGTGCTTCGTCCAATTCAACTCCAAACAGCTTGTTTAGACCAATGTTAATAATTGTATAGTAATGAGATCGAAGAGGTAAGTAAAACTGAAAAATTTTGAAGTTTGCATATGAATAATAATAATATTTATTATCAGAAACACAAGTTTAACACAAACGTAAAGTACCAAAACAGAAAACAGTATTATTACATTACTCAATTTAAAACTTTGAACCCTGACTCCTAAACCAGGAAGATCCTGTATTTAGAAGGCAGTATCTTCGCATAAATGGTAGACGAGCTAATTATGAGTGTACAGCGTAGCTGGACTGAATGACCTTAAACATCGCCACAACGACCAGTTCTGTGCATCTCGCATCCATCGAATTCCCGCAACCCTCAACAGGTCATCGGTCTACCTTCTTGGAGGCCTTTCGAAACTGTCTTCCGGTACGCGATCAGCACTCCAGGACATTTCGGGCTCATTGACTCATTGTTCTTCGAGCAATGTGCTCTGCCCACTGTACCGTTAATACTTACTTACCAAGAAAAAATACTGATCGTTCTTTCTTTGTTAAAGGTGGTACAGCGCTTTATACCAATTACTACTAAGATCTAAGTATGTAAGCCTCCGTACTAAGTTAAACAGTGACCTAGAAAAGCCTCTTATTTTAGACTAGTTGCTGCCAGAAGCTTTACTCTCGTGAAATTCTAACGGTCCATATTGCCGATCTTCTTCTTCTTTTCATGTCGATGCTCTCAAACTATACTTTTCTGACCAATATTTGGCAACCTGTACGGCTCTATTGTTGGCCTCGTATAGATCCTGAAAACTGCAGGTGATAATGCAGGATAGGCAGCATAGCAGGTGGCGCATGTCCTGCTGAGAGGCTCCACACTGGCACTGTGCTAGAGATGGGTCAAGGAAGCCCCATTTGGCCAGATTGCTTTTACAGTGGCCAACCTGCCATATTGGCAGTATAAAGAACCTTGCATACTTTACTCCAGAACCTGATCAACGTGCCAAGTATCATCTTAATTCGTTCAGCCATTTAAGCGTGAAGAAGTATCAAACACACACACACATCTACAAACATTCGTCTTTATTATATTAGTGTCTGTCATGACGGTGCAAAGGTACTGTTAAAAGCTATTTTCCGTTTGAGAGCGACCATTCTTTTTCTGCACCGCATTTTACTGTCACCTGTGAGTACGTAAAAGCCACAAAAAGCTAAATGCTACCAAAACTGCAAGGCGAGTAGCGTTAGTAACACCAACACACTTTTACTTATTTTTTCTTCTATATTCTAAGAAGACAATTATTGTCGTTTCATTTTTAAAAAAAAAGAACAACAGCAGCAGGTATAAAAAAGGATAACAAAAGCATGTCCATGTTCATCATGTATCACGTAGCGCTTAATAAGGATGGACCTGTTTGTTATATAAAATACCTTAGGACCAGCACACACATGAGACAAGATATCTTAGACAGAACTGTTTAATGTATAACATGGTTTGAATTTTTAATGATAAACTGCACCCCTAGTCAAGTTGCTAATCTGCAATCGTTAACGCTAGTAGAAAGCTTCAAATGAACGGGAATCACAACAACGGTCGCAACAACGTTATCTCAACGCTCAGTCACGTGGTCAGAAAAAAAGAATTGGCGGTGTGGGCAACTTGAAATGTCACTCTCTACATTCGTCCAATTCGAAAATCGAATCGCAACAAAAAAAGTTTTCAATACACTTGCTCATAAAGTGACTCTTATTACACTGCACTTTGGTTTATAATGGCACTTGTTACCAAACTGTGACATTTTGATTACCATTATGCACTAGTGCTATAATGTGGTTAAAACCTTATTGTTGAACCGCTCCACCGCCATAATTTTATGACATTTATCGTATTAGGATGGGCGCAGGTCGTCCCTCACGAGGAAAAAAAAATGGGTGCGGATATGAAAACAGATTTTTACCGCCACTAAAGTTTACTAGTTTTACAGTTATCCCTCGCCATGGCTCGGGTCTAAATACCGCCTCAACGGTAATCACTAACATTACACACTTATATCATAATGTACTATTATCACATTACACTTCTCTAGCCCACATTGTAATGCAATTTGCTTGCAAGTGCAAACGCGGCCTAAACATGACTCGTCATTAAAATGTCACTCTCTACATTCGTCCAATTCAAAAATCGAATCGCAACAAAAGAAGTCTTACTTCAAAAACAAATGAATAAAAACTTAAACCTATTTTCAAAGATATTTCAAAAGCGAACTATTCGCAAACATTGCAAAAGACATCAAATCTTTCCCAACCCTAATCAAGTTTAAAAGTAAAACAATACGAGAATAAAGAAATCAAGACATCAAGTCTGTCGGGGTTAAAAGTTAACTTGACTATGAACCCAAACGAGACTAGGTACCTACTAGTAGTAAAATCTATTTTCTCTAGATACAAAGACCGGTCGTCTGCCCGAAAGAATAAAATGCCCACGGTGTTTTAGACCGGAGCTTAAGGCTAAGCTAAACTGAATTTATTTTTTGAAAATGCTCGAAATTTTTGTTATAAATATTTTTTTTAAACTGAACTTTGCTCTTAGATGGTCATAGCAAAATTCGGTTTTAAAAAATACAGCTTTTTGCACTCAATTGATAGCTGAATACGTACGAAAATGAAGCATTTTGACTCTTGTCGAGATCGTTTTCAAGTGTTTAAAATTTTCAAACGCTAACTTTTTTTCATGTTTTTATCGAATCTAAAATTAAAATTCTCTTGATGCACTTTTACGTTATATAAATAGGTCATCATCATCATCATCCGCATCATCGCTTACTATCAAGCGAGATGGTGGCCAAACGCGAGCTTATCAACAATTAAAAAAAACTCAGTATTAATTAACAAGTGTAAAATAACCTTTGTACGTATTTAGCTTTTTCTTTCTTGTTGTCTGTTTACTATATAAGTAAGTATGCATGTACCTTAATATCCTTACAAATATTATAAAAGCGGAAGTGAGTTTGTTTGTTTGTTACGTCTTCACGTCTAAATGACAAAACTGATTTTGATGAAACTTGGTATACGGATATACCATGTCCTAGAATACGACATAGGATACTTTTTATCCCGGAAGTATGTTCCCTTGGGATAATTTTCTACTATCACGCGGGCGAAGCCGCTGGGAGCAGCTAGTTGTCTAATAAATCATTATGAATTCTAAACTTCACAACTTTCTCTATGAAATAATAGTTGCCTGCAGCCTAATCATAAACTCGATTTCCTCACAAGTGTAAAAAGTCACCTCATCCGCCGATAGCTATTTGACCCACCTTCAAATTATCTTAATTCCTTAGAACTTGCCCTTAAGTTAACCCATACAAGATTCCCTGGGTACATTCGTACCTCCAATCAAAATAATAGCAGCACCTAAAGATCCGTCGAGCTAGCCATTCCATTCGGTCCCGTCCCGTTCATTCGTTCAATCGGTCCCATTCGGCGGATAATTTGAAACGCTGACTCGTTCACTTGTTTGTTTTCTATTCAATCTATTTATGGAATTTTCGTACGTCGCGTGATTGAATAAAATGACATTTTTGTTGGTTCACTATGACTGAATGTTTTATTGTAATCGGTTTCATTGATGATAGCTTTGTATGACGATGACAAGTTACATTGTACACACATAGTATTATCTTCTCAAAGATTTTTAACTTAAATGTACTTACTTTAAAGCTGAAATGGGTTTTTCAAGATCTGAAGTCATACAATGTAGTGAAAAAATAAATGAAAGAATTTTAGTAAGTTTACTTAAACCGACTTCACGGTACTAAAACTATGGTAACTTAAGTAAACAAAGACTTATCCTCAATTTACATAATTTTACGGACCTCATAGAGGTTGTTTATGGCAATTATTTTAATTTATGAAACATATTCTGCAAGTTTCGCCTTATGTTGTGTTTTAAGTGGTGATAAAGGAGAATAATAAACAAAGGAAATACAGTTTCGTAGTTACGTAGGTACATTACGTTTCATTGTTTCTCAAATCGTTCGCATTTAGTTCCTGTAGGTAATTGAATATCGTTACTTAGTTTGATCAAAAGACTCAAAAGAGGTTTTTTAATAAGAATGAGTATTGGAATAAACTTAAAAACTTTGTTTGAGAAATAACTGTGCTTGGGGCTTCAAAAAAAACGCCGTTTCCAGCTTCATTTTGAGATGGCCTTTTTTTGTGGCTCGTGTGCGGCGGTGTCGCCACAAATAAACGCTTGAAGCGGCTTTAAGCTTAGCTGTTTTTTGCGGCCGCTTTGGCTGTTTTTTGCGGCCGCTTCTAGCTTTTTTTTGTGGCTGCGTCAAGCGTTTTTTTGTGGCTGCGTCAAGCGTTTTTTTGTGGCGGCGTTTTTTTGAGGCCCGTGTGTGGGGACAGTTAAGCGTAGGTAATAAACGAATCTAGGATCGTGGGCAATTTCTGAAAAGAAAACCCGCGGTCCTTAAACGCAAAGGGAAACTGACGGACACAGGTATGGTTTTAGTCAGTTTTAACTGACTTAACGATTGCGTGTCAAACTTCTGTCAGACAACCCGCGGTCCTTAAACGCAAAGGGAAACTGAAGGACACAGGTATGGTTTTAGTCAGTTTTAACTGACTTAACGATTGCGTGTCAAACTTCTGTCTGACACGCTATCCCGTCCACCCTAGATTGGCAAATGTCATTGAATGATTTTCAATCTAAAAAAGTGTTGAACGAACGAATGAATGAATGATTAGTTTATTCCTACCTGTCAAAATACTATTACGTTATCCAATTACAACACTTCTTTTCCCAAAATCCTCAGCTCCAGTAACTTTTAATAATATTAAAGTAGATGAAATACCACCCTCCATTGTCATAACGCGTTTTTTTCTGAGATTTCCATCACGGAATTCTCCAATAAATCTTGTGTCGTAATTTATCTTCCTTCGAGTCACCAAATAGGGTGGCGGTCGCGTAGGCTATACGGCTCCATTGTTACATATGAACCGTTGTGAACGCGATAATGAGCAAGCCTGTCCTATCGAAAATAAACTACTAGTATTATGTGAATATAATAATGAAAGATATTGCATTTATTATTTTCTGTTCTTTTTCGATGATTTTTTTATTAGTTCGCTCTTGACTTTTATCTCATCTGTTGGTAAGCGATGATGTGGTCCATAACTTATCAACTTTTTTAAGGTGGGAATTAATCATCTTATGACTATTGTCACTTTAGGATGGACTTTTACTGACTAAAAACATACCTGAGTATTTCAGTTGCCCTTCGCGCTCTAAGACCGCGTGTTTCCTTTTCAAACATAGGCCTAGGCCGGAGTGGAAAGGCGTGTCAGAGTATTACTGACTAAAACAACCCCTATGTTCCTTCTTTGCAAGACCCCAGGTTTCTCTGTCTAATATCAAGCCTTAGCCCCAGTAAGCTTCAGTCCTGCTGGGCCCCTACGGTTTGGATGATATCTCCTTGAGGCGCGCGTGGAACACAACGCGCTGTTGGCGACTTGAACTGGGTCCGGTAGTTCACAGATGATTGGCCAGCGAGCTACCCGTTGACCTGTACCAAGGCCCGGTGCGAGCGGTCACCGCCGCCAATCGCCCCCATGAGGATACGGTGGCGCTCCGTCATGTCCTTTGTGATCAATAATGGAGCAAGCTCACCTCGAAGTAACCTATTCACTCTTGACGTTGTAGCTATAAGGAAAAAAGTATCAGGTATTATTTGAAACACAACAAGACATTACATACATACTTACATAAACTCACGCTTATTCCCACCGGGGTAATCAGACATGGTACCGCCATGACAGAGGTGTCATGGATTTCCGTAAAACAATTTAGCGACCAATTTGTCTCTTAAAATAATACAATGCGTTGTTTGGAAACTATTGACTAAAGATTATTGAAAAATCTATTATACTTTTATCTAAATGAAAGACTTAAAGTATTACTGGAATAACTAATTATTCCGAAGGATACGTTGTTATTATTTTGAGCTATAATTGCCAAAACTAATCATAAGTATAATTAGTTCTTGAAAATCCACTTCAACCATAAATTTGCTTTGTTATTTTGGTTTGGCACGAATAATGTATAAATTATACACATACATAATTATAATAATTATGTATACAGGATCGGTTGTTATTACGACGCTTGCGGGAACCAACAGTGGACATCTTTCGGCTAAAATTATAATGATAAACGTATAATTGACTGGCCTGTTGGTCTACTAGTTGGTGGCCCTGACTGCGCTGCCGGAGGTCGCGGTTTCGATTCCCACCCAAGACAAATGTTAGTGTGATGAGCACGATCATTTGTTCTGTGTCTGGGTGTTCTTTGTCTAAAATATGTATGTATTTAGAAGTTTTCTAGTACTCATAACACAAGCTCTGTTTAGCTTGGGACTAGACGGCGTTGTGTGATAGTTGTGAAATATTATTATTTCGTATATTTATTTTCATTTTCAATTATAAAGCTCTTAGTTAGGTTTTTTTTTAATAATGTAAACCTTTACTTGACTGCGAACCGAAGTCCGCTGCAGGGAAATTGTTAAGCTCCTTCGATGTACGCTGCATAAACGACCAACGAGGCGAAACGCTTAGTCCGGAACGTAGACGTTATAACAACGTAAAGCTAATCTCCGTACGTTGGGATGTCCGAACGGCTACACTGGTCGACCAATATTAAGCAACATTTGGCGAGGTTTGTCCATGGATGAGTAACCATCGACTCGTGTTACATGCCAAGAATTATCTGTATCTCGGAAAGCACTTTGAACCTTTGATCTGAGATGTCGTCTATAGATCTTCAGCAATCATTTCGGTTATTTGAAGAAGATACACTAATCTTTCCAATGGATATCGTTTTGTCGAGGTCTTATAGGGAGTTGGTGGTGTGCAGCTAAATCTGGTTAAAGTAGATGTTGACTTAAACATAACTGGGTCCACTTTAAGTGAGATAAGCTCTTACTAACTGATCTTAATAACAGTAGATAGAGTCTGTCTAAATAGTCAAACGACTTGGGTAATAGGCTAGTTGCCATAAAAAATTTATTAGTCTGTCTTTTAGATTATTCAAAAATAAAGGACACGTATTTTTTATTTGTAAATTCGCACAAGGTGGCGTCACAAGTAATTTTAATGGACTATAATCTTTGTAATTTTTTATTTAAGTAATCGAAAAAAGATAAAATACGTGACCAATGTTTTTTTTTTATAATCTAAAATACGGACTAAATAAAATGTAGGTAGTTATTTTGACCCTTTTTTTTTCAGTGGGCAAAATCATCTTATGAACTCCCCCGCTCTTGGGTGGAGTGAGAGATAGTGTCTGAAGTTTTTTTTTATTGTTGATAGGTTTGCGCTTGACCGTTACGATGCGGTTGACGATAGGACGCGCTTACCTAGAAGAAACCTATTCACTCTGGATTTTTAAAGATTCCCGATTTGTAGTTTTTACATTAGGAAACAAGGCAAGAATCCGGCAAGGAGTTCCACTCCTTAGCTCTGCTGCACGCACAATGAATGTGTTCCCAAGTTAAAGTCGTGTCAAAGTCTGTGTTTCCTGATAGCTAAATCAGGAAACCGAGAGGGTCTATTCAGGCAGAATAAACATGTTTTCTTTATTTCTTCTTTTTCTTTTCTTTAAACACAGACTTTGACAAGCCATCATACACACGATCGAATAAGTACTTAGTTAAAAAAAAAACACACAAAACACCTAATACATATAGATACGTATAGTCCAGCAATCAGAAGTAGGTATGAATAATAGTCCCTACCAAACTACCTGGCGCCAAGGATTATCTATCTACCAGTCTGAACATCAGGTAATTGGTGTGTTGTGTATAATTGGACACAGTAATTACTGGTATCAACTGACATTATCAGATAAACGCGTTTAATTATGGTGGAGACGCAATCAGATTTTGATAACGTGTTTTAGCTGTGATCTGTGCCCTATATTTTGTTAAATTGTTTTATTTAACAAACATTACCTATTTGAAATTATTATTATTTTAACTAAGTTAGGTGTCAATGACCCTCCAACATCTGTTGACATTCGTAATTTCAAAAACAGAAATAAAGAACGAAGATTAAAGTTATTAATCTTCGTTCATAATATCATTCAATCATAATATCGTTCATATAATCTTCGTTTTTAGCTGTCTTAAATCGACATGTATCGTGATCTTTTACATGATCTAGTAATGAAAAGCTATTCATTAGAATATAATAAAATAGAATAAACTTTATCGTATACCAAAATCGTAACAATTTTACAGTAACTTAAATCCATGGGTCTTATCGCTTGGTCTTATCTACCAGATAACCTTGGGATGGACATTGTTTGTTTTTTGAGTACCTAGTACTTGAGCGTGAAATTTTGCACAAGGTTTCCTTTTATGACGTAGGTGAGCGCAATTTACCCCTAAAAAGAGCAGTGGTGGCCGAGTGGTAACGACTCCGATTTACGAGTTTTAGGTCGCTGGTACAAACCCAGCCAGGTGCATTACTTTGTGTAATTTATTTCATCACCACTGCTCTAAAAATGGTGAAGGAAAACATCGTGAGGAAACCGGCATGTCGTAGAACCAAAAATTCGAAAACATGTGACATTCACCAAACTGCATTATGCCCGCGTGGTGGATTACGGCCCATTCCTTCTCCTGGAGAGGAGACCTGAGTCCCAGCACTGGGAACATTAAAAGGCTTATTATGCTGAATAAAACGGGGTTTCAAAATTTGTATGGAAAACCTACTTTTACGCGAGTAAAGTCGCGGGCTGAAGCTAGTCTTTATTAAAAGTGAACTACTTGTAGCATATCAGCATCAGATACAAAACGTTTAACATAAAGCTACACGGAAGGGAGGTTGAACCCTCATTATGAACGAAGATTAAATGATAGGGCTGTCTCAGCTGTCAATATTTAAGAAGTTTTATATTTTATGTACTGCTACGAAGAAAAAGATATAAACAGACGATTATTTATGTTTATATTGAATAAACTCAGAATTTCCGAGTCACATACGGCACTTTTATGGGGGTAATAGCTTTTACCCGCGGCTTCGCCCGCGTTTATTAAATTAGCCTATGTCCGTCTTCAGGGTCCCAACTATATCTTTACCAAAATTCAACAAAATCGGTTTGCCATTTAGGCGTGAAGATGTAACAAACAAAAAAAACTCACATTCGCTTTTATAATATTAGTAAGGATTTGGTAAACATCAGATTTTTAAATGCATAGCATAAGCATAGCATAATCAGCCACTACTGGGACTCAGGCCTCCTCTCTAGAAGAGGGAATGGTCCGTAATCCACCACGCAGTGGTCTTTAAATGAATCAAAAATAATTTAAACTGACAGTCTCATTTTCATTTTTCATTTTTGAATGTGTGAAAAACGTTTCACACATTATCGGCCATAACTTGTCGGTAATTAAAACCGATACACAGCCTCCAGCCCGAAATATCGCCCGCATAACAATAAATTTATCTATTAATCCCAAAACATTAACTATAATACACAAAGCAACATCCGACAACCCTAACAAAGGGTTATAAATACAGGTATTTAAATTCGGCCATTCATTTCATCGCTCATCCCGCTGTACAAAGCGCTTCATTATTCAATACGAGAATAAATCACTTTCGTTGAACGAACGAACGAATGATCACAATGTTTATCGATGGAAAAATACGGTCGCATTCGAGGGTTGTGAGTGAATGTTGTGACGTCATCTGCAAACATTCTATTTATTAAAAATAAAAAATATTTTCGAATTTGGAATAGAAATTGGAATCATTGTTTGATTGATTGAGTGGCAATTTTATGAATTCAATGCGTAAGGTTTAAATCCTGGATTCAATGCTATTCCGTGCTGTTCTATAAAATAAATCAAAAACATTTAGATCGATATCTCTATTTATTTTATTTACGATCTAAAATAAACGCACTTCCTACTCTTTGTAGTAGCTTATATTAAAAAAAAGCAAGAATAGTTATTAAAAAGTTGTCATTCCAATACCTTTCCCCAACTAGCTTAGGGTCGGCTATTCGGCTTCTAGTCTAACTGGAAGCGCCTGAAAACCCAACGTTTTATACGGACCGATATATCAGACCTTTAAGACCCATTTACTAGTCAACATGATACTTACCCTCCACAAAATAGAGTCTCTGAACAAAAACCACTCTGATCGTCATCCTGACCTGACATGTCACTCAGTGATAAAGTAGCATATTTGGTGAAAGAATTTCAAAATCGGTCAAATAGTTTATTCATTGTAAATAGCCCCATACTATAAATATACCATAAATATACCCATTTTTTACTTTATGATATTAATATTTTAAATATTATGCCCTGAGTTCATTTTCAAAAACCTGATCCCAGAAGCTTGTACTTCTAACCAAAGCCTTCACAAATACGAAAGGTTTACAAGAACACCTAGATAGGTATCTATTCACTAAGATCGATTTTTAATTGCAAAACCAACAGGGTTTAAAATTGCATTACTAATTTCCCTTCAATTTCTTCCAGAAGAAGCAAAAGGAAAAACAATCAAAGATTCCTCGCTCTTAAAATCAACAAGTAAACAAAGAAAGTGAAAGTGCACAAAAATAAAACACCTGCAGACCATTTCCTGAGTGCACTTCAATTGATTTAGATACCTCAAGAAATATGCCAAGGAATATCGTTGAAAAGACTTCATTTTCTTCGCTATGAAATTCAATTGTTTAGAAAAGAGACTGCACAGATAGTCTGTGGCACAATAGATCGCGCCATGAATGCATTCTAATGAAATAAAGAAACGTTTTGTCCCGGGTTGCATTGAGTCGAGACCTAAATACTGCTGAATGGGGTCTATGCAAGCTATTCACCACGCTATCTGTTGATATCGCAGATTTTTTAGCGTGTGAATGGAGTTTGCGTACGTAGGTAAAGGTAGGGTTGGGTTGGTTTTTCTTTAACTAGGTTTTATTAGGTGACCTTATTACTTTACTAGTGATGTTTCGGACCTCTCTTGAAGCTTCTTTTTTATGTATGGTGTGACGAGAATGGTCAAAGTGAGAAATGAGTAGGTACACATAATTAGTGAGAGATCGAAAGTGGCGCTAGTGACTGAAAAGTTGAAAGGGAATCGTTTCTCTTAGTATGGCCTTGTGAAAAGGAAAAATGAAACGCATGTTAGGTACTACAAGAGTTATGAGCATACATGTGGGAGAAAAAATGGATGGATTGTGTGACAAGTGATTTGAAAGAAAGGAGAGTTACTGATAGCGTAACTGGTGAGGGTGACTGAACAAAATGAAAGAAAAAAAACGTGTTGCGTCGTCTCCAAATAAACAGGACAAGGGTAAGAAGATGATGATGTTAGAAGCTTCTTTTTTTATTGTTCCTGAGAACCCATTTTAGGAACAATTTAATCAGGTCTGACCAGCTTATTGGTGGCCAAGTGGTAACGGCCCCGACTTATGAGTTATAGATCGCGGGTTCATACCTAGCCAGGCGTATTACTTTGTGTAATTTATTTCATCACCACTGTTCTCGAAACGGTGAAGGAAAACATCTTGAGAAAAGCGGCATGTCCTAGAACCAAACATTCGTTTTTGGTTTATGGTAGGTTTTTTGTTTCATCGATCCTGAGTTGAGACATGTAAATAAGATCAAAATGTAGGATGTTCAAAGTTCAAAACACCTTGGAAATACAGACGAAGAAGTAGAATTATACATAAATAAACTTCACAACAGCGTTATTTTATTCCGAAAGCAATAAAAACTTTACTTTTAAACCTCGACGCGCCTGACCAACTCCGAGAAGTACCTATTTGAAAAATGAAATTTCAATTCAGTTTTACTGCGTTGACGTCGAAGTGACTTTTATTATTAAATAAGCAAAGTCGGTGAGAACTCTCAAAGTTTCCGTGACTTTTTTTACTTTTTGTTGCTTAAAATCAATAGATAGACACTTCGCGTGACCCAAAGGCTGGCTTTTTAAACCTCGATCAGAGATTAAGCACTGACATACAACGTGGCAATGCCTACCTATATAAAGTAAGTTAGTAAAGTAGTTAGGTATAATCTGCATAAGTTTTTTTGAGGTGGAAAATCATCCAATGACTTCTGTCGTTCTAAGGTTGAAAGTAAGGTTTAGAACTTATTAACATGGTTCAGGCATTCTAGTTATATTTTTATTTACATCGTACTTAGACCACTACAGGCTTCTAGTCTACTTAAGTCTCCCAAATCTATAACTCTATAGAACTCTAGTGTACACTTGCATACCGTATAGGTTTCTAAAAAGTTACAAATGAGCCTCTAAGAGTTGGCTTCAGCGTCTTGTGCTCCTTCGAAAGGTTAAGAACCTTACGGTCCTGAAGTATATAAAGACAGATTATTAAATTAAAAAGATAAATTAAATAAAAAAAAAAATCAAAATACCTTGTTAGAAAATAAAACTTATGCTTATTACTGTTAGTTTTTTTACAACTTCAACAACTGATAGATCCAATGCAATAACAAAACGTACCTTATGACAGGACCAACACGCCTAATGTCACCGTCAATGTCAAACTCATTTGTCAAGAATTGTTTTCATATTTTTTCACTAAGAAATTGTGAATTTAATTGCTAACTATTGTACAATATTTAGGCTTTATTTCAAAACCGTGTTATTCATTCAATATAGTTGTGTACGTGTAGATTTAAAACGTGTAAACTAGTCTTTGTAGCTATAAGTAGTGCGTCACAAGGAAGTTCCCTTTCGATTTTCATAAATCGTCGTAATTCCTGTTTAGAATTATGGCGAGTTCTGATTATGTTGCAACTTTGAAGATTCTGGTTATTGGAGAAAGTGGCGTGGGCAAATCCAGGTAAGAAACCCTGTAATAGACCTTCACTAAAACAGAGCAGAGACCCACCTATCTTTCTAAAAAAAACTATTGAGTCATGCCGTCCGGTTAAGTACAATAACTTTACTACCATTTACATCAACACTGATAATTTTACGCCAGTATATTCGCAATTTATAATGCCAAAACTATGAATTTCACCAAGCTGTGTGTGTTTTTTTCAACCTTGACTTAAATTATGACCAAACTGGGTGCTATATGTTCAATACGTAATTGCGCAGTTTTCGCAATCGTACTTTTTTAATTACTAGCACTCGGATCAACATGCTATATATTTTTGCTGGATAAAAATTGTGTTTCCTACTCAATACATCCCACCCTACTTAAATAATAATTAATTTGGGGTCAGATTAAATGTTTCTATTTAATGACAATTATCAGTATTTTATGCAAGGAGAGTGCTCTTTGACCTCTATAACCTAGTTGCGGTGAAACACATTTACATGGAATAACAATTATTGTTTACATAGGTAAGCTCAGTTTGTAACGGTATCTAAGGCTAGGTAATCTATACCAACACTGAAAATTATCCAACTTCCCCAAAAACTTAGGGTTTAACTCTTCAATCGTGATAATTAGAAACACAATAGAAAGACAATGGGTGCGCGAACGCAAGCTTTCGCTTGGGGTTTAATGGATTAATTTATTAAACCCCAAGTAAACACTGGCATTCACTCTCTCATTGTTTTTCTATTTTATCTCTAATTACGGTATTCAAAAGGTTAATTGTTAACTACTATTACTTACCATCAAGTCAATACAGGTTAAATATAATGCCATCAATAAAAAAAAAGAAATATGAGTTTAAAATAATGGATTTTAATTTTACCAGTACCAAAAAAAAACATTGATTCTAAAGATTACTGTAAAACTGAAAAGATTTAAGGAATTTCCAGTGTAGCTGTTATCTCTATACAATTCATTTCTCGTACTAATGTGTGTAATCTTCAATTGTAATCTACCAAGTATTTACTGATAATAAATATATTGGTATTTGTTCTGTCATACAAATTATCAAAGAAAAAAATGAGGGTTAGAGGTAGGGGGTATAAAATAGCCTGCAACCCATTCCCAGATCTACCAAATATACACAAAGAATGTCATATGGATTGGTGAATTTGTTTTCACCTTTCAAATACCGTTATTAGAGACACGATACGCATTCGATACGCGAAACCCGGTGCGCAAAACACTGTGCTATGTAATTTTTATAAAGGTAAAAATAACGTAACAATATTTCTTCCTAAATAGAATAAAATAGATTGTAGTTGATGTTGTTGTTCTATAATCAATTTGACCTTAGTTGTGTTTCAAGCTGTGTCAATAAAACATGATTTTTTGTTTAATTTGTAGCATAATCTTAGCGTTCACTACGGGCGACTACAATGCCTCGTTCCCCGCCACGATCGGAGTTGATTACAAATGCAAAGTGATGGACGTGAACGGTGTCAAAGTCAAACTTGGTATCTGGGACACCGCTGGACAGGAACGATACAGAACATTGACTTCCAGTTTTTACAGGTATGTTTGTACTGTTTAAGTGTTACCAGTTTTGGTTGGCTCGGATAATACAATGGTTTATTGAAAAATATTTGACCTTACCAAGTAAATAAACATTGAATAGAATAGATATTTAAGCTTATACTATAAATTATGAGTAACCATGGAGTTTCTTGCCGGTTCTTCTCCATAGGAAATAATCAATTTGGAACCATACACTAGCTTCTGATGTTTTATAAGAGTCCATATAGTCCTATGTGAAATAAAAATCAATTAATATCAAGTTCAAAAAACAATGGTGTTTAGACTATTGAACAAAATATATCCTTCCTTACTGTTAGATTAATTTAATGCACAATTTATCCTATTTGCATTGGACCATTTTAAAAATTTATTGGTATAATCATGATAACAACTAATTTATTATCACGCACATTTAAAACTTCATACAGTTCCAATTAGGCCTCCCAGATTTTTCAGGGCATCTGTAAGAGAATTCAGGGATCCTAGGGTCAGTATGCATGTATTGGTGACACATGTACAGTCAAGGAACACATTCACTATCAATACGAGTACTGTTGTATCCCGGAGGATACGGTGGAGCACACAGTCGAGGTGTGCCCTGCTTGGGCGGAGCATCGCCGTGCCCTCGTGGAGGCAATCGGCGGAGGAGACCTCTCGCGCCGGGCCCTGGTCGAGGCCTTGGTCCGAAGCGAGGAGGAATGGCAAGCTGTAGCCTCCTTCTGCGAAGCAGTAATGCTAGTAAAAGAGGAGGCCGACCGCATCAGGCTACGGCGCCCTCGCGGCCGCCGCCGGATTCCAATCCCGATTTCCGGCCACCGTAGACGTGGGCTCGTGGACGGCGAGCCATGGGTAGCTCGCTGTCCGATCGTCCGGTAATGGACCGAGCCCAAGACTTCGACGGCGCGCACTGTTCCCGCGTGCCTCAAGGAGTTGTCAGCAGCAGGAGAGGCCCAGCTGGGTCGAAGCCTACTGGGGCCAGGGTTGTCCGAAAGGGAGCTCGTGCCCCGGTATGAAGGCTAGAAGGAACGGGATGGAGTTTTTAGTCAGTAAGAGTCTGACACTATCTCCCACTCCACCCAAGAGCGGGTTTTGTCATAAGATGATTTTCCCCATCGAAAAAAAAACTTGTATCACTCATATTCTTCAACATTCATTCATTCATTCAATGAACATGAATGTCATGTTCATTTATACACGATGTCTTTGACATCGACGCACAAACAAATACCACGGATCCTGTACATGATTCTAGACCTTCCAGTATTTGTAGCGGCATTTTGCGTCAGCTTTTACCTAATAAAAAAAATATTTTATTTTTAATATAAACTGTGTAAAATCGTTGTTCTAACCACAGAACAAAAAAACTCTGTTCTGTGATTCTAACCAGCCCGGGTGATATTTTTTGTAAAAAATAAAAAAACAAAAAAAATATTGAATTAAAAAGTCATCGAGATAAATAAAATCGTTATTCTAATCATCCCCAATGACGTTTTTAATTTTAAAAGTAATACATAATTTTTTTTTCTCTAAAAATTTTAGAATATCGATTTTACAGTTTAAATTAAAAAAAACGTAAAGATTACTCCACTACTAGGCCGGGGGTCTGGGGCCAGGATTAGTTTCGAAAGATATCTCGAGCCCCGGTATGAAGGCTTGAAGGAACGGGGTGGGTTTTTAGTCAGTAAGAGTCTGACACTATCTCCCGCTCCGCCCAAGAGCGGGGGTTGTCATTAGATGATTTTCCCACCATAAAAAAAAAACCACCGGGGGGTCCATAATCATGGTTGACGTTCCGTGGTATTCGTTTGAGCGTCGATGTCAAAGACACCTGTATTTTTATCCAATCCTAGAGTAGGTAGATACTTAATTCATATTCAAATTTTCATTCATTTATAATGATTTTCATTCACATTAACAATACGAGTAATGTACCTAAACACAGTCCATTGTTATTTCTGCTAACCTTAGCGAGTTTAATGAATCACTTCAATTATGGTTTTTGTATTGCATGTTTGCTTTTAGATTCCAAATTGTTTCGTTTAACTAGATACTATTTTTATCAAAGGACATTCTCATTTTATATTTGACAGGCACGCATTTGTTTACAAAAGAGTTTTGAACTGGCCAAGTAAAACCGGCTAAGTGCGAGTCGGATCCCGCACGAACGGTTCCGTGCCATATACAATACTTGACACTATATTATTTAAACCTTTTTTTGTCCCGATGTTTGTTAAAAAATCATTTTTGTTGTATAGGTCCCCCCACCTAAATATTTTTTTTATTTCGTTTTTAGTTCCAGCAACCTGTGCTCTTTTTTTTTCAACAGAGCACTATTTAATTTGTAAGGTCTTATTATAATAATAATAATAATAATAATAATAATCCTTTATTTTCAGGCATCTAAGGCCCATAGATAAAATACACAAAAATAATCATTACAGAATAATAAACTAATACATAAAAGATACTATAACTAATTATTATTAAGCTAAACTATTGTACACGAAGTAATAATCACAAAATAATGACCACCTATGTTTACGAATAAATGATTCTGATTCTAACTATCACGGTTCTGGAGATAAAGCCTAGAAACGGAGAGTGGAGTCTTAGTTCTTAATTCGGCCTCGTTTTGACCGTTTGTGTACGGAACCCTAAAAAGAAAAGAAACCCCTTTTTGTTGAAGGGCACAACAGCTTAGTTCATTGAATCAGTGGATTTGCCTTTATCTATAAAATTTAAGCTGTCAACTGCACTACTGAGCTGAGTGGATCTTTTATAACAATTTGACGTTTGGCAACGCCTTTATTTCTTTGTAGTTACCCGACTGAACGAGAATTTTGTATTGTTTGTACGTCTATTTCTTTGGTACGTCCTGTAGCCCTGGTAGACTTGACGGCTGAAGTGAATTAAAGTAGGCGGTATCTGTGGTCGTATTTTTTTTTTTGTTACTTAGTCAAAAGAAAAAGCTGAAGGAGTTGATTTCAAAAATGTGTTTCACTAAAATGTATGAAACTGAAAAATTAATAAAAAGTTTCAAACAAGACACTTTTCAAGCAGTTTGATGTATCAAATCGGTAATGGAGCTAAACTAAATTCTGCTAACTGCTTAAATTTACTTACAAAAGGAGTTAGGTTTTCTGAAAAAAAATTACAGTCAATAATTATCATTACTAATATTATAAAAGCGAAAGTGAGTTTGTTTGTTTGTTACGTCTTCACGCCTAAATGGCAAAACCGATTTTGATGAAACTTGGTACACGGATAGACCATGCCCTGGAATAGGACATGTATTACTTGTTATCCCGGAAGTATGTTCGCTTAGGATAATTTTCTACTTTCACGCGGGCGAAACCGCTGGGAGCAGCTAGTTAACAATATTTGTTAAAGATGTCGGGAATTTAACGCGAGCGAAGCCGCGGGCAAAGGCTGGTAATTAATATGTAACTACAAAAAAAAAACGAACCGTCTGGTCTTGAAACTTATTTTGTAAATTTCAAGCCAAGCCAGATTATCAACACACAAAAAAATACTTCTATAATATTAATATTAAAGAAGTACGCGTATTATAGTATAGTATTTATTATTTTAGTTAAAAGTTTTACATAGACAACCATTGTTACAGAGACGCTCATGGTGCTATTTTAGTTTACGACGTGTCAGAACCAAAGTCCTTAGCCAAGCTGAACGAGTGGGTGGAGGAGCTCCAGGTGTACTCCACCAAGAAGAACATAGTCTGCTTAGTGGTCGGCAACAAGATTGATAAAGTAAGTACAGCATTAAAACGAAAACAAATCATCATCATCATCATCATTTCAGCCAAAAGACGTCCACTGTTGGACATAGGCCTCCCCCAAGCGTCGTTACAACGATCGATCTTATGCGTCTCGCATCCACCGCATTCCTGCTACTCTTGCCACCTGGTGAGAGACGACCTCGTCGGTCCACCTTGTGGGAAGCCTTTCAACGCTGCGATTTCCGCTGTCTCCACTCTAGAACCTTCCGCCCCATCTACCATCCTTTCTACGAGCAAAGTGCCTTGCCCATTGCCATTAATTAAAACAAATATTTGAGGCCTTTTGATGGGATGGGCAGTTTCAAATGTTTCAGGTGAAGTGACATCGATTTTAAGTTATTTTATTAATGAAGCTCCATTCTAGCGTACCTGATTACGATGTAAGTGATGGTGTGGTCTCTCCCGGCGAATGTTATCGTGCTATTTATATTTTTTCTAATTATTTTCGGCCGCATAGAGTTTTCTGGAACGTAGTATCTTGGGGATTTGATTCTCCGACCGCGTAAAAATCACAATACTGAACTAAACTAAGATAAAAGATTTTGCCCGAAAAGCTGCTACTCTAAAGAGGGATTGGGCCGGACATGTCTGCCGCATGTCAGATTAGCTATGGGTTAAAAGACCCACTTATTGGGTCGCAAGGTGACGTCACGGCAGACCAAGGTGAAGGTGGAGAGGATAGCTTGACAACTACTGGAGGGACAGGCCTGCAATTGCGAGGACAGTCGTGTGTGGAAAAGGGGGAGGGAGGCCTTCACTCAGTATTAGGATATAAAAGGCTTACATTTTCAGCCGACTTAATTAGGCCAATTCAAAGGCTCATTTTCGTTATTAATTTCCTCTAATATTAGGTAACTTTTATAATAAAACTGATAAAATTTCCAATAGCAAAACCGTGCAGTAACGCGGGAGCAAGGTCAGGCATTCGCACAGAAACACAGGATGCTGTTCATTGAGAGCAGTGCTAAGACGCAGGAGGGTATCAGCTTGGCCTTTGAAGAGCTCGTACAAAAGGTGAGTTCATATTTTTTTTAAACATCATGACTCTTGCCGCTTCTAATTTTTTTTCATAAGTTTCAATCATTGCCATACAAAATATCATCATTTTAGCAACATTTTGAGTTCGCGGCGGATTGTTATTAACTCACTGTTAGCTTGGGTACGGCTGACAGATTTCCCTTGCAAGATTCTCTTATTTCTGTCTAGAGTTTTAAAAAAAACCTAATACAAACGATAACGGGGGCTTCGTTCACTCGCTTTACTCGCTCATTCTAGCCCCCGTTATCTCTTTCTAACCTGTTCGTGTCGAGGTACCTACACTAAAATTACAAAAAAAAAATGTTTTATTCTAATGTCAAACCTAACCAAAATGAATTTTAAATATGACTCCAAACAAATACCAGCCACCCTAGCCAAGTTACGACAGTTTCGTTTCTCTTTCGTCGAACGCCTCAAGTTGCCACACCTCCGTCTCCTTTGTTCTGACTACGCAACTGAGCGCTAAGGTAACGTCAGAACAAAGGAATCAAAGGCGGGGCCAACTCGAGGCATGCGATGCAAGAGAACCGAAACGAAACAGTCCTAACTTGGCTAAGCCTGTAGTGGTATTAGTTGTTGATATTAAATGTTCAAAACTGTCCATTTTCCTCTAGATCATAGAAACACCCGGTCTCTGGGAAACTGGGGGCTCGTCATCCAACATTCGCATATCAAACGAGGAGCGAAGACAACAGGAGGAGTCTTCATGCTACGACTACACTTGCACCATTTAGAATAAGGTCTATAGTTGGGTGGCATCTGAAGGTTTTTCTACTTTTTACACTTACTTAGCTGTTAGAACAGGCCTGCTAGGTTCACGCTCGAGACACCAGGAATATGTACCTACCTATGTATCGCTAAATAACATTATTTTAAATATATGCGAAACCTGAATATTGTTTGTTTAGAATTAGTAACTAAATCGATTCCAATAATTTTTACACCATGTCCCAAAAATATTCAAAACAAATTTGACACCACCGACACTAAGTACAACACAGGTCACGGCATGCCATAGTGGGCATAAGGAGCCAGCACACAGATGGCTGCGAGAGCAAAACAACCCCTCAGTCACCTCGATGGCCCGGACACCACGCATTTATGCAGACAACCCGGTAGCTTATATAGCCCCATGCTTATAACAGTTATGAAATTTTGTACATAGATTCTTTACATAAACACAGGTGTTTCGGGTTTCGCAAATATAAATGAGATGCATACAAGTATCTTTGAGCAGATGTATGCTAATTCTCTTTGTAATAAGGTTTATAATACCTTGTATGAAATACGACCTTCACTAAGCAAAACAAAGTCAATGTGTGTTCTGTGAATCTTTGTCTTGGTCAAGCATTTTTCTTTTGTTTCAACACACAGAACGAAAATGCACAACGCGCGCTGAGCGTGCTTATAACCTGCATCTATGTAGAATGTGTTTCAAATATGAATAAGATTGATTTTGCGTCATGTTGTGTCGTCGCATTTATGAATCATAAACGAAAAAAGTTTGATCAGAATACAGTTCTTTAATTTTACTCATCTCTGCATCACTGTAGTTCACACAGTGAGTAGTTAGAGAAGGCGAAATATGTAGATTTTTATTTTAACTAATTATGACTTAAACATTAAATTTGGCAAATTTTGATTAAACAATAACGTTTTTGCTTCACCTTCACCGACTTAATTAAGACTAAGTAAAATAAAATCGTTATAGATACGCAAATAAGTTTTCTTACCAAACAGAATATATAAAAAAAAAAAATATATATATTGTATAGGTCACGTCTGACTACTTGACTTGAACATTGGACAGATCGATGTCATTGACTTTCTTATTACTATTTGAAACGCATTGCACCTATATTCAATACTTTACAGTAAGTTTTCGGTGATTATCACTAACAGCAAATCAGCAATATAAAGTCTTGGTGTAAAAGCAATAAAGCAATTTAAAACAACACTAGATAGGTTGACGTCCTTCTAAGCAATAAAAAAATGAATTTAAAATACTAATTAAACACTAGCGTAATCTTCATTAATAAAAACAGCACAATCGATGTCAAAACGAACTCTAAATCGACTAATAAAATGATTTTAATGTGTGGATAAACTGTGAATTTGTGTACTTTTGTAAATATAGATTTTAATAATTACCGCTTAGTTGGACTAAATAGTGGTGAGAAATAATAGTGCGGGGACACAAAATAGGACTGAAGTCATTGCGTTTTGGCATGGCAATATTGCGGTCACTTACATTAATTTATTCGTATTGTCAATTTAAAAAAACAAAAGTAATAGCGGGCTTTACACAGCCACTCTTTTGCACATGTAACTGTAATCGTGCGAGAAAGAGCGCTTGTGAAGATGTTGAAAGGGGAAAAAGGCCATGTGTGTATTTTTGCAAATAGGTTTAAAAAACACTTTTACATGTCAATTTTTTTTGTCATTTTATGCTAGATGAGGCCGGTGTTTCCTAGTACCTGTGTACACTTCTATTGTGGAAAAAGATACATGTTATTGTTTATACCCGCTGTTGAGGCTGGCCTAGAAAGAGGTGGCGGAATGATCTGGTTGCGTACCGCGAGGACTGGTTTGAGACGGGCGTGGAAGAAGAAAGCCTAGATAAACTTAAGGAAGGCATTCGCCGAGCAGTGAGACAGTAAGAGCTAGATAAAAAACAAAAAACATGGTTATAGTAACGCTTCCTTCTGAAAGATGTTAGGGAAAAGACAATGACCGCCATTGCTATGCTAAAACGAAAGAACTATAAATAACGAGAGTAGAATGTGATAGGACATAGTGAAGTAAAAATCGAAAAAAATGCAGAAATATTTTATTGGCATTTACAAAACGATCTTTGTATTTGGAATGTATGGGGTCCAAAATTGGAAAGCACTGTTTTTTGTTATTTGCGTGTGTTGCTTAGTTTGTATTTTATGTACATTGTGGCTACACTATCGTACGAATGTTCGTTTCGCGTTGTCGCGATAAAAACGTCGTATTCAAAAATACACGGTTTTTTTGACATCGAGGCACAAATGAATACCACCGATCCAGTACAGTGATGGACATTTTCGTCGGCTTTTTCCTAATAAAAATAGTTTTTTTTATATAATTTTTCTGTACTTAAATTTGTTATTATAACCAACCCCGATTACATTTTTAGTAAAAAAAAAAAACATTGGGGTACATAACATCAATATTCTAATCAACCCCGATGACATTTTTAGTCTTAAAAGTAATTCATTCAATTTTTTCATTAGTTGTTAAATGTTAGAATAGCGATTTTATTCAGTTTTAAAGAAAGACTACACAAAACATTCCACCATTGGGGGTCTAGAATGATGTACTGGATCGATGGTATTCGTTTGTGCTTCGATGTCAAAAACACCCTGTATACCTACGTGATGTTGTCGTCTACATTAGCGGTCAATCGCATTTCTATGCGGGCTGTGTAAGTGCCGACAACCATTCGTGTTCGCCCGAATACTTCGCGATTCTACGAACTACTCGGCCTTATTTCGCGATTACGCGAATATACGCCGAATCCCGATAATTTTGCCACAGTATTACAAGTTAGTGATATTTAAAACCTGATATTGCAAGATAATTCAACGGTGTTACATATCTACAATTTATTTGGGTATATTTCAAGTAATTCTTTCGGTAAAATTTATGTAAAGTATTCTCTTAAGTGAAAATTTAAACAATATGTAAAATTCTAATGATGAATAGAAAATTATACTAGCATGCATATTTAGACAAATATAAGCCTAAATGGGCTTCCTTTTATAATTTATTTATTATGTAGCGACATCTATAGCACCACATATGAACTAAACTACGAAATCTTGCATCGCGCATGAGTTTTTTGCGTGATTTAAACAATACAACAGCTCGAAATCATCTTTCGGACAGTTTCCCAGATCAGACAAAACATCCGTCTGGTCGGAGGATTCTCCCTTTTCAACGGAGGTATGAGAGACTTTACACTTTGTTCCATGAGGAACAGAGTATAGAGTAGAGTCTGTCTAAAAGTCAAAAAACTTGTGTAATTATTAGGGCAAAATGAAATCTGATGTAATCAACACTGGTTCAATAATCAAGGTTGATTATGAGATCTTGATCATTGTTTACTAATAGAAGAACCATATAAAAAGTATCGAATATAAATATTTTTTAAATGATTAAATACTTTACAAAATACCAATGTTCACAGGTTCAGTTGAAAACCAGCGTCAGGCACTAGTTGTCTGGCAATCATGCTGAACTGGACCTATTTTGGTGCAGCTATGAGGCACACAACCACTTTTTTTTTTTCTTGTATTTGTGTTTGGCCTTGCTGTATCAAATAAATTATTTTTCTTTCTTTCTTTCTTTCTTTCAATGTCGTTTGACTTTTTAGACAGACTATAGTGTGGTATAGAGGTGTGTATCTCTATAATTATAAGCGTTAGTTTTATTTATTATTTACCAAATTATTTTTATCTTCAGATGTGCGCCAACTAAGGTGATTGTGATATATCTGTCTGCTTTTGTACATAGAATTAATAAAATGAAGTGATTATTGTTTGTTGTACACTATATTATTAATAATATTATAAATAAAATATTTCACAAAATTTTTGGCGATTTATTTTCTTCTAGCATGCCTATATCACATAGAATTGTTACATAAAATATAGCCTAGATGGTGGTCAAACGCAAGCCTATCAATAATAATAAAAATAACCTCTTTGTAACATTAGGGTAGATGTAGATAACATCAATTTTAGTTTTTACCCTCCTTTAGTAAATTAAAAAAACAAAGAAAGTAATAAAGAAAACAATGTTTCTTTGGCACACTCACACTATGAATAAACAAGTATATGAATGATACAGTTATGAAATTTTGTACATTGATTCTTTACATAAAAATACTTAACACGTATTCCGGGTTTCGCGTATACTAAAACTAACGATGTATAATATATATAATATAATATATATATAATATAATGTAACTGAACGTTCATTGAATCGAGTTTGTCTCAAAACCAATTCCAATTGTTTTTCCAATCCAAACAGTGGAATAATTCACTCCACTAATGTTTTACAAACAGCTCAGCTCGCTCTCACAAACGGCCATCGACACTCCCATAGGGGAAACATAAAGGTATAACAAGCTATATATAGCCCCCATGGAAAACACCATGCCAGTCGTTATCACCTTGCTTTTATGGGGCAATTTTTCAGGAAGCCGACCTAAACTGCGTACACTTTTTGCCTTGCTGGCCTACATTCGTTTTATTGGCGATCATTGTCCATTTTAACCTGGAAATTCAAGGTGAATGGATGTTTTTAGAGTTCCGTAACTCAAAAGGAAAACGGAAACCTTGTAGGATCACTTCGTTGTGTGTCCGTCTCTCTGTATGTCGTCTGAAATTAAAACCGTTTAGTCAAGTCTGTAGTCACTTGAAGCTGTGAAAAAATCAATCTTCAAATTTTACTAAAACTAAAAGGTATGGCCGTTTATGTCACAAAAAACATATATTTCGGCAG
The DNA here is from genome assembly GCA_949319445.1 of Mythimna lalbum. Classification (NCBI taxonomy): domain Eukaryota; kingdom Metazoa; phylum Arthropoda; class Insecta; order Lepidoptera; family Noctuidae; genus Mythimna; species Mythimna lalbum. The sequence continues at coordinate 2,163,298 of OX439356.1, read as the reverse complement.
TCGGCACTCTCAAGGGAATTAAAATTCATAGGGCCCTGTTGACCTAGAATCCTGCAATATGATTACGTACCTACCTAACAGGAACATAACATTTTGACTCTTGGGCTTTACAACCCCAACATAAAGCAAGGTTTTGTAGCACAAGTAGAAGGTATAGAAATACCTAAATCTTCAGTTTTTTTTTATATATATATTTTTACGATTCGACTAAATCTTCGAGATTCCATTCGGGAATTAAACTATTTACATAATATAAGTTGAACGCTCTGTGCGCTAGTCTGACTCGCATTTACCCTGTTTTTCTAGAACAAAGCCGGTAGGTATTTGTTTTCGGCAGTTTGAATGGCAATGAAACACCTCAGTAATTATTATAATTTCAGGTGAAAAACGTCCAGTGTTGGACATAGGCCGCCTCCAAATGTCGCCACATCGACCGGTCCTGTGCATCTCACATCCGTCAGATTCTAACCTCAGATCTGCGAAAACTATTGCTGGGGAATGGATCCATACTACTTGGGCAACTTTTTTATGGACCTGTTTCAGTAGTATATTTAAGTTGTCTTACGTATACATTATACTTAGGATTCTACGAACGAAACTATCAATATCATTTCATTACCAAACTTTTAGTTAGAAAGAAAAATAAACATTAACGATAACTGTAATAAGTCCTAAAACTGCGTAAAAACATGTCTTTGTAATGGTAAATATTATTTTCGTTTGCGAATGAAATACATGGGCCTATGAGTTGAGCATGTTTGCCGTGATCAAAACGGTTGTGTTCAAAATTTTTTTATCAACCCACGACGGAAAAGAGGGGTGTAATAAGTTTGACGTGTCTGTCTGTCTGTCCGTGGCATCGTAGCACCCAAACGAATGAACGGATTTTGATGCAGTTTGTTTTAGCTTGAAAGCTAATGGAAATTGAAATCGAAATGGTTTTTAGCTACAATTAATGAAGATCTGTCCAGGTATTCAAGGTCATCAGCTCATTTGTTAACTGCGGTAGGGATCTTAAACACTTAATGGGTATTTACTTTACTTGTAAACATATGTAGGTATGTGTGACCTAATATTTCAAATACTTTTGTAGGTATATACTGGTGTTATTGATCTAATGGTGCATAGATGAGTCCTCCGACTCTCATATCATTAAAATATTTGCATCAAGATTCTTTTAATGAAGTTAAAAGACTGAAAGAGTTATTTATTACTTTCTTTTTGTGTCGGCTTTTTTATTTTTATTTGAATGAACTTGTACTGTTGAAATCTATTCAATCCTATTTCAAGATAAGGCTGCGTGTCTAACAGAGTTGGGTGATGTAGTTAACCTGTAGATTAGCTTATTCTCTACAGACAGACGCGTATTCGTCATTATACGCTTGTTGTACGCCTGCTGATAGCTTACATACAAAACTATGAAATTAACTCTATATACGAAGCGGCAATGTCGTGCGATCATGTCGTTACACTTGGTTGACGGAATTTAAGCTAAGAAACTGCATTTCTGTGTCTTCAACTCCTCCAGAACTGAAAATCACTGGTTGTCTTTGATGTGTACCTATCATCCAAATCAATTGTTTCATCTTTGATGGTAGCAATTCAGCCACCATAGTGCCTCTCCAACGTCCTATCATTGAAATGATATCCCGTAGGTTAGAAACCATCTCATCCAAACTATGCCTCGTATTCCAGTAAAATAATAATATTTTAATAATATAATATTCCACAACTATCACACAACGCCATCTAGTCCCAAGCTAAGCAGAGCTTGTGTTATGGGTACTAGACAACTGATAAACATACTTATATATTTCTAAATACATACATATATAGATAAATTACACCCAGACACAGAACAAATGATCATGCTCATCACATAAACATTTGTCCTGGGTGGGAATCGAACCTACGACCTCCGGCATAGCAGTCAGGGCCACTAACCACTAGACCGGGCAGTCGAAAAATAATTTTAATAAAAGGCCAATGGCACTCATTGATAGCTATTTGCCTTCCATCTTTATACACAGAATTGTTTTTGACGTTCATTTCAGTTCAGTTTAGGATTCCTACATTTAGACTATCGCAACTAAGACACACCACATACACAAATCGCTCACTTTCACAGCGTCTCCACCGCAAACACCGGCCCGTATGTTTCCCCAGCGCCCACTAGCTCTTTCCGAATGTCTCCAGTTAATACCAGTGGCCCGGACACTCCCATTTGTCACTAACTGCCGAGGACAAATAGGCTCGAGGATCCCTGCCCCCAATGGCCTTAGATGGAACCCCTCATTAATGACCAACCATCCTTCAGTACTCGAGGATAAACGTTGACAAATATAAAGGAAACTTCTGTTATGATTTACGGTTTAAGTGGTTCTCCTCAATGATGTATGGTAATGCATGCTTTAGCTGTTTATTTTTCTTAGTAATTGATGAGTGGGAGGATGGTTTATGTTTCGCTAGACGATACCAGCGGCTTTGCCTGCTTGAAAGTAGAAAATTGTTCCAACGGAACGTACTCTTACTATAAAAAGTGTCTTGTGTGCTATTTCAGGACATGGTCTACCAATGTGCCAAATTTCATTCTGACCAGTCAGTCTTTCGAGCGTGAAGAAGTAACAAACATACATACACACTCGCAAATGAAACTTTCGTCACCACTTACCATCTTTTTTTTTTTTTTTTGTCGACGGGGAAAATCATCATTGACGAAACCCGCTCTTGGGTGGAGCGGGAGACAGTGTCAGAGTCTTACTGACTAAAAACCCCGCGCCGTTCCTTCTAGCCTTCATACCGGGGCTCTAGTTTCCTTTCGGATAACCCCGACCCCGGTAGGCTTCGACCCAGGTGGGCCCCTCCTGTTGCTGACAACTCCTTGAGGCGCGCGGGAACAATGCGCGCCGTCGACGCCTTGGCTCGGTCCGGACAGTTACCGGACGATCGGACAGCGAGCTACCCATGGCTCGCCGTCCGCGAGCCCGCGTCTACGGTGGCCGGAAATCGGGATCGGAATCCCGGCGGCGGCGGCGGGGGCGCCGTTGCCTGATGCGGTCTGCCTCCTCCTTTGCTAGCATTACTGCTTCGCAGAAGGAGGCGACCGCCTGCCACTCCTCCTCGCTCCGGACCATGGCCTGAACCAAGGCCCGGCGCGAGAGGTCTCCGCCGCCGATCGCCCCCACGAGGACACGGCGTTGCTCCGCCCAAGCAGGGCACACCTCAACTGTGTGCTCCACCGTGTCCTCCGGGCGTTCCGCACAGTGGCGGCACCCGGGCGTCTCTTCCGCTCGAATCCGATGCAGGAACCTCCCGAACTTGCCATGTCCGGTGAGGACCTGCGTCATGCGGAAGGTAAGGACGCCGTGACCACTTACCATCTTCGCATCACTGCTTACCATCAGTAAGCAGTGATGCAATCGTTGATGGTGAGGCGCATTAGTTTATTAAGAGCCTATTAACACTAGCCTTGAAGACACTGAAATTAAAATCGGATGGGAGACCGTAGCAGGCAAATTGTTCCAGTCCTTCGATGTAAGCGGTATAAACGACGAGGCTAAACACTTAGTCTGGACCGTAGAGGTTTCAACCACGTAAGGGTGGATACTTGTTGTACGGCGCTATTACCTGCGGCCGTGTTATGGCATATTAAAACCATCATGTTTTCTGTGTGAGAAAAGGATAGTGCTATTCGTCTTGTATAGCTCCGTCTCTTTTTCACACCGAAAACATGATGGTTTTAAGAGGTCATAATACGGCCCCAGATCACTTTTCAGTCAGACAGATACAGAATTACAGATACATGAAACTCGAAATTTGTACACAATATTTAGTTTAACTGAATGGTGCATTCGTTAATTTCTGCATACAAACCCAACACCTAGAATCGTCGACAGTGCTCGCACACCGCGAGATTGAAACTGAGCATGAATAAATTACACATCAGTGTATTTACACTACCATTTTATATTCATATCTACACGGGAATCTGTAAGTGTAATATTTTTGGTTGAGCGTGTAAAATGAGATTCTAGATTTTGCGATGTACCTTATATACCTACATGCATATATATGCTGGTCATCTGATTGGTGATTCGCCATAAACCGCGAAAGAGCAGTGGTAACTAGTGGTAACGACCCCGATCAGGTCATGGTTCCAGATCTATCCAGACAGGCTCTCTTTGTTTGATTTGTATTTATTTAATCTTCATATAAAGTACAAGTATAAAGGCGGACTTAATGTCTTAGCTATTAGTGTAGAAAATAATTTCGCAACTTCCGCTTAAATGCATACTGACTTGTGGCTGTTTTGATATCGAAAAGAAACTTATTCCACAAAAAGGATGGATTGTATATTTATATAGAAGGAAGAATGTACAAACTCAGAAGTATGACAAGGATAAAATAGTAGGACATTGTTAGAGAAACGCAGATTCCTAGCGTGTAAAAATACAGATATTGAAGACAAGAAGAAGTGGTGGGAGAGTTGAGCAGAAAAAAAGGTGGTCCAAGCACCCAAACTTCTTCGATCTGAAGCTCGATAAATAGTCTCATATGTCATCACTGCTCTCGATACGATGAAGGAAAACATCGTGAGAAATCTTTGCTGCTTAAGAACTAAATATTCAAAGACATGTCATACACAAGGGCCCACGTAAAGGACAACGGTTCATTCCCTCCGGCCTCACCGGCCTCATCTCGTTAAAACTGACTGAAAACAAAATTGACGTGTAAAAGTGTTTTTTGAAAACCTATTTACAAAATAAAGATCATTTATCATTTTTCATTATCATTTATCATTTATCTCCTAGTGAGCAGCCCAGAGTCCCAAAAATGGGTAGGTACATAAGCTTAACCCTTATACTTTTCAATTAGACAGATTGTCACCTCACGCACTAAGCACTGTCACAAAACTCGGAAAAAAAAACGTAAAAAAAATACCGCCCTACTGAAAAAACTTTCTATTTTTATTATATTCGGAGTAAGTTTTACAACCCGGAATGATTCCTTTACATCCCCATTCAATATTCAGGCACCCCTCACCTGGAACTAATCCTGGGGATCAGACGCGGTTTGACAATGTTGTAATGGTGCATATAACAAGGATATTGTTATGTGTGGGTTTATGCGAGTTTTACCTTGTCGCGTGAGCTAAAGAGCTTTGTCTGTGTATTGGTGTAAACAGTGTTGGGTATGTAAACATATAATGAAGTTGATAAACACATATTACCTAAGTGCAATATGAAAATCTATGTATGAAATCAATAGATCACGAACGATAGATGGGTGAATATAATTGTTTCCAATTTTGGTGGCGAAACCGTTATTTCAGCTTTCGTAAAAATTAGGGACCTGTACCCCTAGCCAAGTTGCTAATCTGCAATAGTTAACGCAAGTAGAAAGCTTCAAATGTTCGGGAATGGCGTCCTCTCAACGCTCAGTCACGTGGTCAGAATAACAGAATTGGCGGCAAGGTCAACTCGAAGCGTTCGACGCAAGCGAAACGGTTGTAACTTGGCTAGGGGGGCTGGATCTCTAATTTTCATGAAATTGAGGAAAAAGATTCTTCTCTTCAGTTTTTTCTCCTTGGTCTTCTTAAGGATTAGGGTCCTGGGTCCCTAATTTTCATAAAAACCAAAGAAAAAATTTCTCTCCATAATTGAAAATTTTGAAACTCCCCCAGATAGAGGTGTTCTGTGTCACAAGTACTAATCTAAACTGAAGAGTTTGTTTGACCGCGCTAATCTCAGGGAATAATATACTGGTCTAAAATGAAGAAATCCTTTAGCCTGTAATCCTGCCGCCCAATTAATTTTTATTAAGATTTCAGGATATATAACATCATGCTACTACCAAGAAGAGCTGAGCAGTAACCAAGGACGCTGATGAAACCGCGGTGTATAGCTAATACAGGTATGATACCAAGTGCTAGCAATCCGACTGTCAGGTAATCGTCTGGACCGAGCCCAAGCCGTCGACGGCGCGTACTGTTCTACGCACGCTTCAAGCAGAACCGTAAACCGTAGTAGCCCAGCAGGGCCTACTGAAGCCATGGCTTAAGTTCTGAAAAGGCTACCCGTGGTCCGAGAGCTCAATGAGTAACTGAAGAAAATATAAGTGTAGTTTTAGTCAGTAAAAGACTGACAGGCCCTCTGGCTCCGTCCAAGACTGAGAGAAGACAATAGATGACTTCTTACCTTAAAAAAAAATAGCTGAAACGAATTCAACAAATAGAATTCGGGTAAAACTTCATAAAAAATAAATAATGATTCGTTCATACACAGTCTAAGTAGAACATCTTCAGGAATTAATTAGGTAAGTACAACGCGCCAGGAATCTTCATGTTCTGACAAGTCTTAACAGATAACACCTCTTCTAAGAAACGTGCCACGCGAATGAGATCATTTACTTACAAGCACCACTTAAGAGTTCCTTCAAATAGACATGTAAGCAGATATTCAGGTAATTCGACTTCTTCTCGTTTTCGATTCGTTCTTTGAGATGTTGAGATGTCGAGTTGGGAACCTACGAACTGTTTTTTTTTCAATTTAATTTGTACCTGGAAAACTAAGTGGCTTCATGGATTAAGTTCTTCATGTAAATAAAGTAGTACCTATTCTTTATTGTGCACACAATTTTAACAAATAATAAACAAGCTTTTAATGAAAAACATTATTTCATAGCAAACTTTTATAGCTCGGTATACCTTCATCATTAATACTCGTCGAGACGAATCATACGAGCCCAAACTCGATGGGGTTGTGTCGTGTAACTACCAAGTTCCTATAGCCACCTTCCGGTTCGGTTCCGGTTTCAATGTCATCTGATTTACAAATGCATGCAAAATTTCAGCTCAATCGGTAACCGAGAAGTGGGTTAAATTTAATTTACAAGATTTGATGATAGATAATCATCGGGACAGGTGAAACTAAATAAAAGCTTGTAATAAAATAGGATGTACAAAGGCGAGTTTACTGGGTTTTCTTACAGCAAACCATGTAAATTAGAATGAAATTTTACATTTGAGGAATTTTATATCTACAACAAAAAATTCAACACATAAATTGATTGTAACTTAAAACTAAAAAAACTTTTTACAAAAAAAATATAACCGACTTCAATGATAAAAACACTGAAAAGTATCAAATAACTTTAATTTTGGAAGTCGGTGTTTCTATAATAGTTTAGTCTCTTCGTTATTTAACACCGACTTCCAAAATTAAAGTTATTTGATACTTTTCAGTGTTTTTATCATTGAAGTCGGTTATATTTTTTTTGTAAAAAGTTTTTTTTATTTTACACTTTTTAGTTATGGTACCACCACTAAAAAGTACCCCTCAGTCAAACTTAAATACCTTATAGTCAGAGCGCATCTCATAACGGTTCTAATAATCCCAAACACGGTTAGATTACATTAATTTACCTTTCGGCTTCATCATCAGATCAGTTCGATATATCCTCTCCCCCTCTTCTTTCAAACAGTCATTAGACTAGATGCTGGAGAGGGAAAGGATATATCGAACTGATCTGATGATGAAGCCGAAAGGTAAATCTTTCAATCAGTCATTAGACTAGATGCTGATAATCCCCGCTGTAGCATCAGGCCAGATTTATGTCAACATTGCAATGAACTTAAAATTTAGTCCTGTTTAAAATGAGCCCAAACACGACTACGGTGCTGTAATTTCAAGGTTTGTACTTTTCCTGATGCTCCTGGCTTCAGCATCAGGTCTCTATGTACTTCGGTGTTCTTTATTAGCAGTACGTTTATCCACACATCGAGCCGTTTTCAATGAGCCTAAACTCGATATATCTGCTGTTTGTTGTCGAGGACTTAGGTACTCTGCATACTATCCTGACTGCAGCATCAGGTCATGACTTGATGATCATGAGACCAAATGTGGCAAATGCCCTATCAAACATCAAAACAATTTACTAAAACAGTCCTTGCCTGTTCGAGTAACTTCTTACTGTTAAGGAGTTGTACCTTCCATCATCAGCCCAGCTACCTGAGATGGTGACGACCATACGCAAATACACAAGATACTTCATAAAATATGCGAAAATCAATAAGTGAGCCTATAAAATTTGAAGGTTGCCCTCGATTTCTCCAAGATCCCATCATCAGATCCTAATTTGGTGATAATGGGACCACCTCAGAACTATCTACTTTCGAACAAAAAAAGAATTTTGAAAATCCGTCCACATTTGGGGGAGTATTCGCCGAACAAACATACAAAAAAAAAAAAAAAAAAAAAAACATACAAACAGCCGAACGTAGTACCTCCTCCTTTTTGGGAAGTCGGTAAAAATATACTAAACAGACATAAAAATTTAAAGTGATTTAAAATATAAAAGAAGAATGGCGAATTCCCGCACAAAATTTTGTTCGCATGTTTTTTTCTCGTCGAGTGATGAAAAATATGCAAAAGTATATAGATTTAGTTCCTGAAGAATTTTATCTCAGAATTCGAAGACATGTGACATCCACCAACACGCACTGGGCCCGCTTGGTGGATTACGGCCCAATCCCTCTCCTAGAGAGGAAGCCTGAGTCCCAGCAGTGGGAACATTAAAAAGGCTGATGATGGTGATGATTGCTATTAATAGAAGCCTGGATTTATCCTTTCGACTGCTTTAAATATTTTCAATTAAAATTGTGCGAGAATGAACTATTTAGTTCAATTAAATGCAGATGCCCTTTCTTTTCACTGGCGTTCTCTTGACAGTAGATATTAAGGTATAAAGTTTGTGAGATTATGTCAATAATACTAACAAACACACTTATGAATTTCAAAAAATTATAAACGCGTTCTTGAACACTTGACATCCCTACTTAATATTATAAAAACGAAAGTAACTCTGTCTGTCTGCCTATCTATCTGTCTGTCTGTCTATCTGTCTGTCTGTCTGTTACGCTTTCACGCAAAAACTACTGAACGGTTTTAGATCAAATTTGGTAGGTAGGTAGAAGAGACACTGGAATTACACATAGGATACCTATAATTCCACTGCTGAGCACGGGTCTCTGCCCGCGCGATATAAACTGTAGTCCACGCGGGCGAAGCCGCGGGCGGAAAGCTAGTAATCTTATAATTTGATCAACCATTTTCTCACACTTATTAAGTAATGTTTTTTGGTTTCTATGGCTCAGAAAACAAACCAGAATTAATATTTCTCTCAGAGCGATGATTACTGAAATTATAGCCTTAGAAGTTAATAAATTAATCTAAGTACCGTTAAAATTAAAATACTAACGATCATTAACAAGGAAGCCAAATTATAAACCCAGCCAAAAATGTATTTGAAATTTTGTTAATAAGATAAAGTACACAGAAATGAAGGATATTAATTAAAAGATACTTAAACCCAACCAAATTTAACTAGTAGGCATGGGCGTGCGACAACGAGTACTAGGTAGCTCGTCTTCCGGCCGTTCGGACCGAGCCCAAGTCCTACGCGTGCCTCACAGTGGTGTTAGCAAAACCGTAGGGCCCAGCAAGACCAAAGTCTACTGAGGCCATGGGTTGGCTTCCAAAAGAGAATCCTGGGGTCCTGGAATGCAAGACAAAGCAGGAACTTAGGAGTGGGTTTTAGTCAATAAAAGTCTGAAGTGCCCTTTCCCCCACTGTAGAGCGGGAATCAGAAGCCACTCTACTCAAACCCCAAGGGTACGAGCGGGCGTTCGCGCGTGTTTTCGCGCCATTTTGATTAAACACAAAGCGAACGCCAGCGTCCGTATATATTATAAAATATTGAGCGTTTTTTTTTATTGGGTACCTACCTATTATTTTGTAAACCTTCTTAGTGGTGAGAATAAACTATTATTATTATTATTTATTCAAGAACGTAAATAAGAAGTTCTTTGTCACAGAGTGGGTCGTCTTAGGATAAAGTAGTTTGTAAATATCGAAAACAAGCTCGAAAATAAACAAACTTTTCAGTTATTCCCATATACCTATGGATATAGAATGGCTATAGTAGTCATTGGATGATTTTCCACCCAAAAAAAAGCCAAAATTAACTTTACCAGCCCACTTATATCATCGATTGCATATTTTTCTAGCCGAAGAGCGCCAACAAATCGCTCCGGGCGTCGGCGTAAAATATTTGCAATGCAAATCACCGATTTCTCGCATAACTCAAGATAAGGAGGTATCGTAAAAATGCTGTAAACCCGCCTATATTGCTCCGTCGAGGATTTTTTCTGTTTTTACCTATCTATCGGTGCTCCTAACGATACTCTGTATCTTATAAATCTGAGTTATCGCGTCGTTATCCGAAACATTTGCATGAGGCGTGTAGTTTCGTTTCTTCATGATCAGGACAATGGTCGGTTTTATGATAATGGAACAGTTCCGTAGTTTGGAAGTGCGTATTTTTCTTCCTTAGCCTTGAAGTCTAGCGGAAATATACCGGTAGGTAGGATTTTTATGTGCGCCCATAAATAGTTGTCGGTAGCTGTATGGTTCTGAATAAGGACTGGTTCATAGACCTTTACGTATATCTAAAAATATAAATAAAGAATACCGTGAGAGAAGGAAAGGTATAGAAATTGTTGGTATGACTATCATAGTAATATTATTTATTTATTATTGAAAGGCTTTTTTTTCCGGTGGGAAAATCATCTAATGACATCCCTCAATTTTGGGCAGAGCGGAAGATAGTGTCAGACTTTTACTGACTAAAAACCCACTCCTGTTCCTTCTTTGCCTTTCGTACCGGGGCTGAGCTATCTGTCAAAACTAACCCTGGCCCCAGTAGGCTTCGACCCAGCTGGGCCCCTGCTGTTGCTGACAGCTCCTTGAGGCTCGCGGGAACAATGCGCGCCGTCGACGACATGGGCTCGGTCCGGGCAGTTACCGGACGGTCGGACAGCGAGCTACCCACTGCTCGCCGTCCGCAAGCCCTCGCCTGCTGTGGCCGTGAATCGGGATCGAAATCCCGGCGGCGGCTGGGGCGCTGTGAGCGCCGTTGCCTGATACGGTCGTCCTCCTCCTTAGCATTACTGCTTCGCTGAAGGAGGCGACCGCCTGCCACTCCTTCTCGCTCCGGACCATGGTCTGTACCAAGGCCCGGCTTGAGAGATTATTGATAAGCTTACGTTGGACCAGTATCTCACCTGATACGAGTAGTAAGCGTTGATGTGACCAACGATAGAGCACGCTTGCCTAGAAGTAAGCTTCACTCTTGACTTAAAGAGCCCTAGGTTCTAGCTATCAGGATATGATATGATAATAAAGGTGAAAGTATATGAGTGTGTATTTTTTTTACTTTTTATGTCGATAATTTTCTACTATCATATGTTCGAAACCGCTGCCAGCAGCTAGTTATAATGTACATGTACGTAGCCTATATTGTCAAAACTCCTAAACAGGAGAGAGGGTTTTTTTTATATTTTTGAGTAAACAAACATAAACATGCTTGTTTACTGTTACTAACTTAAAAATATTGTGAAATAGGACCTTCTTAATAAAGCACAGTATAAATCCCATTTCTTTGAATAAGATAAACGAGTCTGGAGAAAAATATAGCGCAATAAGAACATCAGAAACAACGCTATGATTGATGATAACATTGTTTTAGTAGTCAATCATGAGTTACGTGGATTTACTTACGTATTTAAGGATATTTATTTATTTAAACTTCAGGCAGATACCATCGCGGTCACTTAAAAAAAAATTCGTATGAATCCTGCGGCACAGCTCCAAACCAAACCCTATAAAATTTTCGTTTTGGATGCAAGCAAAAATAGTGGTACATAGACGGACTTAATGAAACAAGGCATTTAGACCATGATATTATTGTAATGGGGGTAAGATTTTCGGAATCTTAAACTTTTAGTAGTTCTGAACGACCAGAGGTTCTCTCAAGAAGCGCCTACAGTGGCTGGTAGTCGGGGTCGCACTGCCTGAGGCGTGTGGATACACGTTCTCTCACACGTGCGGTCATCTTCGCTAACATTACTACTTTGCTAGAGGAGGTGACCGCCTGACATTTCTCGTCTCAGACCATGCCTGAGTCAAGGCCCTGCGCCAGAGGACCACAAAGACACGGCAGTGTTCCGCCCAAGTGAGTAATATACCTCCACTTTATGCTCTACCGTATCCCTCAGGTAATCTCAACAATGGTGGCACCTGGGCTTTTCTTCCGCCTGAATCCGCTGCTGGAACCTCCCGAACTTACCATGTCTAATGAGGACTTGCGTCAGGAGGAATGTGATGACAATGTGACGCTTTTATTGCTACTCCTCTTACCGCCATGATTACGGCTTGACCAGACCGAGTTCCTTTAATTGCCTTGTATTCCGGGGCCTGTGTGACTCTTTAGAATAATTTCGCAGCCCTGGTATGTGTCGGCTTTAGCGGGTCTTGCAATTATGCTGACCACATTCAACTCTTACCTGAAATAGTCAGCGTAATGCCATATTCATGAAGAGTACCAGCAAATCTTTTGATAGTTAAAATGTTATTTACTAACAGTTTTTAGAGCAAACGAAGAAAAAACTTGAGATTATCTCGAATAATAAATACTCCAGATGGAGAATTTGGCTTATAGAACACACGTAGAATTGCATAGAGCGATAAGAGCCCAAATTAGCCACTTCTTTATGAAAGATGCCAATATAGAATCCAGATTAAGCTCAACAGAAAACTGAACAAGAGGATTTCTATTTGAAATTGAAATAAACAAAATACCAACCGAATATTCAAATGCAATAACAAAGCAAATCCCAAAGACGAATACTGAAGTAAAATCAATTTCCCAACGGGAGTAGTTTTTCACCATTTGCACTGAACTTGGCGTTGCCCATCTAGTGGTTTCACTATGAAAATCGTAATTATTCCCCGGGAAGCGAAATCCGTTGGTGGATTAAAAGCGAAGCTGTATTAACTGGTCATTTGAAGATAAAACTTGTGTGGAGACGGCTTTTCCTTTCTTTCTTTTTTTCTTAGCGTTCCATACTTGAAGGGTGGCAACAGGACCCTATTATTAAGCCTCCATTATCCATCTGTCTGTCCGTGTCAGTGGACTGTATCTCATGAATCGTAAGAAGTAGAGAGTTGAAATTATCACAGAATGCGTATTTCTATTACCGCTACAAAAATAAAAAATTAAGGGGATTCTTAGACAAAAAATATTGTTATCTCGTCGTTTTTTATTCTATTTTATTATTGTAGTACCTATATAGAGATGACAAAAATTCGAAGACATGTAACATTCACCAACCTTTTTCTTACTGCCCATTCCTTTTCATAGAGAGAGGAGGCCTGAGTTCCAGCAAGTTGGTTTAAAAGGCTGATTAAAAAGGCTAGCTTTTTTTTTCCACACCTATCACACAACGCCGTCTAGTCTCAAGCTAAGCAGAGCTTGTGTTATGGGTAATAGACAACTGATAAACATACTTATACTTACCTATATATTTCATATTATTACGTTCGTATATTATAGATAAATTACACCCAGACGCAGAACAAATGATTATACTCATCACACAAACATTTTGTCCTGGGTGGGAATCGGACCCACGACTTCCGGCATAGTGGTCGGGGTCACTAACCACTAGACCAACAGGCCAGTCAAAAATTTTTTTTTTCTGGCCTGTTGTTTTTAGAAGATCGTAGCGCCACGCTAGGAATCACTCCTAAATTGTGGTTGCATTCAAACACGTAAACTCACATACACTAGACACTCAAAGCCGGATCCAATATTGGTGGGCCAAGTAAATATTTGTTCCAATCGTCAATCGCTCAATCACTGCACTGCACTGATCAGCAGAAAATGGTACATAGATAGTTTTAGGGGAAACATGTAAATTGTTATTTTAGATACCGTTGTCCTTGCTTGTCGCTACGGCCACAAGGAATTTCTGAAAATAATAATAATAAATCATTGCCAAGCGTCTTGGCCTTTAGATACACACCTTAAAGACTAACATACAAGGTGTAAGAGACAGCCTTCTTACACCTCAAACTTTAAGGGCTTTAGACGAAACTGAACCACCTTCCACAAAATTTTTTTTCAGGAAATGAAAAAAAAATCGGCCTCGCCATAAAAATGGGCCAATCAAGTTATTCATATTCATATTCATTTATTTGCATACCATAATGTGATCAGAGATGTTACAATAAATATGCTTAAAGCTAAGGTACATTTATGGACCTTGTAAGGGCACAGCAACATAGTTAAAAAATAAAATTTATAATTATGTAACCAAATAATAATCAATGTCTAATTAATAATAAAATTAAAATTGGTAAAATTAAACATTTAAATCAAAATTAAACATTTAAATCAAAATTAAATAATCAAATAACACATCAGAAATTAATCATTTTGTATGGTGAGGCAGATGTTTTTTTCGGTCCGAAGTCTGACACGCCCTGCAGCCACGTCTCTAGAACAGAAGAAATCATTGGATGATTTCCGCCATAAAAAAAGAAATCGCTAAGTAGTCTTAGTATCTGGATACCCAAATAGGTTTCGCTATCAATCACTTTCACAATCGGGTCTCCAGCCTAATATCCTGAACACGAAAATCCTATACATTTTTATCTTCAGCCCTAACTGTTGCGCGAGCAATCTGCTGTCCGATCTACAGCGGTTTAGGCGATAAGCTTAGACGTGTTCCTGATTACAAGGGAAAAATCTCAAATTTATCAAGGACTTTGTACAGGCAACCACACATGTAAGATAATATTTGGCATTGTGTTTTTGCCTGAAGCCGAAAGGTTAGTAACCGCGTATCGGAAAGAAGATGAAGCTTTGGAAGGCTTCTCATAAGGCGGATCGATGCCCTGGTGGGGATCGTGGGAATCCGATGGATTTGAGATACACTGGAGCGGTCGTTGTGGTGACACATGGGGAAGGCATATGTCCAATAGTGGACGTCTTTCGGCTGAAATGGTGTTTATGACGACGATATGTCTGAGTGCATTTTTTATTCTTTCTGAAAACAGCATCAAAATTACTTTATTAAATAAAGCATGAAAATGAAAATGATTGGCGGTATGGTGGGTACATCTTGCCGTCTCTTTTTTAAATTCAACCTAATGGTGATGACGTTACCTTTCAGAATGTCCTAGTTTAGTTTTCTAACAGTTAAGAAAAAATCAACTGCGATTTTAGATTAAGTTTAAAGTTCTTTTTGATACTGATAGATGAATAATAATAATAAAAAAATAGTCAGCCACTTTATTCTCGTATAGCTGGTAGGGCCGATAAGTTTGAAAAAGAAGTGTCATAGGCCCCCCATGAAGTGGACTACTGATAACCTAGTGATGGTGTGACAGTTCGCTGGATCCATAGACTACTCTTGGAGGAGGCCTATATCCAGCTGTAAAAATGCTTTGCACTTAGTGGGAGGCCTTTCAAGTTCCAACACTGCGTCTTCAAACTTTTCGTCCCCATCGACCATGTGTTCTGCGAGCAATGAGCTTTGTTCATTGTTTGTGTTGGCGATTGTTTGGGCTGTGTCGGTAACCTTGACACTTTTTGTTTTTTTATTATTATTGATAGGCTTGCGTTTGACCACCATCTCACCTGAAGGTAAGCGACGATGTGGTCGACGATTGAACACGCTTGCCCAGAAGTAACCTATTCACTCTTAACTTAAAGACCCCTAAGTTGTAGCTATCAGGAAACACAGACTCTCCTGCTAAAATTATGATCATAATTAATACTTGTATGATAGAACAATAAGATTAGTTTTGTTAATTTAAGAGCAGTGGTGGCCGAGTCGTAATGGCTCCAACTTACAAGTAGAAGGTCGTGGGTTTAAACCCAACCAGCACATTACTTTGTGTAATTTATTTCATTTACTCTCAAAACGGTGAAGGAATCATCGTGAGGAAACCGGCATGGCACCAACCTGCACTGAGCCCGCGTGGATGAGAGGGAGAGGAAATGGGCCGTGGATTACGGTTCATTACCTCTCTTAGAGAGGAGGCCTGAGTCCCAGCAGAGTTTAACCAGTAACTGGTAGATGACTGTACGTTATACTTATTACAGTGAACAGGTTCCAGACGAGATTGATTCGACGTTATAGAGGCAGCGAGCTTCCTATTTTATGTTGCATAATATAATTTTCATATCGGATCTTTGGAATTTAATCTTATCCTAAGGCCTTGGTTTAAGATAAAAGTTAGTTAGGTTTTATTCAATTTTTTTGGTATAACAATTTCAAGATTTTAGACTAAAAGTCTTATTATCTCCCGCTATAGATACGCATGTGTGTGTGTGCTAGGCAGGATCGCAGTCAAGCACTGATTTATATCTACATAAATATTATAAAGAGGTAAAGTTTGTTTTTTTGTTTGTAGGGGATAATCTCTGGAAATACTGGTGCGATTGCTAAAAATTTTTCACCGATAGAAAGCTGCTTTATTCTTGAGCATCATAGAAAATAGTAATAGCAAAAGATTCATATTAAAAAAAAAAAATTAGGTTATGTCCGATTTTGGGGATAAGTGTCTCCTCTTTATTATTGATAGGGCCGCGCTTGCCACTGTCTTATAAAATAATAATGATGATTTTATGTCGGGATTCTATTTGTAAATTATTACCTATGTCTTACTATAAGAGGATACTAAACTCCATCTAAATCCGTTCAGCCGTTTGACCAGGAAGGAGTAACAAACACACATAATTAATTGATGCCTGATAATTTTCTGAAGTAAAATCATTATTATACAACCTTATTTTTAATATAAGTATATGCAAAACCTAAAACATCTGTCTAGTATTTTTATGTAAAGAATCTATGTACAAAATATTAAAATTGTACTATGGAAAATCACAAAGTTATAAGTTGGTACCTGGTTGGCGACATAAATACATGGTCACCGGGCCACCCGATGACTGAGGGGTTTGTTTTGCTCCCGCAACTAGCTGTGCATTGGTGTTTAATGCCCGCTGTGACCTGATTTCTTCTTAATGTCGGTGGTGTCCAACTTGTGACTTTTGAATATTTTTTTTGGGAAAAAAATATAACATGGTGTAAAAATTATTGAAATCAGGTTTCGCATATACTTAACTTTCTCAAAAGCTAAGTGATAAGGTCTTCGTATTATTTATGACCGAAACAATAATCGGTTACAAAAGCCGTTTCCATATTAAGCCAGCCCAGAAAATTTAAAAGTTAGCAGACAGCGCGCCGTAAAAAGAAGACCGTCGGCCGTTCTCTACGAAATAGGTAATAACAAGGAACCACGGGATGTTGCTAATTAATATTGAACTGCGTTAGTTTTATGATTGTTTTACAATTTTACTTTTGAGAGCACTTCGGAATTTCCTATTTGGTTCCGAGGCCATACCAGGAGCTCTGAACACGATTCAGTTGACGACCTAAACTGAACTGTTACAGGGATGGAGCTATACGTCATCATCATCATCATATCAGCTGAAAGACGTTCACTGTTGAACATAGGCCTTCCCCAAGTGCCGCTACAACGACTGCACCTGTGCGTCACGCATCCATCGAATGACCCAATGATGATACATGATGAGATGGACCCGCCTGCCAAGCGTGGTGATCACAGAATACAGGAACCATACAGTAGTAGGCGATTGGCAACATCCCCCTCCCTATGAGCTATACAACGTGTAACGTTAAGCGCAAAACCTGAAAATAGTTTGATCAGAATAACGAGCAGAATCAATTGAACAACTTTTTATTATAGGTCATATATTTCAAATAAATCTTCAATAAAAATGTTGCCCTGACTATTTATTGGTAGATAAAACCATCGCGTGCCCGCCAAAATAGGTAAACAAACAAAAATATGATTATAAATAGCCTTATTTCAATGTAGATACAAATTTTAAAAGAAACTAAAACCGCACCTAAAACCTTTACTTTTTTTTAACGTTGTCTCTTAGAAACAGGTAAATTAACGCTTCGGGATCAGTCCAGATGGTTACCAGACGACCAGACAGCGAGCTACCCATTGCTTGTCATCCTCAAGCCCACGTCCACGGTCAGGCTTACCAACCCGCAATGAGCCTGTTTGGTGGTCTCCTTGTCAATAGATGATTTTTGTCCAACGACGTAAAAAAAAGCCCATTTTGTTTGCCCGGTGGGTTACCCGGCCATTCCCACTTCTAGAAAGAAGGCCTAAGTCCCAGCTATGGGAACAATATGAAACAAATAATGCTATTTCTATGCTATCAAATCACAATTTCTTGTAACTTTTGAACGTTTAACAAGCGCAGAATTATTATCTGCGAAAAAATGTAGTGAACCAGCGGAGCGTAATGAACAAAAAACGGGATGCCGGGAAATAATAAATCGTAGCATCATTAGATGTCGGTAATTCATTTTTAGGTTGGTTAAAAGGGTCTTTCTGATAGGCAAAATTTGTGAAATTATTAGATACTAGCTTTTGTCCGCGGTTTCACTCAGGAATACCGCAATTTTCTTCTATTTTACCAATCGGACCAGTACTTATAGATATTACCTCCTACAAACAAAAAAACATAAAAACAAACTTTACCTCTTTATTATATTAGTGTAGAAGTGTGAAGTTAGTCTAGCTTTAGCCAGTGGTTTCACCCGCGTGAATGTAAGTTTATCCATAAAACTGGACTCCCGTTTCATCCACTTAGAGCGTGATCAACTGCGTTCGCGCAGTAGAAAGAATACACAGATTGCATCCTCCTAACCCGTTCGATATTTACCTACCCACTTTTTATTTTTATTTTTTGTGTGCATTTATTCTACTATTTTATTTAGTGTTTGTTTTTCTCTCTCTTGTTTCATTTTTGTTTAATATATCTATTATTTAATCTCACATAAACAAACACTGCAATTTCGCTATAACCCTATTTTTATGGTATATGTGTAAACCATATATGTATATATATTATTTAAGTACCATCACTGATATTATATCACCTATATTGCACTCCAAAACCGGTTTTACGTCCGTTGCGTCACAGCCACAGGTTCAGTTGAAAACCAGCGTCAGGCACTTGTTGTCTGGCAATCATGCTGAACTGGACCTATTTTGGTGCAGCCATGAGGCACACCACAACTTTATTTTTTATCTTTATTTTTTTTTTGGTATTGGTTTTTGTATTTGTATTTGGGTCTTGTGCTGTGCCAAATAAATTATTTTTCTTTCTTTCTTTTCTTTATTTTTTAGGAAATCCTCTCTTAGTGCTCGCTTACGTCATAAAAAAAAACATGCGCAAAATTTCACACTAGGAGAGTCCTAGAGGTACCGCCTGAGTTGGCTTCGACCCCTCGTGTGCTTTCCAAAGTTCTAAGCTAGGCTCTAAGATATCAGCATTATGAAAGACGTCCACTGCTGGATATAAGCCTCCAAGCCCCGAATTGTCGCCCCAATGAAAGGTCTTGTGCGTCTCGCAACCATCGGATTCCCGCGAATAAGCTTCGCGGGAATCCTTCAGGTCATCAGTCTACTTTGTGGGAGGCCTTCTATCGCTGCATCTTCCAATTCGCGGTCGCCTCTCCAAAACCTTTTGACCCCATCAAACATCCGTTCTGCGAGCAATGTGTTTATCCTAAAATACATAAGTCAAAAAAAAAAAAACTTGTAAAATGAATATCTTATACATAAAAAAAGACAACAACAACAATGTGCCTCACGATTGCGCCAAGGTCCAGTTCAGCATTATGCCAGACAACTTCATAGTTGCCTAACGCTGGTTTTCAACTAAAGCTTTGAGTGTGGGTACAGAAACCAACTTATACCTATAGATAATATAATAATCCATTATTATCAGGCAACAAAGGTCAAAATAGACAAAATAATAATATAATCTTACAAAATAAAAAACTAATATATATATGTATAAAAGAAACTATAACAATTACTAAACCATATACTATTGCAGACGAAGTGACGGCATCGTATTTCGCGGCGAAGTCGGTATCCTTTCACGAAATTGTCTATACACGCCCCCTTCGGCCAAAACTCTCCTTTGAGGAAGGTCTCCTAATGGTGAGTCGGTACTCGCACCACAAACGACTGCCGACTTAGCTGCAAAATCAAAATCAAAGCATTTATTTTAAATAGACCATTTGCAGGCACTTTTGAATAGTCAAATGTCGGTCAGTCCAAGAAAAGTGAAGCTAAATTGCACGTTCCAAAGCGTAGATCTCTATGCGGGCAGCATATAGATGATAGACTGATAGTTAAAAAGACGTATCTAACAAAAACGAAAACGGGGAAAATAATGTTTTAATGAATGAAACAGCAAATCGGGCCCTTTTTCCTTGTGCTAACTGCACTGGAGAAAGTTAGCAAAATATAAAAAATACAGGCAGATGCCTGTCCTGATTCCGGCAATGTATATAATTCAACTCTGGAAAAAATGTTAGATGCGTCTTTTTTACTAACGGGGACAGTATGGAGAAGAACGTGCAAGAAACTCCACTCCATTTTTTACCTGTTTTTGATAGATACGTCTTTTTAACTATCAGGGGCAGTGCTGCTGCTGTTATCATTCTAGCCACAAGCACCTCTAAAAAAAGACAAATCATCGGTGACCTTTTATCCTCAATCTCTCCCTTATACGATGTATGTAAGTTGTTACAACATTCGGTAACACAACAGCCATAGAGATATCTGAAAACAATTGCAATCACTCAACCCTTATCGACCGACATTGAATCGTCGCCGAACATGCTAAGGCTTGATGTACACTACCAAGTGTCACAGGATTTGCTTTTGTATTTTTTT
Source organism: Mythimna lalbum (assembly GCA_949319445.1). Classification (NCBI taxonomy): domain Eukaryota; kingdom Metazoa; phylum Arthropoda; class Insecta; order Lepidoptera; family Noctuidae; genus Mythimna; species Mythimna lalbum. The sequence continues at coordinate 2,142,590 of OX439356.1, read as the reverse complement.
TTAGTTGTTTTTCTTTGTTTGGTTTTGATTCAAGTCATAAATATCTCAGCTACAATATTTCTCCATGGGATCGGGAGGCAGGAGTCCTTGCACACATGCACGATTTTTGAAACTGACGTTCCGGCAGGATCTCGTGGTGAAAAGTCAAACTTTCGCGACCCAGGGCTGGAAACGCCATAATTATGGCTGTAATTCTCCTCTGAGTAGTGGCAGGAAGGTCGTCCTCACCTTCCGTATCACGCAGTTCCTCACCGGACATGGTAAGTTCGGGAGACGCCAGCACCGGATTCGTGTCCGGCCGTTCGGTAGCCGTCCAAACCAAGCATGAGTCATCAACGGTGTATAGAAGTTCACGCGCGCATCAAGGAGATGCCAGATAAAACGTAAAGTCGAAGACAACTGGGAGCCTTGGGTTGTGCGAAAGAGAACCCCGGGATCATGGAACGAAGGCAAAGAAACAAATAGGAGTGGGTTTTAGTCAGTAAAAGCCTGACACGCCCTCTCGATTTGCTCTAGAGTGGGAGTCACAGATATAGATAGACATAGATAACGCAAGTATCACGATCTGTATGAAAACCAAGCGTACCATTTTCTGACTACCTATAAAGTAATACGAATAGAGTGAGTGTCTGGAAAGAAAAGAGTGAATAGGTTCTTGGCAAGCTTGCTCAATCGTTGACCACATCATCGCTTACCATCAGGTGAGATGGTGGTCAATCGCGAGCCTATCAATAAAAAAAAAAAATATATTGTAAATTGATTATAAAGGACTAGCTGTTACTAACGGTTTCGCAAAAGAAGAAAATTGTCACATGGAAACATATTCCCGGGATAACAAGTCCTATCCTAAGTGCTATACTACCACATGGTCTACATCATTATAATTTCAGGCGATAGACGTCCACTGCTGGACACATGCCTCCCCCAAGTGTCGCCACAGCGAACGATCCTGTGTGTGCTGCATTCATCGGATTCCCACAACCTTCACCAGGTCATCGGTCCACCTTGTAGGAGGCCTTGCGACGCTGCGTCGTCTGGTACGTGGTCGCCACTCCAGAACCTTTCGGCCCCAACGGCCATCTGTTCTGCGAGCAATGTGCCCTACCCTTTGCCACTTAAGTTTGGCAATTCTTCGTGCTATGTCGGCAACTTTGGTTCTCCTGCTGATATCTTCATTTCTGATTCGATCACGCAAGGAAATTCCGAGCATAGCCCTGGTCTGGTATTCAACTTTTCGAATGTGAAGAAAAAAAAACAGTTTTTTAATATTAGTGTCATAAGCTATAGAAAACATCATCATCTTGCTCTTATCTCATGTTACATAGGTTCAGTTTTAAGCAACTAATAACTTTTTTTATTGTTGGGGTAAGACCGACTCTGGGGTAAGAACGTATAAATATAAATTATAATATATATAGGTATATATATATAAAATAATATAAGTTATATAATTTATTTGAATTATATCACTTATTTAGCTTTATTTTTAATGCCAGTCATATTGTTGAGCAAGGCGGAACATAATTAGTTAATATATTTTTCTTGTACTTAAGCACTCTTTAGCCTGAAACACAGGTTCACCCTAGTTCAGGCAAATAAGCAACTGTGTTCTTTTTAATATTTAAAATACTTTATTAGTAAATGTACCCTATGCTATAAATAAACGATTTACTATTATTATTATATTATTATATAGTGACGTGGCACGCAATGTGGCAAGCATTAAAAAATATAGCCAACAAAGTGGAATATTTGATTTATACGTTCTTACCCCAGCGCCAATTTTACCCCAATGCACTATAAACTGTGGTGTGGTGTAGTGTGGTGTTTTTATGTTACTTTTTTATTACTCAAGGGTGCCTTTTTTTACGGTGGGCAAAAATCATCTTATGACAACCCCCGCCCTTGGGTGGAGCGGGAGATAGTGTCAGACTCTTACTGACTAAAAACCCACCCCGTTCCTTCTAGCCTTCAAACCAAGGCACGAGTTTTCTTTCCTTACCCTGGCCCCGGTAGGCTTCGACCCAGCTGGGCTTCTGCTGTTGCTGATAACTCCTTGAGGCGCGCGGGTACAGTGCGCGCCGTCGACGTCTTGGGCTCGGTCTATTACCGGACGATCGGACAGCGAACTTTCCATGGCTCGCCGTCCGCGAGCCCGCACTCAATGGTGCCTATTAGTTTTAGGTTTTGTGTATTATGAGAATATCACAATCACTTAACAAACTTGAATTAAGAATTAACAATCGCATGTAACACGCCTTAAAGTTTTCCTTCGAGAAAAACCTTGGGTCGCTCCGTTAAGACCATAATCCTTATCTGAGACCCCTTGGGCACCGGTTAGCAGCCCATCAATTGGGAACACCCCCTATAAATTGATGCTCCGATAAAGTAGCAGTTTCAATCACTTGATTTTTGCTAGTTCTTTTTTTAAAGATGTCTGTAATAGTTTTGACTAGCTTTTGCTCGCGGCTTCGCCCGCGTACCTATATAGAACACAGTTTGTGACACTTTGAAATAAATCAGCTTACTATCGGTAAAAAAAAAAAAATATCAATCGGACCAGTACTTTCAGAGATTGCCTTCTACAAAAAAATAAAAAATAATCTAGGTATATATAAACAAAGGATTTCTTTTTTTTCGGGGGGTAAAAATGATCCAGATGTCATTCCCCGAATATTAGAGTAGATTACGTTAAACAAGCTTTAATTTCTTTAAATTTTATATTTTGACGATGACCGAAAGTTAGTTTTATTTATTTATTATTACTTTATTGGTACTACTACTACAAAAGCGGAGAGCAGTGGTCGCCTTGTGGTAACGGCCTCGACTTTCTAATAATAGATTGTGGGTTCAAATTCAACCACCAGGCGCATTACTTCGTGTAATTTATTTCATGACCACTGCACTCAAAACGGTTGAGAAAACATCGCTTAGAAGACTGACTTTTCATATATCTGGCCAAACGCGAGTCGGACTCACGCACGAAGGGTTCCGTACCATCCGTAGCAAAAAATGGCGAAAACAACACGTTTTTTGTATGGAAGCCATGCTTGAATATTTATTTTATTGATTTTTTTTATTAGTTTTCGTTGTTATAGTGGCAATCAATCGGCTAGCTATCACGTTTCATAAGATACAGACAAATGGACAGCGGAATGATAGCAATAGGGTCCTGTTACACTTTGTGTTCGGAATCCTAAAAACAGCAAGAACTTAGGACTATTACAAACCAATTAAAATAGACGATTCCAATCAACAAGAATCCGTTTCTATCTCTCTTTTCCAAGTTATAAAACTCAATGTAAAGTTAATCGTCCGCAGCTCAATTCAGGTCACCAAAATCCTATCTTTCATTATTCTATTGAGTCCCAATTAACCCACTTTTGAACCTATCTCTTCCTGCTAGTACTAAACAAAAATCTAAAAACTTAAATGTGTCAGTTTTTTTAATATTTTTTAAATTACTCGACAACACAATAATTAGCGCGATCCAAGAGCAAAGAAGGAATAGGTATGGCAAAAGACTGACACCATCTTCTGCTCCGCCCAAGAGCGGGGGATGTCATTCGATAAATTTCCCCCCAAAAAAAAAATTGTGCAGTGGTTAAGTAATTTGTCATCTGATCGTTTATGCCTGTTGAACATTTCTATAAGATGATTTCGAAAGTCCTCATATGCGAAAATGCAATCCTGACTATTTTTTTTTTTTAAGTGTGAAGAACTAAAACAATGAACACTGAATGAATACTTTAACGTGCATTTAAAAAAAAACTACATGTATTATAAAAAATGCAATTTTAAAATTCGTATCTGTCTGTTTGTTTCGGCTTATTTCCTAAACATCTGGACGCTTTTAATGAAACTTTAACTAATTTCAGCTTTTTTTTTCGGTTGCAATAATCATCCAATGACAACCTGACAACCCCCGCTGTCGGGTGGAGCGGGCGACAAGACGTCGACAGCGCGCACTGTTTCCGCGCGCCTCAAGGAGTTGTCAGCAGCAGGAGGGGCCCAGCTGGGTCGACCCCTACTGGGGCCAGGATTAACTGAAAAGAAGCTCGAGCCCCGGTATGAAGAGGCTAGAAGGAACGGGGTGGGTTTTTAGTCAGTAAGAGTCTGACACTATCTCCCACTCCACCGAAAAGCAGGGGTTGTCATAAGATGATTTTGCCCACCGTAAAAAAAGGGTGGAGCGGGAGATAGTGTCAGACTATTACTGGCTAAAAACCCACCCCGTTCTTTCTAACCTCTTCATATCGGGGCTTGAGTTCCTTTCGGATAACCCTGGCCCCAGTAGGTTTCTACTAATATCTGAAAAGACATTCTACACTTATAAAGAGGTAAAGTTTGTTTTTTTGGTTTGTAGAAGGTAATCTTTGAAAGTACTGGACTGATGGTTAAAATTTAACGATAAACAGCTGCTTTATTCCCAAGTGACTTCAGGCTATATTTTATAGACGCGAGTGAACCCGCGGGCAAAAGCTATCTTTAATAAAAAAAACTAATACCTTACAATACATTCAATTACCCCCACTTTTCGATCAAGTTCGACACTTGACCTTCCCGCCATTTAAATTTAATTTCCCTTCAAATCGTCCATTATGAGATTCTATTTACCAAGGGATGATCCCACTTGTGCGGGATCATTCGAGTCTATTTTATTATTTCATAGATGAGATGCTCCGTCTTGGGATGTCTTTGGGAAGAAGATTGGATTTAAAGTACGTGCTTAGACATGGACTTTATTTATTGGGAGGAATTTTGATTTTAGTACGTTCAAATTACTGTATTTTTTGGCAATGGTGCTCTATTTATGCATTTATTGCATCACTGCTTACCATCAGGTGGGATTGCAGTCAAGCACTAGTTTATATCTATAAAAAAATCTATTGTCGACAGCAAGAGTATATCTACAGTAATATTATAAATAGGCAAAGTTGGGTTTTTTATGTTTTTTGTTTGTAGAAGGGGTAATCCCTGGAAAGTACCTACTGGTCCGATTGCGAAAAGTTTTCACTGATAGAAAGGTGCTTTAATTTTGAGTGACATAGGCTATATTTTATGTATGCGGGCGAAGCCACGAGCAAAAGATAGTCAATATTAATAATAATAAAAATCGTTCTTGTAGGCTCACGTTTGATCATTATCTCACTTGATGATAAGCGAATGTAGTCGACGATGGAGCACGTTTGCCTAGAAATAACCTATTCACTCTTGACTTAAAGATTGAAAATTTTTTTAAACTTGTTTTTAACCTTAATTTAATTTTCCTCTAAGAGTACAGTCTCATTCAAACAAATTAGGTAAATATGTATTTTATTAGTTTGGAGGTAAGTGGGACAGAGAGTAAAGTCCCAAATACCTAAGTTGAAAAGGAAGGATCCTCCGACCAGACAGGTATTATAGTCTGGTGGGCGACTGCCCGATAGTTGGTTTCGGGCTGTCGTATATATTCAATCACGCGGAGAACTTTGATTGCGCGATACAGGATTTCGTATTTTCTTTGTAGTTCTTATGTGGTGTCATAGATGTCTCTACACGTAACTACCCATCTTCGACCAAAAAATCAGTGTTAGGTACTCAACTAGAATATAACACAAACAGCACAACCTCTCAATATTAAACAAAAACAAACTCAATAAAAAACAAAAGCTCAAAAAAATTACTCCATAAAAGTGATGACCAAAACAAAATACGTAGCTTGTTCTGAAAAAATCCGGATAATTACTGCAGGGGATAAAATGACATTCTCACAGCAGAGTATAAAATATTTCAATCAATCAATGACATATATAATGACATTTATTTAGGCGGAAACAGAGAGGGTCAACCGGCTTTCAAATTGGAGTCCCCTTATCTGTTAAGAGGTATATTGCTTTTGGGATTTATTAATTCATGTTATATAATGTTGGTCATCATCATCATCATCATCATCAGCCTTTTTAATGTTCCCACTGCTGGGACTCAGGCCTCCTCTCTAGAAGAGGGAATGGGCCGTAATCCACCACGCGGGCCCAGTGCGGGTTGCGGGGTGCGGGTGCGATGTTGGTCATAACTTGGGTCTTCGACATGTTCATCTTCAATCCAACCTCAAGCACAAAATGGATTGGTACAGAAGACAATCTCATATATGTACTTCGCTTTTTATACCTACGCTCGATGGACACACACACAGCCAGAACTATACGACGAGCGGGCCAAGACGCTCCGAGATATCTTGTCCGTGAGCGATGTCTATGTGTGCGTTGTTCGAGCGCGCTTTGTATTCAGATTGACTTCTGAACCTATATATTTTGTGCCTCAAGGCTCGCATCGCTAAAATCTTGTAGCATTTGCTCTAGTCTTGTGGCTGTGGGAAAAACATGACTATATCATCAAGGAAACTTAAACAAGTTAATCTCGCTTCATAGCATAGTCGGCCTTATAGTGTTCCCACTGTTGGGACTCAGACCTCCTCGCTAGGAGAGGGAATGGGCCGCAATCCACCACGCGGGCCCGATGCGGGTTGGTGGACGTCACATTTCTTCGAATTGTTGGTTCTAGGACATGCCGGTTTCCTCACGATGTTTTTTCCTTCACCGTTTCGAGAGCAGTGGTGATGAAATAAATTACACAAAGTCATGCGCCTGGCTGGGTTTGAACCCGCGACCTATGATTCGTAAGTCGAGACCGCTACCACTCGGCTGCTCGGCTTACTGCTCAAGGAACTGTGAACCTTTCCAATGAATGAATGGAGGGAGGCCTTTGCCCAGTTGTGAGACAATATTTGCTAACTATAATAATATGAATTTGGTATAAGGTACTGTGATTATTTTGAAAGAAAAAAGAAAGAAAACTATTTTATTTGACATACTTATTCGTAGATACACACAAAGTAGTAACAACATTTTGCTTTTCATACTACATATTTTTTTCGTTGCTAGGCATATAATCCAATTAACGTGGGCTTAGAAATAGCAAAGATCAAAAAAAATATATATACAAAGTCTCTAATGAGTCATAAAGAAGTTATAAAGAAGAAAAAAACAAATTTTGAGTAGTGCTTGAATTTTAGTTACAATTTGCTAGACGTAAATGTAACCTAAATAATTCTTATTAAACTAAACTAAATTCATTTGGTATCAAACAATCCGTCCGTATCGCTGACAATAAAAAAGTACCCGACACTGACAGAATTGCCACGTTTGATGGCTGCTCATTATTTGGCTAAGAACGAGGCCAGCCCTTTGGTCATGTGAAAAGATGAGTAGGTAGCTTTCTGAAGCATGATTTGAAATACGTAAATTAAAAAAAAAACTTATTGTTTTGTTGACAAAACTCATTACATACAAACAGAAACACCAAGACATACCAGTATACCCCTTTTTTTGAGTTGTGAAATCATTAAATAACTTCTTAACTTCTTCTTCCTTCTCTAGTGTGGAGCGAGAGAGCGTGTCAGACTTTTACTGACTAAAACCTAGCTGTGTCAAATCAAAACCATAAACAAACATAAACCAGTATGCCCCTTAACAGAAACAATCAATCTCCATCACAAATATAACATGTGCCATATTTTTTATGGCGAAATGTTTCAGTAGGCCACGCGGGAACGAAGCGACCCGGTAGGTGTAGGTCGGTCAGGTAGGTACTTACTGTAAATTATAGCTGTCGTTTGTCACAGTGCTAAATGTACCTAAAGATTTCGTCTAGTAAAGTACTATTTACTTTTAAACCGACTTCTTAAAAAGGAGGAGGTTCTAAATTCGGATGTTTGTTGGCGCATAACATCTTTACTCGCTGACCGATTTGAATAATAAAATTAGATAGGCTAGAGAGAGGTGACGTAATTTTAGGGCACACCCTTACTACGGGCAACTTAGAACAATTTAATTAATTAATTAATTGATATATTTTGAAACTTTGAGAGCCTCTATTAAAAAGTTGTCAATGTGCACATTGGCCCTTCACATAGGACCCGTCAATATCTAAACACGTTTATACTTATTTTATAAATTCTAACAAAACCACGCAGGGCAACCCTGGAGGAGGCCGACCGCATCAGGCAAAGGCGCCCTCGCCACCGCCGTAGACGGGGGCTCGCGGACGGCGAGCCATGGGTAGCTCGCTGTCCGATCGTCCGGTAATGGACCGAGTCCAAGACGTCGACGGCGCGCACTGTTCCCGCGCGCCTCAAGGAGTTGTCAGCAGCCGGAGGGGCCCAGCTGGGTCGAAACCTACCGGGGACAGGGTTGTCCGAAAGGGAGCTCGTGCTCCGGTATGAAGGCTAGAAGGAACGGGATGGGGTTTTTAGTCAGTAAGAGTCTGACACTATCTCCCGCTCCGCCCAAAAGCGGGTTTTGTCATGAGATGATTTTCCCCAACGAAAAAAAAAAAAACGCAGAGCAACCCGCCTTACCACTACGCTAATAAGGCTCTCCTAATTTCAAATTTTGAGGATGACCGCTGGATTTCGTTAAGCAATCCGGATTTAGAAATTAATCGCAGCTAATTTATAGAATTTGAGACCATTTTTGGGGATAATTTATAATTGGCCTAATAAGATTACGTATTAATACCCAAAATTTATATTAATACTCAACAGTAATTTGTTCTGATGAAGAATTGAATTTGAATGTTTATCATACTCACTCTGTAAATTTTGATAATTTTAATTCTTTGCTGACATTTTATATGACTTATTTAAATTGATTTAATTTTGACATTTTGTAATATTGGAGACATTGTATTATCTTTTTGATGTTTCATTAAAATTTTCGACAATTTTCATTCACTGACATTGTTATTATTATTATATTTATATTTTTTAATTTATTTAATTAGGTTTGATTGTATACATTGACATTTGCTTCAATATTTTGTATGCCCTTCGTCGGATCATAGGTTGGGCGAAACATTTTATATAAGATCATTGTAAGTACCCTGTGTTCACAAAATTAATAAATGAATGATATGAACTCTGTCTTACTAATGATGGTGAGTGTATTTGATCATTCGAATCCTATCAAAATGGATGAGTTGAATGGTGTTGATATACGCGTCTCTGAACGGACGCTGTCTGACGAGACTGGTTATCTTTTAGCTCACAGTGGGTTTTTTTTTTAATTTCAATGTTTGCTGTAAGAAAACTCAATTACGAGTTAAGCTCGCTTGTATACATTATCATTGATATTTCAGCTACAGGTGTGGTTAGTGAGTACTAAGCTATTTGCAAAAATCCTTGACAGTATCAAAAATAAGTTCATATTTATTGCCATCAGCATAGATTATGGGTTTTAAAAGCGATCTTTACCAATATATCTAAAACATTATGGACTATTTATAAAGAAAACAATACGAAATAAACTTTATTTTATTTTGCCTAGCAACATGTTTTTGAAAATAGTCACTATTGGCTGAATCTATTTAAACGTCACGATTCTGTTAATATATTTGTCATTTTTCAAATACAGCGTTTTGGCGGCTTATTTGAATAATACAACTTTAAATATGCTATTTATTTACAAGAATTTAACTAAAACTCTATTATTATATTATATATTATATAAAATCGATTCCTAAAATCAGTCACATAGCCTATTATGATTATTGAGTCAGTCTGTCTTTCTCTCTCGCTCTACCCAAAACGGTAGAAGTTATTAGAGCAATCATTACTTTAAAATCCCATGCTTCCAACATAAGCAATAATGCTGCAAAGCAATAAGCATAAGCATAATATGCTGTAATTCCAAATACATAACACCACTACCTAACTTACAAAGGTAACCCAAACTCAATCGAAATACATAATATTATGTACTTCCCAATAACCTCTGTTCAAAGCAAAATGGAAGGTGTCAATAAAGAAGTTTACCTACCTGCTGGCTATCATAAATTGAACAGTATTATCCGAAGGGATCCACTCGGTATTCACCTGGCGTCTTCGAACCCTTGGCCAGCATTAACTAAGGCATGCAATAAAAAATGTAGTGTGTTTTATCAATTTTTTGTACCTTTAATAGATTGACGGTGTTAAGTAGGTCGTAGTGAAACGTGTTTTGCAAGTTTTTGGGGTGGTTTCGTGTCGTAATTTTATTTTTGTAGAATCTGTACTAGACAGATTTTTTTTTGTCGATGGGGAAAATCATCGTATGACAAAACCCGCTCTTGGGTGGAGCGGGAGATAGTGTCAGACTCTTACTGACTAAAAACCCCATACCGTTCCTTCTAGCCTTCATACCGGGGCTCAAGTTTCCTTTCGAATAACCCCGGCTCCGGTAGGCGTACTAGACAGATGGTGGTCGGTTTTTCTTTTGTTCTGTTCATTGTCTGACCCACCGGAATGATTCTAGGTCCAGGTCGAGTCTGTACAGTGATTCTATCATACTATACTATTATTAATCTGATCTGTGGTGACCCAGTGGTAACGATCTCGACTTTCGAGATGTAGGTCGCGGGTTAAAACCCAGGTGCATTACTTTGTGTAATTTATTTCACTATTGTTCTCAATACTGTGAAGGAGCATCGTGAGCAACCGGCATGTCATAGAACTAAAATTTCGAAGACATTTGACATCCACCAACCCGCCCCGGGGATGTTGGTTTACGGCTCATTCTCCCTTCTAGAGAGGAGGCCTGAGTCCCAGCTGTGGGATCATTATAAGGCTGAATATAATATGCTATTATAATCTCTCTAATATTATAAAGGCGAAAGTTTGTGAGTTTTTGTGTACGTTTGTTATTTCTTCACATTCGAATGGCTGAACAGAATTGAATAAAATTTGGCACGCGAGTAGACGATGTCCTAGAAAAGCATTTATTTGTTATCGAGAGGGTAGGTATGTTCTCTTAGGACTATTTTCTACTTTCACGCGGGTGAAACCGTTAGTAGCATCTAGTAATATTATGCAGGCGAACGTTTGTGAGTTTGTATGTACGTTTATAACTCCTTCACCCTCAAACTGCTGAACAGATTTTGATGAAACTTGGCAGACGGGTAGACCATGCCCTGGAATGAAATTATTTAATTAATTCTGTTTTTTTGTTTGCTTGAGTTTTCAATAGCTTTTTATTACAATTGATAGGCTCGTGCTTGACCACTATCTAACGAGCTACACAGATTTTACAATTGCTATAAATTTTAAAGCGCGGCGCGTCCCGTGGGAGCCATTAGCACAATCACAAAGTTATTCCGGTTTAGCTTTTCGACCAATTGTCCGAAGCATCGTCACGTTACCTAGTTAGGTACGGCCGGTGAAAATCAAGTGTGACTTATGCTGTTGACATAAGGTTTAAATTGCACTGCAAGAATTTTGCAGTATGTATGAGTATTATTAATTTGTAGTGTAGTTTGACTGTGTTTTAGTAAATATTGTTTAGTTATTTAATCATATTAGATGGGCTAAAAATCAGATGTCTCTGCACGTTCGTTTCGACTGTTAGGGGTATATTTCACCGAGATACCATGGCGGCGCGACCAGTCACCGCTACCAACAAAATGTATACAGCTCTACAGAGAGTTACTCACCTGCACCCATAGCCAAGTTGATAATCTGCAATAGTTAACGCTAGTAGAAAACATCAAATGCACGGAAATGACGTCATGTCAATGCACAGTCACGTGGTCAGAACAAAAGGATCGGGGGCATGGCCAACTTGAAGCGTTCAATGCAAACGAAATGGTTGTAACTTGGCCAGGGCGGGCTGGTATTTGTTTGGTTGCGCAACTAAATTGGTGGCGCGACCAGCTCGGACGTTTGGCGACTCTGGTGTCTGTATGGTGTCTAGTTTGGTAGCTTAGGTCTATATTTCATCGGAACACCATGGCGGCGCTACTGGTCGCACTGCCGTGGTGTCCTGGTCAAATTTAGCCCTTAGCCTCTCCGCACACGACCTCAAAAAAACGCCGCTTCAAGCTTCTTTTTGAGGCGGCATTTTTTTGCGGCTTGTATGCGGCGGTGCCACCACAAAAAAAACGTAAGAAGCCGCTTCAAGCTTCTACGGTTACAAGCAGTCGCGCGCTTTAGCTGTTTTCTTGCAGCGTTTTTTTTTTATGGCCGCCTTTAGCGTTTTTTTGTGGCGGCGTTTTTGAGACCCATGTGCGGGAACAGTTAGTGTAGAGAGTAACTGTCATGAAATGCTGTCTAAATAGATTAGGTTCACATTTTGTTAGTAGCAACCTTTCACGCACACATTCATAATCACTCAAATTACGTTCATACAGTCCACTCATCAAAAAATAAATTGTAAAGAAGGCAGTGTGCAATAAATACCCTTTGAGTAAAGACGTATTAAAAAGTTTTATTTCACCAAACAAGCCGATATAGACCTTATTGTAGTAGACATATGGTCCTTCGAGCCGGATTTCTATATAAAAAAATCTAGTGACCGCGTGCGCCGTCAACACCGCGAGGACAATAGCATTCCAGAAATTATCTTTGCTAAATCGTGCGAGTAAATAATACATCATTAGCAAAATAATCATTCAAATCTATATCAATATTGTTTGGATTTTGGAGTTTCAACGTCTACACATTTGTACACCATGGATGCGCTTCTGGCATATCAAAAGGAAGTGCTAGATAACCTGAAGAAGTCGGAGAAAAACTATAAAAAGACACCTAAAGATCGTTTGAAGAAACCTTACTTAGAAACCAGATTAGACAATTTGGAGCAGCTGTGGATAACGTTTAAAGATGGACACAAGTCTCTCATAGGCAAGGTCACCTTGAAGGACAAACAGGACACATACTTCACTGAGGATATGTATGAGGAGTTTGAGGAATTATATGTATCATACAAAACTTTATTGAAAGAAGCCTTGCAGCCCTACCTCGTGTCATCAAGAGGAACTTCGTCCGTAACACCGAAAATAAGTGCTGAACAAACAGTCAGTGAGTGCGAGGTTAAATTACCACGTGTGCAGTTGCCTACGTTTAGTGGTAAATACGTTGAATGGCAGTCCTTTTATGATATGTTTAATTCACTTGTGCATACTAATAAGAATTTGTCTCCAGTGCAAAAATTGCATTATCTTAAAAGTAACCTGTCAGGTGAGCCGGAAACTTTGTTACGTAATTTTTCTATAACTAATGATAATTATGACGAGGCTTGGAAACAGTTACTTAAACGTTATGATAATAAGCGGTATAATTGTAACGCACTTATGAGATTATTGTTTACGCAAAAACCGGTTACTAGCGAATCTCCTAGTGCCATTAAGCATTTATTAGATACAACTACAACTTGTTTACAATCTTTGCGTAATATGGATATTAGTCCTGAGTCAATTAACGATGCGTTTGTTATTTATTTAGTGGTTTCTAAATTAGATCCTGAATCCATTAAGCAGTGGGAATATCAGTTGGGTGTACTTAGTAACGATTTACCGACATGGACACAATTATCTGAGTTTTTGGAATCGAAATTTAGGTCGTTGGAGATGATCGACTCGAATAAGGTACGTAACAATACCAACACAAAGTCGAAGTCTTTTCATGGGTCCATAGAAAGTAAAAAGAATAATTCTAATATACCTAAATGTTCTAAGTGTAAAGGTGAACACTATTTATACAATTGCAAGGAATTTATTCAACTTAGTGTCAAGGAAAGGCAAGATTATGTTAAAAATAATAACTTGTGTTTTAATTGTTTCTCTCCATCTCATCCAGTTTTTAAATGTCGTAATTCAGCGAGTTGCAAGCGATGTGGCAGGAGGCACCATTCATTATTACATTTTGAAAAGGAGGTGAGCAGCGAATCAACGAGTGAGGACGTTTTGGTGCAGAGTGAGTCAGACAAATCCGTGAGTACATCTATTTCAACTAATTTTTCGAGTAGAGGTTTAGAACCGAGTCGAGTTTTGTTAGCTACTGCATCTATTTGGGCATACAGTGAGCATGGATACAAACAAAAGTTGAGAGGATTATTAGATCAAGGGTCGCAAGCGTCCTTTGTTAGCGAGTCAGTTGTTCAATTACTTGGACTTACACGTAAACATGTTAGCGGTACAGTTTCCGGGATAGGCGGTAATGGCCACACTAGTGTGAAGCACATGGTTTCTCTTCGAGTGGTATCACGTCATAACCCTGAGGTTTCAATCCAAGTAAATGCCTACGTTTTGCGATCTGTTACGTCATTGCTTCCTTCAACCGAGTTACAAACACCTGAATGGCTACATTTTGATAAAATACCACTAGCCGATCCAGGTTACGCCACACCTAGTAAAATAGATATTCTTCTTGGAGCAGAGGTATATAGTGAGATTTTATTGGATGGTATCATACGTCACAATAAAATATTGGCACAAAACACTACCCTAGGTTGGGTATTATCAGGAAGGGTGTCAAAAAATTCAACTTCTGCTAACAGTGGAATAATCACCATGCATTTACACCTAAGTGGAGAAGAACTGCTTAGGAAATTTTGGGAAATGGAAAATGAGCCCAACTTAATACAGAAGAAGATGACAGACATAGAAAAACGATGTGAAGAATTTTATGACAGGACAACTACACGAGATAAAGAAGGAAGATTTATAGTTAAGCTACCTTTTGATAAAGAAGATCCAGAGTGTCAATATGGAAAATCAGTAGTTATAGCTACAAGAAGATATAAGTATTTAGAAAATAGACTGCAGAAGGATCCTACTTTAAAGGAAACATATAACAATGTTCTTCAAGAATATCTTACAATGAATCACATGATACCAATAAATAAAGAAGACATAGATAATCCTAAGGCGGTTTATCTCCCGCACCACGCTGTGGTTAGAGAAGATAAAGACACCACAAAAGTGCGAGTTGTTTTTGATGGGTCATGTAAAGGATTGAACAACTTTTCACTTAATGATAACCTGATGGTGGGTCCCAAGTTACAACAGGATTTGAGACACATCCTGATGCGTTGGAGAAGCCACAGGATTTGCATCGTAGCTGATATCATTAAGATGTTCAGAATGGTGAAAGTCGATTCCGAGGACTCAGACTTCCAAAGAATTGTATGGAGACCACAAACAAACGAGCCGCTACAACATTTTAAATTATTGCGTGTGACCTTCGGTACTGCATGTGCTCCTTATTTGGCCGTGAAAACCCTTCAAAGGTTAGCTGATGTAGAACATGCAAGGTTTCCTACTGCATCAAACATAACAAAGAAGGATTTTTATATTGACGATCTCCTGACGGGCAGTGAGACACTACCAGAGGCTATACACATATATAACGAAATGAACAAGTTGATGAACAGTGGTGGCTTCGAACTGCAAAAGTTTAGTAGCAATAATCAAGACTTATTGACACATATAGGAGAGGACAATCACAGTAGTGCCGATTCATTAAGATTAAAATCAACTACTGTCATGAAGGTATTAGGCTTAAAATGGAATAAGAATATGGATTGCTTTCAGTATTCACTCGACTTACCCGACGTCAAACAACCTATTACTAAACGGCAAGTATTGTCGGATGTGGCCCGACTATATGACCCGTTAGGATGGATTGCGCCCGTGATAATCAAGGCAAAAATATTTATCCAAAAACTGTGGAGGTCGAAGCTTGATTGGGATGATGTACTGACTGCAGATTTAACGAGTGAATGGTTACAGTTTAGAGAAAGTTTGATATATTTACATAAGATAAACATACCACGATGGTATTGTTTTAGTCCAGGGTCAAAGGTTGAGTTGCATGCATTTGCTGATGCTTCAAAAGTAGCGTATGGTGCTGCTGTATACATTCGTGTTATTAATAATAACAACGAAACATTTGTGAGTTTGGTATCAGCAAAAAGCAAAGTTGCTCCTATTGAGAAGGAGATATCAATTCCTAGACTAGAACTATGCGGTGCAGCTCTAGCAGCAAAATTAGTATTTGAGGTTTCACAAATAATGAACATTCCGAAAGAGAACTTGTTTGCGTGGTCCGACTCAACAATAGTTCTAGCCTGGCTGAGAGGAGGGTCTAGCCGCTGGACTACTTTTGTGAGCAATCGTGTGTCAGAAATTCTAAATATTTTAGACTACAGACAATGGAAGCATGTTACAACTGATTCGAATCCAGCTGACTGTGTTTCGAGAGGCATCGCTACACAAGATTTACTTGAACATTCATTATGGTGGTCAGGACCTTCTTGGCTTTCACAAGGAAGTACAGAGTTCGATAACGCTGATATTATCGAGGACACTCATGAAGAAGAAAAACACACATCTTTAACTGCTTTACCTGTATTGGAAAATAAATTCATCTGGACTATGTTTTCATCACTTGCCAAAACCTTAAAAGCTATTTCGTATTGGAGAAGAGTTTTACAGAATTTAAGATTACCAAAGGGAAAACGAAAATTATATGCGAATAATATTACACCGGCAGAGAAAGATAGGAGTTTAATTATATGCATCAAACAGGTTCAAAGAGAGAATTTTAGTGAAGAGATAAAACAGTTAAAGTTGAAGAATTCAGTCCCCAAAAAAAGTAAGCTTCGCACTCTTTATCCCTTTTTTGATGAAAATGGGATACTAAGAGTTGGCGGTCGTATTGATGAGTCAGAAGTAACTTATGATACGAAGCATCCCATAGTTATGCCTGCTAAGAGCCATCTTACCAGTCTTATAGTTAGTGATGCTCATCTCAAAACCTTTCACGGTGGACCACAAGCTATGTTGTGCTATTTAAAAACGAAATATTGGATATTACGAGCAAAAGAGATAGTTAAAAGTCACTACAGATCCTGTGTAAAATGTTTAAGATATTCTAGGTCTAAAAGCACCCAACTGATGGGTCAAATCCCAGATGTTAGGTTGAAACCAACCAGACCTTTTAAATCATCTGGTTGTGACTATATGGGGCCTATTAGCGTGAGATTTTCACCCGGTAGAGGGTCGAAATCATATAAAGGATATATTTGTTTATTTATTTGTATGGTTACACGAGCCATTCATTTAGAGGTAGTAACAGATCTGTCATCAAAGGCTTTCATTGCAGCGTTTAAGCGTTTCACAGCACGAAGAGGTCACTGTCAAGATTTATATAGCGACAACGGCACTAATTTTGTTGGTGCCAACAGACAGCTTCGTGAGATGTTCGATCGAGCTAAGTCAACTGTGCCAAGTGAAATTGAGGAGTTATTGAGCTTAGAGCACACAACATGGCATTTCATACCTCCACATTCCCCTAATTTTGGTGGTCTGTGGGAGGCTGGAGTTCGCAGCGTTAAAACACATTTATTTAAGGTGATCGGAGATAGCACACTCACATATGAGGAGTTATCTACTGTTTTGGCACAGGTCGAAGCCTGTCTTAATTCTCGACCAATCACAGTAATGAGTGATGATCCTAACGAACCTCAAGCTCTAACACCGGGACATTTCCTCATAGGTGAACCGTTGATAAGTATTCCCGATGAAGATAATTCTAATCATAACATTGTAGGTTTGGATAGATGGCGATTAACACAAAAAATAGTAAATAACTTTTGGAAACGTTGGTATAGGGAGTACTTGGTTAATCTTAATCAGCGATACAAATGGAACACTAAAAAATCTGAACCCGAAGTTGGTGATGTTGTAATTTTAAGAGATGATAATATCCCACCAGCTAAATGGATTTTAGGGAAAATAACTAAAAAATATTTAGGGCCAGACAATATTGCACGAGTTGTATCTGTTAAATGTAAGAATGGCGAATTTAAACGTCCCATTAGTAAATTATGTTTATTACCTAAGTGAATTTATTGTTTGCTCACTATTATAATGTTAACTTAACTACATACTTAACTATGATGTTACAATAATAGATATCTATGTACCTTGTACCTTCTTACCAGTTATCAAGAACCGTAAATGTAAAATACCTAAAATATACAAAATGTATAATAACTTTTATACTGCAAATGTTATGTCTTCTTTGTTACATTTCTATGCAAGGTTTTGTTTGCTAAATCATTAGCATTTTGTCGCTTAAATGTTGTCTTTTGTATCACGGTGGGCGGAGTTCTCTCATCATTGTAAAAACGTTAACATTTTAAAATTTCAAAGACATATATTTTATATGCAAGTTATTTTTAAGTATAGCATTTAAGTACATACCAGTATTACTAATAGGTACACATACAAAGATTGTTAGATATAAGTAGGTGCTCACAATGTACACTTTGATATGTTCTGGATCTTTAATTTATGTTCTCAGGCTTTTTTGTGTTTTGTATATCGATCATTTTTTTTTAAGTTTATAAAGTACTACGTCCTTTGGTGGGCGGTATGTCTAAATAGATTAGGTTCACATTTTGTTAGTAGCAACCTTTCACGCACACATTCATAATCACTCAAATTACGTTCATACAGTCCACTCATCAAAAAATAAATTGTAAAGAAGGCAGTGTGCAATAAATACCCTTTGAGTAAAGACGTATTAAAAAGTTTTATTTCACCAAACAAGCCGATATAGACCTTATTGTAGTAGACAAATGCCTTGCTTGCGTTGACTTTCGTTGACATTATGGTTATAGACAACAAATTACAGTGTAAAGCTTCGTTTTTTTTTTTAATATTTTGTAATGTATAAGTACCTTAATAACTTCTAACAAGCTATTTAAAGCTGTACATATTTAATTGGTAATTTAAAACTGCTACTAAACAAGTTTGACAAAATGTTTCATCTTAATTATGTTTAAGTTTGTTATTAGTTTCTCAAGATTCTCAATTTGAAAGATTCAGTCAAGCATTAATTTCAATAAGAATGAAATACATTTTATTGATACAATAATCTAGTTTTAGGACGCTCCAAGCCTTAAACATTTTGTAGTTTATTGAAATCCGAGTTTTATAAATAATGCAATGAAATAGGACTTTTATAGTCGGTCCAAAAAATCAAATGAATTTGGTAATTATTATGGCAAAATGAAATCTGATGTAGTCAACACTGGTTCAATAATCAAGGTTGATTAAGAGATTTTGATCATTGTTTACAAACAGAAAAACCTTATAAAAAGTATCAAATATAAGTATTTTTTAAATGATTCAATATTATACGAAATTCCCAAGTCGTTTGACTTTTTAGACAGACTATACAAGTAGTTTAATTAAATAAGTGCTAGCCGCACTCGCGCACTGAGGGTTCCATACAAAACCTATGCAAATAGTTCAATATCTCAATTATTTATTTAGTTATTTATTTATTTAAACTTCATGTACAGTAGTGGTACATAGGCGGACGTAATGCATTAAGGCATTCTCTACCAGTCAACCTTTGAGAAAGAAAGACAACACTGTGGTAGGTTTGCACAATAAACAAATAACAAATACTTTAAAAGGGAAAAAAAGTAAATAATATAAAATAAAATACATATATATGCTAAAATAATAAACTAATAAATACTATGAAAAATATCAAATCATTAAGAGAACTTAATAACAATTCTAACGAAGACCAAACTAAGGTTGAGAAGACTTCAAATAGCAGTTTCGAATTATCTATCATAATTTACAGTTTTAAGACTATTTCCTATAACTGTGGTATAAGACCTTGCCACCACCTACCTGGTTTTGAGTTCCTAGTGACTAAAAATATGCGCCTAAACGCAGCTCAAACGGCCTTAGCTTTAGATTGCGTTGATTTAAAAGTTTGAGGTTTGTTATGACTGCTTTTGGTAGCAAACCGAGTACGTGATATTTTAGCTTCGCACCCCCACACTTCTTCTTCACTTCTGAGAAAAAGGGTCTTGACAGATGGACCGACGGACAGACGACAACAAAGTGATCTTATGATGGTTCTGTTTTTGCTGAACCCTAAAAAAATCATGCAATCTTTAAGTCACTACTGACTTGACATTATTTCATTTGCTCTATAGTTATACGCATGACTAAACTCAAACAAGATTCAAGATATAATTAAACATAGACTTCTATTTAAAGCTGAACTTCTATCACCTTTAAATCCAAAATTTGTAATATAAATTATTCAGCAACCGTTGTGATTCAATGCTTTCAACATTTTTTAATATTTCGACCCTTATTTGATCCATCAAGAACCTCAGGATTCCTCGAAAATAAATGATTTGACGAGAATAGTCGGAGTAATTTTAGAGAGCAACAATTTCTAGATAAAACCTATTAAATATTCGATAAGCGTAAGTCTAGAATCCTTAGATTTAGATTAATATTTGTCTAGAATAAGAAATTGACTGAAGCTTCAATTACGCTCTGCTGACTCTGACCACTGACAGCTGAAATGTCGATTTGTGCCGAAAAGTTTGCCTGCGCCAAACAATAGTAGCTTTTCACTAAAATAAACACGTAACTTTTGAATTGTATTTTTCTTTTATTCTGCTATCATTACACGCGGGCGAAAACCTCAAACACTACATTGTAATAATGTGCTGATCAAATAAAATATTATGGTTGTTTAAAGCGTATAAGCCACGCGATAATCCAGCTCGCTGCTAGTTTTAATCTCGTTTTCCACCAGTCCAGTATTTTGTGACCCTCCGCACGGCATTAAATACTTTTGGGGGTTAACTTTTTAAATTAGCACTACAATAAAACAAGAAAACCACTGTACAAACTTCATATACTGATTGATATACTTAAGTGCATCAGGGATTCATTTCTTCTCTCAAGCTTTCAAGATACAGAAAAACAGGTAAAGTTACAGGCCTGTAACTTTATCTGTTTCAGGTCTTGAAATTGAGCGCGCGACGTCAGAGTGGGGATTACTTTGCGCATTCCATGTATAAGTGAGCCAATCGTCGTTGTTGTTAGATACATGTAGCAAGCGCAGGAAAGAATCACGAGTGACGTCTATGACGTAATGGCGCGGCGAGCCAATCACTGACGCTCAGACGCGGGGGCGGGTCCGCGTCTCACTTCATACGACTAAATAGGCCAATTTTGATGAATTTTGGTAGAGAGATAGTTGGGACCCTGGAGACGGACATAGACTATTTTTTTTTTAAGTGAGAAAAGGGGAGAAAAGTATATTAATAAACACGGGTGAAGCCGCGGGTAAAAGCTAGTCATTCTATGAATTCTTCCACTCTGTTGCCCTTTGTGTAACTTTCAGAAATTCTATGTGTCTTCGGTTTCCTAACATTAGCTTTTCATATCTCTATGAAAAACCATCAACAAAGTAATATTGTTTTATATATTAAATCAACTCAGCCTATTACAGTCTACTACTGAGTGTTGATGAAGATGCGTGGCAAAACACGGTGCTTCTGCCTCCAGACTGCCTTACCTACCCTTTCGATACATTTGAGTGGGGATCATCATCATCTTCCTGCCCTTATCCTGTTTTATTTGGGGTCGGCGCAACACGTTGTTTCTTCCATTCTGTCCTGTCACTCGTCATGCTATCACTAACTTCCTTTTCTTTCATATCACTTCTCACACAATCCATCCATCTTTTCTTTGGCCTCCCTCTCCTTCTCTACATTCTCCCTCTTCATCTCCCATTCACTTGTAAACTCATAAATTTGATAAACTCATAGATTTAAGTGGTGATCCTGTGTAAAAAAGTCACTTACAGGTATGCACAACATTCACAGTAGGTTTGATTAGTTGAGTAGATTAAAAACCGATAAATAATAAACATATGAAATAATGTCCTAACTTAAAAAAATATACCTACTAAAATCACATTATTCACCCAAAGGTCGACTGGAAGAAAATGCCTAAGGCATTAAGTTCGCCTTTGTACATTTGTGCATAAAGTGTTAAATAAATAAATTAAAATTAAATTACGTTACATTATTTACATATTAATCAATCACATTATCATTAAATTAAATAACACAATAAAGCCATTATTTAAATTAATTAAAAAATCATTAAATCACAGTTTTATAAAGTGTACGATTAGCTGTTAACTGGGTCTAAACAGTTAACGAATTTGCAGTTAATTCGAAGAAAGAAGGGGATAAGTCTATTTTGCGGGGTTTCTTTCCACTATATTTTCTTAACATTACTCTTCGAAAACGTTCAACGCGCCACAGCATCCACACC